>JARBWK010000004.1:20968703-22356777 GCA_030556195.1 Anolis apletophallus | reverse complement strand
TTTCTGTTTACAAAGCACCCTTTCTTCTCACGGATCTTTGGGCCAGCCCACCAAACCCCTTGAGCGACCATGTTCCCAAGTGGCAGAATAAATCCACTGGTCATTTGGATGGACTGCAAAACAATAATCCTCCAGTTGCTGACACTTATCCCAATCCCAAGTCCCGTGCTTGGCCATCAATCTCACGGACGGAAGGCCAAACCTCTGTGCACAGATTACTAAGTTCAAAAGATTTCATCTCTTGGGGGTTTCCTTCTACTGCCAACAGGCAGAACCTGTCCCAGTTATCTAACACACATTGCAAAGGGGTCTCTTTCTTCTGCTTTGATCCTGCACTCCCCATTTCTCTTGCCTAAGATCAAACCCCACTTCAGTGCTCTCCCCAACCCCAATGTGTGTTCCCTCAGTGTTAAAGTGCTTGAAATAAACTATACTTGCCAGCTCCTGAAGACCGCGGGACTCGCGTCTCACCTCCCGCGTCACCACTCGATTTGCGTCGGCTCTTGGCGAACGGACTTGATGTCGCCTCCGACTTTCTCTGCGCGCTTGTGCCGGTTTGCTAGCCAACTGCGGCTGGGCACCTAGTTAAGGGTGTCCCCGGACTTATACACTTGCTGGCACTCAAAGGGGCTGCTTCCCAGCTGCCCCTCCCGGACTTCCTTCTGGCTTTGAGTTCACCTTCAACTTTAGTTGCAGTCTCTCCCGGGTCCACAGGCTTTTCGTTAGGGACGAGCCAGGCGGCCGGCTCAGTGCAAAAAGTGGTCAAAAACAGGCGGGGCCCCTTCCAGCCCTCCTGGGTCGTCTCTCCTTACTTAGCCTGGGAGCGGGGGCTGTCCACAACGGGGACCGTGTTTGTTTTTCCTCACCACAGACCCGTCTAAATACCTTTTTTAGATCACGTCGGGGTCACCAACTGAAGCAGCCAAATTAAGGAGTTATGGAACTCCAAGTACCAAGTTTACTTTACCAAGCCACCTGTTCGTGCGGGCGCAAGGGTGAGGAAGAATCACACGACAACTGTGAAATAGGTGAAAATCAAAAGGATTTATTCTCACCAGCTGGTGGGCTTCTGCCAGCAGAACTCGGCTGCAGATAGGGGCAAAAGACCCCGTCACTTTTCATACAAAGATATTTATACCACAATGGAGTCATTTCAGTTAAGCCCACCCCTTCTTCATGGATAAAAACAATCATAATTGGCTGGTGATTACTGTTGCTTTCATGACATTTCATTAATCCAATAAACAGTACATTTTCATTAGCATCACATCTTAAGTCACACCTCTATATGAGAACAATAACCATTTATATGTTAGTCCTTTCTCACAGTACAGCTATCAATCTTGAGCCTCTGATGTTCTCTAAATTGAAACTTTTACTCCTGGGCTCCGTGCCAGCAACGGAGGGGGCCAGACTCTCTGCCATGCGCAGTGCTTTCTTTTGTCGCATTAAGCTCTCCCATTAGCACAATGTACTGCTTTCACCCATCTAGCCTAATGTTATCTCAAAAATGGCACAGGGTGTATTAAAATGCTTCGATCACAGTGTTATTCTCATTGTGCAAGTGCCAGTCTGATTCTTGGCACAAGAACACGCATTTCAAAGCTAAACACGCATGTAGCATCACTCTCTGACTGTACTTTTTTTGCTCGGAAAAGTACCAAACCTGCTCTAGTACTATTTACCGATCTTTGTTAGAGAGCTCTGGTGCCTAGGATTCCATAGGATAGAGTCATGGCAGTTAAAGAGGTGCCCAACTGCTTTAATTCTGTAATATGGCTGGTCTTAAAGAGGCATAGGGTTCGCATTAAACTCTGGAACACATCTTGTGGATGCATAGCTACTTCTTTAAACATTTGGTGTGCAGCAATGAATTGCCTCCAGAAACTTGTAGGTGGCTTACATTAAAATAATATCCAATTACCTACTTTAAGTACCCAGGAGTTACGTAAAAGAGTATCTTGCACCTTCTCAGGCAACACTCTTTGCACAGAAGTCCATGAGCAAATGACACCTCCCAGTGCATTATCACCCCCACCCCAACTCCTGGTCATTGATTGGATGCTGAGGTGCAACCAGGCTCTATCCAGCTGCCTTTACAGATCTGGAGAAGAAGAAACAGCTTCCTTGCCCCTAAACTTCAACATAAGTACACTGGCAAAAACTTATATTCCACAAGTGATCCAATTGGATAATGACTTTGGTTGTCTGGAGTGTAGAGATGTGTTTTAAGTGAATAAATATTGCAGTTAAACTCTTACTGACCTGCTTTCAAAGGAAACCAGTCCTGATAATTAATAATAATAATAATAATAATAATACTTTAATATTTGTGAGTCGCCCTCCACCGGCGGTGCTCCGGGCGACTTACAACAGTTAAAACCCTAGGGTAAACAATGTACAACAGTTTAAAAACATGGAATATAAACAGGAGGGGTGGCTCAAGTAGTCCAGGGTACTAATGTACCTTTGAAGCTTTTTATTTTGCGTGGGAGAAGTAGGATGCAAAGAAAACTCAGTAAAGGAAAAGGAGATGAAATAATATATGCATTTTATATAAACTTTAGCAAATTACAGGACACTTCATCAGATGCATGTGTTACCCTAAGGAAAAGGTTTCAACATTTGAAATCCTGGGAAACAAATAGTCAATAACAAGGTTAGAGAGGAAATAAAATGCAGAAAGCACAGACAATGACAGTTATTAACAGTGACATTTGCAAAATATCTTGTTCATAACTCAAGCATCCTATCATGGGATAAGCCAGTTTTACCCATTTCATGTGATGAAACTGCAAAGCGGCATTAGAACGAGAATCTACAGAATTCCAGTCCATTCAGAGATTCAGTTCTTATCTCCTGCAGTCTTAAAGAGAATTGGGGGAGGGAGGGGTAAGATAAATGTGTAAATTGGCTATTCATATTACAAGGATATTTAAATTATTGACAAATGCTTTGTAGATGGCCATTGTTAAATAACACAGCTTTCATTGTCTCTACTTTCTGCCTTTCACTCTCCTCTAATGTCCCTGTTTATAGTCCATCCCAACCCATTGTAACACATCACACATTTGATAAAATGAACTGAATGAAATATAATGCCAATATAAATCTGCAAGAGATGCTTACTACATATTTGCTTAAAGGTTTGGGAGCAACAGGTTACAAATAATGAATTATTTATAATTATTTCCTCTAATAACTGAGGATGCATGTATACTACACTAACTGCTAATAACTTAGGGTGGGTCTACACTACATTAATTGCCATGCTTCAATGCTATGGAATCCTGGAATTTGCAGTTAGGTGAGGCACAATCACTCTTTGATAGAGAAACCTAAAGAAACTACAGCTCCTGTGATTCCATAGGATTGAATCATAGCAGTTAAATTTATTTATTTATTTATTTACTGTATTTGTATACCGCCTTTCTCAGCCTTTTGGCGACTCAAGACGGTTTACATGCAGCAAGTAATACACATAAAAACATTAAATACAATATAAAATAACAACAGAAACAATAAGCAACAACCAAGAGACATGTATTTTTAAAGTCTCTTCCTCACTCCCCCTTTCTCCTCTCAGCTGGCTTGGGGCAGGGGAGGGGGAGAAGCAGCAGGATTCCTTCCTTCTCCTCCTGAGGTTGCAGGCAGATGTAGTATTGTTGCTGGGGGGAGGGGCTCCCGACCGATGACCCAGGAGACATGGTGGAAATCCGTCTTTCTGGCTCCCCCTCTTCACTCTGGCTCTCAGAGTGTCAGTTCGTGCTGGGGGGAGGGGCTCTCACCAATGACCCAGGAGACATGGTGGAAATCCGTCTTCCTGGCTCCCCCTCTTCACTCCGGCCTCAGAGCGTCAGTTGGTGCTGGGGGGAGGGGCTCTCCACCGATGACCCAGGAGACATGGTGGAAATCTGTCTTCCTGGCTCCCCCTCTTCACTCTGGCCTCAGAGCGTCAGTTGGTGCTGGGGGGAGGGGCTCTCCACCGATGACCCAGGAGACATGGTGGAAATCTGTCTTCCTGGCTCCCCCTAATAGTTAAAGAATTATCAAAGTACATCAATTCTAGATGCTCCCTTAAGTGTGTTGCATTTTAATTGTAAGCACAGCTGATGGGGACGAGAGACAGGGCCTTCTCAGTGGTGGCCCCTCAGTTGTGGAACTCCCTCCCTAGTGATATCAGGACAGCCCCCTCCCTCCTGGTGTTTAGAAAGAAAGTCAAAACCTGGCTCTGGGAGCAGGCATTTGAAAGATAGAGCACCTCAGGAATATTTATTTGTTACGCCACAGGCCCCATTAGCCCCACAAGCCCTTGCTTTTCATGAGCAAAGCTACAACCATGTTGACTCTAAGAATTCTTGCAAGCAGGCCTGTCTCCCTTTCGAGAGGCCAGCTCAGCCTGCTTGCCGTTCCTGTGAGAGCTCAGCTCCAAGAATGTGGCATGAGCTGGTCAAGGTTACTCAAGCTGGCCTGGGTGATAAGGGAGGAGGCCCAGGCCGAAAATCAGCTCACCTCCCTTTTGCATCTGGAGAGCCTAACGAGGTTTACATTCCCAAGTAGCTGAGGTAGCTTATACAACAGCTGCCATCCATCATGTTGAATTGACACTCGACGCACTTGGATCAAAGAGTCTGAACAGTATAACTGTGTGGAGATCCCCCATAACGGGATCTTGTGCCAACGCCGCTTTTGGGATGATGCTCCTATGAGAGAGGCCACTGGGCCTTCCAGAAAGACTTTGCCAGTCAGCTTTGGCTGCCTTGATTCCTGCCCGTTTGGGAGAAGCTTACTTTCCTTGCTAGGTTCCTGTCTGTTCCTGAAAGGTTTTTCATTGCCTTTGCACCAGCTGCTTTCTAAGAGACTTCCTTGCATTTATAATCCGGCTTTGTTCCTGATTGCATCCGGCTTGACTCCTGGTTTAACACGGGACTATTTACTCAACGCTTGTTCCTGAGATTTGCTGCTATTGGAAGTTATAGTATTGCTTCTTTCCTAAAAACTATATTCTAAATAAACTTGTTGTACCTCAGCTGAGTGTGTGGTTTATCAAGGGAGGTCTTGAGCCAGGGCCAGGAGGGTGACATTATTATGGAAACATGTATTGACCTCGGAATTAGCACTGGCTCTGATGCTGGATGACATGATTTATTAAATGATTTTTAAACTATGACTATTATGCTTATTTTATAATTTATGCTTTTAACTGATGTTTGTATGTTTTAAAGCACCTTGCTGCCTTGAGTATCCCTCGGGGTAGAGAAAGGTGGGGTCTAAATAAAGTAAATAATTAATTAAATAAATAAATGATAAATTAAACATGGATTTAAGTTACATTCATAATTATATGATGTGGCCTCACTTAAAATGGAAAAATCCATTGCATATTTCAAGTGCTTTGGTATTGGTACCAAAGTAACAACGGTCTAGAAAAACAGAGAGCATTGTTTTGAATAAAATTGATATATTGAACAGAAGAATGGCACTGGTAAAAGATATTCTTGCAAGAAGTCTACTGCTATTAAGAGCAGAGATGCCTTATTAGAAGTATGAAACCTGAAAGTATAAGTTCAATGAGCTAGAACAGATCCTCATCACAAGTGATCCAAATGCTCGCATTTGTTTTCTGACAGCTCTTTTTAGCATTGTCAGTCCCAAGACAGTGTTGCGTTTAGAAAATAATAATTCCAAGCAGATCTTAGAATATATATTTGACTGTTATTTCCAGAACACTCCCAGCCACTCCTACTTACTGTATACGGTCATGTCATAGAAGCATAATAAAAAAGAACATGATTTTCAAAATGAGTTCAGCAATCATGGTCTATCCATTCAATTTGCTTCTCATACTTGAATACCTTTGCCTTTGGGTAAGCTTTTTTCTAGTCATCACAACTTTTTCATAAACAAAAGTAATCCTCTTCTGACTCTGATGAAACAGATGGCAGATGTAGAATCAATGGCTGGCAGTCTAATCAGCCATTTCCTGAGGGCCATGCACTGTTCAGAAGCCTACTACCAATGAAAGCTTCCAAACTGATTACTGGATGAGTAGTAGACAGTAGCAGCCAGGAATAAGAAAGAGTAGGTGAATGAACAATAGCAGCTGTTCCTGCATGTCATAAGTCCAGTACATGGATGCATCCAGGATAGTATTGGCTCCTGATCTTCACCATTATCAGTTTTGCACCCCTCTTCTAACATTAGCAAGGTGGAGTGCAATGCCACAATGGTGACAGGACGGCAAGTTTGCAGTGGTGACTGCTTCCATTTGGTCCAAACTTTGTGGCATGAAAAAAATAGGGAGTGTCCGCCTTACAATGAGGTGGTAATAATGACGGAGGAGGAACTCATACTATCAAGAATACTGAAATGACTGTTGGCCCTTTCAGAAATAAAGGGAACCCACCCCCAGTGCATAATATACACTCGGAATATGATTTCATGGTGATGGTTCCTTGTGTTCCTGTAATAGTGTGTGTATTTTTTACTCATCTTGTAACTTCTCACCTAGAAATATGCCCAATTGGAGTCAGTGATCCATATAGATATGCAAGGACTATGTTGTTAATCTCTTCTTATCACATATGTCATCTGAGATATTTCATTTCCCCCTCTTCAAGCCAATGTAAGCATAGTTCATTTTGTTCTGCTGCTGCTATTCCTTCACTTTATAAATTTTACAATCTGGAACTTCAGACTCTACAGAATGGTTCACTCCCCCATGCATAGCAAGCCCTTCCGAAAGTACTGTTCTACTCAAAATGTCTGATTTGCTCCAACTGAACAACTTTTGCAGTCTACCAGCCAACCTGAACTTGGAAACATCTGGGTTAAATTGGCACCCATGATTCTTATAATACAGTATGCTCATTGTTCTGCAAAGCTTGACTATAGAAGGCTATAATATACTGTATCTCCACTAAGATCTCCCATTTCCTTTCTTCCTCTTCTTTTCTTGTAGTGTTGCATGGAAGGTGAAAGGAGGAAGCTCAGCTCCAGGGCTCTGGCCCCATCTATGCTGATCATTTAATGCAGTTTCAAAGCAGTTTTAAAAAAAAGATTATGATCACATAAGACATCTTGGAACCAGTATGAGGCCCAGATGGTGATTAGACAAAACAGCAGTAATGCATATTAAGGGCTTTCTTCCATGCGCTTTTGTGAAAGTTTGTTGTCTGGCCTGCCAGGGTTTGGAGCTAGCATCAAGCTGTATTAAATGGCCAGCATAGATGGAAGTTTTGTTTCAGCGCAAGAGTAATGATATTGGTTGCACTATCAGAATAAATGCAAAGACAAATCCATGATTGGGTAACAATATTTTCAAGTTTAACTCTTATTTGTGACAAATCAACAGGGAATGTGTGTTGTTCCAGATGTTGCTCAATTTCATTTCTCCCCATACTCCACCATTGGCTATGCTATACAGGTCTGATGGGCCAACATTATCGAGAGGACCTAATCTGCCTCATGCTGTGCAGGAGAAAAATGATCAGCAGCCAAATACTTCATTCCCTTTTTGATGAGGTTTCTGTTTAGCCCCATTAAATCTAGATTATGACTTTAAATTGTAAAACTTCTTGGTGGGATTGCTTGAAAATGTTGTTGAAAGGAAAATATGTTCAGGTGTTTGAGGAACACTGACAAAGCTTAATGGCTTAAATTAGTTGTCAGCAAACACACAGTGCAGGAAGACTATTTGAGGTTGATTTCTGCTCCATTTTCGATCATAGTGCAGCCATTACACAAAACAGATATTTGGCTGTTTGGAATGGGGTCTCTCGAAACCAAACTTTTTGGGAAAGCTGTTTTTGTCAGGCATGTTTTTGGTCAATTTAAAAATATCTAGGAACTTGCAGAGATTGTTGGAATTTGGGGAATGTGCTACACAATATCTCCTATGGCATGCAGCCTTGTGATGCCCATTCATGTTTTAAATTCAATTGTTAATGCCAGATAAAATAAACATATAGAATCAGTGGTTTTACGTACATATTGAATTGCAATTAAACAATTATTTCAATGAGTTTACTGTAGCAGTTGCTACTAATTAGATTCAGTAAATATGTTGTCGTTCTATTTTGTTGTCAATGACTTTCAGGCCATAATAGAAGACATGCTTATCAAATTTGCAGATGACACAAAATTGGGATGGATATACCTAATATCCCAGAGGACAGGATCATTTACAAGGTTTTGAAAACCCCATGAATGTGTCACAATGCAGGTTCTCGGCCCAGCCCCTTAATCACACACACACAGACGGTAATCAGCTAACTATTTATTGAATAATGAAAAACAGGTGAAAAGGTAAATTGTCCATAAAGTATCAAAAAGTTCAATCAAAATGGTAAAGAGTTCGTAGGTAAATCCAAAGGCAAAAGCTTGGCAAAAGTTCAGCAAAACAATGCGGATCAAGCAGACTTGGTCCGTGGCAATTCAACAAGGCAAAGTTCAGGGAATCAAGGCCCAAGAAACTTCTTGGCAAGGCACGAGCCCAAATCCTGGCTCCGTGGATCTTCACTCGCTTCACTCCCTTCAAATCAGAAGTGGCCGAGCAACTGAGGATCCGTTCCCACGGATCCTATACTTAATCCCCTTGGTGAGATCTACGCTGCTCTAGGCTTCGGCGCCAATCTGTACTACAGGACCTAACGCTCCTTTGGCGCTCTAGGCTTCGGTGCCATTCCCTCCTACTGGACTCAATGCTCCGTCTCCTATCAAAGCTCCGTCCTTGCCTCCCAGCACTTGGGTCGCTATCTTCGTGAGAGCCAGACTCCCTTTCAGCTTCCATGGGCTCATCCTCCGCTATCTCCCTGACCCTTTCTTGCGAACCGAAACCACCTGGTCTCTCATACTGATTATCTGAATCAGCACTTTCAGTGTCAGCCTGACTTTCCCAGCTGTCATACCCATCGGGCCAGCCATCATCCCATTCCAAGCTCTCTGTGGGAGATGAAGGCCCAGCTACCTCATCATCCCCTTCATCTATCTCACCATCAGCCACAATTGGCCCTAATGCAATCGGGACCCCCGGGGCTGCCCCCTGCCCCCCAGGCACGAAGGAGAACGGGGTTGCTACAGAATGAAGCCTCTTTGGAATGGCATGAGGCTGGTTGGGGGTATGTCTTCCCCTTACCAGCAAGGTAATGTCAGGGAGGCAAAGCAGCAAGCACCATTTGCATGTAAAACTTTAGGTTGCAAAGGTTTGCACTGTTGTATTGTGTTTCTGCAAACCTGCTTAGTTTTGCAAAGGTTTGGTTGCATTGATTGGTTCTTTACACCTGTCAATCATTGTTAACAGAGCCCAATTAAGTTTGTTCCACCCCTTTTCCAGTGACTTGGAAATCTAACCATTTCTTTACAGAGCTTTCCTGGATCTCTCCAGAAGAGGACATATCTGAAGGTTTGCCAGGGCCAGCCTTGGTCAAGCCATCTCTCAACAAGACATTCCCCGTGTCTCATACAGAAAGCCCAACATATCGGACAGTTGGGTAGCTCTGAGGAGACCCAGGCACCTTCAAACTAGTCGGCTGGCATGCAGAGGAAGGTTCTATACCTTCAGTATAGGCCAACTGGCTGGGTCTTGAGTGTCCTTACCTTGAGACCATAAAGACAGAGAGAACTTGGAGAGCCATCCGACTGAAGCTTTCAGGACCGAAGCAACTAAGAGACTGTAAAGTATTTTTCTTTATCCTTTTGGGGAACAAAGCCTGAGTGCAGATAACTCATGTTTTAAGCAATAAAGCCTGTTTTGAGTTATCTATAGTGTCCAGCTTGGTCCTCGAGAGCCCCAAACTTCTAAAGGAAGGCAAGAAGCAATCTCCTGGGAGAGAGAGTCTATGTCCTCGCCCTTCCTGAGTATACAGACCAGGCGCAACAGCACAAAAGGGAAACTCTTTACCAGTCTTCTGCAGTTCCCAACTGCCTGGATATCCAACGCAACCTTTGGGAGCATTACATTTGACAGCATATGCTTTCTTTGCAATGATCACCTTCAAAATATAGGTGTACATTACATTTGATTGCATATTATACTCATGTAGTCATGGTAGTGTCTAGATTGAGGAAAATCATAGTTCTTCTCTATAATTTGGTAATACCCCACCTGGAAGACTGTGTCCAGTTTTGGGCACCACAATTCAAGAAAGATATTGACAGGCTAGAATGTGTTCAGAGAAAAGAGACCAAACTGGTCAAAGTGCTAAGAGAACTGGATATGTTTAGGTTGGAGAATAGAAGGCTGAGAGAGTTAATGTTTAAATATTTGAAAGGATGTAACATTGAGGAGGGGGCAGGTTTCTTTTCTGCTTCTCTGGAGACTAGGGATTTTATCACATGGAGGTCCTGAGACATGGAGGGCCCTTCCAGGCAGGCTCAAAACATGGGGATCGGTCTCTCTTTTACCTGATGCATCCAAACAACATCTCAGGTAAGAGTGAATTAATGAGATAAAACTGGTTTTCCCTAGTTTGCTCTGCATTAATTTGACACCTGGAAAGATCCGGACCTAAAGCTAAGGTCTGGATCTTTCCAGATACCACACGTGTGGGGATTGACTCCCAAGACTCGTAAATGGCTCCAAGTCTCTGTTGCAGGGGATGCTTCTCCTAGAGGGATGGATTTAGTCCCCCAAAGAGTCCTGAGAAGGATCGTGAGATTGGAGTGGAGGGGAAGAGAGAGGGATGCCTGGCTAGATGGCTGGGCAAGGAAGAGGCCCCTTTGGCACATGGTTGGCCCAGAGAGATGGGGGGGGGCAGAGATTGCACTCACATTGGGGCTTTAACATGAGAAATGAGCAGAATTCTGGGAAAAAATAGTTTAGGGAGGGACTTTTTGGACGTTTCTGGCAATGCTGACCTGGAGTTTCTGACACATCAAAATGATGCATAGGGAGGTTTGGAGAAGGGAGGGGGAAATTCTATTCCTTTGGGCTCTTAGAGCCTGATGCACCAGGATGGCAATGAGAATTAACCCTCGTAATCATGGAACATGGTCCCAGGGGTCAATCCCCACAGACCCACAACTGGAAAGATTCAGACCTTTCAGTAAGGTCTGGATCTTTCTGGGGTTTTTATTAATCTGGCTTGGACTGGGAAATCCCCATTTACTCCGGGTTAACCTGAGGTGTCATTTGGATGCCTCAGGTTGACCTGTGACCCATCATGGGTTTTTGGGCCCAATCTAAAGTCTCATGAACACTTTCTGCAATTCATTTAAGATCATTATACAGCTCTGGATTGTTCCAACACAAGGCTTAAATGAACACAACACCAACAAAACCTCTACAATTTCTACTCACATTTTAATCACACCTCCAATTTTATAATTTGGAAACAACCGCCTGGATATCCAGTAGAACTGGTTCCTTGAAACTTTCCCATTTGGTTTACAATAATGAAGAAAGTGGATCATTAATTAATATGCTTGCAGAAAAGTTCAATCTGAAAGGCTTTTACTAAAATCTCATTTTCTGTCATTTTCTGTTAAATTCACACATGAAATGTGTGATTTTAACACATTTCAAAATTCTGTCTATCAATCTAAAGCATCACTCACCCTTCCCAAAAATGAGATGGCAAGCATGACTACATTTAAGTATGTCAGAATGTCTGCATATTAGCAGTAGCTGCTACATAAAGGGTGAAAAACATAAAAAATAAAATCCCATATTGTAGCTGACTACATACTCCTCAACATTCACAGTAAGCCTGTGCTTGGGCTCTAATGTGCAAGAAGAGTGACATATATCGGTCCAAATCTTTCTGAAATGATTTATTTTATTCAATTCCATTTATTTACCAGACACTCTCTGATGGCTGCAGGGGATAACAGGGGGAAATCTATTTATTTTAATATATGTAACTACAGGATTGAAGAGCGAGCTTTGCCTGAAGCTTGAATTTGGGGAAATAAATGTCCAAGAATAGCTTCGCTCATTAGGAATAGTCCTGTAATTACAGAAAAAAGCCATCAAAGCTGAGACAGTACACCCCACCATGTCCTGAATCAGCTGAAATCCCCCTTGCTCTCTACTATTTACTACTATTGAAGGAGAGGAGACAGCAACTTTCATAGCATTTCATAGCACTGAATATGTGTGCATGTGTTTTCAAATCTCTAATCAATTTATGCCACCCTCATGATTTAAATAGCGTTTTCTTAGGCAAGGCAGAAGTAGTTTGCTATATCTGTCAAACTTCACATTCACTGGGTTTACGGGTGCAAAGACCTTGTAGAAAAGTGAAAAAATGTGATTTCACACACACACACACACACACACACACAGAGAGAGAGAGAGAGAGAGAGAGAGAGAGAGAGAGAGAGAGAGAGAACCATAGAATAATAAATAATAAATTCCTCCACATAATTTTGGCATCCCAAACTGCATCTCATATGCAGTTCTATGTCTAGAATCTGGCCAATACTCTATAGGGGCTACTATCTGGCTAAACAACCTAACATGTTGGTTATATATTCACTATCAAAGCTCCAGCAAGTCTTTGACCCAACTCAACTTGACTGAACTCCAGCACTCAGTGGTTGTGTTCTGGCTGCAAATGCTGGAGCCTGCCTGTTTGCTTTGTTTCACTGTCTTTTGCTGTCCTTTGTTGATTATCTCAGCTTTGTGGATATTTTTGGACTTTTATAAGTTGCTGAGTTTGCTCTGCTGGGATTTGTCCTATAATGAAGATGGCGCCGGTACAGGAACAGCTTATAGGAGCGCGCCGACTGAGTTCGTCAGATCTTTCAAAGATGGCGCTGCTCGTGGAGCACCCTTCGGGAGCGCTCCGACCAAGCTTGCCTGATTTTGCAAATGCGCCCTGTCTGAGCTATAGAAACCTGCTTGGAGGTTTGGAATCAGATCCCAAACCTCAGGAACTGGTTGGCGGTGATCCCCAACCTCCCAAAAGGCCAGGAATTGACTTAACTTTGCACCCAGAGCTGCGGCCCAAGAGGGTATCTTCCTGGGGGCCGAGGTCGGAGACGGAGAAAGTTAAGATGGGACATGATAGCCAGCCATATATAAATATGTGAAATGATGTCATAAGGAAGAGGGAGAAGGCTTTCTTCCTGCTTCCCTGGAAACTAGGACTCAGAGCAATGGGTTCAAATTACAGGAAAGGAGATTTTACCTTAACATTAGGAAGAACTTCCTGAGCATAAGAGCTATTTGACAGTGGAACTCTCTGCCTCAGAGTGGTGGAAGCTCTTTTCTTGGAAACTTTTAAGGAGAGGTTGAATGGCCATCTGTCAGGGATACTTTGATTATGCTTTTCCTGCATGGCAGGGGGTTGGACGATACGGCCCACATGGTCTCTTCCAACTTTATTATGCTATGGACCAATCCAATCCAATTGGCCTTTATTGGCATATATAACAAGACAGTAAAAATACAGTATAAATGATATAAAAGAGAACTTCACATTTGCTACATGTTCAGTTTACAGATTTCATTCAGGAACCTTGCCACTGAAAGGCAACAGTTAAAATCTTGGCAGTTTAATAGCACTTTTAGTGACCACAGTTTTTTTTTTCTATGTAATTGCAGACTGCCTCCTTAACGATCTATTCTAGAATCTTTCCTGATATTGATGTCAGGCTGACTGGATGATAATTTTTGGGTTCTCTTTTCCCTCCTTCTTGATTCAGGGAGTTGTAAATAAAAAGCTCATAGAATGATCTGACAAGAATTCAAGGGGCATATGAGGGCTGTAGTCTAATTGTAGAATTAGTGTAGTTTGACACTTCTTTAACTCAACTCTATAAAATCATAGGGGTTGTAGTTTTATCAAAAAAATCCTTTAGCCTTCTTTGACAAAGGGTGTTTGTACCTCACTGTCACAATCGCCGACTTAGAACTGCCCCTTTAACACACACACGGAGACGTAGCACAGGCTAACTACTTTATTGAGTATAAAAAACAGTTCCAAAGAGTAAATAGTCCAATAATAAGCAAGTGTTCAAAGTATTCAGCAAATAGTCCAAAGTAACGTAGCAAATAGCTTGAAGCGTGGCAAGGCTCCGCAAACCAATGCGGATCAGGAAACAGGGCAAGGTTTCGCACCAATGCGAATCAGGAACCAGGACAAGGTGCCGCAAACCGCTGCGGCTCAAGAAACAAGGCAAAGGCAAGGCAAGGCTTGATGACCACTTTTGGCTTGTGGTCTCACTCCGCTTCGCGTCTATTCTGGTAAGACGTGGCCAGAGAACTGACGATCAGTTCCCACGGGGCCGTTCTTAATCCCTCGGCCTGGGACCCCGACGATCTAGGGCCCGGCGTCTCCAGTCTCTACTTTCCGAACGGTGACGGTCTAGGGACAGATGCCAGCTCCTCCTGCCCTCCTCTATGTCCCTGCGCCTGTTGTGAGAACGGCCCCGCTCTTCCAGGCTAGTATCGCTATCTTCCTGAGAAGCAGCCTCCCCCGGAGTTTCCCATCCGCTAGTCTCCATCTGCTGCCTGGCCAGCTCTTGGGAACCTCGGCCATTTGGGAATTCATAACTATCTCCGCTATCTGCTTCGCTGCCTCCCATCTCCACCTGGTCCGCTCCTTCCCGAGAGAATGCCCCCACTCGAGATCCCAGGCTAAACTCTCTACAGGTGAACCGGGCAAGGTACTGCTGACCAATCTTGCTCTGGGCCTTCTAACTCATCCTCCGAGTCCCTTTCAGCCTGTGCGGGTCCCCATGCCAACGGGACCCCGGTGCATCACCCCCGTGGCACGGACGGGCCCATGGGTGCTACACTATCCCCCTCAGGGCCCCCTGGGCCGCCCCCGGCTTGGGCTTGTCAGGATACTTGCGGTGGAAGCGAGCCACCAACTCCGGGGCGTGAACATCTCGAGCCTTGACCCAAGCACGTTCTTCCGGGCCAAAACCTTTCCAGTCAATAAAGTACTCCAACTTCCTGTAACGGAGGCAGGCATCCAAGATGTCCTGCACCTCGACCTCCTCTCCGCCCTCCCCGCATCACAGGGGAGGAGGCGGCTGCGTCACGTCAGGCCGCACCCCCTTCGCTGGCGGAGCAGCGAACGATGAAACACCGGGTGGAGCTTCATGTCCGCTGGGAGTTGCAGTTTGAAGGATACAGGCCCCACCTTCTCCAAAACCTTGTAGGGACCCAAAAATCTTGCGTCCAGCTTGCGGCTGGGGCGCTGCGTGGGCAAATTCTTGGTGGACAGCCAAACTTTATCCCCCACAAGGATGTCAGGACCCTCCTGGCGCCGCCGATCAGCCATCCGCTTGTAGTCAGCTTTCGCCTGGTCCAATTGAGTGCGTAGCAAGTCTTGGAGTGCAGTGAGCTCTCGAAGCCAATCCTTAGCCTCGGAAACGTCTCCGGACGGGTCCGCCGGCGGGTAGAACCGAGGGTGGGGTCCATAGTTAGCAAAGAAAGGAGTTTCTTTGATGGATTCCTGCGTCGCATTGTTGTAAGCAAACTCTGCCAGGGACAACAAGGACGCCCAATTGTTCTGCTGATAGTTGACATAGCAGCGGAGGTACTGCTCCAAGGTGGCATTGACCCTTTCGGTTTTGACCATCGGTCTGCGGGTGATGAGCCGAGGACATCCGCACATCAATCCCTAGCAATTTCTGGACAGCCTTCCAGAACTGGGAAGTGAATTGGGTGCCCCGGTCAGTCACCAGGCTCTGTGGAAGTCCATGCAGCCGAAACACATGTTGCACAAACATATCAGCAGTCTCTTTGGCAGTGGGCACCCCCACACAGGGGATGAAGTGTCCCATCTTGGTGAAACAGTCCACCACGACCAATATCGTGGTGAATCCCTTGGACTTGGGGAGGTCGGTGATGAAATCGGCCGAAATCATCTTCCAAGGGGCAGAGGGGGTAGGAAGCGGCTGGAGCAAACCGGCCGGCTTGCCCCCCTGGTTCTTGGCCCGATGACACACAGGGCAGGATCCCACATAGTCCTCCACATCCCTCCGCACTTTAAGCCACCAAAAGTCCCGTAGGACCAGTTGCAGAGTCTTGAACAGTCCAAAATGGCCTGCGGCCCGGCTATCGTGGCAAAGCTTGAGAATGTCCGCCCGCTCGGGCCCAGGGGAAACATAAACAGAGTCCCGGTGGTAAAGCACCCCGTTCTTTACCTGGAAAGGGGCTTGGGGCCCCTTGGTCAGTTGCTCCTGTACCCACGGATCGGTCCGCTGGCGAGCCTGGACACGCACACTCAAGGGTCTCTTGTCAGCAGGGGCTGGCGGGGCCACCGGAGGCTTGACAGGAAGCGCCCGAGCAGCCGCAAAGTTCTCCGCTTTAAGCAACCGGGCCTCGGACGGCCCGTCGCCCTCACGAACATACTCCGGCTTTCGGGACAACGCATCAGCTTGCTTGGTCTGCTTGGGGGTCACATAGTGAATGCGGAAATTGAATCGCTCAAAGAACAGGGACCATCTCTGTTGCCTCTGGTTCAACTTGCGCTGGGACTTCAGATGCTCCAAGTTCCGGTGGTCGGTGTGCACCTCCACCAGGAACTTGGCTCCTTCCAGCAGGTGTCTCCAGACTTCAAACGCCACCTTGATGGCCAAAAGTTCCTTCTCCCAAATGGTGTAGTTCTTTTCCGGAGCCGTCAGCTGCCGGGAATAGTAGGCGCAGGGCAACAAGTCCGTCCCCTGCGGCTGTAGCAGGATCGCGCCCACCGCCACATCCGAAGCATCGGCCTGGACGATGAAAGGGGTGCGGGGGTTGGGGTGCTGCAAAAGCGGCTGAGTGGTGAACAGCTGCTTTAACTTGCGGAACCCCACATCCGCCTCCGAGTCCACCGAACGCACCTTTCCCCCGCAAACACTGGGTGATCGGATCAGCCCACTTGGCAAAGTCAGGAATGAACTTTCTGTAGTAGTTGGCAAAGCCCAGGAATCTTTGAATGTCTTTTTTGCTGGCAGGGGGTGCCCAGTCGACCACGGCTTGGACCTTGGTGTCATCCATGGCAATGCCCGTAGGAGAGATACGGTAGCCCAGAAAGTCCACCTCACGCAAGTCAAAAGCACATTTCTCCAGCTTAGCATAGAGCCCGTGGGCCCTCAGCCTCTGGAGCACTTCCTTGACATGGCGATCATGGGTCGCCTGATCCGGAGAAAAAATCAGCAGGTCGTCCAGGTAGACCGCCAGATAGCGGTCCAACAGGTCGCGGAAAATGTCATTCATGAAATGTTGGAAACAGGCAGGGGCGTTGCACAAACCGAATCCCATCACCAGGTATTCGAAACTGCCCCACTTGGTCTGGAAGGCCGTCTTCCATTCATCACCCTGGCGAATCGGACAAGGTTGTAAGCCCCCTCAGGTCCAGTTTAGTGAACACCTTAGCTCCCCGCATCCGCTCCAAGAGCTCGGGGATCAAGGGCAGGGGATAGCGATTCCGGATCGTGATCTTGTTGAGTTCCCTGTAGTCATTGCAAAGTCGCAACTCCCCCGATTTCTTCTTGACGAAAAGAATCGGAGCCCCGGCCGGGGATTGGGAGGGCCGAATGAACCCCTTCCGCAGATTCTCATCCAGGAAATCTCGGAGAGCCTGTTGCTCTGGGTCCGAGAGAGGATAGAGTCTCCCCCGCGGGATCGGGGCCCCCGGCTGCAGTTCAATGGCACAGTCATAGGGCCGGTGGGGAGGCAAGCGTTCCGCCTCCTTCTCACTGAAAACATCCCAAAATCCAGCATACTTCTTGGGCAGGGTGGCCACATTTTCCACTTCTTGGGCCAGGCTCGCCCGGGCCGTCATGCAGTGGCCCTGGCAATGGTCCGAAGAAAAAATTAGCTGCCGCTTGGCCCAGGAGATCTGGGGGTCGTGGAGCGCGAGCCACACAATGCCCAGGACAATGGGGAAATCTGGGAGCTTGGTCACAAGGAAAGAAATGTCCTCTTTATGGGAGCTAGTCCACATCCTGGTAGGAGCTGTATACTGAGTTACAGCCCCCGTTTTCAGAACTCTCCCATCAATAGTCTGGACACCCTTGGGCTCTTGGAGATCAAGAAAGTTTAATCCAGCGGACTTGGCCGAGTCGGCCTCGATGAAGGTGTTGGTGGCCCCCGAGTCGATCCTGGCGTGGACCATCATCGGCCCCTTCTCGGGAGACCACAAGCTGACCATTACAAGGAACAATTGTCCAGTCTTGGGTTCAGGGGGGAGGTTAGCGACATCGGCCGAGTGAGCGAACCCTCTTACACCCGGCCGGTCCCTTCCCCCGCCGCCTGAAGGGCTTCTTCGGGCTCTGGGGCCCCTCCGAGGGCGGCAGAGGCCCGAGGAGTCTTTCCACGCAGTTTCTGGGGGCACTCCTTAGAAAAATGTCCAGCCCCCGCAGTACCAGCATAAGTTGAGGCGCTGACGCCGTGCCTTCTCCGCCTGGTCTACTTTGGGCCGAACTGTCCCCAACTGCATGGGCTCCGGGTCATCCAGGCCGGCCGGCACAGGCAATTGCCGGGGTTGAAACTGTCCAGCCCCTTCCTTCCGTGCCACCGGTTTCTCCATCACGCCCTTGTCCCACCGCCTCCTGGTCTGCAGTCCTGCTTCCATACGAAGGCTCAAGGTGATGGCGGCTTCCAGATCCGCGGGCCGGGGGTGTTTTAACATCTCCTGTTGTAGTTCCGAAGGCAGCCCCGCAATGTAGTGATACCGCAACGCCGGCAGACCCCACTGCGTCTGGGAGGCCAGAACTCGAAAAGGGGAGATGTACTGGGACAGGGATAGATCCTTGCTCGTCAGCCGAGCCAAATCCCTCTCGGCAAGTTCTTCATTGACAGGAGCCCCCCATTTTGCCCTGATTGCATCTAGGAAAGCCCGCAGCGTGTTGGTGTGGGGGGACTGCGCCCGGATCAACGCGGTGGCCCACGTTGCCGCTGTCCCTTCCAGCAGGTTGAAGACAAAAACCACCTGGGCTCGATCGTTGGCGAACTCGTTGGGGCGTTGCTCCAAATAAAGTTCCACTTGGCAAACAAAAACCTCCACCTGGGCCGGATTACCGCTGAAGCGGCCAGGTGGGCTCACCCCCGGGTGCCGTCCGGCCCGGGTCCGCAGCTCACCCAATTCTCGTTGCATCTCTTGCACTTGAGCGTCGGTCAGATTAGCCATGGCGACAGTGGGGACGATGGGAGCCTGGGCGCGCTGCCGGCGGTTCCTGGTACGTCCCGTGGTGCGAAAGGGGTTCGAGGAGTTCTCCGGCCAACTGTCACACTCGCCGACTTAGAACGCCCCCTTTAACACACACACGGAGACGTAGCAAAGGCTAACTACTTTATTGAGTATATAAAAACAGTTCCAAAGAGGAAATAGTCCAATAATAAGCAAGTGTTCAAAGTATTCAGCAAATAGTCCAAAGTAACGTAGCAAATAGCTTGAAGCGTGGCAAGGCTCCGCAAACCAATGCGGATCAGGAAACAGGGCAAGGTTTTGCACCAATGCGAATCAGGAAACAGGACAAGGTGCCGCAAACCGCTGCGGCTCAAGAAACAAGGCAAAGGCAAGGCAAGGCTTGATGACCACTTTTGGCTTGTGGTCTCACTCCGCTTCGCGTCTATTCTGGTAAGACGTGGCCGGAGAACTGACGATCAGTTCCCACGGGGCCGTTCTTAATCCCTCGGCCTGGGACCCCGACAATCTAGGGCCCGGCGTCTCCAGTCTCTACTTTCCGAACGGTGACGGTCTAGGGACAGATGCCAGCTCCTCCTGCCCTCCTCTATGTCCCTGCGCCTGTTGTGAGAACAGCCCCGCTCTTCCAGCCTAGTATCGCTATCTTCCTGAGAAGCAGCCTCCCCCGGAGTTTCCCATCCGCTAGTCTCCATCTGCTGCCCGGCCAGCTCTTGGGAACCTCGGCCATTTGGGAATTCATAACTATCTCCGCTATCTGCTTCGCTGCCTCCCATCTCCACCTGGTCCGCTCCTTCCCCGAGAGAATGCCCCCACTCGAGATCCCAGGCTAAACTCTCTACAGGTGAACTGGGCAAAGGTACTGCTGACCAATCTTGCTCTGGGCCTTCTAACTCATCCTCCGAGTCCCTTTCAGCCTGTGCGGGTCCCAATGCCAACGGGACCCCCGGTGCATCACCCCCCCCCCCCCGTGGCACGGACGGGCCCATGGGTGCTACACTCGCCAAACTTTGAATTTCCTTTGATAACCATTAAAAAAATCCAAATCACATATTTGTTAGGAAATGTTTTTGCAAAATAGCAAAAGCATTTTTTAAAAAAACAAAAAGAACACTTGTTAGTAGAGCATTTTAGCTCGCAGTAAGTAGAAAGTAGCAGTGTAGCTGTTAAGAAATCTTGAGTTTAGGGAAATGAGATGCAGTGTTCAATCTTAAAAGGTTTGAAAGGGTTTATTAAAATATAAGAATTACATTTCTAGATAGAAAAGGATTGGGTCTAAGCTTTCTCTCTAACTCCATTACTTATGAGTTCAAACAAAAAGAAATATTTCTAATGACTACATTTTCTCATTCACACACAACTAGAGAGACACACAGACTGTGAGAACAAAATGAATGAATGAGGAAGAATGAACATGAGGTCTTTCTTCTTGGGTCTTAAAGGAACACAGATTCTAAAGAAACTCTCTTCTACATCATCAATTAGGATGAGAGGAGAAAGGATAGAGAGAGAGAGAGAGAGAGAGAGAGAGAGAGAGAGAGAGAGAGAGAGAGAAAACAAACCCAACAGGCATTCAGGAATGAGGGGGAAGGGATGCTGTCAACCTGGCATAATTCTATGTATCTGCTTCTCATTGAGAACTAGAGCCTTGAGTGGTGTGAGGTTGCATCCCAACAGTATTGTGGTGATATCTTCATTAGGTCAATCAAAAAGTACAAAATCCATTTTATTGTCTTGGGCACCTTCCACATTGCCCCTTTATCCCAGGATCTGATCCTGGATTATCTGATTTAAACTGGAATATATGAGTCCCCACTTCCAGATAATTTGGGATCAGATCCTAGGATAAAGGGGCACACAGCCATATAATCCAAAATATCAAGGCAGATAATCCACAATATCTGATTTACACTGAATTATCTGAGTCCACACTATCAAATAAATAGTTCAATGTGGATTTTATACAGTTGTGTGGAAGGGGCTTTAGAAATCCCATTGGCGTTTCATCATGCAAAAATAGGGTTTTTTAACAAAATCAGATGGAAATCATACAGGAAAGCATACTGGCAAAGGAAAGTGATAGAGTTAAGAGTCAAGGCATCTGCATTGTCGAGGTAGTATGAAAGGAGGTTTGTGCAAAAGGTTAAAGATTACATGCCTCCTTGTGAGTGGGGATTGATTCTGCCTAGCAGAAAACAAAGCAATGCAGTATGGATCCTACTGTCATGCTTTGTGCTCCAATATCTATATTTATCTTGCCAGAACAGCGACTTCCAAAGGAACTCACTGCATTCTTCCTAAAAGGCCAAAGGCCTTATGCAGGACAGATGAAAAGCCAAATCACAAGGATATGCTTTGTGATTTTGTATGAGAAAGAAAACTTTATCACCTTTCTTTTACTGCCTCAGTCAGTTTAAGGGTAATCTAACATTAAACAAATAAATAGATAACAATTTTGTCTGTCTAAATCCTTCCTTACTATGATGAACTGCAGGAAAGAGGAAGCTCCTAAGTTATTAACTAAATCATATATTTTCCCCAAAACACAGGCATTCAAGAGTCTGTCATAGGAAACGTACCTGATATCATTTTACCAAATTCTTTCCCTTTTACAGTTTAGAAAAATCTTACTTGTCCGAACGCATCAGCCGCTACATCCCACCCCGCAACCTAAGATCATCCGGGGAGGCCCTGCTCTCGCTCCCGCCGACCTCTCAAATGCGGTTGGTGGGGACGAGGCACAGGGCCTTCTCGGTGGTGGCCCCCCGACTGGGGACTGCGCTCCCTACGGAGATACGGTCCACCTCATCCCTCCTGGCATTCAGGAAAAGGTAAAATCCTGGCTCTGGGACCAGGCGTTTGCACACCAGCATTAATTAGCATGTTAGATGGGGATTTTAATGAAATAATTCTTTTGGATTTCCAGAATACAGATTAGTGGGAATTCCGGTTCTTTTTTTTTTCTTTTTTGCATAAATTTAATGATAAGCTATTTTTTTATTTCAGACTATTCACATAATTTGTCTATCTTTCTGAAACTTTCACAAGGCTTTGTTTAGGTTAAGACCCTCACTGACAACTGAGGATAGGACATTTCACCTTGGGAATAGTCCAAATCAGTCCAATTGTGCTTTCTTCTGTTTCTACTTCAGCCAAATGAAAGTGCATCCCAACTCTCAGTCAATTAAATATATTAAATATCTACTTACAAACTTTGTCTAACATGATGGCATTCAGCTAGCAATGCAAATGGAGCAGAACTAAAACCCATGCAGCTGCAAATGTGGCATACACAGATGGTACATTTGGTATTTACCAACCAGCCTGCAGCTATATTGTTTAATTACAATTAATTATAATCTAAAGAGCTGATTTAGTCATTATCTTTGAGAAATGGACATTATCAACTCCCACCTGCCATTTTCAGTACAATAAATGCAACAAAAGTTTGCTAATTGAGAAAGGGAAGCAAAAGGCCAATAAGGTTTGAAAATAAAGGTGTGCTTGGGGTTTAGACAGACACATTCTGTAAGTCATACTATATACCTTACCTTACCATACCATACCATTTATTATTTGATTAGTCGCCCTCCACCAAGGTGCTCTGGGCGACTTACATAGAGCATAATAAAACATAATAAACATACTGTATACAACCAGTAACAATTCAGGGTTAAACTATAAGGCAATTTAACAATTAAACAATAAGGGCCTAATCTAACAGCTCAAAAGGGTAGTACAGATCAAGTGCTCTTAGAATGATGGGGGCAGGTGTAAAAGCCCAATCTCTCGGCCAGAATTGTAGACGAGGGGATGATCTAAGGGACTTCGAGTCCAAATCTACTAGGGAGTGCTGGAGAGAGTTTCTATTTCCAGTAGGCTGGAGAGATGTTTTTACTTCCCTCTTCATAAGATCCATACTCAGGTTCCAGCCCCTAGCTGCTTGGAAGCTAACATGGTCCAATTTTTGTTCAGGGGCAGCAGCTACGGATCTTGTCCAGCTGCCGAAACCTACTCCCCAAAAGATTCTGGTCTTGAACTTCCTCCAGCGACGACCACGTCTCTGGGGTCTGTGCCTCGAGGGCCTACCAGGACCCATAGTTGTACCTTTAACAACACTCAGAGCTTCTGGCTCTTTAGAGCCCAGGTTTGCTTCAGTCCCAGTTCTCTCTTCAACATCTCAGTTCATTGCAGGCCCAAGGCTCTGCAAGACACCTAGAGTGACTTCTTCTTGCCAGACAGTCATTCCCAACCTCTCACAAGAAGTCTGATGTGCAACAAGGAGGCATTTCCGGACAGAATGGCACATGCGCTTGCACTGAGATTTCTTAAAGTTCGAAGATGAAGGCAGTAACTCACTGTCAGCATCCCCAAGTTCAGCTGCCAACTTTGGTGCTTGCCTCTTTGATAAGGAGAGGCAGCAACGCCACTGGCGGCCTTCCTGACAATGAGGCACTGGAAAAGGGCCAGGCTTCCTCTCAAGGGCTCCAGATACGTCCAGGGCCTCTAGATCTCGCAGGAAGGGCAAATCATCCTCCTGCCCAACAGTCCTCCATCCCCTCAGTCCAGACCAGGGGTATGGGTGAGCCGGGCCTAGATTGAAGGGGCAATGCCCGCCGAGCAAACACACATGGGCTGCTGGTCCAGAAATCTCCCCCTGAAGCTCACTGGAAATATATATATATAAAAATAGCCTGTACTGTAGTCCTTTACCAATTATTTTTAGAGAGTTTCAAATTTTTTGGAGTACTCCTGAGCTATCAAACACCTTAAAACTGGTCCTGGTGGGTTTATTGAAATGATCAAGAGATACAACACATCCTGAATAGCAACACCTCCAACATTTCACATATGAAAACTCAGACATTTGTAGCCAAACAATATCAGTGTGGTCAAGATGGCAAAAGTCATTAATGAGACATTTATTCTGCCATATAATCCAGTTTCTGAGTCCAGGTTATCTGCTTTGAATTTGAGGATATGAGTGTACACTACCATATAATCCAGTTCAAAACAGATAATCTGTCTTGTATGGCAGTGTAGATGGCTCCAAAGACTACAAAACTACGAATGGATACAACAATTGGTTTTTTTGTATAAGCATACTGGAAGAGACAAAATGGTGTCCTGTCCTCCCCTCCCTCCCTGAGTAAATTGAATGCCTTTTAAAACTCAGTTCAAAGCAACTGAAGTAAGATGAGAATAAAGAGCAAAATTGAGGCGAAGAGAGAGAAACTGGAACATTTTTAAAGCAGCGAAGAAAATGGAATGACATAGGGCTTTGGAACTCAAGGCCTGGTGCCTTTTCTTTAGGCCTCGGGTTGAGGGGGGGGGGGGATATCCATGTAAAGGCACTGGTGTGTGCATGTGTAAACACATGGACCTAATGTTCTACTGTCTCTCAGGCCAGACAAGCATGAGAGACCCACCCCTGAGTTGCTTCACCCAGCAAAAAGCTGGATGCTGCTCTGGTTCCACTCATGAAGGGAAGGAGATTGTAGTACAATATAACACAACGGGTGTGGTCACTGTAGAACCAAAGAAAAAGTATCCAGACACTGGATTCACTTAAAGGATATTGTATTCAATAATTACTCCTGAGGAGTTGCAGGCAAATCAACATATCAGCCCCAGTTGGGTGCCTTAAATACAACCATATTTCAATCCCTTACAATTAGAATGTTCATGTAAACAAAATAAATTCCCAATTCCTGGGTGGGATGAAAAGGTGGAGTAACGCCGCAAAGTAAGATTTCTAAACCCCAATGGGTATTTATAATCCAACCCCAATGGGTATTTGTAATCCAATGGGAAATGGAAGGCAGGCACGCCGTCAAACCCCAATCCTGGGCTTCGTGGCGTGCCCAATGTGGAGAGTTGGTTTCTCAGGTGGTGTCTGCTAAGTCTTCTGGCCGACGAGGACACAAGTGTACAGGGGTCCCACCTCGTTTCGACCCCCCGGGTCTTTTTCAAGGCCAAAGTATTGATTCCTTCACAATGCATCACATGGCAAGCGGCGAGAATCTAACAAAGATATAAGGTCGCATATAACATACATTCAAGGTACATAATGTCAGCATTCAAATAAAGTGACCATGGTATTTATATAACATAGTAGCAAATGGGAGCACAAAGGTACTACAAAGGTACTACAAACACATGATAATTACCTTAGAGAAAGGATCTCCGCAAAGTAAGTGGGCCAAACGGGGAGGAGCTTACGTACGAGGGTCTCGGAACACCGTTCGAGAATCCGCCAACACTCGGAGGATTCTCCATTATATGTACATTACAAGACCTATCATCACGGTCCGAATGACCTCCAATTCTGTGGATTAGAAATTGTCAAAACTCCACCCCACGGGGATGCCCACAAGACACTACTGAGGGCAGAAAGCAAATGGACGGTCCTTTTAAAAACCGAGCAACCGTGGGGCCTAAATGAAAAAAAATCCCATTAACAACCTTCTCCTTTAATTACCCCACCTGCAGAACTCCCATACCTATTATATTCTTCCCCACTTACCTGTGTTTGTGCATTTGCCACACCTATTGAGGTGGAATACACCAGAGATCCTTTCTCTAAGGTAATTATCATGTGTTTGTAGTACCTTTGTAGTACCTTTGTGCTCCCATTTGCTACTATGTTATATAAATACCATGGTCACTTTATTTGAATGCTGACATTTTGTACCTTGAATGTATGTTATATGCGACCTTATATCTTTGTTAGATTCTCGCCGCTTGCCATGTGATGCATTGTGAGGGAATCAATACTTTGGCCTTGAAAAAGACCCGGGGTGTCGAAACGAGGTGGGACCCCTGTACACTTGTGTCCTCGTCGGCCAGAAGACTTAGCAGACACCACCTGAGAAACCAACTCTCCACATTGGGGACGCTACGAAGCCCAGGATTGGGGTTTGACAGCGTGCCTGCCTTCCATTTCCCATTGGATTACAAATACCCATCGGGGTTGGATTATAAATACCCATTGGGGTTTAGAAAACTTACTCTGTGGCGTTACTCCACCTTTTCATCCCACCCAGGAATTGGGAATTTATTTTGTTTACATGAACATTCTAATTGTAAGGGATTGAAATATGGTTGTATTTAAGGCACCCAACTGGGGCTGATATGTTGATTTGCCTGCAACTCCTCAGGAGTAATTATTGAATACAATATCCTTTAAGTGAATCCAGTGTTTGGATACTTTTTCTAAGGAGATTGTAGTGTCAGGACCTATTGCTCCCTCCCTCATACACAGGAAAAGAAAAAAAAACAAGGAGGAAGAAGGGTCTGGGTGCGTACCTGTCTCCTTGCCTTCTCCCTGCAGTGTGTGCTTATCTTTCCTCCTGCCTCCACACCTCCTCTACAATGCATGTATCTGACTCTCTGCCTAAAAACCTCATGTATAAAAAGAGGTCATGAGTCAAGCAACCGTAAGAAGCCCTGCCCAAAGTCACTGTGTTTTCTTTTCTTAAAAGGGGGAGATATTGAACAACTGCAAATGTTTTTAATCCCTGTCCCAACGGGGAAACAGAAAAAACATCTTTCTGTTCCTATGGAGTTGTGCAATTCTGACATCTAAACAGAAAACTATTTTAAAGGAAAAAATAACATGAAAGTGGAGAGTGGTGACCTTATCATAAAGGGAAAGTCTATCTCTGGCTACCAGTGGAAGGAAATTGCTGGCCAATTCAACAAAGGAGAATCAATTGATAGGAAAAAACTGCCCCCTAAACTTACAATACTCCCCTCCAAAAAATGGCCCGAGAGACATGTCACTGGCACAGCCGATGAGATGCATATGAGAGCAGGTCTGGCATGTCCTGAGAAAAAAAGCTGTGGGTGAAGTTGATATGCAATCCGTCTTTCAAGAGCTATCTTCTCATCTTTCTCTATTTTATTATATTTTCCTCTTTCTCCTTCCCCTCAAAGCTCTGTCACACATCTTCACATTTTTTCTTAGTATTTCTCTTTCTTTCTTGTCTTCTTTTTTATCATGCTTCAACAAGCCATTCTCAACTTCTCTTTTTTATATATATATCCTTTTCTTACCTTTTTTAAAAAATCCCTTCTTCCTGTTGACATTGCCTGACCCTTTCTCACCCTTCCTTTCTCTCCCTCCTTCTCCATATGCCTCACTTTTCCTTTTCTTCTCCCTCCTTCCCCATTTGTTTCTTAAGAGGGATTTGGGAAGGACTACCCTCTGTTCTTTAAATCTGTGAGCTTTCTCTATCGCTCTTCAAACAGTGCTTTTTGTATGGTCTTATGTTCTTAAAAGTAGTACTTGCAATCTGTTTAAAATAGATCTGGGAAAAGATCTTCCCTTTCAATGCAAAACATGGGACACTAAATTTATGATCAGAGAAATATTGCCTCATGTCTTTAACTTCAAAAATATTGCTTGCTCTGACCAATGTTTAATGTATAATGTATAATACTTAATGACATTATCACAGCAGGCAGCTCCTGCTGTGATGCCACAAGGAATTCATGACCTTTTAATATTCTTTGAGGCCATTCTATGTGATATTTGGTGGTGAAATCTCAGTATCTGCCATGATTCTGACTGATAAACATAATCCTGAATGGAAATGCAGATAAGACTAGTTTTCATGCACACTGTCAAGGTTCCAAAGGCTGACCGTGTGATAGTGACATTGCTTCATCTTCTTTCAGATCTTTAAAGGTGACTACCATGCCATCCTCTCTTTTTCTCTTGGCTGACCATACCCAGACCCTTCTACCATTCCTCAAAGAGTGTCATTTATACACTCTTTACCATCTTAATCACCATCGTCTGAACATAATTTACTTTATTGATATTTTTCTTTAAAATGTGATGCCCAAAAGTCAACAAAATACTTCAGGAAGGGTCTTACCACATGAGGTCTGCTTGTTTAAGCAAAATAATGAAAGCAGTTTGCATTACACAGTAAACTGAACAGAAATATTCTATACATGCCTAATTAGAAGGACCTCCCTTTCAGCTTCATTAGTTTCCCATCAAGTAATTGTGCAAAGGATTTCAGCTTTATAAACCCACTGTAGAACTAATGACAGAATAACTATATTCATTCAACAATATATTTATTATCTGAAGTAAGAATTGTTGATAGTGGTGGAAATGATACAGTGCATTGGATTGTGGAATATTTCCAAACAGGTGCATTCAAATCGAGATTCATGGTATCACTTTATTTTAATAGCCTGGAGAGGAAGTAGGCAAAAAATCTGGAAAATCTGTGTTTCTAGTTGGACTGAGGAGTGTTGTGGCACACAGAGGTCTTTGCTGGACTCCAGAGGGAAGAAGCCACATTAAATAGTGTCCCTTTGCTTTGCACCAGGACAGAGAACATGGAGAGGCAGAGAGGGAATCCCTCCCCTCCCTCTTATTTTCTTCTGCCCTGAAGACTAGGACTCAGAACAATTAGTTCAAAGGAAATGTGATTCCACCTGAACATTAGGAAAAACTTATAAAAATACAGTTTTATTATTTATTTATTATAATTAAACAGTACATTGTGGTAAAAACAGATTAAAATATCATAAATATACTTCAATTAGCCTTTAAAACTCACAGTCCCCAACCAAATCCCATCTACAACCTCCCCAAAGCCTACTCCTTATACATCCCCAAAAGTCTGCTTGCAGAAGAACTTAACCTGCCTGTGAAGGCTAGCAAGGATGGAGCCATCTTGATCTCACTTGGGAGGCAATTCCACAGTCTGGGAGCTGCCACTGAAAAGGCCCTCTCCCATGTTCCCACCAAGAGCACTTAGGAGAAGGCCGAACTAGTAGATTGCAGATATCTACCAGGTTCATAGAATGAGATACAGTCCTTCAGATAACCTTGATCAGAACTATATAGGGATTTGTAGGTCAAAACTAGCCCTTGAATTGTGCCCAGAAACATGTAGACAGCCAGTGGAAGTTTTATGCTTCCTGTAGTTAGCCCCAGTTAGTAGTCTGCCTGTTGTTCTTTGGACTAACTGAAGTTTCTGAGCACTTTTCAAAGGTAGCCGCATGTAGATCACATTACAGTAGTCCAAACGGGATGTAACCAAGGCATGGACCACCGTGATCAGATCTGACTTCACCAGGAATGGGCGCTGTTGGAGCATTTAACTGTGCAAAAGCACTCCCCGTCACAGCTGATACCTGGGCCTCCAGGTTCAGAGCCGAATCCAGGAGTACTACCAAACTGTGAACCTGAATTTTCAGGGGGATTGTGACCCTATCTATCACAGGCTGAATCTTTATTCCCAGATCTGTCTTACAACTGACCACAAACACCTCTGTTTAGGAAGGAGGTTGTCTTTGGGGCCTAGTTTGAGGTTGTGGCCCTAACTTTAATACACACAATTTATAAGAAGAGTTAGTTTTAAGTCATTCAGAGAGCAACTCAGCTTTTTGTTTTTCCTTGGGATGCAAATGTATCACCAGGGAAAGCTGGGATGGGGGATCTGAGGGAGAACACATTGTTGTTGTTGTCGTCGTTGCAGTTGCTGCTGCTGTTGTATTCTCTCAAAGTGGCTAACAATGCTAAAAACAATACAATGTATAATTTAAAATATAAGACATATAAACACTAGAATAGAATTGAACATAGCAGTATTAAAAACAAATAGTTAGAACCAGTAAATCCATTAAAAACCTATCAAAATACATAAAACACAGAAAATTCCTTGCTATCTATATTTATATTGTTTCTTGTATTTTATTTTCTTATATTTACTGTTGTTTTCTTATGTTGTATATTTGCACTGTTGTATTGCTGGGCTTGGCCTTATGTAAGCTGCCCCAAGTCCCCTTGGGGAGATGGTGGTGAGGTATAAATAAAGTATTATTATTATTATTATCTAGCCCCTCCTCTCCTTGCAGCTCTCATGGATTAAATGTTAAATAAGTTTATAAATTAACATAAAGTAGCTCATTTCAATCAAATCTATGTGTATAATCTCTTTGTCCATAGTTGTTCACCAATTGCTATTTCTATAAAATACTAGAAGTTGCTTCAAGGGACAGTATTTGGCCCACATTTAGAAAGGCAAGTACCAGAAAGCAGGAGTTCCTCCTAGCAAGCAAGAATAGCAAGTGTATAAGTGGATGGGGACTTTATGAGTGTTGAAATAATGGCAAATATATTTAATAATACATAACTATTATTTAAGGTAAATTTAGGAATACAGCAAAGTTCTGATAGGAATGAAAATTTGGAAATTATCAGTTTGCTCAGAGTTTGTTTGCTTATTTATCTGAGAATGTGGGAGCATTTCTCATTTTATGTCCAACACCTTCCTCCCCCTCTCCTAATCTGTTAAAATAACACTATCTGCAATTACGGGATCATTTGTTATGCGTGATATAATAGACTGCAAATATAAAAAAGCATTATCATTACTTTTGTCCTTTATTCTTTCAGGACAGAATATTGCATAGTTCTTTACTTTGACATTTATTGCTTTTAGATTGGTAATAGAATGGTTTGTGTTGCTCATTATCTTGAATGATGATAATATTAGTGGTTGGGGAGCCTGTGTTCCCTGTTAAGTAAAGGCTTCATATAATTTAGGGAGGGTTATTACTGGGCAATTACCCACAATACACTTCAGCTCTAATAAACTTCAGCCATATTCTTAAATGTCATATTTATGGGTATAGCTTCTAGGTAACTGTACAGAGCAATTTGTATCACTTTTGTACGTTGGTATGAGCTGTCAAAATAAAGCCATACAGTGGCTATTTTTATTGACCCCTTACAACGGTTAGCCGATTATTAAGTCCTAAAAAAGAGAGAAGGTCATACCAAAACTGATGAGGGACTTCATTTACACTTTCATGTCCATGATAAAATAAAATCACTCTGTACATGCACCAAGGTATGTTTCTTGATTCTGCTACCTATTCCGCAGGCATGAGGTCTGGGACTAAAACAGGTGCCAACATCAGGCTCAGATTAAGCTCTAAAACAAAACACAGAAACTCTAAAAACAATTTCACATAAGACTGAAATCTACCCAACACCATTCCTAATACAATTATGATTTTTTTGTTCATGCACATCAATCTATTAGGCCTTGTTTTCTAAAGTCTAGTTTATATAAACCCTAGAGCTATAGCAGGCCCTTCAGTCTGATGTTTGCTTTACTCTTCCTGTACTGGATTGTCCATGTGCTAAACACACGTGATCTTCCTCAATTTTCACCTTGACAAACACCAGCAGATGCGCCCTCATATACATATTTGAGAAGTGTACAAAGAAACAATTGCATATATTTACTCTACACAATATGTGGTTATAGCTTACTTCAGGTAATGGGATGGGGAAAGCACTTAGAATTCAGACAAAATTAAAACAGGCAAAATGGTGCACCGTTCAAGAAAAAAGTAAAGAAAAGGACAGTGGTTATCATTAAAACAACTAAATGAATAAACTTGAGACTGTATTAGACATGGAAGTAAGATAGAGAGGCCCTGCAGATGTATAGATGTTATGTCTCTGTATGTCCCGATGGAACTAGATGCTCACCAAATTTTCATAGAATGATAAGATCTGATTTAGCTATAGAAAATTGCAAGAAATTTCCTCCTCCCATTAAAAAGTTAAATTAAAAATGTCATTCATTCAGTTATTGCTATGGAGAGAATCTAGAGCTATTTCTTCATATGGGAAAGTGATGTATGCATTTTTCTAATTCCCAGAGAAGACAAAATTCAAAATATGAATGCTTTTAAGGCCTGGTTCCATTTCATAATAATAATAATGATGATGATAATAATGATAATAATATTATTTGTCTGCATTCTGCCCTATCTCCCCAAAGGGACTCATTGAATGTTTGCCAACATGTAAGGCAAAACATTCAATTGACAAAAAGAAACCATACTGACAATTACATCAAGATAAACACATTCAGCAATATAACACAACCTAATTATGTACATATGTTCATATATGTTATATGAACTCCCACCCAGCGATGTTAGATCAGCCCCCTCCCTTCTGACCTTCCACAAGAAAGTGAAAACATGGCTTTGTGACCAAGCTTTTAGAGAACTTGTGCAATAGACTTGGAATAATGTGCAATGACAATTGGAACAGCCCAGATTACACTTGTGGATTATGTGTTTAACTCTGAATGTATTGCTTCTAAATGTTTTAATTGTTTTAATGTATTTTTACATTCTATTTTACTATTTATTTAGGTGTACATTGTGTTTCAGGGCATTTAATTGTTGCCTGTATGTAAAGCCACCTAGAATCCCCTCCGAGGTGAGAAAGATGGGGTAGAAATGCCGTAAATAAATAAAAAAAATTAACACACAAAATAATAGCTGAAAGCATCATAAAAATCTGCTAAAAACACTAAAGGAAAAAAATATTAGATTTTAGATATTTAGAGAAAGCTTCCTAGGAACTCCAAATCTTCCCATTCTACATTTTGGCAAGAGCAACTGAAATTCACCTTAGGGATTTCTCCAACCCAATTTGAAATTTGAAGGTTAGGCCATTTTCAACTGTGGCATGAGTATGTATATACTTTATATACATATGTGTGTATATCTATGTATGTATATAACATAGCCTTTTAAATTGATATTAATCTTTTAAATTTTGTACTCTGATTTGTCCATAAGCCATTTATGTTCATCACTGTAGTTCTTTCACCACACTGTTTTCAATGCAATATGTCTCTTTGTGCCTCGCAGGAGCAACTAAAGCCTCCCCACCCAAATCTTGGTAGATTAGTTTTTGTAATTTACATACATCCCCATATACAATTTCTACCAATTTCATAGACAATTTTCTTTTTAGATGTTGTGATTTATGTTTTGCAGCTAGAAGAAAGCTCAGATGTAAAGCTATTTGTAAAGTTCATGATGTAATCGGTGTTAGTGTACTTCCCTTGTAAAGCAATCTTTTAAGATAATAAGTGTGGGGATATTGAATTTAATATACTTGCGGCACTGTTCTAGAAAAAGTTTATTTTTCGACTGCATTTATTTCCTACAGCTTTATCACAAATTCTATCAAATTAGTTCCCTATGTTGAGTACTTTAAAAAAATGTAAAACTTCACATAAAAGTTTTGATTGACTTACAGAGTTTGGGTTGGTGAGATATGAATTTCAATGTTTTATAAAGCTGGTTTTGGTCATGTATAGTTTTTTCCTGCTCTCTTTCCTCTTTTTGCTCCTTCTCCTGGTAAGGGATTTGCTCCCACTGATTCTAGTGGAATGGTCATACTCTACAGCTGCCCTATATCTCATGATTCGATCCCAGATTGTCTCCTTTGAATTGGATTATATGAGTCTACACTGCCAGATAAGTTTTGTAGTTTCATCAATGATTAAATTTTCCTAAGGCATATTTTAACTAAAAAATATTCAACATGCACAGACAGCTCAGGAATAGCGAGGGGAAGAGTGGGAGATAATCCTCCTCCTGATGTCACTTTACTGCCAGCATGTTGGCACAGATGCAGAATGGACACATCACACTACAGTGATTCCTTGACTTAAGAATTTAATTCATTCTGTGACCAAGCTCTTAACTCAAACTCTCTTATCTCAAAGCAAATTTCCCATTGAAATGCTATTCATCTGTTCTAGCTCCCCACCCGCACCCCAACTTTTTTGTTAAATGTTTTTAAATAAGAAAATGTACTTTATAAATAACAAATAATGTATACATGCACATTCACATTCACATGGAACAATAAAAAGAAAAGCTAAACTTTAAAATGGTAGAAACACAAAGTTGTGGCAAGGAAGCACAAAGCACAAAGCGAAAAAGCAGAAGCTTCATTTTCTTCATACTGTACTCATTCCAGCCTCTTTCCCTCTCTTGCTCTTTGTCCTTCTCTCTCTTTGTGAAGCCAAACATACCAGGAACAAAAACCACACAAAATCAACTAACCTAAGGTTCCTCAAAGCAGACAAGAGCAAAGCAGACAGCAATCTCCCAAAGTGGGCAAGAGCACAAGACACAGAGACTGCGCCTTTGAAGTCCTAATGCCTTGTACTCTCATGCTAGCACTCTCTCCCATGCTAATACTCTCTTTGGCACTAGCACATAACTAAAAAATGTTGCTCTTATGTCAAAGTGAAACATCCTTAAGTTAGGATGCTCTTAAGTAGAGGTTCCACTATAGTTGGTAAAGGGAATGTTGTGGTATTGTAAGCTGTTGATGGGGTTGTCCCTTCCATAGCAGAGGACGAGTCAATCACAGGGAGTAGTAAGTCCATCAGATGGATGTGCACTATGCCTATGCAGCAGGGACTGTAACTAAAGGTGATGATCCAGCTGCAATGCCACTTTGTCTGCCTCGTGTGAGAAAGTCCTAAGACAGTTATAAATAATTATGAGCTCTGTGGCTATAAAGAACAAGCGTAGAAAGTGCTTTTTTATGTTCATATATTATTCTTTAAAACATCTTAGCAAGATTGTAGTGATAATCTCGTATTGTTCCTTTCCAATGAGCTATTGAAGCACATGCTAATGACTGTAGTAGCTGTTTGGTGGTTTCACAGTAAGCAGCCCTTCTGGGAGTTGACATAATGCAGGGTTCCAAGACCTTTCCTTTTTGTAATTATTCTTCTTGAAAAGCTACTCACAAAACACAGAACTAAAATAATCTTTGCTGACCTTTGGCACTCCCTCTTATATTTTTGAGGGATTAAACTTTCTCTTTGTTTCCTTGACATTCAGCAAGTAGAAAGTGACCTTTGAGCTGTTATCTAGCTTGCAAGAGCACAGCCCGTAAATGAGGATGCAAAGCCAGCTCCCCTTTAAACAATAGAGAGGACTACAAACAAAACGTCTATGTACTCATTTCACATTCTCTCTGTAAATAATAAAAAATGCCTTCTTTTGTGCCTCACCACTGAAGCTGGCATATAAGCATTGGAAAATGTATACATATCTTATGAAGGACGTTAAGTGGTGATGTGTACATGGGGGCAACATGCCATCTTTTCAAAATTGAGATTATGTGAACTCATTCAAACTGACCTTGCGATCTTTCTGTTTTCTTCTGTTAGCATTTGTATACACAACAAGATTCCTCATATATCAAAATGAACTTTTGCTAGTGGTTCACATTTAAAAACAAGGTTGTGTGAAACTGCCTACTGTGACATGTTTATATTTTTAGCAAGTTTACTTTTCTTAAGTTCTCTGTTCAAGGGTAGTTATTTAATACTGCATCTCTCAAATAAAAAGAGCTCTTGCAGAAAGAAACTATCCATTCAATAAAAGTATGTGTTTTTTCTGTAGGCTTTCAATTATAATAATCTATCATGGCATACAGAGTGAGCAGGAAAAAAGCAGTCACTTTTATAGTGGCAGCCATTTCGAAAATTCAAAAAGTGTTTCAAGATAGTCTTTCTTGGGAAAATAAAATATTTGTTTTCTAGTTTTATTCCTACCACTAAGTACTCTGCTTTCCCCCCCAAACAGAGCACCCAATTTTAAGATGGATGAGATGACTGATAAATAGTGCTTGCCAGATTCACACAGTAGAAATACAAGGCATGCCCATGAGTGGTGTTTAAATATTTCAGAAAATACAGGCATTTCACAATATGCTTTTGCTCAGAGAACTGTCCATAATGAAATAGCTTCCTCCATAGAGTCTACCCTACTCCTTACTCCCATATAATGCAGTTTGAAAATGCATTATATGGTCAGTGCATACTCATATACTACAGTTCAATGCAATTAAACTGTGTTATACATGTCTACACTGACCATATAATGCAGATTGAATCTGTACTATATAACAGTGTTAATGGGGCCTCAGTTGGGAGAAGCCCTGCGAAAAAAGACATTTGCAAAGAAGAAACAGCAAATAGTGGTGCGTTGTAGACATGACCGGAATTTAAAGAGTCAGTTTTAATGAGTTTTAATATTTGTACTGATGTTTTATATTGTGATGTGTACTCACTAATATGTGCGTTTAATTTGTCATGGCCCATGGCTAGAACAATAAAACTTATTCATTCATAGTGGTCTACTCAGTGATATTACATGTGATGAAAGATTTATAATAGAGACATTTTGTTTCTTATTTGAACCACTATGCTATATTAGCAAAGAAATATGTTCTTATTATTTTCTTTTTCCCTTCTGAAATGTCTTCCATGTTGTTTGGACTTTTCATCAGCTTCTGCTTAGATGCTTCAAATAACCTTAGATGTTTGTTATTCACACATTGTTAAATAGACTAGAGAAGGAGGGAGGAAGAATCTTTAATAATGATGCCCTCTCATTATCCTCTCAAAATCAAGCCTCGTGCATTACTGGAAAGTTATAATTTTTAAAGTGTTCTATTTATATATTTCCCAGAATTATAATTTATCAAATAGAGTCCCTTAGGGCAAATGCATTTTCATCCTTAACAGGTTTGGAAATCTTCTAAAGAGGTCTTTTATGGAAATGATTTTTTAATCTCCAATGGGGCTTGAAAATGTTTCCCTAAGGAACCAAAACCACTATGCAACTGGATAATCAGGATCATTATAGCACACCAGAATATTAACACATACCTCTTACCCATCTGTGGATTTTCCAGCGGCTGCTCCCATCATGCACAAGCAGCTTGTTCAATCTGTAGAGCACCATTTTGGGTAGCATCTATAAAACACCGATTTTGGGAAATCCAAAAGCAGAATAAGCATGAAATAACAGAAATATATAAAATAGACAAGAACACTGGCCAACATACATTTTGGTCCCTCAAATGTTAGTTCTATTTCAGAGCATATTTGACCGGCTGTTTCCAAAAATGACACCAATTTTCCTCTATCGGTTCTAGTTTTTGAGTTACATAACGTATGCCATCTACCAGTTGCCATTTATTATTTATTTATTTACTGCATTTGTATACCGCCCTTCTCAGACCTCATGCGACTCAGGGTGGTTTACAGCAGCAATGATTTGATGCCCCAAAACACCGTAAAACATTTTAAAAACATTAACACATAATAAAAACCAGAACAAGAATATTAAAAACATAAATTGTCTACGTCTCCTAATAAAAACATTATCCAATCTCATTGTCCAGTCGTTCCATTCCATCTGCTCACCCATAAAATATAATAACCGTATCTAAGAAACTAGAGCTGATGTGGCCTATCCAATGCAATTTTCTGAATAAGCATCCGAAATAACACCAGGAATAGGCATAAAAAACAAGACACCAAGAAAAATCTCTCTCGTTCTTGTTGGGTTGTGTAATGTGCTTGGAATTTAAACCTAATGCAATTGTTTGAACATTTCTTGCTACCAAAAAACAAGTACTTTAACATCAGCATTATATGAATTCAGACATTAAACAATATTCCTTACAAGGAATAAGGGGCAAGGAAACTACAGCCCACCAGATCTTTTGGTATTCTAACTCCCATAAGCTTCAATTAGCATGGAACATGAAGAATGGTGGGAGTTGCAGCCACCCAATTGTTTATAAAAGTAATCTTGGAAGCAAAGTTTTGAGACATTTGAAGAATGCTTTAAGCAAAATTCATCTATTCATAAATGCACATATAGAACATGGATTAGGGAAAAGACAAGCAGCAACCATAACCACTCCATTAGTTATATATCCTGTTTTTCCCCAAAATGGGGACTCATGGAGACTCATAATATTATTTTTCAATGCTGCAATTCCTCGACTTTTGGTGAATGCTCTTCTGTTTCAAAGTGTGTCCCAGATTATTGACAATTTTATTCAAAACTTTGAATAGACAACAAATGAACTCCCATTTGAGGTAGCGAAATTAAATATTTCTTTTGTCATGGCTACATCTACAGGAAAATGATATGCCAAGGCTTCTAGATCCCATACCCCACTGAAATAATGTTTTAGTTTTTACTTCTAACCTTCTGTCTGCCTCTATTTATTTGCCTTTCTCTGTTGACTCCCTGGCAGAGGCATATCCTTGTGATAGTCAGATGATAATGAAGGTGCCATAACCATAGAGAACATTTTAAGAGTCAGCAGATACATACACTATAATGAAGGAGAGTTTCTGTTTTTAAAAAACTGTATTGGACTCTAAAAGCATAGCTGTAAGTCTATCCATCTTTACAATTTTTATTGTATTTCCAGATCAATATGTTATAGCTCTGGAAAACCAGTCCTATACATTCTGAAGTCTCTACTAGTAAAAAAAAGTATATACTTATTGTTGAAAAATAATGCCCCCATACAAACATTTCCCATGACATTGTTTCTGACATGTTCTATATGACTTTGTGGTACATCCACTCTTAAAAGGACTCAGAAACACCATCATTCTCACAACTGTATCAGGAATGGCATCCTGGCATGTTTTCCCTGCTCCATATTTTTCAATAAGCCACCATGACTAACAGGTCCAGGAGGGATGCTGCATATGTCTAACCTCTCAATTTTCCCGCTGTTTTCTTCCACTGTACGTAAGGTTTCTTTTCCAGTCCTTTACTTCCTTTCAGGTGCTCAATCAGTAACTCTGTCCTTTGAAGAAGTAAAATGTCTTCACAAGTTTTGCTATGAATAATTCTCTCATGTAATTCCACAGCAGTTTTTCTTATTTATATTAGATCTTTAAAATATGATTACAAACAAAAGAAACAAAATTCAGTTCCCAAGCCCCACACAGCAAAGGTGCAATCCTCACTGGAGGGAGGCCAACCATTTTGGAAAATAGTTCAGACTGAACTATTTTCAGGGGTGTGACTGCCTTAGGGAGCGGCTCACTCCACCTAGCTCAGCTCGAGCTTTTTGCAAGTTCACTAAGTGGGCCTGGGGTGGGTGGGCCCAGGCCTCACCATTTGGCACCTGTGGGGGCTGGGTGGGGGGTGGCAGAGCCTCCCTTACCTGTCCCCCCTTCTTTTAGGTGGGGCAGTCATAGTCGGCACTCACCTCTGTTTTGGCAGGGGCTTGGCACCACTTTGTGAAGCTCCACTGTCACCCCTTACCCCTCCCCCCCCCAGGTGGCAGGTGAATAGCAGGACCCTTTGCTTGCATGGTAGCCATAGTGTTAGTAAGGCTTTCCTAATCAAAGCCCTTTCTTCTTGTGTCTCTGCTTTAGAGGTGGAGTGCAATGAAAGAAGGGTGGAGATCAATGATTTTTGGCTCAAAGCCAAAGTTTCCCTGATGGTATTACAGAATTTTGAATCTGCAAATACTTGGAGGGTTGGTTGCATCAGCAAAGTGAATCCTGTGACACATGACATCCCCTTACTCCAGGAATTTAGAAGGGTTTCAAGCAAATTTGGTCACAAGTTTATTCTTCCCAGTATAAGGAATGCCTGTTTTGTGCAGCAGCTCTTATGTCCTGTAAGAGTATGGCAAGTTATGTGGCTCTAAGGCAGGGGTGGGCAATTACCGGCCCTCTAGGTGTTTTGGACTTCAACTCCCAGAAATCCAGCCAGTTTACCAGCTGTTAGGATTTCTGGGAGTTGAAGTCCAAAACACCTGGAGGGCCAGTAATTGCCCATCCCTGCTCTAAGGGGTGATGCAGTCCGTCCTCTTTTTGCCACCAGGATGGTGTCCCACTCACTAAATACCAATTTTGGTTGGTTATGTCCAGAGCACTCAAAGCATTGGGCTTTCAAGGCCAAAGTTTTGGAATACATTCCTTTCCAATTGAGGCTGCCTCGACAGTAGCAGCCATGGACTATGGTGTGGCTGAAATTCAAAATCTGGACAGATGGAAGTCCAGAGCTTATCATTCTTATATTCATCCTGTTTTGTTCTACTAATTTCTGTGTCTTTTCAGATATGAGGTTGCTGGCTCATAGACAGCAGGTACTGATATGCTTATTTGAGCTGTTCATGATTTTATACTGTATAAGGGACAACATTTTACTATGCCATTGCACATAATGAGCTTTGAGCATCCATGGATTTTGGTATCCACAGGGAATCCTGGAATCAAACCCCATCAGATAGCGAGGGCCCATTGTAGTACCATCCCATAGAGTTATTAGTGGGCCAGTTGTTTGAGTGTGGGACTTAAAATTCATAAGACTTTAGTTCAAATCTTCACTCAGCCAAGAAACCCAATTGGGTGACTTTGTACAAGTCATGTACTTTTATTGTAAGAGATGGACAAAAACAAAGCTCTACCAAATGATCTTGACAAGCCTATGACAGTGTCATCATAAATCAAAGCTGACTTGTGATGGTATATAATAACAACAACATTGAGTTCTTTCCCCACAGACACAACAGTCTTTCTGCTTGTTAATTTAAGCTTGCCTGAAGCAAAATGTGCTTTATTGTGTACTTTTCATAATTTTGCACAATAAAGGAATATAAACAAAGTAGGAAAATATCTTGCATTTAGGCTGAAGATGCAACGTGGCAGATTTTACGGTCAATGCTTCAATTATGTTAGAGTATGTGTGTGAAACTTGTGAGCATTCCTATCATAGAAATGAAATGATTAACACTTTTTAAATATGTATATTTATAACTATAACCAGTGCTATAAACCAACTTTTAAAATAAAAATAGAATTTTTTAGAATTATATATGTCAATAGTATCCAAACTTTACAATTACTTGGACACACCCCATTTGAGAAGAAATGTCTGCTATTATGTCTAAATAAATGCCCCTTGTCCTCATTTGCATCAGTGTAGGTAATACTTATGCTCACCAGGTCATTGGATTCCAAGGTCAAAACCCTGATTACACTATGTAACAAAATTTGGGGGGAAATCTGTCCCTGGTTTGAAGGTATTATTTTCTGTTTAATTCTTCTGTACTTACTTTGAAAGTAGTTGTTATACTCCAGAAACTTCATTTTTGTGACTGCCACAAACTGTTGAATTGGTTGAGACTCATTGAGATATTCACTGAAAAATTATAGCAACATGGGCTGCAGAATGTTCTGCAAAAGTAGCTTTTTTGCAGTTTGTTAAAAGTTTTCAATTATTTTATGATAGAATGAATAAGGAAATGACATTTAAAACCCAGGAACAAAAATTGTGTTACATAGTATTACTGGGACTGGATACTTATGATGTCTCAATTATCTCTGAACTGACTCTTTAAACTAAATTTTATTTCACATATAGCTGTTAACATATCTATAGGCAGCAGGAGAAACCTTTAGTTGAATTACATGGAACATCTTAAAAAGTGTGATGCTTGAAAGACATCATAATCTGTGATCACTCATATCCGAGTATGATTGTCTTCCAAGTGGAGTGTCTTGGTTGTGGGTCCGTAGGTTACTGTAGGGACCTATTCTTGATCTACATGTTCTTCCACAGTGAAAACATTGATTTCCAGGTGGAAGGTGGTCCTAGATTAGCTTGACATGCCTTCCTCTTGCCATGTTTCTTCTTTCACTATCAATTTGTGCCTTTTCAAATTGCGCAGGACTGTTGGTCACAGCGGACCTCCAGTTAGAACACTCAAGGGACAAAGCTTCCCAGTTCTCAATGTCTATACCACAGTTTTTAAGGTTGGCTTTATAAGAACTAAAGACATGGATGTTCCGCTGTGCCTTTGACTAGATAGTTCCCCCAAAAAATTCTGGTTCCCAAGTTGATCCATAATTGAATCTTGCTCATTATCACTGTTCCCTTTTGGAGACATAGTGCTCTCCTTACACTTCTGCTCAGGCCCTATTCTTGTAATCTACCATTAGCACTTTATCCATCAACCCTATCCTTTGGCAAGTGATTTGCACCAGCTACCACCCAAACTCAGAACTGTGCACTATTCAGACCTTTGAAGGTTGTTAGATGTTCCCTATGTATTGTATTCTGTGGTTGTTTTACACTATTGAAATGGTTTTTTAAAATAAATTTTGTTGTTATATTTTATTTTAACCATGTGGAATCTCAGGCTTGTCCCCATGTAATCTGCCCTGAGGCCCTGTGGGAAGATGGAGGTGGGGTACAAAAATAAAGTTTATTATTATTATCTTTAAATCTCTTTTCCTGTCCCCCAACATTACATTTTCCATTCTTGAGTTGGGAGTATAGTAACTGCTTTGGCCGCTTGAAACACAGTATTCATACAAATCTTGCTTAAACAAAATTGTGAACCTTCCTCAAAAGCATTTGAAATTCACATGAGGATGGAATAAGGTCATCTTCATCAACAACAACCCAAATGAACTGAATTGTTTTTCAATTTATTTACAAAAGCCAAAAAAGCAAAAATCTTAAAGGACGTTTTTGATGCATACGTTTTAAATTAAGCTGATGGGTTTTGCCAAGAAGATGAATTACAACAGCAACTTGGACTGTTGGGGTGAAGCCAATTGGATGATTTTCAAAAGTGTGATGAATAGATGTTATATATCAACACTTTCAGACTTACTTTTCTGTAATAAACTCTTCATCCCACCTCTATCCTAATATAATTGTTTCTATCAATATCTGGAAATTGAAATATAAGTATTACTAAAACTGGTCCTTCTCACCTCACATGTCCTTGAACTTAACATCAGCCTGTGGGTCTACTCTCAATTACTTGTGGGAGTCTTTCATAATCTCCCAGAGGTGGCGATCATTCACAATGTTGCTCTTGCCATCACAAGAAAAAAAACCCTCGCAATCAAAAAAGGATGAACATAATCTCCCATTGGAGTCCATTAGTAGTGTGCCATATGTGGCCAGAGGCAAAAATCTGACAGCAGAACTGATTGCTCTCCATGGACAATGCCAGCTTTGTAAGGTTCTCTCTCTCTCTCTCTCTCTCTCTCTCTCTCTCTCTCTCTCTCTCTCTCTCTGGTTCTTCATGTGACGAGAAACACAAAAGAAAGATGTGGGTCAAAACTATGAGCAGCATGTAGAAAGGTATAGAGTACAGAATATATTTAGCACCTTCCACGTGAAACTCGTCAGCTGACTCTTGGGAACCAAAATATCAGAATGATCCACAATGCATACAGAAAATATGTCCTGCTGTGAGAAACACAGAATCTAGACACATTATTTCCAGTGAGTCCCTTTCTTAGTTAATGTCTCTTTCCCAAATAACAAAAAAAAATATCTTTAAAAGTTTAATGGCATATAAAACTACTGTTACTTGCTTCTCAAGTCTGTACTTGCTTCATCAAAAAAAAATCCTGCAATTTTTTTCTTCAGTTACAGTTCAATCACTCGAGAATCAACCGATTGATTTAAAAAGTGTATTATCTGTAATTTATTATTTTTAAATCAATTTATTAAAATATATCTGTTTGGGAGGATAATGCAGATACATTTCAATGAATTTCTGGCTGAAAACCGGGTCATTAAAAACACCAAAAGACTTATGTCAAGACAATTGGAATAGACATGGAATCATCAACATCCAAGAGGTATGTATTATTGGTTTTATGCAATATTTAATGGAATGCAATTCCCAAAAATAGTCAAAATATAGATTCAGTGCCATAATTTAACTTAGTGGGGCCCAGGGACAAGGTTATGTTTGGGACCCCATTTAATTTTTGTTTTTATGAATGTATTTTTGTAATTCAAATACTTTTTAAAAACACTTTGTAAAGCTGATAAAAATTATTATAACTAGCAGCAGAGTTTATCTTATATAATTAATAATAATAATAACCTTACACTAACCTTATAAAATTAATCAACATACAATGCATATTTTAAGAGATTTTAAAAGAAAAAAGATATTTTTGGTGTACACTAAATTATGAGTTTAAAATCTTATCAGATAAAACTAAATTTATTCTTTTGTCTTTTGCAACCGCTTATTTATGTAAAAAAGGATTCTCTGCAAACATTTCTACTAAAACAAAATACAAATCATGTCTCAAAGTAGAGCAACAGTCCATAATTCAACCAGATTTAGGACCTCATCACATTGAGGTTCTCAAACCGGGCGACAGCAGGAGGATTCACCAGGCAGCATGGTGAATCCATGGGGCAGCGGGGGGAAACCATCACCCCACACCCTGCATCCGTGCTTTCCCCATCACACGGGGGAAAGCATTATCACCCAACTTTCCCATGTACGGGCACCATTCTAAGCCTGCATCATGTGTTGGGTTCCAGTGGGCTCTGTCCTGGCAGCATCCTAGGACAGAGCCCAAAGCTAACATGATGAGATCCATAGACTCAAGCAAATTAAAACACTCTCATCCTTCTCATTGATTTTTTTAAACAAAATCACAACAATTTTATAACAAATGTAACAATGTCCTTATATACCCGTTGTATGTGTCTAACAAATTGCGGATCTGAAATATTTGCTCTGAATTCATCCTCAAATGTTTTGTCTTTCACATTTGTCATGATTTTTTTTCTTTTGTGCATGTAGTTCTGCCTGTAATGCAAAAGTGGTAGAAAAAATAAAAATTTGAATGATAAAACTTACTGTCTTGCATGCTTAAATTTTAAAACTGCCTAGCTTCATCTACTGTATATTACTGTCATTTTATTTATCAAATACAGTATGTATCTGCAAGATGAAATTTAGTGCTCTGCCTTTAATTTCATATTTCAAAGGTGCTCCGAGACTGAAAAAGTTTGGGAACCCCTGTTCTAGAGGAAATGAATGCTTTAAGTAAGCACTTCTCCACTGTATCCTAGTTTGGTTCATAACTCAATTAGTCTAAAAAGGAAACAAGTACATGCATATATACCACTTGTGTGAGTGGGAAAGCTTGAAGAGATGGCAAAGTGGACAGCAATAGCAGCCCCAAATTAACATCCAAGTCAGTTGATTATTTATATTTTTTGGATAAAAAGTGGGATATACTGCTCTATTTTGAATAAGGCCTGGTCAAGAAAAGCACATATGATATAGATGAGTTGAACCTTGCACATAGCCAATTTTGCCTGACATGCTGATATTTATTTATTTATTTATTTATTCAGCTTAATAGATCGCTCTCTCTGGAGCTCGGAGCGGTTTACAGCAATAAAATATACCAGATAAAAGCACATAAAACAACATTATAAAACCAATTAAAACCCCGCTCCCAACAATAAAATTGCAGCAGAACAGCAATAATGCAAACGGTAATGATGCGGCAGGGTGGCAAGTTATGGTGGGCACCGGTCAGGGGCTGAATGCCTGCCTAAACAGCCAGGTCTTAACGGATCTGCGAAAGGTTATCAAATCCCGTAGGGCTCGCGCCTCCTCAGGCAGCGAGTTCCATAGGGTCGGCACGGCCACTGCAAACGCCCTCTGCCGCGTACTGGATAGTCTGTAGGTCTTTATGCCAGGCACCTCCAACATGTTGAGCCCCTCTGAACGCAGTGATCATCTGGGCACATATGGGGTAAGCCGCTCCCTCAGGTACACTGGCCCCAAACCATATAAGGCCTTGAAAGCTAAAATTAACACCTTGAAAGAGACCCGGAATTCAATTGGGAGCCAGTGCAGTTCGCGCAGGAGTGGGGTCACATGAGCAGTTGTTGTGGCTCCTAAGAGCAGGAGTGCTGCTGCATTCTGCACCAACTTGAGTTTCCGGATCGCCGACAAAGGTAGGCCAATGTACAGCGCATTACAGTAATCGAGCCTCGAGATGACCATGGCTTGGATCACTGTGGCCAGGTCGCAACAGGAGAGATAGGGAGTGTCGCACCCCAAGGGCTGCAAACGGCCTCTTTCCTAGGGGCTGCATTTTGCCCGCTTGACTCCAAGAAACTTTCCAGCACAGCTGGGTTAACTCCCGGCTCCTGCCGTGGGCCTCTTTGCTGTTCTCATGTGCCTCCCAGGAAAGATGCTATGGGAAAGGCATGTCAAGGCCACACTGAACCCACCAGGCTGATAGCAAGAGCGGGTACTCGAAGCACCAAGCGCTACTCCCCAGCCCAGGTGGTTCGAGCTAACGAGGCGCCACATTCTTCAAGACTGTGGTTCTCAAAACAACCCGAGGCCCATCCATCATCCAAGTTGATGTTCAACGCACCGGGCCCTACAGTCAGGAATCCTATAAAGGCTGTGAGATTCTGTATGCCAGCATCTCGTACCAACGACCGCTATTGCCATGATGATATTGTGAACCGGGCCTTTCGGCCAGCTACCAAGACACCGCCAGCCAGCCTTCCTTGGCTGCCTCGTTCCAGCACTAAGCCTTGTTCCTGCTCATCGTCAAACTCTGTGGAGAAGCCGTGATACTTCTGCTTTGACTCTGCCTGCAGTACCTAAAGCCACCCAACCTTCTTGCGCCGGTTGGGGGCTCAGAGACTATCTATCACATCCCGCATTTGTTCCCGAACTTCCTCCGCTTGAGATCCTGCCATTGCGGATACTCAAGCCTTGCTGATTCCAGTATTTGCTGCTATCCGGAGGCTGCATACTAAAGGCTTCCTGGACTATTTACTCACCTTGCTACCTTTAATCAATAAAGCTTGTTGTACCTCAGCTGCCTTGTCTGTTGTCCGGGGAGGTTAAGTGCCAAGGGGCCCAAGGGGGCGGCAGGGAGCAAGACATTTTGCCTGTCGCAGGTGGTAAAAAGCTGTCTTGCAGGCGCAGGCAATCTGCGCCTCCATAGACAGCTGGGGTCCAGCCGGACCCCTAAGCTCTTGACTAAAGGCTGCGGGCATAGTGCCACGCCGTCAAAGGTTGGCAACTGGATGTCTCCCCCCCCCCATCTTCACCGGGTTCACCTTCAACTTACTGGCTCGCAGCCATCCAGTTACGGCTTCTAGGCAAAGACGAAAATTATCGGGTACAGATTCCACCCCCGGCGTTCATCCTCAGAATGAGCTGGGTGTCATCAGCATACTGATGGCACTCCAGCACGAAACTCCACACCAATTGGGCGAGTGGTCGCATGTAGATGTTAAATAACAACGGGGAGAGGATGGCCCCCTGAGGAACTTCACAATGTAAGGGGGAGCCCTCGGAGACCACCCCTCCCCACTTCACTCGCTGCAGGCGGTTTTGGAGGAAGGAGGACAGCCAGTTTAAGGCTGTCCCCCTCACCCCCGCCACCACCAGGCGGTGCGTCAAAAGCTGGTAATCGACAGTATCAAACGCTGCCGTGGGGTCCAAAAACACGAGCAGTGCTGATCCGCCTCGGTCCAAGTGGCAACGGAGTAGATCTGTGATGGAGACCAGGACGGTCTCTGTCCCATGGCCCGAATGGAAGCCGGACTGGAAGGGGACTAGCCAGGTTGCATCATCCAGGAATGTCTGCAGCTGGTCCATTGCTGCCCTCTCAATTACCTTGCCCAGGTATGGTAAATTGGACACTGGGCGGTAATTGGAGGGAGCCACGGGGTCTAACCCAGGCTTCTTCAGCAATGGACTAACCACCGCCTCTTTTAACTCCTCTGGAAAAGCTCCTTGCTCAAGGGAGCAGTTGACTATATTCAACAGAGGGCCTCGTAGCCCCTCCACGCAAGCTCGAATCAGCGTGGAGGGGCACAGGTCGAGGGAGCAGGTGGTAGGTCGAAGAGCTGCGACAATCTTGTCAACATCCTCTGCGTCCAGTGGCCGAAACCGGTCAAAGGTGGATCCGGCGGAGGGCCACGGAGTCTCAAGTTCCTGTACTGTATCCATCGTAGCAGGGACGTCCCGGCGGAGCGTCGCAATCTTGTCTGCAAAGTGATTCTGGAAAGCCTCGGTGGAAAGGGCCCGATCATCATTATTTGGGATGGTAGGGACCATCGTCAGCTGCCGAATTATCCTGAACAATTGAGCCGGGCGTGAATCTGGAGATGCTATCAAGGAGGCATAGTGGGAATTTTTCACCTCCTTGATAGCTTGCTCATAAGCCTTCCTAAAGAGCTCACAAGCTGATTCCGAAGGTCCGTCACGGAGCTTCCTCCACATGCGCTCTAGCCGCCTCTTCTCCCGCTTCATGGATCTAAGATTTTCAGTGAACCATGGAGAGCAGAGTTTGCGGGGTTTGAGAGGGCGTTTAGGGGCGATCTCGTCAAGAGCAGTAGATAACTTACAGTTCCAGGTGGTAACTAGCTCATCGAGCGAGTGGCTGACAGGCTCCAAATCCCTCAGGGCATTCAGGAACCCGGTTGGTTCCATAAGTCACTTCGGGCGAAACCAAATCGGTTCGGCACCCTTGCCAGGGGGACGTGGTTGTTCGACCCAGACTCTTAGACCACAGTGGTCCGACCATGGCACCTTTATTACGGAGTTGACGGACACTTGGACACCCTGTAGCAACCCAGCCTCCATTCCAGCCGGGAAGCCAGGGGGCCGCTCCGGGGGTTCCAATTGCTTTGGACCCGATTGCTGTGGATACAGGTGGAGCGGATGACGGGGCTGCTGGGCCTGCATCTCCAACAGATAGTTTGCAGTGGGATGACACCTGGCCTGAGGCTTATTCAGACGGAGAAGGTCAGGATGACCCAGATTCTGATAATTCATATGAAAGACCGGGAGGGTATGGTTCCCAGGAACGCATCTGGGAACCTGCGGGGGATGAGCTGATGGAAACTGAAGGGGAGGAAGGTTCTCAGGAAGATAGCGAGCCAGCTGCGGCTCGGCTTGGGAGGTGTTTTGATCGCAGGAGAAACATCGAGTCCCATCGTAAGGAATGGAGACGAAGCCTAGAGCGGCGATGGTTTCCCAAAGGGGGGGATTAAGTATACGTTCCCTGGGAACAGTCCTCAGTTGGTCGGCCACTTCTGATCTGAAGGGAGTGAAGCGACCTGGTTCCTGAAAGCCATTGTTTGGCTGCCTTGCCAAGTGTTTGCCTTGTACCTTGTGAATCTATGGACTTTGCCTTGTTTCATTCCACAGAATACCTTGCCTTGAAGCTTATTTGGTTTTGATGGACTCTTTGCATTTTGATTGATTCTACCTTTTGACCTTTGGACACTAATTGCTTTTCAATACCATTTGGACATTTTACCTTTTTCACCTGTTCTTTATTATTCAATAAATAGTTAATTGACTACCATCTCTGTGTGTGTAATTAAGGGGCCGGGCCTAGACCCAGCATTGTGACACACCCGCAGAGAAGATCAGATCGAGAGTGTGACCGGCCCGATGTGTGGGGGCCCGACTTGGAAAGGGAGAGGCCCAGTGCCGCCATGGTCGACACTAGATCCCCTGCTGCAGATGGAGGGAAGGCTGTGTCGGCGTGGACATTGAAGTCCCCCAGCACCACAAGTCTAGGGAACCTCAATGCCCACTCCGCCACAGTCTCCAGCAACAGGGATAGGCTCCTCGCCGGTGCGCTAGGTGCACGGTGCACCAGTAAGAAAGCTATGTTCTCCGGGGCTCCCCACATCAGACTGACACTTTCAATCCCGTCTGTCTCCAGAGCAGGGTCCGCTCTAAGATGTAACAGGTCGCGGGCGAGGTTCGCCATGCCCCCCCCTCCCGTTCCTGTTCTGGTGAGTAACAATGTAGTCAGCGGGTACCAGTTCTTGCAGGCAGATGTCGTCGCTGTCTTGAAGCCAAGTCTCGGTAATGCAACAGAGGTCGACTCGATGGTCTTCGATGAAATCTCTAATGGTTGCAGTTTTATTCCTGGCTGAGCGCGCATTTACTAACACCAGAGAGGTAGGGGAGGAGATTGGAGGCCTGTCATCAGTGTGTTTTGGGATAGGGAGCAGGTCAAAGGCACACCGAGTCTTACATCGACTAGGGGTGCCTCTAACTTTCAGCCTGTGCCTAATGCTGTGCCTCCCCATCCCAGAGATCACTGCAATAGGTGTCTCGACCGGGTCCATCACAGCCCTTGTGGGCTCAATTTGCGGCACACCCCCTGAAAAGGGGAATCAGAGGGGGGGCAGCAGACCAGTGGATCTCGGTGCACCCAGCTGTGAGAGTGCCTGAGAGGTAGATTAGCCCGGGGCAGGGGTGACCGCTGGAACCCCAACCACCCAGTGGCTTCCACCACTAATGCCCTCTGGTCCGCTACTGTCCGCATTAAACAATTGGGCATGTTGGGCATGGTGAGGGGGGCAGGTGTTGGTCCCCTCCCGATTCTTGGGTCCCTCTAGGCCTTTCATGGGCAGTTTGTCCGGCCTGGCCCGCAGGTCAGAGGTCCTTCTGCCACCGTAAGCTATGCCCCAGAAGGTTCTTGTCTTAAATGTCATTTGCAGCCCTAGAGGGCCGCGCGGTTTGGCTGGTCGAAAGGCCAGCTGGTGGTCTACCTTAATTGATAATGGGGCTGGGCAGCTGGAGTCGCCAGTCTGGGTGTATTTGTAAGCTCATTGCACTTGATGGAGTATATATTAAAGTGAAGCATTTCAAGAACACAATGCTAAATCATTCATCACAAGTTGGTAATTTGTAAGATTTAATTTACTAAAATACCTGTTACTATTGGAGCTTAAATAAACAGAATAAAAGACTATATATATGATTATGGCTGTATGCACATGCAGTATTATGGAGGAGTAACAATATTTGCAAAGATTCAGGGAACCATCACATCTACCAGAATCAGTGTGCATGACTTTCTTCCATTATTGGAATGAAACCTTTTGAGCTCTCAACAGACTACTATGGAAGCAGCCGTTCTGAACCCAGTCAAAAATGCATATCTCCATGGTGTTACTTTCCCTGCATTAAGCAATATAGTATACAGTGTACAAGCTCTTGCAATCCATATCAATTGCCAGGATAGATTTATAAGCCCATGAACAAAGCCAAAAAGGGAAAGCATGAGGAACTGAAAGGTCCAGAATGTGTAGCAGCTTGAAAGTGAATGTTAAACAAGCCCACATTTGCAAGCACAATAAATTTTTCCTACAAGTTGATGAGGTACTTTATTCAGCAACATAAGACTACCATTTTGTTAACAAATGAATGTGACTAGGAACCAGTTAGCCTTATGTAAAGGAGATGGCATCTCTCCCTTCATAGCACATCTGGTAAGTGTGGATAGCATTCAGGCTTACTTTCCAATAAATGTGATGCTAATGTCTTTACTGAAAGGACTTCTGTGTTGTGCACTCAGACTGTGTTTTTCAGCCACCGTGAAAAGAAACCCTCTGTTGCTCACCATTTGGGTATCTTATTTTATAGTCTTGGCAGCTGTCCTCCTTATCTGGCAGCCTGCACTTTTTGCTAATTTTGTTTTCTTTATATACAACATAAATCTTTTTGTCCTGCAATGCTATCAGAATACTTAATGCCTGTTTATTTTATTTTCCTTTCGCCCATTTGGTTTCATGTACTATCTACAGTATGCATCCACACTCTATTCCTTTCCTTGTAACTTTTCCAGGTAGCAACTGTTAATTCAACTGCAAATAATTTATGTTTCTCTCTTGTGTTATTTTTAGTATGCTGATTTGGGAGAAAGCAGCTTTATTTCTTATTTTTCAATAATTGACAAACTATAGAATGCCAAGATTAGGGATATCCTTCCAGGTGTTCTCCATGTTCCCTGACCTTTTCTAAATTTTATTTCCCCCTGTTAACACTAGCATAGTAGTTACAATAAGGATGGTAACTACTATGCTAGCATTAACAGGGAAACACATTTCTTTAGTGCTCTTGATGAAACATTAAAACATCCTCAGTGGAAGACATTCGTTCCATGTGCAATTGAGAGTTGCCCTCTTGTTGCAGTGTCATTGACCAAGTTAGTTTAAATTGATTCCTTCTCCCATTCCCTTCCATACCTGTGATAAATTTACCCTTATCTCATCATTGAGGAGGAGAGGATGAACAATTGCCATTTCTTTCTCCACCCATCTCTTACACTCACACATACACACATATGCATAAGGTTAAAAATACACAGAGCCTGACAAGATACCTCATTAGTGCTTTGATACTAAGTAATTTGCTCAGGAACAATTAGATTACCCATAAGTGCTGAAGACAGCAAAATAATTCTGGAGCAATGTAAATACACTGCAATTAGAAACACAAGTAGTTGTTCGCAAGGGATCCACATTTATATAAGGAAGCAATTCAATAACAGGTTGGGGACAGAGTGTGATGAACATTAGTGTAAGAACTTAAAAAACAAAAAAAAAAAAAACCCCTTACAGTTTACTGTTTTTATAGCAAAGAAGTCTTCACTGAGAATTTTGATTCAGCTTTTTCTTCTGAGTAGTAATTAATAGGTTTTTTTTATCATGTCAGAAGCGATTTGAGAAACTACAAGTCACTTCTGACATGAAAGAAGTGGCCATCTGCAGAGACGTTGCCTAGGGGACACTCGGATGTGTTACCATGCTGTGACCCTAAAGCAAATAGGTTGACCCCAATGCAAAGCCTTCTGTCTAAAGCACAGTGTTTCTTCTCTCATTTTCGAATAATGTGAATACTCATAAAAATGAGTACAAATATTCAGCCTGGAAAACTGCAAGGGCTCCAACCCCCTCCCCAAAAACCCCACAAAACCCTTTAAAAAAGAGAGACTCACCGGGAGCCATTTGGCTTCTACTTCTTTCTGATGGAACATACCAATGACACCCAAAATGAAGGGTAGCTCCTGGCTCCCCCTATGTTTTAGAGCATCATATGTATGTTTGTGCTGAGAAGAGAAGCCAAATGGCCCCTGGTGAATTTCCTTTTTTTGCAGGGGGGGGGGGGGTGTTTGGATGGCCACAAGTTCTCCTGAAAGTATTCAGGATAGCATGTGAACAGCCAAAGGGAAAGGCCCATTTTTCCCACTGCCTGTGTGGATTTAAACCCTCTTTGGAGCGGGTTTCTTAAATTGCTCTGAAGTAGGTTTAATGTATGTGTGGAACCACCCTGAAATGATATATTTGGATTGTTATTGTGTGCCTTCAAGTTATTTCTGACTACGTTCTTCATCTCACTAGGGAATGAATGAACCTTATATCCAGCTTCTGCCTCCTACAGAATTCTGGGTTTGTAGTTTAGTGATGCTGTTAAAGGCTCCTCCCTAAACTACAAACCCCAGAATTCTGCAGGAGGCAGCAACCAGATTTCAAGTGGATTCTTTCTCTGGCATGATGAAGTAGTAAGTGTGACCCTATGCCAAACCTACCATGGGGGGGGGGGGTTGGCAAGATTTATTCAGAGAGGGGGGTTTGCTTTCCCCTCCCTCTAAGGCCAAGAGAATGCAACTTGTCTACTTGGTTTCCATGCCAGAGCAGGTGATACTCCCTGCAGCACCTAGCCAGCAACTTAGACCACTCACAAAGTCATTTTTAGAATTGGGTTTATTGCTCAGGTTGCTATAGTTCAAGACAAAGTCTCTAATGACATTTTTGCCCAACAACCCCTGCTTTTTCTACTATCCTCACTATGCCCGTCCCATTCTCTTATCACTATTTCCCCTAAACTTGGTCCAGTCAGCTGCGCTGTGCTCTTGCATTTCCACCAGCACCCCTTGCTGGCCTTCAGATGTCATGGATATGATTTATGGTGAACTACTGAAACAACAGAAATCAGCTCCTGGCAGCAGGTCACTTGGTAGGTTACCATGGCCAAGCAGGAATTCGAACCTTAGTCGTCAAAGTCCAACACTCAAGCCACTATACCACTCTTTACTCCACTGTGGATTTCAATATTATTCCTTTTTTGCCTCCCCCTCCCATTTCAAATCTGACTTTCTTGATTGTTCTGAGCTTTGTGGATCTTTCAATATTCTTTAAAGAATGAGATGAAGTTGTAAATATGTCCTTTTTTTCAAAAGTAAAATTGCTTTTAGTGCTTGGTGTTGTTCAGAAGCAAATGGATAGGTTGACCAGTGGGTGTTAAAATAAAACTCTTGTTTAAATGTAAAAAATGGAATGCAATCTTTTTAAAATCATTGTTATGAAGACATAATATATTACAAAGCATATTCTCACATAAATACAATGTCTTTAAAATGGCATCTTATTGTCACCTCCTTCTGCAATTGCTTTTGTCATTTACTTGACAATTGGCAGCTACAAGTATGAACCATTACATGTTCATACACCTGCAGGCTTCTTGATGTAAGGAAAAACCATCAGAAATAAAATACTTTTACTTCTTCCCTAAAGAAAACTTTAAACATAGATATGTATTCCATTAACTCATCTATTGACTTCCATTTCCAGTCTAAACTGGATAAGGTAACATCTGCATTTTTGACAGATTAAATATTTGACAGATGGAAGAATTCATCTGGTGATATATATATATATATATATTTAAAATAGTCTATGTACCAAAAGCAGAAAACTTTTGATTGCAATATGAGTCACATCTAGATAGTTGAAGAAAAATGTTCTTGAATTAATGTGTCTGATTATATAAAAAATTAAGTCAATGAAGAAGTAAACTGAATAAATTCAGTCTGAAGCTCTCACAAGCAAACACAAATAAGTCCTTTTTGGATAGGGCACAAAGGGCTCTTCACTTTCACTCTATCCAAAAATCCCAGGTGCCATCAAACCCTGGGTCAGATCACTGCAGCTGTATTTTAATGGTGGAGAAGGGAAGGAGTGGAGAAGTGATTGAAATCATGAAGAAGCAGCTTCTCTTAGTTCCTGAGGGATTAAAAGGTGGAAAGAGTACACCCCAATTCTTTCCCCACAACCGTGCTGAGACCACCTGCTCCTCCGTGATCTGAATCGTTTCTCTCTCCTTCCCTTATATATTGCTGAGCAATGTGAAGCCATGTGCCAAAATAGAATCTCGGCTACTGTCTGCCTTCCAGCATCACGTAACTGCAACTTTGATTTATCCTGTATACTCATGTATAAGTCTAGAAATTTTAGTTAAAACATCAACCCAAAGGACCTGGGGCAATTTATCAATTTATACCCTAGGTGGGCAGGGAAGTGACGGCACCGGTGCTTTCCGCCCTGAGTCCCCTCCCTGGGGGGGGGGGGGGGGGTTGAGAAGGGCGGGTTAAAAATACAGTAAATAAATCAATTTCTGCTTTCTATGGAATAACCTCAACTTATCCATAGGTAATAAAATTACATCTCTTTGAATATTGATTCAAAGATAGAATTCTAAGAACATAGGGAAGAACTTTAGCTTACCCATGGTGGCCTTTATTTCTTTATCATTCCCTCCCTTCATTTCTCCAAAATACTTGACCATAGTAAAAATAAACCAGCAGCACTTTTTAGAACATAAACCTACTTGGTTTCTTTATCCAGAATGTGCCTGAGAAGCATTCTTTTAAGAGGGTAAATGAGGTTGGAATAATAACAGTGTGGCCCAAGAACTGGATGTGGCTGTGAAGCCTAATTTTTCAGCTCCCAAAGCTCTTAGTAGTCTTAAAAACCACCCCATTCTTACCAAATATATATATTTTTAAAAAATTCAGGTCAATTTTGATTACTTCTTTAACTCTTAAAAAGTCAGAACTGAATAAAAATCACACGTGACTCTCAAAACCCCCAAAATGCTCACCAAAAATTATTATTAGCCACCCCCCCCCCCAACACCTTCTCAGAATGGTATCTGGAAGTGATATCACATGATGTACCAGTGTACCCCATGGGGGACATGGTTGTGAAAATTCAGCTATGCCCCACCACAGTTACCAACTCCTGGTGTAAGGGAACAATTCCCATTGTAACAACTTATAATTTTGTTCCCCGACTTCACCAGTGGAAAAATCAATTCTCCCTACTTTTCATAGTAGCAAATAGTTTTTGAAGATTATTCTGAATTTTAGCACAACATTATTGCCATTCTCCTTTCTATACATAGTTTGAGAGGAACAGTTTTACTTGAAATTCATTCAGCTGCATGTTGATGAAGGTGAACTTTTCAGAAAGGACAAGAATGCTCTTTTTCAAGGAACATTCATGATGGTTCCTTGTGTTTCAGTAGATAATAATTTGGTGACAGGACAAGGAAATGGGAACCACATGTTCTTTGGGAAGTAGAATGGGAGATGAAGATTGTGGCTCAATGACTCCAAGTGTTGAGTGATGCCTACCACCAAATGCACACATGGTACATAATTAAGTAATAGTTGTCTTTATATAAACAAAGTTGAAAGGTCTGATCTGAAACTGAAAAATGGGTTCCGTGAAAGAGACTGGCATCATATTAATTTTAATGCATTAATGTGGCTATAATATGTAGAAACAAAGGTTCCAGAACCATCCACCAGTCAATGTGAAACAGCAGAATTGCACAGAGTCCTGATCTGAGAGATAGAAATAAACCCCAGGTTTATTAATAACAATGCATTAAAAATAATGTTATTGACTGTGCTGCTTTTGGTAAAAGGGGCAGTATCAAAATAACCTCTTGACATTTGAAAACACCAAGCTTCTTTTCAAATGTAATATTCCAAGCTCTGATTAAATAGAACTGAATGAATCCCCACCTGCATTTTTGCACATTTTTTCTCTCTCTGCAAAAGTCATGGAGAATTGTGGAGAACAGAACACAGGAGGATGGAGCATGTCAGCCGGAAAACAGAAAGTGTACACATACATACTTGTCAGCCACTTTGTTACAGAAAGGAAAGCACAGACTCCCCAAAGCCCTGTACTCAAAGCAATTTCTTCAAAAATACTCACCACTTCCAACAATCGTTGATGCATTTTCTTCTCCACCCCAATGAATGTTCAAGCTGAAAAGGAAAATGTTGGCATCACCATTAATACTAAGCTATGATTTTGTTTTCTCTGTCCCACTTCCACCTGGTGTATTCTATGTCTCATTAAAAATCCCAGAGTTTAATTGGAAATTAATTGGCCCATGTACTTCTGCATACCCCTTCTTTCAGAAGTAAAGGGAGTCTAAAAAGGGGAAAGTGGGGAGTTGGGTTTCGGAACCTGGCAGGGAGGCCAGTGTGGGGAAAGCAATGCTTTAATTATAAATTCAATTAATTTCAGAGCCTATCTGTTCTTCTCTATAGCATTGGCACATACATTAATAATGGATGTATCAAATAACTTTAGATATGTTATTCTGTCATTGTTCAAATGGTAAATGTTTCTGACAAAACAAGAATTGTCTGAAATAGAAACAACATTTTAGGCAACATGTGCAAAGTAAAGAGGAGGTTTGGCTTCGCCAAATTGAAAAATACATTTTGCTGCCTATTATTTAGTATGGTACTACAAAAAATAAAAGGCTATATGAATTAAAGGCTTACTATCTGCGATTTGGTGACATGGACACTTACATAGAGTAAAGGGAAAATGAATATAGACTTTAATAGAGTAAAGGGAAAATGAATATAGACTTTCATTATTTAAGATGTACCTTATTGAAGATATGGAATAAATGCAAATCCATCTTAAGTTAAATAATGCTGTTATGGGTCTCATTTATAGAAAAGAAACAACTGGGAAGGAAAACAGTTTAAGATATCAAGATGGTTTGAAATACAACGAAAATATATAATGAAAACAAAAAGGCAGTTAATAACAAAGGAATAGGTTTTTTCCTACTTATAGTTATCTGAAAGATTTTAAATGTACATAAAATAAGGGTTTGAACAAAATAAGATAGTTGGAATTGCAACTTTGTAAAATGATGAACACATGAGTGGTACACTTTTGTTATAATTTGACATGGAAGAAATGGGTTAACAACCTAGACTCTAATATACAAATGGATCATTTTCAAATTTTAAAAGCTACAGTTACATAAGTATCATCCTAGTAGTAGATGTCTTTCAGTTTTCTGTGAAGTATTCCTCCAACAATTCATGCAGAGACTGTGAGAACTGGGCAGATCTTGTTACAGTATATGGAGTTTAGATAAGTAATTGCAGGATCTTCTTGTTTGAATGTGTGTGTTGAGGAGAAACACCTGGACAATGAAGCAATTAAGCTTGAGCATTGAGTATATCATGAGGAGGGTTTTCCCTTGATCCTTTGTGTGAAGAAGGAGATCATGAAGACTGCCATGGATCTACCACAGGACTTATCCTGGACCATTTAACAAAGGACTTCTTACACCATCGAAGATGCAGATAATGCATGATTATAATGCATTGGACTTTGAGTAAGATATCTGCAATGGACTATGTTTAATTTGTAATGCTTGTTTTGTTAAAGCTGCTTACGTAAGAGTAAAGTTTTATTTTTCATTTACTCTGACTTTGTGGGTGTATTGATAGAGGTTTGAAACTGGGAAGACTGCTAAGCTTCCGCACAGACTGGCAAACAGCAACAGGTTATGGGCCCAGACTGTACAGTCTGTCTAGTTGCCTAGTTGGATATTTTTTGTTCCAGTTTTTGAAAGACAATTTTGTTTTGCATTGTGAGTTTTGGTGGCAAAACAAGAAGATGGATTCTGGAGTGAATATGTCTTTCCCTATGGCCAGATTAAATGGCAATAACTATTCCATTTGGAAAGTCAGAATGGAAAGTTATTTGAGGAGAGAATCCTTATGGGAATGTACAGAGAATCCAGTGCAGCAACCAGCTTCAGCAGAGTAGCTGAGGGCTCAGGAACGAGCAAGGTCTACTCTGATACTCGGGGTCGACGATGAACAACTGGTTCATATATGCAGCTTGCCAACTCCCAATGCCATCTGGGTAAGACTCAGAGAAGTATATGCTTCCAGTTCGGCAGCAACAGTGGCTGTGCTGGCGAGGCGACTCTACAGGAAGAGACTGGAGAAGAATGAGAGTCTGAGAGACCATTTGCAAGTTTTGCAGAATTTGTTTTTGCAATTGGAGGAGAGAGACTTTCATCTCACAGAGGCAAACAAATGTTTTATTGTGCTGTCATCCATGGATGAGTCGTTTGATGGGATAGTGAATTCTCTAGAGTCACTTCCACAAGCACAATTGAACCTCCAATATATTTGTGCTAGACTTCTAGCTGACTGGGAGAGACGGAAGGATTGTTGCCTGGAGTCTGCAAATACAGCAGGGCATTCTCAAGGAAAGCAGTCAGCCGGAGTTGCACTCGAGGAGGAGAAAGAGAGAGTATGTGTGGTGAGAAAGTGCTTCACTTGTGGATCTCCAAATCATTTAAAGAGAAATTGCCCAAAGCAGCAGAAGAAGCAAGGAGGGAAGAAGATAATAATAATAATAATAATAATAATACTTTAATATTTGTGAGTCGCCCTCCACCGGCGGTGCTCCGGGCGACTTACAACAGTTAAAACCCTAGGGTGAACAATGTACAACAGTTTAAAAACATGGAATATGAACAGGAGGGGTGGCTCAGGTAGTCCAGGGTACCGAGCCAGTCCCGAACGCTAGGCGGAAGAGCCAGGTCTTCAAGGCTGGCCGGAATCCAGATAGAGTCGGAGAGGCTCTGAGGGTGGGCGGCAGTGAGTTCCAAGATGAACCAGAGGAACAGTTCTTCGCATGTAAGAATAGTGAAGTCCCAAAAGAGTCCAGCAGATGAGGACATATTTTATGTGGACTCTGGATGTTCACAGCATATAGTGAACAACGAAAATTTAATTTGTAATACTGTGAAACCTGAATGTTCAAATGTTACCCTTGCAGATGGAAAACAGTACAAAGTACACAGTCAAGGATACGTTTATGTTAAGCATTTGGGTAGAACATTAAGGAATGTATTTTTAGTTCCAGAGCTTGACTACAACTTATTATCTGTTGGAAAACTTGATAAAGAAGGTTATGAAGTTAATTTTTCTGGGGGTAAAGTCAGGATTTTGAAAGGGAATAAGTTATGTGGAACTGGAGTATTACAGGGGGATTTGTATGTGTTAACCTCAAGAGGTAATACAGGTGATGTAAATATGATCAGTAAGAATACCCCATTACACCAGGAATGTATTCATGATTTACACAGAGCATTAGGTCACCCTAGTTTCAAAGTGTTGTATAAAATGCCAGGGTTTAGTGAAGGTATTAAGTTAAAGGATTGCAAGAAGTTTATTGATTGCAATGTATGCTAGAAAACCAAAGCACAGTCAGCTCCAATTAGTAAGAAAAGTTTAAGAAACTCAGAGGAGATTTTTCAATTGGTACATGCTGATTTAATTGGGCCTTTTCAACCAAGTAAAGGTGGGGCCTGTTATATTCTGTGTTTATTAGATGACCATTCTTGTTTTTCTTGGTGTTTTTTGTTGAAACAGAAGAAGGAAGTTTTTGATATTTTCAAAAACTGGGTGGCATATGTGAAGAGGCAATTTGGAGTTGGATTGAAAACTCTTTAAACAGATAGAGGAGGAGAATTTACCTCACACAGTTTGGAACGTTTTCTGAAACAAGAGGGGATAAAGCACAAACTCACATGTGCTTATCAAAGTGCAGAAAATGGAAAGATTGAAAGATTTGTAAGGAAAGTCCAAACAGTCAAAGATTCTTTGTTAGAAGATTCTGGATTACCTAAAAACCTTTGGGGAGAAGCAGTATTGACTGCATGTTATTTGATTAATAGACTCTGGTGTGAGCCTATCCAGAACACGCCTTATTTTATGTTATATGGCAAGAAACCCCCATTAGGACATTTACGAATTTTTGGAGCACAGGCATGAGTGTTCATTCCAAAACATTTGAGAAGGAAGGGACAAGATAAAGCCAGGAGATTAACAATGGTTGGATATGCGCAGGGAGCAAAAGCTTGGAGGTTTTTAGATAAAGAAGGCAACATTGTAGACCAGTCAGTTTAACCTCAGTTCCAGGCAAAGTGATGGAAACCATTATAAAAGAAAATATTACTAGGCACATAGAAGAACCGGCATTGCTGAAAGAAAATCAACATGGTTTCTGCAAAGGCAAATCATGTCTTACTAACTTGTTAGAATTCTTTGAGGGTGTAAATAAACACATAGATAAAGGGGACCCAATTGATAATGTTTACCTTGACTTTCAAAAGGCTTTTGACAAAGTCCCTCACCAAAGGCTCCTAAATAAGCTCTTCAGCCATGGAATCAGAGGACAGGTCTTGTCCTGGATTGGAACCTGGCTAAACTGTAGGAAACAAAGGGTGGTAATAAACGGACATTTCTCTGGGTGGAAAGAGGTGAGAAGTGGCGTACCCCAAGGTTCAGTTTTGGGTCCGTTACTTTTAATTTATTCATTAATGATCTGGATGTAGGAGTGAATTCTGAGGTAGCAAAGTTTGCAGACGACACTAAATTGTTCAGGGTAGTTAAAAATGAAACTGATTGTAAAGAGCTCCAGAAAGATCTCTCGAAATTGAGTGAATGGGCAACAAAGTGGCAAATGCATTTTAACCTAAACAAGTGTAAAGTCATGCACATCGGGGCAAAGAACCCCAACTACACCTACAAATTGATGGGGTCAAAGCTTTCCGAGACAAATCAGGAAAGGGATCTTGGGGTCTTGGTGGACAGCTCAATGAAGATGTCAATCCAGTGCGCAGCAGCAGTGAAAAAAGCAAATTCTATGCTAGGCATGATCAGAAAGGGAATCGAAAATAGGTCAGCAAATGTTGTATTACCTCTCTACAAATCTATGGTAAGGCCACATTTGGAGTACTGTGTACAATTCTGGTCTACGCACCTTAAGAAGGATATAACAGAACTGGAAAAGGTACAGAAAAGGGCAACAAGAATGATCCAAGGGATGGAGCGGCTCCCTTATGAAACCAGGTTGCAACGCCTTGGTCTTTTCAGCCTTGAAAGACGGCGTTTAAGAGGTGACTTGATCGAAGTGTATAAAATCATGCATGAGATAGAAAAGGTGAATAAAGAAAAATTATTTTCTTTGTCACAAAACACTAGGACTAGAGGGCACTCCCTGAAGCTCCAAGGTAGGAAAATTAGGACTAATAAAGGGAAATATTTCTTCACCCAGAGGGTCATTGGGTTATGGAATTTACTTCCAGAAGAGGTTGTGACAGCTGTCAGCCTGAACAACTTCAAGGCAGGATTAGACAGATTCATGGATACCAAGTGTATCGGTAGTTACTGAAAAGGACATTCAAGTGCCACCTCGGAGTTGGTTGAGGTAGGCAGGATTTCCCTGGGTACTGGTTGTGGGGGTTCGGGAGCAGGTCAGGTTTTGCCCTCCCTTCTGCTCGAGATCCCCGTGTACAACTGGTGGGCCACTGTGTGATACAGAATGCTGGACTAGATGGGCTGAGGTCCGATTCAGCATGGCTCTTCTTATGTTCTTATTGTTATATCTAGATCTGCGAATTTTGCATGTAGCCAGAACTGGGACAAGATTCATGCTAATCAGGAAGTTTTCTTTCCTATTTCAAAAGAGGAAACTCGTGAGCAAGGTAGATCAACCACAGAGCAGGAAAGTGCTGCTTCACCTCAACTCATAAGTAAACCTATAATTAAGAAATTTAAGAGGCCTAGATCCTCAGATGAGGATGATGAGGTGAATGAAGATCCCGAGGAAGGAGCCAGTAAGAACATTACACTCAGGAGGAGTGAGAGAACCAGAAAGAAACCTGACTGGTTCACAGAACAACATGTTAGAGTGTGTTTGGTTAATCATGAGCCTCAGAGTTATGAAGAAATAGAAAGTTTGCCACATGGGGAGAAATAAAAATGGTTAGAAGCTATAGATGAAGAGCTGAAAAGCATGGAAAGATTAAATGTGTATGAGCATGCAAATTTACCAGGTGGAAGTAATCCGGTTGACACAAAATGGATTTTTAAGCAAAAGATTGATGCTGATGGTCAAGTACGGTACAAAACGCGTCTGGTTGCTAGAAGGTTTACTCAGATTAAGGACATAGATTACACAGAAGTGTATTCACCACAGTTAGTCCTAATTCTGTAAGATTACTGTTAACCCTGGCAGCAAGTTTAAATTTAAAGGTGTATCATTTTGACATAAGTACAGCATATCTGAATGCCAATCTGAAAGAAAATATATACATTGTACCTCCACCAGGTTCGAAATATAGAGACACCAACATATATTTTAAGTTAAATCAGGCACTATACGGGCTCCAGCAGTCCGGGCTTGCCTGGAACGAATGTTTAAATGACGCATTAACCAAAATGGGTTTTGAAAGAAGCCGAGCAGATCCATGTGTGTATGTAAGAAATGTACAGCATGATTATCAAGTATTGTTTGTATATGTTGATGATTTATCATTTTGGCTGAGAGTCAAGCAGAAGTTGACAAGTTGGCAGAAGAATTAAACAAACATTTTGTGTTAAGAAACGTTGGTCCAATACAATATTTTCTTGGTGTACAGATTATGAGGACTGAACAAGGTTTTGTGTTAAGCCAAAAGGAAAGATAATGCAAATTTTGGAAAGGCTAAATATGGAAGAATGTAAAGGGGTTCAATCACCCATGATATTAGGTTTTCAAAATGAAGTGGTAAATGCTGATATATTTGAAGAGCAGGCATTATACAAAAGCATTATTGGTCAGTTATTGCACATATGTAATTACACTAGAGCAGACATTGCATTTGCTGTGAATTTTCTAAGCAGGTATGCAGCCAACCCATCCATTGCTGCATGGAATGGACTAAAGAGAGTTGTGAGATATTTAAAGCAAACACAAGATTTCTGTTTGAAATTTATTTATTTATTTATTATTTGCATTTGTATTCCGCCTCTTCCCGAGGGCTCGTGGCGGGTTACAAGACATACATAGTGATCGGCAGGCAACACTCATGCCGACTCACGAACAAAATAAAACAATGCTATAACCATAAAAATAACAAAAATGATACTAAAAAACATCATTAAAACATTGTTAAAATTACACTAAGTGACAAAAAACGGTAACACAGAGTCATAAGTCGATTGAAAGCAAGAGGCGTTATATGTCAACCGAAGGCCTGCTTGAAAAGGAAGGTCTTACAGGCCCTGCGGAAGGGGGCGAGCTCCCGTATGGCTCTAGCCTCCTCCGGCAGGGCATTCCAGGCCGTTGGAGCTGCTACTGAGAAGGATGATAGGCGGCAGAGGCGGATCGGTGGAATCTCCAGCAGGTTTTGCTCTGCTGAGCGGAGTGATCTCGGGGATCGTATGGGGCAAGGCGGTCCAAGAGGTACGCAGGCCCTAGACCGTACAAGGCCTTAAAGGTCAACACCAGCACCTTGAAGGTGATTCGGTACTCAATTGGCAGCCAGTGCAGTTGCTGGAGGATGGGCGTAATGTGCTGCCTCACCGGCACTCCTGCCAGCAGGCGAGCAGCGGCATTCTGCACTAGCTTGAGTTTCCGAATCGTCGCCAAGGGAAGGCCAACGTAGAGGGCGTTACAGTAGTCTAGTCTCGAGATGACCGTCGCTTGGATCACCGTAGCCAGGTCATTCCTGGACAGGTAGGGGGCCAGTCGCCTAGCCTGACGTAGGTGGTAGAACGCCACCCTGCTGACCGCGGAGACCTGGGTCCAGATGACTCACTATCCTTGCAGGTATATGCAGACAGTGATTTTTGCAATTGCATAGACAGAAAATCAACAACAGGGATTGTAGTTAAATTTTCTAATGCACTAATTGACTGGAAGTCAAAGAAGCAGGGTTATGTAGCTTTAAGTTCCAGTGAGGCTGAGTTTGGTGCAGTCAGTTTAGCATATACAGAAGTCTGTGTAATTAAACAACTATTAAAGGACTTACAGATACCTGTTGAAAATCCTACTGTGATATATGAGGATAATCAAACATGCATTGCAATGGCAACACAGGCCAGAGTGAAACAAAGGAGCAAGCATGTGGATATCAAGTACAGTTGTGTAAGAGATGCAGTAAAAAATGGTGAAATTGATTTGGTATATTGTAATACAGATCTGAATTTGGCTGATGTATTGACAAAGCCACTAAGTGTACAGAAACATCAGAATGTTTTGAATGATCTGGGGATTTGTTGATTGTGCCATGTAATTGTGAATGTATTAGATGCTATGTATTATGTGTTTTCCTCTACACACAAGGAGGAGTGTTACAGTATATGGAGTTTAGCTAAGTAATTGCAGGATCTTCTTGTTTGAATGTGTGTGTTGAGGAGAAACACCTGGACAATGAAGCAATTAAGCTTGAGCATTGAGTATATCATGAGGAGGGTTTTTCCTTGATCCTTTGTGTGAAGAAGGAGATCATGAAGACTGCCATGGATCTACCACAGGACTTGTCCTGGACCATTTAACAAAGGACTTCTGACACCATCGAAGATGCAGATAATGCATGATTATAATGCATTGGACTTTGAGTAAGATATCTGCAATGGACTATGTTTAATTTGTAATGCTGGTTTTGTTAAAGCTGCTTACTTAAGAGTAAAGTTTTATTTTTCATTTACTCTGACTCTGTGGGTGTATTGACAGAGGTTTGAAACTGGGAAGACTGCTAAGCTTCCGCACAGACTGGCAAACAAGAACAGATCTGGCATCAGTTGGATGGTAACTTCATTGCTCAATTTCAGCCTAAATGACATGGGAGCTATCCAACGTACTGAACCAATTAGAAAGAGAAGGCATTTAAAGGTTAGAGTAAAACCTAGGCAAACTCACTTTCCCACTGACAATGAAGCCACCCATCTCTTTTAAGGGAAATCTTCTTTTGCAATCTTCATAGACCATGTACAAATGATGTACATGGTCTTTGACTAATCTAAATCTAATTCAGGGTAACCATGTGCCAGGATATTCTTGGACAGATTTATTCAGATGAAGTTTGCCATTGCCTTCCTCTTAAACCAGGCCTTCACAGTCTGTGGCCCTCCAGGTGTTTTAAACTTCAACTCCCAGAATTCCTGACCATTGGAGACACTGGCTATGACTTCTGGGAGTTGGGGTCCCAAGCACCTATGGGGGCACAAGTTGTGCAGGCCTGTCCTAGACTGTAAGAGAGTGACTATCTTAAGGTCACCCAATAGGTTCCTATAGCCGAGGAGGGATTTGAACTCTGGTCTCCAAGAATCATAGTCCAATAGACAAAGAACAACACCATGGTAGCTCTCATCTATATTTCAGATGACAAAAATATGTTGCAGTTTTTGAGACTATTTGTATTTCTTTCACGAAATTGCTGCACAACATCAACATAAAAAGTGGCAAAACATTTTCAATCCTGTTCTTTATACCAAATATATAATTTCATTCCTATTGTTCATTCTTCCTATAATCATATTTACATCTATAGTGAAATTTGCATTGCACTCATGGAATTTGATAAATTGGGATTTTATGGACAGAAAACATCTATAATGTCAGGTGTTAACATAAAAAGTAGGATTCATTTCAGCTTGAATATGAACTCACTCATGCAGAAAACTAGAGAAACCATGAGAAACAAGGTGGGGCATTGATATTCACACCATCTGTGCAGAGATTTGTTTTTTTGTTTTTTGTTTTAGATTTCAGCAAAATCCCAAGGTGTCAAGAGTGTTGTCATTTTTTTTCACATGTAGTCACTGTTGTGCTGAGGGCCCAATTAGAGCCAAGGCCATTCAATAGTTTTGGATTATCCTCCAAATGTTCTACTCTCACTTCCCAAAATACTCGGTTTTGCTGACACACCTTGTGTTCTGATCTATTCATACTGGGAACAGGAGCTAATGTTCTCCATTCACTGAAAATATGAACTGGTTCCTTTCAAGGATGCCTGAGAAATATAATGTATGCAGTAATATGTGGGATTTGACTCAATTACTGAATTTGGATCTTTTTTTAAAAAATCATTTTATTAAGAAATTTTTCAGTTACATAAAACGGGGGGTATCAAAGGGAGTTGGGGAGGTGTGAAAGTGGTAGAGTGAAAAACAGGATGGGAAGGGGATATAAGGGGATCTTGATGCAGATCTTCACTTTTTCAGAGTTAAGTCTTATGCAGTGTATAAATTCCATTATAGTTATTACAAAGAATGAATCTCTACTTCCAGATCTTAATTGTTAGATCTTTGAGTAAAAAAATCCAAAAAATGGAGGTGCTTCATGTATGTGTTGGCCTCATACAGAGAGATAAGGTTGCTCTAGCTATCTCTATCCTTTGCAAATATCCAATGAGTTTAAATGAGCATAAAGTATGAGGGTATGAAATCCTTCACTTCCCTAACATCTCTCTTATGCTAGATTCTTTCTTCTTTCTAAGCTATTTTCCTAATGGAGGGATTAGCATTGTGACTGTCATTTTCACAGGAATTTGCTTTGGGCATCCTCAGGTTGGCAGAACACACGTCTTCGTTGATGGTGTCCATTCATCTTTTCTTTGGCCGTTCACATGGTCATCATCTTACAATCTTCCAATGTAGTGTTTTCTGTGCTACTGATATTGCTTCTCTTCTCATGACCACAGTAGTTTGGTTTTCTGCATTTTCTTGCTGATTGCTTTTATTCCTAGTCTTTGACAGATGTCATCATTTGGCACATGGTCAAGAAGTGTGAAGCCAAGTGTCCATCTCAGCATTTTCATTTCCATTGTATTAAGGGCTTGTTAATGTTTCTTTGTTGCTGGCCAACATTCTGCTCCATATTATTTATTTATTTATTTAAAACTTTTATATACCAATTTTCTCAACTTCTGCAGAGGGACTCAGGCCATAGAGGGCTACAGGACAAAGAAATGTAGTGTAGATATTAGCCTTGAGTTGTTCAAGCAGTTTTGAGTCACACAGAATGCCAGTTTTTTGCAACTATTTCAACCAGGCTGCATTTATTCATGACCGTACATCTGGCATTGAATCTTATTTACCAACAGAGGCGCTAGCTACGGTAATCCATGCCACGGTTACGTCGAGGCTGGATTACTGCAATGCTTTGTATGTGGGCTTACCTCGAGCAGCAATTCACAAGATCCAAATTGTGCAAAATGCAGCTGCTAGACTCCTCACAAAAACATCAATGAGGTGCCATATAACGCCATCTCTGCAGCACTTACATTGGCTGCCGGTTGAACACAGAGTCCTTTACAAGACCCTGGTCCTAGCATTCAAGGCCCTCCGAGGTCAGGGTTCCCCATATCTAAGAGACCGTTTAATGCCATTCCACCACCAGAGACTGCCACGGTCAACTCATGAGAAACTTCTCTATGTCCCTGGCCCTAGAGAGGTTCGTTTGGAGTCCACAAGACAGAGATCCTTCTCCATTGTAGCCCCAATCTTGTGGAACTCCCTACCACCAGACCAAAGAGCCACTCCTGATCTACATACATTTTTAGGGGCACTTAAGACATGGCTCTTCAGAAGAGCCTATGATTGAGTAACAAGCAGTGACTATGTAACCTGTTTATTTTAATTGTGTAAGTCGCCCAGAGCACCTTTCGTGGAGGGTGACTCATAAGAAATAAAGTTAGTTAGTTAGTTAGTTCATCTATGGAGACCAGTGACCTTATGTATTTAAATTGGATAAAGTTATTTACTTTATTTATATTCCCTCTTCTCACCCCGAAGGGGACTCAGACGGATTACAGGTGCACATACTTAGAAGACAATCCCTGCCATTTTCCACATACACAGTACACACTGTACACAGTACACACAGAATACAGTACACACATATAGACTAACAGAGGCAAACTCTGGCCACCAGGGGGAGCTGACGCACTCCTCATCTCTCAGCATCCCTTGTTGTTCCTTCCACATTACTCAGGGTTCCTGGAGTTCTTTTAATGGCCTCATAATTCAGTCAAAATTTGCCTCCCCACTTAATGTGGTACCTTTATCGCCTACTTGACAGATGCAACTGTCTTTCGGGCTGCAAAAGTCGACAGCAGGCTACACTTAAGATCGAGCTCCCACCTCAACCCAGGCAGGCCTCAAACTCATGACCTATCGGTCAGAGAGATCTTATGCAGCTGACACTTAGCCAGCTGTGCCACATTCCCGGTGCACATTCCCAGCCTTCTTTAGTGCTTGTCCATTCATCTGAATTTTTTCCAGTTTGAAGGCCACATTCCAGGTACTCCTTTTATATATATTCAGTTGAAGTCAATTTTCACTTATTCTATCATTCCATATCTGCAGCTGTTGTTGGCGGGCTACATGTTTTTGGTGGCTGAGTGCTATGTCATCTGCATATAGGAGTGTCCAGGGATGCATATTCCACAAATCTGCTGTAACGGTGTCCATGCAGAGTATTAATAGTAATGGTGAGAATGCTGATCCCTGGTGCATGCCAACAGTAATGTTGAAGGGTGGAGAAATCCATGCAGGGCAGTGGACCATACTTTTATTATTGTATAGAAGCTTTATCAATGTTACATAGTTTGTTTGTTTGTTTGTTTGTTTGTTTATTTACTGCATTTATATCCCATCCAAAGGGGGCTTTGGGTGGCTCACAACAAAGGCACAATTCAATGCCATATATACATACTAGGCTTGGTTTAGAACCCAAAAATTGGGATTCAAAAATCTAATGGGGGGGGGGGGGATTTTGTTTTTGATTAGTAATAGAAAGACTTACAAAAAAATTTCAAAAAATTTCTAAAATGTAACGTAATTATTAACGAAATTCGTTAGTAGTTCGTATGCCAGCGCATGCGCATTCCAGATGGTTTTGGCCTACAACTCCCAGAAATCCAAACAGCTGGTAAACTGAAGGAGGAGGGAAGGAGGGAGGGAAGGAGGGAGGGGAGGGGGTATTCTATTCTTGGAAGCAGCAAAAAGGAGGAGCCCCCCCGCTCCTCGCTGCCTCTCTCTCACCCCGATCCTGAAGGAGTGAGGGCCCAAGTTTTCCCAGGCTGAGGGGAAAAGGAAGAGGCCTGAGGCTGTGAGGAATGGTGAGAGTTGAAGTCCAAAACACCTGGAGGGCTGAAGTTGGCCCGTGCGGTGGGGGAAGAGAGGAGGCAGAAGAGAAGGGAGGGGAAGCCACGAGGAGAGAGAGAGAGCAGAAAGCAGAGAGAGAGGAGAGAGAGCGGGGAGCGGGGGGATTGAGTTGAAGTCCAAAACATCTGGAGGGCTGAAGTTGGCCAGTCATGAAGCCTCTTCAAGGCTTGGCATGCTTTAGATCCTGGCAGGCAGGAGGGGCAGGGAGGGCCCGCCCACTCCTCCTCCCCTGCCAGGATCTAAAGCGCACCAAGCCGTGATTCGCTTTAGATCCTGGCAGAGGAGGAGGAGCAGACGGGGCCCTCCCTGCCCCTCCTCCCTGCCAGGATCTAAAGCGCACCAAGCCTTAATAAGCTTTAGATCCTTGCAGAGGAGGAGGAGCAGACAGGGCCACCCTGCCCCTCCTCCCTGCCAGGATCTAAAGCACACCAAGCCTTAATGCGCTTTAGATCCTGGCAGAGGAGGAGGAGCAGACGGGGCCCTCCCTGCCCCTCCTCCCTGCCAGGAGTTTGTTTGCGTCTGATTGGCTAAAGGAAAGAAGGTGGTTTCATGGTACCACCTGGTCTCCATTAGCCAATCAGAAACCACGTTGAGTAAGGGCAAAGAAGCCATCCGACGTCCTTACGACGCTTTTGCACCAGATACAAAAATGGCGCCGCAAAGTGTCATAAAAGAAAGGGTACTTCCGGGATCGCCGCGCCGATGCGTATAAACTAGAAAGTCCCATTACATACGAATCCCTTCCAATTTCATTTAATTTTCCTAACTTTTTTCTCATGCCTAATACATACATAGAATAAAGCACATATACTTTAAAACCAAATAATTAAAACATATCAATCTTAAAGCAATTAATTAAAATCACACATAGTCTTTCGATATTCCATGTGAACATAGTGCTCACCAGATCAGGTTGTGGGAAACCTGATCAAATGCTTTTTGAGATCAAAGTGCAGTGGCTTCTTTTTTACCTGATGTTTTTCCATGCTGCTGGTTTCAATAGTTGTTATTTGTCCCTGTCTATTTGGAGGTGTAACTTTCTCCATGTTAAAAATTACTGGTCCGAGTTTACTTTGATGTTTTTCAGGGCAGCAGCTAGGCTCTCTGAGTATTCTTTTAGTTTCCGCCATTTGAATTTTGCTTACCTTACCTCTAATATTCCCACAATAACTGGCTCTATCTACAATATCAACTGATACTTAATGGAAATGTCTGAAAGGCATTTCAGCTCGATGAAAACAGAACCTTACTGATGACCAGTATATTCACACATTTCTAATCCTCAATGAGAATGATAGTCTTGTGAAGCCAAGAGAATCCACTCAAAAATTATCCACAATACAAACAATTGATGTCCTGTGAGATATGAAAAGACCAATAATTATATTGCCCTTCTGCTATTTTGTCTCACCTTTGGTCCCATATTAAAGGAATGTGTGCTTTTTTGTTCTTGTATGCCCTCAACTTGTTTCCAACTTATGGCAACCCTAAAGCAAACCTATAGTGTGGATTTCTTGGCAAGGTTTGTTCAAGGTGAGTTTACCTCCCTCTGAGGATGACAGCGTTTGACTTGTCCAGTAAATTTCCAGGGCTTACTATGTATTTGAACTGTGGTCTGCAGAGGCATAATCTAATGCTTACACTATTATACCATGCTGTCTCTCCATTAGGCGAACATAGAGATATAAATAAAATAAAATGTTGTTTTTTGAAATAATATTAGTAAGAGATGATAAGAATATACCTTTTTAAAAAGAAAAGCCTTGGAAAAAAACTCAATAAATTTGAGTAAAGCAGTTTTAAAGGGTACAATCTAGAAAAAGGTTCATTGTCCAAAACATGGTATTTAAGCAAGGGGTATTCCCAATAGACCATAATTTCATGTACTATTGAACTTCTGATTATTGTCTGTATAAAGTTACTGTTTTAGTAGAGATATCCTGCAACATGCCATTGGAAATTAACACTACATTTTAAATCCAATTACTAGTCCTAATTAGAGTAAAACAATTGAATCAATAGAATGTATACATACACATTTACTTAAAAAGTTCCTATTGATCCAATAGACCAACTCAAGATTGGGGTTAACAACTGAATTTGATGCAGTAGGTATCAACAGAAAATAAAAGGATCTCTGCTGACAATTTCACAGCAATAGAGTTGTTTTTATTTTGAAGACATATTTTGAAAACCTTTTCCGCAATGTTTTTTTTTAAAAAAAATTAATTTTTAAAACTTGTTTTGCAATACAACTGGCTAAAATTCATATAGCTGGATATGTTTTCCTTTGGGACCTATCCTGAATCCCAAGTATAATGTACCCTGCAAGTAAACAGAAAGAATCATGTAGCAAATCATGTAGTAAATTACAAAGCAAGCCAGCAACAAGAATGCTAAAACAAGATCCATCTGTAAACATGGACCTGAGTTATACAAAATTTTCGTTTACTCCCATCTGTTTAAAAGCAAATTGAAAATCTGATCAGCAAAGAAACCTCTCTAACTACCATCCAGTTATTTCAGGTGTTCCCTTATTTCTGATGTTTGAAAATCATCAGAAAGCTACCTTGTGATAAAGCCTTAGTTTAGCACCCAAACACCTCCGTTGAAAATGTACTATTAATGACACTGCATTCCATTGATATGACATTTTGCTGCCTCAAGGAAGAATTCTTATGGTATCTATTAGATAGAAAGATTAGATAGGTGCCAGAGAGGTTATGTACCAAATGCTATCAAGCACTTAATCTGGAAATAAGAAGAGGTTCACTTCATGCATGTGATACCCCTCGGTTATTTTGAAGCTGGCTAACAGTTTTGTATTCTCCTGAAATGAGTATCTATATTCAGGAAGTCACTATATATCACTATCAGAACATCAGTATTGCTAAGCATCAATTGAGACTTTGTCTTCTTTCGACCTGTTTCTCAAAAACATACCATGGGATCAATAAAATCTCCATTTCACTTCATCCAGCATTCATTCTGGATTTTAAGAGGACTTTAGTTTCTAGGGCTCTGTTTTCTTATTTGAAAACAAAATTTTCCAGCAGAATGCCTTTTGAAAGTTTTTATGAATCAAAACTAGTTTTAAAAAGTCATCTAGGTTCTCTAATTATTGGACATGGCTACTAGCACTGCCGGGACTCACAGCCTAAGAATGTTTTCACCCTGTTGTATATATTCCAACAAATAGTATCTGTATCTTGCCTTTACTTTCAGTGGTGACAGAGCAACCTGGCTGCTGCCCATTGAACCAGTTGAAGCTTCTGAGATGTATGTAGAGCACATACATTTATATGGGATGTAACAAGATTGTGGATGACCATGGCCAAATCTGACTTCCCAAGGTATGAGCGCAACTGGCACACATGTTTTAATTGTGCAAAAGCTCTCCTGGCCACCACTGTAACCTGGGGTTCAAGGCTTAGTGATGAATCCAGGATCACTCCCAAGCTGCAAATCTGCATCTTCAGAGGGAGTGTAACCTCATCCAATGCAGACTGTAATACTATATCCTGTTCAGCCTTGCAACTGACCAAGAGGACCACTATTTTGTCTGGGTTCAGTTTTATGCTGTTGTTACATGCTTATGTGTTTTATTCAATTGTGTTTTATTTCATGTTTTGCTTTTAGGCACCCTGTGCCTTGTGTAAGATGCCCCGAGTCCCTTCGGAAAGATGGTGGCAGGATACAAACATAACGGTATTTTTATATTTATTACTTCCTCTACCCATTTTACTACTTTGTCCTGAGTTCAAAGTGCAAAAGTCATTTGCACTAACTCTGCAGTGGGGGAAAGGTAAAATGAATACATTTGGACACCACTTTAACTTCCATTACACAATAACATGGACTCGTGGGAGTTGTAGTTTTAAAAGATCTTTAGCATTTTCTGTTCAAGATTGCTAGTGCCTTACCATACTACATACCTTCATTCTCATGGAACTGAATCATGCCAGTTAAAATAGTGCCAAACTGCATTAATTCTATAATGCGGGTGCAGCCTTATGTCCCTTCTACACTGCCCTATATTCCAGGATCTGATCTCTGATTATCTGCTTTGAACTGGATTATATGAGTCTCCACTGCCATATAATCTGGGAGAGCCAAATAATCTCGAATCAGATCTTGGGATATAGGGCAGTTTAGAAGTGGCCTTAGTCTTTACCTGAAAATGTTGAAGGGTTTGCAAGTATTGCCTATTTTTCCATGCCATATACATTTCAATCTCTCTCCTTCCCTACCCCAGATAGCACTGAGGAACAATGACAATCGATGGCTTCATAGGAAACAGAAAGTCTTTTAATCCTATACATCTCTAGGCTAAAAATATATCAATTAGTCTCAATGAAGGGTGTTTATCCCTCTTGCCTTTATGCAACCTTATAGTGTCATTCTTGTGGGTATTAGCAATAAACAAATCCCGGTGGAAGGATGATAAAATACTTCTTTTGTAATGTTAATGTTACTGTCTCTATAAATCTATGATTCTAGCCACAGCTTGCATTCTATTTCAGCCTTTGATTTACGAAGAAGCTGACCTGGGCCAACCCTGTCAGCTTTAGTTCTGAAACAGTCTTTAGGATTATGGGCCTCTGATCTGGTAAATTCCTGAGAGGAAAAATTTAACTGAGGAAGGCTCTCTCTGACAAGCGATAAAGCCCTGTTCTTTTCAGGTTACACCAGAGACTGAGCTGTGGAAAGAATTAATTGAGAGAGACACAGGGACAAAGTAGAGAAGAAAAGAAAGACGGGACTTATGGGAGATGTATTGCACTGAAACCAAGATGGGTTGGAGGGAAGCAATCAATTCCCATTTATAAGGAAGGGAGTCTAGGACAATAATTAGCATCTGAGCAGAATCAATTTTCTTAGGCAAAGTATTTTATTAGATTGTTACATGACAGGAGCCTAATTAAAACCGATTGGCCTAATTAGAATGGCATTAATAACATGGCAAGCACTGGCATTGTATCACTTTGTCCACAGTGCTTTTTGAAGACACAAAGTGTCACTGTGTCTATTTCATGTTTTGCTAACAAATAGGCAGTGTGGCTGCGATATGAATGTGGATGCCTCTCCAATCTGTTTTGGAATGGTGGGAAAAGTTTAAAAATGGCAAATTGGCTATGATAGAGAGAGAGCTGAAAAAGTGGAGACATCTAGGCAGACAAAAAGAAAACCAATTAGTGAAAACACAGTGAGCACATGAGGCTTTTGTGTCCTTTTCCTTAGGCTGCTCCACCATTAGCCAGTAAGGCAACTGCTTCAAGTGGCAGTAGAAAAGTATGTGCCATGCTGTCTCCTCACCATCTCCAAAGCTGCTTTACTTCCCCCAGGGGAGGGAAGTTCAACATTGTTAGTTTCAACGTTAGTCTCAATTGCCTGTCTATTCAGTTTCTGTAAGTGTAATTATGGTGGGTGGCCACCCTGTTCCCATCCTAACAGGAAGCAAAATACCTTGAGTTGCCCTTGATGCATTGTTGGACAGTCATTTCCTAGCCAGAGTAGGTATGCAATATGAAAACCAAAACAGTAAAAGATCCTTCTGGTATAATAGAAGCATGAAAGAACTTTCTGTTACTGAAACAGTTTTGTAGATGGGGGACATATGTGTCCAGCACATTTAAGGAAGTTTCCTCTAAACTTAGTTACATTACTGGTAAATCTAGGTCACAGAGGCCCCCTCCACACAGCTGAATAAAATCCTACAATATCTGCTTTGAACTGGGATATATGGCAGTGTGGACTCAGATAACCCCGTTCAAAGCAGATATTGTGGGTTATTCTGCTTTGATATTCTGAGTTATATGGCTGTGTGGAAGGTCCCAGAGTGAGGCCCCCTCCACACAGCTGAATAAAATTCTTCTTTTTCTGCTTTGAACTACATATGGCAGTGTAGACTCAGATAACCCAGTTCAAAGCAGATATTGTGGGATTTTCTGCTTTCATATTCTGAGTTATATGGCTGTGTGGAAGGGAATCACCACATCAGCAATAGCAGTGACACACACTTCCTGTAATATTGGAGAAGTAGAAGTTACAGCAATAGTGAATTGGAAATAATGAAAACAGATCTGGCAATCCCCAAGGAGAACAATCATTCACCCATCGGGAGGTAAAGAAGATACAGAAGAAGTGGCAAAGTTTTCCTTTCTGAGGGCCCATCAAGACAGGCTGAAAACACAGAACCTGTCTTGGTAAAAGTGAGTTAATGGGTAATAAACTGGGTTTTACCATTTTATTCTGCATTAATTAAATACGCCATTAGATTCGGATCTTAGTGAAAGATCCGGGTCTAATGTGGTATTGGGTGTATGGGGATTGACTTCCGGGATCATGTTCTGAGACACGGGGGGGGGGGGGTCAATAGACACAGACATCTTGCACTTTTGGGCTCCTGGAGCCCAAAGATGCAAGAGGGTGCCCACCCCTTCCCCCTCAGCCCTGAATTCAGCCCCTAAAACGTTCCCAAAAGTGGCTGCCAGGTGTCACGATGCAGGGTCTTGGCCCAGCCCCTTAATCACACACGCAGAGACGGTAATCAGCTAACTATTTATTGAATAATAAGAAACAGGTGAAAAGGTGAATTGTCCATAAAAAGTATCAAAAAGTTAAATCCAAAAGGTAAAGAGTTCGTAAGTAAAATCCAAAGGCAAACGTGGCAAAGGCTCCTCAAAACTATGCGGATCAAGAACTTGGTCCGTGGCAAAGAACAAGGCAAAGTTCAGGAACAAACCCAAGAAACTTCTTGGCAAGGCTTGAGCCGGTAACTTGGCTCTGTGGAACTCCGCTCGCTTCACTCCTCTTAGAATAGAAGTGGCCGAGCTACTGAGGATCCGTTCCCACGGATCCTATACTTAATCCCTTGGCGAGGCCCCGACGCTCTAGGCTTCTCCGCCAATCTGTGCTACGGGACCTAGCGCTTCTCTGGCGCTCTAGGCTACGGTGCCAATCCCTCCTGCTGGACTCAATGCTCCGTCTCCTATCAAAGCTCCGTCCTTACCTCCCAGCACCTGGCTTGCTATCTCCGTGAGAGCCGAACTCCCTTTCGGCTTCCATGGCCTCATCCTCCACTGTTTCCCTGATCCTTTCCTGCGACCCGTAACCACCTGGGTTCTCATACTGATCGGAATCATCACTCTCAGGGTCAGCCTGACTTTCCCAATTTTCATAGCCGTCAGGCCATTCATCATCCCAGGCCAGGCTCTCTGTGGGAGAGGAAGGCCCAGCTAACTCACCAGCCCCTTCCTCCATTTCCTCATCATCTGCATCTGGCCCTAATGCAAGTGGGACCCCCGGTGCCGCCCCCTGCCCCCCAGGCACAAAAGGGAACTGGGTTGCTACACTATCCCCCCCCTCAGGGCCCCCCGAGGCCTCCCTCGAGGCTTGGGCTTGTCGGGATACTTGCGGTGAAAACGGGCAACAATGTCCGGGGCGTGAACATCCCATGCCGGTGTCCAAGAACGCTCTTCCGGTCCAAAACCTTTCCAGGCAACCAAATACTCCAGCTTCCGGTATCTGATGCGGGCATCCAGGATGTTCTGTACCTCAAACTCCTCCTCTCCATCTCGCATCACAGGGGGAGGGGGCGGCTGCGTCACATCAGGCCGCACCCCCTTCGCTGGTCTCAGCAGGGAACGATGAAAGACTGGATGGATCTTCATGTCCACCGGCAGCTGTAGTTTGAAAGCCACAGGCCCCACAAACCTTGTCTCCCACTTGGATCGCAGGACCCTCTTGGCGCCGCCGATCAGCCATCCGCTTGTAATCCGCTTTAGCCTGGTCCAATTGAGTACGCAGCATCTCTTGCATCGCAGTGAGCTCCTGTAGCCAATCCTCTGCTGCTGGCACATCTCTGGATTGGTCTACAGGAGGGTAGAACCTAGGGTGATGTCCATAGTTAGCAAAGAAAGGACTCTCTTTGATAGACTCTTGCGTAGCATTGTTGTAAGCAAACTCTGCCAAAGACAACAATGACGCCCAGTTGTTTTGCTGGTAGTTTATATAGCACCGCAGATACTGTTCGAACGTGGCGTTAACCCTTTCGGTCTGCCTGTCGGTCTGGGGGTGATGAGCCGTAGACATCCGTGCCTCAATCCCCAGAAACTTCTGAACTGCCCGCCAGAACTGGGAAGTGAATTGGGTGCCTCAATCCGTCACCAAACTCTGTGGAAGTCCATGTAACCGAAACACATGTTGCACAAACATATCAGCAGTCTCTTTAGCAGTAGGCACCCCTACACATGGAATGAAGTGACTCATCTTGGTGAAGCAGTCCACCACGACCAGGATCGTGGTGAACCCCTTGGACTTTGGCAAATCAGTGATGAAATCGGCTGAGATCATCTTCCAGGGCGCAGAAGGGGTCGGGAGCAGTTGGAGCAAACCAGCCGGCTTGGCCCCTTGCTTCTTAGCCCGCTGGCAGACAGGGCAAGTGCTGACGTAGGCCTCCACATCCCTCCGCACCTTGGGCCACCAGAAGTCTCGTAACACCAACTGTAAAGTTTTGAACAGTCCAAAGTGTCCCGCGGCCCGGCTATCATGGCAAAGTTTGAGAATGTCTTCTCTCTCAGGCCCGGGGGACACGTAAACACAATCACGGCGGTATAGCAACCCATTCTTGACTTGGAAAGGGGATTGCACCCCCTTGGCTAGCTGCTCTTGCACCCAAGGGTCTCCCTTTTGTTGAGCTTGAATCCGGGCACTCAAAGTTCTCTTGTCCCCCGGGTCTGGGTTGACCATTGGGGGCGGCGCAGGGGCTGCGCCAGTGGCGGCAAAGTTCTCCGCTTTCAACAGCCGCGCCTCAGAAAGCCCTTCTTCTCCTCTGACATACTCTGGCTTCCGAGACAATGCATCAGCTTGTTTGGTCTGTTTGGGGGTCACATAGTGGATGCGGAAATTGAATCTCTCAAAGAACAGGGACCATCTCTGTTGCCTCTGGTTCAATTTGCGCTGAGTCTTTAAGTGCTCCAAGTTCCGGTGGTCGGTGTGAACTTCCACCAAGAATTGGGCCCCTTCAAGCAGGTGTCGCCAAACTTCAAAAGCTACCTTAATGGCCAAGAGCTCCTTCTCCCAGATGGTATCGTTCCTTTCTGGCGCCGTCACCTGCCGGGAGTAGTAAGCACAGGGCAATAAGTCTGTCCCCTGCGGCTGTAGCAGGATCGCTCCCACTGCTACGTCCGATGCATCTGCTTGCACGATGAAAGGAGTGTGGGGGTTAGGATGCTGCAGAAGCGGCTGCGTGGTGAACAGCTGCTTCAACTTCCGGAACCCCGCGTCCGCCTCCGGTGTCCACCGGAACGGCACCTTTCCTCGCAGACACTGGGTGATGGGGTCAGCCCACTTGGCAAAGTCCGGGATGAACTTTCTGTAGTAGTTGGCAAAGCCCAGGAATCTTTGAATGTCTTTTTTGCTGGCAGGGGCTGCCCAATCTGCCACGGCTTGGACCTTGGTGTCATCCATGGCGATGCCTGTAGGAGAGATGCGATAGCCCAGGAAATCCACCTCGCGTAGATCAAATGCGCATTTCTCCAGCTTGGCATAGAGACCGTGGTCTCTCAGCCTCTGCAGCACCTCCTTCACATGGCGGTTGTGGGTCGCCTGGTCAGGCGAAAAGATCAACAGATCGTCCAAATACACTGCCAGATATCGACCTAACAGGTCCCGAAAGATGTCATTCATGAAGTGTTGGAAGCAGGCGGGAGCATTACACAACCCGAATCCCATAACTCTGTATTCGAAACTTCCCCACTTGGTCTGGAAAGCGGTCTTCCATTCGTCGCCCTGACGAATACGCACCAGATTATAAGCACCCCTCAGGTCTAATTTGGTGGAGACCTTGGCTCCCCGCATCCGCTCCAACAGTTCGGGGATCAATGGCAGGGGGTAGCGGTTCCGAATCGTGATCTTGTTGAGCTCTCGATAGTCATCACAGAGCAGCAGCTCCCCCGATTTCTTCTTGACAAACAAGATTGGCGCCCCGGCCGGGGACTGAGAGGGCCGAATAAACCCTTTCCGCAGATTCTCATCCAAAAACTCCCGGAGAGCTTTTTGCTCTGGTTCCGAGAGAGGGTAGAGTCTTCCACGCAGGATGGGGGCTCCGGGCTCCAGCTCAATGGCACAATCGTAGGGTCGGTGGGGAGGCAAGCGTTCCGCCTCCTTTTCGCTGAACACATCCCAAAATCCCGCATACTTTTTGGGCAAGGTCGCTGCTTGTTCTACCTCTTGAGCCTGGCAGACCCGAGCCGTCATACAGTGTCCCTGGCAATGTTCAGAAGAAAACTGCAACTGCCTTCTGGCCCAGGAGATCTGTGGATCGTGGAGAGTCAGCCAAACGATTCCCAGAATCACCGGGAAATCTGACAACTTTGTTAGAAGGAAAGAAATGTCCTCTTTGTGAGAGCTTGTCCACATCTTGGTAGGGGCTGTGTATTGGGTCACGGCCCCGGCTTTTAGTTGCCTTCCGTCGATGGTTTGTACGCCCTTAGGCTCCTTGAGATCATGAAACTGTAATCCGGCAGACTTGGCATAGTCTGCATCAATGAAGTTGTTGGTGGCCCCTGACTCAATCATGGCATGTACCATCATGGGGCCCTTCTCTTTTGACCACAGGGCGACCATCACCAAAAACAACTGTCCAGTCTGGGGTTCTGGGGGAAGGTTAGCGACCGTGGCCGAGTTAGCGAACCCACTTAAACTCGGCCGGCCCCTTCCCCCGCTGTCTGGATGGCCTCTTCAGCCTCTTGGGGCTCTTCAAACGCGGCCGAGGCCCGAGGGGTCTTGCCGCGCGGTTTCTGGGGGCACTCTCTGGAAAAATGACCGGATCCTCCACAGTACCAGCACAGGTTCATCCGCTGGCGCCGGGCTTTCTCGGTGGCGTCCACTTTGGGCCTCACGTGCCCCAACTGCATGGGCTCCGGTTCATCTAACGGCCGGGGTATCCGGTGCGAACGGCCGAAACGAAAAGCGGCTGGCCCCCGTCTCCTTGCGCACCACCGGTTTCTCCCCGAACCCTTTGACCCATCGTCTCCGGGTCTGTAATCCAGCCTCCACCCGTATGCTCAAAATGATCGCCTCCTCCAGGTCGGCAGGCCGAGTAGCCCCTCTCAGGATTTCCTGTTGCATCTCCGGCGACAGGCCTTTCATATACTGGTAACGCAAGGCAGCGGGATTCCAGGCCACTTGAGCTGCCAACACACGGAACCGAGAGATGTACTGGGACAAGGGCATGTCTCTCATAGACAAACGATCCAGCTCCCTCTCCGCCAGCTCTGCATTCACTGGGTCTCCCCAAGTAGTCTTGATGGCCTCCAGGAACGCCGCCAACGTAGCCACTTGTGGGGATGCGGACTGCAACTGCGTGGTAGCCCATGCCGCCGCCGTCCCTTCCAGGAGAGTGTAGACAAAGCCCACCTTGGCTCGTTTGGTGGCGAACTCCGTGGGCCGGAGTTCCAGATACATTTCACATTGTCCAATGAACACATTGACTTGAGCCGGGTTGCCACCAAACCGGGCCGGGGTAGACACAGAAGGGTGTCGGCCAGCCCTGGCCCGCAGTTCTCCCAGTTCCTGCTGCATCGCTGCAACTTGGGCATCGGTCAATTGAGCCATTCCGCCGGCCCGCCGTCCGCGTCGCCTGGGGCGTCCCGTGGTGTGAAAAGGGGTTCGTGGAGTAGCTCGGCCAACTGTCACGATGCAGGGTCTTGGCCCAGCCCCTTAATCACACACACAGAGACGGTAATCAGCTAACTATTTATTGAATAATAAGAAACAGGTGAACAGGTGAATTGTCCATAAAAAGTATCAAAAAGTTAAATCCAAAAGGTAAAGAGTCCGTAAGTAAAATCCAAAGGCAAACGTGGCAAAGGCTCCTCAAAACTATGCGGATCAAGGACTTGGTCCGTGGCAAAGAACAAGGCAAAGTTCAGGAACAAACCCAAGAACCTTCTTGGCAAGGCTTGAGCCAGTAACTTGGCTCCATAGAACTCCGCTCGCTTCACTCCTCTTAGAATAGAAATGGCCGAGCTACTGAGGATCCGTTCCCACGGATCCTATACTTAATCCCCTTGGCGAGGCCCCCGACGCTCTAGGCTTCTCCGCCAATCTGTGCTACGGGACCTAGCGCTTCTCTGGCGCTCTAGGCTACGGTGCCAATCCCTCCTGCTGGACTCAATGCTCCGTCTCCTATCAAAGCTCCGTCCTTGCCTCCCAGCACCTGGCTCGCTATCTCCGTGAGAGCCGAACTCCCTTTCGGCTGGCCTGGCCTCATGCTCCGCGGTTTCCCTGATCCTTTCCTGCGACCCGTAACCACCTGGGTTCTCATACTGATCGGAATCATCACTCTCAGGGTCAGCCTGACTTTCCCAATTTTCATAGCTGTCAGGCCATTCATCATCCCAGGCCAGGCTCTCTGTGGGAGAGGAAGGCCCAGCTAACTCACCAGCCCCTTCCTCCATTTCCTCATCATCTGCATCTGGCCCTAATGCAAGTGGGACCCCCGGTGCTGCCCCCTGCCCCCCAGGCATGAAAGGGAACTGGGTTGCTACACCAGGCACCGAGCCTGCTTGCAAAGTTCTCCTGGTGTGCTAAAATAGCACTTGAGGAGACATGCTTTCCCATCTCCTCATGTGCCATTTTAGCATGCCAGGAGAACTCTGTGCCTGGCAGCCACTTTTGGGTAAATTTCTAGGGGATAAATTAGGGGCTTGGGGGTGGTTTCATGTCATCCTGATTTCAATCAGGATGGCATCTAGACATCCTGGAGGGAAACTTCAGGGTTTGGCTTGGGGGTGAGAACTAGAACCCACACCAAAGAGGGGTACTTTAACTCATTTCGGCAAGGGTTTTAGCTATGTGTGGAAGGGCCCTGAGAGGAATTATAGAATTGGAAGAGATCACAAATGCCATCTGTAAAGAACTCAGGCAGGGTGGACCTTTCCTAATCTATCCCACCGCTGCCACTAATAATATAACGGTCTTTGACTTTATTATTAGGACCAAGACCAAAACAAACTGCAGGCAGGGCTGCCCTCGGTAGGTGACAGGAAAATTATTGGAGTTATTGGAATTTTAACTATATTCAGGTCACACTCAAGGGACTTAGGATAGATTGGGCTTCCACCAAAATGTAAAAAAAACAGTTTTGTTGAGGTTTAACCAGAAAAATGCTGATCTAACTGGAGTAGACTGAATTTGACCTCAGGGCACAGAATACGGAGGGTATAAACGCAAAAGTCTTTCAAATAGTGCTGCCACCAAAAATAAAACACTCTTCCCCAGTCTTGGGTATGGGGATTCCTTGTCAGAGAGGCTCACATAGGCAATGGTTTATTAACAACAAAGAAATATGTATATCTCAATAATTCCATAACAGCATCTTGTGGAATTCTAGAATTTTCACTTTAGGAAATGTCATGTACAATGCTCAACCAGGGAACTCTTCTGCCTCACTAGAACTAGCAATGGCAGCCATAATACTGCAACTGTGTAATGTGAATGGGCCCCTAATGTTTGACACATTTCCCTTCACAGGAAAATCTTTCTAGTTGAAACTTCTATTATGCAATTGCACAGATTCTCATTTACTGTGCCATTCCTCATTCCCAGAACATTACAGTGTTTCATCACAATACTATCTTCTATTTGTACCTCTCCTGTGTTTTTCTACCTTCCTCCACATTCTTAAATAGATAGTCCCTCTCATTTGGAAGCAAGTAATTTTTGCTCTGCAGAAGCTTTCTGTAAATTTATTTTACCCCAAAATGCTATAAAATATGCTTAAGGTGCCTACTAAATTCAACACAACAATAAAAATGCAACTAATACAATTAAATTAAATTAAAAACACATAAAAGTTGTCTAACAATAATATGAAAATAATATTTTAAAAAACTGACAATAAATAGAAACTACCAATCACCCTTTAAAAGCCTTTTAGGAATGTTGTTTTAAAAAAGTATAAACTTATTACAGATATCGATTTTTTATAAAAGAAAATGTAAATTCCTTGTGAAAATTAACAGCTCTGCTGAAATTAGTGAATAGTTGTAATCATTTAAAGGGTTTGCAGAAGGCTATGGTTCTTTGTTTAATGAAATTTTATTCAGTCGTAACCACATTGCTATGTACTAGGTATAGCTGTGGTTTTATGTTGTTTGGATACATTAGTTCTTCACAACGTTAGTTCTTGGATGGATGTATAGGTTGATAATCTCTAATCCAATTGGGATTTTTCTAATTCAGAAATCTGACATACATGAAGACCTGAAAACATCCTCATGGGTGGCTGAGATAGTGACACCTTTACTTTCTGGTGGTTCAATGTACATAAACTTCATGTCATGCATAATAATAATATTGTATAAGATTAACTTCAGGCTATGTGTATAAGATGTGTATTATTTATTTATTTATTTATTTTTGAAATATATTTATTAGGTTTTGTCGTAAACAGTAAAAGTGGGGGAACAATTTCAGGTAAAGAACAGTAGGAACAGGGGAGAGAGAGAGAGAGAGAGGACTGGGAGTTGGGCTCGGGGTGACGGGGTGGGAGGGTAAGGAGAGGAGTTGGAGGGAGGGGAAGTCCGGGTGGGGGGAGGGGGGTACGCTATGTAGGCTTCTGGCACTACCATATAATCCCATTTGCTCAGTCCTCGTGGGGGGAAGGGGGGTGGGAATGAAGAATTAAACATCCTTGTCAGTAAGTGGGGGGGATTTATTTATTTATTTACTTCATTTGTATATTGCTTTTCTCACCCCAGGGTAGGGGTGTGTGTGGGGTGCTCAAAGTGGTTTCCAACATATATACGGCAAAATTCAATGCCATATATATATATATATATATATAGCTATCAATTAAATAATAAAAACACAACTGTGTTCTGCATGAGGCCTATCACAATGCCAATAATATTATCAATAAAGCTCAGTTAGCAATAGAGGCTCTTGCACACTGCATAATTGCATCACTATGGTTCAACTTAAACTGCCATGTTTCCATCCTATGAGATCCTGGGATTTAAAGTTTAGGAAGGGGTATTTAGAGCTCTCAGTGAGAGAATGCTGATGTTTCACCAAACTACAACCCCCGGATTCCATAAGACATAATCATGGCAGTTGAATAATAGTGCCATATAATAGTGTAGTGTGACAGAGTCCAGATTTACCAGCTTTCACCACAGTTATGTGAAAGACCAGAAGTAAATACAAATTATTGTGAAATATGAATTGCATCTTGGAAATCTATTTCTTCATAGCATGTCTGAGCATGTAAGCAATTGAGTACAAATTGGGATTTTCCATCTTAGACTCCTGGCTGAGAAGAGTGAGAAAGAAAAGCCTAATGAGTTCATTCACTACCCACATAAGCCTTGTGTATTGTAATTTAGATCATTAAAAAAGCCAAAACACACTTTAATTACATCTTTTCACACTGCTCCTGGTGCCTTTGAATAACCCTTCTTAATATGCTGCAGTTGTCTAAGCAGGGGCACACATCGGGCTAAGATCCCTATAGTCCTGTTCTCATGTATATACCAAAACACTATATAAATATTTAAAATCTTCCAAATCAGCTTTAAATTATTTAAAGCTATATTAAATATGCATATAGCAATATAGGAAAAGGTACTTATGTACCATGGAAGAATAGCCAACTATTCTAATATAACCTGAACCTTTAAAAATCCAAGGCCTGCACTGTAGGTCAGCCCTATACCATTTAGAATTGCCTCTTGAATGTGTGGCTGCAAATATATAACAACATGGGGCAAAATGCTAATTGCACCTGGTAAAAGCTGTGGATGACTTAAATGCAGTACCACACCAAATGAAGTACCACACATCATACATTCATTCTTAGGAATTAAAAAAAAGGAAAAGAAACTGAAACTGGATAACTGGAAATCAAAGAGGGGAATGGTAAGGACACTGAATCTTTATAAAAGAATGTTTTACATTAAAGTGGTTTTAAAAGAATGTCTTACAAATAAATAAAAACATCCATAATCATCAAAAATTATAAATAAGGCATCTATTGGTCCTACCAAGTAGAGTAGACTTTTTGAATCAATTGTTCAATGGTGAGTGAACACTCACATCAATCCTGTTGATTCAATGTGTCCACTCTGGTTGGAACTACTAATAAGGGCAATAATTCTGGATTGAGAAGTTTATCGTAGTCTGTATAGGCCGAACTATGATATTATTATTATTTGATACATGTCACACCTCAAGGGCCTCAGGCATCACTTTTGCTTGGGCAAGACTTCACCGTGATGGCGGTAAGGAGCTATCCAAGCCAGCTTGTTACACTCTCAAACCTTGCCCTGGGCCTCCTGGCCTTTCCTGTGAGAAGCCAGGGATGAATGCATAACATAGGCAGCTCAAGGTTGTACCAGCCAGCCTCCCTGATAGCGAAGCGCTCTGAAGGAGCCGAGAGTCTGCCTCCCTTCTGTCCAGATGTGTCACACCCCAAGGGTTCCAAGGGCCTCAGACAGCATTTTTCCTGGGGTCTGCATTTTGCCCACCTGATTCTGAGAAGCTTTTCAGCACAGCTGTGTTAACTCCCAGCCCCTGTCAGGGGCCTCTTTACTGCTCTCCTGCACTGTCCAAGGGAGATGCCATGCCGAAGGCATGCCAAGGCCAACCAAAGCCCACGAAGCTGATAGCAGAAGCGAGCACTAGGAGCTGGGAGTGCTACTCCCCAGCCCAGGTGGCCCGGGCTAACGAGCTCCTGCATTCTTCGAGACTGAGGTTCTCAAAACAGCCCAAAAGCCATCCATCACAAGTTGTGACGTTCGACGCAGTTCCAGAATGCTATAATTGCCCTAGGCGCCCTGCAATCCTTGTCTCTTTCCAACGTTGCATCCACCATGGGCTAAGAGAAAGACCGCTGCGGCCTCTCCCCTCTTCCCGGCCCAGGGAAGGCCGGCCAGTCACTTACGAGCTGGTTTGTCTCTGCTCTACCTTGCCTGAATCCTGTTTCATCTACGTTGAAGTCGTGCATAGCCTTCCTGCCAGATCGCTATTGGAACCAGAGAGAAAAGCCTGAAGGACCTTCCCAGCAAATGCTGACACCGGAGGGATCTCCGCAGGCTGTTGCTCTGCCCTGTGTCCAAGACAGCCTTCCTGGTCTCCCTGCGCGTGGCCAGGAATCCAAGGAAGACGGCCTAGCTACTTGTGGGCTCGATATCCAACGCCTGCCTGGATTCTCTCCACTACAAGTTAGCTGTTTGCTGCTAGAGCCAGATCTTAAAGGAAACCCTGCACCCAGTCGAGTCAAGACTTCAGCGATAAGCCTTCTGAGCTTATTAAGTGTTGCTACGGGATCACTTGCTAATGACTGGACATTGTTAGTTAAGAGACCAAAGCCATTAGCATCACTGCCTTCGGGCACTCAAGACATTGCTACTGTAATCCTGCTTTTGTTTGCAACAGAAGACTACAGCGAATTGCTAGCCACTTCATCGCGGGCCTAGTAATTCAACCGGACCTTTAGGGATCTTCTTTACACCCAGTTTGACTTTCAAGACTTCCTTCGCATGGGATCCTATCTGTGAAGGAGCAGTATTACTTCCGCATTCATTTTGCCTGCAGTACCTAAAGCCGCCAACCTTCTTGCGCCGGTTGGGGGCTCAGAGACTGTCTATCACATCCCGCATTTGTTCCTGCATTCCCTCCGCTTGAGATCCTGCCGTTGCGGATACTCAAGCCTTGCTGATCTCAGTATTTGCCTGTGGAACTTCCTAGCATTCTTTGAACGGGGCTCAGCCTTCTTTCACCGGCTGGGTCTCCACAAAGATCATCTAGCTGAACCCGGCCTGGCATTGGCCCAACGCTTCCTTGAACCCTTCTTTTGGCATCCGGCTTGGTTTCTGACAGCGGCTCTATTGCAACGGGTCGCTGCAGCCTTGCTGTTCCTGTTTAGCTACGGGACTATTTACTCCTTGCTGATCTTTGCTAACCTACTAATAAAGGCCTCAGAAAAACTGCCTTTGAACCAGTAGATCTTGCCTGCTACTTTAAAGGCGCTATACATGCCTTCAAGCTTTCTATTGTCTCCTGCACAATAAAACCCGGTTGTACCCTTGCTCTTGTGTGGTCTCCAGAGAGGTCAAGTGCCAGGGCCCGAGTGGGGGGCGGCAAGATGCGAGCTGCTAACGAGCTGCGCATTCCTGAAAGACTGAGGTATCATAACATATAGATGACCATCAATCATGGAACTGTGACACTCGACATACCTAGATCAAAGCCAGTGAACACTATAATTGCCAAAGGATGCCCATTGCGGGCATCTCGTACCAACGCCATGCTAAGGAGATGCTACTGGAAAAAAGGCCGCATCAGGCCTTCCAGCAAGCTTGTGCCAGCCAGCTAACACCGGGCTGACTCGATCCTGCGTTGTGCCTTGTGCCTTGCTCACTGCCACATCTATGTGCTGATTCAGTGCTGTTCCTGCAAAGACTTTATTGCTAAAGAACTTTATTGCTAATAAGAAGCTGTTCCCTGCCTCTATATTTGGCGGGGATCCCTTAGGAGACTTTCCATTGCATCCGGCTTGTTCCTGTTTTTCCCTCCGCTTGGAATCCTTTTGATGCGGATTATATACTTGCCGCTGTTCCTGTGGATTGCTGCTACCTGGAGGTCTTATATTGCCTCAGGCTCTTTCCTATACCTACCTATTCTAAATAAAACCCGTTGTACCATAGCTGCTGTGTGGTTTATCCAGGAAGGTCAGGTCCCAAGGGCCCAAGGGGGTGACAATACACAATGTTCAGACAGGCCTTTGACCTTGAATAGGCTGAATGGGCCTATATGAAGCTGACATTTGGCACCTTCTGAATTGACGGCAGTTCGTTTTATCTACTGTTGTTTTAAAATTGTACAATTTTGATTTTACATGTGTTGACGGGGGTTGTTGTTATAATTTTATAATTGCACCACCTGACATCACCGGGAAGTAGCAACCAATAGTGAAAGGGCCAAGGCAGTGACATCTATAGCCCATCCCCTGTTTGGATATCAGCCAGCATGCCAATGACTTAAATCAATAAATAGTTATCTAAGATCGACAGAGACACTCACTGGAACATCTCAGCAAGTGAGAGTCCAAAAGTGGCAGGCTAAAGCCCAGAACCTCAGTCAATGGTTGATACCAAATGAGAGACTCCCTCCTGGACACACAGAAAACAACTATTTGATATGATAAATAAATAAAATCATTTTTACTTGTTGTATGTTATATGTACACCTTGGAGTATCTTGTAAGCTGTCTCGAGTCCCTTCTGGGAAATGGTGGGATATAAATAAAGTTTATTATTTATTATACACAACAAAATTAGTGCACAGCAAACAAGATAACTATGGTGGCTTCTTCTTGTTGTTGTTTTCTTATTTACTTAATCATAATAATACACAGGGGAGGATCTGAGTCCTGGAGCAGGATTCAGGCCTTTCTCTGTGGCTTTTAAAGCTGGAGTGCAGCCACATTAAGTGGCTTACCCCCTTTGTGTGGATGCATGCAGATTAATGTGAATTTGCACTGCATTATTGTCAGTGTAGATGCACCCTCGGTGATTTACAATAATGTAACCCAATAATGTAACACCAATATAAGTACTTTCAAAGGAGTTGTGCAAGGAGCTCTCCAGTAACCGAAAAGTACTCACCCAACTCACCTGGAAGCTACCAGCTGCCAGTGATATTAGCCCAGCTATCAAACTGTCTTCCAAGACAGGTCATATTGGCTGTATTCTTTATACGTTTTACATATGATATAGAAGAGTAGACTTTGAATGGTCTAGAATTATTTTTATAATTATTTGTTTTGTTTCAATTTGTCATTATTTTGTTATGGGTTAGCTTTTAATTGTTTACAATGTTGAGGACAGAGGTGGGCAGAAAAGTTACATTTGTATTAAATTGATTTTTTTATTTAAAAAACACAGCATATCTATGCACAAACTGGTAGATTGGGAAGTCAAACAGCAATTTCATTCAATTAGAGAGATTATGAATACATATCCCATTACTTTTCAGTCTTCTCTCTTAAGAAACTTTGTACAAATTACTAAAAAGCATTTTTCAGAATATTTAAGCATCGAATGAGAAAGTAGTAGTGGAAATGTACAAATAGATCTTTTAGAGTAATGGAAAGTCCTAGATGTCTTCAATTCCATTCCAGCTACTTGCCAGAGTAGATTTTCTATTCATATAACAAAAGTTGTAAATGGCACATTATCTACTTTCTCTTATTTATAAAGCAGACAAAAATCCATTTTATTGAACTGGATGCTCACTGTTCTCTCACTAATGTAATATTAAGAGCCTTTTGTATTACTGGAGCAGAGTTTCAAATTAAATGCAAAATATATTTTGTCAGCTGAACCGGGGCAAATGTAGTACTTCTTCTCATGTTCTGTAAAGATGACTTCGGCATTTTAAAACCAAAATACCCCCTTCACTGCACCGCTGCTGCTTTTTTCTCAGGAAAATTAAATGGTTTGATGTGTACTGTCATAGTGACACCGAATGCAAAATGGCTCTTAGATTCTGTCCCATGGTAAATAAAGGCCTGTCTGAAGACTACATGTGACTCCTGAATCCTACATTTGCTTCCCCAACAATCACCAAAGCCAGTCAATACAAAAATAGAGGGTTTTTATTTTAAAAATGGCATGAATTTCAGACAATTCTCCCAAGTTTGTACAAGTATACAAATGAAATATTGAAAAAGAAGCCACAATCATGTTAAACCAGAGCTAAATCCTATACTGACCCCAGTGCCATGAAATCAAATGGATTTACTTAGATGTTGACTCACCATTTGGGGATTGGTTCAATAGATCTACTATAATTGGAGGTAATCAATAGGATTTTGGTCAAAATATTAATCCAGGGCACCTTCTACATTGCCATATAATCCAAATTATCAAATCAGATAATCCACATTATCTACACTGCCATATAAACCAGTTCAAAGCAGATGATCTAGATTTTAAATAGCTGTGTAGAAGGGGCCTATGAAGCTTATATTCAGCTCTCTCAAAATGATGGAGCTATATCCTATTTGCAGGGGACAAGAACTCTGCTCTTACGTCAGTACTGTTTCAGCTGTATTGACTGCTGTGCCTATTTGTTTGGTTGCACAATAGACTTTTCAAGGCAGTACTCTAACACAAAGGTCCTTCCATACTGCCATATAAAATCCAGATTATCTGTTTCATATCAAACTCATATAAAAGTTTGGTGTGTATTTGGGACACTGTATTTTCAGTGGGTAGCCTTCCATCCTTGGACTCTCTTTCCCAGGTAAATATATATAGCTTACATTGCTTCTAAGTGGATTTAAATAGTTTTTTTGCTCATTAAGAGTTTCTTTTGATGGTATCATGCTGGCTTCATGTTTTAGCTGATGATGATCTAATTGTTTAATTTACTTATTATTTTGGTAGATTATAGTTATTAATACTTGAATGCTACCTTGCAATGGCTATGACTTAAAATGGGGAAAGTGAATGCTGAGTGTTGGAAGGTAATTTGGGTAGATTGCACCATACCACCACTACTTTCCCTGAGTGGAAACATAGTGCCATCATACTGAGTAGGCCAATGTGTGGGATAAGGCAAGAAATGTTGGGGCTCTATTACAACCCTGTAAAGCTTAATTCTTCTCAGAGGCTCCTGTGAATGGCAGCTTGATGATGGCACAAAAAACCAGCCAATGGTTGAGTTCATTGGTCAATGATATAGCTAGAGGCAGGTTGGACTTTCAGGCAGTTTGGTTTGAGCTTCATCTACCCTTTCTATATATTTTGCTAAATCATGGATATTTATCTAATTTGTCACAATTGTGTGGGGTTTGTTTCCATGGATCCAGGATTGGGTAATGAGTATCTCTCTTAGCCTCTCCTTTGGGAGACTAAGGAGGGTGGCATTGTATGGCTTCAATGAGCTGGAGGCTGATATACTCCACCCCCTGGAGGATGCAAAACCACCCATGGCATCTGCACAACTAGCTGCCAGTAGGAGTTTGGCAGACTGGAGTAGACACCTCCAGAGGACCTCAGTGTTTGGAGCGGATTGTACAAGAGAAGGTTATCTAGACTCACACCATGTAGGGCTTTAAAGGTTAAAACCAACACCTTATACTTTGACTGGAAACTAATTGGCAGCCAGCAGAATGGCTTTAGGATAAGTGTATGCTCACTCCTGGGTGTTCCTATAACTAATCTGGCTGTTGTATTTTGAACCAGCTGGTGTTTCAAAACTTGGCACAAATGTAGCCCAATATAATATGCATTGCAGAAGTCCAGCCAGGGGCGGTCCAACCTAATCTGGGGGGGTACGCAAAGAAAATTTTGCCGCCCCCCCGCCGCTGTGTCACTCACCACCGCCGCCACGCCCACGCCCATGCCGCCACGCCCATGCCGTCACCCCCATGGCAACGCCGCCGCCACCACGCCCACACCACCGCCACCACGCCCACACCGCTGCCGCCACCACGCCGCTGCCGCCGCAACCGGCCCCATCAGCCGTGGCACACCTCTGCGGCGCACCTTTCTGCACATGCCTCCGTGCCCCCACCGCCACCGCACTACCCTGCACCGCCACCCGCGCATGCGCAGGGAGCACCTACAGGTGCTATAGCGCCTGTAGACGTTTCTGCGCATGCGCGAACGTCTTGCAGGTGCACTCACTCCCAAGCGTGCCTGCCGCTTTGGAGCCAGCGCATGCTGGCAGGTTTTGCACATGCGCGCTGGCTCCAAAGCGGCAGGCGCGCTTGGGAGCGAGTGCGCGTGCATGGACGTTCTTTATGCGCAGAAACATCTACAGATGCTATAGCGCCTGTAGGTGCTTCTGCGCGTGTGCCGGCGGCGGCACAGGGCAGCGTGGCGGCGGTGGGGGCGCGGAGGCGGCGCGGCGGTGCCCCTCCCAGCCGGTGGTGCCCCTCCCAGCCAGTGACGCTCTACGCGGACGCGTAGGTGGCGGAATCGCTGGGACCGCCCCTGACTCCAGCCTTGAGGCTACTAACACATACACTACCATCTCTAGGTCCTCCAAATCTAGGAAAAGGCAGAGCTGGCATATCAACTGAAGCTGGTAGTAAGAGCACTCCTGAATGTATTGTTGATGGCTTTAATGGTCGGAATAACTGGGTTGTAGGTTTTTCGGGCTGCATGGCCATGTTCTAGAAGCATTCTCTCCTGACGTTTCGCTATAGATGCAGGCAAAACATCAGGAGATATTATTTCTATAACATGGCCATGTAGCCCAAAAAACCTACAACAGCCCAATCCTGATTGTCGTATCAACCTTGGATGACATTTGGCAAGATGGATCTAGGAGTATTCCCAATCTGACAACACAGATTTTCAGGGGGAGTGTAACCCCATCTAGAACTGGTCAACACACCTCCATCCCCAGATTAGAACCCTTGATGGCAAGCACCTCTGTCTTTTCTGGATTCAGTCTTAATTCATTTTTCCTCATCCAGCCCATTCTCTCCTCCAGGCATTTGTTCAGAGGAGGCATGCTATCCTTAGCTGTTTTTGAGTAAGATGAATCAAAGGTCATTCTTAATAGAATAGCAGAATAAAAGGTATACATGCATACACTTCTCTTCAAAAATACTTCTGTATTTGTGACAAAATACCAGTTGTTTCTATAAATCAGAGTTTGGATTACAGAAATTGATAAGAGTGACTCTTTCTGTGAATGTTATCAACTAAACAAACACAGGGCTTTCTATGCTCTGTACTTATTATTGTTGTCTAGATAACTGCTTTATAATGGCAGCATTGAGGTAATTAGTATTTCCTTTATCTTCTCTGTATGATAGTAAGAGTCATTGTCCTTCTAACAAGCCAATGATTAATATGGGTGCCTGGGAATTTCAGATTATTAATTTGCTAAATGACAGTATCCAGGCTTTAGCAAAATGGATGTGAATTTATGTTGATATAAATGATCCCACACAAATTGCAATTTACAAAATGCATTAAGAATCACACATGTGGAGATAAATCATATTCTGTATCTTTTCCACTTTATCTTCTGCTTCATAGGTAGAACTAAGAAGGAAGAGAGAGAGAAAATAACATTTTGGTTTGGGTGAAAGATGCATTTAAAAAGCCAAAGAGGCCATATTCCACCAAATCATAAATAATATTCAATGTATAAGTGATATTTATATTAACACAATGTGTATTTTACAATCAAAATGAAAAGTAACCCATTCACCTATACAGATGGATGATTTTTGTACATGACAAGTTAACTGGCATTATAGAACAATCTTGCTATGGCAAGTATTTGCACAGAGACAACACAAGCAGCAGTGAAATTGTTAAAAGTGTAGCTCAAATAAATGGGAGAGAAGGACACAAAAGAGTGCATTGCCCGTTAATAAGAATTTCATACACACCCTATAAAATTTCCCTTCAATTCCTGATTGCTTGCATGGCAAAGAGGGAGATATGGAAAGTCATATACACCTAGTACTCATATTTGCTGTGTGTGCACCCTTGGTAACGTCACCTCTCCTTTTAATTTGGATGGCTAAACAGTAGTTCTACGTGCTCAGTGTTTGATAATCAACTTGAAGTATGTGCCTTCAAGTTGATTATCAAACCTGTCGAGGTATGGAGACATGAATAGAGGTTTTTTAAGGCAAGGAATACTCAGAGGTGCTTTCACCACTTATTTAATTCTTCTGAAATATAGCCTACAGCACATTATATTCATTTATGATCTCCCATTCAAGTATTAACCAGAAATGACCATGCTTAGCTTGCAAAATCAGACAGGATCTGGTGTCTTTAGTGTATTTAAGCAGGTAATTTTAAGTCATAAAAACATTAAAGAATTTGAGTACCAAAGGAGAAAAACATGGTAGGTCAGTAAAATTCTTATTTGGATAGCCCTTATTTTACCTGAGGGGCTTCCAGTGGCACAGTGGGTTAAACCAGTCAGCTGCTGAACTTGCTGATTGAAAGGTTGCAGGTTTGAATCCAGAAAGCGGCGTGAGCTCCTGCTGTTAGCCCCAGGTTCTGCCAACCTAGAAGTTCGAAAACATGCAAATGTGAGTAGATCAATAGGTACCACTCCGCGGGAAGGTAATGGTGTTCCATGCAGTCATACTGGCCACATGACCTTGGAGTTGTCTACGGACAATGTTGGCTCTTTGGCTTAGAAATGGAGATGAGCACCAACCCCCAGAGATAGACACATCTGGACTTAATGTCAGGGGAAAACCTTTTACAACCTACCATTTTACCTGAGACATGAGAGAATCCCCCCACAGGATGGTAAAACATCTAGGCATCCGCTGGGCAACGTCCTTGTACGTAGTCAATTCTCTCACACCAGAAGTGACAAGTAGCTCCTGACACACACAAAAACTAAGCTACATCCCTGAGATTCATACACTGTATCATAAACAGAATAAATTATCAATTTCTCTTTGTTGCGTTCATGAATCTAAAGATTTTCCATTCCTAGACATTTATTTTTAAGCTCCCTTTTTTCGTTTCCACATGTAAACTCCATACATGTGGAGAGATGAAAGTGCTTGTCTCTCTTGCTGTCATTGTCACACTGCAACTTTGTGCAAGGAAACCCATCCTCTATTTGCTGAAACTCATTACATGATTTAGAAAGTCTGGCATTTTAATTCACTAGGTATATTTGAAGCTCACAGAGTCAGAGATGTCTCAAAGATGTGCTGGTATTACAATCACTTCCAATGAAAACTCATTTTCTGTAGCAAAAGTATTTCTCCTAAGCCTCACAATGTAAGGTCTGGTATCAACAATTCTTAGGCAAGTATCTTAGTATGACCTACCACTTATATTTCCCCTGGCTGCACTCCGTTGTCAGTTTTAGTTTTTTCTTCACTCAGCATTCTCAGCACTGGACAATTAATTATGTTCATTCCCCTTAGGGCAGTATTGGAACTGAAAATGACTGTTGGGAACAGCTATCCATTACTATTCAGATGTTACTGCTGCCCGCCATCAGAAATTCCATAGCCTGGCTGCAGTGGAGTAGAGAGGCTCCATGTGGACCATTTGCTTACAGTGCTATCAAATAGGCCTGTTTGATTTTTAAAAATGGTTCAAAACTCATTTCGGATGTAGGGGGAACTGGTGATTCAATTTTGAAATGATTTCTGAAATTTTCTGGAAAAAAGTTTGAGATTTCCGAAATTTCAAAAATTTCGGAATTGCTTCATTAATGGCAGACATGCTTACGCAGTAGGAAAGAAACAGACCTGGCACTGAGGAAACTTCAGGGGATTATCCCTCCCTCATTTTTAGACCAATCATGATGAAACTTGCTACAGTGGGGGAACACATGGATCACTGCTAGCTCACCAAATGTCATAACTTTTGACTTATCCATGGATTTTTGGCAAATTTTCAAAGTTTTTATAAAAGGTTTTTATACACTGACCCACCTTAAATACAAGTTCTGACTTGATTTTACTACAGATCTAGTGTGGCTCAGGGAGAGCATGCCGGCCTCATAAGCATTAAGCAGAAGTACCGTGGGTTCAATCCCTGCCAGGGGAAAATGGCAAAAAGAAAAAAATTGTGGCAAAGAATGGCAAACAGCAAGCAGCAGGGCATGGGGAGCTATGACACGTGTTTTGCTGAAAAGGAAGGTGTGGAGAGTCTTGGAGGCTCCCCTTTTGTGGTGGACACGGGCTATTTTTATTGCAGGGAAAGGGTTTATTGCAGGGAAAGGCTTTGCTGCCTTCTCTTTAGACACCTTTGTAGATTCAGTTTATTTTATATTTATATTTAGTTTAACAGCAGGACCTTTAGCAATCTCTACAGTGGCCTTCTGGGGGCACGGCCTTCAAGAATAGCTGTGCTTAGCCACGCCCATCTCATCCCTCTTTGCATCGCCACTTGCCAGGGAAGCAGGGGCGGTCCTACAAGGTAGGCCAAGTAGGCGGCCGCCTAGGGCGCCATCTGGGAAGGGGGCGCCATCCTGGCCGCATGGGGCGCCATCCTGGCCCTGCTGATGTTCCTCAGACAGCACCACAGCTGCCTGCTTTTGGGCCCCGGCCTTGTGCGCTTTGACGCCGCTTCTGGGCATGCGCGGAGGTTTTCGCGCAGGCGCAGTTGCTCCAGAGCTGAAGTTGAGCGCAGGAGCAACTGCACATCCGCGAAAACCTCCGTGCATGCCCAGTAGCTCCCTTGCGCAGAAGCCTGTAAGCAAAGCACTCCCTATCAGGCAGGCAGGGAGTGCTTCCTTCTCCTTTTGTCTCCGCTCCGCTGCTGCGTTTGGGAAGGAGAAAAGAATCAGTGAAGGAAGTGTGAGTGAAGGAATGAATGAAGGGCTTTCCTCCTCCTCCTCCTCTGTGACCTCTTCTCTCCCTCCTTCCTTTCTTCGGCACTATTTCTGTCTAGACCTGAGGGGCCTGAGGTTATGAGGAGTTGTGGGAGTTGGAGTCCAAAACACCTAGAGGGAGGGAGGGCCCAAGTTTGCCCAGGCCGCGCTGCCTGTATTCGACCTCATTTGAACATTTTGGCTGTTTTTCTATTTACATTTCCATTGGGATCCTAATTTTGGACTTATGGGAGACTCCTATGAATTATGAGACAGGTGGGAGGTAATATATTCTGATTTTGATGCATTTACATTGCATTTCTTGTTGATTATTATACAGTTCTGCTTGATATTGTCATACAATATAATACAAATAAAATATAACAATAGAATAATGATATATTTTATATTACATGTAATATTACAAACAGTATAATGGTATTGTACAAAATAGTAATATATAATATTTTATTTTACTTTATTTTGGGTTATTTGAGTTTTATAGGAGTCATGAAAATATTTAGTAGAGGATAATTTTATTTAAATAAATAATTTTATTTATTATTTTATAATAATATTATAATAGAATGTTATATTGTATTATAATGTCAATATATTATAATATAATTATATTGTAATGTAGTATAATATAATTATGATATAATATAGTATGAGTATGGTATAATATATTGTATATACATTGATACAATATAATACTACTAATGGTATTGTGATATTATAATTGTATATTTGTTTTACATGGGGGGCACCAAAATAATGTTCGCCTACCATTTCAAATTACCTTAGACCGCCCCTGCAGGGAAGGGAAACTGTGAGTTTTTTAAACTGCTGTTAAACTACAGGACCTTTTGCAATCTCTACAGCTGCTTGCCTCCTGCCAATGAGGGGAAACCACCTTGGGAGGGGTGGGAATCTAAGGCTGATTCCTTTCCGATCCACTGCCTGGATTGGAAAAAAATGGCGGTGATGGCTTCAAAATAACAAATTCACTTCCGGGTTGCTTAAATCGCTTCGAAACCACTTCAAAAGTGGATTTAATCTGAATTTATTCCAATTTATGAGCTTTCCGATTGAACCTACCCAGGCCTACTATCAAAATTGAAACTAAATTTATAAAGGAACATTTTACTGGATTTAGAGTATGCTGATTGGAGCCTTTTGGGAGTTACATTTCAAGAAGCAAAAGGTACCATTATTTCTCATATTCCAAATCTTTTGGTGCACCAGAACTAGGTCCTTGTTAGCTTCTTGGCTCAGATTAAGTCCTGAAATCGAGGGTTGCTTTCTTCATCATGCATAATGCTGAATGTTCATATTGTGCTTTTAGAGCATCGGAACAGAGTGCTTTTAATATGTCCTTCATTGCATAAAAATATAGATCCAGTTTGTTCTTGTCTATACATAATCACTGTTTTCTCAGACAGCAGACATCGAGCATCTAGTCTCAAAGGCTTTTCCTTTATGAAAATCTGTATCTTTGTGTCTTGACAGAGATTCCATGTGGTATAGATAAAAATACATGGTTTAATTAAGTGTGACCTATCCCCAGAGAAGAGAAGATGGATGTTTGACAGGACTTTGACATAAACATATACATTCATAAAGTTGCATGAGTCAGCTTTATCAAGTCAAACAACTGCTGGTTTCTAAAGCAGTACTTAAGTACAACTTTTTTCAGTGAGTATTTGGTGGTTTATGTTAATTTTCTGGTCTATTGTAGTTGGAATAAGCAACTGGATTTAGGCAAAGAATGATAAGATGTTATTGGACACAGCTCTCAGCAGCAAATCCAAACGTGAGAACAGTTGGGAGTATAACCTTTGAAGGACTGCACAATTCCCATTTCTGGTTTTGGTTACTGAACCATAGCAATAAAACGTAGGGATCTTGATGCTGCCATCAACAGCACCTAGCAGCAAGCCCATCAGGCAGACATATCACTTAATCACTCATCACTATGGTGACAGATGTTGTATTTGTGCTCAAATTATACTAAGTATTTAAAGTTTATAGGTATATACACCTATACATTATCAAATTCTATGAAAGATTGTATACATAATAGTTCTCATTTTTGTGATATGCCCTCTTTTTGTAAGCTTTTTATTTTTTTTACTTTCCTAGACTTTATCAGTTGCACACTTGCATTTTACAGAGCAGTACTATTCAAAATTGTGGTCCATGGATTGATGCCTCATTCCATGGGGCTTTTTCCCCATCTTAGGATGCTGCCAAGATGCAACCAGGACAGAGCCCACCAGAGCATATCACATGATTCAGGGTTACTTGCAGTAGGGCTCCATCCCAGCTCCGTGCATGCTGTGTCTCAGCAGCATGCTAAGAGAAAGCTCTCAGAACATCGATGACTACCTGTGTTCTCAGACTAAGCTGGGGACAGCACAGGACCAAGTTGGGGACAGATGTGGAACACCATATGATGGTAAGAGGGCAATGTGGGATGGCCTGATGAAATCACCTGCTGTCCCACAGATTTCCATACTGTCCCCCAGTTTAAGGATCTCCATGTGATGAAGTCCTTTGTCTCCCATGAAAAAAACCAACAACTGTAGTCAATGGGCACAAATAAGATACTAGTTCCGGCCATATTAAGGTTAAAAATGTCAGTCCTGTAGCTCAGACAGCATAAGAATACAGTAAGAAGTACTGCTGTAGAGAACAATAGAAGCATCCTGAAAATTAACGTATTAAAAAGCCACTGGTTATAATTTAAATCAGGTTTGGGTAACTGCAATCCCAGAATTACACACAGCCCTTGATCTAAGCTTAAATGTATTCTTTTTGTGATTGATTTGGATACGTTTTTGCAAAAGAGAGCTATTCCTCCTGTGGAAATCACCTGAAGAATATGGAGAAAAGAGAGAGGGAAGGCAAGAAGAAGGCTAGGCAGAATGAGATAGAGAAATTTATAGCATCCTTTAAATCCAGAATTACAGCTGAAGAGAAATTTGAGTTTTTAACTTCGCTCTGTGAAGGTTTAATTGCCTTTAAGAAATCCACATTTAGTTAAAACATTAAAAAGCATTAGTGAAAGCTCTTTGCATTTAAAGGGATATTAAGGAAATAGTTTCATCAACAGCAAAATGTCTCTTGCTAAAGGCAGAAAAATATTTAAACGTCATTTAATCAGATAATGGAATAAGCAATTAAACACCTCTTTCAACCCAGCAGTATCCATTAGTAGTTAATTGTGGACTACTGATCTCGAAAAATATATTAAAAATCCAGTTTCCAAGTTAGTAGGCTTGGGTACAATGAAGATGAGAATACTTCCACTCTCACTGCCACTTCCTATTTAAAATAGTGAAAGAAATGTGTGCCCTGAACTATCGGAAGGTGTTAGAAAACTGAGAGTCCCTCACCCATTTCATATATAAAGAAAAATATCTCAATATGTTTGAAATATGGAAATATATTTTAATCCTTGCTGTATTAATTAATTAGGAAATGTAATGGAAATTAATATCTTTCAGAACTTGCTTTCTGATAAAGTAATTGTATCCATTTATAAACTGACACACAAATGAGTAATTCATCATAAAAGATCAGCAAACAGAAACCGTGTGCTACTTTCACAAGACAAGGGGAGATTAGGAGCAATTTATTTCAGTAAGCAAAAGATGCAATGGAATAACTCTGGGTTTTTTAAAGGATTCATCGGGGAGAAAAAATCACATTACTACTCAGAGAGGAGCTCAATAATAATACATCAAAGTGCCTCCTACAGTGGTTAATGTTGGTATAATAGCAGAGATGAAATGTGGAAACCTTAAACAAGCTGAAAATATGGAGTCCTTGAAGAACTGGGTGAATTATCAGCATAACTGATTGTCCAACGGGAACATGTATCATTTGTTACTCCTAATTGCCAGGATTCGGTCAGTGAAAATGTGTCCAACCAAATTGCTAGGAATCTTCTCTGTAAAGAAATAAGCTTTCAATTTTCATGCAATGTTTTCATTTCATTATGTTATTACTTGAGGAGTTGCCAAGGCCACTGGCCAGTTTAAAATATGGCCTCCCTCTTACCCATTCTGTGATGAATATTTCAGAAGAACTACCCTGACAATATGAGTCCTTTCTTGAATATAGGAACTATCTGTGCTTACCTCTGTTGTATAACCAATCATATGAAGAGTATGGGCCTTCCACAAAGCCCTATACCCTAGAATATCAAGGTAGAACATCTGGTTTGAACTGGATTATCTGAGTCCACACTCAGATAATGTGGGATTTTCTGCCTTGATATTCTGGGATATAGGGCTGTGTGGAAGGGCTTTTAGACTTTCAAGAAGCATGAACACTTAAAAGCCACAGGTAAAAGTAAAGGTTTTCCCCTGACTTTAAGTCCAGTCGTGTCCAACTCTGGGGGATGGTGCTCATCTCCATTTCAAAGCCAAATAGCTAGAGTTGTCCATAGACACTTCCAAAGTCATGTGGCTGGCATGACTGCATAGAGCATTGTTACCTTCCCACCAGAGTGATACCTATTGATTTACTCACATTTGCATGTTTTTGAACTGCTAGGTTGGTAGAAGCTGGGGCTAACAGTGGGAGCTCACGCTGCTCCCCAGATTCAAACCTGGGACCTTTTGGTCAGCAGGTTCAGTAGCTCAGTGCTTTAACCCACTGCGCCACCGGGGGCTCCTTAAAACCCATAGCATGCAGTTAGCATGCAAGCCCTATGCCAAAGAATTCAAAAGGTCCTGCCCTAAACTACATTTTGCAGAATTCTGCTTAGCATCAGAAAACTCCAATAATAAATTCATGTTTTAATTGTTTGGTTTTAATTGTAATTGTTTCTTTTTAATATATGTGTGTATGGCATCAAATTGCTGCCTGGTGTAAGGCTGCCTTGAGTACCCTCTCAGGTGAGAAGGGTGGGGTGCAATATGGTAAATAAATAAATAGTTGTGTCTCTTTGTAGCAGCAGTCAGCCAGAGTTCCAATATATTGTTGAATCTGCAAAGAGAATGACTGATACTTCTAGTTAGCAAATCTATGTGCTGGGCTGGGAAGAAATCCCTAAATGAACTTTCTATTGGTTAGTATGAGAGACATTCAATGTAAGAGCTGTTGTGGCTTAATTTTTTTCCCAAAAACATTTTTTAAAGTTCCTTTAAATCAGTAGGTGTATGAATATTTCTGAAAATTGGGGGGAATGATCCCCTGTGTCATTGTTTAGAAAATTCAAGGAGATAATATTTTAATATTGTTTATAAAAGCATTGAAAATTCTCAAAAGCTCCGTGGATAAGTAAAATTTTCTGAAATAATAATAATACACTTTATTTATATTCCACTTTATCTCTCCAGGGGGACTCAGAACAGATTACAGTTCCAAATATAAGGAAAACATTCAGTGCCTTTTTATACAGTAACAATGACATTCAATACACAGAGATAAAGATATTCCCCTTTTCCGTCTCTGGCATCTGGGGGTGATGCTCAACTCTGGCCATGGGAAGATTGTCCATGGGGAGCCTGCAGTCCATAGACTTCTCCAATCATCGCTGGCATGTCTGCATGGGGTTGCCCTTTTACCCTTTAACCTTCCCATTGAGGTGGTACCTGTTGATCTACTCACATTACATGCTTTCAAACTGCTAGGTAGGCAGAAGCTGGGGTGACAGCAGGTAGATCACCCCGACTTACAGCTTCAAACTGCTAACTCTCTGGTCAGCAGTTTAACCCATTGTTCTACTGGTGTTGGGTTAACAGTGGTAAATGTGTTCTACCACTGTAGCAAGTTTCACCCTAATAGTTGTAAAAATAAGGGAGAAAGGAGCCCCTGAAGTTTATTTATTTATTCAAAACATTTATATTTATTATTATTTATTATTTATTACCAACATTTCTACCCCATTTCTACCCCAACATTTCTATTCTGCCGTTCTTGCCCTAAAGGGGACTTAGGGTGGAGCACAACATACAAACGGCAAACATTCAATGCTGGGACATAAATAGATTATACACATACATAAACATTAAAATCATTTTTCTCGACATGAAAACTCACTATTTAAAACCATCTTCCCCACTTGCACAATTACTATAACAAAAAAGTAATGAAATTTCATACTCTTGTTATAGTAACCAAATTTTCACTAACAATATTTTTAAAGCACTGTAGAAACGAAACGCACCTAATTTTGTAATGGTTTTGAAGCATTTTCTTCGTCCATCGCACAGCCTTAATATTTACCCCTTTTGTAAAAAGGTAAGTACAAAAATTTCAAATTGCAGAAAAAGTAGATATAGCCTTTCTACTATCAGCCAACATCCACACTCATGAGTGAAATTTGGCAGGGAAGGTGTTGTCTCTCACTGGTATAGCAGATTTCCTAATTTCAATCAAATGAGAATAATTTTACATGTTACACAGCAATGCTCTCAAGTTTGCACTGCCTTCAACAAGAATCCATAGAAGTTATCTGATAAATATTTCTTTGTTATGTATGCTCTTAGATCATATCTTTCATTACTTTTACATTGCATTTTGTATTTTGCACAGATCATTACATCTGCATTTTACAGTTTTAGATGTACATTTTTATGTAGGAAAAGGTCTTAAATTAGTCTTTCTGGCTACCCACCCAACAAATAATAATATAAGAGTATTTGTTACTTCCAGTCGTAAGTGCCAACAACTAACTAGTAAAAAAATACATGCCACTTTCAATAACAGGATTGAAATGACACTGTATCCTTTCTGACTGCATTAGTCTTTATTAATATGACTAATATGACTCTGAGAATGTAAGACATACATTAGGAAAATAAATTGTCCTTTTTGAGACCACTCTTCATGAACAACATCATTCGTGTGATGGACCTCTTCTGATCAGTGACAGGTACAGAAAACATATCATTTCTGTTATTCTGCTTCATTTTAAGGCAGAACACACTGGATCAATGGTGAGAAAATTATTATTAATGCCAGTAGTGTTCTCTCTATAGGGAGATAGTAACATTTCAGGCAGGTTTACTAGCTGCCTGTTGAAATATCTATGACTAACTTAACAGATCATATCAATAACTCTTAAGTTCTGGTGAATTGATGTCTTCATAGAAAGGAATAAATGTTTCCAGACTGTTCCTGGTACTAGCTTTTAATCAGGTTCTTGCTTATTCAACTCTGTGGTTCTTCTCACCATCTAAAACCTGGTGTCACGATCACGGACTTAGCGGGCCCCTTAATCACACACACAGAGACGTACTGAAGGCTAACTACTTTATTGAGTATAAAAACAGTTCCAAAGAGTAAATAGTCCAATAATATTCAAGTGTCCAAAAGGTAATAAGCAAAGTAGTCCAAAGTAACGTAGCAAATAAGCTGGAAGCGTGGCTCCGCAATCCAATGCGGATCAGGAAACAGGGCAAGGCTCCGCAATCCAATGCGGATCAGGAAACAGGGCAAGGCTCCGCAAACCAATGCGGCTCAAGAAACAAGACAAATGCAAGGCAAGGCTTGATGACCACGGCTGGCTTGTGGTCCCACTCCGCTTCACGCCTATTCAGGAAAGACGTGGCCGGAGAACTGAGGAAGAATTCCCACGGATCCTATACTTAATCCTTCGGCCGAGGTCCGCGCCGCTCTAGGCTTCTGCGTCTCCAATCTCTACTCACGGACCTCGGCCGGTCTACCACTCTAGACCAAGCCCTTCTGTTCGACTCAATGTCCCGTCTCCTATCGAAGGTTCGACCTTGCCTTTCAGCAGATGTGTCGCTATCTTCTTGAGAGCTTTCCTCCCTAGCACTTTCCCACTCGGTCTCGTACATGTTTACATTCTCGGCCTCTTGCGAATTCCTCCCCCCTGGGTGTTCATAACTCCCTTCGCTGCTTCTCATGTCCACCTGGTGATCTATCTCTTCACTAGGTCCAAACATCATCTCATCCCATTCCAAGCTCTGAGCGGGCGAACGAGGCCCATCTGAAGGGCCCTGTGCTTCGCCCCAGTCATCTAGCTCATCCTCTGAATCAATCTCAGCTGCTGCAGGCCCTAATGCTAAGGGACCCCCGACCGCTTCAGCCCTCCAGGCACAAANGAGCCTGGCTGTGCTACACTATCCCCCCCCTCAGGGCCCCTCCGAGGCCGCCCTCGAGGTTTGGGTTTGTCAGGGTACTTGCGGTGAAAACGAGCCACCAAATCAGGGGCATGGACATCCNGGCTCGAGTCCAGGAACGTTTCTTCCGGACCCATCCCCTTCCAGTCCAGCAGATACTCCAGCTTCCGGTATCTGATGCGGGCATCCAAGATGTCCTGCACCTCCAGCTCCTCCTCGCCATCGCGCATCACAGGGGGTCTCCAAAACCTGGTAGGGCCCCAAAAACCGCGCATCCAACTTGCGGCTGGGGCGCTGCGTGGGCAAATTCTTGGTGGACAGCCAAACTTTGTCCCCCACCCGGATCTCAGGACCCTCCTGGCGCCGCCGATCAGCCATCCGCTTGTAGTCGGCTTTCGCCTGGTCCAATTGAGTGCGTAGCAAGTCTTGAAGCGCAGTGAGCTCCCGGAGCCAATCCTTAGCTTCCGAAACGTCCCCAGACGGGTCCACCGGAGGGTAGAACCGAGGGTGGTGTCCATAGTTAGCAAAGAAAGGAGTCTCTTTGATGGATTCCTGCGTCGCATTGTTGTAAGCAAACTCTGCCAAAGACAACAAGGACGCCCAGTTGTTTTGCTGATAGTTGACATAGCAGCGCAGGTACTGCTCCAAAGTGGCATTAACCCTTTCGGTTTGCCCATCGGTCTGCGGGTGGTGAGCCGTGGACATCCGCACATCACTCCCCAGCAGCTTCTGAACAGCCTTCCAGAACTGGGAAGTGAATTGGGTGCCCCGGTCCGTCACCAGGCTCTGTGGAAGTCCATGCAGCCGAAACACATGTTGCACAAACATATCAGCAGTCTCTTTGGCAGTAGGCACCCCCACACAGGGGATGAAGTGTCCCATCTTGGTGAAACAGTCCACCACGACCAGTATCGTGGTGAAGCCCTTGGACTTGGGGAGGTCGGTGATGAAATCAGCCGAAATCATCTTCCAAGGGGCAGAGGGGGTCGGGAGCGGCTGGAGCAAACCGGCCGGCTTGCCCCCCTGGTTCTTAGCCCGGTGACACACAGGGCAGGAGCCCACATAGTCCTCCACATCCCTTCGCACTTTAAGCCACCAAAAGTCCCGTAGGACCAGTTGCAAAGTCTTGAACAGCCCAAAATGGCCTGCGGCCCGGCTAGCGTGGCAAAGCTTGAGAATGTCCTCCTCTCGGGCCCAGGGGAAACATAGACAGAGTCCCGGTGGTAGAGCACCCCGTTCTTTACCTGGAAAGGGGCTTGGGGCCCCTTGGTCAGCTGCTCCTGCACCCACGGATCGGTCCGCTGGCGAGCCTGAACACGGACACTCAATGGTCTCTTGTCACCAGGGGCTGGCGGAGCCACTGGAGGGTTGACAGGAAGCGCCCGAGCAGCCGCAAAGTTTTCCGCTTTAAGCAATCGAGCCTCGGACGGCCCGTCGCCTCACGAACGTACTCCGGCTTTCGGGACAACGCATCAGCTTGCTTGGTCTGCTTGGGGGTCACATAGTGAATGCGAAAATTGAATCGCTCAAAGAACAGGGACCATCTCTGTTGCCTCTGGTTCAATTTGCGCTGGGACTTCAGATGCTCCAAGTTCCGGTGGTCGGTGTGAACCTCCACCGGGAACTTGGCCCCTTCAAGCAGGTGTCTCCAGACCTCGAAAGCCACCTTGATGGCCAAAAGTTCCTTCTCCCAAATGGTGTAGTTCTTTTTCCGGAGCCGTCAGCTGCCGGGAATAGTAGGCACAGGGCAACAAGTCCGTCCCCTGAGGCTGTAGCAGGATCGCTCCCACCACCACATCCGATGCATCGGCCTGACGATGAAAGGGGTGCGGGGGTTGGGGTGCTGCAAAAGCGGCTGAGTGGTGAACAGCTGCATCAACTTGCGGAACCCCACATCCGCCTCCGGAGTCCACCGAACGGCACCTTTCCCGCAAACACTGGGTGATCGGATCAGCCCACTTGGCAAAGTCAGGAATGAACTTTCTGTAGTAGTTGGCAAAGCCCAGGAATCTTTGAATGTCTTTTTACTAGCAGGGGCCGCCCCAGTCGACCACGGCTTGGACCTTGGTGTCATCCATGGCAATGCCCGTAGGTGAGATACGGTAGCCCAGAAAGTCCACCTCACGCAAGTCAAAAGCACATTTCTCCAGCTTAGCATAGAGCCCGTGGGCCCTCAGTCTCTGGAGCACTTCCTTGACATGGCGATCATGGGTCGCCTGATCCGGAGAAAAAAATCAGCAGGTCGTCTAAGTAGACTGCCAAATAGCGGTCCAGCAGGTCTCGGAAAATGTCATTCATGAAATGTTGAAAACATGCTGGGGCGTTGCACAAACCGAATCCCATCACCAGGTATTCGAAACTGCCCCACTTGGTCTGGAAGGCCGTCTTCCATTCATCACCCTGGCGAATCCGGACAAGGTTGTAAGCCCCTCAGGTCCAGTTTAGTGAACACCTTAGCTCCCGCATCCGCTCCAAGAGCTCGGGGATCAAGGGCAGGGGATAGCGATTCCGGAGCGTGATCTTGTTGAGTTCCCTGTAGTCATTGCAAAGCCGCAACTCCCGATTTCTTCTTGACGAAAAGAATCGGAGCCCCGGCCGGGGATTGGGAGGGCCGAATGAACCCCTTCCGCAGATTCTCATCCAGGAAATCTCGGAGAGCCTGTTGCTCTGGTTCCGAGAGAGGGTAGAGTCTCCCCCGCGGGATTGGGGCTCCCGGCTGCAATTCAATGGCACAGTCATAGGGCTGGTGGGGAGGCAAGCGTTCTGCCTCCTTCTCACTGAAGACATCCCAAAATCCGGCATACTTCTTGGGCAGGGTGGCAACATTCTCCACTTCTTGGGCCAGGCACGCCCGAGCCGTCATGCAGTGGCCCTGGCAATGGTCCGAGAAAAATTAGCTGTCTCTTAGCCCAGGAGATCTGGGGGTCATGGAGCGCGAGCCACACAATGCCCAGGACAATGGGGAAATCTGGGAGCTTGGTCACAAGAAAAGAAATGTCCTCTTTATGGGAACTGGTCCACATCCTGGTAGGAGCTGTATACTGAGTTACAGCCCCGTTTTCAGGACTCTCCCATCGATGGTTTGGACGCCCTTGGGCTCTTGGAGATCAAGAAATTGTAATCCGGCAGACTTCGCATAGTCTGCATCGATGAAGTTGTTGGTCGCTCCCGAGTCAATCATGGCATGGACCATCATCGGTCCCTTCTCGGGCGACCACAAACTGACCATTACAAGGAACAATTGTCCAGTCTTGGGTTCAGGGGGGAGGTTAGCGACATCGGCCGAGTGAGCGAACCCTCTTACACCCGGCGGTCCCTTCCCCGTCGCCTGAAGGGCCTCTTCGGCCTCTGGGGCCCCTCCCCGGGCAGCAGAAGCCCTAGGAGTCTGCCCACGCGGGTTCGGGGGGCACTCCTTAGAAAAATGTCCAGCCCCCCCGCAGTACCAGCATAAGTTGAGGCGCCGACGCCGTGCCTTCTCCGCCTGGTCCACTTTGGGCCGAACTGTTCCCAACTGCATGGGCTCTGGGTCATCCGGGCCGGCCGGTACTGGCAATTGTCGGGTTGGAACTGCCCAGCCCCTTCCTTCCTCGCCACCGGTTTCTCCATTCCGCCCTTGTCCCACCGCCTCCTGGTCTGCAGTCCTGCTTCCATACGAAGGCTCAAGGTGATGGCGGCCTCAAGATCATCGGGCCGGGGATGGTTTAACATCTCCTGTTGCAATTCCGTTGTCAGCCCTGCAATGTAGTGGTAACGTAACGCCGGTACGCCCCACTGTGTCTGGGCAGCCAGGACTCAAAAACGGGAGATGTACTGGGACAGGGATAAATCCTTGCTCGTCAGCCGAGCCAAATCCCTCTCGGCGAGCTCTTCATTCACGGAGCCCCCATGTCGCCCTGATCGCGGCTAGGAAAGCCCGCAGCGTGTTCGTATGGGGGGCTGCGCCCGGATCAACGCGGTGGCCCACGTTGCTGCTGTCCCTTCCATCAGGTTGTAAACAAAAACCACCTGGGCTCGATCGGTGGCGAACTCGTTGGGGCGTTGCTCCAAATATAATTCCACTTGGCACACAAAAACCTCCACCTGGGCCGGATTACCACTAAAGCGGCCCGGTGGGCTCACCCCCGGGTGCCGTCCGGCCCGGGTCCGCAGCTCCCCCAATTCTCGTTGCAACTCTTGTACTTGTACATCAGTCAAGTTAGCCATGGCGACCACTGGCGTGGAGCGCTTCTTGCGGCGTCCCGAGCGGCGTCCCGTGGTGTGATAAGGGGTTCTTGGAGTTCTCCGGCCAGCTGTCACGATCACGGACTTAGCGGGCCCCTTAATCACACACACAGAGACGTACTGAAGGCTAACTACTTTATTGAGTATAAAAACAGTTCCAAAGAGTAAATAGTCCAATAATATTCAAGTGTCCAAAAGGTAATAAGCAAAGTAGTCCAAAGTAACGTAGCAAATAAGCTGGAAGCGTGGCAAGGCTCCGCAATCCAATGCGGATCAGGAAACAGGGCAAGGCTCCGCAATCCAATGCGGATCAGGAAACAGGGCAAGGCTCCGTAAACCAATGCGGCTCAAGAAACAAGACAAATGCAAGGCAAGGCTTGATGACCACGGCTGGCTTGTGGTCCCACTCCGCTTCACGCCTATTCAGGAAAGACGTGGCCGGAGAACTGAGGAAGAATTCCCACGGATCCTATACTTAATCCTTCGGCCGAGGTCCGCGCCGCTCTAGGCTTCTGCGTCTCCAATCTCTACTCACGGACCTCGGCCGGTCTACCACTCTAGACCAAGCCCTTCTGTTCGACTCAATGTCCCGTCTCCTATCGAAGGTTCGACCTTGCCTTTCAGCAGATGTGTCGCTATCTTCTTGAGAGCTTTCCTCCCTAGCACTTTCCCACTCGGTCTCGTACATGTTTACATTCTCGGCCTCTGCGACCCTCCCCCTGGGTGTTCATAACTCCCTTCGCTGCTTCTCATGTCCACCTGGTGATCTATCTCTTCACTAGGTCCAAACATCATCTCATCCCATTCCAAGCTCTCTGCGGGCGAACGAGGCCCATCTGAAGGGCCCTGTGCTTCTCCCCAGTCATCTAGCTCATCCTCTGAATCAACCTCAGCTGCTGCTGGCCCTAATGCTAATGGAACTCCGGGACCGCTTCCCAGCCCTCCAGGCACAAACGAGCCTGGCTGTGCTACACCTGGTAAGGGTGGTTACATATATTTATGATGAATAGGCTTTGGGGCACTTAAACTGGGGCAGATTGGTATCTAAAAGTTGCAGGTATCATCAAATGACCTGAAATTTTGAAATCTGCAAAATTCATGCCAGTTCAGCTGGTTTGGGTTTTCTAAATGAGAGAGTGGCTACTACATCAATAATATCAGGGAGTCGAGAAAGAAGGGTTTTCAAGGTATAGTTCAATGGTTTAATGTTTCTTGAGATATCATAAAGCAAATGTTCATTCAAAAATCAACTTGTAAGTGGAATGAGAGTAGAGATATAGGTCACAATTCATACACTTTCCGACTAAATAGGTCCCAAAAAGTCATAAATAAATGGTGAAGCACATCAGTGGTGAGAGTTAATCATGGGACAGTCGGAAAGGAAATGGGTCAACGGTCTGGTGATGGTAGACGCAGCCACCCGTGTGATTAGACGTCTAACCACACGGGTGGCTGCGTCCACCATCACCAGGATGATGACAATGTATATATAATATTGAATACCCGGATCAGTGGAATGGTCACAGCATTTGCTTGTTTGTTTACATTTGGGTCCGGAAGAAGCCTACTCAGGTGAAACGGCGGGGCCTTTCACAGACCGTTGACCCATTTCCTTTCCGACTGTCCCATGATTAACTCTCACCACTGATGTGCTTCACCATTTATTTATGACTTTTTGGGACCTATTTAGTCGGAAAGTGTATGAATTGTGACCTATATCTCTACTCTCATTCCACTTACAAGTTGATTTTTGAATGAACATTTGCTTTATGATATCTCAAGAAACATTAAACCATTGAACTATACCTTGAAAACCCTTCTTTCTCGACTCCCTGACGTTTTCCAAGAACACCCGAACCTTTTTTTCTACTACATCAATAATACCTTTTAATACTGGGTTGTTGTAGGTTTTTGGGGGTATATGGCCATGTTCTAGAGAATGCTTCTAGAACATGGCCATTAAGCCCGAAAAACCCACAACAACCCAGTGATTCCAGCCATGAAAGCCTTCGACAACTTTTAATACTTCCCACCTCCTATTTATTGTTTTCATTTTTTTTTCAAATAATTCAGCTGAAATACGGGTTGATACATCATGTAAATATTGTATCCATTCTGTTTTACTTTTGATTATTTATTTAATTTATACACAGTATATACATTAGATATACATGGTATTCGGTATTTACTATATTAGTTATTTTTAAACTTTTAAACATACAATAAAAACTATTTCCAATACTGATGATTACATATTAAAACTTTAGCTACTTAGTTATATCTAGTTATATTTATTTTAGAATATATTTCAAGTGAAATGATTTGTTCCCAATTTCAAATTACTGAGAGACAACTATGGGTTGGATTCAAACTTAATCACACTTTCTGCAAACTCTTAGATATTTTCACTAACATGTTTCCTTGCAATATTGGATTAACGGACAAGGAAAATGGGATTAATAATTTCATTTCCCTCTCATCTTTCTGTGTTATGAACACTTTATTCCCTTATCTCAACATGCATCTCCATTCCATTTCCTTGGTGTGTGTCCTTATAGTACAGGAGACTCCCTTTCTTTCTTTCAAGTCTTGAGCTCAAGTTTTTTTCTGGTAGTGGGACATTCACTCTTAAAATCTGGAGAGAACCTATGGCAGTCTATCACAAAAAATAAAATGGTTGACCAGGGATTAATAACAGTGACATCAAGTTAACTACAACCCTGCCTTTTCACAAGAATGTCATGTTTACTGCCTTGAGTAAGTGGTGTCAAACTCAAAGTCTCCCAAATTATGTGTGAAACGGTCCTGTGGGCACAATCACTCAACCACCCATTTCTAAGCCCTGACATGCAATTAAAATAGTGTCATATAAATAGACAAGGGGAACCTGAACTTCTGCTAAGTCCTCGGAGTACAGACACTTGGACAATATATTAAAAATACAATTTTTGTCACTGTGCCATGCAGGAGTCAGTAAGGAGACTGCAGGTTTTAGTTAAAAGGGATGGATGCTTCATTTGCTCGGCTGAGCTCCTCACTAAAAGGGGCAATTTTCTCTGAAGTGCTGAACAGGCAGCAATTCTTGTTCTCTTCAATAGTGCTACTTGCCTGCAGAATGCTTTTGAAATCAGACCAACATGCTCAACCTGCAATTCAGCATACTTAATGTAAGGCACTAAAGGACAATGTCTATTCAGGAACACTTCAATTCAAAGCTTTCCCAGACATACAAGCACATCCACTAGTACACAAATCATTATAGTCATGGATATATAAATATCTTTTCCAGCCCTCATTATCCAAAACCCACCCCTCATTATCTAAAATCTTATTGATGACCAATCATGGAAGAATGAGACCAGACACAGAAAAATTGGTTAAATAGGCATCATTTCAGTTGACCTATAGTCTACGCAATTTGCTGTAAGCCTGAAAAAGCACAAGAGCAACTTGGGCTCCTTCTACACAGCTGAATAAAATCCCATATTTTTTCCTTTGAACTGGAATATATTTATTTTTATTTATTTATTATTATTGAGGCTTCTATGCCGCCGACTCCCGGGGGGCTCGCGGCGGCTCACAAGAGCCAGGGGCATAAAAACAAAGATTAAAAACATAAAACAATTGAACAATTAGAGCAATAGCAGAACAGGCAATAAAACAAATGGAGCAGCAACAGGAGCCACAACACAGCACCCAGAGCACGCGGGCCTACTCTCCGAAGGCCTGCCTATACAGATGGGTTTTGCAGGCCTGCCTGAATGGGAGTAAATCCCTCAGGGCTCTGGTTTCGGCCGGGAGGGCGTTCCACAGCATGGGGGCCATGACGGAGAACGCCCTCTGGCGGGTAGATGTCAGGTGTGCCGACTTTGCTGATGGTATTTCCAGGAAGTTGGCATCCTCAGACCGTAGTGATCTCGATGGGCAATAGGGAGTGAGGCGGTCCCTCAGATACGCTGGCCCCAGGCCGTACAGAGCCTTGAAGGTAAGAACCAACATTTTGAAGGCGATCCGGTGCTCAATAGGCAGCCAGTGCAGATCCTGCAAGACGGGTGTTATATGGCAACCTGCTGGCGTGCCAGACAGGAGCCGGGCGGCAGTGTTCTGCACCAGCTTGAGCTTCGGATCGACGACAGAAGAAGGCCAACGTAGAGCGCGTTGCAGTAATCTAGTCGTGAGATGACCGTGGCTTGGATCACCGTGGCCTGGTCGTTCCGGGAGAGGTAGGGGGCCAGCCTCCTTGCCTGGAGGAGGTGGAAAAAAGCAGCCTTGCTGACCGCAGAGACCTGGGCCTCCATGGTCAGCTGGGAGTCCAGGTGGACCCCCAGGCTCTTCACAGATGGCGCTGGGCACAGCGTCGCACCGTCCAGGGTCGGAAGCCGGGCACCCACCCCGCCCGGGCGACCCAGCCACAAGATCTCCGTCTTGGCAGTGTGGCAGTGTGGACTCAGATAACCCAGCTCAAAGCAGATAGTGTGGGATTAACTGCCTTGATATTGTGGGTTATATGGCTGTGTAGAAGGGCCCTTGATGTGGATCCATCTGATGGCAACTCTAGACAACCTCTTCAACCTTTCTTTTGGCAGAACACCTAAGCCCCAAGGGCAATCTAACAACTGGATTGTTTTCCAGCCAGCAATACTGAAATGTAAAACCCAGACCACTCCATCCCAAGTCCTAGGATTCTATAAATAAAAGCAAACTCCCAGGTGAGGCTCAGCAGTAAACTTTTCCACCTCAGATCCTAGGACCTAAAGAGGTCACTCAAGGGTCCTACTTTCCACTAAAAGGGTGCCAAGATATAGACAAAGTCATATATCCCCCAAACCTCACTACCTACTAGTGGCAGCCTATTTACAGACACCAAGCTAAGCCAGTTATCTGTAAATAGGCTGCTACTAGCAGGTAGTGAGGGGTTGGGGAATATATGACTTTTTTGGTATGCCTTGGCACTCTTTTAAGTGGAGGGTAGAACCCTTGAGTGGTCTCTTTAGGTCCTAGGAACTGAAGTGGAGAAGAAGGGGTTTAAAATTCCCCTGCTTCCCCTCCCCCCAAATAGGATTAGTTCCATAGTAATCTTGGTTTTCAGATATTGATATTTTCCCTGAATACAAAAAGTAACACAAAGAGAGCAGAGAAAAGGATTCCACATGTGAAGGTTCCGAATGCAGGCAACAATGTACAAAAACCTGAATAGAGAAATGTATGATGAGAAAGCAGAACTTGAAACAGGATGAGTGGGGATCTAAAGGTGCAATTCCCTTTGCTAGACATACGATCCCCAACACTTCTCAAGGTTCATGTGATAAGGACCTAGGGCAAAGAGCAGTGTATACAAAATATATTAAAAGATGATAAACTAAAACATTAAGAAGAATGTCCTGGTGGTAAGAGTGTTCGAAAGCAAAATATGCTGCCCCAGAGTATGGTGGAGCCTCATCTGGAAGTTTTTTTAACAGAAGCTGGATTGAGTATTTTTGCATGGCTAGAGGTTGGACTAGATGGGCCTGTGGGTCACTTCCAACACTATGATTCTATGAATACCATGAAAAATTCCCATGCATACATTTTGCGAGAATTTAGTGAAAACCTTAAGTATGAATCTGCTGGGATTTTCTATTTTGAAAAAATAGACATTAATCTCTTCTTTTATTTCTATACTTACTGTCCTTTTACAGAGAAAATCCAGTATCCAGTGACTACTTAGAAAGTGAGCATCCAGAAGTGATGCATGAGAAGAGTCAGACCACAGCTTTGAGTGGTACACAGCTTATAGAGAAGAAGGGGGAACTCTTTCGAGTGTCATTTATGAAAACTAGTCAACACAGCTATTGTAAATTTCTATTGACAGACAAAGCTATGAAAAGAAAAGAAATAGAGTAACTCCAGTGACCTGGATACAGAGATATTTGCTCTTATTTTCTGGTTCAGAAATGTCTCATAGGAAGATGAAATGTTACTATCAGCGATGTGTGAGATGAGTTTGTGACCTCCATCCAGAGTCTAATAAAAGTTTCACCATCTGTTCTCCAAGGTATCCTCTCCTCTAGTAATATTCAGTAAACAACATATTTGTTGGGAATGATGCAAAATAGACTCTGGAACCAATCAAGTCACTTTAGAAATAACGTAATAAAATGCCTGTAAGTGTGATCAGTGTGTGTGGAAAGTCTGCCTCAGTGACTACTGGAATAACAAGGTAGTGGACATATATTATTAACCTTTCTCTGACTATTGAAAGGAGGTGGAGGTCTTTTATTAACCTTTACAGCTTCCTAACCATGACTAAAGGCTATTACTTAACCAGACCAATGGTTAGCTTGGATTTGCAAACTTTGTTCTGCCTACAATTTCTGATTTCAAAATTCAGGGATATTAACATCATCTTATAACATGTGAATTTGGGTGTCTGAAATCAATCACACCCATACAAAATCTGCAAGAGAAAAGGATGGGACACACCTCTGATGTACTACCTCTTTTATACCCTTCCTTCAAGTTTGCTAATCTGTAAAGAAAAAATGGATAGAAATTTGTGAATTTATAATTTTCAGTTTCAACTGCTTTCACATTTCCCTGACTTCAAATTTATCTTGGCCTACAGTTGCATCAATTTGAAATTAAATATATAGGGAAAATCTATATATAATTCCATATACATTTTTCAGTAAACACATAGTGTCTGATATCCTGTTTTTTAATCCTGACCAGGGTATAGACCTGTCAATCAATTCATGAATGGAAAGTAAACCTATAGGCAAAGCCCATTGATTCAATTGATCTATCCTAGTCAGTACTAACAAAGTAATTTAAAGTTTTGTAAGCATGAATTGATATTGGGGTGGCTACTAATTTCAGTCCTTGAAATTTGTTTTATAATTTTTTTGATATGCAGTTTGCTCAAAGATGTTTACAACATAATATGAGAAAAGAATTGTAATGGGAATACAGTATGATGTTGATTTCTATGCATATGGAGAAAATGAGAACCAGAATCAATAAAGCACCAATTGAAAAACAATGTTTTGGTAATATGACTACCACCTAAAACAAAATAAAACATTTTAAAGTTTTGTGAGTTAGTTTTAAAAAACAATCTTAGAATAAGGGTGAAAAGGGTAAAAACCACAATATGGTTGATAGCCATAGTCCCATTTTAAAGGTTTGCAACACCTTTATCATCCATTTAAAAATCCACACATATCAGACGATTTTTAAAAACTGAAAACATTTCACAATGGCACCAAACCACAATTTGTCATTCTTCTTTATATTTTCAGATACAGACCTCTAGCATACTTGTTGCACATACAAAACAATGAATGTTTTATATAATTTCTCCAAATATACAAATTTATGTGCATTTTTTCCATATATTTTATATACCATTCCGTATTGTGAACCAGATTGCAAAATTCTGAAAAGTGTATATTTCAAATTACAGGAACATTTCTGTTCACTAGCATATATGTGAATTTGGTAAGTATTTCTGCAACCTGGACATGCCAGTCATCTTTTTTTTCTTGTGCTCATTTTCAATGTATTTCCATTATAGCAATGTGGAGCAAGGGGAGAAGGGATGATAGGATTCAGTCAAACTTGGGCAAAAACTAGGAGAAACACTGAACCGCACAGATACACTTGGAAGTAGTATGTGCCTTATTGAAACAAAAAGAACATAGGTTTTTCACAGCCAGTTTCCTAAATGCCATCAATTACATTGCTTTAATGACAAGATGGTTAGATTATAAAATATTTAAACATTTAGCTTTGTACAAATTAAGTTTGAAATTTTGTGTCTTAGTTGTAATTATTTCTGTTCTAATTGCTGAGATTCCCATTACAATTTACCAAACATTTTGCTTAAGGAATGAACAGCTAAATGTCCTTCAGATATACTTTAATATGACAGTTTGTTTATTTCACTGCAATCCTTTGTGAGCAAAAGTTCCTTATTGTGTGATTTCAACAATGCTCACACTGCAATCCCTAGTCACTTTGTGACCATATTGAAGGCCATCTGGGCAGATTTTTTCACATATAGCACATGGTGTACAAAGACTTACAGACTTTCCTTTTCATGATAGATTTAAATCCCTCTCTGTGAATTCTAAAGCATCTGATTATGCTAAACAGCAAGAGAGAAACACTCTACCCTAGTAGTTTAGCTTCACAAATTTCTAAGAACTAGTTCTGTTCAAAGACTACTGGATTTGCGTATAATTCCACATGATAAATATAATGGAGCACATAAATGTTAATATTTAAATAGGAAAAGAAAAAAGAAAAACCACTGAGGATGAGGAAGAAGAGAAGTAATAGTTATTCACAATGTGAAGCACATTTAACTAGCACCAGCCAGTTCACTATGTGACCATTTCGTCAGCATTCTAACATGACCATCGTTATCCATGTTATAACAGGCGTGTGAAGTCATCTATGTAGGCCATATGTAAACTTCAATTGGCTCACAACACATAGATAAGCTTAGATAAGTTTCAAACTTAAGCAACTCCCAGAACCTTCTTTCCATGTCCCCTTAACAGCAATAGCTTCTGTTTCATAGGCCACTAGAAAATAAGATATTTACTTGGCTAGTATTTTAAGAATTTCACTGAACACCAGTCTCCAAAACTATTTTCAAAGAGCTATTTATGATTGCTGAAACTGTAAAACAAGGTTGGCAAACTGCACCGCTAGGGTCACTTCTAAATCTTATGGTGCTAGGTAAAGTGTTTGAGTAAGAGAATGGTGTAAGTGAAAATTGGAGAGGAAAATATTTTCCACTTGCCAACTGCAGGAGGAAATGTTTTCTTAAATTCTTATTATTTGCTTCTCTATTCTTTTTCTTAAAAATATATTTTTACATGAAATATTTTCTGTCGTGAAAACCTCCTTGAAAGCATGCTAGGCATATTTTAACTAACAGATAAATTTCTTTGTTTAAAACATGTACTGGTATATCACTTTTGAAAACAATTGCTTGGGTTAGTGAAAGCATGGTTGGACTTAGATCAAGAGACATTCAGAACTCAAGGGGAAAGAAACATATAATTGGTATGATTCAAGAATATACACAGAGACCACTATTTAGTGACAAGCAATCATGGGTACCATAATTCCCATGTTAAGGAGGTAAATTATAACTCAACCTTATCAATTGATACAGTGGTATCTGCTCCATTTAGTTAGTATATATAAAATTTAGTTAGTATCTGCACTATATATATACCCATATATACTGGAGTAAAAGCCGACCCGTATATAAGCCAAGGCACCTAATTTTACCACAAAAAACTAGGAAAATGTAATGACTCGAGTATAAGCCAAGGATGGGAAATGCAGCAGCTACTAGTAAATTTCAAAATAAAAAATAGAATCCAATAAAATTACATTAATTGTGGCATCAGTAGGTTAAAAGTTTTTGAATATTTACATAAAACTGTAATTTAAGATCAGACTGTCCAACTCTCATTAAACCCTTATTCTAACTTTCTTCAATGTAAATGTGCTTACGTATCCTTCCAATAACAATAGAGTAAAATAATAAATGTAATGATAGTAATAATAATAATAATAATAATATAGTAAATAGTGTAAATGTAATAATAACAGTAATAATAGGGTAAAATAATAGCTAATAATAATTGAGTAAAATAATGTAAATGTAATAATAATAATAAAGTTGAATAATAAATGTTTTAATAATAAAAGAGAGTAAAATAATAAATGTAATAATAATAGAGTAAAGCAATGTAATAGTAATAATAAGAAATAAAATAATAAATGTAAAATAAAATAAATGTAATAATAATAATAAATAGAGTAAAATAAAAATGTAATAAAATTATAATAGAATAAAATATTGTAAATGTAACAATAATAATAGAGTAAAACAATGAATGTAATAATAATAACAACAACAGAGTAAAATAATAAATAACTTTGACTCGAGTATAAGCTGAAGGGTACTTTTCAGTCTAAAAAGAGCTAAAAACTGGGCTTATACTCAAGTATATACGGTATATAGTACATTAGTTAGTAGGCATGGTTTAGAATCCTAAAATGGTGAATCGTAAATCAAATGGGGGGGGATTTTTTTTTTTGATTAGTAAAAGAAAGACTTACAAAAAATTCCCAAAAATTTCGAAATGTAACTTAAGTACTAACGAAATCCGTTAGTAATTCGTATGCCAGAGCATGTGCATTCCAGATGGTTTTGGCCTACAACTCCCAGAAATCCTAACAGCTGGTAAATTGGCTGGGATTTCTGGGAGTTGTAAACCAAAACTTGAATCAATCACACTGAATTCTAGATGGGACTCTCCAAATAGGAAGGAGGGAGGAAAGGAGGGAGGGGGTATTCTATTCTTGGAAGCAGCAAAAGAAAAGGAGGAGCCCCCCCTCGCTCCTCGCTGCCTCTCTCTCACCCCGATCCCGAGGGAGCGAGGACCCAAGTTTGCCCAGGCTGGTCATATACCTACATTCTATGCACATGCAATAATACAGCAGTAATAACAGTGGGAATATGAAGAGGTAAAATTCAACCCGAAGTGTTCTGAGTGGTCCCTGCCTCATGCGGTGCAAACGGGCTCTTCTTTGTGAGCCCGGAAATTAGCCCGGGAAAAGACAGCGTTTTCTGCTTGGGTGCACACACATACATATTCTTTGGGGGGTTGCTGCAGAATCTTCTCTATGAGGCCGGGATTCTGCAACAAATCCCCCTCCCAAGAATATGTATGTGTGCTCCCAAGCTGGCTTTCCCGGGCTAATTTCCGTTTGCACCGTTTGCACCGCAAGAGCCCGTTTGCACCTCATGAGCCCGTTTGCATGAGGCAGGGACCACTCAGAATACTTCGGTTTGAATTTTACCTCTTGTTATTGTTATTACTGCTGTATTATTGCATGTGCATGGAATTAGGTATGACCAGTTGGATTACTTATAATATTAGGCAGTGGCACTTACAGTAGCATTCATTCTATTATACATTAGGTTGGTTTCTCACCCCAATACTCTTTAATGCCTTAGATCCTGGCTGGCAGGCAGGAGAGCAGGGAAGCCTGGAAAAAATGTAAACAGAGAGGATTACTCAGAAGTAAATCTGCAAAGGAGGGCCCTTCATCCAAAGTGCCCTCGTTTGCAGATTTACTTCTGAGTAATCCTCTCTGTTTACATTTTTTCCAGGCTTCCTTCCAGCCGAGGTAAGGAGCGAGTTTAGGGCTTGCCTTGCCATAATATTGGCAAGGGAGGCGGGAGGGTGGTGAGAGAGAAGGAGGGTGCCCCCCTTATGCCCCCCCTTACGACCTAATAACGACACTTAAGAAAATCCTGGCCCCCGAGGTTCTAAAAAGAAAGTCCACTTCCTGGTTGGCGTTCCAGGTGCGGAAATGCTCGAAAGTAGCATTTCTTATGAATTTCTTACGAAACGAATCATTTTCATAACTTTTTTCTCATGCCTATTAGTTAGTATAAAATTCAACCTTAATCATGACTAACTTCAGAGCCATTGGAATAATTTTTCAAGAACCCTAATTTTTTAGAGTACTTGGGAAAATAAATCCTCAAGAAATACAATCACTTTGGATAGTGTTTCTGTTGAAAGTATGAAGAAAAGCATGGGATAAAATATTGAAGCAGGAAGGAGAATGAATATTGTAACCTCATTTCAACTGGTGCCATGGTTATTTCATGCTCATTAAACAAGACAGCAGGACTTCTAGTCCAAGAAAAAGCTAAGTTCCTTGCAGGGGGCATAACACAACAATAGTGAGCATTCCAGTTCATGCCACCGCATGTGGGGGACATTGGATAGTGCCCCACCTGAGGTAGTGCTAACTTAAATATATTCCAATAAATATTTTAAACTTCAAGGCACACTTACTTCTATGTGCATACTGAATCAAATCTCACAATTAGCAAAATTTCCAGGGGGTGAGTGGGATTCACAATCTTTCAATGGATACCAGGATGTTTTTGCAAGGAAACATCAAATAGAATATTGGCCAAAGACTTTGTGAAGAAAGCCTTCAAATTTAAATTTCAATAATATATATCCAATGGCTGAATTTAGTTCAAGAGGCATTACAAATTAGGCCTCTGTTCAACAATAATAGAACCTTAACTCATTTGCTTTTTGAAAAAAGCCATTTTTTCCTCTCTGAAAGGGGGAAACCTTCCTTAATGTTTCTTTTCCTCCTTGAAGCACATTTCCTTCTCAGATTGACATTGATTTCATGTGAAGATGAGAGGACAGTTCTCAAGGTAATGTGCCTGATGCAGTTTTGTGTTGAGCACAGGCATGTAGCCAGGGGGGGAGGGCTAAGGGGGCTTCAGCCCCCCCCCCCAAATTCTCAGGGTGGTCCACGAAAAGGCCTTACTGGTACATTATTTAAACTGTTATGTTTATTCATATCATGATCTGATCACCATGCTCATTATATCCCACATTAATGGGGTTATTGGGATAACAATACAAAAGGTTTGCTAGGGTAGACCCTCTTCCACCCAGTCTCAGCCCCCCTGAACCAAACTCAGCCCCCCCCCCAAATCAAAATCCTGGCTACGGCCCTGGTTGAGCATTAATCAGTTTGCTACCATTTGCCATTTCTGGGATATATCTATATTAACAGAAAGAAGGAAAGGAACAATTTCTGTCCTGTTTGTGAAGGGGTGTGATCTATTCTTATTTCCATCTTTGAGGAGTTTTGTATCACTAATGGAGCTGTTTTCTGTAAAACTGTACATTTCACAAATTAAGCATTGTGAAAATACACATACACAAAAGTATGAATGATCCAGTTTACTTCCACTTTATTCATAAGGGAATGTATGTGCATAGCTCTCTGTGTATGGTTGTATGTAGATGATACCATTCTTTGCAGATGAATGCAGAGAAGGAGTTGTCCGTGGTTTAGAATATAGCCATTTCTCTACATTTGCTGGGGTTAGGAGCCCAGGACCCAGAGAAAGTGGAAAATCTGCAATTAAAAAACTACAATGCTTATACCTGAAAGAAGATTTCTCTAGCAATCTCTAGATCTTCCTGCATGATCAACCTCTGCCAGAAGGTGATCATATTGGGCAACTTAGAGATTCCTTGCCTCATCACACTTGAGCATTTGTCCACTTTAATACACTTTAAATGTTGTGACTGCCTCCTGCAGAATTCTGTGTCTTGTAGTTTAAACTGCTCATCCAGAGAAGCCCTGCTGGAATTCAAGTGTGATGAGGCCACTAGAGAGGTGGTCTCCCTGGGAATCTCTAGTTCCTCCAATGTGTGTTTACGGTCAACTTCTGGTGGAGGCTGACCATAGAATCACACTGGGGAACTTTAGGGATTTGTACAGAAAACATTAATATTAAAATCTGCAAATTTGAAGAGCTAACTATATGAGCACTGGGAATGTGGTGCAACTGGCTGGATCTCTACTGACCAGAAGGTCATGAGTTTGAGGGCTTCCCAGGTCGGGGTGAGCTCTCGACCAATTGTGTGGCTCGTTGTCGACCTTTGCAACCCAAAAGACAGTTGCATCTGTCAAGTAGGAAATTTAGGCACCACTTGTGTGGGGAGGCTAAATTTAACTGATTGACAAGGCCATAAATCTCCAGGACATACACACAAAAAGAATGAAGGAATGCGACAGCTCCTCCTGGTGGCCAGAAGCTCAAATGTTAAATTGCCTCTTTGTCTGTCTAATTATATGTTGTATGTCAAATGGCATTGAATGTTTGCCTGTATATGTGCATTTTGATCTGCCCTGTGTCCCCTGCGGGGTGAGAAGGGTGGAATATAAATGATGTGTGTGTGTGTGTGTGTGTGTGTGTGTGTGTATCTCGAGTACAAAAGAGAAAGGTTGGTCCTGCTGTTCCTCTTCCAATCTTGGATATGAAGATTCCGTACTCTTATTTTCACAATCTCAGTTTTGCTTTAGCTTTATTATTCTGTGAAGTTTCAATTTATTTTGTGTTTACTTTTCCTTTCTATACATTCAACTCTCTAAGAGTGCCTATTCATCTCCACATTTGAGCCTTCTCATCCTGATAATTTGAGTGAGGGCAAAATAAACAATGTTGCCCGGAGCACCAGTGGTGGAGGGCGACTCACAAGAAATAAAGTTATTATTATTATTATTATTAATACCATTTTGGAGGGGCTAGAGGCATCTGGACCAGGACCACTTTCATTGTGTTTCATCACAATCCAGACCATAATCAAATCTTTTGACTCTTCCTATACTCTATATATCAGCAGTCATCCAAGGAACAGACAAGATAAAGGAAGAAGGAGAAGGAGGCTCGCACATACTTATTCACTGTTGCTATGGCTCATGGGAAAGTTAATGAACTACAGTGACATACACCCCTTCTTGCTTCCCAGCAAATGTCTCAAAGTACTCTAACACATGCACCTATTATCTCACTCCCAGTCCCCTTCCCTTCTCCTGGTCTTTGGCTGCTCTATCAAACAAACAAGCAGAGTACACATACAAAAAACTTCACAATGAGTCAGAGAGTCCTGATGGCAGTTGTGAATGGGTGGGGATAGATGCCCAGCTTTAAAACAACTTCAGATATGAAAATAAAACCACCCCTGTCCTCCTCCTCTGATGCTCTCTCTGACATTTGTATTCTTCCTAGAAAAACATCAGCTGCCGTTCTGAAATCTTAACATTGGGTACTAAGCATTAAATTTAAAGCATTCCTCATCATTTACTATGCTGCCTACACATTACAGTCCAACAGCATCTGAAGGGCTGTATGATTTCCACTCATAATGTAAAGAGTGATAGAGGATAAGGTTCTGGGATGTGTGCCAGTCTTAGTCCTAAAAATCAGTATTCTATAAGCATATTGCATCTGGCTTTTTTATTTGCCAGAGATCTCGCCTACCTCATGCTACTACAAATCCCATGATTCCATAGATTGTTGCCAGGATGATCAATAGGAATATGCACTACTTAGTAATATATGCATTAAATATTTTGGGAACTTTTCAAAGGGCCTTTCACAATTTATAAGTAGTGGTAACTGATAAGTTCATCTCTACCAGGGCAGAAAATCCATTCTTTTTGTAGCTTCTCTGGGTTTTATGGGGGTTTTCCTGGTGTCTGACTACTATCAGAAATAGAGCAGATGTATGTGGACTGGCCATACAAGTAAGAGCCGCATTTGGCAATAGATCCACTGGCTACCTTTGCTGTACCCAAGGCTCTGAGAACATGAGGACATAACTGCCTTCTGATCAGAGACATACAAAGATATCAATTCCAGACCCTTTATGAAGAAAGAAAGAGTATTCAAGGCAAGTGAGAAGAGGGATTATTCATGCTTCAACACTAACTACTTCTTCATACAGGGCAAATCTATTTGGCGACAAATGCAGATCTAGCCCCAGTCACCCACAGAGCCGGCTGGCTCCCATCAAGTGTTGGCTCCATGCGTGCAGAGGGGCAGAACCAGCATGCTGCCACTGCCCTGGCAATCTATGGAGGGAAGCCGCACACACCACGTGCGTTCCACATTCCCCCCTATGTGATTGCCCTCCTGGTGAGGCAGGCAATGTGGGTGAGGCATGGGGTGCCAGATTCCCCACACCTCGGGGCAAAGTGGACCACCACCTCCTTCTGTCTCCAGCTGTCTGATGAGGTGGTAACAGAAAAGTGCCCAGTATAGATTCAGTGCAGTGCCTCTATATGGTATTAACCATAACTAAATATCATAAACAGGCATTTCCATCCAAACAGGAAAAAATGGATCAAGCAGGATCTGCAACACAAATTAGAAATGGCATCTTTGTCTTGCTCCAGAAGCAATATGCCAAGGCAAAAATTACATTTTCCTGATTGGTTTCATTTTCTTAGAGAAAACAAATCAAGAAAAGTTACCATGAATCATACTACCAATGTGCTTCAGGCTGCTAAGAGGAAATGAAAATGGATGTGTCATAAGGAGGGGGGGGGGTTCTTCCACCTATTTTAAGAGATAAACATTAAAGCTTTTTTCCCCAAACAATTCAAAATGAAAAGAGATGGGAACAGTGGTGTTTGGCAAAAAGGGACAAAGTCCTGCAACCTCTGTTTCCAAAATTCCCAAGCAAAACCAATAATCAGTATTCAGTAACACTAACCAAGTAGTTAGGTGATAGATTTCAAACTATGTTGTTTCCTAATGCAAACTGAGTATCCTTTACTCACAACTTCAAAATCCAAAATTGTCCCCAGGGTTTGACAGAGATAATGACACTTTTGCTTTCTAATGGTTCAATATACACAAACTTTGTTTCATGAACAGTATTCTTAAAACTATTGTGCAAAAATTACCTTCAGGTTATGTGCGTAACATATATATGAAACATACATTAATTACATTTTTAAACTTGAGTCTCCTATCCAACATATCTTTCCATTTTACTCCAGGATCACTAGAAATTACTGGGGAACACTCTTTCCTCAACCAATTGATAGACTGAATGAAAGAGTGCTCCCCGGTAGTTATCTGTGAGATGTAGTGCAATACCTTATCAAAATCATTACTGAAACCATGATACTCTACTTCAACAGCAGTTTCCTGATCTACAAGTTTGTAGCTTTATCTGAGAGAGAAAGAGAGAGGTGAATGGGGGAAGAGAAAGAATTCATCAATTCTTGCTTTTGAAAATCCCATTGTAGCCTCTTAGTAATCTCAGTGTCACAGACTGGCTGTTAATTTGTCCTAGAACCATTCCTGGTATTGGTATCAAAATGACTATTTCGTAGTTGTTCAAATCCCATGTTCATCTTTCTGAAAATGAGGACAATATTTCCTTATCTCCAGTATTCAGGGACCTCACTTGCTGTCCAAAATTTCTAAACTTTTCTCCAGCTTTAATATTAACAGATTCTCAACAGAGGCTGCATGATTACTTCTGATATTACCATTGGATGTCCTTCAACAAACACTGGAGACTTGATTAATTTAAGTTCTTGGCTTGAAATCCTCTCCTTGGGTCATTTATCATAACTAAATTGAGTGAGTAAAGGCATGATGACGCAGTGGTTTAAACCACTAAGCTGCAGAACTTGCTGACCAGAAGGTCAGCAGTTTGAATCCAAAGAATGGGTGAGCTCCATTGCTACCCCCAGCTTATGCCAACCTAGCAGGTCGAAAACATGCAAATGTGAGTAGATCAATAGGTACTACTGCTTCAGTGGGAAGGTAATGGCTCTCCATGCTGTCATGCTAGCAACATGACCTAGGAGGCGTTGACGGACAATGCTGGCTCTTTAGCTTTAAAATGGAGATGAGCACCCCCCCATCATACTTGACTAGACTTCATATCAAGGGTAAACCTTTATGTTTACCTTGAATGCAGTTTTGCTTCTTGGAAAAAATAGAGATAAAGTAGATATTGTTGTTCCAAAAAAAAGGTTTGATGTAAAGTAAGAACATAAGAACATAAGAAGAGCCATGCTGAATCGGGCCTCAGCCCATCTAGTCCAGCATTCTGTGTCACACAGTGGCCCACTGTTGTTCCAGAAAAAAGGGCAAAACCTTTGATACCCGTATCAACACAGAGGTGGCACTTGGATGTCCATTTCAGTAACTACTGATAAAACGCAGCAGAGAAGCAGTTAAAAAGGGTTCACAGCAAATGTGGCATATGAGGACTCACACTGGAAATAAAGCATCTGAGCAAACAAGCCATGTTATTAAAGCATTTCTACTTTATTGTAGAAAGCAACAGAAAGGCAGTAATACACATGCAACAGCATGTTTAACAAGTTAGAACAGGAGAAAACATACCATGAGGCACACAAAAATGGATGGCATACAGCAGAAGACTAACAGCAACTCTAAACTCCTCCCTTCTTCATCGCTGTGATTGAGAGAGTGAGCCAATAGGCAGAGCCTAGCAACAGTTATTTATTCCTTCAGACTATAATGTTACTCTACCGCTAGATGGCGCTCATGAGAGAGGAAATCTGCTTACTTCTATCATGCATCTACTCACGAGACACAAAACACATTCATTTAGACATATTGAACTACAGCATTTTGCTATTAATTTCAACACCCCTTCACAAAATGATGTATGTTCACATTTCTAAATTTAACCCTTTACAAAACTCATAATGTTTTTTTCGGTATTCAGTGGCTTTGTCAGACCATCAACAAAATTTTCGACAGAAGGAACATAATTAAGAACAATCCTTTTATCTTTAACAATTGTTGAACATTTGAATACCTAGCATTGATGTACCTAGATTTTATCTTTAAACCTTGGCTTTCTCCCAATGCTTTGTTTCCAGAGCTTCTTTTCAGCTTCCCCTCTTTTTAACATCTCTATATAATTTTGAGGTTCACACCAATCTTTCACCTCTGTTTTTACAAGATCACATAAGTACTCTTTTGGAGGAATTCCTTTGGTCTTTCTGGAACTACGTCTAGGAAGAACCCTTTCCCCTCCATCAGTGTCATCAGGGGCTACCTCTGTTTCAGAACCTGAATTAGAACTTACGGTTCTGCTAGGAGAAGTTTCACTTTTAACTTTTCTCCACTGAGGATCTTTGCTAGCTAAACTTGATCCACTAGTTTGTTTTTGACTTACAGCAGTATGCTGTGAATCTGGTTGCAAAACAGGTTGTATAGTTTGTGGTGCAACCTGAACAGATGTGAAAGGCACAAACACCTCTTGGTTTGCATGTATTCTTTCCCACCCACTGTGTTGCTGAAACTTCGCATTCTTTGAAACTAGCACTCTGTTGCCATTAAACCAGAAACGCCAACCTTTTGACTCAGGAGATGGGCCTAAGTATTTCAACTTTCGCCAAATTTTGTCCTTTTTGTGTCTCTGTTGGGAAGGAATTAGGACAAGGGCATCACTCCCAAAAACTCTGATTGAATTCAATTCAGGAGTTCTCCCAAAAAAGAGCACATAAGGAATGTTGTTTACACTCCTACAGAATGAACGATTCAAAATATGAACAGCATTTGCAACTGCTTCACCCCAGAATCTGTCACTCAATTCTGCATCTCTCATCATCTTTCTGGCGACAACATTTAAGATGCCAATCCATCTTTCTGCTACACCATTTTTGTTTGGTGAGTAGGGATTTGTTAACCTGTGCACAACACCAAACTTCTCAAACAAATTCCGCATTTGTTTTGATAAGAATTCAGCTCCTCTGTCTGTCTGAATTCATTGAACTGGTGTGTCTGGAAACTGTGTTTTCATCAGTTTCAACCATGCTGCAATTCTCTGGAAAGCTTCACTTTTGTTTTTCATAAAGTAAGTGAACTTTAACCATGAAAAGTCATCCACCAGGATCAGAAAAAATTTGGAACCTCCAATCGACACAGGATGGGGTCCTGAGATGTCAAAATGTACAAGCTCCAAAATCCTCTTTGAAACCCTAGCACTGGATTTCGCAGTTGGAGCACGTTTCAAATTTTCAGCAGCACAAATAGAACAGTCAAGAAATTTATCACACTGTTTGATAGACATTCCACTTAATTCAGCTGTCTTACACGAATAATTCCATGACAAATGCCCCATTCTCCTGTGGAACTTATGAAGACAATTCTCATGCAAAGGGGCAGGATTTGCAGGAAATTGTGATGCGCAAGCAGTCACTTCATTTTTAGCACATTTCAGGATAAAGAAACCATTTACCTGAATCAATGGAAATGAATTTCTCTGTGGATTCACTAACAAACTTTTGTCTTTCTCTAAAGACACTTTAAAATCTGCTTCCAACAGTTTGTAAACACTCAAAATGTTATATGCAACTTCTTTTACGAAATAAACATTTGTTAAAGTACATCCTAGTTTGTCAAGGTACAATTCACCACTACAAACCACTTCAACTTTTGAATCATCAGCAAGAGAAATGAAATTAATGTCAGAGTCTTTTACATTCTTCAAAAGTTCCTTGGACTTCACCAGGTGTTGTGTGCATCAACGATGAAACAGTCCTCTGGATGACCATCAGCAGTCACAAGAAAAGAATGATGAAAATCCTTGGATGGAGTATCAGGCCTCGACATCTGCCCCTTCTTCTCAGGATTTTGTCTGCAATTGCGGGCGTAATGCCCTCTTTTCTTGCATCTAAAGCAAACTACCTGTGACTTAGACTTTACAACACAAGCAGTGTCAGTCCCAGTCCAAAAATCTTTTTTCTTGCCCTTTAAAAGCCTTTTGCGGAGGAGCAGGGGCCCTCAATTTGCGTTGGGATTCAAATTCTGCAAGCTTCCCCGAGATGAAAGAAATGTTCAAATCTTCTTGCGGAAGACCATGAAGCGAGTCTACAAACCCATAGTAACTGCTGGATAAGGATCCCATCAAAATCAAAGCCTGTTGCTCAGCAGGAAAAACAATGTCTCTTGCTCTCAGCTCTGAAAAAAAGTTCACAAGCTTTGTGATATGGGTTTGCACAGAAGATCCCTCCTGCATCTTCAAATTAAAAAGCTGCCTCATCAAAATGATCTTTGTGCCAGATGACTGTCGCTCAAACATATTTCTGTACACTTTCCATGCATCTTCGGCGTGGACAATTCCATGAAGGTGAGGCAACAATTCATCAGAAACACCAAGTTGAATAACTGCAAGGGCTTTTGCATCCTGGGCAACTTGAACTGCAGAAGGTTGCAGAGGAAAAGACAATACAATGTCCCTCAAATCCAGCGAAACTAAATACGTCTTCGCCCTTATTTGCCAGGTAGACCAGTTAACTTCAGTTAAGTGTTGAAAAGGCAAAGAGCTGACTTGTATCCCAGGCAGAGCCATTTTGTAATAACTTCACTGCCTTCAATCTCAAATCCGGGAAAAAGCTGCAGCTTTTAAAATCTTCCTTTTACTGTAATTAACTCACGTTCTCCAGTCGCTTTCAGCTTGCTCCGTAGAAAAAGAAAAGCTGTGATGCACTCACGCAGACATGAGCAATCCTCTGAAGTCCCCTTCAGTGCATAGATTCATTTAGGAATGCATGAAAACCGCATGCTATCCTATGCCAAGAAAGACTTCACTGCTCACTTTACGTTCTAATAGTTAACAGTCCTCCGACCTTTCCAGCAAAATAATGCAGGAGAGCTCACCAGCAAATGGAAATCACCAGGGATGCAACAAGCCTGTTGCTCCAAAAAAGGTCCACTGCAAAAAGAGAGATCACTCCAACTGCTAGATTCGGCCAAAAGGACAAAGGTTACTGCAAATTTTGGCTGAGGCTCAGAACTTTCCAAAAAAAATGTCACTCATATTATCTAGCCACATGACTGCAAAATTCATCAATGCTGGGCCCATAACCTGTTGTTCCAAAAAAAAGGTTTGATGTAAAGTATGAAACTCAGCAGAGAAGCAGTTAAAAAGGGTTCACAGCAAATGTGGCATATGAGGACTCACACTGGAAATAAAGCATCTGAGCAAACAAGCCATGTTATTAAAGCATTTCTACTTTATTGTAGAAAGCAACAGAAAGGCAGTAATACACATGCAACAGCATGTTTAACAAGTTAGAACAGGAGAAAACATACCATGAGGCACACAAAATGGATGGCATACAGCAGAAGACTAACAGCAACTCTAAACTTCTCCCTTCTTCATCGCTGTGATTGGAAGAGAGAGTGAGCCAATAGGCAGAGCCTAGCAACAGTTATTTATTCCTTCAGACTATAATGTTACTCTACCGCTAGATGGCGCTCATGAGAGAGGAAATCTGCTTACTTCTATCATGCATCTACTCTCATGAGACACAAAACACATTCATTTAGACATATTGAACTACAGCATTTTGCTATTAATTTCAACAGATATCGACCAGTTATATCTTCTCTTAATCATCACAAATGCCATATGGATTTTTGCCCAATGTTGCCTTAAGCCTATTACATTTGAGTTCAAATTATATGTAAAACCAAACTTACCATTCTCTTTCTCTGTATAAGGAATCTACTTCATTTATCAGTTCTCCCTTGTTGATGAGGATTTAGTTCAAGAAAATTAATCCTCACAATTATAGATGAGCAAATCTTATTGGTATAATCCTCCAAGTTTTGAAGTATTTGAACCAAATAATTTACAGAAATTCAGAGTCTCTGTAAGCCTTCTCTTTTACCAGCCTTGTCAGAGGCAAATTTTCCCAATCCACACTTCACTTCTGGTTTTGGTATCTGGTTTCCAATCTTATATTGTCCTTCATGCTAATGAACAGTTTTAATATTATAAGTTTAAAAAATCATGTTCTTTCAGATACCTCACTAGATCTTATTTGATGTTGCAGAAGCACTAAGGTAGCCAAGAGCTAATGTTTTTGCAAGAGGATCTGGTGGCCCTATTTCTTCCTAGAACTGATCACAGATAGAACATAGAGCACAGGTAGGGTCTTGCCACCTCCTATCAAATAGATCAAAGGAATGGGGGATCTCAGACATCTAACTGGATATCATATATGTTTTATTCTGCATCCATTATTGCCATTCCAGTTGCCTGGAGGAGAAGGAAGGTATTTAGAGATGAGATGGACATTCAAACAAAAAATGAGATTCTGACTATCATAATTCCATCTGCCCTGATGTGCTTCAGAAGATAAGAAGATCTTCTTGCTCCCCTTTCACTCCAAAAGAAGACTTATGAGTTATATGGGAAAATCAGTATTGTTAGATCTTTACCCACAGAAAGCATTGCTACTGTGGAATCCTGTTTAAGACCAGGGGAGGTAAAATACGAGCAGTGCTAAAGAGATTTTCCAATTCAAATGCTTAAATTCTGTGGCTGATGAAAAAGAGCATGTGGACAGCATGTTAAATTACCTTAAATATAAATGCAAATTTTGTATATGGATATATCTATATATTAAGAGAGAGAGAGAGAGAGAGAGAGAGAGAGAGAGAGAGAGAGAGAGAGAGAGCAAGTTATAGATATATAAACTACAAAGAGTGGTAGGCTGTGGTAACATATGTGTAATTCTCTTTTAATAAAACAATGGAATGGATATTGGAAGATGTAAGGGGAGACTAATGGGATCTAATGTAAAACATCTCTAAGAAGAAATACTAAATGTGACCATCAGCCCCAAACCTATTTTCTGTATGCTTGAATAGCAATTGAATTGGTGAAGCAGGCAATTGGAACATTGTGAGATGGAATGGGAAATGAAATTGCGGGTAATGGTAGAATGCCTGAACTATTAAATAAATATTTCCTAACTGCACAGTCAGAGTCGGGTCATCCAAATCAATTTGCAAACTGTTCATTTCTAGAGATTGAAGTTAATGGCAAATGCATCCTAGAAGACTGATTCCCACTTAAATTTCTTTGCCTGCCTAGGTACACAAATAAACAAATCACATATTTTAAAATATCTGGATGAATTTCAGAAGGTGAATTTGAACTTGATTATGCTACAGTAGGCACACCACAATATTTTATTTATGATATGTATATGCTGTTATTTTCCCAGTAAGCTTAAAGCAATAGATATGGAGGATATCTAGTTTGCTCTTCACAAAACTATCATCTGAGGTAGATTAGGATGACAGATAGTATGCCTGTACAAGGACCTTCATAGCTGGATGGAAATGAAGCCAGATTTTACCAGCCTTCATCTAAGATTGAAATGCAGTTTCAGACTGTATTATTATATGGCATTATGGATAGGACTAAAAAGACTCTGTGCATTGCTTTATACTTGTAGTTATTTATTTATTTTCTAAATAAAATTTAATTTTATTTAAATAGAATTCATCTGGATAGGAAGACTTTTTATCAAAATATAAGAATATTGATGTTTGATTAAAACAGGGCATATTGAAACATAACATATGCAGGCATGATCAGAAAAAAAGTAGAATGCATTTTCCAAAAATTGTTATGCACTTAAGACATTTTTCAGGCTCAAGATTGTCACTCTAGAAAATAATGTAATATAAATAAGCTGGCACTTTGGTTATTAATAATATCATATTCTTCATGGAGTCTAGACTGTTCTCAATTGGCTAATTAATTGTTTTATTAATTGCTTTGGATATTCATTTTAAAACAGTCATGGGCAAACAATATGGTATCATGAAGAAGGAGCAGTAAAGACAGGCTTTGAATTGTATTCTTTAGATTTGGCTAAATGTTTACTGAAGACAAAAAAAATATAGGATTATAGGAGGCAGAACCATCTTTCTTGTGCATGAGAATATTTAAATACACTACTCTTTGCTCTATACAAATGTAGCTGATATACAAATGTAGCCTGTATGCATTATTTATTTATTTATACAGTATATTTCAAACATTTGTACCCCGCCCTTCTCAACCCCCCCCCCCCCCCCCCAAGGGGGGACTCATGATGGCTTACAGCCGGCAATAATTTGATGCCCAAACATACAAAATACAGTAAAACACAACATAATAAATAAAACATGAAGTTAAAATCCATTTAAAACAGTATTATTAACTAAATAGCCATATCTAAATCCGAAGCTAAATAAAGCTAAAAGACAAAAAAATTGCATTGTACAAAGATTTTCAAATTTTGAAAAATACAATCTTTCTTTTGATTTATCCAATTTATCAGAAGACTAAAGGATAGTGGTGGGGATCTAATGACTAAAACAACTGAAAATGCTCCTTTGATAATATTTCTTTCTAGCCATACCTGTACAGCACGAAAGTTGTATGAAGTCATTTCTCAAGGGCATATCAAGAATGTATATTTCATAGAGCTCACTGCACAGAGATGAACCTACACCCAAGGGTATATTTCTGTGCATTTTGGAATTATTCTCTGATAAATATTAATTCCAACGTTGATATTTGTATATTTATGAATGTTGGATGATCTCAGGAAACAGAAAATGGATCATGCCATGCCATAACTGGGTAAATAATGTGGAGAAAAATGAAGACTGGCAAGAAAGTGACCTGTTAGAGGAAATGAAACGTCAAATGCCTCTTTCTGTGCGTGATAGCTTCCTGAGAGGGACAGGTGGCAAGCCAACTTAAAGCACCAGCACTTCACCTCTGGAGACCTTGCTCAAGTTCAAAGACAAGTCACATGTAAAAATGAATTTGTTGGTCTCAGTGAATGCCCTTCACTGCATAATTTGACAAGATTGGCAGGTGTCATCTGGGAGACTACGGATGGGTGAAAAGGGATTTTAGAGAACTTGGCTGAAGCGCTGCCTATAGGAAATAGAGGGATAGGTTTGTGCAGCCATACTAAGCAAACCTGGGAAAGTTCCATTTTCTGTCACATAGTGTAGAATTCAATTTTACCAAGAAGTTGGAAGGGGGGGGATATATAGGCATGAATAATTGTTGGCATCTCCTATGAAAGAAAAAGCAAACAAGGTTCTTAAGTATTCTTTAAGATGTTTATTTCATAAAACCAAACTGTAATATCAGGCAGAATAGATTTCTCCTCCTCCTCCTCTCTCTCTCTCTCTCTCTCTCTCTCTCTCTCTCTCTTTTCTCTTTGATGCAACAAAGTATCAAAATACCCTAGTTTTAGATCCAGAATAATAAAAGTTACATTTACTTGAGCCTTAGTTCAGGAGAAAAGAAACAGCCAAGGTATCATAATTCCTAGCCAAATGTCTATTTCAGAGACATCCAAGTTGGTTGTCTTCATGATATCTCAGTTAATCTCACAGCTTAATTTTGTCATGTCTCCATTTTAATTTCTAAATACATAAGAAAAAATGTGCTGGATCAGATTAAATACCATATTTACTCGAATCTAGTGTGCCATCAAATGTAATGCACACCCCAGTTTTCAAAACCCTGAAACCAAAAAAGCATATCTGCTGGCAAATGTAATGAGCAGCGGCAAAAAGGGTACTCTTTGAAATGTGTGCAAAAAAGGTTTGCATTGCAGTTTCTGCCTGCTTAGAGCTGCTTCTTCAGAAACCAAAGTGTTAGGACATCAATTCTTCCAGAAATTGAAAAACAACCCCCCCCCACCCCCGGAAATAGGCAACCCTTCCCTCAAGGAGCCTCTCCTATTTATCCTGCCTCAGCTTCCTTGGGTGAATCATGCTATAGAATGAATGCAGCCTGACACCACTTTAACTGCCCTGACTCAATGCTATGGAATCCTGAGAGTTGTAGTTCTACAAGCTCTTTAGCCTTCTCTGCAAAGGGAGGCTGGTGCCATTCCAAACTACAAATCCCAGGATTCCATACACTGAATAATTGTATTCTCCTTGTTATCAGATATCATGCATGCTTGTAGTATAGGTGCCTCTTAGGTGATTCCGAAGTCCTTGGCTGAATCTGCACTGGAATTAATGTAGTGTAACACCACTTTCACTGCTATGGTTCAATGCTATAGAATCATGGGGGCAGTAGTTTACAAGGTCTTCAGCCGTCTCTGTCAAAGAATGCTGGTGCCTCACCAAACTACAACTCCCAGAATTGCATAGTAATGAGCCATGCCAATTGAAAGTGGTATCAAACTGCATTAATTCTACAGTGTAGATTCATTCTAGACTGGGGTCTATGCTGGGGTCCTAGACTTTAGCCCCCAAATCTCCTTAGAGCTGCTAAAGGGAACCACAAGCAAATCTCACGGAAAGCTCCCCTGACTTACCGGAAGGAATTGTGAGGACTAAATACTCCAAAAGCAATCATCCAAAAAAGAGGATTTATTTATTTGTGATATTTCTAGCCCACCTTTCTTAGCCCGAAGGCAACTCAAGGCAGCTGTGTTTGCAGGACTCTGGGGCTCATAGTTTAGGGAAGGGTTTCCCATTCTCAACAAGAGAAGTTCTTGACCTATAAGCTACAAGCTACAAGCCCCAGAACTCTGCAGGCTTTTAAAGTGGGAAAGGAAAGTCCGATCAGATCTTGGAAACTAAGCAAGGTCAGTACTATTTCATGTTTGAAAGGGAGACCCTCAATGATAGATTATACTTCACAGGAAAAAATCACTTTGTCCCTCCCTCCCTCCCAGCTGGGGAAGAAGACTGGACTTCAGAAGGTTTGTCTTTGGCTTCTGACTCTCCTCAGGGAAGAAATGACTTGAGGAAGGAAAGAGGTGCTGTTTCTTCCTCCGTCCCCAACTTGGGGAACAAGGAAGAAATGGCTTGGAGAGGGTGCCATTTCTCCTCTGTTTCCCAAGTTGGAAAGCGAGAGAGAAGGCCAGAGACAGAAACAGGTGCCATTTCCCTTCCTTGGGGGATGAAGGGGAAATTACTTGGGGAGGAAAGGAGCACCTTTCTCCTCCATCTCTCAGCTGGGAGACAATCAACCGGGAGAGGAAGGAGAAAAGCTTGGGGAGGGAAGCCCCTGCTCCACTATCAGGCAGAGGCTGGTGAGTTCACTAGTCTCACCCTGACAGAGGGACAAAGGCACCTTTTGCTGCACAATTGTAATGCGCCATAGAATCGAATGCACATCTCAATTTTGGCTAAGCAATTAAGCCAAAAATGTGTGCATTAGATTTGAGTAAATATGGTACTCATCTGGTTTACCATTCTTTCCCTATAATTACTAATCAGACAGGCTTTGGGAAGCTTACAGGCAGGAGATTATAGCAATTTTCTTTTTGTTTCTCAGAGGCATGTAACAGATGATACTAAAAGTATCTGATAGCCTTATTCTCCAAGACAGTAGCTATCCTTATTTCCAACCATTCAGATTTTTTCCATGTTATACATAATTTTCCGTACTTTGGGAGAGCTGGTGTATCCTGACATTTGAAAACCTGTTTTCCAATGACCAAATGTTCTGGAAAAGGAATCTTATATTTGGATACCAGCTCCTCTTGATTTTATAGAGCTCCTGATTGCCTGGAACACTTATGTATGTATTTATTTATTTACTTAAGCTCATACATAAGAGGCTAGAGCTACTTTTTTGAGCACCAGGATATAAGAATGAAAGGGAAGAGTCAGTAACATGAATGTTGCACATGGTAAAGCAGATGCAGAATCTGACTTTTCTTTCACATTTGTATTGTCCATACAGAGGATCACTGGGCTATGATTCAATCTGTATTTGGAATCAAGAGTATTTAGTTGTTGACTATTACTGATATTCCCCAAAGATTATTACATATGTTCAAGAGAAGGACAAAGATTGCAGTTCACTAGCTAAGGTAGAGAACAAGAATGCCTTTTGCATTCTCTGCATAAAAGCCAACTGGACTGGACTGGGAGAAGAATCTGTATTCACTACTGATCACAGAACCATCAAGGCAGAATAGCAACTAATGTTATCAAGAGTAGTCCACACAGAGCATGGGTCTCATCTACAACACTTTGGGCACCTCTACGCTGACCACTTAACATGGACTGAAAACTGTTTTAAAATGCAGTTCTTTAATGATGCATGGAACATTCATTAAAGTGTTTTTTTAATTGCATTTATTGCTGATGTTTTTGATTTTATTTTATTGTAATTTGTTGCCTGGGCTTGGCCTCATGTGAGCCGTCCTGTGTCCCCATTGGGGAGATGGGGACGGGGTACAAATAAAGATTATTATTATTATTAGAGGCTTTCAACTGAGAGAAGCATAATCGAGGGATACCCCAAAATAGGGCCCATGGTGTGCATCCTAGTTCTAAGGAATGATAGCCTCTTCTCATTCCTATAATGCTATAATGAAGCACTGCATTCCTCACAAGAAAGTGGCTCTTGAACAGGCATTATTTGGCAAAAATGTAGTTTTTTCTGAGCAGACACCTCTATTCAGAAAGGATTGTAGGTAGTTCAGTTGTTTGGAAATCACTGCCACTTCTGGTTTCTGATCAACTCTATTTTTGTCTAAAAATGGCTTCCTAAATCATGATGATGATGATGATGATGATACATAGTAAACCTAGTTGGCTATTGAGCCTATTGTTTCCTGTATCAAGATATCTCTCTTTTGCTACAGAAATGCAGTTGAAAAGCACAGAATTCCTGTTTGCCCCCTTTGTTAATCTATCCTTTACAACCCACTGTTATGTGGTGGGAGTTTTTATATTTGCCTTGTCTGGTTCATTCTTTCTCATCTGACAGTAGTGAGATTCAATGGGAGTGTCACCTGAAAAGAAGCTAGCATACAAAAGCCTTCTGCTTTGAGCTGGAATTCAGCAATAAGAGCTAACACCCTCCCACGCAGGCCTCCCTTGCCTGTCCTCATGCAAATGCCTCCACAAACTGCAAGAGAACAAGGGGGACAAGCTGACGCAGTCTGACAAGAATGCCGCGCTGCCTTAGAAATATTATTGCCAGGTTTTTTCCATGACATGTTATTAAATATTTAAATACTTCAAACTACCCCCGGCGGGGATATTGGAAGCTTGTAAATGCAAAAACAGATTTGCCAGAAAATATGATTTGTGCTGCCTCAACACCAACACCCTGAAGTCTGATTGTTCTCATATGGTTTAAGCTTGAAATTTAATATACACTCTTTGGGGGGGCGGGGGTCTTAAAGTAATCTGTGCCTAACATTTTAAATGGAATCACACCACTGCCTATATACACACTATTGAATAAAGCAAAAGAACAGAATAAAATATATCACATTGCATTCTACAACTCAGTTAAAATGGAACACAGAATGGTTTCTAGTTAATTTATTTGTCCTAAGCATTCTCAAGCTGAAATCCTATATACACTTACCCATAAGCAAATCCTATTCAAATGGACTCAATGAGACTTATGTCTCAGTATTTAGGACTGCCTTGTTATTTTTGCAATTAATGATTTAGTCACACACACACACACACACCTATTTGCAATATAAGCTGTTGTCCCATTGAGCACATTGTGTCATAGAAAGATGGGAAATAAATAAGTACGTGTCTTCTGAACCAATGAAAGGTATATTTATTCAAGTAAGCATAAGACAACAAAATCAAGAAAACTGAGTCTAGGAGATTTGTAGCAGAGATAACACACTTATGTTCATGTTTGGTATAGGTTTCCAACTTTGCAGCATGAACAAGTTATCATTCACTAGCATGCCAAAAAAATGTTTCAAAATCTAGTAATGCACAATTGAATAAGCATAGCAGGGATGGCCCAATGTATTTTGTTTCCTGAAGCAGAGCAGCAATTGGTTCCTCTGACCCATATTGCTTGCTTCCTGGGCTAGCTAAGGCTTTTTTAAAGATAGAAAGTGTTACAAATTCCTCTCTGTTTGGCTGTAAAAACACAATGGCAATAATTTAAACAGTTTTGAAAGAAGATCCATGGGCAAAGAAACAACTTGAAGGAAAGCTAGAGTGCAAGTGGCATGGGTCACAGAGCATATACAACCAAAAATTGGCAAGGACTTTTCATTGTGCCTTTTATACGGCAGTGAAGAGAGCAAAAGAACTTATCATGCCTCCTGTAATCTTTTTTTAGCACTCCATCCTGCAGAGCTTTTCTGAATGGTGAAGAGGCTATTGAGGTCAGGCTCTAAGAGGCCATGTTTAGAATCCTTACTCTTCTGCTGTGATAAATTTTTCGAGCAGAAAACCATTGATATTGGTTATGAATTGATGCTAGACTTATACAGAGGTATCCAATGTGCATCTAGTCAATTTTGGAGGTGCGGGATCAGTTTCAGTTGTTGCAGCCTGGTGTTGTGAACGAGATGCTTGAATTAGTCCATCTCATTGTTTGTAGTCATGACCCTTTTCTGTTTTGGCTCTTAAGAACTAGCAGTCATGGATTGATCATTTCAGTCCCAGGGAAGATAAATGCCTAACTATATAAGAGGGAAGTGCCTTCTTCCTTCTTCCATAGCAGTTTGATGTTAAACTGCATTAATTCTATAAGATGGATGCACACTTTGAAAAAAAAAGTTGCAACTATAATTGGAACAACTTGGAATGCTTACTGTATCTGCTTACTTTTAAAAGTAATTTTCCAAGGAGAATTTAGGGTTACCAGAATGGTCCCGAATCTCCTATACTACTGAAATTAGCTTCTCCTGAATGCTGGCTAAATATATTCAAGAAAAGACTGGACCTTGCTTTCTACATATTATCCTAATTCTAACATTTATTCCCTTCAATTGGCTATCAAGAGATCAAGTGGGTTAAACTCATTAACTCCCCGTTATTCTTTTGTTGAGTCCATCCTTTTAAATTTCCCCTTCCATAACAAATTCATCTCCCTAGCTGGTTGGTCTTCCAGTCATGTCAGTTACCTAATTAAACTTTACATTTCAACACTGTTCTAAGCAAAAGCACATTCTCTAACACAATTAGTTCTCTTCATATATAACAGCCATTTATACAAGATGTACATTTTTTAGTACTCCCACGCAAAGATATTATTAACAACATACATATTCCTACATCACTGTAACATTTAAAGACTTGTGCCAAAATGCCATCTGTCACAGTTTTAGAGCACCTTTGAACAGAACACGTACTTTGGAACCTCTCATTTTTGGACCCAGTGGGCATCCTCATTCAGGGATGAGGGACAAATTATATTGATGTCCTTGGTCTTTTCACCTTATTCCTCATTTATTCAAAAAAGGCAAGTGAACAGCACAGCCAATAGTGCCCAAAGGTTCTAGGAGTTGGCATCCATCTCCCTAGAGAGACATAATAATTGATCCGTGTCCCTCTTGGTTGGTGAAATCCTGCCTGGAGGGATTGCGTGACCCTCTGTTGAAGATAGTAAACATCTCCCTTGAGCAAGTTTTTCCAGAGGGCTTAAAAGAGGCTATGGTCTCCCCGCTGCTGAAGAAACCGGACTTAGATTGCTTGGTTCCCTCCAATCACCATCTGGTTTCGAACCTTTCGTTCCTGGGCAAGGTGATTGAGAGGGTAGTAGCGGAGCAGTTGCAGCAGTTCCTAGATGATACAGCCGGATTAGATCCCTTCCAGTCCAGCTTCCGTGTGGGGCATGGGATGGAGACTGTGCTGGTCTCCATCACGGATCATCTTTGATGCCAGCTTGACCAGGGAGTGTCAGTGCTGCTTGCGTTATTGGACCTCACAGCAGCATTTGACACAGTCGACTACAATCTTTTGACCCTCTCAGGGGAACAGCCCTTAAATGGCTGCCCTCCTTTCTCCACAATCAGGGACAGCAAGTGGAAAGGGGAGGTTTGGTCACTGAAAGGTCCCCTCTACTTTGTGGGGTTCCCCGGGGGGCCATTCTCTCCCCTCTGCTTTTTAACATCTACATGTGACCACTTGCTCAGTTGGTTCGAGGGTTCGAGCTAGAATGCTATCAGTATGCTGATGACACTCAGCTTGTTCTGAGGATGGAAGGCCGGCCGGACTCTGTACCCGATTATTTCCATCAATGCCTCAAGGCTGTCACTGGATGGTTGCGTGCCAGCAGATTGAGGGTGAATCTGGTGAATCCGGAGATCCTATGGCTGGGTCGACCGGGCAGTGGGGATATTCAGTTGCCTACCCTGGATGGCGAGACACTACGGCTGTCATCATTGGTAAAGAGCCTGGGAGCCCTTTTGGACCCTCTGCTGGTGACGGAGGCCCAGGCCTCCAACATTAGCAAAACCACCTTCTTTCATCTGCAGCAGGCTAGGTGGCTGGCCCCCTATCTGTCTAGGGATGACCTAGCTACGGTGATCCAGGCCACAGTCATCTCGAGATTGGATTACTGTAATGTCCTTTACATTGACCTGCCTCTGTCTGTAGTCCAGAAGCTCAAGTTGGTACAGAATGCAGCCACCCAGCTTTTCTTGGGGGTACCGGTGAGATGTCATATAACACCAGTTTTGCAGTGGCTGCATTGGTTGCCAATTGAACACTGGATTACTTTCAAAGTGATGGTTCTTACCTTTAAGGCCTTATATGATCCAGGGCTTGTGTATCTGAGGGACCGCCTCTCCCCCTACCAACCCCAGAGATCGCTCCATTTTGAGGACCAAGACCTATTGGAAGTCCCCAGTTTTAAGACCTTTCGTTTAACAGCAACCAGACGTAGGGGTTTCGCGGATGTGGCGCCATCTCTCTGGAATGCTTTGCCACCAGAAATTTGCACCCTGCGGGATTTATTGATTTTCCACAGGGCGTGCAAGACACACCTGTTTCGGCAGGCATTCAAATCCTGTTAGTGTGGTTTTACATTGGTTCTATTGTGCTTGTTTCTGTTTTTGTGAGCCGCTCCAAGCCCCTGGGAAGTGGTGGCATACAAGTCTGAACAATAAATAAATAAATAAATAAAGTCTCAGTGTATGTCCAATTCTTTCAAATATGGTAGGTATGTTTACTCAAAAACAGGTGGCAGCCAGAAGCAGATGGATGTCACTAAAACTATTAGAAACATGATGCTCAACCTACTGGGCAGTCGAGGTTGCAGGTTGGGGTGGAACACAGAACCTCGGCAAGTATCATACCCATGCTGCTTAAGCATCCTCTTTCCAGGGGGGCTCTGTACCCTAGGAGGACATGTATAGCTGTTGAAAGGTATCAGCCAATGCATGTACACCTTTCTTTTAATTAATTGGCTGGCTGTTTTATTTCAGCCAACCAGAGCAACCTAGGTGTCAAGTTTTTAGTTCTGTCAGGTGAGCTTGTTTAAAGTATGGAGCCTGTGAGACAGTTTCAACTTGAACATTATTCCATCCTCTAATTCAATGCCTTGTACTTTTGCATAGAGATATATTGTAATTTTGTCACAACTTTGTGGAGATCAGTGTCTTCAAGGCATTGGAACTGTATGGGATTTTCTGTTGGCGCTTGACCCACATAGCTGGGGGTAGACACTTTTTCTACACACATTGGTGATTGCAAGAGCATATTGGAACCTGTCCAGCCGGACTCTTATGTGTCTCATTCCACAGGATTCCGCAACAGTGGTGGGCTCATTAATCAACAAGTGGGTTGGTTGATGCTTGGATCCAGACCCATGTGTACAAACCCTATTTACAGCTGTACCCAAAATAACATTGTGGGTAATTATTTCCATTTTGGATGTGTTTAGTTTTTGGTTTATTTTACAGAATAGATCTTCTGTAAATAAAGGACCATTCTAGGAAGATAAATGACTGGAAATAAGTTCTTCCTCCACTAAGTTAACAGTTGCATTTTATTTTATTTTTAAATATAAGGGAGCAGGCATACCATGCATGTTAGTGACTCACTTGGCTTCATTTGACAGTGAAGAAATTGAGCAAAATATGTTCAGACCACCATTGAATCAATGAATTGGTTACAGGATGGATTCTTTGTTAATGCAAGGTCACTTTGACATTCTAAGATCTACCTTCACGTTGTCACATGGCTCCAATGAAGTGCATAAGAGATTATTTCAAGGTCTCTTTCTATCTTCTCCTATTTTTGTTGAATCATATTCATTCTTATTCATGAATTTATTTTGGAGCCAAATGTATATTACTTTATGCTTGTTGACACAAATTTCATTTGCTCTCTCTCTCTCTAGACCACTTCAGCAACAGATCTAAATCCATTCTGAATCCTACATGCTGCTCAGTGGTGACCTCAATTTTACAATCAGGTGGCATCAGCAAATTAAATTGGCTATTCTCTGCATTTAGGTCACTAAAATAGATTGGAAATAGCAGAGGTAATAATAATTATTATTATTTTATACCCCGCCAACCATCTCCCCGTGGGGACTCGGGGTAGCTTACAAGGGACAAGCCCAAAAGACAATTAAAACACAGAAGACAACATTTACCAATTAAAAACATCTATTAAAAACAGTACAACATAATCAGGTTGAAGTACTAACTTCAGTAGAACTCCCAGACAGTAATTCCTACCAGTTTAACATGCCTCACTATAGCTTTTTTATATTGTCTAATTGTTTTTATCCATTTTTATTAACATCCTATTTTTGATTATGAAATCATTGATTAAAACTTTACCTGCACTTTAAAAAAGTGTGCAAGTATTTTGCATCTTTAAGCCAAAAAAGATAAATGTGAAGTGTGCAGCCAGAAATCATTTTCTTCATATTGTATTCATTCCAGCCTCTCTCTCTCTCTCTTGCTTTCTCTCCCTCTCACTCTTCATGAAGCCAAACATACCAGAAATAAAAAACACACAAAATCAACTAACCAAAAGTTTCTCAAAGCAGACAAGAAGTCCTAAAGCCCCGTACTCTCACACTCATGCTAGTGTTCCCTCTGACACTAGCTCCTAACTACAAACACTGCTTGTATGTCAAATCAAAACCAGGTAAAATGACAGCTCATAACTGAAAATGCTCTTAAGTTGGGATGTTCTTAAATCCAGATTCCACTGTGTGTTTATTATTGTATGTGTTTTATCTTGATGTGTTTTGACTGTTGTATATTGCCTTGAGCCATGTGAAGAGGCAGATAAAAATAAAATATATTGGTATTATTATCCTCTGCCTTTCTACTTATTGGAAAGACTGTTGTCATCTTCCTGCATATATGGTTACACCAATATTGTGGAATAACTTGCCCATAAAGTATGGTGGTTCCATTATCTTTAAAAAAATATATTTCCTTGCCAGATGAATGATTTTAACATGATGACTGTTTTTATCAACTGTACCTGCTTGTATTTTGCATTCCTCAGACTTTAACAATTGCACTCTACTTTGAATAATAAATGAGCATTAAAAGTGCAAGGTAAAACACTTGCGATAAATTATTGCAAAATGTAGAAGATGAATCAACAGATAACATTCACAAACACTGAACACAGCAGGCAAGACCCTGCACAAACATATTGCTTTCCAGTATCCCAACCAAACTGACACAATTTTTATTGTATTCTATCATTGAAAACATACCTTCCAAAAATAATTATTTTTCCCCTGAACCAAAAGAGTTAATCTTAGACAAAAAAAATCAGTCATGCAGTCCAAATTTAACAAAACTATGTACATATTCTTGCATATTTGGTGACCAAAGATTTTAGAATGCCAAACTCCTTGTAAGATGTCCTATGCAAATATGAAACCTTTTCAATTTACAATTACAAAGTTCAGCACATCCCAGAAGGTTTTGTATATATCAAGACATTATTGGGTTATGTGATAACATAGAAGAGAATGCTGGCATTTGGAAATAGTTATGGTAATCTTTTGTTCTCCTTAATGATTAAATAGGGTGTGAGTACCAGTTCCTATTCTAAACAGTGGCATTGGGAATTTTGGCAATCATTAGGGAATAAAAGCTCAAAAGCTAAGTTTGAAAGACAGAATGTTACATTGAGATGATAATATCTACATGTTTTTCATCACACCTATTGTTTGCATTAAAGCAGTTGCATCTAAAGCTATTTGATTTGAGATACTACCACTTTTTCTTCAGTGTGCTATGGACCAGTAGTACCATATTTCTGCCTATATGTGATATCTAATATTTTATGGTCTCACCATCCAATGGTGGAGTAGTAAATATTTTCCATATCCTGGCCCAGTAATCAGAACAAAAACATCAGTCAAGATTTTTTTTTAAAAAAAACTAGGACTCAGAAAGGCAGCTATAAATGAAGTAGACAAGATCCTAAAGTGTAAAGATATATCACTGGATATTAAAGTTAGGATTGTTCATGCATCGTAATTCCCATTTCAATGTATAATTGTGAATACTGGACAGTGAAGAAAGCTGTTAGGAAGAGAATAAACTAATTTGAAATGTGGTGCTACATTTATTTATTTATTTATTATTTCGATTTGATGGATCGCCCTTCCCGAAACTCAGGGCGATTTCCAGCATATAAAAGCCCAAGTCTTAAAAACATCATAAAACCTCATAAAACAGTTAACAATCCCAACCCCTACCATCCCCTAAAACCATAACAAATCAGGGCACAACTGAGTCATACAAGAATAGCGGTAGCACGGCCAGGTGGCAGAAGGTCTACATACATACATACATACATAAAGGTCTATGGATACTGTGGACTGCTAAAAAGACAAATAAATGGCTCCCAGACCAAATCTAACTTGGACTCTCTGTAAATGACTAAACTGAGATTGCAGGCCCATCCAGACAGGCCTTTACCCCCATACTTGTCTCGGATTTACCAGAGGCATCCAAATGACACCTCAGGTAAAGCCAAATTAATTAAATATCTGGTAAGACCCATATCTTAGGTAGTGTTGTAGCCTGGCAAGCATCGGATGAGCTTTCTCATCCGATCTTTGCTGGTCTGAGTCCCTCTACGGAGGTGAGAAGGTCGGGGTACAAAAGTTTTAAATAAATATATAATAAATTCGGAGTGCTCAGAGAATGAGGAAGAGGATGATAGGTTGCAACCTATAATTTCCAAGGAGCCTGTGGACGATAGCAGGGAACTATAGGCAGATGTTTTGGAATCTCTAGGCCATTTCCAGGGAATGGAAGAAAGTGATATCAGTTCCCATGAGAATAGCCAGAGTGGACTTTGGAGAAGAATGTGGAAGATGAAAATTTTCTCAGATCCAGTCACCTTGAAATTAGGAGGTAGAATGTAAAACAAAGACAAACTTGTTGTTCCCAGAGGCTTAGAGATCAAAAGAGAAAAAAACAGGTGTGTGCAAAGTGATGTCATGGGAAGGTTGGGATCTTTTAAGTGGTTTCTTGACTCTCAGGCCTTTAGTGGGAACTACATTGTAAAAAGGAGACACAGATCCTGGTTCCAAGTCCTAAGTCCCTGGTTCATGTACTTCAAGATTCTTGGTTTGAATCCTATTTATGACTTCATGTTCTTGGGGGTTTTGCCTTTCTTGTGTTCCTGTTTTCATGTTTATGGATATAACTTTTGAACAATACCCTGCCTAAGTATGATTTTATTTTGTGTTAACTCAAGTCTCTGTGTATTGTTTTTTGATGCCTTGGTTCAAAAGCAGATGAACTCTTGATCTCATTGGAAATTACTTTTTGCACTTTTGATTCTTCTTTTTTGATTTGCTTTTTTCTTTTGATAATTATGTATTAATACACTTAATCTTATTGGATTATCTAAACATTGTGTGGTGTTGGATGAAAAGGTGTTCCTGAGCTTCAGTGCAACAGGTAAGATCCAGGCCTTACCAGTTGTGGGCCCTGTGTGGATAGGGCCTGAGGATCCCTGTGCTCAATCCACACAGCCATATCGGGGGGTTTGGGCTCTGCAAGCCCCAAAAACCAATAGGGAAGCCACCCCCTTCCTCCAAACACCAAAATAAGTCCCAAAAAGTTTTTAAAATGTAACAGTCCACCTTTAAGATGGTCCTTCAATGCCCTTGGCACATAGAAATGATGTGTCAGGAGACCGAGGAGAGGAGGGGGAGGAGCAATTGTCTACGTGTCAGGAAGACTGAAGGACGAGCTTAATGGCAACCCAGTAAGGTTTTCTTTAATTTAAATTTTAAATCTTGTTTTGGGGGACTTTGGGGAGGGGGGGTTGTTGATGGGGTGTGGAGATAAAAAATGAGTGCCTAAGCAACTTAAAAAATGTGAAGACATTATATGAGATGACATAGAAAAGAAAATAATGTTTGATAATAGGCAGTAGGAAAACAGGAAGACCACATTACAGATGGATAGACTGAATCAGGGAAGCAATGGTCTTGGGTTTGTAAAACCTGAGCCCAACTGTTGATAGAGTGACTTGAAGATCTCGCATTCATAGGGTCACCATAAACTGAAGTTTAGCTGACAGCAAACAACACCAAACTGATCAACAAATCTGCATGGTTCAGGTACTAGTCACCTACAGAATTGCCTTCTTCTGGACAATCTGCCCTTTAGGACACTGAAGTACCCTGGACCTTTTCATCAGCCACCCCATTATTGTGGAGCTCCAACAGCTAAACAAGGTGTTGGAATTTAAAACACCATTGAGTACCCCTCTCTTCTGTCAGGGCTACCTAGTCAACTTTCAATTCTGAGGTTTGATTTACATTCTGTTGCTACTATGTGTCAATTCTGTATCTGTGTTTGGTGTGTGTGTGTAATTTATTGTATATTTATGTTCATTTGTTTTTTAAAAAATTATTGTACCCCATCTCGAGCCATCAGGAGAGGCGGGTAATAAATAAAATGTATTGCTATCATCATCATTTTAAGCAGTGCTGCATTAAAGGATGCATATTATTTTATCCTTAATATCATCCTTGTGCATTTGAGTGAATTCTCAAATTTTCCATGGTCTAGAGTAGGATGTCTGTAACACAGTGCTACTTGTAAACACTGTTGGATATTGTCCAAGATTTGTAAATCAAAGTGCAGGTAATAGTCAGCTTCTTAAAAGAATAACAATATAATCCTCTGAGAATTCAAAAATAAAGTCACTGGATTCAGTTAGATTTATTTCTGTTTAAGTGTTAATTGGGATCAGAGCCAAAACCCTCAGTTCTTGTGTGCTATTTTATGAACAAAATAAATACATTAATCAAATCAAAAATTATTAATATATTGGGTAAAAGAGTTAGCATTGTAGTAGGAATGTGTCTTGGAATGCCAATTTCATCATTATACATTAAAGATCCCAAGAAATTCTAACAAAGCTGTGCATACAGCTAGCTTTTGATATTTGAAGTTCTAGGATAGATATGTAGAGAGACATGTATAAGGAATGTGAGAAAAAAATGTGAGAAAAGAGGTTATACAGAACTATGGTCTTGTTAGTTTAACTACTATCCATGAAGCCTAATTTTTATGTCACACTCTTATGCAGCCCTCCAAGCATAAAAATGAAGACAATGCTATATAATTAGAAGTGTCTAAAACTCTTTCTCTTGGCAAAAGAGAATGGGTTTGAAAGCTTTGTTCATGAATTCTGCTTGGCTTGAGTCCTATGCTTTCTCTTTAGTTCTATATCTAGGCCTGCTGTCTTTTAAGCCGAAGCCTTCATTTTGATTCTCTGTACTCATTTTCTTCCACCATATGTGTCCATCCTTTGCCAGTTGGTTTACACTGCCATTTGCTTCCTTATGCCTACTAGCTTTTGAAACTTCCAATGCCTCTTTTCATCTCTCCTCCTTAAGAGGTCCAAAAATGACTGCCATCGAAGGGAAAGGGAAATTTTTCAGCAATTGACCCTACAGGCAGAGTATACTTGCCAACACAATACTGCTTTTCTTAGAACGAAATCATTCCAAACAAGAAGATCATCTGTCAGGCTTTAGAATAAGCTTCTCAAAAAGCTGTTGCTGCTTAATAGCATGACTGGAGTATGTAACATAGATGTGTTGGCACAATTATCTAGACCATTGGTACAATTTGTCAGCTTATTATTTATTTTGTCAAAAGCATCCCGTGAAATTTTGTCAAAAATACAAAATGCCCAGCGTGTGTAATTATAGTATAAGCTGTCTGTGAGGGAAAAGAGGTGCTAAATTTGATTCCAAAACTCTTTTGCTCTGCAGTTTAATTTTTGTGGCAGTGGCGAGTCACTAGTTTGCTTTGGATTTACTGAAATATAAATTAAGTGAACAAGCTGGATGTTAATTTGTCACTAGTTGCCACTGCACTGCTCTTTTGCTTTGACATTGAGACAGTGCTTCCTCACATTAGTAATAGCAGAGGCATTTGGGCATGATTCTTCTTTGGAGCCATAGCTAAATCCTCTTCTTCTCATAGTCCTAATCTGACCTCCTTAACCCTACTTACACTTCTTTATTAAAGGAACAATATATCAAGGCTGCTATTCTCGGCATAGCATAAATATTTGCATGCAGGGGTATGCTGTAATAGCACCGTGCAGACTAGCAACACTGAGCAACATAACAAATATTTGATGTGTTGTGCAATGTGCAATACACATCCACAATGTGAAACAACAATGTACAATATGGAACTATGACACACCATGCAGAAATACAATAATCCATGCAGAAAACACAATACACAGTGAGGTATATGCAACTCTGTTCTTCTCGTTTCAATAGAAAAGTCTGGTGCTGTGACAATGAACTTTCCTTCTCATACATAGTCATAGATATGTATGTATTTGTTATTAACAGAATGGCACCTACCCTGCTTGATTTTCATTATTCGGAAGTATTAAAATGGTATCACTATTTCAGAATTGCAGGACTTTTAAGACTGATAGAGCTGATGGAAATTTAAACTTTATTTAAGTGTACGAGCTCTCTCAAAGTGTAGCCTCTAACTCTCCTCTTCAGAAGGAATTGAAACCACTTAACATGGCTTTCCCTCTTTTGGGCCACCAAGTAGATGTCAGTCAGGGCAACCCAAAGAGACAGGTACCAATACAGAGGCAGGGTGGCATTTAGCCTTGCCCGGCAGTACAAAACCATGTTCAATGTGAATGGTCAATTAGACTGCGCTGCACCTCCTAGGAAGTTCAGGGAGTTCCTATTGGGCCACCAAGTGGGCTCAATCTGCTGTCTGGACACTGGATCAAGCCTGTTTCATTGGTCAGTGTAGAACTACCCTAAGCCTTCAGTTAGCCTGGATTGAGAAGTTTCAATTCTGTTTCTTCATCATCATCACCACCATCATCATCATCAATTTAATATTTGTTAATCGCCCTCCATCCAGGATGCTCTGGGTGATTTGCATAAAAGCAAAGTTAAAACAGAATAAAATATTACATAGAAATATAAAAATTAAAATTACAAATCAAATGCTCTACTGAATAGCCAGGTCTTAAGTGCTTGGGTAAAAGGCCGCAGGTCACGCATAGCTCTCATGTACAGTGGCAATGAGTTCCATAAGGCTGGGGCAGAGATAGAAAGAGCTCTATGCCTTGTGCTCACAAGACGTACTTCTTTGGGACCTGGTATATAGAGCAAGTTATGTTGAGAGGGTCAAAGTGACAACTGATGGCCATATGGTGAGGGGCGGTCTCTGAAATTAATGGGCCCCTGACTGTATAAGGCCTTAAAGGTCAAGACCAACATCTTATACAGAATCCGGTATTTTGCTAGCAGCCAATGTAAATGTTGAAGAGTTGGCGTAATGCGGCAATTCAACGGTGTTTTTGTAAGTAGCCTGGCTGCCGCGTTCTACACAATGCAAATCTTCCAGGTCGTAGATCTAGGAAGACCAACATATAGTGCATTACAGTAGTCCAGTCTAGATGTAACAGTAGCATGAATGAAAGTTGCCAGTGCCTTTCTTGTAAGGTAAGGTGCCAGCTGTCTTGCCTGGCGGAGATGGAAAAAGGCCTGTTTGCTGAAAGCGGTGACCTGGGCCTCTATTGACAGCACCCAGGCTCTTGTCGGTGGCAGATGGAGACAAAAGTTCTCCGTCGAAAGTGGGCAGGGGATGCATCACTCCTGTCGGGTGGCGGGCCACAGGATCTCGGTCTTCACCAGATTTACCTTCAGTCTGCTAGCACGCAGCCAATTCGTTACTGTTTCTAGGCATAAGATGAAATTGTCCGGTATTGAGGTTGCCCCAGGCTCCAGGCGCAGAAGTAACTGGGTGTCATTGGCGTACTGGTAACACTCCAGACTGAAACTGTGTACCAGGCTGGCCAGCGGTTGAATGTAGACGTTAAAAAGTAGAGGGGGAAGAATTGCACTCTGGGGTACCCCACACAAAAGGGGGGATCTTTCAGAGACTTGGGCCATATACTCCACACGCTGTTTCCGGTTTCGGAGAAATGAGTCAAGCCCTTTGAGGGCTAGGCCGTGAACTCCAGATATTGTGAGACGATTAATCAGTAGATCATAATCAACAGTATCAAACGCTACTCTGAGGTCTAGAAGCACCAACAGCGCTGATCCCCCTCTATCAAGCTGGCGACAAAGTTCATCAGTGATGGCGACCAGGACAGTCTCTCTCCCATGGCCAGGATGAAAACCGGATTGGAAAGGATCCAGGCCGGCTGTATCGTCTATAAACTGCCGCAATTGCCCAAGGGCTGCCTGCTCAATCACCTTCAGTAACAATCTCTAGTATCTTTCTAAATCATTCATAATTAAGCTTCAAGTCACTAACTCTATACTTTGCCTATGCTATGTTTCTCCATTGAACTCTCTTCCAAATAACACAACTATCGATAATTTTAATGTACAAGCTGTGCAGTTTAGATCTGCTTTTCTCCCATATATGTAAAGGACGCCCCTCTTCCACATATCTCTTTAAAATATGTCCAGTTTGGCTCAAATATTGTAACATATACAAAGATTTAGAAAATTACTTTTACCTGCAGATATTCTTAATGTATGCCTTTAAATTATAAAAGCAATGAGTCTTAGCATTGCCACTTCACTTGTCTTCGTTTTAGCAGATGTAAACTATCCCATTTATAATAATACTTGGCTTTAACATGGATTGTCAACCAAAGACACAAGTGGCCATTTTCAGTACAGTTAACTAAACTGCTGACTAGAACATAAATGGAAAATACTATTCCACATGTCTTAATGTTTTACCTGCCCACAAAGCAGTACAAGATTTTCTGTGGTTCCAGTCAGTGCACAAGCATTTACAAACTCCAGTCCCAATGAGCTGTAACCTCCTCATTTTAGATATGATTTATCAAGTGGATTTTGCTGCTCTAGTTCGGGTTTGACTTTTTCTAACAGGAGTGAATAGCTGAAATTCCCTAAACTGTATTCTTATTTTCTGCTTTTTAGTCTGTCGCATGTAGTTCGTTATTAGCCATATCTCATGGGGGCATAGTGAAAGACTGGAAGGTGCAACACGTAAGCTACAAGTAAAAGTCCTTCTGCACGGTTAAAAGACAAAACACATCATTTTTTTTAATAGAATTCTAATAATCGAGATGTTTACAAAGTAGAAATGGAAAAGGGATCAGAGAACACATTAATATCTCCCTCTTCAATTCTCTTCAGTGAGCCTCTTTACATCTTTAACCAGGAAGTGTGCAAAGTACACTTTGAGTTGCATGTGGATCACATGGTGTTTTGAGGGCCCCGGTTTATTCTAGATTCCCCTGTGTAAACTTTTTTTCATATTAAAACATTTTGGTTGCTTCACTCCATGTTTAATGTTCTAAAATACATTTTCAGAATCATAACAGAACTTTTAAACACTCCCATATTCCTTCTCCTCTTTTCACAAGCATCCTCCAAAATGTACCAGGGTTGGAATATGTTTACTTCAGTTCTAAATACTGATGAAGGTCATTTTGTATGTCTCATCTCTAGGGGAGTTATAACATCTATGGGAAAGGGGTGCTTTCCATCATGGCTTCAATGCATCTCCTTCAGGAAGCCAAGTGATAAGATAGGTTGACCATATGAAACAAGAACAAGTGCAACATGCATTGCAGCAGGGCAAGTATGGGTACCAGTATTATGAAAGATGCCTTCCTGTTCATGTAAACAAGTCCATTCCTCTATCTACACATTCTGTTTCCCTTTCAACCAGGGATATAATGGACACTAGGAAGGAAAAGTCAGACTCCATTTTTGTAGGTATGGGTGTCTACACCAACTATGATTAACCATTCATCTGTTTCTGTCTTTTCAACACAATTGTTTCTCCCCACATTTTATGGACCATTGAAGAACTTATTAATCCTATTTTCCATTTTAGGTTGTAAGTCCTGTTGTTTATGTAGTCAAAGAAGCACCTCACTTTTACAACAAAACTTAATCAGGAGCTTAGGGGATATTAGGATTGTAGAAGACCAAAAACAAATAATTCAAGGGACCATAAGGGGAAATCAGTGGAGGGATCATAATGGAAGAAACATATGTGGTGGCATGACAGCAACAGAAGCATGGTGAGTCATAGTTGGTGTGAACATTCATAGCTATAAGAATGAAATTGAAAAATGCTATCAGCAAGCTGCCCTTACTAGTTTTCATTTAAAACCTGTTGTCATCTGTTGCCAAGAAGAGTTACCTTTTCGTGTATGCAAGTGAAGCCCGATTTTCCATCCTCTATTCCACAGTGAATAAATAAAGCGCATGAGATTTACTTATAGGAGGATTTATGTCAGACGAAATGCTTCTCATCAGCCTTTATGTACAGTCATGCAATTCTACATCAGGACAGGACCAGATGGTCCAATATGTTCCTTTGAACCTTTAAGAAACTAATTCAAAAAACACTAATGATTTTTAAAATTACATTGTAGAGAAAAAGTACCAAGTTGGATGACTTCAGCCATTACCATTTTGGCCCTACCCTCCATATGTGGATTTGAAGCATTCCAGAAACAAGATGGTAGCATCTGAGAGAGCTGCACTGCCGCTGCCTCTACTCACTATCAAAGTACCAACTTAAGTTTGCCCTAGAGCTTCCTTGTTCAGTGGGAAGACTAATTTTGGAGACCCCATCACTAATTTTCTAAAACTATTGGAAGAGGTCAAGTAAGATCTTATGATTTCATAAGGGAGCATCCCTTGGACTTGGTAATAATATTATTAATGTAATACTCCAAATACATTTTGTAGTTATTTGCTGACCTATTTTCGTTCCCTTTGGATCATGCCTGAATTTGCTTTTTTCACTGCTGCTGCGCACAAAGTACCAACTTAAGTTTGCCCTAGAGCTTCCTTGTTCAGTGGGAAGACTAATTTTGGAGACCCCATCAGGGCTAGTTAGGAGGCTGTTTTAGGTTTCTATCTCAAATATGGGACTTGCACTAAAACTATTGGAAGAGGTCAAGTAAGATCTTATGATTTCCAGCAACTTGGTAATAATATTATTAATAATAATACATTTTAGTTATTACTTGTATCTCCTGATGACTTGAGACAGGGTGCAATAAAGTCAAAATATGAAAATAAAATACATACAATAAAATGCATAGATAAAAGCACTCTGTTATACATACACCAAACACAGGGTACAAATTTAACATATACAGTAGCAGCAATAGAATGTAAATCAAAACTAATGATTGAAAGTCAACTGTGTAGGCCTGCTGGAAGAGATGGGTCTTCAATTGGATCTCAAAACCTGACAGCCCATTTACCTGGTAATACAGTCATGGGGCAAGCGATGAAAAGGTCCACCGGGTGATGGTCTCCAGAAGGCCTAATTGTCATAAGGGGTGAATTGTGCAGGAAAAAGGTGATCATGTAGGTAACCCAAACCATATAGAACTTAAAAGGTTAAAACCAATACTTTGTACTTTGTCCTGAAACTAATTGGCAACCAGTGGAGTGACTTTCATATGTATGTGATGTGTTCACCGCTGGATGTTCCTGTAACAAAACTGGCTGCCATGTTTTGAATTAAGAACATAAGAACATAAGAACATAAGAAGAGCCATGCTGAAATGGGCCTCAGCCCATCTAGTCCAGCATTCTGTGTCACACAGTGGCCCACTAGTTGTACACAGGGATCTCTAGCAGAAAGGAGGGCAAAACCCTCACCTGCTCCGGACCCCCCACAACCAGTACCCGGGGAAAATCCTGCCTGCCTCCATCAACACAGAGGTGGCACTTGGATGTCCATTTCAGTAACTACTGATTCCCTTGGTATCCATGAATCTGTCTAATCCTGCCTTGAAGCTGTCCAGGCTGACAGCTGTCACAACCTCCTCTGGAAGTGAGTTCCATAACCCAATGACCCTCTGGGTGAAGAAATATTTCCCTTTATTAGTCCTAACTTTCCTACCTTGGAGCTTTAGGGAGTGCCACCTAGTCCTAGTGTTGTGTGACAGAGAAAATATTTTTTCTTTATTCACCTTTTCTATCCCATGCATGATTTTATACACTTCGATCAAGTCACCTCTTAAACACCGTCTTTCAAGGCTGAAAAGACCAAGGCATTGCAACCTGATTTCATAAGGGAGCTGCCCCATCCCTTGGATCATTTTTGTTGCCCTTCTTTGTACCTTTTCCAGTTCCAGTTAATTGAAGTTTATGAACATGGTATGGATTTCCAAAGTCCAACTTTAAGGTACACTTCACTAAAAACATTCTCACTTTGCTATATCAGTGTTTCCCAACCAGTGTGCCGGGGCACACTAGTGTGCCGTGAGCGATCATCAGGTGTGCCGTGAGAAATTGGAACCTCCAGGAAGGGGGAGAGTCTAGTGTGTTGAAGTATAAAACCCTAAGAAACCTACCTCGATAAAGACACAAAATTACAAACGCCCCCCCCCACCCGTTGTCTACTTGGTCTCTCCCTCTCCATGCATTGGGAAGGCCTGCCTCCCCTTCCCCAAGTAGAGACCTCCGCTTGCCTCCTGGGGGTTCTGTGTGGGAAGTTTGGCCCAGTTCTATCATTGGTGGGGTTCAGAATGCTCTTTGATTGTAGGGGAACTATAAATCCCAGCAACTACAACTCCCAAAAGTCAAGGTGTATTTCCCCTGAACTCTGCATTCATATTTGGGCATATTGAGTATTCATGTCAAGTTTGGTCCTGATCCAACATTGTTTGAGTCCACAATGCTCTCTGGATATAGGTGAGCTACAACTCCAAAACTCATGGTCAATGCCCACCAAACTCTTAGAGCATTTCCTCTTGGTTATGGGAAGTTTGTGTCTTTCTGCCATTCCTGCCAGGATATCTATGTTGTGTTCATCGAAACAGGTCCAGGTTTCACACTGAGTGTATAAATACATTAAAAACATATTAACTATATGTATTACTGTGTTAGAGTGTCATTTTGTGTCATTTTGGTTGGTGGTGTGCCCCGGGATTTTGTAAATGTAAAAAATGTGCCGCGGCTCAAAAAAGGTTGAAAAACACTGTGCTATATAATAAAATTTGTAATTGAAGTGCTGTTTATGAACTGAATATTACAAAGAAGCCAATACTGGCTATTTCTAGGGGGAATTAACGTGTGTGTGTGCGCGCGCGCGTGCGTACAAAGGAACGTACTTACCTTTAAGCAAGAAAGTAATCTCATTAACTATAATGAAATTTCTCACATTTTCCTCTGCTGCAATAGGGGTAACATATTTGTCACCTGTACTGCCAATCCCTTGGAGCATAAATAGAGGCATACAATGGCACAATCATTTATTAAGCTAGTAAGAATAAGACTTCTTTTATTTATAAATCTGATGCCATTAGACTCTTGTGTATTTCGAGTTTTTCCATTCCCCCTTCCCCTTCCCTCCAGACATCATGCCAAGTGCAGATCCAAATTTAATGAGTTCTTAGGCTAGGGAAAGATTTAGTATATCCAAGGCATTTTCAAATTAGACTGGAAAGAAAACTAAGCCCTTCCCTATTCTATTTCCAACTGGTGGTTAATAACTATTGCTATGTTTTCTTCATCCAGCATACAATTGCCTAAACCTCTTGCAGTCCTTCGGTGAATATATATGGGGCATGATAAACTACTCTATCCATAGCCAATGATAGTCACTTGGAAATCTCTGTCTGTCTACAGTACAAGTATAATCTCAGTTTTTAAAAAGTTTAATTGTAAGAAACAGAAATAAGGCACATGCAGTTTTATCATATATCAGTTTGAAATATTCATATTTGTATTCAAAACACTTTAAAAGATATTCAATGCATTAGAAAAATGGTTAACTGATTTGCTAAATGGGTAATTTCCAATAATTTGGGTTAGGACATAAACTGAGTCTATGGGCCCTTCCACACAGCCCTATATCCCAGAATTTCCAGGCAGAAAATTCCACAATATCTGCTTTGAACTGGGTTATCTTAGTCCACATTCAGATAATGTGGGATTTTCTGCCTTGATATTCAGGGACATAGGGCTGTGTAGAAGGGCCCTATGAAGTTAAATTAATAGGGCAAATTTATCCCCCTTTTAGTAAATCTCTACCTATTATAAATCAGGAATAGAAACAGCATTGCCAATGGCTTGCATGCTGACAAAGGCATAGCTTTAAGAAATAACAAAAACACTGCCTTTTCTAGTAGATTAGTGGCTTTTCCCCCCTGGTGTTTGTCAATCAAAACTTATTTAAAGTTGTTTCGAGTTCACCTGTTCAGTCACCTGCACTCTAAGGTTGCAAACTACAGAATAGTCTAGTAATCAGACCAACACTAGCATATCCTTAATCCTAATTTTTTCAGGTTATTTATAATACAGTAAAAATTCTGCACACACACACACCCAAATTATGTGTGATCTCAATAATCCACATCCAACAAAATATGTCTTCTCTTGGTATTTTCTAGGTCTTCCATGGTATTCTTGGCTGCAGTCTGCAACTGCACTAATATTTGCGCTCAGAAATACAAAGTCCATCATTGCCACCATGTTTTCTTCCTCTATTTGCCCTCTATCAGTCAGTCTTGTTGCCATAATCTTGTTTTTTATATGTTTAACTGCAGCCCAGCTTTTGCACTTTCTTCTTTCACCTTGTTTATAAAGCTCCTCAGCTCCTCCTCACTTTTAGCCATCAAAGTGGTATCATCTGCATATCTAAGGCGGTTAATGTGTCTTCCAGCAATTTTAACTCCAGCCTTGGATTCACCAAGCCATGCTCATTGCATGATGTGTTCTGCATAAAAGTTAAATAGGTATGGTGAGATTATGCAGCCCTGCCATACTCCTTTCCCAATCTTGAACCAGTCTGTTGTTCAGTGGTCTGTTCTTACTGCTGCCATTATACCGATTCCTCAGGAGACAGACCAGGTGACTTGGTATCCTCATACCACCAAGGGCCCTTCCACACAACCCTATATCCCAGAATATCAAGGCAGAAAATCCACATTATCTGAGTGTGGACTGAGATAACCCAGGCACCTTCCACACAACTGAGTAAAATCCCACATTTTCTGCTTTGAACCGGGATATGTGCAGTGTGGACTCAGATAACCCAGTTCAAAGCTGATATTGTGGGATTTTCTGCCTTGATATTCTGGGACATATGGCTATGTGGAAGAGCCCCAAGAACTTGCCACAATTTATTATGATCCATACAGTCAAAGGCTTTAAAATAGTCAATAAAACAGAAATAGATGTATTTCTGAAACTCACTACCTTCCTGAATTATCCAGCAGATATTGGCAATTTGGTCTCTCATTCCTCTGCCTTTTCTAAACCCAGCTTCCACATAGGTATGTGCAATACTATAAATGCAGCATTATAACATGTATTTATATTTCATTTTTTTAACTTATTCCCCAAACTGGATGAATATTTCACATGGGAAAAGACTGGTTTTTAACAACAACAACAACAACAACAACAAATCTCCCAATTCCTTATAGCCACTTTTGTCTGCTACAATGCAATTTGAATTCCTATTGAAAGACGATAAATGAGAAGAAAGCTCAATCCCTGATAGTGAAAAATGCATCATTTAATGAGCATTCATCTCCAGCAGTGGCCCCAAAAATAATGGAATTGCCCATGGGCTTCTTAAATGTTTAAAGTAATTCAGTTATTAGGTACTGTGCGAATAAAGATCACGTGGAAGTGTGAACAGGCCTGCATCAATTGAATTTTTTTTATCTAGTGGAACAGAAGAAGCACATTCAAAATGGTACACTCGTCTTTAACAAGCTCATTGCTTTTTGATTTATATGACCATGATGTTTGTCAGAAGAATTTTAGTGATTGATTCATTAGTTAAGAAATCCATGGTTAATCCCAATGCAGTTAATGTACTGGCTTTCCTCCAGGGTATAATAAATACCAACTGAGTGATTAAGAACAGGGTAAAACATATTTATCTTCGTAACTCTGTTTCTGTTTTAGAAAAATGAAAAGAAAGACCCCAAGTACAGTGAAATGTAGCTAAATGCAACAAATATCCCCATATAATGAAAGCTAAAACTTAACATTTTATTACCGTTGAAGCATAATCCTATGAATCTAAATGTTGTTGTTGTGTGCCTTTGAGTCATTTCTGATTTATGGTGGCCCTGAGGTGAACCTTTCACAGGGTTTTCTCAGATTGGGAGTGTGTGGCTTGCCCTTAGTCATTCAGTGGGAATCTGTACTCAAAAATAAATCTATTTCTGTAAGATCTAGAAGGAGTCATTTCTGAAGGAGTATAGAGGAATTTTCTTTGGTTTTGATAACTATTTGGGCCAATTTTCAACTTTTGTAGTAATGGCAGGGGAAAGCAATTTTCAACATATTTGGGTGGATTAATGTGTTTTGGAACATTTTGAGGTGGGAAAAAATCACCTAAATTAAGGGATCCAGGTGCCCTGTGTGTCACAAGAGTCTATAGGAGATATCACAACAAGATGTAGCATTTCACATGTTTCAGGAACTATAAGTGGCGCTATGCCCATCGCCTTTTGTAAAGAGCTTGGGAGTTCATTTGGACTCCCAATTGACCATGGAGACCCAGGTCTCCATGGCCAGCAAAACACCTTTTTCCATCTTAGACAGGCAAGGCGGCTGGCCCCCTATCTATCCCGTAATGACCTGGCCACGGTGATCCAAGCCACGGTCATCCTGAGACTTGACTACTGTAATGCACTCTACGTTGGCCTTCCTCTGTCAGTGACCCGGAAGCTCAAGCTGGTGTAGAACACTGTCGCCCGACTCCTGTCTGGTACTCCAGCAGGTTGTCACATAACACCTACCTTGCAGGATCTGCACTGGCTCCCAATTGAGCAACGGATCACCTTCAAAGTGTTGGTACTTACCTTTAAGGCCTTGCACGGCCTGGGGCCAGTGTATCTGAAGGACCGTCTCTCTCCCCATATTGCCCTATGAGATCACTCCGGTCTGAAAATACCAACCTGCTGGTTATCCCATCGGCGAAGTCATTTAAGCTAACGGCAACCCGCAGGAGAGCATTCTCCGTGATTGCTCCCACGCTGTGGAACGCCCTCCTGGCTGAAACGCATGCTCTCCAGGACCTCTTGCCCTTCAGGTGGGCATGCAAGACATATCTCTCCCAACAGGCCTTTGGCCTATAAGCTCCGCTAGTACATAGCCGCCGATACAGTGGTATACCGCATTATGTTGTGCTCTGCATTTTGCACATCATGCTGTATTTTAATCTTAATGTTTTAAATTTGTGTTGTATTTTAATGTGTACTAATGTGTTTTAATATGTTTTATTGTATTTTACCTGTTGTGAGCCACCCCGAGCCTTCCGGGAGTGGCAGCCTAGAAGCCTAATAAATAAATAATAAATAAATAAATAATTGCTCCATCCTTCTCAATGCATTAATGTGCAAAGATTGTAAGTCTTGTTCATTTATTCCAGTCTCTTACCAAAGGAACTTAATGTGGCCTATAGAGTTACCAACAGTGTAAGGCCATACATGGTCTGGGGCCTGTGTACTTGAGGGACCGTCTCCCCCCCCCCCCCATACATTCCCCAGAGATCACTGCGGTCTGGAGATCAAAACCTAGTAATGGTTCCCTCAGCCAAAACCATCTATCGTCTACAAGGCAAAGAGCTTTCTCTATTGTAGCTCCGACACTGTGGAACTCTCTGCCGGATAGCACTCGGGCTCTTACAGAAATATCGGTATTTAGAAGAGTCTGTAAAACAACGCTGTTCCGACAAGCATTTAACATCAATGGTCCCAATTGACTGTCCTATATCTTTAGTGTTCTGGTATCGTGACAAGCTGGACAGTTGTTCAGTAGTTTTATAGCGTTTTAATTATATAGTGTTAAATTGTTTTATTGAAATTGTTATGCTTTTATCTATGTAAACCGCCCCGAGCAGTATATACATTTGAATAATAAATAATAAATAAGAAGTATTTGCAAGAAGAAGATGAACAGCAACCATTTCCATGCCACTTTTCTAGGTGGAAGCATTCTAGGATGCTAAATTCCCGCTATCTGATGAGGTTGAAAGATAGAAGTGGTTACTTCCTAGTACCAAAGGACTGGTTTTCCATTCATTAGATGGAAAATTGAGATCACTTGAAATGTCTATTTAAGCAACAAAAAAAATCACAGTCTTGGTTACTTTTTTGACAATAACTCCAGGAATCTCCAAGTCAGCATGGTTAATGGTCATGCTGACTGGAGAAAGTTGTGATGTCCTCAGAAAACTGCCCCAAGATCAGAATAACCGTACATCACAATCAAGTAAATTATGGTAATACTGTTCCTAGCTAGTAGTGTTTAGATACTATTTGAAGAGTACACCTAGGAGAGGGATAAACTACTCATTTTCTCTTTTAATTCTTCTACAAAAGACTTCCACACCCTACAATGAGATTTGTTTAAATGAAATCCCCACATTTAAATGATGCTCAGTCCAGGAAACTCTTCACATTAGGTTTTACTGAGATAAAAAGAACTTACCTTTGAGTGATGAAGATGTTACTATCAGTGCAGGATCATCTCAATCCTTAAATTTTCTGAGCCAAAACCTGAGGCCTAGCTATAGTCCCCTGTCATATCATTATGGGTTATGGATTAAGTATCAACCATAGTTGATGGATCTTTCCTGTCAAACACATGCAGAGAGAGCATATGTTACAGGTAGTCCCCAAGTTACAAACATGATAGTTTCTGTAGGTTTGTTCTTACATTGAATTTATGTGCAAGTCAAAACAGGTACATTTTGAATATATCTATCTATCTTTGGATAGCGCAGGGAAGGGTTAACAAAATTTTAGGTTGTGGAAACAAGTATTCATGCTAAAACTTCAGTTGAGGGAGAATTTATTTATTTATTCCAGACATTTTTATCCCATTCTTCACACACACACACACACACACACACACACACACACACACACACACACACCCTGTGGGGAGCGGGCCAGGGACTCAGGGCAGCTCACAACCAGCAACTATTAGATGCCAAACAAGTAGTAGCAATAAAATCACACTTAAAACATTATTTTAAAAACAACAAATTATAAACAGCCATTTAAAAGTTAAACAAATCCAAAGCCAAGGAACATTTAAACCTACGTACTCACTTATAGCAAGAAGGTGGTTGCAAAACCAAGTGATGAGTGAATCCAAGGGTCTCAACAGTTAGAAGGGAGCTAGCTAAGTAGATGCATAGACCATATATACAAGAAAATGTGCAATTTCTCAATCATATATACCTCACATTCAGAAATAAAGATAGTGTGTATGGTTTACATCCATAAAGCAGAAACATATGCCCATCTTAAGGCATTGCATATTCATTCAGCCCCAGCCTGAAATGCTATTGCAGAGAAGGCAAAGGAAAGCTGCCTTTGCATTTGTCTTGCAATTTTGCAAGTCACTTTGTACAAACTCCCACTCCACCAATGAAGCTAGCTGGCCTTCTCTTTTATTTCTCTCCCCTTCTGCGCTGCCTTAAAAAATCCACTACCATTTCCCTAAATTACCTCTCAATTCTGATATGCCACTGAGCCCTCTGCCCCCACACCCAGCAAATCAGACCTGCAAGAAACTGCTTACCTGCCTGCTTCCTCTGAAAGGATCATTACACTTTACAATTATGCTTATTGCTTACAAGTCTCATTGATACAAAAGTATTTTAGGTTAATTCCATGTGCTCAAGTTGGAAAAAAAATCTTTAAAAATCAGTGGATAGACTGATTGTTCTGAAATTTGAAAGGCTTGCTGCCCTGGTCATGTTGTCTCACTGTGCCACAAGTCAAGGGGTGGTTTTTAATTTTGTTTTATTGAACATATTTTTAAAATTTCTAACAATCAATAGATGAATGAATCTTTCTGGACCTTTGAAAGACTGATGCCCTGCTTATGTTGTCTCATTGTGCAAAAATTCAAGAGGATATCACTTGTAATTTTTTATTATTATTTATAAAAACTAAAAATTTCCTTAAAATTAGCGGACGACCAAAACATTCTGAAACTTGGCAAGCTTGGAGTAATCCATGTTACTCCAAATGTGTGCCACATTTCATCCTGATGGCCAGAAAAATGACAGAGAAATAGTCTCCATTGCTGCTAATGAAACAAATTTTAACTAAACAATGATAAAGGTTCGGTGATTCAGATTATGAAACAAAATTACCCCCACCAGATTTTTACAAAATGAATTAGGGGCCATCTGAATCTCTGAGATCGGATTTCAGCCACTTCACACACTTCTAGTGCTTGCTATTAAATCTTATCTTTCTTTTAAAACAGATCTTTGTGAGTACTATCGAAAAGACACTATCTTTTTTTTTAAAAAAAAAAGTTTATACTCTATTACTGAATGCATTGACTTCTGCTCAGTCTAATATAGTACATGGTGGATAATTCACTTTCTGGGTTTTCCATTGGCAGAATTTGAAATCTGTAATTATCCTTCTTGTTCTTGCATCTCATTAAGCAGGCAACCCAATAAGCTTGATGTGATAGCTACAGTTTATCATTTGCAGCGTAGAATAATAGCTTTGGGGAGAAATGTATTTTTGCAGCCTTTTCTGATTCCTGCAATAGAGCTTTCCACATAACAAACCAATAATCTGAACTACCAAAAGAGAAACCACAAATAAAAAGTCGTGATGGGCTATGCAATCCTAACTCAAACATGTACAGCCAACCCTCCATGTTTGTGGGGTTAGGGGTTCATGGTTCACATGAAAGTGGGAAGACTGTGATTATTTCTACCCATCTTCCAAATCATATTTCACACACACACACACAAAGTTCCTATACGGGCATAGTTTCCTTCTGCAATCAAATACTTGTGCCAGTGTGTGGAGGAGAAAGGATAGGATGGGAGGAGGAGGAGAGGGGAAAATGGTGCCAGAGTGTTCAGGACAGACAGAAGGTGAATTGTCACTATAAGATCAGCTATCACAGTCCTTTCTACATGCTACCCTCTTCCATCTGCCACTGCCATTCCACCAAACCCAGCTTTATGCTTCTGATTTCCATCCTTTTCCCTCTGTTTGCTCCAAAGATCCATACAGCACCATTATTCCTCCTAGCACTCCCCACATTCTCATCCCCTTCCCCAAATAAGTGACTGCATGATTCTTCAGATTTACAGTTTTATGAGTTATATTCCTTTGCTTTGGGTCTCTAATATGGTAGAATTTACAAATAACTCATAGTTAAGAACATGGGTGGGACAACAGGAAGTGAGAAAAATCTACCCCTAGGAAGGGGAATTCACTCCTAAAAGATTTATCATGGATAAATGGTATCCTCTACTGAAGCTTTGTCACAAATCCTTGTTTACACAACAAGACATTTTTTTCCAAAATCCAATTGTCACAGGAACAGAAAGTAAGGTGTCATCTTCTGAACAGGGGCACAGAAAGCAAAACAAACACCAAACAGATATGCTATCCAAGGCTCTCTATATATGACTGGAGCTATACTTATGACCGTATCACATGGCTATCAAAGTTGCTCCACTTTGTTGGGGGCATGGGGAACTTGGCACCTCACAACCTGCATCGCCCAGCTCCAGCTGAAGGCAATCCCATGGAGGAAAGTATGAAGCATGCATGTAGCACATGACTTTCCCCATGAATTCTAATGGCAACACGAGAAGCCTCCTGTGTTGCCATTGTGACAGTATGCACTGGCTCCACCCTCCTTCACCTATGGAGCAGTGCTATTGTCGTTCGATTGGAGCCGGTGGGCTCCGTGGGTGACCAGGGCTAAACTGCTGCGTGCCACCGATTTTAGCTCTCTGTGAAGTAACCCTTCCATTACAAAATGTCCCTTTTCCGAGTTACTTACAAATCCAACTTAAGAACAACCCTACAGAACCTATCTTGTTTGTAACTTCGGAACTGTCTGCATTCCAGTGAGGGAAGGTGGCCCATCACATAATGGAACTGTTGCTGCAGTAATGGATATTGATATCCAGAAGCCAGGCAGAAAGAGATCATGTGAGTTCTTCCTAATGTCCAAGTGGTATCTCTTTTCCTATAATTTGAACCCACTGCTCCAAGTTCTAGTCTCCAAGGCAAGCCTGTTCCCTCTTCCTTATGACATACTTTCAAATACTTATACATGGCTAGCTACAATGTCTTCTTCTCAACTGTTTATTCTGAAGGCTAAACATACCCAGTTCTTTTAGCAGCTCCTCATAAAGCATAGTCTCCAGACCTGTGATCATTTTAACCTCTTTCCTCCGGACACATTCCAACTTATCTATATATCTCTTAAATTGTGGTGCCCAGAATTGGAAACAGTTTTCCAGCTGAAATATGACCCAAAAAGGCACTATTACTTCCCTTGATCTACTATACCCCTCTTGATGTAGCCAAAAAGGAGTGTAGTGTCTAGAGATCAAGAGAAGTAATGGTTTTAATACGTAATCTGTGCCATCCCATGTGAACAGGTCTTTATAATTAGTCCATTTTGTATCATCGAACTGCCTAATCCTAAACGCTTCTATGGGGGAGCTCCATAGGGGCAGGCTTGGGCATATTTTATTTCTGTGCTTTATCCAAATTTTTAACAATGAATTCCTAATGTAATGGTTTTTTAAGTTAGCATCTATTTTCACTTTATCTTAAAAGAGATAAGCATGAAAACCAAACTTAATATCCCATTCCTCCAAATTAAGCAATCTATTGTCGGTTAACGTACACCATTCTTAAAATCAAAACCACAAATCGAAGCTGAAAATAATAACATGAACTGGTTTCCTTATATACAAGTGGGAAATATCTTCAGGGAAAATAGAAAAAAAGGATTTGCACAGATAGACAATGAACTAGGAGAACTCTTAATAAAGGAAAAACAAAAACTAGTAAGTAAGATCTATAAAATACTTTTGGAAGGGGAAAATGCAAATAATAATATGGAGGATCACATGAACAAATGGTCAAGGAATTTGGGATATAGGATAAATATGGAAACCTGGAAAAAGATTTGGAAAAATAATGTTAACGTCTCCTACAGCTATAGCTATAAGGAGAGCTGGATAAAGGTAATATACAGATGGTATATGTCACCAATGAAATTGGCTAAAATGTATAAAAAAGTTAAACCAAATTGCTGGTCATGTAACGAAAAGAATGGGACGTTTTTCCATTTATGGTGGCTGTGCAGAAGGGCAAATCAATATTGGTGTATGATTCCCCCCAGAAAAAATCCTGGGGGGGAATCATTAAAAAACCGGATTTTTTTTTACTGGGCATAGTGGACAGTAATCTAAATAAAGTGGAGGAAAAATATTTATTTATTAACAACAGCCGCAAAACTGATTCTGGCAAAATATTGGAAATCTCTACATAATCCTTCTAAAGAAGAGTGGATACTAAAAATAATGGAATTAATCCAAATGGAGAGCCTCACTAAAAAATTAAGTAATAAAGGCCAAATGCAAATGACACAAGTGACTTTGAGCTAATTAAAAAATATTGTAAAAAAGAATGGAATTTCGATTTGGATTTGGAGGATATTTAAATGGTTAACTAAGAAAGTATTAGTTAATATTATATGTCTTTGTTCTCTCCCCTCCTTTGTCCCCCAGGAGTCCCGGAAGAAGAAAGATAGCAAGAAGGATGCATATTGCATCAACGAAAATGTCTTGTCCTTCTATAACTTTTTCTTTCACAGTTCACGCCTTACAATCTGTTCCCCTCTCTCTTTCTTTCCTTGTCTCTGTACCCTGCTTGCTTTACTCTTCTAACCTGATCTCTCATCTTCCACTCCGACACACCACTATAACTTTCCCTATACATTCTTATTTCGACGGAGGGTAACTGTATACCCTCCAATGCTTGTTTGTTGGTTGTTTTTCCTTTTTGTACTTGTTTTTATCTGAAATTCCAATAAAATTACTTTAAAAAAAAAGAGAAGTAATGGTTTTACAATCAAGTTTTAAAGTCTCATCAAATTTTGTTTAGTAAATCTAGAGAAATGTTTGTTTATCTCCATGAAGCATTATGTCTACCAGTGCTGACATGAAAATAGAAACATAAACTCCCTCCTCCATCTGCTTATCACTCTAACATATGTTGCATTGTTCAACTGTGCAGACAGAACAAACTCCCAGACATTTTTCTGACATGACTCTTTGTTTTTCCAGTAGAAAACCCAATTTACATTCATCAGAGTAATAAGATAGGTCTTTAACAGTGTTTGATTTCACAAACGTTATTGCTTGGGATTATATTCCGTACCCACCCCATTTCTAAATAGTATTCATCATGCTTCATTAGGGAAATGTCTGAAACAGTCCAAAAAGGGGGGGGGGAGGGGAAGAAGATGGTCAGAGATCTTCTTCCTGACTCAAAAACCAGGATATAACTGGAGAAAACACCCACAACCATGTGGGATAGAAGCAGGTTGAATAAATTTAGTGCCGTTGAGTAAGGTGAGCTATGGGCAGTCTGCTACCAAGCATTGACATTTCTCTCCTAAAATCCTGCTTCATGCGCTTGGCATATTGATTTTTTAAAGTCAGGTTTCCCCTTGAGTGGAGTCTGGTGAAAGATCAGCTGTCTGGATATACTGCAGAGTTGATGGATCAGAGGGGAAATTCAGGTTCCCCTCCAAGTGTGGTCTGGTGTAAGATCATCTGCTTGGGTCTAGAGTAGTAGAATTGGAAGGGAAAGTCTTAGATCTAAATCTGAAAACTAATAATTCCAGTAAAACTGGCAAGGAAAGACAATGTGTGAAGAGGAATGAGAAATGGAAGAATGTCCTTTATAATGCTATGGAACATAATGCCACGGCCCAACCTGCCCCAACCATGGGATAGAGTTCTTAGAGTGGGACTTCAGATCCACTAGGATTTATGTGTGTGCTTCTTTAAAAATAACATAGGTTGGTAAGGAGCCCTCATTTCCCTACAAATGTCTTCTGCTGCATTGCCCACTAATGAACAACTGTCACAGGGTTAGCGAATGTAGTAAAATCCCAACAGTCAAGTTGAGCTGATACAGTTCATTACCTGTCGAATCATGTTCATACAGGTAACTCAGTTATTGCTACAGGAGTTTCAATGGACTATGCATGGATACATTGTATTACTACTTGGGGTCATAAAATTTTATAAAACTGTATATAAAAATGATTGCTAACACAGACATCTTTTCCATCTGTGCAGAGAAATATGTCGATATTCCTCTCTCTCTGCTTCTTGATCTTTACAATATGTTCACATTTGTGTTCTTCAAATGATAGTAAAAAGTTGAAGTGTCGATAGGCCTCAAGTTGAATTTTCATTTCTGACTAATTGAAATTTAGTCAGTGACCATCTGTGATCTGAACATTTATTTGCCATATCTTTGTTTTGGAATTTCTCCAGTAATCTTAAAGACAGATGGAGAATGATGACATATGTGACATGCAGGACATACGATACACTCATATATACTTTTCCCCTGTGCTTGCAACAAACAAGGAAACCAGCAACAAGTCATGAAGATTATTCCATTACTTTCCGATTAGTCCTCTTTGAAAAGGTATTTGTGTAGTTGTAAACATACTCTGACTGAGAAGGTAGATGAAAACTAAAATCTTGATATCAAACATTGATGGGGAAAACCCTTGCCAGTGTGTAATTTTAGTTTTGTTACATAATTTTTGCTTCAGTTTTTTAAAAAAATATTTACAATTTCCTTCTTTAACAGGACAAAAGTATCTGGGGCAAAAAAAATTCAAATGTGTGAGGCAGAAAAATGAATAGATTTGTCCATTCAAGCAGAGGACTTGGAGTGCTTTGGTATTAAAAGTCAAGGTCTGAATTTCTGTCTGCTCACTGACGTTTATAGTGCTAAATTGGAGTCGTCACATTTTTGGTTATTCTCCCCCCCCTGACAGTTTGATCATCTTTAGCAGCTAAATGGAAAGAGCTACAACGTCAGTCTCTCCGTGACAGGAATAGCTACTTCATATTTTCTGAATTTGGCTGAGGCAGATGGTGAAAATCCTATCTGGCATATTTTGAGCAAGACCTGACCTAAATTCTCAAAATTCTTCTTAGACAAGATTGAAATAATGTGAGTTTTTAAAGGAACCTGGAAGAAGATCAACTGGCAGATTTTGTCCAACTGTAGATTTTTGGAGGCCTCAAAAATATCTCAGTCTAGTTTCTTTCTAATTAAGAGAAGGACTCCAACCCTCCTTTTTTTCTCCTGACTTCCCTCTTTTCTCTCCTCAGCCTTTCTTTCTTTCTTGCAAATCTTCCTTCAGGGTTTGGTACTGTTTCATTATCTGGGCAGAGGCCACAAAGGGCAGTAGAGTGAAGAATAGTCCATTTTACAGTGGGGGAGGAGTGGAAGGAGGAAAACCATTTTCCCCATTTTTGTTGGTTATTCCTCCTCTGCACTTCCCATATTATAAAGGAGAGTTGTTTTTATGGCAAGGACATGGGTGGGAGAAATAACAGGGAAATGGGGAAATGGATTCCATACTTCAACCTACTCATCGCCCCCATCAAATGGACTATCCTTCTCTCTTTATCACCCCTTTGTGACCTCCACCCAGATGATTCAACAGTACTGTTGCGGCCTGTGCTAAGCTTGGCCTGTTTGCATTGGGTCAGCCTTACCAACATGAAGCACAGGTTTTAGAGATGCATTACACACTTGTAATCTCCATAGCCGAAAGGGGTCTCACTATCCCAAAAGTGAGTTTAGAGAGTGTCTAACACCATGTCACCCTATTGATTATGTCTGTTTTCATGCATTGTGAACCTTGTGTTTTCTTTAAAGAACTATTTGCCTTTCCTCTTAAAGATGACAAAGGAATAAGAACATAATTTGCTTATAGAACTCTGCCTGCAACCAGATCAGAGCTTTGATGAGGAAAACGCACCTGTTCCAAGCCCACTCCGCTGTGAGTTCTCATTGGCTTTAAAATCTCATGAGCCATTTGATCCAGAAAACCAAGTTTCTGAGTCAGAAGATGACCTGAGTTGTAGTGAGATGTCGTTCAATGAGACTGAACAGTTAAATAGTCTCTTAAGTGACTGTAAAGAAGGCAGACTGAAAGGCATAGGTGGGCCAAAAATAAGAGTAAGGCTCAAAAGGCCAACTAGCTCGTCAGGGAGTTTCCAGCAATGGCGTCAGTATAAGTTTTGTTGTTCCCCTGAAGAAAATCAGCCTTTGCAAATAATGCCACGTAAAAGGCCTCAAGACTATACCGCATTCAGCAAGCTAGAAGACTGCTACCTGCGGGACAGAGATGTCTACCCACGTCCAGGCATGGACATTTCCAGAGTTTTTAAGCCGTTCAAGTGCTTAAGTGTTCATTTAAAAACTGAACACCAAAACAATGATGAAAATGCAGTGCATTACTTGGGCCTGGTAACCGGCGTATTGCAGACGACATTTCATATCAGCAGTCCATCTGCGGGAGCATGGGCAGGAGCACATTGAACCTAAACCTCACATGCATGCGTCTGTGGGTTGCTATGCTAGGTTTAGCTCTGCCAAAGGCAAATTAGAGTGAAGATCTGCATTATAGATGTGTGCTCAGTGACCATAGTAGTGTTTTCAGTGACTTGGGTCAGCCTTACCAACATGAAGCACAGGTTTTAGAGATGCATTACACACTTGTAATCTCCATAGCCGAAAGGGGTCTCACTATCCCAAAAGTGAGTTTAGAGAGTGTCTAACACCATGTCACCTTATTGATTATGTCTGTTTTCATGCATTGTAATTACTGCTATTGCAATGTTTGTTTATGTATTATAGTTGAAAATTCTCACAGCCGAGAATTTGGCCGGGAGTGTTGCGGCCTGCGCTAAGCTTGGCCTGTTTGCATTGGGGGTGTATGATTACATCTTGTGTGTTTGCAGGATTGTCAAGCCTCCATTTTTGTTTCTGAGGCTCTTGGCAGTTTTGGCTGGGGTTATTGTTTTATCCTGGGTGGGAGGGGTTCATCTCCTTAGACTTTCCCGCCTAAATTTGCCTCACACCTTTCCATCCAATCAGCACCCTAGATTTTCCTGCCAATTTTTCTCCTCAGGGTTTCTCCCTAAGCAAAAGGCTATAAAAGGGAGGAAACCACTTTGTTACCTCAGTGACTACCAGGGACATGTGACTGAGCCACGGGGTTGTCAGCTCCGGCCTGTCACCTCCTTTTAATGACCAAATACCGCCTTCAACCAGCCCTGAACTCATCATAGGAAGGACATTCGCCCTTCAATTTAAAGGAGTTCAGCGGCTGGGGTCTGTCCACCATCCGTGGCGGCTGACCAAAGAGAGAGAAGGAGAGGCGTTTACCATCTACCCCTCACAGACTGAAGAAGACGACCAAGTAAGACGGCTTAGGATTCTTCGAGCCCGTGAACTCTGTAAAGGTTTTTGGAGCCAGACACTTCCAGCTTTGTGTCTTGTTTAATAAACCCAGTTACTTGTTTCATGAAGCTTGGTTCTGTGAAGTCTTTGGGGCCCTCTCCCTCAGAGGAAGGCAATCTGCATCCCCTGGGCATAGGATGTTTATAGCTATCTACGTGGTCACTCCATCCAAGCCCAGGCAGACCTGCATAAGTACCCAGTACTCCCTCAACTTTCCCATCTTGCTTATTCTCCTTTCTGACTCTGATCCAGCAGAAGGACCTTCTCATTCACTTCTTTGAAATGACATGGGGTCTCACAAAGGGAATTATGATACGGGGCTGCATATTAGGAATGTGCTTGTTTAAATTATTTGTTCCCACAGGAGTAGAATGAGTAATTTTGAACAAATACTATTCCTTTACAGGAATGGTTTCAATAATTGTACTGTTTTCAAAGATATTCTCACAGTGTGGTGAAAATACCATTCCAATTCACCTTTTTCAATCATCCCCCACAAGCATGTAATGAGCCATCCGGAGAAGTAACTAAACAAGCAAACAAGCAATGAACGTTGCTTAATGATGGCTATCATAACCCATGATAGATGAGCCTCACTTGGCTTTTTCCCTGCCCCTTCTGTTAGCATAGCCATGTAATGGCCAGCAGGAGGCCATCAAGTCTCACTCATGTTTGCCTATCATAGCTAATGCTGGAGTGGTTCTCAACCTTCCATCCAACAACAGCAAGCAATGGCTGGGACAGGGGAGCATGATTATGATTAATGCCATAATCATCAGCTAGCAATCACAATCCAGTCCATGGCAATGATCTTTGCTTATTTGTACCCACCCTCCTGCCAGCTATGACATGGCTATGTTGGAAGGACAAGGAATTGGTAAGTTTGTCCTGGGTGTATTGAATTGTACAACTCAAGCCTATTTGAGCACGTGGATGAGGGGGATAAAAAGGGAGGGTTCAGCAAAATTCTCCTTGGTGGAATTTCCTTTCAGTTTGCAAAGTTTCCTTCTTCTCCTTCCTCGCCCTCCCCCAAAATTATTCCATCCGTACTGCCTACATGGTCTTTCTCTGTCTTGATCTGTAGGGAATTTTAGGGATATTTGCCACTTCACTGGTATTTCATTCTACAGACAGATTTTAATTAACTGAGAATAATTAACCTGCTTTTAAAAATGATAACCCCAAAGTATATCCTTTATCCATGTTAGATTTTAAGTATCTGGCCTTGAAAATCTTGGAACTCTTTGTATCCCCCTGCCCTCTCTCACACACACTTTTATAATTATCGATGTCAGTATTGAGTTAGATCCCTAATTCAAAATTGCTTACTTGTAATATAAAACTGCATAGCTATGAATGTGTTCAAGGATTTTTGCATACTCTGCTGTACAACAGATGATTGGAGTTAGTTTGGACTTACTCTGACAGAGAAATAAGTCTAAGAGATTCATCATTAAGGCCAGGCTCCATTGGAGCCAGCACAACATGGGAAAACTCCAGTTGGGGGTGGGGCCTCCACCAGAACTCACATGTCGTGTGATTTCGGGTTGGAGCTCTGTCCTCCAGATGGGTGAAAGTGTCCTAAGATATTGAATTCACCCTGTCTGATGAGTGAAAGGAATGGTTCCACTGCATTCCTTCTGGCCTTTCTGGTGAAGATGGAGAAACTTTATAGAAGATGTTACTTTTATGCCACATGTGTAAGAGCTGCAAGAAAACACCCAGACACACCTGTATAAATGATTGGTGTCACACCTAGAATCTGTAGTTGTTTTTGCACACTGGAGAGGTAATGGGGACAAAGAAGTTTCCAATTGTTTTTTCTGACAAGTGGGTGAGAATTGCACTCTACCAGAATTTTTGCTGGTTGGATTTGGTGCTATGAGTTTGTGTCTTCAAGTCATTCCTGGCCAACAGAAATCCTGCAGTAACCCTTTCATGGGGTATTCTTGGCAACATTTTCATAGAAATGTTCATGTCTTCTTCTTGATACTAAGAGAGTGTGACTTGCCCAATGTCACCCATTGGTTTTCATTCTCAAGTTGAGATTCAAATACTGATTTCTTAGAGATCTAGTTCAATACACAAACCACTACACCCACTTTCTATTGGTTTGAGGCATATATTTACAAGATTTCATACAATAATACCAAAGAGTCTGCTTGTCTGTTTAAGAAAATATTATAAAATAGTTTCATTAAATATAAAATATGAGAAACTTTGGTATGAAACATCAGCTTTAGTCACAAAAACAATTAGTAGTGCATTGAAATCCTGTGCTCTGAAATTCTGGAAGGAAAACAATTAGCATTCATTGCCTATATAAGGCACCTATTACTGTGCGTGATTACAGGTATAGTAAGCAAGCATATCACCTACATATGCATCACCTAGATGTGGGTTTTTACACTTGTACTAACACCTTCAATATTACTATGGGGTACAGATTATTGATGAATAAAACAGTGCTTTTTAATGTTTAGCCCACGCTCAGAATTGCTTTGCTCATAAATGCAAGCACTCTGGGGTTGATTGTTTTTAAAGGTATGGATACACATCCAAGCCATTAAAATCAGAAATGTTGAGTCCACCTGAGTATCCTGATTAGAAAAAAGTATTTCACATATCACTTTGAGCTGTGAAAGTCCCATCAGAGCCTAGTCTGTTTCTGTCTATTGCCACAAATATATCATTCAGGATAAGGTTTTGATAATGTTCTGTTGTGATGCCAGTTGCTATGGGTAAATTGTACTTTTGGACCAAGGAGCATAGTGCTAAATTAACAGTTGAAGTAAATGATTTATTTCTATTTTAAAACACTCAATCTCTCAGACTGGAGGAAAAAAAATCAGATTTGTGGTGCCAAAGGTATACTGGCATAGTATAAATATATTTATGTGTTCTTATAATTTTATTTATAGTTTACCTGAGGGATTGTGACTCTGCAAATAAATCTTGCAATTTTTTACACGGAAAATAAACATTCTGTAGATGAAATAAATTGTTTGCCCCCATTACAGCATCCTTCTTAAACTCCTTTCTTCATTGAAGGGGAAACTACATTCTTGGAACCAAAAATTACCAAACTGGATTTAGTCATCTTTATTGTTATCTAGTGGTAGATATTCTGATTTCTGAAAAGTTTTGCAAAACTAATACATATAAAAATGTAGATTTATATCATTCACATTACATATAGGTGTAACAATTAGACTCATTGAATCAATTAATACTAAAATAAATGTATTGAATCAATTCAGTATCGAATTATACTGTTATTAATTCAATGGATCAATGTTCTGTGGAATTGAATTATTGCATTTATGCCAAAATGAATTTGACAGAACTTCATAAATTTACAATCTGAACCTATCATTTAATCTTCATAATTTTGGCAAAGTTGCATTAGTACATAACACAGCTTCATGTCAATAAGTATGTAATGCTGGCCTACACAGTAGAGAAATTTTATATGTCCAAATAATGGCTATCTACCAAGATTTCCCTGTGAATTGTAAAAATTGGAAAACAGAAATTCTGTGACTCCGTTTGAGTCACAGAATATAGTTTATATGCAGACTGATATGCAATCTCAATGTGTCTTTGTCAAAACTGCAATGTAATGCTGGTACGGAAATCATCTATCTGCTACCAAATGACGGTGTAGGTATGACATGCTACTCAAAGTCAGGAAAACATGGCCGAGTTTGAAGATAGAAGCAAAGATTTTATTCAGCTGGCCAGATGGATGTCAGAACAGCATAATCGCTGAAAGAACTGGCATAACATATAATACAGTGCAAAGCATTTTATCCCCTTTGGCAGCCATTCTTTTAGTTTTTTTATAAAATTTTGAAAATTCCCCAAAAATGCATGAATTTGTTATACATTCTGAAACTTGAAGGACTAATAGTGAAAAATATATTCTATCATTGTAGCAACTTTCACATGAATAGCTATAAAAATGAGGAAGAAATGAGCCCTTGAAATGTCCTCAATTATAGTAATTATGAGCAATTACTATAACGAAAAAATAACAAATTTTCATTACTCTCATTATAATAATGACATTTTCACTAACAATATTTAAGAAACACTTTGTAATGACTTTTGGAACATTTTGATTGATTGCACAAGCCTATCATATGAATCTCAGAGGCATTATTTTGATTATATTTCTGTACACAATTGTCTTCCTTGAATTTGGTCAGATGTGAGCTTTTTTGAGTGATAAATCATAGAAAGTGTTCAAATTTAAGTCCCAAGCTATTTGAGAACCTTGGGGGTCTGTAATCAGACCTTCTATTTTGGCAGCTTTTCTTATGTTTTCTAGCAAATGTGCAGTACAGAATAAATGAAAAGCAAAGAATCAGGAAAGTAACCCAAGCTCATGTTCAGTAGGAAAAACTTATTCCCATCAATGTTTTTCTCCCTTCAAGTTGTATCTTGCCAGTCTTTGGTACTACATCATCATCAAATAAATAAATATCCCCTGTGGAAAGGGAGGGGGTGATCCTCACTCTTTATTTGAATGTGTTATATATCACTTGTACCTTTTTTATATAAAAAATGCTGTGATGTTTAAAAGGCACGATTCTCCAATGATACATACATACCTGTTTTGAGGAAAGAACAGTTTTGTGGATTCCCAAATGAGCCGAGTAGCTTAGATAAAAATGCTTTCAAGATCAGATATGTAAATGCACCTCTGAGAAAGAGCTACTGGGATTTTCTTCGTGCCTAGCTTGCACCTTGCCTTAAAGGCATTTTTACTTAGGATGCATTATCAAAAATGTTTGATAGATGGGATGGTTTGAAAGGACCTTGAGTTAAAGCTCACAGAAAACTGCTGAACTGTACAAAGGACAAAACAAAGAGAACAAGTCAGATTGTCCAGAAAGAGCAAATTATGCAACTAGAAGTCCCAAGCACATATGTCCATAGTAGAAATTGGTACTTATTGTGTCAACAAGAACAACTGAACTCTAACATTCTCTCAAAATTATGATACAAGAGTTCCTGCCAATATAGTGATGTATTCCAATGTAAAACTGGCAACTTGAAGCCAGATCCCATCAACCCCAACCACAGCATTATACTTTGAGCTGTGATTCCTAATGGCCATATTGGCTGGGAGAATCTGGGAAATTATAGTAAAAAATGCAACCTTCCCAAAACCACACCATTATTAAGATAACTAAAACAAGCCACTTTTGTGTTTGCTGACATTTATTATTTCTCAGCTTCTACAAGCTCCAGATTTGGAGCAGTCTGGAAATGTATCAAATCTATTGTGTCAGACATCTGTCTGACACTTTTTTTCCTGTGAGAGTATTCGAGTATCTTAGGCTGGATCTACACTGCCCTGTAATCCAGTTTCAGAATGTGAATTATCTGCATTGAACGTAACACAGTTCACTCTACACTGCCCTATAATCCAGATCAATGCAATTAATCCACATTTTTAAATTGGCTTATAGGGCAATATATATCCAGCCACAGAATCATAAAGTTAGAAGACACCACAAGGGCCATCCAGTTCAACCTCCTCCTACGCAGGAATATGTAATTGGAGCACTTTAACAGATGGCTACTCAGCCTCTGTTTAAAAAGCTCCAAAGAAGGAGATAGCATATTCCACTGCTGAACAACTCTTACCATCAGGAGGTTCTTCCTAATGTTTAGGTGTAAACCTTTTTCCTGCAATTTGAATCCAATGTTCCATATTCTAGTATGAGAGCAGGAGAAACAAGCTTGCTCCATTTCCAATATGACATTATTTTAAATGTTTAAATATGGCCAGCTTCCTAAAATATTCCTCATAGGACACGTTTTCCAGGCCTTTGAATATTTTCCTCCTTTTTCCCTGAACATGTTCTAGCTTGTCGATGTCTTTCGCAAATTGTGGTGCCCAGAACTGGGTACAGTATTCCACTTTAAGTCTGACTAAAGCAGAATGGAGTGCTACTATTACTTTCCTAAGTCTGGACACAATACTCATATTAATGCAGACTAAACTCACATTGGCTTTTTAGTTGCCACATCACATTGTTTAGCTTTTGGTCTACAAATATTTCTAAATCACATCCACATGTAATGTTTTCAAGTCAGATGTTATTTGTCCTATAATGGTGCATCTCATGTTTCCTACCTGTCACAATCGCCGACTTAGAACTGCCCCTTTAACACACACACGGAGACGTAGTAAAGGCTAACTATGTTTATTGAATAAAACAAATCCAAAAAGGCAATTCACTTAAAAAGTTCATAGAATAGAGCAATCAGCACGAAGCTGCAGTTCAGTAAAGTAAGCAAAGTTCCAAAAGGTAGATCCAAGGCGAATGTAGTAAAAAGCTTGGCAAGGCTCCCGGATTCAATCCGAACGAAGCAAGGGATCCGCACCAATGCGAATCGGAAACAAGGCAAGGACTTGGTCTAAGGCGAGCCAAACTAGGCTCCAGGATTCACTCCGCTTCAACGCCCTTCAGATCAGACGTGGCCGGAGAACTGACGATCAGTTCCCACGGGGCCGTTCTTAATCCCTCGGCCTGGAACCCCGACGATCTAGGGCCCGGCGTCTCCAGTCTCTACTTTCCGAACGGGCGACGGTCTAGGGACAGATGCCAGCTCCTCCTGCCCTCCTCTATGTCCCTGCGCCTGTTGTGAGAACGGCCCCGCTCTTCCAGCCTAGTATCGCTATCTTCCTGAAAAGCAGCCTCCCCCGGAGTTTCCCAGCCGCTAGCCTCCATCTGCTGCCCGGCCAGCTCTTGGGAACCTCGGCCATCTGGGAATTCATAACTATCTCCGCTATCTGCTTCGCTGCCTCCCATCTCCACCTGGTCCGCTCCTTCCCGGGAGAATGCTCCCACTCGAGATCCCAGGCTAAACTCTCTACAGGTGAACTGGGCAAAGGCACGGCTGACCAATCTTGCTCTGGGCCTTCCAACTCATCCTCCGAGTCCCTTCCAGCCTGTGCGGGTCCCAATGCCAACGGGACCCCCGGCGCGTCACACCCCCCCCCCCCCAGTGGCACGAACGGGCCCATGGGTGCTACACTACCTAAATCTAGTACTGTACATTTCTCCCTGTTGAAATTCATTTTGTTAGTTTTGGCCCAGCTCTTCCATTTATTAAGGTCATTTTGAATTCTCTTCCTGTCCTCTGGGACATTAGCTACATTTCCTAATTTGGTGTCATCTGCAAATTTGATAAGCATGCCCTCTATTCCATCATGCAAGTCATTTCTAAAGATGTTGAATAGCACTGGGCCCAGACTAGTCTTAATTGCTTTTATGGCACAGTTTCCTAAGGGGCAAGCTAAAGCTCTGCATGAAGCTTTGTGATGTGATCTTCTCATCCTCACCCCTAGCTGGCTTCCCCTCTGCGACTGTGCAATAAAGGTTGTTTACGCATAAGAATTTGGCATTATTATCATGGCTTTTATCTATGAGTTGACCTTTAACCTTGTGATTCTACAACTATTCTGTTTCATGATTTGTTTTTCATTAATATTCTTTTTTGTTTTTAATAATTCACAAGAGGAATGCTAGGATACAGATTGGCAGCTTGTGTCAAGGTGCTGCTATATGTGTTTGAAAGAAAGTAAGGGGAGAGAGAGAGAATACAAAGCATATTTGCTTTTATATCAAAGCAAAGCCCTTAGAAAATTGCCTCTGCTTTCTTTTAAATACAAAATTTTCATGTGACTGAGGCTGCTTTTATCATTCCACATAGAGCTTACATTTCCGAACAGTCTGAATATGTGTATTGGCAGCATATCCTGCTGAGAGTAACCTGAAATCATATTTTTGAGAGGGGGGAGGAGGGAGGGAGAGATGGAAGCCTTTGCATGGAAGCAGAACACAGTCTTCCCCCAACCCTAAATTCTTTCAAATGAAAATATAAATCAGCCTAGAATAAATTTGAATAAGCTTCAAACCTTTTTGCTCAAAGGGGTGGTTGCCATGCTGAATAAAGGGCATTCCTCCTGTTGCTTTAATACTTAGTTAATCCTTGATCAGGATGGTTTACCATAAAGCTTGGTCAGAAAAGTATCTGCTTCATTCACCCTTAAAAAGAAGGACACCACAGAGATCATGAGGGGATGCTGGTGTTATATGCCCCCCACTGTTAGTGGGTTTGCAAGCTGTCAGGTGCAATGGATCCTCCTAATAGAATTTTATAAACCTTTCTGATCTAGTTACAACTAAGCATTAAAGCAGCAGGATCAGCCTGGCAACATACTGCAAGGACTAAAGAATGAAAAACAAGTGTCCGATCAATTAATATTTTTCTTAAAGTTTTCCCAAGTACTACTATTATCTCTGTAGTTATTACACGTAATGAGGTTTTGTAAAATGGGAACTATTTGTGTGGTTGAGTTATTCCTGAACTTAAGCACAACCTTCACCTTGAGTCACCCGTGGGATGAGAAAGGCGGTATACAAATATAATTAATTAATTGATTAATTAATTAAGCCGGGAAGAGTACTTACCATACTGTCATAAAGGCCAGACTATGCTTGTCAGATGTCTGAAGCAGAACATTGAAATATTTATTTTGTGGGCTAAAACTCCCAGAATCTTGGCTTAAGATTCTGCAAGTTGTGGCCCAATTATACATTTTTCCAAGCCCTGGCTTGAATAGAGCTTAAATTTAAAGTCAATTGCCAGCAAATGAATGCAGCTGGACCTTACATTAAATGCCATATCTCCATACTATGCAGTCCTGGGAGTTACAGTTTTCAAATTAAAATGAGGGTTTTATGAAATGAAGTGAACAGTTATGGTCCTAAAGACATAAGTTGCTTATCCCTTTCTCTGCGTTATGTATGGGGAAAATATGGCTTTGTGGGTTACGTGCAATTCCTTTCTGGCCTCTGAATCACTATTAGCTTCACACTCCCATTTTAAATTAATATTTTGGCATGATTTTGAGGGCAAAAAGTTTACCCAAAGTGCTTCCAATTGTGTGCAAAAAATTGTAAAAAGCCTCTGTCTGCCCTTTAAAACCCTCTCAGACAACCTACTCCCTCTCAAATATCTATTTTACCCCTGTTTGCCCTTTAAAATTATAGCAGGTGGTGACACAATTTTCACTCTGGTGTCTATTTTGATGGAGAAGTGAAGGAAAAAGAGGATTTTTTTGTTCATTTTGGATGATCAGGGTAGAAAACTGGCCCCCAGCCCATAAACTGTTGTCTACTTTGATCTATATTGTCTTACAGCTGCCCCTTACTTTTTGGATATGCTGTGACTTTCAGAACACAAAACTTTCCTGATCTAAAAAGGGAAATGTGGCTATTTCCATATATGCCAAATACCTTCTCAATCAAGCTTCCTTTTGTATACAGTGGAACTCTGTACTCGTGGGACTAGTATCTGCAGTTTCACTTATCCTCATCTAATATGACCTCTCTAAGAATTGTTTAGGTACTCAACTTGATTCTAGGCTATGTTTCTGCTAGGACTCACCTAGGAGGACCTTGTTAAGAGAGTTTGCAGTTTGACAGCACTTGAATTGCAATGGCCAAATGCTATGGAATCCATGGGGCAGGGGTAGTTATTCCAAAGTCTTTATCCCTCTCTGCCAAAAAGTTCTTGTGTCTCCCCAAACTACAACTCCAAGGATTCCATAGTATTGAGCCATGGCAGTTAAAATGATATCGAGCTGCATTAATTCTACAGTGCTGAGGCAGCCTTATATTATTTAGAGCAGTGGTTCTCAAGCTGTGGGTCCCTAGATGTTTGTCCTACAATTCCCATAAATCCCAGCTAGTTTACCAGTTGTTAGGATTTCTGGGAGTTGAAGACCAAAACATCTGGGGACCCACAGGTTGAGAGCCACTAATTTATAGGCTCACAATTACTTTTTGCTAAGCACATTGGAAGCAAAATAAATAAATAAATATCCCATCTCTATCATGAACCCAACTCTTCCCAAATAAACCCAGTTTGTCCCATAGTTCTTGACAACTGGTTACTTGGGAACATTCCTTTTTTGCTTTTTGGTTTTTTTGCAGAACTCACTTCGGAGAGTTGTACCAGTACAATTTTAGGGGAGGCAAATGCTTCTCATTGGAGGAAAATTATTGGTCTTCTAGGACATCTTGTAAGGTCTCACCTCCTAATATAACCAGACTTCTATTTTTTTTCTTACCTTCTTCCTTTCCTCTCTTCTTCTCCCATTTCCTCCCTGCCTTCAAAAAAGAAGAAAACTGTCAGTACTAGTGAACTGCTGTGCTGTGAAGATCTAACTCACTGCTTCCTGTCTGCCTGGCTCTAAAGGTCTTCAGAGCAAGCATTGTAAGCAGAGTTGGTCTAACTAGGGAAATCTCATGCTTGTAGTGGGGCATTTAGTGTAATGGCATCAGCTAAGTGGAATGCCCTTCTATTGGACCTTTGGCATGCTCCAATTATTCCTAGTTTGCAAGACACATTAAAAAGCATATCTGTTAAAGCAAGCCTTTCCTATTTAGTCCAATATGACATCTTTTTCTGGTGATTTGTATGTAGTGAAGTGCTATATTGTGAATACTTTGTGTTTTATTGATGTATCACTTTATTTTTTTTAAGTAAAAGAAAAAAATGAATGAATATTAAAAAGTATAAGCACAAGACCAATAAAAAAACCTCAGTAACTGCTCCTTTGATTTCTTTATAAACATATTTTTTTAAAGTTGCTTTGGATGAAACCTTGAATGTCTTAAATCAGAGTTGACTCATTGATCATGAGTTAAGACATCATTTTTACATAATTTAAGCTCTTTGAGTTCCATAAATATGTTGCTGTAGTTAAAGATTTACAGGTTTTGATCTTTTCATTTCCAAAATTGTGTGCACATTTATTAAGACGATGTTTAAAAATACAGTGGGCTCTTGTGGGTTTAGTTCCAGGACCCCTCATGGATACCAACATCTCTGGATACTCAAGTCCCATTATATATAACAGCAAAGCAAGATCATAGATTTTATATTAAATGGCAAAATCAAGGTTTGATTTTTTAATATTTTAAAGATGTGGATGATTGAATCTATGGATGCAGAATCTGTGGATACAGAGGGCTGAATGTATTAGTATGATAACCCACACTATCAGCTGTATTCGTATGTATATTTATGTGTTTATCTCTGAGTCCCCCTGCGGGGATGAGAAGAGTGAGTTAAAATGCTGTAAATAAATATAAAATGGTGACTGCCATATATCTGAATGCCATTGTCTGTTTTTACATTCAGATCAGTTATTTTATATATTTACTGTAAATGTATAGGGTATATTCATTAATAGTGTGAATCCAAAACTATCAACCTTTGCCTGTCAGTTAACAGATGAAAGGTTCTCTCCAGATTCACGACTTTTAGTAGGTTTGACTCATTGATTACACACCCTGATGATTCTCTTGATTTCAGTAAGGATTTAGAATGTCAGCTTAAGAAGATAAACCCATCAAGGAAGTTTTTTTGATTTTTTTCCATCCATGCCTGGTGCAAGTCATTTAGCTCCCAAACATTTTCAAAATATAATGTGGCAGAGAGAAGGGGACAAGATGCTTAGCAAGGTTTATGCTCTTGAATATATTTGGGATTAAAGTGTAAACATGTATCTTTTAAAAGTATATACCATCATTCCGTGTTATTACCTGTTTTGTTGTTATCAAAGGTCAGTGTCAGGAAATTCAAATTGGTCTTCTTGCCTGTCTGTTTCTCCCATGACAGATTTATCTGGGGAGCAGGGGTCAAAACTAGAAAGCTGTTCGTTCACCCATTTAAATTCTCCACAATTCTGAGTGTTACAGGCTGGGATCCCTGAAGTGGCCATGGTAACCCATGCCTTAGTCACATCCTGTTTAGACAACAGCAATACTCTCTACCTGGGGCTGCCTTTGAAGATAGTTTGGAAGCTTCAACTGGTTCAGAGATCAGCAGCCAGATTACTAACTGGAGCTATGTGCAGGGAGAGATCCATTCCCATGTTGCAGCACCTCCATTGACTGCTGGTTTGCTTCCAGGCTCAATACAAAGCACTGGTCATTACCTTTAAAGCCCTAAATGGCTCAGGTCCAAGCTATTTGACTATCCAAATCTCCTCCTATGAACCAACTCGGGCACTGCAATCAGCAGAGAATAACAACAAAACAGGTAGTAACACGGAATGATGGTATATACAGTACTTTTTAAAGATACATGTTTACACTTTAATCCCAAATATATTCAAGAGCATAAACCTTGCTAAGCATCTTCTCCCTCCCTTCTGTCTTTCAAAAACTACTAAACACCAAGATTTGCACATTAGGATGATTCTCCTCCTCTGTGGAGGCTCCTCGGCTTTGTGGTGGCTCTTCGGCTTTGGAACGCTCTCCCTAGAGACATCAGATCGGTCCCCTCCCTCCTGACATTTCACAAGAAAGTCAAGACCTGGCTATTTCAGCAGGCATTTGCTGATGAAATATAAGCCTTAATTAGATATATGGAATGACGACGATGCAACGGAAACTGATTTCAACATGACGTTGAGACTGTAATTGTATGTTTTTAATTGTTAATTTGTTATTATATGGTTATTTTTTTTGCCTTGCTGCTTGTGTTGTATTGAGGGCAGAGACTGCCTGTGTAAACCGTCCCGAGTCGCCTTTGGGCTGAGAGGGGCGGTATAGAAATGTGATAAATAAATAAATAAATAAGAGACCGCTAACAGATTTCAGAATAAAAATTATTATTGTATTCTGGCTTGTTAGACCATGTTAGCCCATTTAACATCACCATCCACAAAACCAACCCACATATCTAAGTGAACCTTCATTGGCCCTGGTAAATAAATGTGGATGTTTGGTGTTTTATATTTAGGTTTTATGTTAGATATAATTTTAAATAGGTTACATTTTATTTAGTCTATACATGTCATGCTATACATTATTTTCACATGTGGGGTTATTCTGGGATCTTGTGTCTATATTTGTTATTGTACTGAGGCATTGAATGTTTGTCTTTTTTGTTTGTTGGAAACTTCCTTAAGTCCCCTTGGAGAGATAGGGTGAAATTTTAATAATAATAATAATAATATAATGCTAAAATGTGTTAATGTAAAAGTGTTGGTATACTGGTGAACTAATAGTGTGGTTTTAGCATTAAGTACAGCAGTTTTGCCTAGTAGGGTTGTGTTTTATTTTTGTCTAGCCAGTTTGAGTGTTGGATTAGGATCCTCACTCAGCCATGGAAGGCCACTGGTGACTTTGTGCACATCATATTCCCTGAGACCAAGAGCAAAAGCAACCCTCCTCTGCACAAGTCTTACCAAGATAGTCTCAAATAATGGAGAACAACGTTTATTTAACTGGGAATGTCCTATACATGTCAGTGTATTAATTTGAAATGGCAGGAAAGCCTCCTAGGCCTAGCAATTCTTTCCAATAAAATTCATGCCATGGGTTTAGGGTGTGCAGTGTACACCTTTCTTTCCTTTTTTGGACTTAATATTATAGAGCTTAAATATTAACATTGGATCCCCCCTGTCATCTAACACTATGGCTACCTTTTTATTATTGTTGAGCTATTGATGTTTATTGTAGACCAAACAGTGATACTTTTGTGGGTTTGCAATCCATTACACTTACACACCATACGTCTGAAGCAATGGGATTGCATGCTCACTAAAGATCATACTACATAAATTTCTTAATCTTAAAAGTGCCATAGTACTCTGTTGTTTAGCCATAAAATGTCTTTGGGAGTAAATTACCTAAAGATACATTAATTCCAAATGAGAAAAAGATGGGTCCAACAAAAACCAAATAGATGACTGAACCCATAATTAAGTTCACACACCCTATGGGTCATGTAAATTAACATTTGCTGCTCGATTGGTTTCAGGGAACTATTTGGAAGTGCCTTCATGGCCTTGTTTTGATCTGGAAAATAATTTGTACCAGCAAAAGGATGTACAAAAAATGAGGAGCAGATGGTACAAATAACATCTCGTTTTAAATGCAAGCCAAGTTACATACTGAAAGCATTTCAGGTAAATAATGTCATCTTAACAGCAAGACTCTGGCACCACAGAAAGGTGAGGAAAATGCATCCATGTGCTAAAAGCTTTTTGTTCAGATATTACCTACCTGTAATGATGAAAAGTTATTTGCATTGTCAATGAATATCTTTGGAAGAATAATGGCTTCAAGAGCTGCGAAAATAGCAGCAGCAACAACAACCACAATAAAACAATATTTTTTCAAGTGATAAACCTAAAGTGAAATACTTTGACAGTACTATCCTATATAAGTGTCTATTCAAAAATGTGCACTACTGAACTTGTTAAGTCTTATTGTTGGTCAGTGGGTTTAAAACCGTAGACTAATTCACCATAATAATTCAAACAGAAACACATGTTTAGATTATTTTGATTTCGTTTGTGGGGTTTTTAAAGGCTTTGCCTTTGCTACAATGTGTGATTAATCTATTCAGTAGAAAACTAAGGTCCCCATCTAGACTGCTATGTAACAGTTTGAAACTGCATTACATGGGCAGTGTAGACTTATATAATGCAGTTCAATGCAGTTAAAATGCATTATATAAGTCTACACTGACCATATAATGCAGTTTAAAATTGTAGTATGTGGCTTTGTAGATGGACCCCATTGGTCCTCTGAAACACAGGCAAGTTTGTTATATTTCAAATTCTGCTTTAAATGTCTAGTATTGGATACTAAGCTGTCAGGTTCTTCTCACTTTCTGTGATCTAAATATTATTATGAAACAAGAATGAGTCATAACTTCCCATAATTTCTACAGTAAGATTTACACCAGTGACAGTCATGCATTCACAATACACATTCTGCAAGGGTTATTCTGCCTGGAGTGTTTTATTTAGGTTGAACTGGAGAATATTGCAACTTACTTGCTTCTTCTCTTCCCAAGAAACAAAAGGTGGCAGCACTGTAAATCTCTACCTTCAATGCATACAGCATTGGTGTACATATTTAGGGGAGCATTTCCTGAAAGGTTTTGTGCAGAAGACATAAACACTTGTCCTTGAAAATTGAGAGCAAGTTACTATATTTTCCCCTCTCAAGTACCTCATAATGTGAGCAGTGAAATGCCAAGAATAATGTAAACTGTACAGTAAAACACCATGAAATACTGTACCTAGAAATATCTCCACTTAATAGGTGTTGTGCCATTAGCAGTGGGTTTTATGGAACTCAAGAGATGTAAATCTGTCACATAGACAAAGATTTACAGTAATATTCGCTCCAGTGGATGATTTCCATCACATTCAGCACTGCTATGCAACCTGTGTGTTTTTAAGATACTCTAGGCATGGCAACCCCTTTGTAATAATAACAAGTTGGCATTTTGACCTTCACATATTCTATACTAAGCTCTCCACATTGCTTCATCCATTAGCCCAAAGGCAGGGTTTAGCTCTGAATCCTCACCAGAGGAAATAGAATAAACTTTTGCTAAGTAGAGGTAAAGAAAATAACCTCAGTCCTACATAATTCCCACTTAAACTACTCTGCTCTTTAAGTGAGGCATGTCCCATCCTACATACTATGAGCTAGTCTGGGGTGGAGGATCTCACCCACTGTCAGCACTAAAGTATTACATACTCACTAAAGCAAAGGTTGTTGTTATTTAAGAACTTTGCTGGAAAACCATCCTCCTTTCTCCCACCTGTAGGAATTTCCTCCAGAAATTATATTCCCCAATGATATACATTACTAAGTTAACATAGTGTGGCCTGAAGGACATTGCATTGATTTATTGTGGTGTGGTTCAGGCTATTGGAAAACTACAGTAACATGAATTCTGCTTGCCACACTTTGGGAACCACAATTTCCTACTTTGATTTCTAGCCATGCCTGGAAGGGCTGCTGCTATAATGAGTTTCTGCCTCTTCACACACAAAACAAGTGAGCCTCACCATGGCTTCCCAACAGGAAAGGCATAAAACACCAGAGGAGGTGGAAAACCACAAAATGGTTTCTAATCTTTGATAAAACAAAAAGGCAGAGGTTGAGGTATTTCAAAAACTCTGCCACAGGTGAACATAAAAACTATTTATCAAATTTCTGTTTCTATACCTTGAAAAGGTCATTATTTCAGAGAACGGATACAGTTACTGTACCATAAGCTGAAACACAGAATGGGAAGAGAGGGTAATTCCTAAGAATGTGCTTTAGGTTGTGTCTTGATCTACTCCAGATCAATTTGATTTCTATTAGAGATTCAGACTGCAGTTCAGAACTCCAGCCCTCTTCTTCAATTATGTTAGTAAATATAAATAATTACATTTTTTCCTATTTCCACATAAATGTGCATGAAACCTGGAGGCATTGTAGGGAAGAAATTAACTATGTAAAACTGCAGACTGCTAAGTTAAGGATTTTTCATGTTAGGCTGACTTAAAGTTTAACTTTAAAATTCTAAGATCGTGCATCAAGAGTTTTGCTGCATAACTCTTATGAAGATATGTCACCAACATAATACATAACCCCATTAAAGAATAACACTGATGCACAATGGAGTGCCATACAAGATGTTCCATAGTGACAATGGGAACTCCTACCAGAAATAGGGACATTATCTGCAAAAGATGGGGGCATTTTCCAGTCAGAAGCATGGCACTCATGGCTTTCTTCTGCTTTCTGTTCTAGGTTAAAACCATATCTTTCCATGAGATCCAATGGTTCTGCATCAAAGCCCATAGGTCACAAGAGACAGGGACTCAGATTAAAGTCTTTCCTTTCCATGAGATCATATTGTTCTGCATCAAACTCAATAGGGTACAACAGACTGTTGACGTTTGGACAATGAAACAGGACAGTAAACTTTTGATGGTTCCCATTCTACCTGTTTTCCAGCTGTAAACATGGAAGTAAAGTGCAAGAGGTAGTTAGTCTAACCTCAGTTCCAGGCAAAGTGATGGAAACCATTATTAAAGAAAAAAATACTAAGCACATAGAAAAACAGGCATTGCTGAAGGAAAATCAACATGGTTTCTGCAAAGGCAAATCATGTCTTACTAACTTGATAGAATTCTTTGAGGGTGTAAATAAACACATAGATAAAGGGGACCCAATCGATATTGTTTACCTTGACTTTCAAAAGGCTTTTGACAAAGTCCCTCACCAAAGGCTCCTAAATAAGCTCTTCAGCCATGGAATCAGAGGACAGGTCTTGCCCTGGATTGGAACCTGGCTAAACTGTAGGAAACAAAGGGTGGTAATAAACGGACATTTCTCTGGGTGGAAAGAGGGGAGAAGTGGCGTACCCCAAGGTTCAGTTTTGGGTCCGTTACTTTTTAATTTATTCATTAATGACCTGGATGTAGGAGTGAATTCGGAGGTAGCAAAGTTTGCAGACGACACTAAATTGTTCAGGGTAGTTAAAAATGAAACTGATTGTAAAGAGCTCCAGAAAGATCTCTTGAAATTGAGTGAATGGGCAACAAAGTGGCAAATGCATTTTAACCTAAACAAGTGTAAAGTCATGCACATCGGGGCAAAGAACCCCAACTACACCTACCAATTGATGGGCTCAAAGCTTTCCGAGACAAACCAGGAAAGGGATCTTGGGGTTTTGGTGGACAGCTCAATGAAGATGTCAACCCAGTGCGCAGCAGCAGCGAAAAGCAAATTCTATGCTTGGCATGATCAGGAAGGGAATCGAAAATAGGTCAGCAAATGTTGTATTGCCTCTCTACAAATCTATGGTAAGGCCACATTTGGAGTACTGTGTACAATTCTGGTCACCGCACCTCAAGAAGGATATAACGGAACTGGAAAAGGTACAAAGAAGGGCAACAAAAATGATCCAAGGGATGGAGCAGCTCCCTTATGAAATCAGGTTGCAACGCCTTGGTCTTTTTCAGCCTTGAAAGACGGCGTTTAAGAGGTGACGTGATCGAGTGTATAAAATCATGCATGGGATAGAAAAGGTGAATAAAGAAAAATATTTTCTCTGTCACCCAACACTAGGACTAGGTGGCACTCCTAAAGCTCCAAGGTAGGAAAGTTAGGACTAATAAAGGGAAATATTTCTTCACCCAGAGGGTCATTGGGTTATGGAACTCACTTCCAGAGGAGGTTGTGACAGCTGTCAGCCTGGACAGCTTCAAGGCAGGATTAGACAGATTCATGGATACCAAGGGAATCAGTAGCTACTGAAATGGACATCCAAATGCCACCTCTGTGTTGATGGAGGCAGGCAGGATTTCCCCTGGCTTGTGTTAAGAGTTCCCTTCTTTCAGGATATTTCTGCCTCTTTTCAATCCTGGACCATTTGCTGAAAGCCATGCCTCTCCATGCTTGAAAAGAGGCTGAAGTGTCCTATGAAGGGGAAATTTCTCAATATAATGAGGTCCATTGCAGGAGTTCCCTATTTTCAGGAGACTTCTGCCTCTTTTCATCCACAGAGGGCTACACATTACAGCCAGAAGTTATTATTGTTGTTTAACTCATGTGAAGAGCTCAGTGCCCCTCCATGCTTAAAAAGAGGCTGAAGTGTCCTATGACTGGGAAATTTTCTTGATGTGATAAGGTGGTTGGTCCAAAACAGCGCAACTCCATAGTTAGTTTGTATCAAGAATTCATAGCATGAAAAGGCCAGAAAGTTGGTAAAATTTACTATAGTAAATTCTGTGGAGCAGCACATGCTGTGATGTACCTCATAGTTGTGAACCCAATGAAAGTCTAAAAATACTGACATTATTTATCTACATAAATAATTTAACTCATTGAACTTACAGCCTGAGCAGATTTTTATAAAGCTAATGGGTCTTGTTAACAATACTTACCTGATTAATATGGGTTAAAGTGCTCTGTAGCTGCTCTGATACAGTCAAGAGTGTCCCTGGGGCTCTTTGGCCATCTACAGACAGCTGGGGTGAAGGCACATTGGAGCCGCCACCATCACTGCCAACAAGCAGCTCCCTGCTTGAAGTTAGCTGGTGATGACACGTTTGTTGTCACATGGCTGGGCACCATGGTGTGACTTCACCAGAAATAATGCTGGCAACTAGCATCTAGCATGCAGCTGCTTGTTAATGGTGATGTAGGAGCAGGCCCCTTGAAATGAAGCTGCCCACACTCCAAAATTCCTTGTACTGTACTGTACAAATTAAAGCATTTGTTTCCTATCCAGAAAATACTGTTTTCCATACAGAAAATAATATTTCAGCAATAGAAGCTTTTTCTCCTACAGGATGTTTATTCTTCAGAAAATTGCATTCGGTACAAAAAAAAGCCTCCACAAAAAGCACCTGCATTTTTCTTGTACAATAACTGTCAAATTCCAAAAATTCTAACTGTCTAGGATTCTTCTGCCAGGGTTTCTTAGCAAGTGATGGATTCATATATTTTTCCCATTCCAGTCCTAACAGCTAATCATCCACATGACTTTATGCTATGTGGTAGCATGAGTATGATGTGGATGTATGCATGAATGAATAAATAAACAGTTTCCACTTGATAAGTAAACCAAGAATCCAAGAAATACCAATCTTGACAACTGTAGCAGTTCTTTAAACATAACTGCAGAGTCTATCTCAAAATGTGTGGTGGACGCTCATCCCCTGCTCTCATCGTTAGCCCATTATATGTAGGAAGGCTGTTTAGTCTCTCTGAATACTGTTGGTGAGCTCCAAAATGACAGATGGGTCCAGATGATTGGCAGAATCATTCCCAGGTGATCACTGGCAAGATCTTGTTCAGCATAATTTTCTAATTAGGACCTGAGGGCAACAAAGCAATTAGGATGGCTTCATAAGTGCGAAAAAAGCAACTCAAGCCAAAATGAATAGTATACTGGACCTAACACAAATTCAGACCTACCCTTTCACTATAATGATGGAAAGTCACCAATAACTGATATAACAACATAAAGATGCTTACATCAATATTCTTTAATTCACCTCCTTTTATAATAAAACTTTCCAATGGTATTAGATCTTCATTAACCCTGATGTTTCTTCTCTATGGGTGTCTTATGAATCAAGTAGAGGTTCTCAAACACACAGGTATCCCTGTTCAAATTCTTGTAAACAAACTGAGGCTGGCATACTTCTTTTGCCAAAACACAGGTATATGTGTACATGCATACACAGTTGAAAAGCCTGCCCCCTTTTTCCAGGTCAACTTTGTATAGGAGTTGTCAGCTGAGATAGGGGTATCTAATGAACTGCCTTTTGTTCTGACATTCCCCTGATATACTACCTCTTAAAAAATGTTGCACGAAATGTATGCACAGGAATGGCAGATCACATAATGGTTTCCACAGAAAGAGCACATAAACCTGTTCACTTTGACTACTTCAAACTAGTTGGAGGGAGATAATGTTAACTTCGGTTTCAGGAACAGCCAGTGGCTTAAATTCCCATTCGATGTTCCTCACTGCACTGTTTGTTTGTTTAGCTATCTGACCTGGCGATCCATTAAAGGATTGAATCAAATATTCAGTGTATCACTAAGCCATCAGTCTACTGTAGGAACCACAGTCACATTTGCTTCCATTTCTATAATCTTACCATTCTTAATTGCCATATTGACAAAAAAAACAGTTGTTTACCTTGCGAAGTCTCTAGAGTGCCTGCCAAATTAATCCTTTTAAGCGGCGTTTCTTCGGCTTCTGAGATAAGTAAGGAGCATGCAAAACAGCTAGAGGCTCCCTTAAGAGGCTGTAAACATATACACACAGGTTTGAAATTAACCTTGATGGGTGAGGACCTGTCAAGGGTTTCATCCCCCCCCCCCTTCAAAAAAATAAAATCACAAGAGTTGGAAAGGGAGGACAAATGAGAATAATCGTTTATAGAAATCTTTGAAGTACTGCTGATTATTAAATGCAAATCTTTCAGAAACTGCATGCCCAATGTATTTTGTTGTTGATGATGATGTTGATGATGATGATGACTGCATGTGTCTCCCACTGAAGTCCAACTTATGGTGATCCTCTCATAGGGTTTTCTTGGCAAGATTTTTTTCAAAGAAATTTGCCATGGTCTTTTTCTCAGACTGAGTGCCTTATGTCTAGAAGCAGTAGGTGCACAGAAATATAAGTGATTGTAGTGAAGCTGTAGCTAAGCAAGCCAAGCCATTGTGAAGAGAAGTCCAGGGCTAAGGTCTTAACTGTTCCAATATCTGTTATTCAAAACCAGTATCCCAATAGCCAAAGCTGAAATGGTAAGACAAGGAGAAATTAAATTTAGGCAGTCCAGAGTATAAGAATCAAAAGAAATATACGAACACAGTGAGCAAGGCCAATTGGAGAAACTGAACAATTGCAAACAACAAGGATTCTAATCCACTGCTGAGAGATTAGATTCTGAGCACAACGTACTTGATTACTCCGTATTTTTGTTTAAGAGATATTATTGACTCCTGTGGTAATGTCCCTTCACTCTTCTCTGGATTTCAAAGTACAGGTGCATCTCTTCCATATCTATCAAATTCTACTGATAAGAGAGTCCTTCAGCTGCTTTAGCTACTAGTTTCTCAAATTCAGGAAGGGGGCCAACATCTGGAGCTAATAAACTCTTGTAGTCCAGTCCCTCTGTGGCAAATTCCTCACGTGTCAGAGGGTAAGTTATGGCAGAGCCCTGGATTAAGAGATTTCTTCGCACATTACACGTACCTCATTTCACCTTTTCAATATAACAGAAATGAAGAGAGATTTCTTCCACCACTTGCATTTTCTAAAGCACATACTGCTGCTTGGAAACAATAACACCAACGATTCCAAAGTGGGACAAACAGTTGCTCTATTCAGTTCAATGGGACACACGCAGGCATTCTACTCTGCTTGGTTGAGCTGTATTTGCTCACAAATTAATGCGCACATTTTAAAACCACTATAATCCTCTTGAGAGGGAAGCAACAGCTCTTAAAAACATCTGAGAAGAAGAATGATGCCTGGCAACTAACTTTACCCATAATAGGATGATTTGTCTGATCTGAATGCAATTCTCCACTTCAGGGATGTCGCTGTCTTTCTGCCATTCTGCTTTCATTAGGCAGAAAGAAACTTGGAATTCTGCACATGCAAGCCAGTCTTTCACATGTAATTAAAAATAATGAAAATGTGTTTCCTCTGACATGGTGGCTGCTAATGAGTTGAATTTCTGCTGTGAAAAATGAAACAGACGGTATTTAATTCAAGACTGAACTAGCTGTATCTACAGCAAAGCTTGCTAAGACTCATTCTACAGCACAAGCGCCCCCATGGAGGAGTTTGAAAAGGTTGGCATTTTGTTTGCTCTAGAGCACTGGGGGAAAAAGATATTACTTGCCTGGCCTTTTTGAAGGCAGGAAAGTAGATTTATATTTTAGAAGAAGCTGTAACTTTTACCTCTATTTGCCAAAGGGGTGCAGAGAATTAAAGCTGAAGGTAGTAATATGAATCAAATTGTATTTCAACTGTGGTTTGTTTTTATTAATATGGCACTGGGAGTGTGGTGCCACTGGCTGGGTGTCAGCTGCATAAGATCTCTACTGACCAGAAGGTCATGAGTTTGAGGCCTGCCCAGGTCGAGGTGGGCTCTCGACCTATTGTGTAGCCTGTTGTCGACCTTTGCAACCTGAAAGACAGTTGAATCTGTCAAGTAGGAAATTAAGGTACCACTTAGTGGGGAGGCTAAATTTAACTGATTTACGAGGCCATAAATAGATCTCCAGGAAACACGCTGAGGAATGAAGGAGTGCGACAGCTCCCCCTGGTGGCCAGATGTTAAATTGCCTCTGTCTGACTTGTGTATTTGTTTGTCTAAATGGAATGTGCACATTGTAATCCACCCTGAGTCCCCTGTGGGGTGAGAAGGGCGAAATAGAAATGAAGTAAATAAATAAATAAATAAATAATAAATACCTTTTGTGAAAGCGAAACCAAACTGCAGATGTATGGGAATTGCATTATCAGCTGCATAACTACAAAGGTCTGAAATTTGATAGGACATATGTGGATAATCCACTGTTATATTTCCAAAATCGTAAAGACCCTTTGTTGTTGGCTCATGCCTGATTGTTTAAATTCTGTGTTAGCAGGAATGGCAAGCAAAGTGATTTATTTTATATGGAATTTTCAACTCAACTACTGTGTTCCCCCCAAAATAAGACATACTCATAAAATAAGCCCTAGCAGGATTCCTAAAAAAAAAAAATTAGTGGATTGGTAAACCATTCTAAAAGTTGGCAGGCTCGCAGAAGTAAATGTGGCCTATGTGTGAGGGAAGTTTCATGCTAATAGGCCTAAAATGACAAGAGAAATGATCCTCGAAATTTCTCAAATGGCCATCCAGTCCAACCAGTCCTCTAAATTTCTCAAATGGCCATCCAGTCCAACCCCCTGTTATGCAGAAAAAACACAAAGCACCCCTGAAAGATGACCATCCAGCCTCTGTTTAAAAACCTTTAAGGAAAGAGCTTCCACCATAGTCTGAGGCAGAGAGTTCCACTACTGAACAGCTTTTACAGTAAGGAAGTTCTTCCTAATATTCAGGTGGAATATCTTTTCCTTTTGTTTGAACCCATTACTTCAAGTTCTAGTCTCCATGGCAGTAGAAAACAAGTTTGCTTCTTCCTTATGACATCCATTCAAATATTTAAACAAGGCTATCAACCTTCTGTTCTACAGGCTTAACATACCCTAAAAATTACAACTGCAATTGCTCTATCTTAAGCAATTCCTTTCATTTTAGAACTGGTCACTTTAAGATCAAGTGAAAAAAAGGAATCTAATTCCTCTTTATATTCATCTCATTGTACAATCTACTGTGGAACCATATATTTCAGTGCATCACCCATGGAATGAGATGATAATTAAAAGCTGTATTATGTCACATGGTTAATTCTGAAAATTATTAATCTCACAAATCTGACAGAACTCATTTAGAATACTCTAATTTAGAGTCGTGCAGATATTCAACAAATCGTACTATTCGATTAGCTAACCAGAAATAACCAGATTATTTCAAGATAAATGTGCCTCATGCAAAGAGGGTTTGTATCTAATTTATATTAATTATGAAGCATTTCTGGCATGAACTGAACGTTTCTACCTTCAGAATATACAGCTCTGCAATTTGTCTCTTGATGCTCTCATTCTCTCTCCTCCACATTGTGCATAATGATTTCTCTCTGATGTATTTCAAATACGTGGTTTTCCCTGGAGCTTTCAGAAAAGCTACTCCATACTTGAATTTGAGGAGATAATGGCTGACATCATATTAGTGCTATGCACACAAGTAAATATGGTTTACGTGTACATATATGTTCCTTTTGGATGGGGATATTCTACTGCCCTTCTGCTCTGCCCCAAACCCTTTCCCAAGACAGCTTTCATGAGGGGCTGCTAGTGGAGGAAGGAGGTAATTCTGACCATGAAAATGTGTGTTCTCTTGGGATGTTAAATATAGGCTGCACTCTGTCTGTGAGTGCACCCTTTTCCCCTACTGAGCCTGGGGTCGGGAGAAGGATAGAGATCTGTGCATGCAAAGTTATACTTTTTTTTGTAGGATCTCAGACATAGGACCTTATTACACAAGGAATTTTTAGTGTCTGTTGGATCTGTGTCCTTAGCAGCAGGGATTGTGGCTCTACTGTGTGAGGGCTTGTGGCATCCACAGTGCATGATGGAGATGGGATTTTTGCAAAGACAAAGACAGCATTTGGGAAAAGCTGTAGGGAGGTCATTTCCCATGTGATTCATCAGTGCACAGATATGACACCTGGCTGTGGAACTTGAGATAGAAAGAAGGAACGTGTTAATTGCCTTTCTCAAGGTCTTTCCTTCTAGCAGTGGCTTCGGTTTGCAAGTAAGGGAGGGAAATCTAGTTTCTTAATAGCTATGCTTTGCCATTTGAATTTCAGATCAGGTCAACTTTTGCAAGAAGCTTCATGTGCCTCAAGCCTCCTGAATTTTAGCCCATGCATTTAGTCTCATGTATTTTTAGTTCTCTTGTATTGTAGCTCAAGTACTCGAGCCTGGACTGTGCTTTTTCCTGGAAACTTTTTGGACTCTATCAGCTATTGGATTCTGCCTGCCTTGGTCTTATGGAATTCCTATGGACTATATCTGCTACTGGAATCTGCCTGCTTTGGATTTCCTAAGTGACTCTGCGGCATATCTATTGCCTTTGGATCTATTCCTTAGACTATTGGTTGGATATATATCTCTTCTCATATATATTTATACTGCTTATATTGTTTGATGTTTGCTTCAATAAAAGACTATTCTTTCAGCTGGAGTTGTGTTTTTGGATTCTAAGGGCCCAGGTCCACGCTGGTGTGCGACAGTGTCCTAGAATGTTGCTGCCCCAGTTGAGCAATTGATTCCCACGCTGACCATCACTGGCCAGGCAGGGCACGGGGTGCTGGCTCTACCCCACTGCCCAGTCGATTCACCATGGAGACTGGCAAATTGACACAGGGGACATCATCATGTGATGAGATTCATAGTCCCAATGCAAGGATTCAACTGTCCCAGAAAAAATACATGGAACACTGCTATATTCAAGAGAGTAATCAGTGCCAAGAAATCTTGTTTATTCCTAATTAATGGGAAATCTTGTAAATTCAGCACTGGTGGCACTTCTACACAGGTCTAAAGCCAATGATTGCTTCTATATTAATTTGAGGCATCCAAAAGAAGCCTCAATCTAATCCATATTAACCCATAATGATCCAGTTTTACTCTACATTTTTAAAAATCTGTTAAAAAGCCTGGATCTTCTGTTTAAAAAGCCTGGATCTTCTGCAATCTTGAGGTCAAGGTCCACACCACCCCAGTTTTCCAGATTCTAGGAGCCCAATAACTGTAATGGCACTGCTACCCTTTTCTATCATTAAACAACTGAAAGATATAGAGATACCATTCCTAGAGGCTTTAAAGTGCTCTGTTGCACCTGGAAACGACACAATGGAGCTTTGGAGGAGGAATTCCTCCTTCCTCTCATGAAAGCTCCGTCAGGAATGGTATCTCATAAATATAAGCAGAGGGGCAAAACAAAGATATGGTTATAGAGAATGCTACAGAGGCAAAGCAAAGAGGAAGAAATCCTTACAGCATACACATTTCCACAAAGACCCTATAGAAGCAAAAATGAAATCCCAGAAATTCAATATATTTCCATAGATCACAGTAAATTCAGAGATTCCAGAAAGACCTTTCACAAGATTCCAGAGCTTTGAGAAATTTTCACAGAAGGAAACCGAGACAAAGAAGATTTCTCAAGCAGGAGTGGCAGAAATCTCCAAAGTACCCATAACTCAGAACGTGTTTCTCTGCCTTATCTGGACTTTTCTTCACTTCAGAGGATGAGAAAATTTATATGTATTAGTTTCAAACCTCTTTCATCGTACATAGTTATATCACTCATAGCAGGGCCATAGCCAGGATTTTGATTTGGGGGGGCTGAGTTTGGTTCGGGGGGGCTGAGACTGGGTGGAAGAGGGTCTACCCTAGCAAACCTTTTGTATTGTTATCCCAATAACCCCATTAATGTGGGATATAATGAGCATGGTGATCAGATCATGATATGAATAAACATAACAGTTTAAATAATGTACCAGTAAGGCCTTTTCGCGGACCACCCTGAGAATTTCGGGGGGCTGAAGCCCCCTTAGCCCCCCCTCCCCGGCTACATGCCTGACTCATAGCCTTCTTAGATTGGTCAGAGTAGGTGGGATTTTTTAAAGAATAGATTGTCGAGTTTCTTCTGCAATATTTTTCTGTCTTCTTCATAAATAAATAGTTGGGTTTTTTTTTTACTTTACCTCTTTTTTTTCTTTTTGGAATCACTTTTAAATTAATTTGCCTTTAGCCTCTAAGATCCTGTAGATAGTGCCTATGTGAGCTTTTCCTCCAAACTATTAAATCCAGGCATTACTTTTATCAGACTGGTAAACAGTAAAATTGTTTTAACAAAGCAGTTATATCTTTTCTGGAGGTAGTCCCAGTCAGCACTCTGGCTTCAATACAGGCAGTCCCTGAGTTACAAATATCCAACTTCATACTACTACTCATTACAAATGTTGAGACAACAGGAAGTAAGAGGAACCCTACCCCTAGAAAGGGGCATTTATTCCTGTAAAAGTTGTCATGGGAAAACGTTTCCACTGAAGGTTTATCACTAATCCTTGTTTCCCCAACAACCCTCAACTTTCAAACTCCAATTGTCACAGGGACAGAAAGTGAGATGAAATCTTCTGAACAGTGGCACAGACACCAAAACAAATACCAGCTTTAACTAACCAAATCTACACCTGACCATTACTGAAAACTGAAGACCCAGACTCAAGGTTCAGTCATATGTATACCCAAATTGCACATCTGCATTTTCAAGGTGACTGTTAATCCTGTTTGGAATGTTCAAGAGCATCCCCTGCCTTACTTGGATTAAATTTCAATTTGTTCACCCTTATTAAGTCCAATATTGATGACAGACCCAAGTTTAGGGCTGAAAAACTTTCTTGTATTGAGGTAATAAAAGTAATAGAGTTTCATGCTATCTGTATGCTGATTACTCTAGACCAGTGTTTCCCAACCAGTGTGCCGTGGCACACTAGTGTGCCGTGAGCGATCATCAGGTGTGCTGTGGGAAATTGGAACCTCCAATACCCTTTCTACCCCTCCTGCCGAACACTTTTTCTTCTCCACTCAGGCTCCCTTCTTCCCAGCCTCGCTCTGCTCGCTTTGCCTCACTTTGCTCTGGGCCAAGTCTGCGCAGTAGCACCCGCACGGGTCACGTCTTCCTCCCTCCCCCCTCCCCTCCTGAACACGCTCACACTGCCCCCTCAGATCAAAATGGCGGCAGAAGTGGCAGTGTAGAAGAAAAAGTACATGTTCGGCAGGAGGGGGAAGAAAAAACGTGAAGGGGAAGGGGGAGGAAGACATCTCTGTCAAAAGCTGGCATGGGCAAACTTGGACCTTCCAGGTGTTTTGGACTCCAACTCCCACTATTCCTAGCAGCCTGAGGCCCTTTTCCTCCCCCCCCCCCCCAGCCATTTAAGCAGGAAAGGGCCTCAGGCTGTTAGGAATGGTGGGAATTGAAGTCCAAAGCACCCAGAGGGGTGAAGTTTTCTCATGCCTGTTTTAGAGACCTTAAAGTGGTGAGCCTCCTTCCAACATTTTGATTCTGGATAGAAAACAAACAACAACATAACATAACATTGTTTGAGTCCACAGTGTTCTGTGGGTATAGGTGAACTACAACTTCCAAACTCAAGATCAATTCCCAAGCAAACCCTTTCAGTACTTTCTGTTGGTAATGAGAGTTCAATATGCCAAATTTGGTTCAATTCCATTGTTGCAAGAGTTCAGGATGCTCTTTGATTGTGTGTTAACTATAAATACCAGAAACTGTAACTCCCAAATGTCAAGGTCTATTTTCCCCAAACTGCATCTGTGTTCACATTTGGGCATATTGAGTATTCATGCCAAGTTTGGTCCTGATCCAACATTGTTTGAGTCCACAGTGCTCTCTGGATATAGGTGAACTACAACTCCAAAACCCAAGGTCAATGCCCACCAAACTCTTATACTATTTTCTCTTGGTTATGGGAGTGCCATTCTATCCTGCACTTGTTTACCAAGTAGATGGTGCTGAGGGATTCCTGCTTACCCTTGACCACTGGTCTGTGGGGTTCCTCAATACTCAGTTCTGTGTCCCTTGTGTTTTCTGCCATTCCTGCCAGGATATCTATGTTGTGTTCATCGAAGTTTGTGTCTTTCTGCCATTCCTGCCAGGATATCTATGTTGTGTTCATCAAAACAGGTCCAGGTTTCACACTGAGTGTATAAATACATTTAAAAACATATTAACTATATGTATTACTGTGTTAGAGTGTCATTTTGTGTCATTTTGGTTGGTGGTGTGCCCCAGGATTTTGTAAATGTCAAAAGTGTGCCGCGGCTCAAAAAAGGTTGGGAAACACTGCTCTAGACCTGCAAACACCAAACCTCTCCCACAGGTTTCATGTATTTCTGAAATAGCACAAGGGACACAGAACTGAGTATTGAGGAACCCCACAGACCAGTGGTCAAAGGTAAGCAGGAATCCCTCAGCACCATCTACTTGGTAAACAAGTGCAGGATAGAATGGCACTACTGTAAAACATTGCTTCCCAGCAAGGCGACACAGAAAAATATCATGGTGGTATTAAGAATCTGTGCAAAGTCCGAAAAGAAACAAAAAGGACCCCAACACCCTGTCCATTAACTAGTATATGTTATCCAACATGACCAAAACTGTCTTTGTTCCATAGCCAGGCCTGAAAGCAATTAAAAGATATCTAAATGATCCATCTTAATCAGGACCCTCAGGTGCTAAGTGGTTCCCATGTGATTCAGTACATGTAGGAGCCCAGCCGACTGGGGTTGTTTTGGTACCTCAAGAAGATGATTATGGTTATGTTCAGTTCCCTTCAGAGCAGGACCCTTCAAAGATTTCCATGTTGGATTTTAATGTAGATTCTCGGGGGGTTGTGAACGAAGATGAGGGCACAGAAAAGACAACAGGCCAAAGTGAATTGGAGGACTCTGGGATTGTTAGTTCCCAAAATAGGATTATTTTGAGACAGTCTCATGTGAACCAGCTTGAGCATGCAGATAGGGAAAATGAAAGGAATGTGCTAACGGGCAAACTGGAGGAGGCAACCTTTGATAGAAGAGGGCAAATCTGTCAGGACCCTCACCTGGATGGGGGGGGGGGGGTCAAACAGTCTGCCAGGATAAGAGAAAAAAGGAATTTGAAGGACAGTTCTCATGGGAATCAGAATGCATTTTGTGTAGGTCTTTTTGAATAAATATAGGGTCACTGCAGCCCTGTTCTTTAGTGAGTGCAATGTCTAGCTTCAGGCCCAATCTTGTATGTATTTCATGCTGAGATTCATGTATTTCCATGCTCAAGATTCCTGTTCAAGTTGATTATTGTGATTATCATTCCTGTTTTACTGCCAGTGGATTTTTGGATTTGCTCAAGCTTGCTTTGGTCTTTTTAAGAGACTTTGGATGCCTTTTTGCTTGGTTTTAAGGACTATTTTCCTGTGGACTTTACCTTGGACTGAAGAACAAATTTGGTTCTCTTTTCTGGATTTTAATTGGCTAAATCTACCTGCTTTGGATTGCTGCATGAACTTCCTTTATATTCTATTGATTGCTTTTTACCTTTTGACAACTGTTTTTGAAATTATCAATAAACTGCTTGCTTATTAAAGAACTTTGGTGTGTTTCTCTTCTGCTCTGGATTGTGTTTTTACTGTATTTATTCTTTGTCTTTTGCACTTGAAGCAGTTTACTACTATTGATTTCTCTCAATGTTGGTTCTTGACTTCCTTTCACATAATCTGCCAGTACATGTTCTTCCCTTCTACCATTTGTTTCACTTACAGAAGCCCTTTGCCTCCTGATTTTCTGGGCAGGTAAAGTCTGTCGACATCACTATGCAGGTTTAATGAGATTATTATTAATTTTTCTTTCTTACTTTATCTCTTAAAAAAGAGACCCAAAGCAGCTAATAGCAAAAGCAATGCAATATATAATTTAAACCCTAGAAAACATACAACATTAAAAATAGAATTAAATATTGAAACTAATAGAAATAAACAGTTGAAACCATTAGAATCAATTAAAAACCTATTCACATAGCTATGGCCATATCTTCTAGAACAGTGTTTCCCAACCTTTTTTGAGCCGCGGCACATTTTTAACATTTAAAAAATCCGGGGGCACACCACCAACCAAAATGACACAAAATGAGACTCTAGCTGTCGCCCCCTTGGGCCCTTGGCACTTGACCTCCCCGGACAACAGACAAGACAGCTGAGGTAAAACAAGCTTTATTGATTATAAGGCAGAAGGTGAGGATATAGTCCAGGAAGCCTTTAATATGCAGCCTCTGGTTAGCAGCAAATACTGGAGTCAGCAAGGCTTGAGTATCCGCAACAGCAGGATCTCAAGCGGAGGAAATTCAGGAACAGATGCGGGATGCGATAGATAGTCTCTGAGCCCCCAACCGGCGCAAGAAGGTTGGCGGCTTTAGGTACTGCAGGCAAAGTCCATGCAAAGGCAATGCGACTTCCCTGCAGAGCTCGACGATGAACAGGAACAAGGCTAGATGCTGGAACGAGGCAGCCGAGGAAGGCTGGCTGGCTGGATCTTAGTAGCTGGCCGAAAGGCCCGGTTCACTTTGACATCATGGCAATAGCGGTCATTGGTACGAGATACTGCTAAGCAGGATCTCACAGCTTTTATAGGATTTCTGTCAGCAGGGCCCGGTGCGTCGAACATCAAACTAGATGATGGATGAGCCCTGGGTTGTTTTGAGAACCTCAGTCCTGAAGCATGTGGGACCTCGTTAGTGCGAACCACCTGGACTGGGGAGTAGCGCTTACTGCTCCGAGTACCCGCTTCTGCTATCAGCTTGGTGGGCTCCGCTTGGCCTTGACATGCCTTTCGCATGGCATGTTGTTTAGGAGGCACAAGAGAACAGTGAAGAGGCCCACTGAAGGAGCCGGGAGTTAACCCAGCTGTGCTAGAAAGTTTCTGGAAGTCAAGCGGGCAAAATGCAGCCCCTAGGAAAGATGCCGTTGGAGGCTCTTGGGGTGCGACACTAACACAGTAAAGAACGGTTGGGGGTTGGTGGCCTGCTGGGAGCAGCTGCTGGGAGTGCCGAAGCCGGGGAGGGGGCGGAGCCAGGCTGCGCCATGCCCCACCCCCTACCCCTGGCTTCACCTCTCCCAGCAGCTGCTCCAGCCTTGAGTGGGAAGTGCCAAGCCAGCGGTGCCAGAGCCAGCACAATGCTGGCTTGACACTGTCCCCTCAAGGCTGGAGCAGCTGCTGGGAGTGCTGGAGCTGGGGGAGGGGGCAGAGCCAGGCCGCGCCATGCCCCGCCTCTCCCTTCAGCTTCAGCTCACCTACAGGCTGCGCCATGCCCCCCCCCCCAGCTTCAGCTCTCCTACAGAGGAGGAGCATGAGCAGTGAACGGGCTTCAGTGGGCAGGGCTCCTCCTCCACGCGGCTTCAGCGAGCAAGGGGCGAGAGTCATGGTGGGAGTCATGGCGGATTGGAGGCTAGCTGGGGAAACAGCCGAAGGAGGCGCCGCTCCGGTCCCTTATTCTTTTTCTTCGCCACTGCCCGGCCCTTCCTCCTCCTCCCCCAAGCAGCAGGAGTTCGGCAGGAAGGGGGGAGGAGGGGGGCAGAGAGCTTTTCTCGCGGCACAGCAGGAGGTCCGTCACGGCACACTGGTTGAGAAAGACTGTTCTAGAATACACATACACCACTTTTACTTTTTTCATGCACAAAAGGTCTTCATCTTAGTTCATCACATATATTATTTAGAGAAGAACAAAGCTAAAATAAAGCTATAGACTCTTTGCAAATGCAGAACAAAACAAAAACAAGGTTACACCTGAGTTATACACTGCTGTGTTCACATTCCCGCAGCAGCGTTATGATATTTTCCAAAGGTTTTTCTCTGATGGTTACCATCCCATTTATGAAAATGAGTGGCCCCGCCTGAACTGTTGTTGCATATTTACCTTCGGATATTTTCATCCTAAAATATACTTTGATGTGAAACCACAGCTGCTGGGCAACAGATACCATATTCATGAGACACATATAAATGCAGCTGTACTCAGTTCTTTCATTGTGGTTTAATACCATTTTATATTACTTTGCATTACACTGTATTATACTGCTATTCTCTAAGCAATATTAACAAGATTCTGTCTTATCTTCTGCTGTATAATACATACTTCAAATATTGTACAGAGGAATGTCCACAAATCAAAAAGTCTATCAATATTGGACTGCTTAGTGCTACTCATTCTGCAACTTTTTCCTTAGCAAGTTTCCTCTGGGATGAGGTCATCTCATTTAAACTTATTTTTATTTTTAAAAGGCTATTGGTAATGAATTGATCGTGCAAAATGGGCTTTCTGTGGGAAGTGCTATAATTTTATCTTCATTATATTTGAAAATATATACATCCTTTAAAAAAATTATGATGTTAAAGATGATTGTTCAGTTCTGTTATTAGGTAATTAACTGTATTTTGTTAATTTTGTAAGCTGCCATGGGTCCTATATTGATAGAAAGGCAGGATGTAAATAAAATAAATATATACATTAATACAGTCGGCCCTCCACATCCATGGATCCTATTCAGCTATTCACAGCTTCAAAATACCCCCCCCCACACACACACACACACACACACAAATTCAAAATGAATCTTGGAATTTTTTTTCAGTTTGTATATGGAATACCATTTTACTACGGCATTGTAAATAGTGGTACTTGGTACTTGAGCATTCACAGATTTCGGTATTCACAGGTTGGTGGTAGGCCTGGAAACAAATCCCAGTAGATACCTGTGAATGTCCTTCTAATGTGACTATGGGTCCATTCAGGCAGGCCCATAGCCTGGGGCCTGTCTCAGTTTTACTGACGGCATACAAATGACACCTCTGATAAAACCAAATTAATTTGGAGCAAACCAATGTTTCCCTGGTTTGTTCTGAATTAATTAGATACCCCATTTGATCCGGGTCTTCCTGAAAGGCCTGGGTTGAATGGGGTCTCAAGCCACTGGGGACGCACTACCGGGGGTGTAGCCTCATTGCCATCTTGCACCTTTTGAGTTCTTTAAGCTCAAAGGTGCAGAATGGCACCCACCCCATCCCCCAAGACCCATAAGTGAAGTAAAAATAAAGTAAGTTTTCTCCTTATGCCAGGAGATTGGTGGGGAGAAGGGGAGCCATCCCTACCCTTCAGGAAAGGCCAAGTTTTTTGGGTGGCGTGCTAACTGAAATCCACACAACAACAGGTTTTTAAACCCACTTGGTGCAGATTTTAGTCCTGTGCGGAAGTGCCCTTGGTTTCTTGAAATCTTGCTCTGTGTGCATGGCAAGGGGTTGGGTTCTCTTCCAACTCTATGATTATATGATTGTATGAAGAGTGTGCCTTATCTGGTATTTTATTTTTTCTAAATGTTGGCAAACAAGATCTTCCCATACAGGAGTTAAATTAGGTATACATTGTGTGTAGTACATACATTAGATCATGATCACCATTTCTTACTCACTTCTCTCAAAGATCAAGGTGGCATATAACATAAATTAAAATACAAAATATAAGGAAAAACATATAAAACCGTTTAAATGCATACATTAGCAACAAATAAGATTAAAACCATTACATATTAAAATCATCTATACATATACAAATGTTGACTTAAAATTAACAAGGAAAATAAACAACCTTTGAAAAACTCTTGATGTAAAGATGTTATTGTTTTATCAATGTTTGTGCATTTTATTTTATCTCGTGTATATTGCTGCACTATTACATGTTTTTGTAAGCCACCCCGAGTCCTTTCTGGGAGATGGTGGCAGGATATAAATAAAGTATTATTATTATTATTATTCCAAAATGTTTGAACATATGGAATAAATAAAGAAGCCATTAAATGAATACAGACATTTTTTTTCCTCCTACATTCAGATTTTGAGTACCACTGTCTGTTTTTGTCAGATTAAGTTAGGTAAATGAAAGTAAGGTATGACAACTTTTATTTTACAACATCAAAATTTATACAGTCATGACATATGGATTTTATCTGCTAATTCCCATGCTGGCAGGATTCCTAGAGCAGGGGGGTTTGTTTGATTTTGTTTTAAGTAATATTTCCATGCTCTGAAAGCCATTGATGAAAAACTTGCAAGAATTTTACCCACCAAATATCCATAAACCAATGTGCAGCAGCACTAATATAGCACTGATGTTGGTATTCCCTGCATTGACCTGTTGGAAAAGGGATGTCAGAAGACCACAGCTAGAAAAAGCAAGCCAGGTAAGCCATGAAATTGGTGTTAAACTACAGTATTTTTAAGGGTTTCTTACTCACCTTTTCCCCAGCTGAATACATTGTGAAAGCCAGTTTGACATCTGTGTTATTGACGAGTCTAGTTTGATATAGCAGCATGTAGATTTTCATTCCTTTGCGATTGCAATTTGTCACTGCAAAATGAGCAGCAATATAAGAGTATAAGGCTGATTGATGTCTGCTTGAATAACGGATACCAAAGGTAGTTTTAAGGTGACTATCACAGCCATATTTAAAAGCCAGCTATTAATTTGTTGCAATAAGGTCCTTCCAGAAAGCAAGAACACACTGCCAGTTAAAAACTGAAAGGGGATGAGTCAACCTTTCAAAAGAAAAAGAAGGTACATATGTTCTTTCTAGACAGGACAGAACTTAAAATTATTTTATGTACGGTTTCCATGAGCTCTGGAAAAATAGAGTGGTGTTTCCATCTGCAAAGGTAGATTTATAGTTGAATAATAAGAACACAGAAGTGATGACTACAGGTTTCCATATATATTTAAAAATGGATGGTGAATGCTTTGAAATAGCTCAGCTATTAATTAGAATAAAGACTTTAGTCAAGACATCAGAAGAAGTCTAGGTCTTGGAAGGGTGGCTATGAAGGAACAAGACAAGATCCTGAAGTGAAAAGATGCAACTGAATCTGTCACCCAGAGAACCTTTTCATCAGCCACCACTAGACTGTGGAATGACCCACCAGAAGAGATTTAACAGAGCAAAAAGAGAAAAATCTCCTTCCAGATGGCTATATAAATGGAGCATGGCATTTAGTCTGCAAGATCTGAGCAGCCTGTTGAAAATAGGGTGACTTATAGGTCTCTCGTTCATGGGGTAGCCATAAGTCAACTTGATTGCAGTGAATAACATCAACTTCCATCACGTATGCCAGGTCCTCCAAGATGCAAAATTGTAGATGAAATAGTCAACTAAAGCTCCTTGATTTACCTCCATCAAAGGAAATTTTCCCATTTGTTAGGAGCAGGACACAAAAAATGCTTCTTAATGAAGGTCTTTAGGAAATAACTAGAGTTTCACTGGGCAGAACACAGTGTGATAAAAAAAACAAAAAGAAAGAAAGCTTGCTGCACTTTGAAGTAAATAATGCAATACACCTAGCCATGTTGTTACTTACCTGCATCACTGGTTGGCTATGTGGTTAAAGTGCTCCATGCAAGTGAGAACTCTTGGATCTCCTGTCATCTATGGTTGCTACTAACAATGGTCATTCAATCATATCACATGGTGGAACATATTGCCTTAAAACACAATGAGCCAAAAAACCAAGTTAAAAGTCTTGAATGTGGATTTGAAAACTGACAGGCTTTGATTTCATCAATAATTTGAAAGATCTGAGTGAACAAAAAAGTATTCTCCAGGCACTATCAAAGGCATAAGGATGGCACCAGGTAAGCCACCTGAGAAAGCTGTTCATGACCTGGACTCTGGTGGTGTCTGTCTGGGAGACAATGTGTTTGCTCTGAAATTTAGTCCAAACTTTAAAGGAACTACCCAATATGTTTAACCATATCCCCCAAGTATGCCCAGAAACTGGGATAGGTAGTTTAAAGTTTTGATTGAATCACAGAGCAAATCTACCTCTTCAGTGACTGATAAAAAAAACACTACTGAACCTGAATGCTATCACCAAAAAGGACTGTGTGCTGGTTTGCCATGTACTTGAAAATGGGTGCAAGAAAGAGCTTTGAGGTTCAAAGGGTTCAATTTATGGTTAGACTTTAAAACCAGACAGTTAAGCTAGGAATGTTTTCATGTTAGGATTTTATGCCATTATACAATTTTTGGGTTTAATTTATTGATGTTATGCTCTCATGTTGTTTTGATATGTGGGGTTTCTTTATTATGTTGATATTTGTTCCATTATTATGTTGATTTTTGGAGGTGTTGAATGTTTGCCATTGTATGTTGGAATCCGCCCTGAGTTCCCCTTGGGGAGATAGGGTAGAATATTAATAAAGTTTTTATATTATTATTATTATTATTATTACCAGTGCAGCTGACAAAATACAGGCATCAAGTAGTCCAGGCCCTGGTAATAATATTGTTGCCCTATTCAAAATTGTTTTAAAATAAATCTTATATACAGAATGCATTGTGAGTGCCTAAATGGGAAGTTACCAGAGCATGGGGCAGTGAACTTTCTGAAATCTCAAAACAAGAGGCTGAACAGGAAGCTCACTTTCAGGACTATGAGACTAGGAGAAAGAGATACCTAAAAAGCATCCAGGGGTGTTTCCTCCCAGAAGTTTGAAAACAACCAGAGGTAATGCTAGCAGCAGTGGAATGATCCCTTTAATGTTCCCTTACAAGATAAAAGTGTTATACTATAGAACTGTCTTTTCCTTCCAAATTATATCAAGCTGCTGTTCAAGAAAGAGAAGAAACCACAGTCAGCAGGTCTTTTACTGAAGAGGAAATGGCATAGCCAACCAAAGGGCAAAAGAATATTGCTCATTCTTCTTGCAGCCTAGGGAGCTAAAGAAACGCACTAACCAGAGTCAAGTCAGATAGGAAACTAAAAGCCACAAGATTTAACTGTTTGCTCAGAACTTTTGGGAAAGTTGGATGATTACAAACTTTCTTACTGTCCTCACTTTATTTTGGAGGGTTTCTAAAAGTATTTTTCCAAAGACAAAAAGGAAATCTGTTTGTGCCAAACCTAACGATAAAGCTTGCTTCGTTGCTGTGGCTGGTGTTGTTGCATACAATCTTGCTCCCCAGCAATGTGACATTTGAATACTTCTTTTGATTAATTAAACAGAATGAATTATTTTGTTTGTTTCTTTTTGTGTTGAAAAGCCATGCACCATTATTAGCTGGTGGAGAGTTCTAAATGGCAGTTTATTTGTGGCACTGACTTTGTCCCTGCTGATAGTTATTGTGAAGGCTGAAAGGTTAACAAGAGTTGGCTGAAACCAAGCAGTTCGCCAGGTGTTATTCCCTCTGACAGATGGAGTCAAGCCAATGGAAAATTATCACTACAGCACAAGTTGCTGGCAAGTCTCCATTTCAGAACAGCAGCATTATGGGTGAGGATAAAGCCCTTTCCATGACTCCCCTGATACAACAGCAATCATTTGTAATAATTACTAAGCAACAGCCGTTAGGTCCTCCAAAATTTCCATTGCTTTTTGACAACCAGAAACATGGCCCTTTCAACTGGCATGCATAGACAGACATGCTTTCTCATTAACCTGACTTAATATTTTCAGGGCAGAGGGGTAAGTCATCATGGTTTCAGTCCAATATCTCCTTAGCTTACTGTAAATACCTGTATGTATGTGTATACCATGATAGCACTACACAATCTTCATGCAGCATAGCTAGTGTGCATAACACATATCAATGACTGGGTTCAATTGCACAATGCATAATACATGATGTACATCCCCAATGCAAAGTAGAGTATGTAAAACCACAATAGAAATTAGGGGACACACAATTTGCAAATACAGCACACAAACAAACATGCTTTCTGCACAACTCTGCTTCTGTTGCTACCAGCAGAATATATAATTTGTTCTGCAGAGATTCAAAGTTCTCTCCAATCCCATCTGAAGATGTCTGGTACCGAACCTGGACCATTCTGTATGCAAGGAATGTTAGTCTTACACCTCCAAATCATAGAGAAAATGCAAATGAATTTTATTGCTGACTCCAAGAATGTTTGGCCCTGCATGTGTAGCATGACTTACATGTGTGTATTCTCTAACTGAAATCCAAGTTGTGTGTGCTCACATGAATAGTGGCAATAATAAGGTTGATCTGGCAAGCAAAACTGGAGCTCAGACAAGACATCTGCAGGTGGCTATTATTTATAATTGTGATGTATTCATTCAACACATTAGATCCTGCCAGCAATGCCTATATATTGGCCACCTGCTAAGTGGCCCGACAGAGTGCATATGTGGAGGCAGACAGGATAGAAAGAGGGTTCCTGGTAATTGAATGAATCTCTTCAATTCTATATATGCCTCAGATTTGGACAGAAAATCCTCATTCAAATCCCGGGAATCCAAAGGAATGCAATTTGTGATGCCACTGCTCATGCTGTGATTCTTTTATAGATAAATGCTAACCTGCCTATTCTAGGTCAGGTAATCTGAGACCTCTTTCAAGAATTACATTCATTTACAGAATAATTCAGGATTATCTTGGATTGACATTCACCCAGGACACATGCAGTGAGTTGAATCCTTCCGTATTTATCTCTCTCCCTCTTTCCCCCTCCCGAACATACAACATCTCACTCCCTGCTCCCCCTTCCTGTTGTCAATGCTCTCCGAAAGTGTAATTCTTAGTAATCTCAACATATATTAATTATGTTTTAGTGTTTACAGCTTTTTGTAATGCCTGCTACGTTTTCATATGAATTCCTATTACAAATGCTTAGGCACACAACCAAGTTTATGTTACTGATATTACATTTTTACAACCACAGATGAATCTATATGGCAATAGAGATTAGGCGCTGTAAAGGATGAGTGAGAATTTTCTTTTTCTTTTTATGAGAACCCACCAACATTTGCAAAACCCTTTATATTCAGGATGAAAACTACTTTAAACAGAAAAATAAAAAGCAAGAGAAGCTGAAAATGGAAGCTATTTCCATTCAAGCTAAGGTCTTTTAATGTAATTCTTAAAAGGCAGCATTTAAAATCCATTCATTCAACCATTAGTGCCAAATTAAGGTTGCCACCTTTTTCAGAGTCTCTCCTCACCTTTGTAGCAGACAAGCAGATATAGTCTTGCTGATGTGTGAAACACTGAAAAGTGTTCAAATGTAAAACTGTTACATTTACTGTGTTCACATTTCGTTGGTAATTTTGCCTCCCCATTTTCTTTGGATGCTTAAACTGTATTTCAAAATGCTCGACTTTAGTTTTAAATGACTGCAGTGCCAGACATTTTGGGATTAAAGTAAAATTTAATTTAGAGAGCAGAATTCTCATTCAGGGGTCATCCCTCCCTTCAATTGCTATATTTAACCTTCATGGCACTGTGTAGTTTATTAAATTTACACACAAGATTTCAAAAAAAATTCTTCCTCAAAATGCTACATTATCCATATACTCCGGAAGAGTACCATATATACTTGAGTTTAAGCCAACTTGAATATAAGTTGAGGTGCCTAATTGTACCATTAAATTCCTGTGAAAACTTATTGTCTCGGGTATAAGCCTAGGGTAGGAAATGCAGCAGCTACTGGTAAATTTCAAAATAAAAATAGATATGAATAAAATTATATTAATTGAGGCATCAGTAGGTTAAATATTTTTGAATATTTATTTCAAAGTAAAATAGTAAACTTGTGGTGTAAGTGGGAAGAAGAGGGAGGCATGCAGGAGGAGAGTAAGGCATATGGCCTCTCCTTTCCTCTTGGCACAGCAACCCACTTGGGTTTCTGTGCTGAGAGGGAAGAAGAAGAAGGCACGCAGTTTCTCATCTCTTCTCACTACAGCAACCCAGCTGGTTTGCTTTGCCAAGAGAGGCCAGGCCCAGTCCAATGGGAAGATGTGTGGCTAATGAGCCATGCTCTTTCCTCTCCTCCCCTCTCAGCACAGCAACCCAACTGTGTTGCTGTGCCTAGAGGAAAAGAGAGGCCGTGCACCTTTCTCTTCTCCTCTCTCAGCACAGACCCAGCTAGGTTGCGGTGCTGAAAGGGTAGGAGGCACACAGCTGGTAGAAGACTAGCAAAGGGCTTCTTTCTGCCCTACACTTTTATGCCAGGAACCACACTCAAGTATAAGCTGAGGGGGCCTTTTTCAACATTAAAAATGTGCTGAAAAACTAGGTTTATAGTCGAGTATAAACTTTCTGGAACCTAAGACGAATATAGCCAGCTCTTCCAGTGGTAGAAAGGAGCCACACTCCATCTGAGTATAAAGCATGCTCCTATCCATCAAAATCAAGAGAGTGAAGTAGAATGAACTGCTGCATAATGAATAGCATTTTACCTAACAAATAAGCATGATCAGATATTGCAGAATAGTTCAAATCACCATGCAGGTCTCAGATGTGATGCACTTTCTTGATGTTGGGAGACTCGATGCAAATGTTCCTGACGACCTGTGAGTATTGTTGGCTATCAAAGAGTATGACTATTAGGACAATGTGACATAAAAGACCACAATATCAGGCTTCAGAAGTGAAGTGGAAGTGATTGCTTTCCACTGCAACTCCCATGCTGGACCATTGTCCTTTCTGCCTAAACATGATGGAAAAGCCCCCAGATTACCCATGCCCTAAGCTGGATGTTTCTAGCAAAGCACAAAAGAAATAAGACCCAGAGATTCAGGACTTGAGTCAGCTATGCTGATTTGACTGCAGGTCGTGGTGCTGGCAGCACTAAAGCTGTTTATTTATTTATTCATATCCCACTTCTTTCCTAGCCTTGAGTCTCAATTAAGTTCTCAAAAGTTAAAATAGATATAGATTTTTTAAAAAATCATGCAGAGTCAGCATGGTGTAGTTGTTTGAGCATTTTAATTACAGCTCTGAGAACCAGGCTTCAAATTCCCATTTTGCCATTGGGAAGTCACACCCATTTCAGCCTCAGAGGAAGATAAAGGCAAACCTCCTCTTAACAAAAAAAAATCCCTTTGATAGGTTCACCTTAGGATAGGGTTGCCAGGTGTCAACGGTGAAAATAAGGGACACAATACCAGTAATTACAAAGGTTTTTGGGGGGGGGGGGGAGGGCAGGGTATAGAAAGACCTCCTCTGCCCTTACATCAGGTGAGAGTCACTGCACCACTGCCCCCAAGGATCACAGCACCCCCACCCAACCAAGGGAGCAGCCATCCAGCAAAAATGGGGAAGGACTCCCAGGCTCTTCCAAGTACATGCCCACTTCCCTCCTGCAGATGCAGAGAACAAGGACCATGACTTCCCTCACCCCGAGCCACCTTTTATGTTTGGTTTGCACCTTTCCCATTATAAGGAGGGGAAGGGGGAGAGGCAGGCTGCTATTTCTGGTATAGCAGAAATACAGGAAAATTGGCATCCTGGGAGAGAATGTTACAAGATGGGAGAAATTTTGTTCAAACATGGGACTGCCCCTTAAAATCGGAGATACCTGGCAAGCCTGCTTTAGGACTACTCTGAATTGGAAATAAATTGAAAGCATATTACAACAAAAAATGCAACTATCAAGAGAATTAAAAGCAAGTTCAGAATGAGCACATAACAAAAAAACACTACATAAAATACAGAACACTATTACATTCCTTTTTCCCAAGAGCTGACATTTCCCAAAAGTGTACCTACTGCCAGAAGAACACCATAGAGAACCCCCATCTAGCTTTCTAGGAAGTAGTTTCAGATATTGGGAGAAGCTACTGAGAAGGCCCTATCATATACTCCCACTTAATGTGACAAAGAAAAAGGCCTCCCTTGAACATCTTAAAACCCAGACAGGCTCATTTGGGAAGTAACGATCCTTCAGAATTACATGTCATGGCATTAGAATAAACAAGACACTCAAAAACAGAACTAACAAAGAGCCTGACAGAACAGTATAAGTGTAAGCAGTGCCAATTTATTCATACGTAAGTTCCAGAAAATTCAGTAAGATTTCTTTTCAGTAGTGTTAATAGGATTAGGAGTTGAAGAGTGTTTCCTTAGCAAAGCAATAGCTGTCAACATTGTACTTATAAGTTCCTGGTTTATACTGAATGTACAGATTTTGGGGGGGGGGATGTTCTCAGAATCATCCATGCTAGCTGTAATGGCACAAAAGTAACTTTTTCCAAGCTGTGGTAAGTACACACATGCAACCACATATTTATTCAACTGCAATGAGAGCTAGAGATAATAAGAAACTGCATTTTTCTTGGCCTAGCACAACGAGAGCCAATGTGAGTTAGATTGCATCTACATTGTAGGGTTAATGCAATTGAACTACCATGGTTCAATGCTATGGAGCTGGGGTTTTTTTGGTGAGGCACAAGCATTCTTTGGCAGGAAAAGGGTGAAGATCTTGCATAACTACAACCTCCGTGATTCCATAGCATTGGACCATGGCAGTGAACATGTCAGCATTAATAGTTTGTGTAAATGCTTCTATCATGGTCTGAGTGTTGGACTTCAACTCTGGGAGACCAGAGTTGGAATCCCTTTTCACTCAATGGAAACCCAGTGGGTGGCTTTAGGCGAGTCATACTCTCTCAGCCTCAGAGGAAGACAAAGACAATCTCCCTCTGAATAAATCTTTCCAATAATATCCTGTGAGAGTCTCCATGAGTCGGAAATGAAGGCACACAGCAAAGAAACACAGTCAGAGTCTTGATGTAAGTTTAGCCTATTTTTGAATGGCTGGAATGGCGTAGGCATCTGTTTTCAAATTCCAGAAAAACCCTTGCCTCTGAAGGGTCTAGAGAAACATTTCTTCTGTACAAGTTGAAACTAAGAGAAGTGGTGATTCCTTAAATGGGATGGAAGCATAACTTTGTTTATTCGAGTGGCACATCTCAGGATCAATTCACACCTGTACCCTCTTAAACAGTAGCTTCAACAGTGAAGTACTTCATCTTTGTCAGACTACTGGTTTCAAACTGAACAGGAGTTGTTTAATTTCCATGGGGTTTGCTTCTGGAATAACATAGAGAAGTAGTACACTGCTCAGGTGCTGCAAGAGTAAACAACAGCCATCTGAAAATATCTGTGCAAATACAGTAACTGAAATGGAAACAAGCCCGCATTGCTTTTTTAATCCCGTCTTTCCACCATTTAGCTCAAGACAGTATGCATGCATGGCTCTTCTCCTCTCTACATTATTTTCACAACAATCCTGTGAGGTAGTTAGGCTGAGGGGTATTACAATGTAAAAATAATGCAGTTTACCAGCATTTTAACTTTACCATAGCCCAGTACTATAGAATACTGGAATTTGTAGTTTGATGAGCTACTAGCACTATTTGACAGAGAAGGCTACAGTTCTTGTAAACTAATACAGGATCCCACAGCATTGAACCATGGCTGTTAAAAAAGTGTAAAGTGATGTTAATTCTACAATATAGCTGCACACGAAGACTGGGTGACCCAAAGGGTTTGTGGCTGAGTGGACACTTGAACGTTGATCTTCTATAGCTCAGTCCAGAACTTGGAAATGTTACTTTTCTGAACAATAACCCACCAAATCCTCTGTGGCTATAATGGCATTTCAACCAAAAGTGCATGCCGGGGTGAGACTGCAGACCACATGTAGGTCACTGACCAAACTGACCTGAAGATGGTGAAAACCCTTCCTGACAACAAAGTAAGGCGTAATCAGATTTTGAACATGAAGAAAACGCCTCTGCCTACTCTATCTAGTGCTCTCTCAAGAGTTATGGGGCACTATCCCATCTTTAAAAAGACAGAGAGAGATCAATAAATTCTGAGAATATTGTTCTTCCTTTGTACTTTGTAAAGACCCAAAGCCAATCTCATTGAAGAGAATCTTTTATTTTGAGTTGTTCTTTCCTTTTTTTCTGATGCGTGGTTTTGGCCTCCGTGCAATCAGCCAGCTCTCCCAATGGGGAGAAATGTTTTCATAGCTGTCTAATTGCTGCACTTGCTCGCTAGTTGCCTTCACTTAAGAAAGTGCCATGTCTGAGCACTCAGCAGTCCATGAACTCACGCGTTTTTTTCTCCACATTGCGTGACTAGATACCCAAGGGCAGGAAGGCAGCCCTCTCAAACCCATAACAAATGCACTCAGCTTGAAAGAGACATGGATGTTGTCATTGGCCTCTGGAATCAGCTTGTCAAGTGTGATGGGAAGAGGAAACAAAGAGCGGCAAGTGTGGCAAGAGAGACACACAGTGCAAGTGTTACAGGAAATGCAACCACTCAATGTTTACTAACAATGTCAGATGCAATTTGATGATCTTGATTTTTTTCATATTCACTCCAGAGATCAGAGTGCAGCTTGCATCAAGAATAAGAAAAATGCCACTGGGTATAGTTTTATCTTTCCTTTTTCCTTTCCTGTTATTCTCATTTTAATTTGTGGTTTTTGGCAACTCACATGTAGAAAGGGAGTTTAATTGTCAATTTGTTGTTAATGTAATCATGTGATTTCTCAAATTGTCAAAAATCAGTTTGCTATCTTTCCAGCAAAAATAAGACGCACTTTTGAGGTGAGGCATGTCAATGTTACAACTTAATTCTCAACTCAAAACCTTTTAGAAATAAATGTGATAGAAGACCAGAAATTGACTAACAGGATAAAAACAAGATGCATTTTGTGTGGTATTACTGGAAGAGACAGATGGGTTAAGATTGCTTGTTTGGCAAATCAGTTTGGAAGCTGGCTTATTCGTTTCATTTGGTTGGAGTTGTATGTACTATCTGTATGCATGGTTTAAAGCAGCAAGACTTTTGTTAAGACTGACTTGGGGTCTGCTTACACTGTAGAATAAACACAGTTTCACATCACTTTAACTGCCATTGCTCAATGATGTGGAATCCTGGTATTTGTGGTTTGTTTTTAGGGTTTTTTTGTTTTTCAGGTCAGGAATGACTTGAGAAACTGCAAGTTGCTACTGGTGTGAAACAATTGGCCATCTGTAAGGACATTACCCAGGTGATGCCCGGATGTTTGATGTTTTTACCATCCCATGGGAGGCTTCTCTCATGTCCCTGCATGGAAAACTAGAGCTGACACAGCAGCTCACACGGCTTCAGCAGTTCTGCCAGCACAAAGTTTAACACATTGTGCCACCAGGAGCTGTGGCTTGGTGAAGCAGTAGAACTCTTTGGCAGAGGCTAAATGCTTTTAAAAAACACTGCTTCTATAATTCCATAGCATTGAGCTATGACATGTCCAACTGCAATAATTCTACAGTGCAGATGCACCCTTAGGAATAAAGTGATCAATCACTAGCTCTGGTTCTGGCTATTTGAAGGACCATATCTCGAGGATGTGGACAAGATCCTTGGAGAGGTGAGGCCTACCACATGCATCCTAGACCCCTGCCCATTCTGGCTGATAAAGGAAGACAGAGGGGGTTTGGCAGAGTGGGTTAAGGTGGTGGTTAATGCCTCCTTATAGGAGGGCAAAATTCCAGCCAGCTTAAAAGAAGCTATTATAAAACTGCTGTTGAAGAAACCATCACTGGACCCCACTCAATTAGTCAACTATCGGCCAGTCTCCAATCTCCCCTATTTGGGCAAGACCATGGAGGGTGTGGGCTTTGCAACTCCAGGGGTTTCTGGTAGACACTGATTATCTTGATCCGGCACAGTCTGGCCGGGACATGGAACTGAGATAGCCTTGGTCGCCTTGGTACATGATTTACGCCAGGAGCTCGACGGGGGAGTGTATCCCTGTTGGTGCTGCTGGACCTCTCAGCGGCTTTTGATACCATTGACCATGGTATCTTTCTGAGGCACCTCGCAGAAACAGGGCTTGGGGTTACTGCTCTGCAGTGGCTCCAATCCTTTCTGGAGGGTCGGTCTCAGAAGGTGTTATTGGGTGACACCTGTTCGGCTCCACAACCGTTGTCTTGTGGAGTCCCTCAGGGTTCAGTACTGTCCCCGATGTTATTTAACATCTACATGAAACCGCTGGGAGCGATCATACAGAGTTTCGGAGTAAGGTGTTATCTGTACGCAGATAACGTCCAGATCTGTCACTCCTTTCCACCTGTCACTAAGGAGGCTGTCCAGACTTTGAACCAGTGCTTGGCTGCTGTGTCAGATTGGATGAGGGCTAGCAAATTGAAACTTAATCCAGACAAGACAGAGGTCCCCCTAGTCAGTCGAAAGGCCAAACAGGGCATAGGGTTACAGCCTGTGTTGGATGGGGTTGCACTCCCCCTGAAGATGCAGGTTCACAGCTTGGGAGTGATCCTGGATTTACCGCTGAGCCTGGAACCCCAGGTTTCGGCGGTGGCCAAGGGAGCTTTTGCACAGTTAAAACTTGTGCCCCAGCTGCACCTGTACCTTGGGAAGTCTGATCTGGCGACGGTGGTCCACGCTCTTGTCACATCTCGTATAGATTACTGCCACGCACTCTACATGGGGCTGCCTTTGAAAACAGTTCAGAAACTCCAACTAGTCCAATGGGCAGCAGCCAGGTTACTAACTGGAGTGACATACAGGGAGCATACCACTCCCTTGCTGTGTCAGCTCTACTGGCTGCCTGTCCATTTCCGGGCTCAATTCAAAGTGCTGGTTTTGACCTTTAAAGCTCTCTACGGTTCTGGCCCAGCTTACTTGTCCAAACGCATCTGCCACTACGTTCCACCTTGTAACTTAAGATCATCCGGGGAGGCCCTGCTCTCGCTTCTGCCAGCAACTCAACTGCAGCTGGCTGGGACAAGAGACAGGGCCTTCTTGGCTGTGGCCCTCCACCTGTGGAATGCGCTTCCAAGCGAAATATGATCAACCTCATCCCTCCTAGCTTTCGTGGTTGTGGGACCAGGCCTTTGCACAGTAACTGCAGCACTTTATCTGGAATGGACTGTTTTAACGACGGACATAAAAAACAGCTTCCCCATTGACTGACTGTTTTAATGTGGATTTTATAGATAGATTTTTAAATTAACTGGATAGCTAATGTTTTAATGTTGATGTTTTAATCTTGTTGTATTAGTGTTTTATATTATGTATTGCTGTCGGCATCTAATTTGTGCCTTGTAAGCCACCCTGAGTCCCCTCCCCCCGGGGGGTTGAGAAGGGCGGGTTAGAAATACAGTAAATAAATAAATAAATATCTTCCTGCATGACCTTCTACTGAAATGTGAAATTTGTCCTATTGCTTCCTTTTAGGAATTGACAGTAGAGTGCTTCATTTTTAATTAATGAGAAATTGTTTCAACCATATGATATAGTTTTTTTTCTAAAATTATACACATGCTGGTGTCTCTTGTATATTTTAATTTGTGATTATTTTAATAAATTGTAAGACACCATAAAACTCAGTACTGCCAAAAGAATTAGGGGGAGGGAGAAAACAAGTAGGTGGTCATTATCTAGAGAGACAGTCTCTGATCACCAGCAAACAGGGCCTCTACTGAGAAAAATGAAACGGAAATTAAAAGAAATCGTAAGTGATTCGTATGTAATGGGCCTTTCAAGTTTATACGGATCGCAAGGCCAATCCCGAAGTGGACTTTCTTTTCCGCACCCCTGGGCCCAAAATTTCGTTAGATTATTAAATATTTCGGATGTCCCCCAACAGGAAAATTTCCCCCTCCAAAATAGCTTTGCAGACATAACTCACAGTGAAATCGGGGCCTTTCCATGCTTGCAGCCTAATTAGAGTGGAAGGCCTCTTCCAGGAAGTGAAAAGGGAGCCGGAAACGATAGAGAGCCCAAAATCGGGACTCCTAGAGGGGCTGGAGGACTGACAAAAAAAAGCGATTTAAACACCCAGGAAGGGGTTTAGATAGAAGGACAGAGTAGGAGGACATAAGAACTGCTGAGAGAAGGGCAGCAGGAGTGAAAAGAGCACGGAGAGGAGAAGGAAGAGTTCAGAATCAAGAAAAGCCATAGAGTTCCAACGGAGGTCCTAGACTGCTATGGTAAAACTGAATGGGAAAAAAAGATGGAGTGAGGAGAACTCTACAGATTAGCAAGGCCTGCACCAGAGGTAGGCCTAGGCATTTATTTAATATTAATAATAATAATATATTAATGCATTATATGTGTCCCTGCAAAGGAACCCTGTCCTTTAATAATAATAATAATAATAATAATATATTAATGCATTATATGTGTCCCTGCAAAGGAACCCTGTCCTTTAATAATATTAATAATAATTATATATTAATGCTTTATATCTCCCTGCAAGGAAACCAAGGGAAATGTTGCCCCTTGATTTGCCTGTGCTTAAAACAGTGTCAGTCCTGTTTCCCTGCTTTGCCTACTTTAGAACTACTAACGAATTTCGTAAGTAATTAAGTTACATTTCCGACATTTTTGGAATTTTTTGTAAGTCTTTCTTTTACTAAACAACCCCCATTTGATATAAGAATCGCCATTTTGGGGTTCAAAAACCTGCCTAGCCTCTACTAACAAGACAAAGAAACACAAGTTTGGAAGAAAGTGACCAGAACGTGACAGGAGAAGAGTAACCTGAAATCTTGTTCTGAGTTTGGAACTAAACACTTGGTTCCAGGCTCTCCCATCTCAACTAGAGTAGACTTTTTGAATCAGAGGCACCTACATAAGGATTAATATACCGAATTCCCATTAATTCAATGAGTCTACTCTAGTTTGACCTAACAGTTGGATTTAAGCCTAAATGTGTATTGTTGACTTATTTACACTACTTGGAGTTGTCTTGACACTGAATAAATAAATTTGAATCTGCATATTGTTCTGATGTATTGGGCATTTCATTTAAGCATTTACAAAAATGGAATTCTTACCACATTTATAGTTCACAGGCTATACAAATATATATTTATAACTAAACACTAGAAAGATTTACATAGATATCAACAATTCATTATCATGTGATCATTTACTTGATGTTCATCCCCTAATTATTACTTTCTGAAGTTGTTTCCCATCTTCCTTGTCTTCCATTTCACAAACTTCCATTTGTTCTTTTCTTGTTTCAAGAGTTTATTCTTTCCTTTCAGCTGTACTTTTGTTTGCTCTTTTGCTGGTTCGATAGCTTAACCAAATATACAATAAAATATTATTAGAAGGGGGGAAAAACCCTGAAAGGTTAAAGTTTGTAACCACTTCACAAGCACATAGAAGATAAGTCAAAGCAAATTACCTCTAGAAGTCACCAGAGAGAAACAAGCAAATACTGAAAAGCAACAAGAAAGAACTGCATGAAAATAGTCTCTGATATAGATCCTTCTGGGTTAAGGCCCAGGGTGTGTTAAATAAGAGTAGCCTGACATTTTCCTGCCTGGGATGAAGAACAAGATAGCACCAATTCTCATTTAATGTGCAAAAGTGGATCAGGCTGACTAAAAGCCAGCAATTAATGTTTTTCTACCTGGGAGCAGAAAAATAATTTAAGCCACATCTATACTGTTAGGTTAATCTAGGGGCCAATCTGGAGCAGAAAAAACTCCAGGCTGGTCCCAGAAGTGGCCACGCGTACTGTCCTGAACTAATGGCGGTGGAAGGTTGAAGTCCAGCCAGCCCACCTGTGCCAAGACTACATCAACTCCACTGGAACATCTTTTCAACCATGTCTCCACTGCCACAGAGACATTCCATGCTAACTTCAGCAGAGGCTCCTGCAGGAACAGGAAGAACGAGGAGGCCATGAAGTGGAAAAATGTTGTGAAGACAGCCAGGATCAAACTCAAAGTAAGGATGGGTTATTTTGCCTTTGTAAATAAACCTTTAGAGCAGACCTGGACAATTGCCGGCCCTCCAGGTGTTTTGGACTTAAATTCCCAGAAATCCTAGCCAGTTTACCAGCTGTTAGGATTTCTGGGATTTGAAGTCCAAAACACCTGGAGGGCAAGCAATTGCCCAGGTCTGCTTTAGAGGATGTAGGACATACTGCATGGTATATACAGCTTTGTCCTGCCAACACCTAACTGCAGCCCCCATTAGCAACCACTTGTCTTGCTCTCTTTCTTACTATCCCGAGTGTCAAATCATACCATCTCGCCTCAACTAGGAGAAGGGCATTTTCTGTCATTGCCCCCACGCTCTGGAACTCTTTACCACCAGAGACCAGATCTCTCCGAGACCTTATGGCATTCCGGAAGGCCTGTATGACCTGGCTATTCCGTCGGGCCTTCGTAACCTCGATGGTTTAGTTTATTAATTTTAATACAACGCCCTTCTGTTGTTGCTGTATTTTAATGTTTTATGTTGCTGTTTTTACTGTGATTTGTGAGCCGCCCCGAGCCACCTGGGAGTGGTGGCCAAGAAATTGAATAAATAAATAAATAAAATATAGCATCTAACAGGTGGAGAATCAATATGTTCATGTGCAATAGCTAGATGCTCTCTTACCAAATGTGTTTTGGGCTGTGGTTGAAAATATGCATCTTCAGCCTATTCTTTGGGTCCAGGATGTGTAGTTATCATGGTCAGTATAAACAATTACATTTTTCTCATGCATTGATTCATGAAAAAGTCCCAGATTTTTTCTTGTTCTTTCTGATTCTATATTGGGTTAAAATAAACTTACTTGGGGAGGTAACATAAAAGGCTCTATATGGGCAAATGAAGGAGAATATTCTTGGACAAAGAAAACATGTATGGGTCTCCAAATAAAATCTGAAAAAACAGGTATAAAATCTGTGACTTTTGGATCTTTTATAATGAATCTGGATGCAACCTTCAATCAAGAATAAGTAAGATTTTTGTTTCATTTTTGAAAAGACATTTCAAAAGCTTGAAAAAGTCATAAATAGAATGGAAATGTCTTGAGATTTTTAAAACATTTGTGAAAGAAACTGAGAGGTCCATCGCTCTGAGCCAAGACTGGGCACGTTTGGTGGATCGAGGGGAAGACTATCTATTGAATTTGGATTTTTCTATCTATTGATTTATTTATTTATTTTTCATGGACTTCAAGACAACAGCTAAAGTTCTCCCGAGGCACAACCATCCAATCTCTCTTGAAATACTGTACATATAATGAAAGAGAGTCTAATATACCCTCAGCCAGTCCATTTCATCACTGAACATCTTTTACTATCAAGAAACACTTCTTAAATATTTAAATGGAGTCTCTTTTCTTACAACTTTCAGTAAAATTTGTCTGGTTACAATGTTCAACCATTCATTATTATTGTTGTATACCTTCAAGACGGCTCTGACTTATAGCAACCCTAATGTGAAAATATGATAGAGTTTTCTTGGCATGATTTTTTCAGAAGCACTTTTTCTTTGCCTTCCTATATGGTTGGGATATTAACTTCCCTAATGACAATGTGACTTGTCCAAGGTCACCAAGTGGGTTTCCATGGCTGACGGGGGATTTGAATTCTGGTTTCCAGAATTGTAGCCAATACTTAAATCACTACACCACACTAGCTCTCTCAACCATTGACATTCATACTTTTTCCTTTTTATTTCCTGAGAAACTCCTTATCTTTAATATCCATATGAAAAGCAGTTATAATGTGTTCCTCTTTGATTTGGAACATCTGTACCTTTTGAATGTGGCTGCTTCAAACAGCGAAAAATTCTGTTTCAGTTAATATTTCAAAAATAACTCACCATTCTTTCCAAATCTGATATTTGGAATGGAAAAAACAGGGGGAGAAAGTGAAATAGACAGTTCCTCTCAATCCATATGCACCTTCATGCAAATCAACTATCACTAGATCCATGGTTCTCAACCTCTGGGTCCCCAGATGTTTTTGGTCTTTCAACTCCCAGAAATCCTAACAGCTGGTAAACTGGCTGGGATTTCTGGGAGTTGTATGCCAAAACATCCGGGGACCTATAGATTCAGAACCACCATTCTAGATAAAGCCTAGTATGTGTGTCTTCCTAGAATGTATAGAAGTTTGTATAGACATATTTGTTAATATTATAATGAAAGGAGCAAAACAGAAGGCCTTGATATTTAAGTAACAGCTTAGTGTAAATACTGGGTTTAAATACAGTTGGTCCTCTGTAGCCATGGATTCTGTATTTACAGAATCAACCACCCAGAAAACAAACCTTGATTTTGCCATTTTATATGTAGGACACCATTTTTTTCACCATTGCAGACAATGGGACTTGGGTATCAATGAATTTTGGTGGGGTGGGTGTCCTGGAACTAGACCCCAGTGGATAATTAGGGCCCACTGTACAAAATTCAGTCCCTAGCACATTGTCATATCCTTCCCTGAGTTTAGGCACTACCAATTCCTATTTGTGACAGAAACAGCGCTTGCCTTTTTTCTCCCAACCCTGAGATTTAACTAAATTTTACATCAAAACAGCAGAGAGAGCAAATAAAACTCAAGAGAAAAGGGTTCGCTACCATTCAACGGCACTCCCCTACTAATAAGTATAATTTTATTTTGAGTGATGGATGCCACCATGTGGTTGAGGCAGGTAACACTCCATCAGCCTTCAGGCTTGGTCAAGGGGATGTTTCTGCAATTAGTAAACAACCCCCTGATGTTAGGAATCTGTTTTTCTTTTCCTCTCTGTGTGGGCCAGAAATCACAAAGCTTTCACTCCACCAGGAGTTCTTGCTGCACCAGCAATAATAGCTCTCATAGCTACCGACAGACTTAATAATGGGCATCATGTTAGCTTCTCCTGATAATGATATTGCCTGCTACAAAAATAGAATCCTGAATGTCTCCACAGTACTTTTCTGCCTGTTCTATATTTCTAATATGTTCCCTTAAAAAAGAACCAGGCAGTATTGTATCCCCATGAGAGAGAGAAGAATTCAATCCTGTTTATAACCATACAGAGAAAAAGGAGAGAGCAGGCGCTTACAGCCCACCTCACCAAATGAATCAACCTGATTAGCTGTCGAGAGGAGAACTGCTGAGGGTCTAACATGGAGCGGTCACCTTTACACATAACAGAACAGGAAAATTACAATTTCAAAAAAACATTTGGACTCTTACACTGAAAGAGCAAATCCCCTCATTTTCTTGCAAGCTGCTTAACACAGTTTCATGCCCTACCAGCCTTGGCCGAGCAGTATTATCTGCTCCTGTTGCACGACACTGAAGCCAAGGTAAGTGATGCGAGCTGGCAGAGCAGGAAAGTCCTAAATATCACTGGATGGGAAATGCAGAATGCCCCAGAGAGAGTGTAGACTGTTAGGAAGCACTTAACAAGGTCACGCTTGCTTGGAGGAGCCACAGTCAGATCTTACAAAAAGCTAATGTAGGCGTGTGGGTCATAAGGCAAGTTCAAAAATAAATCCATATAGTCTTTTATACCTCAAAAAGCCACAAAAATCTGGACAAGCTTTCAAGACTGCCAGGTCCTTTCAACACAGAGAATGTTCCAGGATAAAGGTGAGATGGGAATAGCTTGATCTTAATGCCATATCACAGTTTGCATATAGGCTTAGAAAGTCACAGTAAAAACAGGGTTTGTACATCCTCAAATGGGACCCAGCAAGTATTCACCTTGAACATCTCCTAGACTTGCTGGAATCCAAGAAAGCAATAGAAAACAATAGAAAAATATTACAACTACTGCCGTACACTCTTTCCTGAAAATTGGGAACTGTGACGTTCCTGAGCTCTTTTATCAGAAGAACAGAAGTTCTCAATGCAGTCTCTGTAATTGAAAAGCTAAGATTAATGTGTTCTCGTATACATTATTACATTGTATTCTAGCAAAAACCCATCACACTTGCTACATTTGGTATAGGAAGATAGCTATGTTGGATAACCTTATGTATTTGGTTTAAGTAGTGATCCATCAGATATTAAAGTCCCAATTCAAATGTTATAAAATATTCTTAAAATATGGAGGTCAACTGTTGAATCACTGTGTTGTCTATCTCCAACTCCACTAGTGGAAGATTTTATGCTGCCTTCAAGTATCAAGGTCTGTTGCAGAAGCCCTCCTTAGGGCAATCTCAGAGATATCCTTCTCTGATGTGGGGCTTCATTTACAAAATACCCTTCTTATAGAGATCCACATGGTATCAATGTGGCTTGATTTTGGTGCCAAATAAAAATCTGATTACTAACACTTCAGGATATTTATTTATTTATTTTAAATTTTTATACCCCAACCTTCTCACCTCCATAGAGGGACTCAGACCAGCTTACAGCAAGATTCAATGCTATACAATTTAAAAACAACTACAACAACATATTAAAATAAATAAAAAAGCCCAAGACATAAAACCACATCGCCGCTAAAAACAATTCCAAAAACAATTCCACTCGATCTGTAAACGTGGTCGTTCATTCAGACTATAGCCAATCTCAGCCTATTCTGGGAAAGCTTCACCCCACATCCAAGTCTTCACCAGCCTCCTAAAGGACAACAGAGGGGGGGCAGATCTAACATCACTTGGGAGAGAGTTCCATAGCCGAGGGGTCACCACAGAGAAGGCCCTGTCTCTCATCCCCACCAGTTGCGCTTGCGAAGATGGCAGGACAAAGAGCAGGGCCTCTCCAGAGGATCTTAATGTCCTTGATGGTTCATAGGGGAGAATCTGTTCAGACAGGTAAACTGGGCCGGAACCGTATAGGGTTTTGTAGGTTAAAACCGGCATTTTGGATTGTGCCTGGAAGCTAATTGGCAGCCAGTAGAGCTGGCACAGCAAGGGAGTTGTATGCTCCCTGTACCCCGCTCCTGTTAGTATTTATTTATTTATTTATTTATTTCAGGATTTTACCCCGCTCTTCTCAACCCCCGAGGGGGGACTCAGAGCGGCTTACAGCAGGCACAATTCGATGCCACATCAACAGCGTAAAACCCCAAACCCCACAACCCATTAAAACATTAAGGCATTAAAATACAATCCCTCAACACATCTACAATCATTCCAATTAAAACAGTATTCAACCCTAGAAACATTGACCCCCTTCCTCCCTCCCATTAAAATTCCGTCTCACATGCTGCCTAGTGCTGGTGAGAATGCCTGATCCCAGAGCCAGGATTTCACCTTCTTCCTGAATGTCAGGAGGGATGAGGTGGACCGTATCTCCGAGGGAGCGCATTCCACAGGCGGGGGGCCACCACCGAGAAGGCCCTGTCCCTCGTCCCCACCAACCGCATCTGAGAGGTCGGCGGGGGCGAGAGCAGGGCCTCCCCGGATGATCTTAGGTTACGGGATGGGACGTAGCGGCCGATGCGTTCGGACAAGTAAGCTGGGCCAGAACCGTATAGAGCTTTAAAGGTCAAAACCAGCACTTTGAATTGAGCCCGGAATTGGACAGGCAGCCAGTGGAGCTGACACAGCAGGGGGGTAGTGTGCTCCCTGTATGTAGCTCCCGTTAGTAGTCTGGCTGCCGCCCGCTGGACTAATTGCAATTTCCGAACTGTCTTCAAAGGCAGCCCCACGTAGAGTGCGTTGCAGTAATCTATTCGGGATGTGACCAGAGCGTGGACGACCGTAGCCAGATCAGACTTCCCAAGGTACGGGCGCAGCTGGCGCCGCGAGTCTCAACTGTGCAAAAGCTCCCCTGGCCACCGCTGAGACCTGGGGTTCCAGGCTCAGCGCTGAGTCCAGGATCACTCCCAAGCTGCGAACCTGCGTCTTCAGGGGGAGTGTAACCCCGTCCAACACAGGCTGTAACCCTATACCCTGTTCGGCCTTACGACTGACCAGGAGGACCTCTGTCTTGTCTGGATTTAGTTTCAATTTGCTAGCCCTCATCCAGTCCGACACAGCAGCCAAGCACCGGTTCAGGGTCTGGACAGCCTCCTTGGTGACAGGTGGGAAGGAGTGACAGATCTGGACATCATCTGCGTACAGATACCTGGCTGTAACCTGGCTGCCGAGCGTTAGACTAATTGCAGCTTCCGAGCAGTCTTCAGAGGCAACCCCATGTAGAAAGCATTGCAGTAGTCTATTCAGGATGTAACCAGAGCATGGATAGGGCTAATTTCTACCAAATTTGCACATGTGAGTAACAATTGTTTTAATTGTGTTCTTCCATATTACAAACCACCCTGAGATCCTTGGAAATCCTATATACCGGCCATAGGTAGGATGTAACCATTTTAATTTATAATAACTCAAAACAAAGTTATAGAAAGGGCAAGTGAGGTAAAATTTGGATTAGGACTGCAGATGAGGGCTCATGCCCAGCAAGCATTTACACTAAAGCCTAAAGTACCCAAATGAAAACACTCATCAAGACTGAAAGCCTCCACATACATTTGTTTGCAATCCGGCCAGAAAGAATACAAGTATGGCTAGTGCCAAAAATACAAGCATAAGCATACATTGCAGGCATGAGTTTTTATACATTTGACAGCTATTCAAGTTTCCTGCTCCATCTGCTACTGTCCATGATTGGCTGGCTTGAAGCAGTGCCTCGTTTAACAGGCACTGCCATGATGTCACCACCTCTAGGTGGGGATTCCCTGGTAGAGGGGTGTTGATAATAATAATGATAAGAAGAAGAAGAAGAAGACTTTATACCCCATCCTCACTCCTGGGAGCAGGGTGGGGGGTGACTCTGGTCTAAATTATGGTCACTCTATGATTTTATTTATTTATTTATTTATTTGTTCCATCTTGTATTCCGCTCTTCCCTGCAGGCTCGGGGCGGATAACAATATAAAATTCGGCTAGCATGTTACATACATGTCGCCGTACAATAAAAACAGACATAAAACAACATAAGCCTATCAAAGAGTTTTCTTAGCCAGATTTGTTCAGTGGGGATATGCCATTGTCTTCTTCTGAAGCTGAAGGAATGTGATTTGTCCAAGTTGACAGAGTTTCTACAGAGAGTGTGACCTTGTTGGACCCTCTTGTCCCTTGATTGGTAGACCAACACACAAAATGTAATTCCCCACAACTGGGTATAGCCAAATTGATTATTTGTGGTAAAGCTAGATGTTAGTAAAAACTTTGAAATGGCAGAATATGAGTATATGTGGCCTTCAGAGGCTTGATAAGGTGTATGTGGTTCCGGGATTTGGATAGTTGCCCATTTCTGCTTGAGTGCTTCCTCTAGCTGCTGCCCACCAAGCATGGCTGATAAACATCTTCCATTAGTGTCTACAAATCTGTCTTCTGCCAGCCTCCCCTGTTCAAAGAAAAAAGAGATGTAGTAGCTGTTGTGTTTGACTGAATACTTTCTGACTGTGACATGCATCAAGTGGATTCAAGCAGTGCTGACAAGGTACTAAGCGAAATATCACCAGTCTTTCATTTGGCAGTTCCCATGCAATGCTACTATCTTGAAACACCCATAAAAACTGATTTGGGGGGTACATATTTCATTGTGCCCAAAGGATCTACAAACTTCTATATTCTGTAAAATGTGAAAATCACCAGAAATGCCAAGACAGCAGGTCTGTGCTTGAAACAGGTAAAGGCTTAATGCCAACTTTGTTATCACCATGTTTTCAGGACTGCTTTGAAGAAAGAACTGTGTTGATTTTTGCTAGCCCATGTGAGATCTAGATAAAGAATGCAGGAATTGGCACCATAATGCCAGTTAGGATTACACATGAAAACCAAGAGAATGTATCCTCCTGGGATATTATTTTGTTAACCAGCCACTGAGAGACCTAAAGAAATAAAAGAATGCATTGAAATGAATGTTACAATGCACCTAAAGACTGAAACAAAAATATGGGTGAAAAACAATTATAAATCAATTATAATGTAAATACAAATAAATAAAAATGCACAAAATTAGTCTATGTTAATTACCAGGCAGTCTAACCTTTAAGAACATTGAACACGATACCTTGTTATTATCACTAATGCTTCCATTGGTGAGTTTCCACCTTGCTAAACTGTGAGGTGTGCTGGTAGTGTCACTAGGGTTGCCAACTGTCCCTTATTCTAAGGGACGTCTCTTATTTGGACCCCAAATTTTGTGTCCCTTATTTTCAGCTCCTGTATTGACGTGACAGGTGGCAGCAGGAGATGAGGCTGGGCCAGTACATATACACACATACTTCCTTCTTCCTCCTCCTCCATCCTGCTATCCCTTTTGGCTCCTCCCGTTTCCTCCCACCTCCCTGCGAGCGACCAAGAATTGTAGTCCAAGGCTGCCTCCTCTTGATTGAGAGGCGCGCGTGGCCCTTTTGGGCAGGAGTCCAGTTCCCAAGAGCCCTCACTCCCGGGGAGGAGAAGGAGGAGGAGGAAAAGGAAGAGGGAGAAGGGGGCCTGCCAGTCTTCATGGTGCTGCCAGTGAGCAGTCTGAGGGAGCTGCAGGTGCGGCACAGGGAGATGTGGGCCCGCATGGAGCTGCTGATCATTGAGACCCAGAGCCAGGTCTGCCGTACCCTCGCCCACCTCAACCATGGGGCTGCTTTCATCGTTCACTGCTGGGAGAGGAAGGAAGGTGACCCCCTGCCAGGCACACAAATCACAGCCACATCAGGGGTGAGGAGCGGGTGGGGGTCTCTGGAGGCTTTTGAGCCGGACGGTCGTCTGTCGGAAGAGCTTGGGTTGTGCCTTCTTGCAGAATGGCCCAAGTAGATGATATTGCCCTGAATGCATGTGAAAGGAGGCTTCGGTTAGACCCCAGTCTAAAGATCAGTCAACAATGTGATGCCGCAGCTGAAAAAGCCAAGGCTGCATCCAAAGGAGTATAGTTAGGGTTGCCTAACATTTGATTTTCAAGTTTTTATGAAATGTCCCTTATTTTGTGAAAAATCCCATATTTTTAAGTAAATGTCCCTTATTTCTTATATCAAAAAGTGGCAACCCTAAGTGCCACGTGCAATTTTTGAGAAAGGGGGGAAGAGAGAAAGAAAGAGGGGGGGGGGGAGTCCAAGAGGAATGAAGAGAGTTGAGCCAAGGGACATTCTGATAACACTGCAATTATGAGAAATGCATATGGAAAGCTATGATCAAAAACATAAGGTCTATGTGTTATTTCCATAGTGTATAGTAACATGGAGAGGTGGGATTCACTTGTGCTCCATCCATAAATGCATTTTTACATCACTATCATGGTTTCACTGTGGCCATCCTCACAAAAGTTTTGCTGTCCTACATCTGATCAGGCCCTGATCTTTTGAAGCTGGTCAAAAATAATAGCATTCATAATCTGAGGAACCACAAATTCTTTATACCTGCATTTATCACACATCCAATGCTTGCATTAGAAAATTTAATTCCCAATTTCCAGCCTGCTATTGTTTACTGCAAATAGATAGAAATAGATCTTCTATGGACGGAGCACAAGTGAATACTACATACTTTGTGTTGATACCATGAATATTAATACCAACATCAAATTAAGCATTGCACAATTTAACATGGGAGTGTTCATCCAAATGCACATTTGTGTCATTGTAGCAGAGGCTGAGAGGTCATGGAAACTTATTTTAGAAGCACAATTAACATATTGCACAGTAAATATGTGTTTTAGAAACGTGATCAGTTAATATCAGAAATTTATGCCAAACAAATCTTAGCACGAAACAGCATTTAGCAGCCGAAAAAAACACTCACAAATAAAGGAACAACCAATTGCACCCTTAAACATGGGTTTAATAGCAAAAAGATGTACAATAAATTCACTAGTACCTACCTTTCTGATTTAATTGTAAATATACCTGGAGAAATTTGTATTAAATTTGGGCCCTGAAGATAGGATGTTTATCCTCTGAATGCATGGCTGGTTTGTTTTCTGTTGTCTACTGCTGCTTCGTAGTAAATACTACATTTTATCATAGGCATAGATCATGGATGACTATAACATTGCTAAAACACTGCCTAAAGCTTTGTAATGAAATGGCCCTATTCACAAGGCATTTATAATGTCAAATCAAATTTTCAGGTGCCTATGTATTGTATGTGGCTAGCTATCCATTTACTGTTTCTGGAAGGTTTGTTTTTCATTCTGAAACAATGAGAAGCCTCCACAGGAGCTCTTCTTCACAAAAGTGAGAAAGGCAGAGACTCATGATTTCATCAGATGAGGCTGATAAAGATTAGGCTGACAGCAAGAGAAATCCACCTTTGGATGGAGTTTACTGCATGACATCAAGTTTATCTTACAGCTGCATTGTGCTTAAATCATGGTTTGACAGGGGGAACAAATGACAGAAAAAATGAATTCAATATCACTGTTTCTCTCTCACTCCTCCTTGTGCGATAATGTCCTTCCATCGCAGTTCTGATACCATGAAGTGGAAAAGGTCTCATGAGGACACAGAAACTGCATGACTACATAGTTGTGGCAAAACAGGAGGAAAGGGAAAATAGAAAAAGCATAGCTGGCATTTGCTGGATACGGCAAGCACAAGCAGGAAGTGAGGTTATGTGGGAATAATTGTGGGAATTCACATCAACAGACTGCCAACGTTGCACACTTGTGGCAAAGTGTGAAAGTGAACATTCCAATGACCACAAGTCACAATTTGCTTAAGGAACATGATTGCAATGAAACAAGAAATTGATGTGACAAAGTACCCAATGTCTCTGCAATTATTTCATTTACAAACATAAGGCTGAAGGATATCATTGGGATATAAAAGAATGCACAAAGCAAAATCAGTGTAACTTGCAAACTACCAGCCAGCTCTCTATCAGCCAAACATAACATCTGCCATAGCCCACTTTCTGCCAACATCATAAAATACTTAGTTCTTCTTCCAGATATTATCCAGTCCATTCAACAGATACATGACGATCAAAGTATATTTCAGGAGTGCTTTAGACAATTTGCTGAATTGCTCCTCTTGAGTAGATTGCCCAAAAAGCTAACAGAAGAATCATAATGTGCTGCAGAATGTCATGGTTACTAACATTGTATTTTGTTTAGATTTATGTATTTAGAAAAGAATCCCATATATCTTTCATTGTATCCATTTTATTTAACAGCGTATATTTTATATTACCTTTCAGTATGTTTTTGCCCGCATTATTGTCACGGTTCATTCTGCTTCAGGAGATGATAATTTATCCCTCCATTGCCCTTAATATGAAACAGTAGGGACATTAATCAGCTGTCTATTAGTCAGTGCTCTCCTACTGTTCACTTCTGCAGATTTTTCATTTAAAAGTATAAAAACTACAACTACAGTACATTAATTTTAATAATTCTGAGAATGTTTTTGCAACACCTTATCAATGTTTGTGTTTGTATAGGCAATTATACTCCTATTAGGCTCAAAAAACAACAAAATAAAAATTACTGTCTACCCAATCTTCTAAACTTATATTGGAGTACAACATTGTTAAAATTGTACTGTATAACTTTAAAATGTTACAACTACATATACCAAATGCAAATATACCTTCAGGGTTAATGTACTAACTATTTTAGATATTGTTTCTAAGGGCAATCTATCTTGTATTGTGGCCAAGTGGCTCTTTTCACAATATTTTAGGTCATATGAGGAATAGTGCTGGATCTCTCAAGCAGAATAATTAAATTGGCAAGGCAGAAGCTGAACAATAAGCAGTCCCACCTAATAAGATGCCAGCCAACAACAGTTAGCAACCAGCTGGCATACAAATAAACAATTAATTTTCCTCTGATCAAAGTCTCAAGTAAACACACACATTTTTCCTTTCCATGTTTATCTACTGAGTTCATGATTTATATACAGCCACCTGTAGTCATCATTTCCCTGACAAATTAATAGTTTCTCCACAAAAAAAGAAGTGGGAATTGTGGGTGTTCCATCAAAAAGTTTGTCTCCTTTTTGACACTTACATATACTGTATGTTTTCAGTGCTCTGGATTAATGTTAGCAGGGTTGCCATTTAGGTTCCTTCCAGATAAGCCTTTAATGAGAGACTTGTCTCACTTTTATTGGAGGCATCCAAATTGTCCGGTAAAAGTGAATTAATGTGGTTTAACCAGTTTACTCTGCATTAATTAAATATCTCAACAAATCTGGGCCGGGTTTGTTGAGGTGCTGGGCATGTGAGTACTAACTTCTAGGACTGCTTCTGGAGCCCCAGAGATTAGTCCCCACAGCCATCTCACTTTTTTGGACTCTGAAAAGACCAGAGGAGCAGGATGACACCTCCCCCCTCTCCCTCCCCCCCTCCCCCATTTGACCCCCAAAACACTGGAGAGGCTTGCTGGCAGCACAGGTCTCCCCCTACAGTCCTCCTGGTACAAGAAAATGGTGTGTTAGGAGGTGGGGAAGGGCTTTTCCTTCTTCCCATCCCCGCCTGACTCATTATTTTCTCATGCTAGGAGGACTGTAGGGAGAGGCCTCTGCTGCCGACAAGCCTTTCCAGTAAGTATTGGGGCCCAAATGGGGGGGGGGGGTCCTGGTTGTAGGAGAGAGTAGGGACGCAAATCCAGGAGGAAGTTTGTTATTTTTACCTGCTTCCTCTGGGATTTAGTATAGTGTGGAAGGGCCCTTAGGAAAGTAATTTTGTTATTTATTTGTTTGAGATGTACAGGGTCAGTAAGAAATTAGGTTGTTTTGGTAAAAATCTAGAGGCTCTGTTATTAATGACTGGCCATTTACAAGACTTGATGCTCAGGAAAAGAGAAAGAATGAATTTGGGAGCTAACTGGACATTTCAATCTAGTCTGTGGAACAAGCAAAAGTGGTGACTAGGGGAAGCCATTCTTCACAAAAGAAATATGGATATGGCCATATAAATAAGGAGATACTACTCACTCCTCTTCCACTAATTAGAGTTGAAGTACCCAGATAGATCCATCTGATTGCCTGTTTGTCTCACCCATCTCACTGGCAACAATTTAACATGTTTTAATAGTGTTAATTTTACAGATAGTATAATATTATTTTGATCTTGATTTTTGGTGAGTATGTTTTTAGCTATATGTGGTTGTATCATTAGTTGCTTTGAGACTCTTTCAAGAGATGATTATTATTATTTGCATTTCTTTTTATCAGTTAGTTGCATTGAGGTTAAACAAGGTGAGGGATTGACAAATTGTCTCCAGGTGAGTGTTTTCTGTAAATCAGGGCTGTCCAACTGCCGGCCCTGCAGGTGTTTTGGACTTCAAATCCCAGAAATCCTAACAGCTGGTAAACTGGCTAGGATTTCTGGGAGTTGAAGTCCAAAACACCTGCAGGGCCGGCAATTGGACAGCCCTGCTGTAAATCATTGTAATACATATGGTCCCTAATTCCAAATAGTCTTCATTCTTTTCATCTCCCTCTGTAACACTTTTTGATGGTTGACCAAACTATACAGCTCCTTCTGGGCACTGCTGAAACATTTGAACTTGGCAACATCTAATTCATCAATCCTATTTTTTGGTTTATACTTTGGCACAAGTGATCTATTGCCCCAAGAACAGATCACTATGTACTAAATTGGCTCAGCTACTAGAATGCTAAACCAGAACCCAATGCAGTCAACCTCACGTGGATAGACTTTGGGGTGTTGGGCCGTGCAGCCATTTTGCTGAACATAACCTTTCAATTTCCTGAACCAATGATGGACACTGCCTGTTGAATTGGAACTCTGATCCCCATGGAGCCATGTGTTATTATAACATAAAAAATGTTATTAAGCTGTCAGGAAGTTAATAGTTTCATCTTAATAATAGTGATAGATGGAGTACATTCCACTTGCACTCCAAAATCCCACAATGAGGTTTAAAATATTTTACTATTGCCTTGCTGCTCATTTCCCAAGGAAATGGAAAGCGAACATGCCACGCTAATAAATAAAACCGTTATCGCAACAGCCGTTTTTTCTGCTATGCATCTTTGCGGATCGGTCTGATTAATTGATCTAATTTTAGCAACAAAATTACATTCTCCTCTCTCTCTTGAATGTTATTTAAAGAAGGCACTTGGAGACCTCTCAAAGACCAAACTTACTTACAGTTATGGCTCGGTGGTGCAGCTAGGTTATATTAGACCTCAGCCTTAATGGTATTAAAGTGAACAGAGGGAATTACTTTGAACAGCAACGTGTTTCACTGCAATGGAAACCACACAAGAAGTATTTCTTCTCCCCATCTCCTACACTGCCATTCCATGATTTATAATTGCAGTTCATGCTTGATATGTTAAATAAAAGAACAAACAAGACAAAGACAGCCAACACTGCGCAAAAGTTAGTGAAATGGACAAATTCCGGTGATATTGATGTTCAGATTCCCAAACAGCTATGAATCTTGTACAGAAAAGAATAATATGAAAAGTATTTCTTGAAATATATGCATTATTACAAGCATTCCTCCTTTTTAAAATATTATCTTCCCTATTGTGCACGATTTTCCTAAGAAATGCTTTAAACAGTGAAATTCTAAAAATCTGAATTTGAAAGCTGAGTGATAACCGTATCCTGGTTTACATATAAGTTTGGAAAATCCATGTTACCTTATTTCTGAGTAAAATGAGAAGCAAAAAAAACCCCTCTAAATCCTCCCAATCCTTAATAATTGTAGACTGTCTGTCAAATAATGCTGGTTGACTTCCTGTTAGTGAGTTAGTGGCATGAATCCAAATTATATCTATTTAACTCATCCATTTACTGGCAAGTGGATTGTATGGGGTAGCAGAGAAATATCTAATTATGTTTCAAGCTTGTTACACTGCAATGTCATCATCCACAGGGACCTCCTTGGCTTTGAGCTCATCTTTCCAAAATTTCCTCATTATGGACAATTATCAGAAATCAAATATTCACTTATATTCAGTAATTTGCTGTTATCCATATGCTGCTCAATTATCCACGTGCCTACTCCAAAAATGCCCCGGAGGATGCTTTTTTCAACTCTACCAGCCAATAAATAACTATATTGTGCCTGTGCAGAACTTTTTGATACACTTCCTGACACAGACACTCACCCACTGTGTTTCAAAAGAATCAAATTTGGTAGACAATGATTGGCAAATTAAAACATCCTTATTTACATAAGTGCCCCTAGTTATTTCACACAAGTAAAATAGCCAAATTATCCCAATCCTAAACCACTAGGTAATGTTGTTCATTTTGTATAATGCATCATACATCACCATGGGTGGGAAACTGGGAGTTGTGGAAAAGGTTAATCCTGAAAAAATATGTTAGTACAGTTTGAGTCTCCCTCTTCCAAAAATCTGAAATAGTCCTTTAAAAACCAAAACTTTTTGCTGCCATTTCCACCTTTGATGACTAGCAACACATCCCGTTCCCGATTGGTTTTTCTTTAAAGAGCCCTCACTTGACCACTTTAGAAATTTGATTGATGAAAGAGAAGGGAGGAGGACTCTGGCCTTGTAGTTTCATTTATGCAACCCCCCGCCCCCCAAAAAAGCTGACTTCAGAGGAGGCAAAGTTCAAATTCATCTGTTTGACAAGAACTCAGAAATGTTGGAAAGCTCTGGCTGCCATCTAGTCAGTTCATATCATGTTCAATTTTCTATTTGGCCAATGGCTTGCATAGCAAGGAGGGCAGTCTTGATATAAGGCATGAATGTTGTAGTTAGCCCCCTCCCTCGCCCTATTTTCCTTTCGCCGGTATTCCAAAAAACAAGAAAATCTGAAATCCAACAAACTCCTGGTCTCAAAATATTTTGTATAAGAAAGCCTCAACCTGTAGTTGTAAAATGTTAGACACACAATTACAGTGGGGAAAATTAACAGAAATAAAGCAATAAAGACAGAGATTGCTCCTTGAGAGTACATTATTTATTATGACCACTGTGCAATGGGGTTAATCTACTGGCAGAAACTTTCATCTTCCTTTCTATAGGCCTCTCTCTCTCCCTCTCTCCCTCTCTCTCTCCCTCCCCCTCTCCCTCCCCCTCCCCTCCCCTCTCCCTCTCCTCTCCCTCTCCTCTCTCCCTCTCTCTCTCTCCATCCCTGCAGCGCCTGCACATCCTAAAATCCATTCAGAATCCTGTTCCGGAGGTCTATTGAATGAAACAGAAAGACTCCACCAGCAATTCTGACCCTGCTTTAAATTCACCTTGAAATTGAGTTTGCTTTTCCAGAGTCATCACTACGTGCAGCTACCAGAAAGCAAATATTTATTTCCTGTTCATTTATCCATATGCTACTCAGTTCTCTATGTGCCTAACAACATAAATGCTACTACTAGAATTGCATTGTAACAGGAAATATAGAGCTCATAGAATTTAGACAGAACAGGGTAAAATGTGTAGCTAAATATTAGTGTCATTTTTCCTTCAGGAAGTTTACAAAAGCTTTCATATAACATCTTTCCCCTGCAACCCAGTTCAATGCTATGGCAACATAATACAATAGCTATGAGACAATTGTGATTGTACACAAATATGTACAACAGCTAAGACAAAGTTTCATTGAAGCTGTACAGTTCCAATGATTTTAATGGAGCATAAGTGTATTCCATAACCTCTGGATCAAGTGTTATGTGCTAATCTGTTGACAAAGGAGGTTGGATGAAAAATAGAAGATGCAGTAATACACCCTACAGAGTAAAGTGATGATATAGGCAGTGGCAGTTGTGATTCTGGTGCTAATGAGTCAATGAATCAACTCCAACATTTCAGATTTATGAGATAAACCTGTTTGGAGCTAGGGCTCAACATCTTGGAGTTTTCACTAAAACCTGGAGCAGATCCATGCTCTATTTACATGATAAGCACAAATACCAAGGATAACTAGTAAGTGCAAAACCTTTCTAGCCTGCTTAATTAATCATAGGAGTGAGAGACCATCCACATTGCAGACTTATATCAGATCAACACCAATTTAATTACAATTTTCCATCATGTGGAATACTAAGCCTTGTAGCTTGTTATGGTGCCAGAAGTCTCTGACAGAGAAAGGTAAGCCTTTCACAAAAGTACAAGTCCACATAATTGAACCATGGTAATGTGGTCTCAAACTGCTAGAATTCTGTAGTGATGATATGGACTAGTTCCCAACCAGAAACATAAACAGAAAGAAATGTGAATGTTAGCATAGCTATGACCTGCTGTGGTTTTTTGGTGAGCAGCAGCTTGGGAATCCACCCCAGGTTCTGCCCCAGGTGGATCATGGTACATAAGAGTCATTAATATCTAAACCAAGCTTGTATTGAACACTAAGGTAAGGAAGTTCATAAGGAATAATTATAGGTGGCCCAATTGGTGGCTCAGAAAACTTTCCTTTCAGTCCCTATATCACATGTGTCAAACTCAAAGCTCATGGGCCAAATCTGGCCCACCATATCATTTAATGTGGCCCTCCAGATGATGGACTACAACTTCCGTATTCCTCATTCTGACTAGAACTGATGGGAGTTGTGATACAGTAACATCTGGTAGGCTGCAATTTGTTCTATTTAGTCTGGAAAGTGGGGTTTGAATTTAGATACTAGGCTTGTGGATATGATACCTGACTTCAAAATGTCCTTTAACCTTTCCCCAGCCTCAGAGCCACAAGTGCTGTTGGGTTGCAATTCCCGTTACCCACAATCCACAGATAATCAAAAGCAATGGCAGCTGTTGTTCAATAACATCTGAAGACCCAAATTGGGTAAAAACTAAAGAACAGCAGTGACTATGTAAAATAATTATAATTGTCCCATTGTATCCATGAATTTTCCATCCATAGATTCAACAGCTCTTTGAAGGCAACTATAAGGTTGATGTGCCCCTCAAATAAAATGAGTTTGACACCCCTGCCCTTCATGCTGCCCTAGGAAGGAAGATTGGTAAACATAGATCTCTGACACAACAAATCTATGTCTTTCAGTTAGTCAAAATGGAGATGGGATAATGCATTCTTACAAAGAAAACAATGATCTGCATCATTGGGGGTATACTTTGATTGATCCCATAGAAATACCCTTTGTCTGATTAGCTTTTAAGGACATATCAATATAACAGTTCCTTCAAATATAGATCTGTTTCAGGTTGAATATAATCAGCTGCCACAGTATTTCTGCTTTTCTCCAGGAAGTCTCTACTTTTTCAAAGTGAATGTATTGATTGCCTGTGTAAGACTGATCACCCTGGAGATGCAACTTTTCTGATTACTTAGGGAATGGCTAGCAACACACACCATGACAAAGTACAAGCTTCCTTATTCTGGTTTGGCAGGCTGCCTCCATCATGCCCTAGCAAAGCTAGGCCTAGCAGTTAAACGGATAATGCAGTTATAAAGCTCTGTCAGGTCTTGGCCTTCCTGCTGAGTTTACTGACAAGCGAACCAATTAGTTGAATCTGTGGCCAGGTTGGCTGTTGTGAGGTAGACAATTGTTCAGTACAAATGGGAACAAAACAATTGGCAGTGGTGTTTGACCACTAGGTACAGTAATTACTTTCAGTTACAATAGATGTGAGCAGAATACAAACCCTATCACAAAGAGGTCTTTCTGTTATTTTATTTAAAAGATCTAGGAGAAGATAAGAGTGCAAGGAAGATTTCGAGAATTCTTTGTGAAAATGTTTCTTCAAAAAGCATTGTTTTATGTTTGTGAAAAGCCTTTACATTTTACAAGAAGTCATTTCATTCTGCACAAAAAGAATGTCTTTACAGAATTGAAGCTTTAGGGAGAATAGTCCAGAAAATAGTCTGGAATAGTCCAGAATAGTCAGGGAAAATGTGTGATACAAATTGTGTAATATTGCTCAAATCGAAGAAAACTGTTAAAATTTTATATTCTCATATGTGAGACTGGAATAAAAAATGATTTGCATACCTGCTGGAGAGCCTATTATACAGTGCCGTTAGCGGGGAGGGGTTTCCACACAGTGGTAAAGTCTGCTTCTACCTGGGTTTTAAAAACCCAAGTCAGGGCGAACTGTAGTCTGCACACCACCAAAGAAGCTTCCATGGTGCTGTCTACATGTTTTCTCAGTACCTACCAGGAGAACAGGGAGACAGCCACCACCCCTCCCCAACCTCCCTCCAAAAACATCTTTTAAAAATAAAAGAACTTATCTGGCCTCCATTAGCATAGTGCCGGAGCTCTCCTGGTGCATAAGATTGATGCACCAGGAGAAAAGGGGAGGAGGAAATTCACTCCTCCTGCCCTTTCTCCTGGTAAGTCATTCCTATGTTTCAGGAGAGCTCTGGCACCACACTAATAGAAGCCTGGTAAATTCTTTTATTTTAAAGGGGGTGGGGGGGGGGGATTGGGGAGGTGCTTGGTGCCCTTGCCATTTTCTGGGCTAATTTAGCCCAGAAAAATGTGGGACTGCTGTCTGGACTGCCCACTAATTCGCTATAAAGCAGAGTTCTCCTGCTTTGTGGCAAATGAATTCATTTTTCTGTGGGACATTGTTTGGAAGCCCCACTTTAAACTGTAGGAGCTCTTGCTTTTAAAGGGCTGTCTGTATGCACCCTTAGTGTTTACTAAAGACACAGGTACACGGTCAGCTTTTGTTTTTGTTGGTGTGTGCCTTCAAATCACTTCCTGACTTATGGAAACCCTGAAGCGAACCTATCATGGGGTTTCTTTGGCAACATTTGTTCAGAGAGAGCTGCCTTTGCTCCGAGGCTGAGAGAATGTAACAATGCATCCTGCCCAATGGATTTCACCAACCATCAGCAATTTGAATCTTGGTCTCCAGAGCCATAGTCCAATATGCAAGACTGCTCTTTTTAAACTCGCTTTTGGTTAAGTCATATTGTACTGTATGACCATGTTCATGAGTTCTAAGAATTTGTAACCAGTGTGGTTTTTTAATACTGCTGTGTGATGTTTTTATTGATCATTGTTGTGATCCGCCCCGAGTCTGCAGGGAGGAGCGGAATATAAAACTGAATAATAAATAAATAAATAAATAAATAAATATTCAAACTGCTGCACTACGCTAACTCTCCAAGGTAGCTGAGAAGTTAGCAATGTTGAAAATAAGATGTAAATTGTCATTTTTCTTCTCTTTCTTTTTCCTTTTTCAATTGTGTGATTTTGGGCATAGCAAATGGAATAATCGGCCTACTTCTTCATTTCCTGTGATAGTTTCATGCTATGTGGCCTGAAAGGATATGAGTCATCATTAAGTGACCTTTCCGAATCAGCACAAAGCAAAGCCAGAGTTCACATGAAATCATTGTATGCTGACAGTTGGGCTAGTTTGGTTGCCAGCTACTTGTGCTACAGCATGTGTTTTTTTCAAGAAGTATATCTACAAAATAGCTGTCTCCCCAGCTACAAGAGAGAGAAGAGTATATTCGGTAGCTTGGTCTAATTCAGCTGAGGCCAAGTGTAGCATGTAATCTTTCACTCCTTTATACAACAAGTCAAGTGAGAAAGTCACTGTGGTTCTTTTGTATCTTAAAATAGCACCAGTCTATGGTGAAATAAGTTCCAGATTTAGATAGATTCAGAGACTGAAATGGTCTTAGGCAGGTTGGGGAGATGTTCAAACAGAAGAAGGACTCCTTTAAAAAGGAGTTAATTCAAAGATGTAGCTGGATAAGGAGATAGGGCCATTGTTCACGTTTCTGACATTATGAAGTAATTTCAAATTTCAAGTGAGCCTTTAGAAATGCACTTTTTGCATCTAAGGTAAGGAAGCAATATTGCAAACAAGATGCAAACAAAGCAGATGTGCGTTTTGGATGTGAACAAGTCACAATATCTCACTCTCTGCAATGTTAGAAATTTGGAAATAAAGGCAAATGCCATAGGGCAGAAAACATTGTTGTTTTTATATGATCTCTCCTATAGGTGAACACCTGACTGAATCTAAGAGAACTCATTAGCGGTTTGGATGTGGTTTAGATGCAGAGATGAAGGCTGCACATCTCCAGCTATTCAAATGTTTCATAGAAAACACAGAGAGGAACTAAGAACAGATAATGTTTTTTGCCAGATTTCACCTGCTTCAATACCTGAAGGAAAAGATGTGAAGGACATTGCATTGCTGATCTATAGCTACACTTCTTGTAATTTTCTTTCCCAAGACTGAAAATATTTAAATTATTTTAATGGAGTCTGCGAAACCTAAAAGAGTGCACAGCAGTTGCTTGGAAAATTCTGGATGCTCATATCTTTCCATCTCTGCCAATATACAATCCACACATATCACCCACTCATGTCTTATTGCACTTTCAGTGACTTTGGTGCCAAAAGTCACCAAAGTCAATGGTTCTAAATAAAACACAAGTAACATAATGTAATTCCCTGCATTCATCCTTATGAAAGATTGAATATTTATGTTCTACAGCAGGAGGTACAACAACACAGGGTAATTTTGCTCTCCACTGACCTAGCTCTCTGCCAGTGCTTCCATATATCTCTATTTTAATACAAGTCCTCCCCCACCCCCCACCCCCCACCCCCCAAAAAAGAAGATCAGAAGTGATGCAGTGTCACTTCTGTCTCCATTTTGATTACAATAGATGTATCAGGGAGAGTCTGTGAGGCCTTTCTTGGAGCATGTAAGAAATTGGTTAGTGTGTGTCAACTGTAAAATAGGATGCATGAAGCTAATTAGTTGTGCTGTGCCCAGGGAGGTAACTGAGCATGGGACCTATGGCTGCAGTTACATTTTTAGGCCTGGGCTGTACAGGTTCTTGCAGAGAAGCAAATAGATAGAGACAGAGAGACGCTTTGGAGAGTGCTTTTGCTTCATGAGCTGCTGGAAGGAGTTTCTCCACATGGTCAAAGAAAGACCATTTTAAATCTCTCTAAAGGGGCATTATATAAGTCAATGCAACTGAAGACATGATTGTACATACTGTATGTTGTTCTGTTTTAACGAAGAATAAACTACTTATTCTTGATTGATTATCTGTGTGCCATATTTTCTTTCTCTGGCAAGACAGTGTGTGGACTGATCAAACGTGAACTACATGTGGTTTATTTTACATTACCACAGCTATGGTTGTTTTTCTAATCTTTCATTCAGTTTTCAGACAAAATGACTTAAATTACAGTTTTCAAAATCTGTGGAGCAGTTTTGAGAGAATGGAGAGGAAGGGTGCTTCAGGGCTAGAAAAGTGAGGTCCAGAAGCTGAATATAGCCCATTGGCAGCAATTAGCCATCCTTTGCTCAGGTTGTCTATGGCATGAGTATTTTCAGATCAGTTTTATGCAAGTCCATAAATATGTCAATCATGCTTGCTCAAATGTGAACACCTTCTTCTACCCGAAACTCTGCCCTTGGCCTTCTTGACTTTTGTGGGCTTCTTAATAAGAACCACTTCTGTTTTGCAAGCTATTTTTTAAAAAAAAAAAAAAAATTGCCTACAAAAAACCCAAGGGGACTTCGTGTATTCTTTTTTTAAAAAAAAACCCTCTTCTACAGGCTGTTCTTGCACAAAACATATTTATTCACTTGAAATGTCACATACTTAATCTCCTCTGAAGATGCACATATCCCTGAATATTTTATCCATTTAACTTTGCCAAGAAACTTTAAACTTAGAAGTTATTTCTCAAGCTATAAAGGCATATAGAATTTGTGTGAAATCTGGGGATGTACTAATCTCCCAAAGTACTGCTATAGTTACAAAATTGTGCAGAACCGTTAGATATATAAACATTAAAAGTCAAGAATATGGACTCCCTCAGAATGAATGAATATGAGCTCAAGTGTGACTTGTCATTGAAAACCCTTTCCATTTGAGTGTCACAAATATATCAAAGAGCCAATTTTTGGTTTAATGTTGACACTTTTAGAAAATCTGTTTTTTAATGCTGTAAAGTTTTTAAATTTGTTATAAATGCAAAAACAGTAACGAAAAATAACTGCTGACTCGATTTCTACACATTCTATTTAACTTTAACTAGGATATTATCCAATTAATTGTGTGCAAAATGGCACAGAAATCTTTTCTGTTTTTATTCTGTCTTCAGATACCCCCCCCCCCAGTTCTGTTTTCAGGAAGGTTATTCCCAAAATGGTAATGTAACTCAGGGTTCCAAATTATGAATCTGAACGGCCCCCCTCCTAATCTTCTGTAATCCTCTCGAAACAGAACCGAAGGCACCTGATATTAGAAACGAAAACAGAGTAAAAACAGAACAGATTCACATACCCCTACCATCCATCCCTTAGTATGCTTACAATGATATTCCACTGGGATGTCTGCCCCCAAATGGCAGCCTTAAGGACCAATGCTGATATTAGATTAATGTCTTAATTGTCCAAATTAAAGATCATTCTTCTGAGCGCTTGAAAACTGGCACATGATAGCTGACATGCAACTACCTTCCTTTATAGCTGGCTGGGGAAAAGTTCTTCCAGAAGTTGAAGAATTATTATTATTATTATTTAGAGCTTTAATATCCCGTTCTTCTCTACCTCTGTGGAGGGACACAGAAAGAGTACACACTTCCTTTATAACGGTTTACTGAGATGTTTTGAACTGATATTATAGACCACAACAATATTGGGAGATTTATATGCAGCTTTGCCTTATATGCAGCCTAACTTTGCAATTGCATCCGCCCCTATGAATCTGTGTGAGCTACAACAGGCCTGTCCCACAGGCGGCCCGCAGGCCGCACACGGCCCGCCAACCCCTTGGATATGGCCCCCTACTCTCCTGCAAGAAATAAGATTTTTTAAAAATATTTTTTAAAATATATTTATTATTATTTTATTATTATTTTTTGGTCCCACCCCTTGGCTTTCCATTGGCCCCCTCCTCTTATGTATACGCGAACTATGCACGTGCGTAGAGCGCCATCTTAGAAGGGGCGAATTCCCCACCCACTGGGTCCCGGCACCAGCTGCCGATGTTCCTCAGGCTGCAGGCAGCTTCTGGCCACCTCGAGACTGATACTCGAGACTGAAACTCTCCCAGTGGAAGCTTGGGAGAGCCGCCGGGGGGGGGGGGCTTCCACTGGGGCCCATTCTTGGCTTGCCTCCATGGGGCTGCCAAAGCCCACCACGTGTTTGTTCTGGGCGGGGGAAGGACTCGTCCTATTCCCCCCCCCCCCCCGCTGCTTGCCTCAGGCCCTCCAAGGCTCCGTTCGATGGCCTGCTCCGGGCGCCTTGCTCGGAGCCACCTGCGCTGGGCGGGGTGGGGGAGAACTCGGGGTATCCCCCGAACTCACCGGGGGTGCCCTCTCCTCGCTGCTGCATCCTTTGGACTCGCCAGGACCAGCCACGTGGTTTGTGGCTAGGCCGGGAGAGGGACTTGCTCTCTCCCCCCCCCTCACCGCCGCCGAGCTCCCTCCTATTTCCCACGGCACACCTGATGATCATGGGCCATCTCGGATATAGGGTTGCATGGAAAGGCCTTTACTATTGAAGCGCACATTCCTCTGCTCCAATCAAGGTAAACTCCTCTAAAGGCTTCTCCATCTCCAGGAGAAGCCTCGTCCTCGGCTAAATTATCCATCAAACCATTTGAGGAAGAAGGGAAAGGGGGGAAAGAGGGAGCAAAAAGAGGAGGAGGAGGAGGGGAGGAGGAGGAGGGGAGGAGGAGGCAACCAAACCTCGGCCACCTGTTCCGGGAGCTTCACCAGGGGCCAGGGCGCGAGGAGAGAGTCACCTTTTTCTCCCGAGGCGACACAAAGTAAATGGCTGCGCCGAGATCGATCCGCTCCAGAAAGTGGCCGAGAAGAGCGTCAAGGCTGCCTTTCCCCAGCTACACGGCACATCATCCCCAGGAGAGGGTTGTCCCCCAGAAAGAGGGACACACAGCTTTCCCCCTCCCCAAACAGGTGCTTCTCTTCTCTGTGTTGCCTTTTGTTTCTGGAATTTCCCTTAAGGCCCCTTCTACACTGTCATATATTTCAGTTCATCAAAGCAGATGAGCCACACTATCTGTTTTGAACTGGATTATATGGCAGTGTGAACTCAGATAAACCAGGGCCCTTCCACACAGCACTATATCCGAAAATATTAAGGCAGAAGACCCACAATATCTGCTTTGATCTGGGTTATTTGAATCCACACTGCCATATAATCCATTTCAAAGCAGAGAATCTGGATTTTAGATGCAGCACAGAAGAGGCCTCAGACACCGAAGGTGGAATAAAAGGGTCCTTCCAGACAGGCCCTATATCCCAGGATCTGATCCAAGGTTTGCTTTTATCCCAGATTATCTGGCAGTGGGGACTCATATAATCCAGTTTAAAAGCAGATTACCTGGGCCTCAGATCCCGGGATAAAAAGGTCCTAGGGCCTGTCTGGAAGGCCCCAGATTATCTGGCAAATCAGTTTAAAGCATTACCTGGGATCAGTCTCTCAATGGTCTCTCAAGTTATTTTGACCTTTGAAACAGAGCCACTAACTTTCTGTTTCTCTACTAGTAAAAATAAAACCAGTAATTAATCAACTCGTTACCAAACTGTTTCATGACATCCGTGATAATTCTTGTTCAAGTCTACCCGAGGCCCCCTTTACACTGTTATATAAAATCCCAATTATCTACTTCGAACTGTATTACCTGGCAGTGTAGACTCATATAATCCAGTTCAAAGCAGAGAATGTGGATCATATGCTTTGATAATCTGGATTATATGGCAGTGTAGAAGGGGTTTTAGTCTCTCATACCTTCCTGCAAGGCCATCTCATTTATTAAATCTGCATTCCAAGGTCACTGGGCATGCTTTGCCTTCATAAGGCTGTTTTGGGGTTTTATTCCTCACCCAATAATAATGATAACAACAATAACAACAACAATAAAAAATTATAACCTGCCCTATCTCCTCAAGGGGAATCAGGTGGGTTATAAATAAATTGTTATTTTCTTTTCTGCAACCTTTGTAATGACTGTGAGCCTATAAATGTGGGAATAATTCGCAGGTGCAGCACAAGGTGGGCAGTGTGGATCCAGAGGGGAATGGGGGGGGGGCTCTGAGGCGAAGCCGGACGTTTGACAGCGATGCTGGGGTTGGATAGGATGGCTTTAAGTATTTTCAGTTGGTCATGAGGGTTCTGTGTGGGAAGTTTTCCCCTATTCTGTCTTTGATGGGGTTCAGAATACTCTTTGACTGTAGTAGGTGAACTATAAATCCCAGAAACTGCAACTCTCAAATGTCAAGGTCTATTTCCCCAAACTTCATCTGTGTTCATATTTGGGCATATTGAGTATTCATGCCAAGTTTGGTCCAGATCCATCATTGTTTGAGTCCACAGTGCTCTCTGGATGGAAGGTGAACTACAACTTCCATACTCAAGGTCAATGTGTCCACCAAACCCTTTTAGTGTTTTCTGTTGGTCATGGGAGTCCTGTGTGCCATGTTTGGTTTAGTTCCATCATTGGTGGAGTTCAGAATGCTCTTTGATTGTAGGTGAACTATAAATCCCAGAAACTGTAACTCCCAAATGTCAAGGCCTATTTTCCCCAAACTCCATCTGTGTTCATATTTGGGCATATTAAGGCCAGGCTTGGAAAAATAATATTAATAATAATAATGGGTTGCTGTGAGTTTTCCGTATGGCTACCTGGCCCTGTTCAAGAAGCATTCTCTCCTGACGTTTCACCCACATCTATGGCTTAAAAGGCATCCTCAGAGGTCTGTTGGGGTTTGGCCAGTGGGGTTTATATCCCCATTGTGGGTGGGAGAAAGAAAGAAGGAATTTTTGTCTGCTTGAGTTGGGTTTGAAGGTTGCCCTTGGACACCTTGATCAGCACTGGATGGTCTTGCAGCTTCAAAGCCTGGCTGAACATTTTACAGAAATACCCATGCTGCCCTAGAAACACCAGGAGAGAATAATGCTTCTGGGACATGGTCAGGCCGCCCAGGAAACTCACAGCCACCCATTATTGTTATTATTATTATAATTATTATTATTAAACTCACATAATAAGATATTATAATAATTATAATAGGGTGGGGGGCGGAGCTAGGGGAGGGGTGGGGCCGGGGAGGGGGTGGAGCTGGGGGAGGGGTGGGGGTGGGGAGGGGTGGGGTCGGGGAGGGGGCAGAGCCAGGGGCTTGGCCCCCCAGGTGATCAGTGACCGGAATTCCGGCCCTTGGGCCGGTAGAAGTTGGACAGCCCTGAGCTATAAGATCTGCTGAGGAGGCCCTTCTCTCGCTTCCACCTCCACCACATGCATGGTTGGTGGGGACGAGGGAAAGGGCCTTACCAGTGGTGGCCCCACGGTTCTAGAACTCTCTCCTCTGGGAGATTAAATTAGCACCCACCCTGTCCTCTTTCTGTAAAGACCTAATAACATGGTTGCTCCAATGTGACTTTGATTAATCGGTTCATTAGATGAATTGGACCTTCTAGCCATAACTTAATTTTTGACTCTTACACTTTACTATTGTCCCTGCCCCTGTAGTTGTACTGCGCTAATCTGACTTGGCCCTTCTAGCCCTAACTTTCCATCTGCCTCTCACACTTTGCCATCAGCCCTGTCCTTGCAGTTGTTTTGCCTTACCACTTAGTTCGGAAATGTCCACTATGCTTGACTACTGATTGTTGTATGATGAATTATGTTTTTAATTTTGTTTTATGATGTTTGTATGTGCATTTTATTGTGTTATATTTTAACCCTGTCTGGGTGGGCTTGGTCCCCATGTAAGCCACCCCAAGTCCCTTTGGGGAGATGGTAGTGGGATACAAAAAAGTTATTATTATTATAATATTATTCTTATAACTGTTTAAAGAAATGTGACACATATACCTTTAAATTGGTATTCCCATTGTTTGTGCATTCACATGAGCCCATGAGCCCATGGGAGGAAAAAAAATCTAAAATTTGGTCAGAAAGGAAGTAGCAAAACCAAGCTCACTCCCAAATAATTACCACAGCATATCAGCTAACACTGATCAAGTGAACTAAGAGCTTTGCCAAATAAAAGTTGGCTTCAGAAAATTCTTAAAGCTTTCCTGCCTCAGGGCTTTGGAGAACATGCACTGAGAACTGGGACAGATTTGCATATTTATCTTTTCCATATTCTCCCAGAACATAATAGGTTTCATTTCTCCTCTTAAACAGCCTCCGAATGTTGCATTCCTTCCTGCTTCCCCATCCACCCAAGAACATTTTCTTTTTGAATTGCCTTTCAGAAAGAGGGAAATGAAAAAGACATTTGAAATAAGAAATATATATGATGGAAAGGGTACGGCATTAAAGAAAGAGAAAGCATACACCTGGGAAAGAGAATATTAAGGGAAGCATGTGCTCTTATTAATTCTTACCATTAAACCCAAAGCACTTGTGACAGTTGTACTTAAAGTTGACCAGGAATTTCTGTTCTGAAGTCTTTTCTCAGTTATTACTTCCAACTTTTGAAGCTTTATATATCTACAGCCCAAATGCTAATGAACTACAGCTGAAGCGTACTGAGCACTGGAGACCAAAAGTATGATTTTATATGTGGTGACATAAATTAAAGAGCCATCAAAAGAGGTTTTTTTATATATATAAGAAGACCCCCGTCCTTAAGCAGTGAAGTGCATAATCATAGTACAGGAAGTGGCAAAGGCCTTACTTTAGGACTTATACACTCAAGCCATCTATATGTGACATGGTCCCTTTCATTGTTTTGTGCTGACTAGATTCAGTTTCCATTAATAGTGACACAATGGATGAGAGACTGTCAAAAAACCCTGTTCAGGGTTTGCGATCTCAGTTCTGTGGGTTGCTATAGAATAGATAAAAGTAAAGGTTTCCCCTGACATTATCTAATTGTGTCCGACTCTGGGGGGTGGTGCTCATCTTTAAGCCGAAGAGCCGACATTGTCCATAGACACCTCCAAGGTCATGTGGCCAGCTCCATTACCTTCCCGCAGAAGCAGAACCTATTGATCCACTCACAATTGCATGTTTTCGAACTGCTAGGTTGGCAATGGCTAACAGCTGAAGCTCACTCCGCTCCCTGGATTCGAACTGCAAACCTTTTGGTCAGCAAGTTCTGCAGCGCAGTGGTTTAACCTGCTGTGCCACCAGGGGGCCCGTGGTTTCCTATAACACTTCATTATTTTATGTTTGTAGTGGAAATCCCTAAACCAATTTAGACAGCTTGTATCCATAAAAAAACTCTTTACTTTATAAAAGTTATAAAAATACGCTTTTCCCCCAAATCAGAAGGAGATATGCAACAACTTCCATTTTTTTATTTTTCTTTAAAAGGACATTTAGTAAAATTGTGTGAACCTATAGAGCACAGTAGCAGAGAATTGGCCAATAGACCTGCTGTATCACCCAGCTTGCCTATAGATCTTGGATATATCATAAATAACAATATTGTTAACAGATTTTATGTACACTGGTGTACATTGTGGTAAGGTGCTTCATTATTATGGGATATTTCTACAGCACAATGTCATTTTGTTATCTGCACTCAGGCTGATTACAGCATTTGTGCATTTCATGTCTCAGTATTGTATTCTGGCATTTTTAATTTTAAAAGAAATGCTTTCCACATCTTTTATTGTGCACTATTGTGCACTTAATAAATGTAAATCAATTTTTAGTCTTGTATATGCACTGGCTAGTGCAGAAAACATTGGCTTTGTGAGGTGGGTTGAAATCTAAGGGAATGTCCAGGCAGATCTTTAAACTGAGACCTGTCCAAACAATTAAAACTGAATTAATTTGGAACAAAGCAGGGTTTTGCCTGCTTTGTTCCAAATTAATTAGGTACCCCATTACACCTGGGCCTTCCTGAAACTACTTGGGGTTGAGTCCCCATTTGCCATCTCACACCCTTTGGGTTCCTGGAGCCCAAAAGTCCAGGATGGTGCCCTACCCCTCCCCACCATCCCTCAAAACAACCCTCAAAACTTACATGTCATTAGACAGGGGGAACAATCTTCCTCCTGTCCCCGTCCAATCCCCCAATCTCCTGGCATGTCATTTTTACATACCCAAAGGCATGTAAAAAGAACCACTTAATGGCAGTCCAGTACTTTTTTTAAAAAAGTTTTATGGTTTGTTTTGGGGGGTTTGGGGGTGGCATTTCCCCCAAGCCAAGGTTTTTCTGGGGGGGGATGGGAATCTGTGCCAAAGCAGGTTTCTTAAACCTGTTTCGGCATGGATTTTGGCACTGTCTGGAAGCGCCCTCATTCTGTTCAAATTCTGTATTAAGACACATCCTGACCTATTTCCACATATACATTTTGTGTTGTGCTATTCATTATATACTGATTTAAATAAAAGGTTCTTTAATTTTAAAACATGTGACCAAGTGTTTGTGGTAATTTTTCTGTTATAGACTTTTATAGAGTTCTGTGTATTTGCTTATATACAATTCCATAAAAGAAAACAAATTCAGCATTAGCAGTGTCTTCGCATGCACAGAAAGCTAAGACATACATGGCTGCTTTCATTCATTGACAATTCATTGCAGACAGTGGACTAGATAAATTCATTAAATATCTCAGTTTATGATAGTTTATTTTCTATCCTTATTTCTGACTCCCCAAGATTGATCTTGTAAAGAACCACTGAGCTTCTTTTGACAATCAAACAAAGAGATTTCTTTATTTTCTTTTAATTCTCCCCTGCAAAGTCTCATCTAAAAATTTCCTCAATTGTCTCTGGCTTGGTTTCCAGTATTGATTTAAACATAATATATAGAATCCCATGTACAGAATCCTAGCAGATGGAAAACTCAGTTATGTTTTTGACCTCTGAAACATTTAAAGTACTGGGAGTGGAGATAAACTACACTGAGCAAGATGATTACTGAAATATGCAGGAGAAATAAGCGGTTGATGAAATTAGAGATGCTTTCCCAAATACTACTTTCCTAAACACTTCATCAAAGCAGTCTCCTTCCTGTAAAAACTTCCGAAGTTCCAAGAGGCATTCTTTGACTACCTATATATTACATTGGTGACAGCCAGTTTCAAGTGGGAGAATTTCTCTCAAATGCAAGACACCTGCAGGAAGAGCTCTACATGCCTCTCTTTCACAGATTTCTTCATCACAATCATGCCCCCCACAGTCTCAGCATTTTTATTCACAATGGACAGCTGGTGCCAACTAAATGAAACACTCCATTTGTTTGTGTTGTTGATGCTTTAGAAGAAAAGCTGTCTGAAGATGTTTCTCTGTATTTGAAAAAGGTTTTCGTGCACTTGAAAAATACTTCAGTGTAATGATAAATGTCTCCCCCACCCCCAATATATACTGTCTCCCTGTATAATAATGAAAAGAAACAACCTTTTTAAATTTGCTAGAATATTGACAAATTAGTTTGATTGTCCAGAGACTTATTAAAATAAGTGTATTGCAATAATCTGCTGTATTGCATTGTTGTAGGTTTTTTTCGGGCTATATGGCCATGTTCTAGAGGCATTCTCTCCTGACGTTTCGCCTGCATCTATGGCAAGCATCCTCAGAGGTTGTGAGGTCTGTTGGAACTAGGAAAATTGGGTTTATATATCTGTGGGAATGACCAGGGTGGGACAAAGCACTCTTGTCTGTTGGAGCTAGGTGTGAATGTTTCAATTGGCCACCTTGAGTAGCATTTGATGGCCTGGCAGGTTTTTTTTTTTTTGGTGTGGCTTCTTAGTGCCTGAGGGAATCCTTTGTTGAGAGGTGATTAGCTGTCCCTGATTGTTTCCTCTCTGGAGTTTCCCTGTGTTGGGGTGTTCTTTTGCTGTTATAATTTTAGAGGTTTTTTTTAATGCTGGTAGCCAGATTTTGTTCATTTTCATGGTTTCCTCCTTTCTGTTGAAATTGTCCACATGCTTATGGATTTCAGTGGCTTCTCTGTGTAGCCTGACATGGTGGTTGTGAGAGTGGTCCCGCATTTCTGTGTTCTCAAATAATATGCTGTGTCCAGGTTGGTTCATCAGGTGCTCTGCTATAGCTGACTTCTCTGGTTGATTTAGCCTGCAGTGCCTTTCATGTTCTTTGATTCGTGTTTGGGCACTGTGTTTGGTGGTTCCTATGTAGACTTGTCCACAGCTGCATGGTATACGGTAGACTCCTGCAGAAGCGAGATGATCCCTCTTGTCCTTTGCTGAATGTAGCATTTGTTGGATTTTCTTAGTGGGTCTATAGGTAGTTTGTATGGGTGTTTCTTCATCAGCTTCCCTATGCGGTCCGTTTCCCTTGATGTATGGCAAGAACACTTTTCCTCTGGGTGGATCTTTGTTTTTCCTCTCGTGGCTTGTTCTCGGTCTTGCAGATCTTCCGATGTCCGAGGGGCAGTATCCATTGGCCTGTAAAGCCAAGTTTAGATGGTTCAGTTGATATTGGAGGAGGTGGGGTTTGCAGATTCTTTTTGCATGGTCTGCTAAGGCTTTAATGGTGCTTCTTTTTTGACTTGGGTCTTGGCTGGAGTTTTTATGTAGGTAGGTATCTATCTGTGTGTGTAGGTTTTCTGTAAACTGTGTGACCCAATTGTTGATCTGGTTTGTGGATGACTAGGACATCCAGAAAAGGCAGCTTTCTTTCATTTTCTTTTTTCCATGGTGAATTGGATGTTTGGGAGGATGCTGTATTCTTCTACAATTGGTGCATCTACACTGTGAATTTAATTCAGTTTGACACCACATGGTTCAGTACATGGGAATATTGGTCACAGTATTGTTTGGAGGAACATATAACTCCTATGTTGAAACAGCTTCAGTGGTCACAGGGCCGTAGCCAGGATTTTGATTCGGGGGGGGGGGGGGGGGGCTGAGTTTGGTTCAGGGGGGGCTGAGACTGGGTGGAAAGAGGGTCTACCCTAGCAAACCTTTTGTATTGTTATCCCAATAACCCCATTAATGTGGGATATAATGAGCATGGTGATCAGATCATGATATGAATAAACATAACAGTTTAAATAATGTACCAGTAAGGCCTTTTTGCGGACCACCCTGAGAATTTGGGGGGGGGGGGGCTGAAGCCCCCCTTAGCCCCCCCCCCCTGGCTACATGCCTGAGTGGTCAGGAACCCAACTCCTGGTTCTTATTTACAATAGCAACGGAAACAATAACACATGTATTTAATTGATTATTTATTTTGTGCAAGTTAGCATAGAATCTTAATTCTGGACAGAGGTTAATTATTTAACATAATGATTGATAGTGAAATAGGGACATGAATTATTGTGCCAGAACATGAGGCAGGCAACTTGCAATTACAGAGTTTGTCACATGAGGCAGGCAAATAGCAAATAGAGCAGGACAACAACGTATTTGCCTTGGGCTTATCATATAATAACTCTCTTTTCCTGCTGCTCTTCTGGAAGGAAACCGTCTGCTTCTTTTACAGACAGAAATAATCTGTTTATAATATCTTTTTGTGGGAAAAAAGTCTTTCAATGGTTTCCTACCAGGAAACTTGAGAGGCGGGAGGAGGAACTACATCACATGATAAATCCAAGGCAAAGACACTGTTTTTCTACTGTAATTGTGATTTGCCTGGTTCGTGTGATAAAGTTCCCTTATCTCACTGACACTTGTTAAGCCCTCCTGTCTAACTTGGATAATAAATTCCCAAGTATAATGGCCATTCTTTTACACAGTTTTTTTAAAATTAATAATCCCTGTACAGTGTATATTATACAATGTCTTTATCAACTGATTCAAATAGTATTGTATAGACACTAGGGCAATAGAGGAGAAAGCCTACTTTTCAGGAGATATAGATAATATTGTTTCTTGCTCTGAGCAATGACTACACACTTGGTTTAGATAAGTTGCCGGAAGAGGAGTATGAAAAATGGCTCTAAATGAATTTGTATAAATGGCTAATCTTGCAGTGAAGTATATCGTGGCAGGGGTATGATCTTCAAGTCATGTCTACCTCTTTTATCAGGGATTGCTACCCTTAGCACCTTGTCATATCTGAAGTGACAAGTGGAGCTGGGAAATAAAGAAGATGACTAGAACAATTTGTGGATCTGCTACTGAACTGAATACAAAAGAGTGCCTTTTCAGTGATACAAAGCAAGAAAATGTAATGTAATTACTCTGGCTTGTGAGGAAATCTAGGCAATGATTCTTAGTGGGTTTTTTTTTACTATTTATATGAATAAGGTAAGAATACAAAAAAGAGGGGACTTTATGCTTACAGGGTAATAGAAGACTTAACCAAGTCTCAATGTCATTATAAACTCCCCTTTAGACTAATTTTGTCCCTATAGTTATTTTACTTGCTTTTTGAAATGTGTTTTGTCTTCATATAGACATATATGGTATTTATGGCAGACTGTTCTCTGGCAAGTTAGCTAAAGGAGATCAAAAATATACAATTCAATATAATGCAAATATATTGTTCTACATGGATGTATGTATAGTCTCCTAGCTGCATTTTTAATTTTTGTATAAAATGTAAATGAAGAAATTTACAAAAATAACAGAACAATAAAATACTATACAAAAATATACAGACCTACATGTACTGCTACTCCAGCCCAGAAACTGTCAACTACAGTGGGGAGATCATGATGAGCGCATGTAAATGAGCTGGTAAATCACCAGCAATTACAAGATGCTGGGTGATCAAAAGGAAGGAGGAAGTCCTGACGGCTCTTCGTCATAGAGAATGAAGCAACAGCACCCCCTGTGGCTGGACTCGAGTCCATGGCAACAAAACAGCTGGATTGAGTTGAAACAACACACTTCTTTCTGTTCTGTCTGTCTGTGCATTGTCTATACAAAAGCGGCATTGAATGTTTGCCGTGTATGTGTATTGTGATCTGCCTTGAGTCCCCTTCAGGGTGAGAAAGGCGGAATATAAATAAAGTGTTATTGTTATTATTCATTCTTATGTAGAGCTCATCTCTCCCTCATTTGCTAGCTGCCATCGTCTTAATCCCCAAGGAATTATCACATTTGAAAATAGTTTTCAGGATCTGGTAACTGGTTAATACCTTCTGTCAATGGACTGGAATGTTCTGGAAACAATTGAATGAATCCGATATTCTATGAGACTTGCCTACACCAGAAATAACTTGAATGCAAACAGCAGCAGCAGCAAGAATCAGAGGGAACTAGGGAATATTATGTGTCTATAGCAAAACTAGATCAAATTGTCTATTATAATCTAATGCCATAACTAAAATAGCCTGAGAAAGAAAAACAGTGTTACAGTAATAGTTTGAATTACCTATATAAATTGAAAATTATGGTCTCTTCTGTAGAAGGGACCCAACCTGCACTACCTGGATGATGCAAGTCTTATAAAATGTGTAATCTATTACCAATGCTTTTGCATTGGCCCGGTATTTACATGACACTACTCTTAAAAAGACAAAGAGGCAACAGCTACATAGATGTACTTTCTGTTTATTTCCATGTAATATGTGGCCCATGGCCATATCTGTGAGGCTGAAAGGGGTACTTCAAATGGAGCAGTGGGTTGGAAAAGAAACATATCTCTTTGTTTCCTCTTTGCAAATTTCAAATAGTATGTTTTCACCCAAACCTTGTATGTCTTTATCCAGTAAGTTTCACAGCCTTGTTTCACAGATCCTCTTTCTTCTTCTAGCCTTTTCTCTTTCCCCTGAACCAGGGACTTTTCCCATGGTTATCTAAATAATAAAGCAGTTTAGCCAGGAAAAAAATCACAGTATGAATAAATTCAACTTCCTGGTGGCTTGGCATGCAACTGATGGAAAATATAGTAATATATATCTCAGGTATATATATGCCCAGTTTCCCACTAACTCAGTAAATGCCCTTGCCTTCCTCCTTTGCTGCTTGGTTCTTTTAAATTGAGCTCACAAAGGGGAAAAGACAATAATAAATTCATACAGTTCTCATACAGTGAGCTCAACAAATCTTTCCCCATATGATAGCTACATACACCTACTCTTTGCACGATAACACAGAAAGTATGAGAAGCTAATATGTTGGTGTTCTTCAGAAGACCAAAATACAGCGATCTTTTTAAAAATAGTTATACTTAGTCTCAGATTTTTAAAGAAAAAAATCCTCAGCCATTACTGACAGATTTATATTTTATTGATGAAAAAAAGGTTTACTTCTCCTTCTCACAGAAATAGTTAAAATAATAAGTTTTAAGAGTTTTTTAAGCATTTGAATGCTACAGATCACTGGCATATGGCACAAAGCTGGCATATGGTGCAACTCTCCCGCTGTTGTCGGAATCTCAATACTCACAACAACACAGCACAAGATGGCAGGTTTAACAAGTATTGTGTCCTCTACTAATTTAGCGAGATAGCCCTGAAACTGTCAATACAAAAGAAGTGAAGCTGTCCCTAGTTAAGTTACAACAGAAATGTAATTACTGACCTTATTTGGAAAAGCAACTGCTAGAACTAATAATTAGTTAGTTGAAGCCACTAACTGTCCAGCTCAACTAAAAACATTGCCTACTTGAATGCTTTATACTCCAAAGAAGTATCACATGTAAAAACAAAGTGTGAGCTCCAAAGATGAGCTTCCGCAAATGAAAAGACTTCTGAGCAGTTCCGTGCACCTCATTTCAAGAAGGATATAGACAAACTGAAGTGGCTTCAGAGATGATAAATAATATGGCAAACAAAACATATGAAGAAAGGTTGAAGGTGCTGAGCATGTGAAGAGTTTAGTGAAGAGGAGACTGAGGAATGGCATGATTGCACTCTTTCAATACATCAAAGACTGTCGCAGAGAGGAGGGGACAGACCTCTTTGCTGCTGGTAGAACCAGGTATAATGGTTTGAAGTTATTTATTTATTTATTTATTAGATTTATTAGATTTATTAGCCACCACTCTCAGTTACAGGACAACAGATTTCAATTGAACATTAGAAAGATCTGTTACAAGTTGTGCTCAGTAAATATCACTTTCAATTACTTTTAGTCAGAACCCCTTTATTCACATGCTCCTTGTTGTTTATTCGTTCAGTCATTTTTGACTCTTTGTGACCTCATGGACCAGCCCACACCAGAGCTCCCTGTTGGCTGTGGCCATCCCCCAGCTCCTTCAAGGTCAAACTAGTCCCTTCAAGGATAACATCCATCTATCTTGCCCTTAGTCAGCCCCTTTTCCTTTTTCCTTCCATTTTCCCCAGCATCATTGTCTTCTCCAAGCTTTCCTGTCTTCTCATTATGTGGCCAAAGTACTTCATCTTTGCCTCTAATATCCTTCCCTCCAGAGAGCAGTTGGGCTTTATTTCCTGGAGTGTGGACTGGTTTGATCTTCTTGTCGTCCAAGGCACTCTCGGAATTTTCCTCCACATCAATTCAAAAGCCTCCTTAGATTGATCAAAACTAAGGTTGTGTGTTTTTAAGAACATCTTGTGTTGCTGCTGCTATCTTTTCTGTAAGAAATGGATAATTGTTGCTTCTTTACATGACTTCTTTTCCTTTTATGGAGTCACTTTTGAATTAATTATCTGTTATTAAAGCCTTTAGCCTCAAAGATCCTGCAGAGAGTGCCTAGGAGAGTTATTTCCTCAAATCAATAAACCCAGACATTGATCTTACCAGACCTTATTGACAGGAAAAGCAGTTCCGCAATGGAACCATTTGCCTAGAAAGATGGTGGGGTCTCCTTCTCCCAATGTCTTCAAAAAGAGCCTGAACAGCTCCCTGTTGGGTGTGCTTTACCTAGAAATCCCGCACTGAGCCGGGGATTGGATGTTCCATGGGGCCTCTTCCAACTCTGTGATTCTATGATTCATTAAAACTGAATAAGTATTTGGAACAATTTTATAATAATAATAATAATAATACTCTTTATTTATATTCCGCACTTCTCACCCTGAAGGGGACTCAGAGCGGATTACAGAACATATACGAGCAGACAATCCCTGTCGTTGGTATTGACATACAAGACAGACAACAACATATAATAGGAAGATTCTTTTCCTGGTTGAATATGGTCTTCCAGATTACATCTCCGAGTACTGATGCTCCATTGCATCATCAGGGTGCTGTTGCTCCACTGGGTGCTGTTGCTCCACTGCATCCCGGGGGGGGGGGGTGATGCTGCTCCTCCTCCTTATGGCGGAGAGCCTGCCTGCCCGCTGGAGCTTCTTCCAGCAATCAATCTTCATTATTTTTATTGGTGTTATAAAGTATTTAAAAGATCTCCCCCGCTATGCGGTACCTTATTTTTCTACTCGCAGACTGCTTTTGCCTACTAAGGTTAACAGTGGGTTAGGCTTACAGCTGGCTGCCCAAGGTCTCGAACTTGGAACGTTCGGATTGAAGCAGCTGTTGTTTTAACCACTGTACTAAACCTCTGGCCCTTTTAGTCTTTGCTCTATGTTACTGACCATGTTTGGTAGCTACCTCATGACTGAACTTCATATTATAACTTTTCTCCCAAATAGTTCTAACAGAATTGAAGAAGATACAGTATTAAATTGTCCTAGATTTTACAGAACTTTTTCTCCCTATTAATACTTAGCAGTGCATTTTCTACCTGTGTTTTGCTATAAACATAATCAAATTGTTTGTTTATTCTTCTTACATTCCAACTATGTTCCTCATGCATCTTATTAAGCAAGAATGCATAGCCAGAAACATTTGCTCTGTAGGAGACCAGAGGAAAATAAATGTGATAGATTCAGAAATGCTAAGCCAGGCATGTTCCTCCAAAGCTCTTCTAACAACGTAAATGCTCTTAACACATTGCTCATATTCTTTATGCCCTCAAAGAGCCACAGAGACATCACAAACACATGAGTAATTGGAAATATAGAAAACATTAGAGAAAAAGCTGGGATTTCCCAGCAGTAGAAAAATGAAAAGGCAGCATTTGGGCTGATTATTCAGCTGTAAATAAGGCTAAAGTACAATAACACTGAAAGGCCTTAAGCAGAGACAAACAATCCGTTCAGACATTAGTAATACTGCCCGTAACAGCTGACACTATCTTTATGGACATGTATTATTCTCTCTGTGTCATGACTGTGAGTATGAACATTCATTGCAAAAGACAAAACATTCATCATTGAGAAGCGTGTGCTTTGCTCATAAAATAATGCACATACTCCAATCTACTACTATGTAATACATGCATAGTAGACCCTGTTGTATTCATATAATAGGTTTAGTAAAGGTTTTCAGCCTGACATTTAGTCATGTTTGACTCTGGAGGTTGGTGCTCATCTCAATTTCTAAGCCAAAGAGCTGACGTTGTCCATAGACACCTCCAAGAAAATGTGGCCAGCATGACTGCATGGTGTGCCATTACCTTCCTGCTGGAGCAGTATCTATTAATCTATTCACATTTGCATGTTTTCAAACTGCTAGGTTGGCAGAAGCTGGGGCTAACAGTGGGTGCTCATGCCGCTCCCTGGATTCGAACCTGCGACCTTTCGGTCAGCTAGTTCAGCAGCTCAGTGGTTTAGCCCACTGTGCCACCAGGGGCTCCTGTATTCATATATAGAGAAAAATAAAACGAAAATTATGCTTCTTGAATCAGAGCAGACACAATAATCCCACTGTGATATGGAATGATAGCAGGCCCCATTTACACTGCCATATAATATAGTTTGAAACTCCATTTATGGTCAGTGTAGATTCATGTTATGCAGTTTATTGCATTGAACTGCATTATATGAGTCTACACTGACCATATAATATATAGATGGGGCCATGGTGGCAACTGGTAGTTCCCAGGCCAGCAAGACAGGTAATGTGTTCTGGGTTTTAGTCCAAATGTTAAAGGAGCTGTGTGGGGTATAAGAATCAGCATTTTGAATAAGCTCTTTAAAGTTTGAACATCAGCCTAGAGCAAACCGATTATAAAAATCTGCTGTTGTACAGTTGGCCCTCCATATTCACTGATTCTGGATCTTCAGATTACATGATCAATGGTTTAGCCCTCCACATTTGCAGTTTTGATTTTTGCAGATTTGTTTATTTGATTAAAATGTTCTCTCTAGAACTCTCTTAGTCCTCCAACATGACTCTAGGGCAGGCCTGGGCAAACTTGGGCCCTCCAGGTGTTTAGGACTTCAACTCCCACAATTCCTAACAGCCTACTGGCTGTTAGGAATTGTGGGAGTTGAAGTCCAAAACACCTGGAGGGCCCAAGTTTGCCCAGGCCTGCTCTAGGGTCTAAGTCCTCTGGAAGTTACCTGTAGAATCCCACTAAAGGATGTAGAGATTTCTAGAGAAAACACTTCTTTAGGAATCTCGATCCTCAGCAGAAGTTGACTACAGAGTCATGCAGGAAGACCTAGAAATTAATAGAGGTGTTATCTCAAGTTTTTTTCTTACTTAAGTGTGGTTTTTCTACACCTACAGGATCTTACACTCCTAAGCCTATTGTATTCTAGAAAATAAAGGAAAATACAAAAAAAAAAACCACAGCTCTTGATTGTGCCACTTTATATAAGGAATACAATTTTATATAATGGGACTTGAGCATTCCAGAGGTGGTCTGGAAACAAATCCCATTGGATACCAAGAGCTCACTGTATACCATTAGGAGAAGTGCAATTTGAGAAGAGAAGAGAACCCTCATCAGTTGTAGCACCCTAAAAATCTCGTTGAATTGGTCACTTCCTTAATTTCAATGCCAAGATCTGGTTATTTACTTGAGCTTTGCAGTATTATTGATTCTGATTTACCATGGTGAGCATGCATGAAGTTGTCAATTATTGCTATTTTATAGTTTTACGCTGTGAGGCTTTTTTATTATTGTAGTGAGCTCTGCAATCTAATTATATTCAGTGAGTTATATATTCAAATTAATATTTTATAATTTAGTATATAATAAGTAATAATACTATAAATAATAAATAAAGCACTTATCAACAAGAGAGAGAGAGAGAGAGAGAGACCCCAATTACAATGCCATCTAGATCTTGCATCAGAGGATCAGAAACCAGGTTTCCCTGGCCTAGACTTTAAGGTTATTTGCACATTGAAAAACAGCAAATTCTTGAGTATAATGAAAATATCAACACACGGGTCACATTGCTATAATCTTTTTATTATTCGGGGTTATATGGAGGATTTTTTCTGATCTGCCTAGGGCCAATAGTAAACTCCAGACAATTCCTGAGTTATAAACATCCGGCTTTCCTCCAACTCCTAGTTACAAGTGGTGAAACAACAGGAAGGGAAAGGAAATCTACTTCTAAAAAGGAGAATTCATTCCTGTAAGCATTATTATGGGGGAAAGGTGCCTCCTCTGTGGCTTTATCACCAATCCTTGTTTCCATACCATTTTTTTCAAAACCCAGTTATCACAGGGAAAGAAAGTGAGGTGAAATCTTCTGAACAGGGGCACAGACAGCAAAACAAACACCACACGGGTGCAATGCTATCCAAAACTGGAAAAAAAATTGGATGAGGTTACAATTAAAATAATATACATGTTCTGACTTGCATATAAATTGAGCTTAAGAAGAAACTTACAAAACATATCTTGTTTGTAACCTGGAGAGTGACTGTAGTTCCTTTGGTTGATCTGGATTTTGACCTTTTTAGAAATCCATTTTCTCTACAGTGTTCATAATTTTATATACAGTACATGTGTCACAGATGTGGGGGGAGGCCCCAGTGGTGCAGTGGGTTAAACCCTCATGCTGGCAGGACTGAAGACTGACAGGTCAGAGTTCAAATCCGGGGAAAGTACGTATGAGCTCCCTTTGTCAGGTCCAGCTCCCCATGCAGGGACATGAGAGAAGCCTCCAATAAGGATATGGGCAATGTCCTTGCAGATGGCCAATTCTCTCACACCAGAAGCGACTTGCAGTTTCTCAAGATGCTCCTGACAAAAACAAAAAAAACAGGTGTGGGGAAATTGGACTGTGATCTCCATCATCCAGAGCCAGGATGCCAATGAGGGGAAATATATTCTAACAGTATTTGGGGAATTATCCATTTCCCATCCTTTTATGATAATTTTCCCCCAAAGTTCTTCTGGACACAGAAGTCACTTTTTTGGAAGTAATGCAAAAGAAAGCTCAAATACCCCTTTTTGTGTTTTTAAGGAAGTAGAAACAAATTCTTATTTTAAATCACACACATATTTGTGGCTTGTAAAATAAAATAAAGAACTGGAGAGGCAGGTAAAGACAGCAGTCAGTTTCAAAGTAAGGAGTGTATGAAAGCCTATCTATCAAGCTCCACAGTCTCCTCACGCATCAGCTGCTTAATAAAAAGGCAAGCAATCAAGCCACTATTCTGAGCTGAATGCCTTTAACTTATTAATTCCTCACAGACAAGATAAGGAGAAAGAAAGCCTCTGAAGCATGTAAATGCTATTGTTTTAAAACACAATCACTTTTAACCCTCTGTAGCTTTGCCAGATCTTTGAAGCATGTCCCATCAGTCCCTGAAAGTCAAACAGGATAGTGTTTCCAGTCTTGAGATGCTTATCTCAGAGTCGTTGTTCTGAGGCTAGAAAATCAGATCAGAAACTAAAGATCATGCAAGAAAAGGTTGACAGGACAAAATGTTTAGAAGCACAGAGGGGAAAGAATAGGGAGGGAGGGAGACACCAAAAATATAACTTTTTGTGTGCAACTTCAAATTATAGCAGCTCCATGGGGGTTTTCTTAGGCAAGAATACTCAGAAGATGTTTTGCCTCTTCCTCCTTCTGAAATATAAGCTACAACACCTGGTATTATTAGTGGCCTCATAGTCAACAGATGCTGATTCTGTTTAACTTCAAAGATCAGATGGGATCTTACAATAATAATAATAATAATAATAACACTTTATTTATATTCTGTCCTATCCTCTAAGAGGACTTAGGGCAGATCACAATACACATACATGGCAAACATTCAATGCCATTTTGGACAGACAGGACAGAGACAGACAGAAACAACAGAACAGAAAGGAGGTATGTTGTGTCGATGTCCAGCTTTTTTGGCACCTTGGAGTTTGCACTCAAATCCAGCCACGAGGGGGTGGGTGGGTGCTGTCACTACATCCTCTATGATGAAGAGCCATCAGGATTTTCTTTTGGTCACCGGGCATTATCTGACCTTTTTATTTATGGTGTTGTAAAATACCTCCCCCACATGTTTTTTTCGCAGTACCGAATTTCTCCACATACAACTCAAGCTGTTTTCGAATTGCTTAGGTCATCGGAGAGCTGGGCCGACAGTCAGGTGTCAGACCCGGATTACCTATAAGGCCGGATTACCCATTAGGCGTGGCGAGGAGGAGGAAGACGCGGAGGGAAGCCGTGGCGCCTCTTCGCGAGCGCCGCGGCCTCTCTGCCTCCTCCGGCATGTTCCTGGGTGCCGCAGCGGCCACCCAGGGCCTTCCCTTCCTTCCTCTTCTTTCTCTGAGGAGTAGGAAGGATGGGAAGCTCCCAGGTGACTGCTGCGGCACCCAGGAACATGCCAGAGGAGGCAGAGAGGCCGCGGCGCTCGCGAAGAGGCGCCACGGCTTCCCTCCGCATCTTCCTCTTCCTCGCCACGCCTAATGGGTAATCCGGCTTTATAGGTAATCCGGGTCTGACACCTGACTGTCGGCCCAGCTCTCCGATGACCTAAGCAGTTCGAAAACAGCTTGAGTTGTAAGAGCTGGGCTTCCAAAGTGTGGCCTAGGGTGCCACAAACAGTTAATCCAAGCCTGTCAGGAGCTATGCCAACCCAGGGCTTTGAACTGGCAGCCTTTCGGGTGGTAGATCTTATCATTGCTGGTGATTTACCTGCTGTGCTAAAGCCTGGCCTTTTGCCTTTCTTATGTTGTTAAAATATTTATACCCCAAACTAAATAAAAAGATCTCAGGATGGCTTTCAAATAACTTCAATGTAAGTTTAACAACTTAAAACAATGAATTAATTTAAATAAACAAAAAGCATATTAAACCGCAGTGAGTTAAAAACCGGTTGAATATTTTTTAAAAAAACATACAGCAGTATTTGGGATAAATTAATAAGTTCCGAAGGCCTTGATGAAGAACCAGATATGTTTTAGCTTGGCACCTAAAGAAGATGAGTGTTGCTACCAAAGCATCCAAGGTTAGAGCATCAGAAAAGTCCCTCTCTCATGTCCCAATGTGAGGACCTCATGAGTGGAACATGGAAGAGGAGGGACCAGGCCTTAGTCCTCAAGCAGGCACATATGGGGAGAAATATTCCTTTAAGTATTGAGGTCCCAAACCATATAGGGTTTTAAATATCATGACAAAGACCTTGAACTCAGAGTGGAGACATTGTTGGCTATTGCGATTCTTTTAAGACTGTCTATAAATATTCCAATCAGTAGACAGGTACTGCAATGGCAGGAAAACAAAGGGGAGAATAAATGGGAGGATTCAACATTACCATATTACAGTATTTCTGCACAAAAGTCTAATGTTTTGCACATATTTAATATTTATTTGTTTCAGACAGTCTGCTGCTCTTGTCTATAAAGTCATCATCAAAAAGACTTGCTGGATTTTTTAAAACATATTAGCATAATTCTGGAAGGGGAATAGTATGCACTTTGCTATCAGGCATGTTAATGCAAAGTCACTAAGGCCCCTTCCACATTGCCATATAATCCAGATTTAAAAAGCAAATTATCCACATTATCTGCTTTGAACTGTATTATATGAATCTACACTGCCATATAATCCAGTTCAAAGCAGATAATTTGGATTTTATATGGCATTATAGAAGGAGCCTGAGACAAATAGTCAAGTATCAAAATGATGCTGTCCCTTCAGGATATGAAAATCCAGGTACTACCAAATTCCATGGCAGATTTTCACAGCATCACTGACTGGATGCTATTTCTGTTGTAAACCCATTTTTTCTTCTATTCTGAGGTTTTTCTTTTAAGATGTAAATAATTTATTATGACAAATGTCACTTGATTGTAACATTATTCTGTTACAGACACAAATTTATACTATAGGGTTCCCACTAACAACCTCTTAAACTAGGGTCTCTACACCCATAAAACTGGACTTGTTAAGACTAACTAAAGCAACTGTTCTCTTAGCTACATTTGTGTTGCCCCTGAATTGTTAACGACCCGTCTAGTGGTGGGCTATGGCGACAGCTCTTCAGAGCTTCTGCCAAGCCTCCCTTCTGTCTCACCCACATCAACAATTCATAGGATATTCCTTTGAACTACACAAAAACAACATACATTTAACATATGGGTGGGATTCTAGTTTTTTTAAAAGCATCCTGTCCATACTCCTCCAGATAATGATGATGCACTGCATTCCCTTCTTCCCCCACACCTCTTAGAAAGAGTGAAAAACATATAAAATGGGCTTAAATTTGGTACAAGACTGCAGCATTATTACATTACTTTAAATAGCAGAGAATTCCCTAAACTAATATTGATTGATTTACTGCAAATGGTAGCACAACTAGGCAAGGGTAATTTAGTAGAACTGAGATCCAGTTTATGCCAAAGGGATAGAAACAGAGTTTCCATTGAGTCTGAAAAAAGATAAAAATTCATGAGCAGCAACAGCAAGAAAAACAATTTTCTATGCACATCTGAACAGGGAGGAATTTTCATTCCTGATACTTATCTTTCAGATGAGACCAGTTCAGACAAGACTGTGATGCATTGCCAAACTTATCCTGTCTTTTTGTGATTGTTTATTAGAGTGTAAGGAGCTGTGGTGTCACAATGGGTTAAACCCTTGTACCGGCTGAACTGCTGATCTGAAGGTCAGCGGTTCAATTCTGTGGGATGGGGTGAGTTCCCATCTGTCAGCTTCAGCTTCCCATGCAGGGACATGAGAGAAGCCTCCCACATGATGATAAAAAAACTGGGCATCCCCTGGGTAATGACCTTGCAGGCGGCCAATTCCCTCGCACCTTAGTCTCTTAAGGAGCTTCAGACACAAAATATAGGGTGCATTACTTAACATTTCTATGGCAAAACATGCAACAGAGCTTAGACAAAATTAATTTTCTAGAGTGTTTGCAATCTCTTTCTTTGTATTTATATAATAAATATTTTAAAGATATACCATGTTTTTTTTCTTAAGGAAAGATATTTAAAATCATAGTTAGAAGCTGTTCCATTTAGTCTAGCCTCTGCTGGTGCAAGAATCCCTCACTAAAGCTCTTCTGCCAAATGACCACCTGGCTTCTATTTACAAACCTTCAGCAAAGAAGAGTCCACCGCCTGCCAGGTGTGATGTGATTAAAGTATTATACAATTATACTTGATATAGAAGCCCAGAAAGACATTGCTACCCTCAGTAAAGCCGACTCATTGAAATGGCCAAGTCGTTTTAAACATACTTTTCAAGCAGCCCAATATCTAAAGACAGAAATGCCTACAAGTAAGAAAATGGGGGAGGAGAAGAAAAATCTTTGTTCAATGGAAAGTGATGGTAAAATGAAGTTACCTCTTGAAATTATAACTAAGAAAGCAACCCAATCCAATTTAGAATAGAATATAATAGCTTTCTTGTTGTGCTATTGCAGGAAGAACACCACAGGAAGAACACCATCATCCCCACATTAGCATGGGCAAATCTGTGCTTAAGTCCGTTCAGCAGTTCACCTACCTGGGAAGCATAATCTCTTCAGATGCCAAGATTGATAAAGAGATAGATCACAGATTAGCAAAGACATATAGTGCATTCAGAAGGCTTCACAAAAGAGTCTGGAGCAACAAGCACCTGAGGCAAAGCATCTAAATCAGTGTGTACAGAGCTATCATACTGTCTATTCTCCTTTATGGGTCTGAAATATGGGTCACCTATCGCCAACACCAACGACTCCTCGAACGCTTTCATCAGAGCTGTCTTCGCACAATCCTAAATATACACTGGTCTGACTATGTGACTAATGTTGCTGTCCTTGAGCAAGCAGGGATCACCAGCGTTGAGGCCATGCTATTGAGAACACAGCTGCGCTGGGCAGGGCACGTCTCTAGGTTGGAGGACCACCGCCTCCCAAAGATACTACTGTATGGTGAACTCAGCATGGGTCAGCGCAAGAGAGGCACCCACCAAAAGAGATATAAGGACTCCCTGAAACAACATCTCATCCTCAACCAGATTGGTCACCAACAATGGTCCATCCTGGTCTCACATCGGGAGGCATGGAGACTCACTATCCATAATACTGCGGCCTCTTTCAAGAAGACACGCCAAATGGGTCTCGAAGAGAAACAACAACGCAGAAAGAACCGCAACTTGGAAACAACATCACCCAAGGAGACTTTCTGTTATGCTTTCTGCAACTGAACTTGCCTATCTCAGATTGGCCTTTTTAGTCATCAACGCGCTTGTAAAAAGCGTGGGATGAGTCTTTCCTAAGAATCTTCATTCGCGAAGTAATGCCAAGAGACATTGCACAATAAAATTAAAAACTTTCCCCAGCACACACTACAAAACAACACAAACATCCGTCCACACCTCTACAGCCCCCAATGCCACATCAATGTGAAACCATGGAGTTCAACAAAGCCACAGCTCTATTTATTTATTTACTTAATTTACAGTATATACCGCTTTTCTCCCCCAGGAGAACTCCCCCAGGTGTCCAACAAGTTCATGGCAAAAATTCAATGCATTACAACATATAAAAACCTAGTACAAAAGCAACTATAATATATCATTATAAATTTAATTAAACCATATTAAATAGAGAAACAACAACATCTAGACATTTAAACATGGAAATCAAACATATTAGTATAAAACATTAAAATCACATAATCCAGAAGTTAAATTCCAAGGCCTTTCCAAAAGTCAATTGCACATAATCCTGTACTATTTTTGCATTGCTTATTACCTAAAGGCTTGGTCCCACATCCATGTCTTTACTTTCTTTCAGAAGACCAAAAGGGAAGGTGCTGATCTATTTTCAGTAGGGAGTGAGTTCCACCGGCAAGTGACCGCCACTGAGAAGGCCCTGTTTCTTGCCCCCACCAGTCGCACTTGTGAAGGAGGTGGGACTGCGAGTAGGGTATCCCCGGATTATCTTAAACTCCATGATGGTTCAAAGGATAAAAGCTATCTCTCCGTCTGGAACATGACCATACAGCCCAAAAAACTTACAGCAACTCAGCAGGCATGTAGCCAGGAGGGGGGGGGGTTGAGGGGCTTCAGCCCCCCCCATTCTCTGGGTGGTCCACGAAAAGGACTTACTGGTACATTATTTAAACTGTTATGTTTATTCATATCATTATCTGATCACCATGCTCAATATATCCCATATGCATGGGGGTATTGGGATAATGATATAAAAGGTTTGCTAGGGTAGACCCTCTCTCACTCAGACTCAGCCCCTCTCCTGAATCAAACTCAGCCCCCCCCCCCCAAATCAAAATCCTGGATATGGCCCTGCAACTCAGTGAAAGCCATGAAAGCCTTTGACAATACATATTTCTCAGTCTGTTTGTCCTTGTCTTGGTCACTCTATACTGCCTGCCAATGGCAATGAGAGAGAGAGAGAGAGAGAGAGAGAGAGAGAGAGAGAGAGAGAGAGAGAGGGATGAAGTGAAGCAGTTGTGCTTCACTTCTATACAAGCATCTTATACAAGCAACTGAAGATGGATATTTTCAAGCATTTTTTTAAAGGCGAGCAATTGAGTTTCAGTCCACTGAACAAAGCCTGCAGAATTGACAACATACTTTTAAAAGACTCCTTCAGTAGATAATTAGACCAGTATAGCACAAGTACAGAATGAATTAACCTTTGCACTCAGATATGAATATTCAATGCAGTTGTATTTTCTCGCCATGGATTGTTTTCAACAATTAGCAGGGCTGCACACTTGGTTCTTGTAACATATTGATTTGCACAAAATGGCACTAATTAGGGGCTTTTGAAAGGCTCAGAGGTTTGCTTATATCATGCAAGTATTTATGGGTTTCCAATAAAAAATTAAAGAAGATAGAAGATTCGTTTAATTTTGAAGCAGGGTTATAATTACTCATTTTGTTATGAAGGTTAACTATATGGCTTATAGCTGAGTTTTAGTCTCTCACTTCGTATTATGAGAGAACGGACATTGTCTTAAACTCTTGCCATGATGCCTTGTGATTAAAACCCCATTTGTACAACCTCTTTAGTGTGTCAAAATCACCGCAATGTGTTGAATGCATGTTTCTAGCTCATGAAGAAATCCTGGAAAGTATAAGACACCAGACTGACATGCTCATTCTGTCTAATCCTGCCTTGAAGTTGTTAAGGCTGACCGCTGTCACAACCTCCTCTGGAAGTGAGTTCCATAACCCAATGACCCTCTGGGTGAAGAAATATTTCCCTTTATTAGTCCTAATTTTCCTACCTTGGAGCTTCAGGAGTGCCCTCTAGTCCTAGTGTTTTGTGACAAAGAAAATAGTTTTCTTTATTCACCTTTTCTATCCCATGCATGATTTTATACACTTCGATCAAGTCACCTCTTAAACGCCGTCTTTCAAGGCTGAAAAGACCAAGGCGTTGCAACCTGGTTTCATAAGGGAGCTGCTCCATCCCTTGGATCATTCTTGTTGCCCTTTTCTGTACCTTTTCCAGTTCCGTTATATCCTTCTTAAGGTGCGGAGACCAGAATTGTACACAGTACTCCAAATGTGGCCTTACCATCGATTTGTAGAGAGTAATACAACATTTGCTGACCTATTTTCGATTCCCTTCCTGATCATGCCAAGCATAGAATTTGCTTTTTCACTGCTGCAGCGCACTGGGTTGACATCTTCATTGAGCTGTCCACCAAAACCCCAAGATCCCTTTCCTGGTTTGTCTCGGAAAGCTTTGACCCCATCAATTGGTAGGTGTAGTTGGGGGTTCTTTGCCCCGATGTGCATGACTTTACACTTGTTTAGGTTAAAATGCATTTGCCACTTTGTTGCCCATTCACTCAATTTCGAGAGATCTTTCTGGAGCTCTTTACAATCAGTTTCATTTTTAACTACCCTGAACAATTTAGTGTCGTCTGCAAACTTTGCTACCTCAGAATTCACTCCTACGTCAGATCATTAATGAATAAATTAAAAAGTAACGGACCCAAAACTGAACCTTGGGGTACGCCACTTCTCACCTCTTTCCACCCAGAGAAATGTCCGTTTATTACCACCCTTTGTTTCCTACAGTTCAGCCAGGTTCCAATCCAGGACAAGACCTGTCCTCTGATTCCCGTGGCTGAAGAGCTTATTTAGGAGCCTTTGGTGAGGACTTTGTCAAAGGCCTTTTGAAAGTCAAGGTAAACAATATCAATTGGGTCCCCTTTATCTATGTGTTTATTTACACCCTCAAAGAATTCTAACAAGTTAGTAAGACATGATTTGCCTTTGCAGAAACCATGTTGATTTTCCTTCAGCAATGCCTGTTCTTCTATGTGCCTAGTAATTTTTTCTTTAATAATGGTTTCCATCACTTTGCCTGGAACTGAGGTTAAACTGACTGGTCTATAATTTCCTGGATCACCTCTGGATCCTTTCTTGAAGATCGGTGTTACATTTGCCTCCCTCCAGTCCTCGGGTACAGTGCCTGATCTTAGAGAAAGGTTATATATCTTAGCTAGAAGTTCAGCAATTTCACACTTGAGTTCCTTAAGAACCCTGGGGTGGATGCCGTCTGGACCTGGTGATTTGTTGACATTTAGTTTAGTAAGGCATATGAGAACATCCTCCTTGTTTATCTCTATCTGTTTTAATTCTTTTACTTCCCTCCCTGAAAAAACTGACTCAGCTGCAGGCATATGTTGTCTGTCCTCCTGTGTGAAAACGGAGGCAATTGCTCATTTGGCAATATGTATATCTTTTGAACTGTGTATAATTAAAAATCCAAACATAGAATTCTTACTTTATTACATATTCTAATTTATTCTGATCTTTACACCTTTTCCGTGAGATGCAGTAGAGTAGACAGCACCACCCTTTCTGTATCTATGGAGGATTGCAACTAATGATCTTTGAGAACGTTTCCAATTCCATGAATCTACAGCGACATCCAAAATAATCCCAATAGGGCTTTAAGTGAATGACCCTTTACCCTGCACAGTAGGCATGAGAAAAAAGTTATGAAAATGATTCGTTTCGTAAGAAATTCGTAAGAAATGCTACTTTCAGTATTTCCGCACCTGGAACGCCAACCAGGAAGTGGACTTTCTTTTTCGAACCGGGGCCAGGATTTTCTTAAGTGTCGTTATTAGGTCATAAGGGGGCACCCTCCTTCTCTCTCACCACCCTCCGCCTCCCTTGCCAATAAGTATTATGGCAAGGCAAGCCCAAACTCGCTCCTTCTTTCGGCTGGAAGCCTGGAAAAAATGTAAACAGAGAGGATTACTCAAAGTAAATCTGCAAAGGAGGCACTTTGGATGAAGGGCCCCTTTGTGGATTTACTTCTGAGTAAACCTCTCTGTTTACATTTTTCCAGGCTTCCCTGCCTCTCCTGCCTGCCAGGATCTAAAGCATCAAAGAGTATTGGGGTGAGAAACCAACCTAATGTATAATAGAATGAATGCTACTGTAAGTGCCTAATATTATAAGTAATCCAACTGGTCATATACCTACATTCCATGCACATGCAATAATACAGCAGTAATAACAATAACAAGTGTGTTCTGGTACCTTGATGATTTGGGGAATGGTCTCACAGTTGTTTTTATATGTTGCTTTTTATATTTTTGATGTTATAATAACAGCTACAACCTCAAGGAATTGGTGAACTAACCTGAAAATCAGATTTAACAGAAAGGTTGCACCAAAAGTTTCTAAATGAATAAAACATAAATGGAAAGAGAATTGTTTTAATTTGCATAGTTCATCCAAAGAGGATGAAAACAAGCCCTGAGATGTAAAGTACCTTTTGACATATTAGTTGGATTGGCAATTGGAAATCAATCTTTTCATTATGTGCAGTAGTTCATTTGCTGATTGTGAGAAATAGGCTACTGTCTAACCTAGCTATCTGGTACGGATTATCACAACATAATATTTGTCTTCTCCACTATGTTACACATATAATCCCCTAGACCAGTGATTCCCAAAGTGCCTAAAACAAAAAATAAAATAAACACACAGTACAATGCAATAAAATAAAACTATAGCCTATAAAACAACAATTTAAAACTCAGAACAACGCCCAATGACCTATGGTAATAACTACCGTAAAACATGGCCAAACTGTATACAAGACAAGGGAATGGGATAGTGCAAATTGTAGTTAAGAAACAGGGCATGGGATGAAGTGCAGTGCTGAATATTTAATTGTGAACCATTGGGGCTACATATTAGCAAAGGCTTGTTTAAACATCCAGGCCTTAGATCCCTATGGAAGAAGGACAGTGAGAAGGCCTGCTGAATCTCCTGGGGAGGGCATTCCAAAGGCAGGGGCCACCACTGAGAAGGCCCTCTCCCTCAACCCCACCAACCACGCTTGTGATGGTGGGACTGAGAGGAGAGCCTCTCCAATCAATCTTAATGCTTATGCAGGAGCATAGGGGGGAAGCGGTCACAAAGATAGGGAGGGTCCAAACATTTAGAGCTTTGTATGTAATGACCTGCACTTTGAATTGAGACTCGAGACTTATCAGAAGCCAATGGACCTGCTTTAATAGGGGCATTGTGTGCTCCCTATAGCCAGCTCCAGTTAGTAGTGTGGCTGTAGTTCTTTGCACCAATTGCAGTTTCTGAGCCATCCTCAAAAGCAGCCCCAGGTAGAGTGCATTACAGTAATCCAATTGCTATGGACCACTGGCCAGGTCCAACTTATTGAGGTACGGTCATAGCTGGCGCACAAGCTTTAACTGTGTGAAAGTCCTCTCAGCCACCATCCACACCTGATCTTCCAATGGCAGTGCTGGATCCAGGACCCACAGACTGTAGACCTGTGTCTTCAAGGGGAGTGTAACCCCATCAACCCCATCTAATGTTTTACCTTTTGTATAATGTTGTATCTAATGTGTGTTGTGTGTTGTCGGCATCAAATTGCTGCTGTTGTAAGCCACCCTGAGTCCCCCTTCAGGGGTTGAGAAGGATGGGGTAGAAATGTTGGAAATAAATAAACAATTTTGGCAGTATTGCAAAGGAGATGTAATGGTTAGCCCCCCTCTTGAAAAAAGTTTCTAATTCTCTGATATAAAAATGGGTGTCAGAGTATCTTTATCCAATATAACCATATATGTTGAGAAGAAAATTATTGAATAGACTGCAGACAGTTGTGAAATAGCAGAAGAAGTGAAAAGGTGAGTGAGCTGCCCTGTCTCCCTTTCCCATCTGTTACTCAATACTATCCTGCTCATCAATGGATAATACTTTGTTCCCAACACAACCTTATGTAGGAATGTGTGTTTATCTTCTTCTCTTGAGGACAAAGCTCCTTTATTAGCTTTTGCTCTGTATGTTGAAAATTCAACCATCAAAATCTGAACTTGGTACATAACAATGCTTGCTAATGTACTGCATTTCCCCTTAGCTATGTTACTTGAGCTCCCAGCCCATGACCTCAAAAAAAGGAGTAAAATGTTTTACAGTTGTAATAAAGAGGGTACATTAGATAAAGTTATTTTCAATGTCTCTCTCCAAAAGATTGAGAGTCAATTATACCAGCCAGGTTCATCTTCAGGACAGCAGCACAGATGGGTATATTGTGCTTGTCAAGAAGATTTAAAGATGCTATGTCAGAGGTTGATATCAAGGCCTTTTCTCCCAGCAGGATATGAATAATTTCCATTGAATTCCATGGAGTTACTTGTATTCTAGTTATGCAGTTCTAGCTTTCAGACTTCCTTGTATAGGCACAGCAACCATATCAGAGCCATTCTTGCTAAAATATAGATCTAACTACACCAATAATGTAGGAATCAAATGTAAGGGAAACGTAGCATTTTAGTCAATTATTCACACACAGAATAACCTTGTTGATTGCTTGCTAGGATGCTGGCAAGGGGTGCTAGGAAACTGGACACATAACAATAAAGTATATGTTCAATTCTGAGTTTCATTTTTTGTCAAAAGGCTACAAAGGATTTTAGTAAGATGAAGGAATGGGATGTAGTTAAATCAAGATGTACTGGTAGGAATCTGGGAGATTTGCTATAGATTGCTATAGATTTCTAACTGGGTGCATCTCTGCTGATCCCGACTCACAACTCTCCAACAACATAGAAATGGTGTGTAGAGGGGCCTGCCAGATTAAAAGGTGGGTTGGGATAGTATCAAAAGACATGGTTATGGAAACATAGCTATGTGGTACATGTGCATCTCCCTATTCAGAATCTTGGCCACAATTATTTAATTCTTTTGACCAAAATTACTGCCATTCTCACTTGTGTTTTTATGTAAACTTACTATATCCCAGGATGTTTTAAAAGTTACTTTTCAAAGTAATGGGGTACTGTTGTGGGGCCCAGGTAGTTATTCCTGTGTTTAAATGTGGAGTTTGTTTTCAAAATATGCCAAATCCAAAAATTGAAAAAAATTGAAAAATGAGTTAAATGGTTGGCTGGAAATAGACTATTATGCACAGATAAAAACAAAACTATCAGGGAGCATACAACTCCTCTGTTGCGTCAGCTCCACTGGCTACCGAGGCCAATTTAAAGTGCTGGTCTTGGCCTGTAAAGCCCTAAACGGTTCTGGTCCAACTTACCTGTCTTAACATACAGTATCTCCTCAAATGAGCCTACTAGAACTTTAAGATCATCTGGGGAGGCCCTGCTCTGAGTCCCACTCTCTTCACAAGCACGGTTGGTGGGGTCGAGAAACAGAGCCTTCTCAGTCATGGCCCCTCAGCTGTGGAATGCCCTCCCCAGTGAGATCAGGCAGGCCTCATCCCTTCTAGTTTTTAGAAAAAGTTAAAGACATGGCATTGCACACAAGTATTCGAAGAATAACTGATTACGGTCTTCGACACGGTTTGAATATTGATTATGAACAAGAATCTTGGAGAAATGGAACTATGCACTTTATATGCTTTAATCTGTTTCTGTTTTAATGTGTTTATTGACTAATTATTAATCATTTTAAGGGAAAGAGGTATGTTATTGTTTTTCTTTTTTTGGTAATTTTACCAGTATTGAATTGTACCGGAGTTGTAAACTGCCTCGAGTCCCCTGAGCGGGGAGAAAGGCAGGGTATAAATGAAGTAAATAAATAACTAAATCAAAATGTATCAAAAAACTTCAGTACAGTGGTTAGAAAATTGCATTTTATACCAAAAAGTATACACATCCTCAGCAGCACTTTATTCTTATAAAATTTGTTCAGAGGAATTTGGTACCTTTTGGAAACAAATTCCACAAATATATTTTCCTACCACTATAAAGTATTTATTGTAGTTATTTTGAAATACCTATTAAAAGGTTCATTTAGGTAATGAGGCTACTCCTTATAGCCATGAATGTAAAATATTTATTATAATAATCATCTCAAAAGGTTACAACTGCAATCAAACTTAACTGTCAGCCTTATCACATGGGGCAAAAAATAGTCCTAGGACTCTTCTGCCCCAGTCCACCCATGGAGCCTCACACTGCCCATCAGATGATGTAGGGTGACTTCTGATGGGGCTCCATGGGTGAACTGGGCAGCAGTGTGGTGGAAGCCTCCACATGTTCTGTAAGGAACAATGGGGCTTCAGCAGACTCAAGCCACATGGAAATCTTTCCCATGTGGGATGGGGAAGTGTTAGCTGGAGGTTGGGGCACCAGGATTGCCCCACTACATCCCAAATGCCACCCAGATTCACCATCTGGCAAATCACAACACTGGACCTCATCCATGTGATGATATCCTGTGTCATAGTTACCACAAAAATAGACTAAATATAGCAAAGAAATATTAACTCATTGTAATGTTTCTGTTTATGCAGTTTTAACACCAGCTTTTCAGTTTAAAAAAACCCAGAAGCTATTTGATTTACCAATACGGCCATGGTTCAGAGAGCTGAAAATGACGTTTGATTTTGTAGTCAAGCAATTTGTCTGCTTCTTTTCTTTATTAAAATGGTATGTCGTATATATGAGGAAGGGGGAAGGAAGCAAAGTATAATTGCCACAAATTCCGTCATTTACAAGTTTAGGTGTTAGATTTAAGCATTTAACTTGTCAATAGACTATTTTTAGATGGGGAAGAGTTTTCAGCATTTCTCTCTTCCTGTTGTCAAAACTAAAAACTCTGGGGAAATGCTTTATTTATTTATTTATTTATTTATTCAATATCCTGTCCATCTCACCAAAGGGGATTCAGGGTAGCTCATAACAAAGGCACAATTCAATGCCTTGAATGCATATCAACATAAAAACAATATACACATTAAAATTACATAATTAAAATTTATCAATTAAAACAATTAGTTAAAATCACAGAATCTAGATTGAAGCACCACTCTTACAACCTCATCACAAAGGGCACGTTTTAGCAGCATGCGTTGGCTTCACCTTACTTCACCTATGAAGCCTGCTGGCTCCCGTCAAATTACTCTGGCAAGCCTCCGTTAGTGAAGTAGGGCAGAGCTGGCACAAGCTGCCATCGTGGCAACATAAGAGACTTCCCACCTTGCCATACAATCAATGGGGGAAGTCCGGCAAGCCAGGATTTTGGTTGGGGGGGCTGAGTTTGATTCAGGGGCTGAGACTGGGTGGAAGAGGGTTTACCCTAGCAAACCTTTTGTATTGTTATCCCAATAACCCCATGAAGGTGGGATATAATGAGCATGGTGATCAGATCATGATATGAATAAACATAACAGTTTAAATAATGTACCAGTAAGGCCTTCTCACGGACCATCCTGAGAATTTGGGGGGGGGGGGCTGAAGCCCCCTTAGCCCCCCCTGGCTACATGCCTGTCCGCGTGCAATCCATGTGCTCCACGCTTCCCATGGGATTGCTCTCAGCTGGAGCTGGGTGATGTGGGATGCAAAGCATGGGATGCCGAGTTCCCTATGCCCCCACAGCCGTGTGACAAGGTTGTTATGTGAAAAGTGTACTTTATTTAGTGTAAGTTTTTCAGAACATGTTTAAAGCCTAATTTTCAGAAAATGTATTTAGTATGCCTATATGATTATGTATAAGTCTAGAAATCTTAGTCAAAAGCAACCCAAAAAAACCTGGGTCGATTTATCCACAGGTGAATATGAGTGAATTATGGATTTTGACACAGTCTGAATAAGGATTATGAGCAAGGATAATGGATGAATGGAATCAAGCACATTATATGTTTATAATTTGTTTATTTTCTATGTATTTTATTTTCTCAACTGTTTAAATTGTTTTCAGTTGATGGGATATACTTTATTGCTATGTTTTAAGTGGCACTGAATCTTGCTGGAGTTGTAACCCACCTTGAAAAACCACCTACAGGGTGAAAAAGGCAGGATATAAATTAAACTCCCCCCCCCTCTCTCTTGGCACATATATACTGTGCCTTAACTGTTGTCAAAAAAGGAATAATTCCCTTCTCTGAGTAGACTGGTAAAAGGCAAGAGTTTAGTTAATTCTGGTAGATTCTTTAAAAAGTATCAACGTTCTCTACTTTCTCTGCCAAGGTATTACTTCTGATGCTTGGGTGGGAAAATGACAGCAGCAGTTGCCAGGAGCAGCTGGCCCCATGAAGCAGCATTGGTGGTTTCACCTCTCCATGGAATGATTCTTGACTTGTCCACGGGTCACATCAAAATTCATTATGTTGGTCCCGAAACCTGCCCTCAACTTATACATGAGATTGACTTATACATGAAAACATACAAATTCATACACACATTGTACATACCTTATGTTTAGTACAAAAATACCCACAAAAGAATTATACACAATCTAAAATGAAGAACAATTTTAACCAACGTAGACTTACTAGTATTTCAATTTGAACTGTGGGCCTGATTTGACTGATGAGAAAGACAAGTTAATTAGGATTGTTGTTGTTACGTGCCTTCAAGTTGTTTCAGATTTAGGGCAACTTTAAGTCTTAAGTTTAGGGTGGGGGCCTTAATTTGAGGACCCCTGGGGTACAACAATTGGCTTTCCACCTGAACCTACTGGGAAAAGCAAGACTTTACTATCTCCTCTCCCCTATCTGGTTAACTTAGAGCAAACTACTTTTGTTCTTTGGGTTCACTTTGCAGCAATTGAATGTTTTAACCAGATGACAAAGGGTTAAAGTGAAAGAAGAAAAGAGCAACCTGGACTTTTAAAAAACCAGCTAAGAAAGGGTTGTGCACTCTTCTTAATTTCTCAATCAGATGCCATCTCCCACCTTTTGCAGGCTGTACTTCTGAGGCTTATATACAATTTTGCATGTGGTAGTGATATTTAATGTAGTCAATACAAAGAATAAATAAATAAATATTAATCCCAAATAGCCCCAACAAGTCAAATCACATACATAAAATCTAATTACTAAAATATGAATCAAATATTAACTCCAGGAAATGTAAATATAGTCAGAACTGAATGAATTGAAGCTGAGCCAGTAGTGTCCAAGTCACAGAATTACGATTGAGCTCTCAGATTATTTGAGGAACTTTGACTTCGAAAGCAGGTTTAAGTAGGATGTTTTTGAAAGATGCCATTCTGAGATTTTGACCAGGACAGACTGTCTGGCAGAAGCGAAACAGTCTGCTAATGATCATCAGTTTCCTCTTAACCTCTTATACCCATAGAAGACCAATAATTTTATAACTTGAGGCAAGCAAATCACAATTCCAGCAGGAAATCGACGTCTTTTTACAAAAGGAGATTCTTAACAGATATTTATGTTTGTAAAGGGCTGCTTCTCACCAGGACAGCCCTAGGAAAGGTTTTGCGATACATAATTGTGATATGTCCACATTTACTTGCTTCATGTGATAAATTCTACAGACACCAGGTGGGTTTTTTCCTCCATCATTGTTTGCTCCTTTTATACATTTTTGTACATATCTAATGGTTTTCTTCTCCTTTTTGGGTAAAGTTAAGCATACAACCAGATCAAGAATAAAAAGACCAGCAGATTGATCAAAAAGACACAAACAACCTTCCCATCCTGCTATTTTGACTAGTCTGTAGTACAAAGCAATAGCTGTCTCATTTTAAAATATTGCCAATTTTACCTGAGAGTGCAAAATCACTCTCAAAAATGTACAAAGCCTCTGTAGGACACACTTTAGGAGGGCTATCTGAGAATGAGGTGACTTTATTTGTGCATTCCCACTTCCCATGGGAGAAAAGAATGAAGGTAAGATTTACATGGCCAATTTTAGCTAAATCATTTCCACTACAGGACTTATTTGTCACTGGAGTGGAATAATTTTTCTGTGAAGAGAGCTTACATTTTTATCTTAGGAGAAAAGTGGACAGACATGACAGCGACATATAACAGCATTGCTGCAAACCACCCTGCCTCTGAAAACTGCTTTTCCAGCTGACTATTCCTCAACTCAAATAAAGCTGCTACATCTTATTATTGAACCTTGGAGATTTCCAGAGAGCCTTGCCTGCCCTAAGCATCCTATTGAGGACACTTTGCCTGCATCTCAGCTGGATCTTCCAAAAGGATGTGATGAAACTCTAGTGAAGGCATCTATTACAATTTTACTCTATCCTTTATGTATTTAGATGTGTATGCACATACATCCACATAAGGTTTTTCATCCCAGTGTTAATTAAACTAGTTTTATTGGAAGCCCATCCAGTTTAGTGTCATCTTTCCCTCAAGCTGAAATCCTGGATGTACACTTTCATGACTACATCTGTGCAAATGATGCTAGAAGACTTTCCATGGAAGTGATGGCAAAAGACTACAGGTATGGCTGTCATGAAGGTAGTAAAGAACTGGAGAAACGGGCTCCATGTTTTCTCCATCTATTTTCCAGTTATCAATCAGTTTTGTTGCCATAATCTTGGGGTTTTTATGTTTAACTGCAACCCAGCTTTTTCACATTCTCCTTTCACCTTGGTTAAAAGGTTCCTCAGCTCCACCTTGCTTTCAGCCATCAAAGTGGTATCATATGCATATCTAAGGTTGTTAATGTTTCTTCCAGCAATTTTAACTCCAGCCTTGGATTTGCACATCACATGATGTTTTCTGCATACAAGTTGAATAGGCTGGGTGAGAGTATACAACCCTGCCATACGCCTTAACCAATCCTGAACCAATCTGTTGTTCCATGATCAGTTGCTACTTGGTTGCTACTTGGTTGTTATACAGATTCCTCAGGAGAGAGATAAGGTGATTTGGTATGCCCATACCACCAAGAACTTGCCACAATTTATTATGATCCACACAGTCAAAGGCTTTAGAATAGTCAATAAAACAGAAAAAGATGTTTTTCTGAAACTCCCTGTGTTTCTCCATTATCCAGCAGCTATTGGCAATTTCATCTTTCGTTCCTGTGCCTTTTACTAAATAACAATAATAATAATAATAATAATCTTTATTTGTACCCTGCCACCATCTCCCCGAAGGGGACTCAGGGCGGCTTACATGAGGCCAAGCCCAGAAATACATATCACTACAATAACATAAAAACATAAAACAACATTTCAAGTAGAATAAAAACATTCAAATAGAATAAAAGGAGTGGGCCACATGTGCAAAATACAGTGATAAAAAAAACTAAGGTTGAGATAAAATTAAAATCTATATATTTATAGGGGAGGTTCAGAGACAATGAGGATATGAGGATGCACCATTTTAGGGGAGAATGATGAGGGACATGTGAGATCATTCTCCAAAAGCGCAATGGAAAAAGCCACATCTTGAGGTTCTTCTTGAAAGTTTCCAGGGTGGGGACTAACCTAATTGCTAGGCAATGTGTTCCAAAGTTGGGGGGGGGGGCAGAGATGAGAAGGCTCTCTCCCTCATTCCCACAAGTTGAGTCTGTGATAATGGAGAGGATGAAAGGAGGGCCTCCCCCAAAAAATGAAGGGTCTGGGCAGGTTTGTGGGGGGAGAGGCGGTTACGAAGGTGGGTGGGTCCCAAACCGTTTAGGGCTTTATAAGTGATAATCTGCACCTTGAATTGGGACCAGAAGATAAATGGCAGCCAATGGAGCTTCTTAAACTGGGGGGATGACCGCTCTCTGTAATTTGCTAAACCCAGTTTGTACATCTGGCAACTCTCTCTCCATGTATTGCTGGAGTCTTCCTTACAGGATCTTGAGCATTACCTTACTGGCATGTGAAATTGTTACTGCTACATGACCTGGAAAAAGAACAATTAGAATTCTGATCTCAATTAAAAATTTTGTATCCAGATTCCCTTTTTGTTTTGTGTATCCTCTTACTTTCCATTCCAGTCTCATTCTCCACTCTGGAGTACCAATTACTTCCGGAGGCTTTCATGATGCAGGGTGTGATATCAGCTGCTATTGAACAAAGTAATACACTCCTTTTAGTTGTTCCCATTGCTTCAACCATGTTCATTTAATATTGTGACTATCCACAAGAAATAGCTGCTACTCGCCCTTTGATCTTAGACATGCCCTGCTTCTATCCTTTTCTTTACCACTCCCAGAGTTCTAGAAGCTCCACTTTACCAGACCTGATCCTTTACAACCACCCAGAAACATGAGTTTCTATGCACACTGGTCATTCAGCCATGCATGACTATAGCTTAATTTTTCAGACCTCGCAGCCCTTGTTTTAAACTGTGTGCACATTTTAAGTTAATTTCCACATACAGAGGTCTGCCCTATAGATTTTAATTGTGCTTATTTAATCCTGTGCTTTTTTATTATTTGTAAGTAGCAAAGCATAGACTGCTAATGAATACTAGGTGCAGAAGGTCAGATTTCAGAGAAAGGAATTGCAAAATGACCTCAGATTATTTCTTCCTTAAGAAAACCCTATGAAAGTCATGAGGTCATTATAAGTCAACAGGCAACTTGAAGACACATGCACACATACTCATGCAACAGATTATCCATGGTGCATGAACTAATCCTATTAGAGTTGATACAATTTTGTAACTTAATACTTCTTGCGAAGAAATTATTCCCAGAGAGTGATCCTGGTCTGTTTCTCTCGCTCTCTGTTAAGATATGCAACATTATTCCTATGCACAGACAAGTTTGCACACCTATATGCCAATGACTTCATATATTTTAGCATTATAAATAGACACATATCGGAAGATGATATGCCAATACCTTTAATATTTTAGCATGATAAATACCAGAATTTCAATACAGCCAAAATTTTGTTCCATATTTTGTAGGCTATGAAGAAATGTGAAAACATCTTGGAAGAAAGTTTCTGAGAGTGCCAAAATGATACCAAAGCCAGATTTAGTAATGACTGAACTGAGTCATACTATAGTCATATAATGAGAAGACATGAAATAATTCTTGGATAGGTACAAGATGGTAGGAAAAGAGGAAGGTCCTATTCCAGATGGATAGACTCGAGGCCCTTCCAGACAAGTCCAAAATGTGGAACCTGTTTCGCTTTTTATCTGAAGCATCAAAATGATACCTTGGTAAAAGTGAATTAATGCAGAGTAAACTGGGTTTTACTAGTTTACTCAGCATTCATTAAACAACTGGAAAGATTTGGACCTTAAGGTAACGTTCGAATATATCCAGGTGTGGGCCCTGTGGGGATTGACTCCTGAGACTGCTTCCGCCATCCTGCTTCTTTGAACCCCTGAAGCCAGCGGGAGTGGGATGATGCCCCTTCCCCTCCTGCCTTCATCCCCCCCCCCCCCAACTTACCATAGGGACCTGCTGGCAGTGCACACCCCTCTGCACAGGACTCAGTAGCCTTTATTTTGGTCAACAAACCTTCAGCTGGGGAGAACTCCTGATGTGAGAAAATTCACATCATTGGGGGAGGGGTCCCTCCTCCTCCCCCAACTTTCTGATGTCATTTTCTTGCATCAGAAGTCAATCAATCATATCAACAACTTAAAGACAATACCTCAAGAGGAGGAATGGCTTTGCCGGACTTTCAAATTTATTATGAATCAGCGGTTTTGGTCTGGGTGAAAGACTGGGTAACACTGACAAAAAAGAAACTCTTGGCCTTGGAAGGAGAGGATCTCTTCCGGGGATGGCACAGCTATCTCTGGAGGGATAAAGTGAAAATAGAAAAAGGTTTCAGAAACCACTTTATAAGGGCGGCCCTTATCACTGTGTGGGACAAATATAAAGAAAGGTTATGTAACAAAACTCCTTTGTGGTTTTCCCCGAACGAAGCAGATCAGAAGAGGGAAATTCCGAGGGAAAGATGGCTGACGTATAAAAGCATATTAAAAATTAAAGGGCGGGAGGCGGACCTGCGGACACTGGAGGAGATGCAGAGAGTGGAACCTACTCTAACGTGGTTCCACTACTGGCAAATTAGAGAAAATTATAAGCAAGACCGGGAAAAGGGGTTTGAAATAACTGACTCCAGTTGGGCTAAAATTGTAAAAAGTGACACCAAAATTTTACGGACAGCCTACCAATTATTATTAGGCTGGGCTATGGAGGAAAATACGATAAAGGAGGTAATGATAAAGTGGGCCAGACTGGTGGGACACACCATAGACCTGTGTAAATGGGAGGAAGTGTGGTGCAAAAAATTAAAATATACCTATGATGTTGAGATAAAAGAAAACTGGTATAAAGTATTTTATATGTGGTACCTAACACCGGAAAAGCTCTCGAAGTTTAGTAAAGGAAAACTGAATGCGAAATGTTGGAAATGTGGAGCAAATGTGGGTACATACTTCCATGTGTGGTGGGATTGTAAAGTGGTAAAGAAATACTGGTGGGAGATATTCAAGAGGTCAAAGGAAATTTTGGGAAAGAAATTTGATTTTAAACCAGAGTACTTCCTGCTGGGAATTTTTGATTTTGAATTAGATAAAAACGACGAAAAAATTTTCTTTTATTTGGCCTCTGCAGCAAGAATAAGTCTGGCCAGATTCTGGAAATTAAAAGATGTACCAACATATCAGGACTGGTTAAAAAAAGTATACGATATAATGAATATGGACTTGCTTACACAGAAAGTAGCACAAAACAGGGCACTCGAAAATAGGACAGATTGGAGTAAGTATATTAGCTACCTCAAACTGAAGAAATATAAGTTAATATAAGTTAATATGATGCATAATAATCCAGATTTGAAGGTAAGACTGAACAGGACAATTAAGTACAGAACACAGAAAGGGGAGGTAAGGTACACCCCTCTGTGTAGTGATCTAATGAAGTTAAGAACCTCTGCAAAACGGACAAGGAGGGTAACAGGGGGAATGTGTATGTCAGGTGTATGGTGAGGGGTGGAGGGAGGGCAAGGGAGGGGGGTGATGATTTTATGTATATGTCTATGTTTGTAATTCGTGTTGTGGTGGGTTGTGCTTCTGTTCTGGTTATTGTTGTTGCCTGAATGAATAATAAAAAACATATTAAAAAAAAAAGAAAAAAAAGAAGAAGTCAATCAATCAAAACTTTATTACGGTCACTGACCAGCACAAAGTGGGCACAAGCGCCCTAAGAGGGGAAGGACAACTCCCCAGTACACAGTTATTTAAAATTAGATTAGAAATCAGTATAAATATATATATTTAAAGACAGGATATTGTAACAGGTATGGAACCAAAGGGGGAGGGGAGTGGTTGATGAGAGAGGTAGAAAGCACTGGTGGGGGGCACTAAAGGGGAAGGGAGGGGCACACTGCAAATTTAGTAGCATTTCAGCTGTAACATGTTGCTCTAACCGCATTCCTAGCAGGGTGTTATCAATCATCAACCGTCTGATTTTAAGAGCAGCAGCACAGAACTTAGCAACACTGTAAGTTATTGTAGTGTTAGAGTCCAAAAGCAGCAGGGTGGAATAGTATTTTTCATTGCGCCCCGGGTATTTTGAAAGCCATGGTCTAATGAGCTTAGATCTAAGATCTCTGTAGAACATGTATTGAAGAAGCATGTGTTCAGTTGTTTCCACATGACCAGATTCACAGGGGCATAGTCTCTGCTTGAAGGGGGTCTTCTGATACCTCCCCTCCAATACAGCCGATGGAAGGGCATGGCATCTTGCCAGGGTAAAAGCCCTTCGGTGTTTGGGCACCTCCAGGTCTGTTCGGTATGCCATGGGGGCAGTGAGGTATCTAGTGGCTTTCCTAACAATGAAGGCTGGGAAACAGGCTAGGTCAGATTGGTGCTCTATGTCCAGAATTCGTTGCTTAATGAGATCCTTGGCTTGGTCCTGTCTCATGCTTAGCAATTGTCCTTGGGAGAAACCTAGCGTTGTGATCTTTGCTGCTACTGTTTTAATCCATGTGGACTGGAAGTCGTCTCTCATGATTAACATCAGGAGTCCTGTATAAGTAGACAAAAAGTTCTCAGCTTGGTATGCTGTGACTTTTGGTTCTTACAGCAAAAATGTACCAGGTGGTGTTTTGTAAACATGTCTGAGCAGGGCTGGGAATCGTCCTTGGAGCACACCACACCAACTGGAGTAGGTCTGGCAACATGTTACATCATCCTTGGGCCAGGGGGTGGTAATGAAAGGGTTTGATAGACAAGGCATGGGAGGGTGCTTTCTATATAAGGTGTGTTTGTTCACTGTGTAGCCATCTTTGGCATTGCAAGTCCTGATGTCCCTTTCAATAAACGGTGGTCCAGTACCAGCAACGTCCGGTGTGTGGTCCCGATCTTATTGGTAAAGGTTGAGCCGTGACAGTCCTGTACAAAGGGGCCCATGCTGCCAGCAGGTCTCTCCAGTAAGCTTTTCTTAGAGGAAATGGGGACTGAAAAGGGGATGGATGGCCATCTAGCCACCCCTCACAGGAAAGGCCAGGGTAAATGTTGGGGTGGGGACTAGAACCCGAGATGAAGCGGGTGATTTTAAACTGCTTCCTCTCAGGTTATAGGTTAGTGTAGAAGGACCCTCAGTCAAGGAAATCACAGCCCTGAGTCTTAGAGCAGGAGGACACTGAACACCAATTGTCAGTTCATATTTTGACATGGTAGGAAACTCTGGAATATGGACTTGTAGAAGATAGAAACAAAAGTGTTGTTTTAATGATAAAAAACACACCAAAGTTTAAAGAAAAACTCTGGCTAGAGCAAAATATAAAGCAATGGAACAAAAAAACCCATTTTAACCAAGGAAGTGAGGCATAAAGTCACGAAGGCATAAAAAGGATTGTTGTGAACATTTTCTAGTTGGAAGTTTAAGACAAGAACACAGAGAAAAGTGTAATGTTCAGAGAACTGCAGTAACAGGTGTTTGGGGGTTTTTTTAATACAAAAATCTCAACTATTTTGCTACAACAAATTGAAAGGAATAGTTTCAAAGCTTCCATAGCCATAGATGGACAACATTATATAGAAAGTTGACACAACTGTTATATACCAACTTTTAGAGAATCCTGTCACTTTCATCTAATAGGCCTTTCACCAGCATGTTCTAACAAGCAATAGTTAGGAACCAACAAAAATGAGTACACTACTATTTATACAATAGGGAAAAAACATGCAGAATTGTGCTAGTATGCTGTTTTTCTTAGCTGCAGAATTATAGCGGTTTAGCAACATTTTACTTGCTTTAGCATCAATCTATGGAATCCTGGGATTTGTAGTTTGTTGTGGCACGATAGCTCTCTAACAGAGAAGAGTAATATTTCACAGATCCCAAAATCCCATGTATTGAGCCACAACAGTTAATGTGTTGCCAAACTGCTATAATTCCGCAGACAGAATGAATGAGTGCATCATATGCATTTGGTAGTAGTTTTCTGCATAAATCTTGGGATTACCTCTTTTTATGAGTATGTGAAAATTGAAATCTCTCTCTGCAACCAGTAGCTTTCTATCCCCATTATAAATTGTGTAAGCTGGAATTCAGTGTGGGACCTGTAGCCATATAAGTGGATTTATGTTTGTGGGAAATAGAACTGAACAGTTTTGCAACATCCGTATTTATCAAAGGATTGCTATGTCAATGCAGTGTAGGGGAGCTGATATACATTGGTCCTGATGAACAATGGAAGCCAGTGCATAGAGGGACACTCCTGGTGCATATTGAGGCAATTGCTAGGGAATGGTGATGTGCATTGGTAAAGCCCAATGTGCATCAGGATGTAGGCCAGAAAGTTTTTATATGCATCAATAGACACAGTGCCTTGATATGCATTGTTTCAATTCACTAAGGACATTATTGCACAAGAGCTGCTATCCCACAGTGTTCCTGCAATTGGAGGACTAGCGGCTACTCATCGGCATAATGACGGGTGACATGTACAGCTGCTGTACATATGACTGTAACATCTTGGCTGTGTGAAGGCACACTTCCAGTTAGGTGATGTAACTCTGCCCTCCTCCTGTGCTGCTCTTTGAATGTGTTTTTTTTAAAAAAAAAAAAATAAAAGACACTTCACAATTGCAAAGTGCTGAGCAAAAAAGAAACATTCTGGGAGAAGAGAGCAGGGAATGTTGTCACAGAAGCAGCCACACATACTGCATGAAGTAAGTTCCAGGATTGTGGCATGATCCGAGGCTATTAATGGGCATTGTCTAATGCAGTGTTTCTCAACTTGGGTGTCAGAGGGGTTGCCAAAGATCATTAGAAAACACAGTATTTTCTGTTGGTCCACTTCTATCATTGGTACGGTTCAGAATGCTCTTTGGTTGTAATAAATCCCAGTGACAACAATTTCCAAATGTCAAGTCTATTTTCCCCAATCACCACCAGTGCTCACATATGAACATATTGAATATTCGTGCAAAGTTTGGTCCTGATCCATCAATGTTTGGGTCCACAATGCTTCCTGGATGTAGGTGAACTACAACTCCAAAACTCAAGGTCAATGCCCACCAAACCCTTTTAACATTTTCTGTTGGTCTTGGGAGTTCTGTTTGCCAAGTCTGGTTTAATTCCATCATTGGTGGAGTTCAGAATGCTCTTTGATTGTAGGTGAACTATAAATCAACTACAACTCCCAAATAACAAAATCAAATCCCCACCACCCCAACCCCACCAGTATTCAAATTTGCATATTGGGTATTTGTGCCACATTTGGCCAGTGAATGAAAATACATTATGATTCAGAACAACAGCAAAATTACAGTTACGAAGTAGAAATAAAAATAATTTTATGGTTAGGGGTCACCACAACATAAAGAACTGTATTAAGGGGTCACAACATTAAGAAGGTTGAGAAAGACTGGTCTAATGGCTTCATTACAGGGAGGTGGTGGACAATACCTTAATGTCAATACCTAAAAGTGATGGCCCCAGGCCCGGATAAAGGCTTGGGGCCGCCCGAGGCCAGACCTGGTAAGTGCCGCCCCCTGGGGGGCGCCTGAGGGGACGGGGCGACCTGAGGGGGGTGGGGCCGGCACGAGTGAGGAGGCGCCGGGGGGAGGCCACGTCAGACGTCTAGGGGCAGGACTTCCCCCCGGCTCCTTCTCCCTCGCGCGGGAAGAGGGAGGAAGGGAGGAAAAAGGCCGGCCTGGAACCTGCCCCCCCCACTCTCCTGGCTCCTCACCTCGGCTCCTCCTCCTGCTCGCTCCCTCCCTCCTCAACAACTGCAACCTAGATGCTGTGGCGACCCGAAGGTCCGGTCGCCATTTTGCCGCCTCCATGGCCGCCGCCCGAGGCCATGGCCTCATCTGGCCTTATGGGTAATCCGGGCCTGGATGGCCCTGCTGGTGAACCGGTTTCCACCTCTGTGCGATAAAGTCCTAAGAAGTTTCCATAGCAACTCTGCTATGTATCAATGGATACATCTACACAATACTATGATATCATGGAAGTTGTAGTTTTACAAAGGTTGCAGCTTTCTCTGCCAAAAGTGCTAATACCTAACCAAATAACAAATTCCAGGATTCCATGATCCATGGTAGATATAGTGGTGGCAAACTGCATTAATGCGACCGTGTAGAGATGTCCATTTAATGTGCAAGAGGCTACACAATATGGACTGGGTTACAGAATTGCAGTTGTAGATTCTATTATAAAGATGTTAAAAGGTATATTCTTATTAATAAGGTTTCTTTTTTTAAAAAAATTAAGCCTAGTTCAATGCCCAAAGGTGCTCACCCTGACATTACTATACAAGTCCAGTAATGCCTCTCTTTCAATGCTCAGAAGTGCTTTACCAGCAAGTCCTATTTTCCCAGCAGCCAAGTAATACCAGTGGCACTACACTGCAAGACAGCTTATAACAAGTATTTAATGGGCTCATTTCCACAAGTGGATGACATAGCAAAAAGTAGTCATAACTTACAGAGAGATTTCTAGAAGCTACATTAAAATACTGTACTTTGTCTCAGGCAAAACTTATTAAGTTTAGGTGGCAGTTCAAAGCAGTGATAGTAGCTGGCAACAACAGACCAGGAGCCTAGAAAGAAAATACGAGGAAGAAAAGGAAGTAAAATATAGCCAAAATGCAGACGAAAACTAAGAACGGAAGAATATTAAATCATATCCACTAAGGTAAATCTGCCTCTTTAATAGTAATGAAAATAGATAGAAATACAATACCAGAACTTAAACAAGGTCATTTATAAGGAAATATCTGTAGCATATTTTCAACCCACAGCAGTAAGGAAAATTCATGAATAATATTCGAGGTATTTACATGATCCACTTTCTTCTGGTACAGTGTTTGCCTAATGTAATGAGATCTGGATTGCTTGAATAAAATACAAATTTCAGGGTGATATACCTGACTCTTACAGTGCACATTTTATTTATTTTTTATTTAAAAGGCAAACAGAAAAACCCTTTTGCATCTAATTCTGAATGTTAATATTGACATTTTCCTGCATTAATATTACAGGTTATTGTGAGTGAATTAGCAAAACTTCTAAATTAACAAGTTTTAGATAACATTATCCCCTTCAGGGGAAAGACTCTGTGGGATTAGTTTTTATTCAAGGAATAATTTTGTTATTCTAATTTCATTGATGAAATTCAAATTCTGTTTAGGGAAGCAGAGATTGTATAGTCAGCATCTGTAAAGGCACTGAAGGGTGGATTTTCCTTCTTTGCAGAAATGTCAAGTAAAAAAGAATCCCTTTCAGTTAATCCTTTCAAAGTCATATTTCTGTGGCTCTTCATCTTTACCCTCACAATATTCCACAGGTAAAAACGAGACACATGTGGTAAAGCAGTGGCTCTCAACCTTTTCTTCTTGGCTGTAGACACCCAAGACTTAACTCAAGATTTAAAGATCTAACTGCATCAAACAATTATTTCAAATTTTGCATCAAGGTTTTTCAGATTTAGAGGGAAGTAGATGTATGTTAATCTATTAATTCATGCACTTCTATTATAATATAATATATTGATGCTGGTGATGATAGACTCAAGGCAGGTTACAAAACATTAAAATACATAAACACAGCAAAAACACTACAAATACACACACTAAAAGGTACCTCTCTAAAAGTTACATACTAATTGTATCTCTGTGAAATACAGATTAATACAGAAAAACAGAGTTTTTAAAAAGATCATGCATTAAAATGTTTATGTTAAAGTCCTACTGGGTAGGCCTGCCAGAAGAGACAGGTCTTCACTTGTGTCTTAGATTCCAACAGTTGATTTAGCTGTTGGAGCTCTACCAGCAGGTCATTCCACAGCCTTGGAGAGGCCGATGAAAAGGTCATTTGGGTGGTGGGAGAAAGCAATCCTTTACCAAACCATGTAGGGCTTTAAAGGTCAAAACCATTATCTTGTACTTTGCCTGGAAACTAATTGGCAACCAGTAGAGTGACTTTAGGATAGGTATAATATGCTCACTCCTAGATGTTCCTGTAAACAAACTCGTTGACTTATTTTGAACCAACTGGAGTTTCCAAACTTGGTACAAAGGTAGCCCAATGAAAAGCGCATTGCAGAAGTCCAACCTTGAGATTACTAGTGGGTGCAGTACCATCTCCAGGTCCTCCAAACCTAGTAAGGGGTAAGTACTCCTGAACATTGCATCTACCTGGCCTGACATTTGGAGAGATGGATCCAGGAGTACTCCCAAGCTGCAAACAGAGTCTTTCAGGGGACTGTAACCCTGTCCAGAACTGGTTGACACACCTCCATCCCCAGATTAGGACTCTTCATGGCAAGCACCTCTTTTTTCTGGATTCAGTTTCAGTTTGTTTTTCCTCATCCAGCCCATGACCTCCTCCAGGCATTCATTCAGAGGAGACAAGCAATCCTTAGCTGAAGCTGTTTTTGGTGGCATGGATAAATATATTTGGGTGTCATCAGCATACTGACAACCCCCACCACATTTCTACGAATGATTCCCCAGCAGCTTCATGTAAATATTAAAGAGCATTGGGGAAAGAATGGCACCTTGTGGGACATCACATAGCAGCTCCTTTTGGGAGGAGCAGCTATCCCCAAGCACCACCATCTGGAACCTGTTTGAGTGGTACAACCAGAACCACTGCAGCACAGTGCTCTGATTCCCAGCCCCTCCAAGTGTTCCAGAAGGATACCATGGCTGCTGAGAGGTTGAGAAGGACATTGTGTACCTAGGGAACTACAGTTCTCTCTTCTTTTTGCATAACTTACAGGTTGAGAAGGACTAGCAGGGATACACTAAGGCACCCATCACAGTCTCAACTCCGTAACCTGTCATGAAGCTGGTTTGAAATGCAATGACATATGTGTCTGCCTAGAGTTGGAGGCTCAAAGCTTTTTCAATCACCTTGTCCAAAAAAGGAAGGTTGGACACTAGTCTGTAATTATTAAGGTCCAAGGGATCCATGAAGGGCTTTTTCAAGATTGGTCTAACTACTGCTTCTTTTCAACAGGATGGAAAGTTTCCCTCCCTGAGAGATGCATTAATAATTTGTTGTATTTGAGATTGAACCACATCTCTTCCCTGGATGACCAGCCAAGATGGACAGAGATCAAGAAAGCAAGTTGTCCTACTTACTTGTCCCAGCAGCTTGTCCACATCAACAGTACTCAACAAGTGAAACAGATCCAGTGTAATCCCACTTACACAGTTGCTGGATATCTCGTTATTGGCCTATGCTCCAATGACAGCATCAAAGCTCTTATGTGAGAGGTTTTATCTCCAAAATGGTTGTTAAAAGCATCATCCTGAGCTACTGAAGGTTTTAGCAAAGTGTTTGGAAGAGAGGACAGCTGAGTTAAGCCACTCACCACTCTGAACAGCTAAGCTGGACATGAATCTGCAGACGCAATGCTATCAGAGAGGAAAGCTTCCATCGCTGCAAGTATTGTCACTTTATAGGAGTGAAACTGCCATCTATACTGTCTCTTGTTGCATAAAAGTCGGGTTTTCTGTCATCTGCACTCTAGTCAACATCCTTCCTGTTTCATTTGCCTGAGGGTCCTTGTATACCAGGGAGCCTGTTTTGTCACGGGTCAGAGAGGACATTTGAGAGCGATCATGTCAATAGCCCTGGTTAGATTTTGATTCCATTTATTGACCACGGATTCAACAAGATCATCAGTGATGGCAGCCATAGAACTCTTGAAGGCCTCCTGAAATCTCAGAGGATCCATTAGTCTTTATTTCTTTCTTTCTTTATTTATTTACTTCATTTGTGTACTGCTTTTCTCACCCGGGGGGGGGCACACAAAACAGTTTCCAACATATTCACAGAAACATTTAATGCCTCACAAACATATGAAAACCTAACATAAAAACAACAATAACATAAAACTATCAAATCATAATTTATAAAATCATTATATGAGCTTATAATGATTCCATACAAATTTAAAACAGTAGTATCAATAATAGTTAATAATTTAAAAGTAGTAGTAATGATATCAGACCAGCAATGACATTATCAGACAGTAATAATGGCAACAATAATATCAATAATTATCATAATGATAACAACAACAACACTGCTACTTCTACTGGTATATTTCCCACCCAGCTACTCTCATAGACTATTTTCATCTCGAATTTTTTAAAATTGCAGCAATAGGTTTAAAAAATCCCAAGTTTTCCAAAAGAAGAATGGAAAATTAAGATTTTGTTCCATTTCTCTTTCTAGCTTGCTTTCATTCATTCACACATTTATTCATTCACATCTAACTGCAAAAAAATCATGTTTTTTTCCCAACCCTTTGCGGAACCCCTGCAACATCAGAGCCCTAGACCCCAGGTTGAGAAGCACTGTGCTCAAGATGGCAAACATTATTAATGAGGAAGAACACAACTAGGAGAGACTGCAGCAATTTGCTTTTGCACAATTCTACCGAGAAGGTCAATTCTCTGCCCCTCCTCCTCCTCCCCCCCCCTCTACTTTTTCAAAATGCAAAAGTAGTTTGAACTCAATTGAATGGGGGATTCAATTGAGTTCAAACTACTTTTGCATTTTGAACTTGATTTGTAGCAACTGAAGTAAGTTAAGGAGAAAGCAATAGGATGAAAGTGAAACCAGGATATTTGAAATGCAGTTGTAAAACTAGGACAACAAGCAATTAATCAAAACTATCCTTACAAAATCAGAACAGTTTAAGTGGATGGCATTGTTTTTTGTGGCCTTCGCTTTTACAATTGATTGCAAAATTGACTTTTAATTGGTTTCTGATATGCTTTGGGAGCTTTAGCAGTCAGAAAGGCTTATTAGTTATTGTAGTAATTTTTTTTACTTTACACAACTGACTTTTGAATGCTATTTTATTTTGTAATAGTCTTTAGTCAGCTTGGTTTATTTTTGCCATACACAATAGTCTCCGGATAATTTTTTAGCAAATCTGCTACAAGTGTTATATCTTACCTGCCAACCTTGATAATGGAATATACAGTACCATACATCTTCAGAGAAAACAACAGGGAGTAGGAAAGCCCTCCCGGCACAAAAAGGCGATAATGTTGTCAATGTGACTTTGGAGCAACAGAGGCGGGGTCAGCACATAGAAAAGAAGCTGTTTGGTTTACTCTATCATTTGTATTGGCATGTCTTAATAGTACTGAGTAGCAAGATACATTGTATTATAACATGGATTGAAAGACACAGTTACATGAACTAAAATGAAAAACTTGACAAAACAGTTTAGCTCATTTTACGTTTGAGAACATGAAAACAGAATGTAAAAGACAAGGATAAAGCTGGCAATCCATTCCAGTAACTAGAGTACAGTGATAACTTGAGTTAAGAGTTTAATATGGTCTGTGGCCAAGCTCTTAACTCAAAATGTTCTTATCTCAAAATGAATTTCCCACTGAAGTGCATTGAAATACTATTAATCCGTTCTGCCCCCCTGAATTCCCACCCTCCTTTGTTACATGTTTTTAAATAAGAAAATGCATTTTAAAAATAACAAATAATGTAGAAATGCACATTCATATGGAACAATAAGAAAGATCAACTTTAAAATGGTAGAAGCACAAAGTTATGACAAGGAAGCATATTTGAGGCTAAAAAAGGGTGTTGGTCATTGCAATGGCAAGGCAAAACCTGCACATTCACATGGAAAAAAGAAAAATCAACTTTAAAATGGTAGAAGCACAAAGTTGTGACACAATGTTAGAAGCACAAAGTTATGGCAAGGAAGCACAAAGTGAAGAGTCAGATGCATCATTTTCTTTATACTGTTCTCATTCCAGCCTCCCTCCTTCTCTTGCTGTTTCTCCTTCTCTCTCTTCATGAAGTCAAAAGTACCAGGAATAAAAACCACACAAAATCAACTAACCCAAAGTGGAGAAGAGCAAAGCTGACTTAAGCCATCTCACAAAGTGGACAAGAGCTGGAGTCTAGAAGCCTAAAGTGCTAACTCTCCCTCTGGAGCTAGCACTCTCTCTGGTGCTAGCTCTTAACTCAAAAAGCTGCTCGTATGTCAAAGAAGAACCCAGGCTGAGCAATGGCTCTTAACTCAGAATGTTCATAAGTTAGGACCCCCTTAAGTTGAGGCTCCATTGTATTTCTATAATCGGTTATGGGGGTTTGCTAGTCACCTCCATTTCATGGAATGCTTCTGCTCCCCTAAGCAAAGCAAATTAACACTCTTAACTACATAGGAAGCATCATGTCACTTAGAGAGTGTAACTCTGATATGATGCAATTGCTTGACTAGGAGAGATCCCAGCTCCTATTAGTTTCTACCATGCTACTCACCTTCAGCCAGCTGGCCCGCGACTTTGGTCTGGAGTGTTATCAGTACGCTGATGACACCCAGCTTCTGCTGCGAATGGACGGCAGGCCGGATACCGTACCCGATTGCTTCCATCTGTGCCTCGAAGCCGTGACTGGTTGGCTGCGGGCCAGCCGGCTGAAGGTGAATCCGTCGAAGACGGAGATCCTATGGCCTGGTCGGCCTGGCCGGGATGAGTGCCGGTTGCCTACTCTGGACGGCGAGCAATTAAGCCATCGTCAATTGTTAAGAGCTTGGGTGTTCAGTTCGACTCCCTGCTGACCATGGAGACCCAGGTCTCCGCGGTCAGCAGGGTGGCGTTCTACCACCTACGTCAGGCTAGGCGACTGGCCCCCTACCTGTCCAGGAATGACCTGGCTACGGTGATCCAAGCGACGATCATCTCGAGACTAGACTACTGTAACGCCCTCTCACGTTGGCCTTCCCTTGGCGGCGATTCGAAACTCAAGCTAGTGCAGAATGCCGCTGCTCGCCTGCTGGCAGGAGTGCCGGTGAGGCAGCACATTACGCCCATCCTCCAGCAACTGCACTGGCTGCCAATTGAGTACCGAATCACCTTCAAGGTGCTGGTGTTGACCTTTAAGGCCTTGTACGGTCTAGGGCCTGCGTGCCTCTTGGACCGCCTTGCCCCATACGATCCCCCGAGATCACTCCGCTCAGCAGAGCAAAACCTGCGGGAGATTCCACCGATCCGCCTCTGCCGCCTATCATCAACTAGGCAGCGCTCCTTCTCAGTAGTAGCTCCAACGGCCTGGAATGCCCTGCCGGAGGAGACTAGAGCCATACGGGAGCTCGCCCCCTTCCGCAGGGCCTGTAAGACCTTCCTTTTCAAGCAGGCCTTCGGTTGACATATAACGCCTCTTGCTTTCAATCGATTTATGACTCTGTGTTACCGTTTTTTGTCACTTAGTGTAATTTTAACAATGTTTTAATGATGTTTTTTAGTATCATTTTTGTTATTTTTATGGTTATAGCATTGTTTTATTTTGTTCGTGAGTCGGCATGAGTGTTGCCTGCCGATCACTATGTATGTCTTGTAACCCGCCACGAGCCCTCGGGAAGAGGCGGAATACAAATGCAAATAATAAATAAATAAATAAATAAATAAATACTTGTGGTATGAGAGTGCCACACAGTCTACTCCTAGGGGACAACATGGTTTAGTAGATTGAGTGTTAGAGAAGGACTCAGAAGAACAGATTTCAAGCATACATTCAGTCATGAACTTGGGCAAGTCACATGATACGTGCCTCAGAGAAAGGAAATGCCACATAATGACTGAACAAATACAGCCAGTAGGACCTCTTAATAATACCATATTAGCCTCACCATGAGTAATTCATGTCAGAAATGTCATTAACTGGCCTTGTCCTGACTTACTGTGGGTGCTTCCAGACAACGCCAAAATGTGGGATTAATATGCTTGAAAAACAAACCTGGGAACTCAGAGCAGGTCCCCACACATACCTGCTGGTCCCGGGCTTTCTTCCCCCACCGTCCTCACAGCCCTTCTGTGTCTCGGGTTAAAATGGAGGGCAGACAGTCATTTTTTAAATTAGGAAGTTTTTTTAAATTATGCAATTATGCACATAACAGCAGGGTTTTTAAAAATGCCGCTGGATTTCCCTCTTTTCCCAATTGCTTCTTTAATATTATAAACACTTTCAAAGACTTCTAATGGCTCTCCACTTCTCCTCTCTGGAAACCTCTCTGGAAACCAGCTGCTTGTCTGAGTCCCTCTAAGGAGGTTGAGAAGATCGGGATATAAACATTTTAAATAAATAATAATAAAATAATCTGTGTCTCCATGGGAACCCGAAAGCTGTTGGAAATAAAGAGTTAAGTGAACAGTTTATACCTGTTGTAGTATCTGAGTAGATTTCCACTGTGGAGTAATCAATTAATCAGCTGTGTGCTGAGCTGTGTTTGGGGAGTGGTTTCCTGGTTGCTATAAAATCTCTCTGCTGTGCTAAATGTGGGGGGGGGATTGAAAAAGAAGAAAGTCTGGCCAAGCGTTTGGCTGATAAGGAGGAGAAAGAGTTTGTTTGAAAAGACACGCTGATATCTTTGCCAAGGCTAATGACAAAGAAAACTGAAGACTCTGTTTATCCTGTTACTGTTTTGTGGTAGTTTTGTTTTTCTCTGGAGAACCACTTCATGGATGCAAGCTACTGGAGCAGTAGGATCTGTGAGTCTCGGAGCGTGAGCAAACAAAACCTCCTGTATCTATGTTTGTGTTTTTGTACTGCCATGCAAGATAATTTATCTTGTAGTGGATATATTTTGCTGACTGGACTATACTTTATGAATTTTACAACATTAAAGAACTGAAGTCAACCTTTGCAACAAGAAACTTCAAGTGTCCTAAGTTCTTCCGCTTGCCGCTGTGTTTTTCCTTTTAAGGTGGAGTTGGGAATTTTATTTCCATCATTCCCAGCTTCCTACATATTTCAACAATAAACACTTTCAAAGACTTCTAATGGCTCTCCACTTCTCCTCTCTGGAAACCTCTCTGGAAACCAGCTGCTTGTCTGAGTCCCTCTAAGGAGGTTGAGAAGATCGGGATATAAACGTTTTAAATAAATAATAATAAAATAATCTGTGTCTCCATGGGAACCCGAAAGCTGATCAGCTGTTTCGGGCTTTTAAAAACCAGCATGGATGGGAAGCAGTCTCCACAGGGAATAAACAGGGAAATCCTGAACTTTACATGAATGTAGGGCCACACAATCAAGAGAAAATCCACTCTTTTCATCCAGAACCAGGATAAATGAGGACCTTTTTGAATTGGGTTTTCCCTCTATTGCTGCAATTGAGTGCACATTTAGCAGAAACATCATCTGTCCATCCCCCCTTTAAAACCTGTTATCTCCCGAATTATAGGTACTGTGTGGAAGTGCCCTGTGTGTCTCTGTGTTTATACTGATGGTGGAGGTGGTAACATATTTGATAGGGTGTTGCAAACTAAACTGGTGGATGTCGATCCTGTTTGCCCCTACGCATAGTTTGTGCAACCTCTCAAAGAACTGAAGATGACTAGCAGGGGTGGTCCCTATTGTGCCTCAGAGAAAATTGTCCTATTGTATGAGGGCATGGACCAAAAGCACAAAAATGTGCCGGATACTCCTGTTCATACTGCTGATAACACAATAAGCACCAACTTTCAGCAAGCAGTCCAGCATGTTGTTGGTTTCTTGTATTGCTGGTAGGTGATGTGGTAGGGTAGTCAATGACCAGCCATCTCGCTACAAGCCTTACCATCATACTAACAATCACTTGAATAATTGAGTAAGTGGAGATGGGTCAAGGCTAACCAGCAATAAATCCCCATTAGTAACAAAGCTTGAAAGAGTTGTACCAATCAAAAACACCCACTTCATGTTAAACATCACTCAGCCCCCCGCCAAATGATTGCATAATATACAACAAATCTCCTTGTTCTGTTTTTACAAATATTAATAAATGCAAAACCTTGCCATAAGAAATTCTTGCCACCATTGTCATTATACAAACTATTTAGAGTATGTATACCCAACAATGGAGGAAAATGTTTTCTACAACATAAGAACATAAGAAGAGCCATGCTGAATCGGACCTCAGCCCATCTAGTCCAGCATTCTGTATCACACAGTGGCCCACCAGTTGTACACGGGGATCTCGAAAGCAGAAGGGAGGGCAAAACCCTGACCTGCTCCCGACCCCCACAACCAGTACCCAGGAAATCCTGCCTACCTCAACCAACTCCGAGGTGGCACTTGAATGTCCTTTTCAGTAACTACCGATACACTTGGTATCCATGAATCTGTCTAATCCTGCCTTGAAGTTGTTCAGGCTGACAGCTGTCACAACCTCCTCTGGAAGTGAGTTCCATAACCCAATGACCCTCTGGGTGAAGAAATATTTCCCTTTATTAGTCCTAATTTTCCTACCTTGAGCTTCAGGAGTGCCCTCTAGTCCTAGTGTTTTGTGACAAAGAAAACAGTTTTTCTTTATTCACCTTTTCTATCCCATGCATGATTTTATACACTTCGATCAAGTCACCTCTTAAACGCCGTCTTTCAAGGCTGAAAAGACCAAGGCGTTGCAACCTGGTTTCATAAGGGACCGCTCCATCCCTTGGATCATTCTTGTTGCCCTTTTCTGTACCTTTTCCAGTTCCGTTATATCCTTCTTAAGGTGCGGTGACCAGAATTGTACACAGTACTCCAAATGTGGCCTTACCATCGATTTGTAGAGAGGTAATACAACATTTGCTGACCTATTTTCGATTCCCTTTCTGATCATGCCTAGCATAGAATTTGCTTTTTCACTGCTGCTGCGACTGGGTTGACATCTTCATTGAGCTGTCCACCAAGACCCCAAGATCCCTTTCCTGGTTTGTCTCGGAAAGCTTTGACCCCATCAATTTGTAGGTGTAGTTGGGGTTCTTTGCCCCGATGTGCATGACTTTACACTTGTTTAGGTTAAAATGCATTTGCCACTTTGTTGCCCATTCACTCAATTTCGAGAGATCTTTCTGGAGCTCTTTACAATCAGTTTCATTTTTAACTACCCTGAACAATTTAGTGTCGTCTGCAAACTTTGCTACCTCAGAATTCACTCCTACATCCAGATCATTAATGAATAAATTAAAAAGTAACGGACCCAAAACTGAACCTTGGGGTATGCCACTTCTCACCTCTTTCCACCCAGAGAAATGTCCGTTTATTACCACCCTTTGTTTCCTACAGTTTGGCCAGGTTCCAATCCAGGACAAGACCTGTCCCCTGACTCCATTGCTGAAGGGCTTATTTAGGAGCCTTTGGTGAGGGACTTTGTCAAAAGCCTTTTGAAAGTCAAGGTAAACAATATCAATTGGGTCCCCTTTATCTATGTGTTTATTTACACCCTCAAAGAATTCTAACAAGTTAGTAAGACATGATTTGCCTTTGCAGAAACCATGTTGATTTTCCTTCAGCAATGCCTGTTCTTCTATGTGCTTAGTAATTTTTTCTTTAATAATGGTTTCCATCACTTTGCCTGGAACTGAGGTTAGACTAACTGGCCTATAATTTCCTGGATCACCCCTGGATCCGTTCTTGAAGATCGGAGTTACATTTGCCTCCCTCCAGTCCTCGGGTACAGTGCCTGATCTTAGAGAAAGATTATATATTTTGGCTAGAATTTCAGCAATTTCACACTTGAGTTCCTTAAGAACTCTGGGGTGGATGCCATCTGGCCCTGATGATTTGTTGACATTTAGTTTAGTAAGGCATGTGAGAACATCTTCCTTGTTTATCTCTATCTGGTTTAATTCATTTAATTCCCTCCCTGAAAAAACTGACTCAGCTGCAGGCATATGTTGTCTGTCCTCCTGTGTGAAAAACGGAGGCAGAGAAGTCATTTAGCCGCTCAGCAATCTCCTTGTCTTCGCTGATTTTCCCTTTCTGACCATTGTCGAAAGTGGCCCAACTGCTTTTCTAGTTGGGTTCCTGCTTCTGATGTACTTAAAGAAGTTTTGTTGTTTTTTAAATATTCTTTGCTATGTGTGCCTCAAAATCTCTCTTGGCTTTCCTGACTGTTGCTTTGCATTTAGTTTGCCAGAGCTTGTGTTCCTTTCTGTTCTCCTCGGTAGGAGGAGCCTTCCATTTCTTAAATGAGTTTTTACTTCATTTGTAAGCCATACTGGTGTCCTTTTGGACTTTCCATGCCTCTTTCTTTTTATTGGAATGCATTTTAGTTCGGCCTGTTTTAAGGTATTTTTAAACAGTTTCCAAGCATTTTGGAGGGATTTGATTTTTTTACTGCTCCTTTTAGTTTGTTCTTTACAATTTTTCTCATTTTGGTGAAATTCCCTTTGTGAAAGTTTAATGTCTCTGTGTTAGTTTTCACTGACAGTTTGCTATCCAAACTTACGTTGAAGGTTATTGTGTTATGGTCACTGGTACCTATGGGCTCAGCTACAAGGACATCTTGAACGAGATCTTGTTCATTAGTTAGCACCAAGTCAGGATCCCCTTTCCCCTGGTTGGTTCCATGACCATCTGCTCAAGGGAATAATCAACTAGCATGTCGAGGAACCTTGTCTCTCTTTCATGCGTAGAACAAGAATTTGGCCAATCTATTCGGGGATAGTTGAAGTCCCCCATTATGACTAATGTATTTCTTTTTGAGGCCTGTTTAACTTCATTTTCCAGATAGCAGTCTGCCTCTGGAGTTTGGTTGGGAGGCGATAGCAGATCCCTAATGCTAGATTAGTTTTTTGTCCTGGGACTTTTACCCACAATGTTTCTGTAGGTGAGTTTGAAATTTCTTGAAGTTCTAATTCATGAGATTCTAGCTCTTCATTTATGTACAGGGCCACACCGCCACCATTTTTCCCTCTCCTGTCTTTCCTGTACAGTTTATAACCTGGAATCTTTGTGTCCCATTTGTTTTCCTCCGTCCACCAGGTTTCTGTTATGCCAATAATATCAATCTTTTTTTCTTTTGCCAAATATTCCAACTCCCCTTTTTTTATTCGAAGGCTTCTAGCGTTTGCGTACAGACATTTATATTTATTTCTCTGGTGCACTTTCAACTTTGGCTGTTTGTGAGAATTTGTAGAAGGCCTACCATGTCCTACCTCTACTACTATCTTTTCTGTTGACTCAGCCATTTGTGTATGGATTTCGTCCTCCATACTTGGCATTTCACCCTCTCGAACGGAAGCTGCCCAGCTCCTGCTGACTTTCCCCTAGGAATCAGTTTAAAAGCTGCTCTGAAATCTTTTTTAATATTAGTCACCAGCAGTCTGGTTCCATTTTCGTTCAAGTGTAACCCGTCCCTTTTGTACAGGTCTGGCTTTCCTGAAAATGTTCCCAGTTCCTAACAAATCTAAAACCTTCCTCTTGACACCACTGCCTCATCCACGCATTGAAGCTCCTGAGCTCTGCCTGTCTGGCTGTCCCTGCGCGCGTGGAACAGGTAGCATTAGAATGCTACCTTGAGGTCCTGGACCTTAATCTTCTACCTAGCAACCTAAATTTGGCTTCCAGGACCATCCGCTTAGCCTTCCCAATGTCATTGGTACCAACGTGTACCACGACCACTGGCTCCACCCCAGCACTATCTACCAGCCTATCTAGATGCCTCGTAATGTCCGCGACGTTTGCACCCGGCAGGCAATTTACCATGCGGTCATCACGTCCATCACAAACCCTGCTTTCTATTTTCCGGACAATCGAATCGTCTACTACAAGAAGCCCACCTCCTACCACCCGTCGAGAAGTATCTTCGGTGCACGAAGATATGGGCACAGCCTCTGAGGAAGGGGTCCCAACTGAGGGAGCCAGTCCCTCTTACTCAGACTGATGTTCTCCCTGCCCAAGACCCCCATTTTCCAAGGCAACAAAGCTTCATTCATTTGGATATTCGAATAAATGGAACATTTTGATTTGCTATTCTTAAGGAGAAGCAAAAACTTGTAATCACAGGCAGGAAACACTTCAGGTTAGAATTTTAAGCACAGCACTTTTGTTCTTCCATGCTATTGACATTTTTCACCGAGTAAATCATCACAATTTTCTAGCTACTTTTGGGATACTGTCCTCTCTCTCTCTCTCTCTCTCTCTCTCTCTCTCTCTCTCTCTGTGTGTGTGTGTGTGTGTGTGTGTGTGTGTGTTTGGTCAGAGAAAACAGTCTTATAGAAATACTCTCACAGCTGAAGCTCTCCCAGTAATTCATAAGAACCAAATAGGAAAAAGAAATCCTTGTCAATCAATTTTATGTAATTATTTGCATTCCATGGGCACAGAGAAACTTACAATATAATGAGATTTTAATAAAGTGGGATCAACATCTCTGCATGCTTGCATTCAAATTGTCTACAGTTTATTGAACAAAGGAACTACCTCGGGGACTAAGAATGATGACAAACCATAGAGTGTGATTATGACTGAACAGAAAATATATACAGTGGCTGTTTGTTTGTTTGTTTAACAGAGCAAGTTGTAATGAGTATATAAAGAGAAAATTCCTGTTGGAAGGTCAAATGCCCAGAATAGCAAAAAAGATTTTTAATGTATGCTTAGGAAATATTAGAATTAAAGCACTTTTTGAGAATTGCTTAAAGTCTGGGCCTGTGTAGCCACAATAAAATTGCCAAGTGGCACATATTTAAATTCCGTTTTAAAAGAACTATATTTAACAACTCTATTGTGTTTTTCATTGCAAATGGAAGAAATGCAATTTCTTATGCACACAATGAAACTGTGAAGAACAGAGGCCTGAATCTGAATTAGGAGCTGTTGTACAAATTATTTGCTTTCATGTCTTTTATATCCTAGTATGGAAATGGTGGCTGAATATATTGTGTGGTTAAAAGATATTAAGCAGGAAGACCATCAAGGGCTCTGGACAAATACCACCAAGACAACCTCGTGATAGCTTTGACTAGAAGGCACACAACAAAAAATAATTCCTCCACATACATACCTTGAGTTGATATGGGAGTCCGCTGATAATATTTTCCCTCTATCCTTACACATTGAACCATTAAGTCATACTGATTTCTTTCTCTACATATTGTGCTATTTTTCCATAGTCCTCTTCTCTTTGGGCAACTGTAGTCCATTTATTTGAGCCCTGGGGAAAATGTGTATTGTTTCTACAAAGAATAACAAAGAACTAAAATAGGGGGTCAATTTATTGGAAGAGTTGAATTGGCTCATGTCAGAAGGTGGCACAAGACTTAACCTGTTGTTAAGAGAACAAGACAGATCAAAACAATATTTGTTCCAAGTTGTGATGTTACCTGAACGTAAGAGATAACTTCTTTTTTAAAGTTATTTACAGCTTTGTTGTTTGCTAGTTTAAATTTGTAAAACCTCTAGAGTTCACTAAATTTTATAACTGCACTGGGGCATCTGTTATTGAAGGTGGAACGATTAATGTGGGGATGAACAGCTGCACTGTGTTGCCAAATAGAGTGCAAGATGCAATGCCATAGCCATTCCCCTGTTGTAGGATTGGAACTATGTCATGCAAAGGAATGTTCTCAGTTACAAGAAATTAAATGCATTCTAATAAATATACAATGTCAATTATTTGTGTTTTAAGTGACAAACATGGCAGTTTTAACAAGGTTCTTACATGCTGGGAAGATATGGTTTTCATAGAGCACCATTTAAGCACTCTACAAAAATTAGTTCATAATGACAAAATATGATTCTATGAAAGCTGTTATTCTATAACAGACAGGGAGTTAGATTGGATAGCACTTGCATCGCAGGAGCATAATTCTTGGAAACAAAGTCCAGTTGTATCGTTGTTGTTCAAGGCTTTTCTGACTTATGACGATCCTAAGACAAACCTATCACAGGGCTTTCATGGCAAGATATGTTCATAAGGTATTCTCATTTGCCTTCTTCTAGTCCAGTGGTTCCTGGCCTTTTTTGATCAGGGACGACTTGACCAAAGACCACTTTCATCAGGAACCACTTTGACCAGGGACAACTTGACCAGGGACCACCTTGATTAGGAACCACTTTGATCAGGGACTACTCTCCTACATTAGTACCAAAAGGGTTACGAATCAGTTTTTAGTCAACCTTGTTTTTAGATTTGGTTTAGTGTTCTGATTCAGAAAATTGCATTGGATGGGCCATATCAGCTCTAGTTTCTGATACAGAACATATATCATGGTCAGCAAAAGGGAAGGAGTGGCAGGTGGCACAAAAGGAGTGGAAATAAAATAAAATAGAGGAAGGAGGCTCGTAGACCAGATTTTTGTCTTTGTGGCCCACTGGTGGTCCGTGGCCCACAGGTTAAGAACCACTGCCTGAGATTGTATGATTTGCCCATTTCATAATTCACCCAGTGGGTTTCCATGTCCAAGTTGGAATTCAACTCATAGTCTCCAGAACTGTAGTCCAATGCTTAAGCCAGTGCACCATACTGGCTCTCAGTGATATAATTGGCATTAATAAAAAGTTGAACCTATCATGGGATTTTCTTGACAAGATTTGGGGAGTCAGCATGTGGGATAACAAATTTGTCTTCATTGCCTCAAGAAAATGGTCTCCTGCCTGCTTGCCTGCCTGCCTACCAGCTTGCTGTGTACTGCTTACCTACTTCCTTGCTTGCTTGCTGCTGTACATCTACCTTATGGACTACTGCCTGCTCTGGACACCTGCATTACTTGAAGAATTAGGCCCCAGGTACTCAGCCAGCTGGATGCTTGCTGCTGGTGTGTTTGCCACTGAAGGGTCTGGTAACAAATTGAGGGGAGGGGTTGCCTCTTTGTGGAAACCGCTCCATGGATGAAGCAAGGGCGAGGAATAGTTCCTTTGTTTAGGCAGGAGAAGTACATGGATTTTATCACTTCTTTTAAATAACCTGCCTGCCAGCAAACAAAACCATGTTACAAGGAAAGCAGTGAAGGGGCGTTAGCCCAGGGAGCAGCATTTATGATAATAATAGGCAGAGGGAGATATGGCATGGGGTCACAGTTCTATTATCATGGTATATGGGATAATCATAGGGTACTGATTGTTCACAAGCTTTCCCCCACTTCAAATAGTCTATCCCCTGAGCAGAAAAAAATTCTGTTCACTGAATTGAGAAACATATTTGATCCCGGATAAGCATGTTTACCTGATCTGTTTTATAGAGACCTGTCTGAATGAAGCTGGTTGTTTTAACATCTTCTATCTATCATCATCTTATGCATCATGCTTATATATCCTTCTACTTAGGTGAATTCAAGCAACTGTACATTTTCTGTACCCTCACTAACTACTACACCTATCCCCATATGAACCGGAAATAGTTGAAATCTGGTTATTGGGTCACCATCATCCTGGAGGCTATATAGCCAGATGAAGTCTTGAACTCAAGACTCTTCAGTCAATCTTCAAACAGTGAAAAGTTTCTTACTACATAGGTTGGTCTTCTTTTCTTTTGATTTGTGAAAATAACCTAAGTAATTTCTGAGAGTTTTATCCTTTAAAATATCTGGCCGAAAAAAAAAGGGTTTTCTTCATCCCCAAGAGTTGCGACAGTCCTAAGTTATAAAAGCTCTTTACTGGAAGAGATGTTCAACAGTGGATTGGACTGCCACAGACGGTGGTGGAATCTCCATCTTTGGAAGTCTTCAAACAGAGGTTGTATAAGCATGCTTTAGGAACAAATTTGTATTTCTGCATGGCAGGGATTGAACAAGCTGCCACTTGAGGTCTCTTCCAACTTAAGACTCCTACTTTCTGTAGACCAATAAAGAAGCCATGCCCTAAATGACTAGCTTCCAGCCACTTGAATTCCATTTCATAATTCATGGAAAACTGAACCAAAGGCTACAAATAACACAACTATTTAGAACTTAGTATTAAACATTTCATACATATGGAATATTAACAAATATCTAAATTGAATATATGGCAAATAAAGTCAGTGTGTAATTAAATAATCCCTCCTTTGTTGCATGTTATTTGGAATCCTACAATATGGAGAAAAACATCTTTTTTAAAAGTCAGTGCACATGGATATAAATAATGAAAGCTATACCAGGCTCAGTTTTATAATGTGACACCAGCCCCCTCCCCCTGAGAATGGCTTCACAGCTACTCATCCATGAAAGAGAGTTATGACATTTTTGCTGAAGAAGGGAGTCATTTTATTTTAGTCACGGCCTACCATGCATTTTAAATAGGGCCTTCTGTGCAATGTGGGATGCCTGTTACACTCAGCATGTGGCTGAGAGGTATACATAAAAAAAGAAAAAGAAAGATGATCACGACAAAAATATTGCCATGCCTACAATACTACATTCTTCACCTGAAGGGCTCAACAGGCAGGTCGGGAAGACTAGCCGATGAAAGCCCTTTTAGACAGATATCTTCTTGCTGTTAAGAAAGGGTTTATACACAATTATCTCTCATCAAAATCACGCACGGGAGACACAACATTACTTTCAAAGATGAGAGGAGAGAGCATGTACTCCCTGTCCCTGCCGTCAGCTTGACAATCTGATTACTGAATAGGTAAATAAATTTCACATTTGCTTTCATTTGTATTTAACAGTGGGAAGCTGTCAGGTCCTTGCAAATCCCCTGCTGTAAGCAAGATACGGGATATTATCCAACAAGGGCGGTTTGACTGGCTTTTGGTCAGCTAATAATTTCCTAAGCTCTATTAGAAGTAAATAAAGAAACCTCCCCAAAATTAGGTTTAGTACTGTAAACATTGAGAATGCTTTGAGAAAACAGATTTATATCTGAAGTCAATAAAGGGATTGAAAGCTTTAAAGGTATTGTCAATTTAGATGCAATACGTATTTATCCATTTTTAATCAACTAGCTTTAAAGTCACAGGATTGCTCAATAAAATTCCAGACACACAGTGCGAGAGAACCTAGAAATGTATTTATGCAAGATATATTTATATATCCTCTCCATTGTCGCCCCCTTGTTGTGGGGGAGAGGCTTGCATAACCTAATGAAGTTGTGACCTATGCTGGCGCTGGCGTAATAGCCACCGGTAGGGCCTCCCATGCCAGACAGGTCACAGCCAAAGGGTCTGACAAAGAGCATCAAAGGGCAGGATGGGCTCTCTAGCCTTTTGGCAACCATCCTAAGAGAAGGAAAACTCTAATTTCAAACCCGGGCAGATGGTGCTCGTCTAACCCTGTAAGGTCAACCATCTAGAGAAGGAAACTCGAACCAAACCTACGACCTGAGGACCTCGCTGCCACCATCCCAGCTTGCTAGGCCCCAGCAGACAAACCTTTGGTTTAAAGGGTGAGGCCAGTTCTGTGCACGCTGCGCTCCACCAGAAAAATCCATTGCACAGGCTCGAAGGACACATCCAACCTCTGTCATCAACGTGCTTGTAAAAAGTGTTGAATGAGTCCTTCCTAAGAATCTTCGTTTGCGAAGTAATGCCAGAGAGAGAGAGAGAGAGAGAGAGAGAGAGAGAGAGAGAGAGAGAGAGATTTATCTGTATACCTTTATAAAACGGAATGTTTGTATGTGTGTATGCGGAGGGCGGGAGGGCAGAAGGGCGGAAGCAGCCACTTTCACAGGCCAGGGCGGATATGTGGCAGCCACTTTCACAGGCCAGGGCGGATATGTGGCAGCCACTTTCACAGGCCGGATATGTGGCAGCCACTTTCACAGGCCAGGGCGGATATGTGGCAGCCACTTTCACAGGCCAGGGCAGATATGTGGCAGCCACTTTCACAGGCCAGGGTGGATATGTGGCAGCCACTTTCACAGGCCAGGGTGGATATGTGGCAGCCACTTTCACAGGCCAGGGTGGATATGTGGCAGCCACTTTCACAGGCCAGGGTGGATATGTGGCAGCCACTTTCACAGGCCAGGGGCGGATATGTGGCAGCCACTTTCACAGGCCAGGGTGGATATGTGGCAGCCACTTTCACAGGCCAGGGTGGATATGTGGCAGCCACTTTCACAGGCCAGAGTGGATATGTGGCAGCCACTTTCACAGGCCAGGGCGGATATGTGGCAGCCACTTTCACAGGCCAGGGCGGATATGTGGCAGCCACTTTCACAGGCCACAGCGACCAGCGCGGGTGATGGACCTGCACCAAACTTGGTACACATAACCCCCTAACCCCCTTTACGTCCTGCCGCGGGTCGGGGGACATGACCCACGGATTATGGGATTTGTAGTACTTTCCAACACTTTGGTTCCCACAGACCACTGAGGCCACCAAAAAGGACCAATACAGACCACACTCAGCACACACAGCCCCCATTACCCACTCTACATCCTGGTGCAGTTCGGAGGAGGGTGGACCATGGATGATGGGACTTGAAGTGCCTCTACTCACTTCCCAAGTCCGCTGCAACCCTCATCCAATCACTGATCGAGACCAAACTTGGCACACATAACCCCCATGACTGCCTTCACGTCCTGGTGAGGTTTGGGGGAAGGACTGACAATGGATGATGGGATTTGTAGTACTTTTACACCCCTCTGTTCCCACAGACCACTGTGGCCCCCAACAAACACTGATAAAGACCACACTTGGCACACAGAGCCCCAGTGACCCAGTCCACATCCTACTGAAGTTTGGAGGGGGACAGAACATGGATGATGGGTCTTGCAGTACCTTCCCTCACTTTCCAAGACTGCTACAAACCTAATCCTATGATTGAGCAACAACAAACTTGCCACACAGAGCCCTCATGACCCACTCTACATTCTGGTGCAGTTCGGAGGAGGGTGGACCATGGATGATGGGACTTGAAGTACCTCTACTCACTTCCCAAGTCTGCTGCGACCCTCATCCAATTACCGATTGAGACCACACTTGGCACACATAACCCCCATGACTGCCTTCACGTCCTGGTGAGGTTCGGGGGAGGACTGACAATGGATGATGGAATTTGTAGTATTTTCACACCCCTCTGTTCCCACAGACCACTGTGGCCCCCGAAAAAACACCGGGGAAGTCCACACTTGGCACACAGAGCCCCAGTGACCCACTCTACATCCTACTGAAGTTTGGAGGGGGGAGAGAACATGGATGATGGGACTTGCAGTACCTTCCCTCACTTCCCAATCCTGCTAAAAACCTAATCCAATGACTGATCAACACCAAATCTGGCACACAGAGCCCTCATGACCCACTCTACAGCCTGGTGCAGTTTACTGTGAGACGGACCACGGATGATGGGACTTGAAGTACCTTCATTCACTTCCGAAAAAGAATGCATCCTCATCCATTCACCAATACAGACCAAACTGAGCACACAGAGCCCCCATGACCCAATCTACATCCTACTACACTTTGGGGGGGGGGGGCAGAGATGATGGGACTTGCACTACCTTCAGTAATTTCATGATACCACTGCAACTCCCAATAATGATGGATCAAGACCAAACTTGGCACACAGAGCCCCCATGACCCACTCTACATCCTGCTGCGCTTCACAAATAACCCGGGCACCGCCGGGTCCCCAAGCTAGTATATACATATAGCCAAAGAGAGTCCACAAATAGACTTCAGGACATCCATGATCACTGCATTTTCCCACCCCCTTTGTTTCTGAAAGCATGCATTTTTCCTCTGGGGATGGTATCCATAGCTTTATCCAGCTGCATAGACAATTTTTGGATCCAAGAAAGGTTAAGACAACTATATAGGAGGTAGATTACATCTGGGTAAATAGTGGTCAATAGCAGCAGCAGCTGGCTTTCATCTGTGAAATGGTGAAGGATATGCACACGTGTTTAGGATAGGTTCCCCGTATTGCAACAGCCATAAATATGATCAGCATGCTACCTGTTTCATATCTTGAGATACAATACATCTATTTGAGTAGTCACCATCTAGGTCTAGGCTGTGGCAATCTTACCATTCCAGGTAGTGTGTAGCCTATTTTGTGTGCATATGCATTATATAACGATATAAGAATATGATCTCTGTGTAAGTAAGAAGGAAGCAAAAACTCTAGCAACTGGAAAGGGGGAAAAATAAAAGAAACAGCAACTCAGTAAGAAAAAATTACTCATATGGTATCCTTTTCACATCTAGGAAACGTTTATAGTTCTAGTCTAAAGTGGTCCTTGTAAGGGAGCCTGTAAGGTTGTTGATATTAATAAAACAAGGCTGTGATTTTTGCTGGGCTGCTTTTGTGTGCCTCTGAAGATGATAAGACAAAGGTAGCAACAACAGAAACATCAGAGGGAATGCCAGGCGTCTCATTATGTCAAGGTACCTGGATAGACTAAAAAAGAGGGCAAAAAACCCAAACAAACAAACCCCGCTTTGTCTCTATTTCTTTTGAGTGGTATTGGTGGAACAGATTTTCTAAAGGTCTCATTTTTCAGGTTTAATTAGCACAATTCAATCTGATTTGAATAAAATTTGTCTCTCCTTTGTGTTAAAAATTACTCACTGCTCTCTCAATCACTAGCTGTTTCGGTACTCTAGTATTGATGGAAAGTAGACAAGGACTTTGTAGTTTATTGTACTAGACAAGGACTTTAGGTTAATAGGCAGGAATTCCTATTAGAGCTGTAAGGATTTTACTTGACAGAGAAACACACAGACAGAAAGAATAGGTCTTTATCACCTTGATAAATCATATCCTTCCATCTGGATAGGTGGGCAAAAGTAGTGTTGCCCCATGGCAAAGGCACTATGGGGTCTCATCTCTCACAGGAGGAGTGCTTCAACCTTCCTTCTCACTGTCATCCCTGCCATACTAGTCACAGTGAATTGGGTGGAAGTCTACTGTGCATCTGCAGCTGCTTTGTCAACCACCCTTTCGCCATACGGGGACAGAGTGGTCTCTATTCCCTCCTTCTCATTCTCCCTGAGAGCCTGTTCCACCAGCATGGTTTGCTGTTTCTCTCATTGTTGTTCAGAATGAGTAGTTAGTAGGGTTATTACTGGCAGGTCCTGATGGTAGCTCCTAGCAATTAGGCCACTCTTACACTTCAGATGGAAATAGCCAGCTTTATTGCTCCTACACACATAGAAATTAAAATAAAATTACTAATCTTCCCTTGTAACTCTAGCCCCTTTTCTAGTTCTCTTCCCTCCTTCCCTTCCATGCCCTCCCACAGTCTTCTCCAACTCATGTGAATGGTTTCTCACTTTCTCACAGGATTGCTATCCTCCTACAGATTCACTTGTTAATGCTGACCTTGCCTCAGGAATGTTGGCAGGGGGAGGAGTCAAATGCTTATTCTTCCAAGCTTTGAATTATATCCTGACACTACCAAGATAAAGTGACAATCCAGCAGGGCCAAACTGGGTTTGGTCTGAACTCTTCCCAGCCACCACTACAGGACATAGAGAGTGTGACCACCCCTTAGGCTGGTCCAGACTATTGCTGCTCTGGACAAGCCTCGGATAAAGTGGCTTTTGTAGGTGGGGTCACAATTTCTGGGTTCTTTGGCACCATCTACACTGCCATATACAGCCCGGGAGATCACTCTTGAGACCGATAAGTATTATAACGCAGAAAACGCAAAATCTCCTGTATTATAACGCGGAAAACGCGAAATCTCCTGTTTCACCCCTGAGTCCAATATTGCTCCACTACCATTCTGGGGAGGAGCGGCTAGAAGTCCCAAGCGCCCTGAGGAAGCGGTTCACGCGAAACGGCCACCTTGACGTCAGCTTACCTCCCGCCGTAGGCGCCTGCCCACCCGGCAGTTTGCCAGCTCTTCCATGCTTCAAGGCTCCCCCAGTGACTCGGACTGCAGTGCGTGAGTTTACAAACTCCGGCTGATTGTCAGGGTGACTTTGACTGAGTGCGAGCGTCGTCTTTGCCCGGTAGATTGTAAGGGCTGCACCTATCTGTGTTACTCGCTGTATTTTGTGTAAATTGCATGACATTGCACCACAGTGAAATTGTGAAGCTATTAAGCACATATGTTACTAATATACTAAAAGTGATTTTTACTACATAATGTTGATTGTCTGACTCCTCCCTCAGTTCTGCCCTAAGAAACTTCATGGTATAGCGTTGTGTGTTATATGGTTGCTTAAGTGGCATATTCTGTTTGAGTATTGGATACAACATATATAGACAGACATAGAGGCAATTTAACATTCCAGAAATCAGTTAAATTTAGTCTTCCCACAAAGTGGTACCTAAATTCCCTACTTGACAGATGCAACTGTCTTCTGGGTTGCAAAGTTCGACAACAAGCTACACAATTGGTCAAGAGCTCACCCCGACCCAGGCAGGCCTCGAACTCATGACCTTCTGGTCTGTAGAGATCTTATGCAGCTGACACCCAGCCAGCTGCAACACATTCCTGGCAGTGACTCTTAGAACAGTGTTTCCCAACCTTTTTTGAGCCGCGGCACACTTTTAACACTAAAAAAATCCGGGGGCACACCACCAACCAAAATGACACAAAATGACACTCTAACACAGGAAAGAACGGCGGGGGGTTGGTGGCCTGCTGGGAGCAGCTACTGGGAGTGCTGAAGCCAGGGAGGGGGCAGAGCCAGGCTGCGCCATGCCCCCGCCCCCTACCCCTGGCTTCACCTCTCCCAGCAGCTGCTCCAGCCTTGAGGAGGCAGTGCCAAGCCAGCGGTGCCAGAGCCAGCACAATGCTGGCTTGGCACTGTCCCCTCAAGGCTGGAGCAGCTGCTGGGAGTGTCGAAGCCGGGGGAGGGGGCAGAGCCAGGCCCCGCCATGCCCCGCCCCCTCCCCCCAGCTTCAGCTCTCCTACAGGCCGCGCCATGCCCCGCCCCCTCCCCCCAGCTTCAGCTCTCCTACAGAGGAGGAGCATGAGCGGTGAATGGGCTTCAGTGGGCGGGGCTCCTCCTCCATGTGGCTTCAGCGAGTAAGGGGCGAGAGTCATGGTGGGAGTCATGGCGGATTGGAGGCTGGCTGGGGAAACGGCCGAAGGAAGCTATGCCCCGGCCCCTTCTTTTTTTTCTTCACCACTGCCCGGCCCTCCTCCCCCAAGCAGCAGGAGTTCGGTAGGAGGGGGGGGAGGAAGGGGGAGAGAGAGCTTTTCTCGCGGCACAGCAGGAGGTCCGTCACGGCACACTAGTGTGCCACGGCACACTGGTTGAGAAAGACTGTCTTAGAATACACGCTCTTTTGGGGATACATTTCCAACTTTCTTAATTTTCTCTTTTGGTTCATGGAACATAGGGGGTGCCTATGTGCGTATGTTTTAACAGCTTTTTTCTTTTCTTGTCATTTTTGTTTTTCAATCAAACTCTTGGAAATACTCTTATTTTGTCAGTAATATTGATGTAAAAGTCCTATAAAACTCAAGAGAGTGTTACATTTGCATCCATTTAGATTTAAAGGCTTGTTCCTTTTGCAATTTTAATAAAGTTGGACTCTGTTTTTAAAATAAGTTTCCAATAGTCTTTAATCATTTTCATTCTGTTTAACAGAAATTGCTGTAAAGCATTTGGAGGAAAAGGAAGTTTTCTCAAAGTTTTCACTGATGGGGCATAGGATGGTTCTTGAGTTTATCTTGTTTTCATCCTAAAGGATGTGTGCGAGCAATTCTTTTTCTTTCATTGTATAGTTTCTGTTCTTCTATTAAAGCCCAGGATAAGCTATCCTGAGGTAACATCTTCTCCTCCACTGATCAGGATGTTTTTTTGATCAGTGAGTGAAGCCATCTAGCAAGGCCGTATACTGAAGGAGAGATGTAATAAATAGAAAGGGGGGGGGGATCACACAGCAACCGGGACTACCTTGTAATACCAATGTAAGGTCAAAAACAACATTTCTCTCAAAAATAATAATCCAAAGAGAAGTTTAAAGTGCCCAGAGAATGAAACAAAATAAAGTAAAACAGAGAAAGAGGAAATGTTTTGCGAAAGTGAAGGATATACAGTATTTTGGCAGAATGTGAGCATGTCTTCTTCTCTAAAGCTGGGCAGAGTAATGCTTTCTACTTGCTACAGGGTTGGGAAATAGAAGACATGAACGAGCTGAAAGAGCTAGATAGCTCGATGAATTGGCTCCAATATTTCCAAATAAACGAGGTATTTAAAAAAGATAAAATCCAGGGGTTTGGAGAGGCAAACACTGATTGGAACAACCTTATGCAGAAAAAAATAAGAGAATTACATTTCTGTATAATAAACTCCTGGAGTGGCAGACCGAGGAGGAAAGAGTCAAGGCTTGCATGATCCAATGGGCCCAAGACATAGGACACACAATCCCTCTAAACCTCTGGGAAAAAATGTGGAACAAACACCTTAAGTTCACCTACGCATATGATCTAAAAGAAAATGGCATGAAGATGTTTCACTGGTGGTATTTAACACCGGCAAAATTGGCTAAATATAAGGGTAGCACCAGCAACAAATGCTGGAAATGTAAAAAGGAAATAGGATGTTTTTTTCACATGTGGTGGAACAGTCACAAAGCAAGGAAATTCTGGAAAGGGATTCACAGGGAGATAAAACATATTTTGGACTTGGACTTAGAGTTTAAACCGGAATTCATGCTATTAGGCTTAATTGATTTTGAATTAGAAGAAAATAAAGAAAAACTTTTTATATATTGTACAACAGCTGCGAGGATGACATATGCGAAGAGGTGGAAGGACAAAGATACTCCGGAGCTAGCTGATTGGAGAAAGAAACTTGCGGACATTATGAATATGGACTCACTCTCATTTGCCCTATCAGAGGAGACACATAGGAAAAAGACTGACTGGTCTTCCATAATTACATATATGGACAAATTTAAAGTGAAATGGACAATTGATCCATAACAGCACACATGACTGTATATAACAAATATATACTCCACTGGGTCCAGAGGAGGTTCGATTCGGTAATATAAGATGACTTCGCAGTCACACCGTTTAAATAGTATTATATCTAGGTGATCAACATTGGACGAATAACAGGGAACGGGAGAGAGTAGGAAGTACCTACTGTTTGTTTTCTTTTGTTTGTCGGGGGTTTATGTGGGGGTTCGGGGTTCGGTGTTGTATTGTACTTCAAGCAGCCATATGTTGCTGCGTGCGTGTCTTTTATCACTTTGCAAACCAATAAAAACTATATTAAAAAAAAGAATGAAACAAAATAAAGTAAAGCAGAGAAAGAGGAAATGTTTTGCAAAAGTGAAGGATATACAGTATTTTGGCAGAATGTGAGTATGCCTTCTTCTCTAAAGCTGAGCAGAGTAATGCTTTCTACTTGCTACAGGGTTGGGAAATAGAAGTGCTATAAACAGACTGTGCATTGGCACCATGCAATGCAGAGCCAACCTTAAGAAATTGGGCCAAAAAGTGGAGTCCACTATATGCAAGTGTGGAGACGTGCAAACCATAGACCACCTATTACAATGCAGTCTGAGCCCTGCCACATGCACAATGAAGGACCTTCTTATAGCAACATCAGGGGCACTCCAAGTGGCCAGCTACTGGTCAAAGGACATTTAGTATAATGCCAGGTTTTTTAAACTTTGTGTTTTTAAAATATATTGCAACTGTACCTTCGGTTCTCTTCTGATCCAATAAATAAATAGTATCTGTTGCCTTGCTAGACTGTATGCTAAGTAGCAATGCCAAGTATCAGGAGGATGTGATGTTGGAGGCTTTCATGGCCAGAATCACTGGATTGCTGTAAGTTTTCTAGGCTGTATGGCCATGTTCCAGAAGCATTCTCTCCTGACGATTCACCCACATCTATGGCAGGAATCCTCAGAGGTTGAGGGATCTGTTTATATATCTGTGGAATGTCCAGGGTGGAGGAAAGAACTCTTGTCTGCTTGAGGCAAATGTGAATGTTGCAAATGGGCATCTTAATTAGCATTTAATGGCCCTGCAACTTCAAAATCTGGCTGGTTGCTGCCTGGGGGAATCCTTCATAGGGAGGAGTTAGCTGGCTCTGATTGATTCTTGTCTGGTATATCAGGAGGATGTTTAATGCTGATGAGACTGCCAACATAATTACTGCTTGCAGTGAGAGTGCAAAAAGCAATACAGTATGGCTCCTTATCCACATACTCAATATCCACGGCTTTATTTATCAATGCTCTAAAAAAAAATCCATCCGGAAGTGTTTGTGAGCCTCTCTCAATTCTCCAATGTGATTCTATGGTATTCTCGTCCAAGCATATGATAAATAGCTGGAGGACCTAGAAAGCCTCACAAACAGAAGTATGTATGCTTCTGTCCCATATAGAGTTCACTATTATCTGTGATTTCAAGTGTCCAAAGCTATGTGTGTCTTGGAACATATTCCCTATGGATACATGAGTTGTATTGGATTTTAATGTAAAATAGAAAGGTAGGAAGGAGTTATGCTATAAATCTGTCTTGCCAATTTCTGTATCCACAAATAGATATCATTTCTACACAGTGTTTGTTTGAAGGGGGAGGTAGTACTTTACTTTGTTTTCCATTCATAAAAAAGCCAGAGCTTGCAAATTAATTAACTTGTTATTAAGTACCTATGATTTTCTAGCAATTTTCCCTAGCTCACTAGATTCCCTACTAGATTAACAATGAACTTTAAAAATAAGTTTTATTGAATTAAGTCATTGGATTTCTTTTGCATTTGTTAGAGTGGGTGGATGTCTTTCTGTTAGATTTACTAAAACAAGAAGGGTTGTTGGCACAGGAGAAAAAAGTGTTAAGAATTGGGAGAAATGTATCCCCTGATTCTGCTATTTTGGAGCACAGGACAAAGTTCAGACATGCTAAATCGGAAAACTAACATATTAGTTATTAAATTGATTAGGTATTTTCAAACTCTGGGTCTTTTTTATTTTTATAGTCCTTTTACCAAGCATTAACTGTATATCTAAGAATTTGTCCACCAATGACTAGTAACGTCACATTTCTGAATTGCTATATGACCATGAAAAAGAGAGTGTGCTGGGCCTTTTTCAAACAGAAAAACACTTAGATGGGAGTATAATATAGTATATTATAGAGACAATACTGAGATGGAAATACCAACATTGATATTGTGTAAGACATCTTCCTGTGTACTTGGCTGATCTTGAGAGTCATAAGACTTAGAAAATTGCCCTTGAAACCTGAACAATGTGATGAAAAACTCCTACTGATACATTCATATGACATTCTCAAAACAGCTAACATCAGTAATCCCTAAAATATTACATGTAATACCAGACTTTGGAATCATCTCAAGTTATACGTTAGTTGGATGAAACCGCAATATTCTTGCTGCAACACTGTCTTATCAGTTTTATTTATCATGTCAAAAGTTTAGCAGGGAAGAAGGAATATATTTTATTCGGAAGTCAAAGCCAACATTGATAAAGTATACAGTTGAAAATAACTTGAAAGGGTGAAATCCAAAGTACAACAGATGAATGCTTGACAAGCTGGGCTTCGTCATGGCACAGAAACTACAATCCAAGTTACGGTTAAATGGGAGTAGACCTGATAAACTCAGTGAGATAAATCATAGTTCTGCATAAACATGGATAGGAACTTACTTAAGCAGTATAATAAATGCTTTGGGAGACAGCGATCAGGCATTTGGACAATGTGGCCAGTCCAGCAGAGTTGATGGCATTAGAGCAGGGGTGCCCACACTTTTTCATCATGCAAGCTACTATATGAACAATCAAGTTGAAAAGATCACCTGTTGTGCATGTGAGCGTGCACGCGCGCACGCTCCTACTGCAGCCTTTTGTTCGCGGGGCTTCTTTCTTGCCTGCCCACGAACTCGCCGCCGCGCGCACCCGGGAAAGGGATCTTCCTTTCCTGCGCGCGCACTCTCTCTTAATGTCTTTGTTGCCTTCCTCCTTCCTGCTGCGAGCTTTCACGAAGCAGGAAGTCTCCATCCCGTCCTGCTTCTTGTGTGCACAGCAGGCCCCTCCCGCGCACGCAGCAGGAGGGTATTTATAGGCGCACCCGCCAGCGCTCCGGCCAGATATGGCTTTGGCGGTGGCTCGGAAGGCACAGGGCTGGGAAGAGGGGCCACCTGGCTGCTGCCTGGACCGGGAAACTCAACCGAGAGGGACCCACGTGAGCCTGGAGCCTCCCCATGGCAGCCTCCCCCCCTCCCTCCTCCTTCGAGGCTTCCTTACCTGGGCAGGAGAAGGAAGAGTGGAAGAGGTGCTTCCCCAATGTGACAGATGCAGCGGGGGGGGGGCCCTTCCTTCCTTCCTTTCGAGGGTGTCACTCAGAAAGGATGCCCAAGTGGACGGCTGGCAGGAAGGAGGACCCCTCCCACTGGTGGCAGTCCATGCCCATGGGGGAGAGAGAGAGAGAGAGAGAGAGAGAGAGAGAGAGAGAGAGGGAGAGAGAGGATGGCTCTTCCCCCCCCCCCTCTCTCTCTTCCGTGGGCCCTCGCCGCCTTTCTCCTTCGAGGCCAAGGGAGGGCGAGGCAGAGAAAGGCGGCAAGGGCACAAGCAGCAGCAGCAAGTGGAGTCTCCATCCCCGCAGCCCCCTCCTCCTCAGGTTCAGCCCCAGGAACACGGTGGAGCCCTCCCTCCTCGCCTCCAACCAAGGAAAGAAAGCAGCCCCACACAGCTCGCTCGCCCAGGTCTCGGCTTGGAATGGGAGTCCCGAGGGCAGCAGCAGGGTTTGCGGCGGGGCTTGCTTAGCTTTGCCCTACTTTGCCCGGCCTCCTTCGCCTCTTTCTCTCTCTTTCTCCCTCTCTCCTTCCAGCACCCGCCTGCCTGCCAAAAGGATCCGAAAAAGTTCTCCGGATTTCTTTCTTCTCTCCTTGGCTCTCTCTCTCTCACACACACACATTCCCTCCATCCCTCCCACAGCCTTGCATCCTATCCGTGTGCGTGCCCCCCCCCCCCGTGCATGGCAAGACGAGCGCCAGGGCCCGCCCACTAAAGCCTCATTTTGGCAAAAGAAGCCCCGCAAAGGCGGTGGCGAGAGCGCACGTGTGCGCGCATGGCAGGAGAGCGCCATCCGGCTGGTGAGGCCCAAAGATCACCTGGAAGAGGGCCGAAGATCACCTAGGTGCTCCCGATCACCATAATGAGCACCCCTGCATTAGAGCATCACGTCAATGCTGGTGGTCTTTGTTTCTTTCAGCACGCTGACATTTGTCCGCCCATCTTCTGGGAAGAGACGTGGATAGGATTGCCCTGAGGAAGACAATGTGTACTCGGTCATTAAGCTTATAAGCATTTGGATCCTGGAATGAGGCTGTAGTGCCATATCCATTCTGGGAGTTTCTGTAATAGTGGTATAGGTATAGATGTTTGTGAAAATTTTGCTCTGCAAATTAAACTATTATTTCTCAGTTTGTGTGCAAATATTTTTTTCCAAAGTACCCTGAGGGTTATTTGTAATTGGGAGTGCTAAGGTAGCTTTTAAAACATACAGCTGATACTGAATGCCAGTCGCCTTGGACTTGAATTTCACCTACCTTGCCAACTGCAGTTCCAGTACAATAGTACTTGCCTGTCCTGTTTGCAGTACCTCTGCTTGCATCCCTTTCCTTCTTGTAGCACTGAGATCTCATAGGAGAGGCATGACACAAAACCAGGCTTTCTCTAGGGTTTCCAACCCTTACCAGAAGGTTTTTGGGGGAATGCACAGGAGGTTGTTCTGATGTCTCTATACCCTTTTCTGTTAACTAAATGGCCATTCTCTGCTGGATCCTGCCCATAAAGTCCAGTCCAATCCATTGGCACCACGACAGATAACTTTCCAGTCTAAAACAGTTCAGGCTACAATTCTCTGGATTCTTGAGAGTCATTCCCACTAAACCCAGACTTTTAAGAGACTAGGTAAAGGTAAACGTTTTCCCCTGACATTAAGTCCAGTCGTGTCCAACTCTGGGGGTTGGTGCTCATCTCCATTTCTAAGCTGAAGAGCTGGCGTTCATAGACACCTCCAAGTCCATGTGGCTAGCATGACTGCATGGAGCGCTGTTACCTTCCCGCTGGAGTGGTACCTATTGATCTACTCACATTTGCATGTCTTCAAAATGCTAGGTTAGCAGAAGTTGGGGCTAACAGCGGGAGCTCACCCTGCTCCCCGGATTTGAACCTGTGACCTTTTGGTTAGCAAGTTCAGCAGTTAAGCCGTTTAACCCATTGCACCACTGGCGGCTCCAGTGAGGCTACAATTGGCAATAATCAGAGTCTGGAAAGTTACTTCAAAACTGGAGTTGTGGTCCTCCATATGTTTGGGTCAGCATGGTAAAGTGGTTTGAGTGTTAGGCTACTACTCTGGATGCCAGAACTTGATTCCCTTCTGGACCATGGGTAATACTAATTGGGTGACCTAGGATGACAAACTGTCAACACCAGAAGACTCCATGATAGGTTTACCTTGGTGTTGCCATTAGTCAGAAATGATGTGAAAGCACTCAACAAATAAGTTGGACTGCAACTCCCAGTAATGATAGCTAGTGATGAAGAATGTGGGAGATACAGTTCAGTAAAAATAGATGCTTTCAAATATCCCTTTTCTAAATACTAAACATATATTGCAGCATTAGGTTTTGTAAATAGGAACAGTATTGCACATGCAAGTGAGCTAGCCAATTCTTCAAATGATCTCTGAAGGAAATGCTCAAAGGCATTGGTAATTCATTTCTATACAATATAAGTTGTCTTTTATCAACTCATATCAGTAGCTGCAGTTGCCTAGTTTGGCTTCTTTGCCATTCCTATGTGGAGATGTTAGGAAAGTACCCTACAATGAGCTTTGACCACTTTCTGCACAAAGTATTACTCACATGTAGCCCAAAATAGCAACTGCTTTCTCAAGGGTGCAGATTGCAAGAAAATATATAACATGCAACTTACTGGCATGAAGGGTGAAAGAGGGAAATCAAAGAAAGTAGCATAAGCTGATTTTATTTTCCATTGCCAAGTTTTTTTCAAAAGGATTAGTGCTAAATGGAAGTGACATTTTAGAGTAGCAGGCTTCAAGCAATATGCCATTTTGGGTTACAGAAAAAGCATACAAAAACATGTTTTTATTACTTTTTAACATGGCATAGCGAGCTTTTTGGATCCTGTTTCTGAATTGGAAAAGGAACTCTAAAAGCAAGCTACAACCACGTTTCATGCAAATTGGCCATCTCACACTACTTAATACATTCATGGGTGGAAATATAAATGCAGTTTTTACTTAAAGAAATTTGGCAATCATTTGATGTTGAATGGAATGAAAATAATTCTGCACAAAAGATTAAGCCTCCAAATAGTTGGAAACATTTTAAGATACATGTTAAAGAAAATCTAAGTCATCTGAATCATATTTTCTATTTTTGTAGAGATACTTTAATTTTGGTTGCATGCATTTTTTGATATTTTGTATTGTTTAGAACTATTAATTCTCAAAAAGGTTACATGCAGGCAAGTTTGAAGATACAAATGAATGGTCATTTGCTCGATAGTGTAATTTCTTAATTTCTCTCTCTTGTATACTGCAAGTTTGCGACTGGGCTCAATTCAAAATGCTGACCTTGGCCTATAAAGCCCTAAATGGTTCTTATCCAACTTACCTGTCCGAACGCATCTTCCTTAATTAGCCAAACAGAGCTTTAAGATCTGCTGAGGTCCCGCTTTCGGTCCTACCCCCTTCGCAAGTACAACTAGTGGGGACGTGAGAGGGGGCCTTCTCTGTGGTGGCCCCTCAGCTGTGGAACTCCCTCCCCAGTGACATCAGTGAACTCCCCATCCCTCCTAGCTAGTTTTTAGAACAAAAATTAAAAACCTGGCTCTATATGAAGGCATTTGGAGAGTAGCATAACATGGAATGAGACCTCAACAGTTTGAATAATTACTATGGTTAAATCTATATGTATGGAAATCAAGAGTCAGCACTCTGTATATTTTTAATCCGTCTTAATGTTTTTATGTGTTTGTTTATATATTTTAATGGTTTTATAGTTTGATATTGCTTGTTTTATTGTGTCTATGTTGCAGCATTGAATTTTTGCCTGAGTTTGTAAGCCACTTTGAGTCCCCTTGCGGGTGAGAACGGCGGGGTACAAATAGAGTTTTTTAAAAAGGCTAACACCATTTGGGTGACACCATTTGTTCATCTAATAATGGCTGCATTTGTGTAACAAAGACCAGTAACAACATTGAGACAAAACTATTGTCATCACTGTTTGATGTTCTTTTGTAGTTGCCAAGTTCAAAGCAGTTTTTATTTTGGCAATCAACTCTTATGAGAGCCTTCCAACTCAATCCACGTTTCAAAAATCATATTACAATGCTAGCAGTAGAAACAGGAAGAAAAATTGTAATGACTTCTGTGGCTCTTGTCCATCTGATTACAAAGTTCTGGAATAGGTAGACTAAAAGGTGATGAGCCAGAGAAAATACTCCAAGCAGCTGTGGATTATCCAATTTTAGACATGACCCTGCCATGGGAAAGACCACCCCTAGTCACCTGGAGGACAATGTTTCATTTACTAGGTGGAGGACCTAGCACTACCAAAATCTCAGAAGCTTGGGCAGTTTTCCTTGTTTTTGAATGGCACAAAATTATACCAATGAGAATGTAGGCTGATCATGTAATGTTGTGCTTTCTCCAATCATCCTTAGCTTGTCATTTAAGTCTATGGATATGTGTGCGGAGGTGGGGGGCAATTAAACTATTCTACTAGTCTAAGTCCCTCTGTGGAGGTGAGAAGATCGGGGTACAAAAGTTTTAAATAAATAAATAAATACCAGTCAGGCTCCAATGTTAATCCCACCCACCTTCCCATTTATTGTTATGTTATGGGACATAGTTATGTTGATTGTTCTATCCCATTTCACAAGATAGCCACAACTTCTTGAAGGTTTTTGCTCGTGAATAGATATAATTTTGGAGGAGAGACAATTGCTCAGCTTGTCAGCCTGAGTTGAGGTTTCCCCTATGGGACCCTTGTGGGCTCAGGATTCACAACAAAGTTGGGGATGAGTGGCCTAGTCAAATTCTCAGATGGCAGAAATCCCAGTGGCTTTCACGCATACACGCAGAATCTCATATCCCCCACTCCATGTGTTTCCCAGCAATGAGGCTGGGAATCATCACTTGACAGCTTGCAATCCCTGGAACGTAAGTCCAGACCAATATATGGCCAAGCCTTTCACAGATATAACCCATAAAAGCTATGATCTTTCCCCATTCAAGCCCATGATGCCTGTGTGGATTATTGCAAAGTACAAACCCTTCTAACCTGGACTCGCAAAGGATTAATTTACAACGATACATATGTGCCCCGGAGCTGATATGCATAATTTCACCGTGATTTCTTCCAAGTAATCACCAGAATATGTGCTAGGAGTCATATGAATCATATTTTCTTTAATTTAGATATATACATTGGTCCCCATGCTTTTTCCCTTTGTGGTAGTACTAGAAGTTCATGAGACTGGACACATGGAGCAAAAGTGAATTCCTGGGATACTGAACTGGCCAAGGGGCCCATATCCACTGGGAGAACATTGCTGCAAGAGTTAAGGATGTGGGTGATGACATCACTGTTTTCTGCTTTCGACAAAGTGCATGTGGAATAAACCAGATACCCCCCGGGACGCAAGGCTTTAACTGCAGACCTGTAAGCAAAGGAGAAAAAGATTGAGCTGGAGATACTCTCTCTATATATTTTGTACTAGGTTGTTTTGCAATAAGATGCATGTTATCTTGTGTGATTTGTCACTGTCCAGCATTTGCAAAACATATCTATACACTTGTTAACACATCCACCCAATGAATGCAAAGCATTTTGAATTACGTAGTTTAATACCTTCCAAAATGTCTTATCTGTACAAAAACACATCCTTAAAAAAGAAATATATAAGTTAGTTTTATAAACTCCTTCATTATATCAGAACTCTGAGATTTTTATTAATGGTGTTCTGCTATAATTGTAATGCTGACATGCTGACATTGTCCGGGCAGTGCCGGATTTACCATTGCGCTTAGGTTTGCTTATGCACAGGGACCCATTGGCTGGCTGAAGTGGGTGGGAGAAAATCTTTCTACCAATTTTTTTTAAAACGAACCAAAAAACAATGGATTTTGCTTATGTGGTGCAAATTTGACGGTATTCTGTTTCGGATTGATTTCAGACATAATGATAGAGTTGATAGTCTATAGGAGGGTGTCACAAAGCTGGCAGTATATGGCCCAAGTAAGGGCTTCATAACTTAACTAGCACGAGGCCTCATTTGTCCTAAATCCATCACTGAGTCCAGGGATCTGTAAAGATCGGATTTACACAGTGAAAAGTGTTGCACATACATACTCAGGAGAAAACAAAATGCTGTCCATATCTGCGTGTAGCCCCCCAGTGATAAAGCAGAAACTATGGCACATATCTCACTTTTCAATAGACATTTTGACATTTTATGATGTTACCAACTAGATAAAAATATGGGGATGCATAGATGCTGAATTGGGAAATTATAACTGATGTGTGAGCAACTGTGCTCTTCAACAAGATGGACAAAGAAAAATTGCCCACTCTTTTAGGGGGAAATTAACCACCATGTTCAGCCATCAATGAAGCTTGTTGTACTCGGCGGTGGCTAGGAGAGCTTTTGCACAGTTAAAGCCTGCGTGCCAGCTGCACCCATACCTTGGGAAGTCTGACTTGGCCATGGTAGTCCATGCTCTGGTTACATCTCGAATAGACCACTGCAATGCTCTCTACGTGGGGTTGCCTCTGAAGACTGCTCAGAAACTGCATTTAGTCCAACGCTCGGCAGCCAGGTTACTAACAGGAGCAGGGTACAGGGAGCATACAACTCCCTTGTTGCGCCAGCTCCATTGGCTGCCAATTAGTTTCTGAGCACAATTCAAAGTGCTGATTTTAACCTACAAAACCCTATACGGTTCTGGCCCAGTTTACTTGTCCGAACAGATTCTCCCCTATGAACCATCAAGGACATTAAGATCCTCCAGAGAGGCCCTGCTCTCGATCCCGCCATCTTCGCAAGCGCGTCTGGTGGGGACGAGAGACAGGGCCTTCTCTGTTGTGGCCCCTCGGCTGTGGAACTCCCTCCCAAGCGATGTTAGATCTGCCCCCTCCCTGTTGTCCTTCAGGAGGCGGGTGAAGACTTGGATGTGGAACGAGGCCTTCCCAGAATAAGCTGAGATTGATTTCAATCGAAAATGGGTGACCACTTTCTTAGACCGAGCTGAATGTGGTTTTAATGGCAATGTGGTTTTATGTATCTCTGTTTTTATGTATTTTAATATGCTGTTTGTAAGATGCTTTAAATTTGTATGGCATTGAATTTTGCTGTAAGCCGGTCTGAGTCCCTCCTTGGAGGTGAGAAGGTCGGGGTACAAAAATTTTAAATAAATAAAATGAATACTACATTTGAAAGAGGTTCATTCAGTTGAAGATCTGTACTGAACTAACATTTCATAGAATTAATATATCAACAGACAAGGATTAAGGTACATATAAGGAAAATCATGATGTTCCCTATGACTAAGTCCTGAGTGCCCCTCCTGGGGTAGAGAAGTGATGGGGTATAAATACCAGAAATAAAACAAATAATAAATAAATCATGTCTATGGCATAGAGATAACTACTTAGGGGGGAAAGGACTAAAAACGACAGAAAAACAAATGGAGACAGAGAAGAATTCTGTAGATAAATTTAGGCTGCAATTCTATTAAGAAAAAAATACCAATAAGTTCAGTAGGACATATCTGAGCAAAAACATTTGCACTGCTAGTTGTGCTTTCATCCCACTGAAATAAACAGAAAGACTAAGTTAGTGCACTGATTTTTAATTAAATATATGTACGGCTAATTTTAATATACCCAATATTAATAGGATTAGCATTACAATCTGGTCCTACAACGTTGTTGTAAAAGCCAAAGAGTTAAAATGTGAGAGAATTTTATGCCTTTTGGGAAAGAGATATGTATATCCCATCTTTTTTGGTATAAAGTGAAGTGCTCAAGGGCTCAAAATTTCCACTAACTCTTGTCATGATAATGTTGCTCCCGAGCATTTACTTATAACTGATAAATTAAATTTTCTGTCACAGTGCCATGTGTATTTTTTATATCTTAGGCCTCATTTTCTTCTTTTTGTCAGTTGTCTACATTTAGGTATAAACAGATGAAGGTGTACATACAGAGAAACAATATGGGTATAGTTACAAAATCCAGTTCTTCGGACCCCCTTTTCAGTGACTAATTACATGTACTTTGTTCTATTCGGAAGCTGGCATTAATTATATCACTAATTTAGCCATTCTTCATATCGGGAACACAAATTCCAGGACAAACGACAGGAACACCATGCTGCACTTCAACGCTGCCATCTCGTGTTTGCCATTAGAAGCTCTTTTCACTCAATCTGATCAGCGGGAAAGCAATCCTGTCTGAGCCGCTCAAGCAGCTGAAATTACATTTACTTTCATCCCCGTATTTCTTCTTTTGAAAGTGATCATAGATTTTGTTTTCCTTTTAAAGATCAACCTGGCCTAGCACATCATAGCTACTCCAATTATATTTGTTGGTTGTGGCTTTTGTCCCCCACCTCGTACAAAAATCAATCTGAAAAGGCCAGAAAATCCCTCCTGTATCCACAATGCACAATTTACTATATGCCTGTGAAGCAAAGCAATGTGGTGGCACAGGGGAGGCTGAAGGGCAGTACCAGAAGGTTCAATACATATTACTCCTCTTGTTTTGATGGGGATATGTGCCCTCTTACATAAAAACAAGTGAGCACCAAACAGCATTTCAGGCTTGATTTAGGCAAGCCTTTGATTCTTAAATCCTGATGCAGAATGATGTTTGAAAGTGGTGCGCTGTGGTTTTAACTTATGTTTCATAAAGACTGAAACTGTTACAATGTGTTTTTAACAAGAATTATTTGGTTGTTTGCTTGTAGCTGAATTCTGTTGGGTCCCATGCTGGAAGACATATAGGGTATAAAATAGACAGACAGACAGAGGAATTATTTCAAATTGTTTCAATAGGAAAAAATGGCTGAACCGATTTCATCCACACAGAGACCTGTCTTTTTGTTTGTTTTGTTGCTCAACAGACTTCTTCTGGTGTGATATTTTAATTTCACATTTTACATTTATAATTATGATTCACCGATTGCAACACTGAATGAATTGCATTTTATTCCAATAAACATATAATAGTCTCAAATAGAGTCTTCAAGTTACAAAGACTAAAACAGGATCACAGGCAGGAGACATCCAGCCAGAGAGGGAGAGAGAGAGTAGTTTTTGCAGAGGTTTGTTGCTGAAATGGTATTAGCATGATATAACATGGCTCTTCTCCCCTACTTTACCCTTCTAACAGCTCTGACTGGTATGTCACTTCGATAGTGAATTTCCTGACTAGATGGGCATTTGAACTTGGATCTTCCAAGTTGCATCTATGGCCCTCGGTAACTCTCTCTGTCTCTCTCTCTGTCTCTCTCTGTCTCTCTCTGTCTCTCTCTCTGTCTCTCTCTCTCTCTCTCTCTCTCTCTCTCTCTCTGTCTCTCTCTCTCTCTCTCTCTCTCTCTCTCTCTCTGTCTGTCTCTCTGTCTCTCTCTCTCTCTCTCTCTCTCTCTCTCTCTCTCTCTCTCTGTCTGTCTGTCTGTCTCTCTCTCTCTCTCTCTCTCTCTCTCAAAACACATGTAAGACCAAAGGCTGGGAACACACTGCTCCAGACTATAATGGCTTTCAAATAATTGACTAAATGATTTTTAGCCAACTGTTTAACAGTCCAGTTAGACATGTCCACGCAAAAGCAAGCCCCTCTGATGGGATTACGCACAAACACAAAGGACTACAACCTAACTTTCCAAACAAGTAACAAACAAATGCTTAGATCATAACTAAAAGTCCACTGGTGGGAATATTCTGCAGGAAAGTTCTGCTCCTGAGAAACTCCTATTAGTGGAAAGGGAGAGGTAGTCCTAGCCAACCCACTATGCATGAAATGTTATCCAAAAAGGAAGCATGCTTGAAATATTGTAATAGAATTTGTATTTAACACCAGTGTCCTATTCTTCAAACCAGGGATAGTGATCATTCATAATATTGTTGGACTCAGCTCCCAATAGCCTCATTCAGCAAAGCTAACTGCATGGAAATGCTGGGAACTCTATGTGATTCCTGCCTGTTTTAAAAAATACAAAACTTTTGGGAAAATCAAGATTTGAACCATTGTGATTCTTCATGTTATTCAAAATAGTACAACTAGTTCAGAAGTCTCAGTTCAACCACAGGTGGTTAGAGTTTTTGCTGTGCCTGAACTTCTTCCCTCTACCTGAACTGGATAAAGTTATGACTACCAACAATGGCTAATAGTCTGTCTCCAGGATAGAACTGAAATTCAAGTTCAAACTAGTGTTGTTCTGGGATTCAAGATAGGTTCACTTAATTTATGGCTAAGGTTAGCAAAACCCCTTTCTCTGTTGCTCAACATGTGTGAGTCCGAAAAGAAAAACCACCCTGTGAGTAAAGGATAATCTTGTCATCCAAGAATGCAGTGGGATCCCACCCCTACTCCCCAATCCGACCTCTCTGCAGTTGGATACCCACATTTAGGAAGGTAAGTGCCTGGGAAGTTTAAACTTCCATTTCTGGTTTGAATGCAAGACATGATTTGTGGCCAGCACAGTTTGACAAATGCATTCCATATGAATACAATATTACATTAAACTAGGGTTGTCAGGAATGAGGAAGTTATAGAGAGAACTCAAATATGCAAAGAGAAGAGAGATTGAGTTTTAAAGTACACATTAACTACTTAGCAGTCAGCTCTTAGATTTGGGATTTGCACCTGGTGGCGCAGTGCGTTAAAGCGCTGAACTGCTGAGCTTGTTGACAAAAGGTCGCAGGTTCGAATCTGGGAAGCAGCTTGAGCTTCTACTGTCAGCCACAGCTTCTGCCAACCTAGCAGTTCGAAAACATGCAAATGTGAGTAGATCAATAGGTACTGCTCTGGTGGGAAGGTAACGGCGCTCCATGCAGTCATGCCGGCCACATGACCTTGGAGATGTCTAAGGACAATGCGGCTCTTTAGCTTAGAAATGGAGATGAGCACCACACCCCAGAGTTGGACACGACTGGACTTATTGTCAGGAGGAAACCTTTACCTTTACCTACTTTCATGCTACATACAAAATGTTTCACATGTCCCCGTACGGGCAGGCCCGGATTAACACTTTTTTGCGCCCTAGGCCACACTTTGGAATTATGCCCCCCCCACACACACACACCACTCAGACCCACACTTGGCTGAGAAAGGTGAGTAGGCACCATCCCGCCACCTCCAAGGTCCCCATGTATTCCCACCGGCTGGAAAGCTCCGCTGTGCTCTGAAGGTCTCCTCGGGAGTCGGGAGGCTTGGGGAGAGCGCAGCAGGTGCAAACTCGCTCCAAAGGCGTGCACAAGAGAGAGAGCGTGCGTGCGCGCGAGAGAGAAAATGAGAGAGAGCGAGAGAGAAAATGAGAGAGAGAGAGAGAGATGGAGCAGAGACTTTGCCGGGAGAGGGAGCGAGGAGGGGCATGAGAAAGAGGAAAGAGTGGCACGGACCAGGGTTTTTTTTGGGTTCGTGATCTGCCCCCCCCAGCTTGTGCCCCTAGGCCATGGCCTCGTTGGCCTTATGGGTAATCTGGGGAGCTGAGACTGGCTGACAGGAGCTCACCCTGCTACTCAGATTTGAACCGCCAACCTGTTGGTCAACAGTCCTGCTGGCACAAGGGTTTAACCCATTGCATCACTGGGCCTCCTGAAAAGATAGTAAGCAAAATATCCACAAGCCAAGGTATTAGAGTCCTACTGGTTCATAGCAAAAATAAATAAATAAATAAAATGTTATAGTATTATATTCTTACTAATAATGTTATAGTAGTAATAACTTATTTTTATTTCTTTCAGCCATGATGCACAACAGAAATGAGATACAGAACAATAGATTAATCTATGTGCTGTTGTTTTGCTTATGAAAAAAGAGTAGACCTTTTTAAATATTCAGTGATATTAATATTCAAAACTCTGGCAGAAAAGATATTGGTTTGCAGCTGTTGTTGTTGCATTGCACCTACTTTGGAACTCCCCCCTTCTCACCACCCTCTATATGACAGACAAAATTGGATTAAATTCGTTCTTGGGAATATTGTTTTGTTTGGATTTTTCTCTGCTAACACGGTTCTTGCTGTCAAGTATGTTTCCTCTGAGAATTATAATCTAGCATGATTTATACAAATTTGCAAAAAAATCCACTGAATGATGTATGTTTCTTTGAGCCTGGAGTTCAGAAATTGGATTCCACATGTCAACTCCTGAAAAAAGAAAACTGAGGGAGGTCAGTGTTTTAAATGTGATTGATTTCTCAGAAGGAAATGGGTGACATGATGCATTACTGCAATAAGACACTCATATTTCGGTTATAAATCACAAGCTTCCTTTAGACCTTTTCCTGAGGAAGTCATGCAAAAAAACCTCTCCCCACTTCAACCAGCCTGCACTTGCACTGCCATTAGGAGAGCTTTCCATAAAGAACACTACTTTTAGGAAAACAAACTATTTTATTTCTCTCTAAATTCATCCTGACAGCTGGTATACTTCTGAGGTAAAAGATAGCATTCCATTAAAAAGCTTTAGTATTTGATCAATAACCATAAAATAACATAAAGCAGGGGAAAATGAGTGAGGAAGGGTCAGGGAGTCCTTGCTTAATTTGTCCATTTCTTCTCTCCCAATATCCTTATTGTATTATGAGGCTGTTCATTTAAAATATCTGATCGTTTGTACTTGTCTTTGTAAAACGTAAAACAGCAGATGCAATTTAAGCAACTGTAAACTGAGGAGACTTAATTCAGAGGTGTGAGTTTTCCTTAGGACAGGCATGAAATTTAGGTAAGTCATTCAGACAATTCATTTAACTGCATAGAGTTGGCTAACAGTGGCAGACTGCTGAACAAGGCTGAAATCCCAAATGAAGTATAGAAGGTTATATCTATACTGCAAAAAGGAAGATGGTCTACCCAAGCCCTACTGATAAGAAGGGGAAATGCACAAAAACAAGGGCATTAAGCAAAGTGGGGCACGTGCCTTAGGCACCAAAATCTGGAAAAAAATAACTAATTGCATTAGTTATGCCTTTGGTGGAGGATATAATTTAGTATACCACCCAGGCTCTCCTGTACCTTTAAAATTTTCATTTGGTTTTTTCCCTACTCCCACCCTCCCCTCTTTGTACATACATACATCAAACTACAGAAGTTACATTTGAAATATCAGTCTCAGTCTTAATTTTTCTACTCCACATCTTAGCACATTCTCTAAATCAGTGTTTCCCAATCTTATTTGAACTGCGGCACACTTTTTACATTTAAAAAAATCCGGGGGCACACCACCAACCAAAATGACACAAAATGACACTCTAACACAGTAAAAACGGCTGGGGTATGGTGACCTGCTGAGAGTGCTGAAGCCAGGGGAGGGGGAGGAGCCAGGCCGCACCTTGCCCCGCCCCTCCCCCCGGCTTCAGCTGTCCCACAGCTTCTCCAGCCTTTAGGGGGCAGTGTCAAGCCAGCGTAGGAGGAGGAGCATGAGCAGTGGACGGGCTTCAGTGGGCAGGGCTCCTCCTCCGCACGGCTTTAGCGAGCGAGGGGCGGGAGTCATGGCAGATTGGAGGCTGGCTGGGGAAATGGCCGAAGGAGGTGGCACCCCGGCCCCTTCTTCTTTTTCTTCGCCGCCGCCTGGCCCTTCCTCCTCCTCCCCCAAGCAGCAGGAGTTTGGCAGGAGGAGAGGGGAAGGAAGGGGGGCAGAGAGCTTTTCTCGCGGCACAGCAGGAGGTCCATCATGGCACACTACTGTGCCATGTCACAGCGGTTGGGAAACACTGCTCTAAATAATTCCTAACTGGTTCCCACATCCTCTTAGTTATTGTAACATTTTCAATTTTATCTATATTATTCCATTTACAAATTGTTATTTTCACATTTAACATATTAACTATATAGTTATACCAATTAGCCAGTGTCACTTTTGTTTTATCTTTCCAAGCCCTCACTAAAACAATGTGTGCCCACACTATTAATTTGTCAACCAATTTTTCCTTTTGTACATAAGAACATAAGAAGAGCCATGCTGAATCGGGCCTCAGCCCATCTAGTCCAGCATTCTGTGTCACACAGTGGCCCACTAGTTGTACACAGGGATCTCTAGCAGAAAGGAGGGCAAAACCCTCACCTGCTCCCGACCCCCCACAACCAGTACCCGGGGAAAATCCTGCCTGCCTCCATCAACACAGAGGTGGCACTTGTATATTCTTCACTCCTGTTATCCGTGCATGTAGTACATATCTATTAACTATTACTATTTGTAAATTTAACATTATATTCATTTCTCCTTCAGTCATTTTCTAGTATTCTTGCACTTGATCATATTCCCATATCATATGATTAAACACCCCTCTTTGTTCACAACCATGCCAACACCTATCCTTTCTCCCTGGTACAAAGCGTGAAAGTTGTGCAGGAGTTCTGTACCATTTTTGTAACATCTTCCTCCTTGTTTCCCTTAATAGATTATACTCTTCTTTTGCTATATAACTTATTTCCCTTTGGATGTCTTTGCTCTCAACTTCCATGTCCATTCTCCATGTTTGGAAAATTTTCTCTATTATTTCTTCATTTACTGTTAAGATTTGATCGTACAGATCTACTGCCACTTTCTTCTCCCTTCTCAAACATTTCCCAATTACCTTCTCAAATGGACTATCCTGTTCTCTTTTTTCCTCCATCTAAAAATTTCCTGTCTTATAGCCCAGCTTTGAATCCAATTTTTTTTGTTCTACGGGGTTTATATCCTCTGTATACAGATCCTCCACTAACCTTTTCTCTCTACTTTCAATTAATCTCAATGTTGTGCCTATAATTTCAGCATTATTATAATTAATTTGCCATATAGTTGCCATCTTATTCTAATTGCCTGGATTTAACTTCTTTCTCCCCCCCCCCCCCCACACACACTTTTACTGTTCCTTAAGGAACTTAAAGAGTTCCTTAAGTTCTGTTTCATCTCTCCTCTTCCCTTTCCCTAAATATTATTTCTTTTCCTTTAGTATTATTTATTATCTTCTCCATATTTACCAATTTTTTCCATATACTGTGTTTCCAACAATCTTTGGATTTGAAATGCATTGTGATAGACTTCTAAACTTGGGATCCCCCAGCCTCCCTCTTCCTCTTTTGCATTTAACCATTTGTCCCTTATTCTGGGTCTTTTTCCTCCAGCTGCCCATATTTAGTCTTCTATCCCATGTCTTTAACGTCTTCCTCTCTACTGTGTTTGGTAATGTTTGGAATAAATATAATAATTTTGGTATTATGAACATTTTCAATGCCCTTATTCTGTCCATTCTTGTTTATTTTTTCACTTCCCAATTCTTAAGTTGTTTCACTATTATTTATTTATTTACCCTATTAATACCCTGCCTTTCTCAACCCGGAAGGGGACTCGAGGTGGTTTACATATGGCAAGTATTCAATGCCTTCAAACAAACATACAATTAAAATAAACATTTAAATTAAAAATTAATACGTTTTAAAACATTTAAAGATTATCCTGTTCTCTAAGCTTGTCCTCATAGGTTTCCAGACTTTTTACCATTTTGGTCATTGTGATGGAACTGTAGAATTCCCCACTCCTTTTGCTACGCTGTCTCACTCACAGTTTGAAAATGGTCGCCTTTCTGTTAGTTTTATGAGGCTGGAGCTTAAGAAAACCCTTCCTGGTTTGTATCAATAAGTTTGCGTGCCCTTTTGCCCATGCAACCTACTCTACTGGCCTACCTCTAGTCAGTGACAGTCTGTGGAGTTTCCAGCGCCTTCAGCAAGGTGCCAGACCTCAATAGAAGGGACTTGCTCTCTCTACCTCCAGCCTGATCACCTTGGGTATTGGGCACTCCAGAGGCTCTTCTACCAGAGACAGTGAGCAAAAGAAACTTTCATCTGTCCTTCATCTCTGGAATCATCCACAACTAGCAACTTCAAGAACAACCAGTTACCTTCAAACTTTAAGTATGGACTTTGTTGTGAGGAAATCAAGATAGTGCCTGCGTGGAGATACGCCCAAGACCAATTAATAAATCATTATCGTTTCTTGAAAGCAATAGCGTGGACATTGATTCTGTGGGGTTCCTTGCTCAAACAGGAAGGCAATCCAGCATACCTCAAGCTGATAGAAAGTCAGGACACGTTAATGCTAAAGACACTGAAAGCAACTTGGGTGTGACAGCACAGTCATCCTCCTATCGTCACTACTGAAGTAAAATTCAATTGGTAATTCAGATTCATGAAATGAGAGGGTAGGAGGGGTAACATCTTGCCCTTTGACTCAGGAAGAGGTTGTAGTTTTACAAGGCATTTAGCCTTCTCTGACAAAGGGTGATAGTGCCCCACCAAACTACAACTCCCCTGATTCCACAGTGTTGAGCCATGACAATCAAAGTTGTGTCAAGCTGCATCAATTCCACAGTGCAGATGCACCTTTAGCTTTAATTCTTCTTAGATGACATTTTATCAGGGTGGATATTTTTCTGTGAATTACAATTCCCACTACATTGCTGTTTTCCAAGCTCAATTTAAATCTAGTCTCTTTTTTGTGGCTGCTGAATAATTGCAGTGACATACAGTATATTTTTTTAAAAATCAGAAAGATTTATTTTTCACGGGCTCCAGGGATTTTGCTTTTACTGAAGTATTTTAAAAGACAAGTGCAAGACTCCCCTGTTTTCCTTTTTCTCCCCTCCTTTCTGTTGCCCCCTCCACTAGTTGTCCTAGTTACAAGCCTGGCGCTCAGCATGAAGAGCACGAAGGCCTTTTCTATACACCACGGCAGTTATCAGAAGAAGTTAGCATAGCTTTCTGCTTTCTTAAATGACGTCTGACTCACTGTTGCTGCATATGGAGAAAAGAGTATATGGGTCAGATGGGTACAGCGCCTCGGAAATACAGTTTAGCATGTCTTTCAATCCAGAGCTGTGCACTACTGAATTCCAGATAGTTTTTTGTTCATACTTCTTACCTCAGCAGCTGTATCTGTATAGCAGACAATAGCTTTCTTTGTGCTAATCGCAAGGCAGCTTGCTGGATATCAGAAGAGAATAACCAACTTCTATCATTTGAGCAAGGAGCATCCACAAGTACCTAAAAGGCCCATACAAAAAAAATAAATATGGAAACTGCTACAGTATGGCCAGAAAAAAAGATCATTCATAACAGAATTTGCCCGCTGGCAAAATGAATAGAGTAAATCAGTGTCATCTACATGTTCTGGACTACAGATCCTAAGATCTCCAACTATTCTGGAGTGCTGTCTTGCACTAATCATATTGTATTTCATGCTCTACATGTATTTTATTCATATGCAAAACTCTGTTTTTTAAGGAAGACGTATAGCAGTGCAAAAGAGCTCAAACTGTCTCTTGATGTCAGAATCTTCTAATGGGGGAAAGGCTGCAGCATACAGAGTATATCTTTTGCATGCAGAACATCTTCAGATCAATCCCTGATATCTCCCAGTAAGGCTGGTGAAGACACTAACGTTTGCAGGTGTTGAAAATACTAAACCTAATAGACGAACAAACCGAATTGATCCAAGGAAGCTTCTATGATCCTGTTACAAAAATTAATGAATCATGGTCATTTGGTTTTTATTTCTCCTATCATTTATCTGTCCTGCCAATTCTCACTTCATTTGTTAATTTCATAACATCTGCATTTCTGAAATTGTGATAGTATTTTACACACCATATGTGAAATAAAATCTGTTTTAGAGATTACAGAAGGCCCTTTGTGTAGATCATGTCAAATTTTTGTTCACTCTAAAAGAAGTGATTATACCACAATTCAGTAATTATCGTCATGCATATATATTTTATACTCTGGACAAGATGTCTTGGTTATGGCAGAATGCAGAGAAACAGGATGGAATCTAACTGGCTATGAATCAGACATGGTTGCATCTTCTTCATCATCACCATCATCATCATCATCATCAGTTTCTCACTTGTTAATCGCCCTCCATTAAAATGCTCCAGACGATTGACATAAAACAATTGCATAAAAACATTACACAATACCGAATAGACTGCATTAAAAGCTCTGCTAAAAAATCTTATCACTTTAGCTCTGTGTTTTTCTCAGTCTTCCAAATACCGTGACCCCTTACTACAGTTATTCACATTGTGGTGACCACCAACCATCAAATTATTTTTGTTGCTACTTCATAACTGCAATTCTGCTATTGTTATGAATCATAATGTAAATATCTGATATGCAGGCTGTATTTTCATTCACTTGACCAAATTTGGCACAAATACCCAATACTCCCTAATTTAAATACTGGTCGGGTTGTGGGGAGGGGGAGGTGTTAATTTTGTCATTTGGGAATTGAAGTTGCTAGGATTTATAGTTGACCAACAATCAAAGAGCATTCTGAACATCACCAATGATGGAACTGAATCAGACTTGGCACACAGAACTCCCATGACCAGAAGAAGATACTGGAAGGGTCTGGTGGGCATTGACCTTGAGTTTTGGGGTTGTAGTTCACCCATATCCAGAGAGCACTGTGGACTCAAATAATGATAGATCTGAGCCAACTTGGGCACAAAAGGCAACATGTTGTGACATGCTGCCTGTGTATTTTCTGTTATCCGCCCCGAGCCTGCTGGGAGGAGTGGAATACAAAAGTGAACAATAAATAAATAAATAAATAAATAAATAAATAAATAAATACTCAATATTCCCAAATGTGAACACTGATGGAGTTTGGTGAAAATAGACCTTGATATTTGCGAGTTGTCGTTGCTGGGATTTATAATTAACCTATAATCAAAGAGCATTCAGAACCCCACCAATAATAGAATTGGGCCAAACTTCCCACACAGAACGCCCATACCTTGCAGGGACTTGCTGGCATAAGCCTCTCTCCAGCCTCACACACTCTCCCTCAGCTGCACATACGCACCACGCTGCCATGTGCCAAACACACCTGCTTTCCCCTCCCCACTTAGAGTCACAGAATCAGCCCTCCCTTGGCTGAGAGGACAGTCAATCACAGTGGAGGAGGGCTTTTGGTGGGAGGACTCATTGTCTGTTTCCAAAAAGGAAGAGAAAGATAGGTGGAGAGATCGTCAGCCTTCTTTGCCATAGGGGTTCCTAAAACTTTGGTATTTGGTAACCTCTCTGAAACCCCCTGATGACACCCCCCCCCCCCTCAGGATTCGGATCCCCAGGTTGACAAACACTGCTTTAGCTGTTGAATATAGAAAGAACGTGGTGGTGAAAGCTGGACAGCAACCAAGGTTGACAAGGGGAGAATCAACTTATTCAAAAGATGGTGCTGGAAGAGTGTTCAACAGACACCAAGATAAATAAATGGAGACAGAAAATTAAGCCTGAACTCTCACTAGAAGCTAACATTAGTAAATTGAAGATGTCTTACTTTGGATATGTCACAAGGCAATGTGTCTCATTGGGGATGGAGGAGGAAGATAATGTTTGACAAATTAGATGGCAAGTAGGAAAAGAGAACCACATTACATATGTATTGATTCAATCAAGAAAGCCATGGCCCTGAATTTGCAAGACCTAAGCCTGGCTGTTGATGAACTCTTGTAGTTGTGTTATTCACAGGGTCACTGTAAATTGAAGCCGACTTTATGGCAAAAAAGAAACACTGGATATTAGGCATTCTAGTTTTAAATCCCGATTCATCAGTTATTGTTTCCCAAATACACTTCCTGCAATTTTGTAGCACTTATTTTCCATACTTTATAATTCAGCATTAAGAAGTGATGCCAATGAGTCAGCTGAAAGGTAGTACAAATTTTCCCGCAATCTTTATGATGGGGGAAGAGATTGTTTGAAAGTAAATTCCTGTGATAACCTTTTTCGGCAAAATGAGATTTTTTAATAAAAAAAATGGCCTATTAACAAAATTAAATCATTTTGTGCTACTTGTGCACATCAGAAGATCCAGCCAAATAACAAATGCAGCCTTAGGCCCTTTCCAGCACTGCTGAATAAAATCCCACATTTTCTGCTTTGAACTGGAATATATGGCAGTGTTGATTCAGATAACCAATTCAAAGCTGATATTGTGAGATTTTCTGCCTTGATATTTTGGATTATATGGCTGGGTGGAAAGGCCCTCTGTCTACAGGATGGTGTCCAGATAAGTAATTCCATTCTAGTTTGTATTTGCCAGACTGGAATTGGCAAGTTATAAATGCCATGTTTTAAGGACATTTGCACACTGGATTATGTCCAAAGGCAGGAAAGCAAGATGATAAGGTCTCTGGAAATCCTAGCCTTATGATGTTGAAAGCATTGTCACATAGAGAATGAGATTTATTGTCTGTTGCTCATGACAACACAGTTTGACTGCATTTCTGAATGACTTATAGGCCCAAAGCCAGGAAATGCACTGTTCCCTCTGCAACCTATATAGTTAAATGGCACAAAGAAAATTGGAAACCAGCCCCTCTGGAGGAAAATCATGTCCAGAAGAGGAGGTAGAATGAGAATCCTGGACCTCCAATTCTGCCATTTTTTTCACTCATGAGTTTCCTGCGGGCTTTTTAAAATAGATGCCGCAGAAAGAACTCTACTTAACATATGGGAAGTAGGGAGTAGAGTCAGTGGATGGAAAATACAAGAAAGCACATTTGGAATAAATGTGCAAGAAACATTTCCTAGGGCCAAATATTGTGAACAGTGGAACAGACTGCCTCAGGAAAGAAGTTTTCTCTCCATTGCTGGAGGTATTTCAAAAGATCATGGTTGGTATTCTGTCAGAGATGTTCTCATTATAACTTGCACTGAACAGTGGTTTGAACTAGATGAGGAAGCCACCTATAGGATGTGATATTTGATATCATATCCAATTATGGATGAAAGCCTGAACAGAACAATATGGATCACATAAGCTAGCATACTCTCTGTTTGTCCTAGTTGTTACAGGGAAAATTAGGAACTACCACTGAGATAGCTGTGATGACACCCATGAAGTTATCAGCAGTTGTAGAGATACCTTGTCAAAATGTTCAGGCTGGAGATTTCCAATCTGTTGTCCATCCAGCTGAGAAAGGGCAACTGTGTTCATCACACATTCTGGAATGAATGATTCTAGGGTCTGCTTCAGCCAAAGCGATCGCAAATGATCGTATTCATTGCAGTGTAGAAGACCTGAAGAGGAATGATCTTTAATTTTCCGACTGTTTTGCAAACCAAGCCTGACAATTTATAATCAGAGCAATAAGCACAAAATCAGACTCAATGGGCAGAGACAATGTTATGGCAAGAATTAGGGCCATTTAGCAATCCCTTTTCATTGTACAAATGTGACATTTAATAGTAGTCCAACAACCAGCTAATTGATATGTGTCCAAGCCAGGTTGTTTCTTGCCAAATAAGCAGAGTGAATTTGATTCACCTCCCTCCATTCCAGACAGAGAAAGGTGATTCTTTTCCAAAATATATTTAGACACACACTGTTATCAAGTGAGGTTTGCTTTGGTAACTTATTGTGCATGCCAAAATCTGTGGATGCTCAAGTTCCACTATATACAATACTGTAGTAAAATGGTGTCCCTTATATACAATGGCAAAATTGAGGTTTGCTTTTTTGGATTCTGTTTAATATTTTCAAGCCATGGATGCTTCAATGTATGGATACAGAATCTGTAGATATGGAAGGCCAATTGTATACACACCATGACAGGAAAATATGGCAGCTAACAGTCAAAATACATTCCATCACAACAATGTATAATGAAATGTATACATATTCTGTGTTGTAAAGCATCTTCAAGACAAAAGCAAGGATTCCACCATATTTTGCCAGTTATTTCTCTCATGAAATGGCACTGTTATGTTGCTTATTCTGATGCTGGATCCAAAAATGTATTTATGAGATAATGCAAATAAAGGTGGCCAAGACAGTCAGGTAGTGGATTGGGTATGGTTAGGGTGTTGTTACTGGAAGACTGTCCCATTGGTTGGATCTACACTGCCATATAGTCTCGTTTCAGAATGCAGATTAATTGCACTGAACTGGATTATATGGATCTTCAGTGCCATATAATCCAACTCAATGCAGTTAATCTGTATTCTGAAACTGGACTATACAGCAGTGTAGATCCAGCCCTCCAGTGGGTTCACAAACTGCAACTGCTTTGCAATACTCATAAAGGTTGAAAAGTGCTTGGGGAAGAGAATTTCAGGAGACAACAGGGATATCAAACTCTGCTTTCCGACCAAACCTAACTCTGTTGGAAAACGCTCCCCAAGAGTGCTTGGAAGCTTCATCAAATATGGCTCCAGTGCAACATGTAGCTTCATTACATCATCATCAAACAATATATTGCCATCATAGAATTGATGATAGGACATGGCACTTTATATAAGTAAAAGAACAAGACCATTCCCTCAGGTTTACAGTCTATTGCAATGTATTACAATATTAATATTGTAATATTAATATGCAATGTTTTGTTGTGTTTAATAAGATAATATGCAATATTAAAATATTACAATTTATCACACTATTACAATTTGTGTGCTGCCTAAATTCAACAGAGGTTATATGGTGGTCCATAATGTGCTTTGTAATTTTCATTACTTCTGCAATGATTTGTGGATTTTTAGAAATACTCACTGATTCTTTTCCAACTTTAATTGAACCACACAGTTGTTGAAACACATCCATTCTCACTGCCAATAATCTAATCTTGGTAGAAATGTAGAATATAGTCCCTCCATTTCATGTCTCTGCAAATGAGATGCTAGTGTTGCCAGGGCTAAAGATTTGTATACTAATGTATAAAAAGCTTTGCATTTCAAAATTTGAACGCATATATTTTCGTTGGCTGACAACACCTTTTCCATTAAATTTACCAGCCTCTATAGCAATTGATTCTTTAATTTAAAAAAAAAACATGGCATCATGATCTGAATACTGCCTTCCCTGAGAACCTGACCTTGGTGTCATCTCTTCTCAGTCCAACTCTCCCTGTTTCCCATCTCTTTATCTTTTTAGGTGCAGAGCAAACATTCTTGGCTGTTCTCATAAACTATCATGAACTCTAACTCCCATCTGTTAATTAGCTTAAAATATAATTAATATGCTGCAGCGGTTAGACATTACACTTACATTACATGCGCTATATAATATATGACATAGACATTATTTTACTTTTTATAGCAGGACCTTTATGAGGGTCCTGACACAACTAATGCAAAAGAAAATTGGTGCTGGGTGGCAAGGGCATAATATGCAGATTGTGTTCAAGATAGAAATTAGTTCTTGATGTGCTGGCTTTTGACTCCAAAAGGAAAAGGAATGCCATGAGAATTTTCTTAATGGATGCCCTGAATCGCTCACTTAATGGGTTATTTGAGCAATCTAGCAGTCAATTTGTGTATCTTCTAATTGGTTTCAGAGAGCAGTGGCTTACCTGGCCAAGCACACTGAAGTGTTGCTATTGATTTACCCCCTGGAGCAGCACACATATCTAAAACCTTTTCTCCATTTTCCACTTCCAGGGCCAGCACTGCCAGCAATGATGCTGCATTCAGCAGGTAGTATTCCTTCAGTTTTCCGGCTCTGTGTCTCTGAGCAGGTAATCTACCAGGAGTACTACAGATGTAACATTTGAAAGGTGAGGTTTCTGGAAAAAGGGGGCGATAACCTTTCAAACACAAATTATCCTCCACTTTGGAGGAAATGCTGAATTTATTGAGGAGAGCCGCATACTGCCAGTACTGAGGTGATGTAAGCACTTCCCTGGAGATAAATGGAGAAATATAGATGTTATTGTACACATCAATATTCAAAACGTGGTAGCATCAGTGAAAATACAAAACACACACACACACATATTCTGCACTTGGAGCGGTATAGAACTAGCTACCAGTCTAAATATTCGGAAACAGTTATAGTCAGTCTTCCACATTTGTAGGATCAACTTTTGTGGATTTGATTAATATGTTCTCTTTGGAAATCTCCAGGTCCTCTAGTGTGACCAGAAAGTCACAGTGGAGGATCTAGAGCAGGGCTGTCCAACTGGCGGCCCGGGGGCCGTATAAGGCCCCCCAGCCCCTTCCCTGCGGCCCCCTAAGCTTTTTAATAATAAAAAAATTAAATAATAATATTTTAAAAAATTACCCACTTCCGGGTTCCGGAGCAGTATTGTGAGAGACTACGGAAGCCACACGGATTTTGCTCTCAACGTGAGATCACACCTGCGTTGAGAGCAAAATCCCGTGTGGCTTCCGTAGTCTCGTGATACTCCTGTTGTTGAAATCTCGGCTACTTAATCCCTGCGGCCCACGCTGCTGCCTCGGTCGGTCGTCGCCTCTGCTCGTGGTCCGGGGTATGTAACAACAACAACAACAAGTGGCTTAGAAGGGGAACTGTAAAAAAAGGAAACCGAAGGTCCGATTTTTGCTGCACAAGAACAAGCCTTACAAACAAATGCAATAAAAACAGAAAGAAAAGCCCTACAATGAACCAAAGTGCCATTTATGCAAAGAGAGCGATAAGACAGTGGAACACCTTATTTGTGGTTGCAAGAAAATAGCCCAGACTGACTATATTGAACGTCACAACAGGCTAGCAGCAATGGTGCACTGGAACCTTTGCAAGGAATATGGCTTACCCTGCAATAAAACCTGGTATGAGCGCAAACTGGAACAGACCATGATAAACAAAGAAGCAAAAAATACTTTCGGATTTTAGAATTCAAACAGATAAACACCTGCCACATAACATACCAGATATAATGGTTGGAGAACAGAAACATGTTTTTATTATAGACTTTGCAATACCAGGAGAGAGTAGAGTACAAAAAGCTGGAAAAGATCACGAAATATAAGGACTTACAAATTGAAATCGGACGACTATGGCAAAAGAGAATAACAGTGGTACCACTTGAAAAGCCTTAATTTGGACAGAATATCAAGCTACGTGCTGCAGAAGGCAGCACTTCTCAGAACTGAGCACATTCTACGAATATATATCTAATATTCTAGGCCCTTGGGAAGGGCCCAATATTCAGAAATATATCTCAGACAATTGGACCTAATGTGCATGTATGCTGTGCTGTACATGTAATAATAATAATAATAATCCATTTTTCTGAAATTCATCACTTTTCAACTTTCAAGGGAATCTTGCACCCTTAATCCCCACTAAAGGGCCTGGCATCTCATTTAATTATATTAAATGATATTCAACAGCATGCAGCTGGGATATTCCACTTCCTTCAATATTCTGGAATGAGTAACTGTTAACAGTTAACCAATAAATAGAAGGATTCTTCTCTTCTGTCTTGCCACTCCATGCTACTTAGGTCACTGCTACGGGCATGAAATTTTGGTGTAGTTCTAAAGCGGGTTTGGTACTTTTCCGTGCAAAAAGTACAGTCAGAGAGTGATGCTACATGCGTGTTTAGCTTTGAAAAGCGGGTTCCTGTGCCAAGAATCAGACAGGCACTTGCAATATGAGAATAACACTGTGATTGAAGCTTTTTAATACACCCTGTGCCAGACTTGAGATAACATAGGCTAGATGGGTGAAAGCAGTACAGATTGTGCCATGGGAGAACTTAATGCGAATAGAGAAAGCACTGCGCATGACAGAGAGTCTGACCCCCTCCGTTGCTGGCACGGAGCCTGGAAGTCAATGTTTCAAAATTAGGGAACATTAGAGACTCAGGATTGATAGCTGTACTGTGAGAAAGAACTAACTTATAAATGACTATTGTTCTCATTCATAGGTGTGACTTAAAGATGTGATGCTAATGAAAATGCAATGTTTATTGGATTAATGAAATGTCATGTAAGCAACAGTAATCACCAGCCAATTATGATTGTTTTTATCCATGAAGAAGGGTGGGCTTAACTGAACGACTCCATTGGGGTATAAATGTCTTTGTATTGAAGTGACGGGGTTCTTTTGCCCCTGATTGCAGCGTGTATCTTTTAAAAAAGGGGGCTTTGCGCGGGGCTTAACGTGTCATGCGTCATTTCAAAAAAAAAGGTGGAAACATTGAGCGGGATCTGAAAAATTTTTCCCGGGTGTTGAGAGAAATACAGAAGATTTTTTTTTCCCCTCCGGGTTTTTTTTGGGGTTTCTTTTAAGGGGGTTACCATTTGAAGGGAAAAATTTTCACTTTAAAAAAAATCAGGGGGTTTTTATCTTTTTAATCATAATTTTCCCCCTTTTTCCCCCAAAAAATTTGGGGGCCGGGGAAATTGTTTTTCCCAAAATTTTACAAAAAAAAATGCATCCCTTCCGGGGGGAAAGGGCCCCAGGACAAAAATTTTTCCCAAAAAGGTTTTAAGACTTTGGGGGAAAACCCCTTTTGGATGATTTTGGGGGGAAAAAAAAATTTTTTTGGGGTTTTTTTCCAAAAAAATTTTAAGTCAAATAGTACGGGGGGTTTTTTGTTTTTGAAAAGGGGTTGGGGGCCAAGGAAAATGCCATGTTTATTGGATTAATGAAATGTCATGTAAGCAACAGTAATCACCAGCCAATTATGATTGTTTTTATCCATGAAGAAGGGGTGGGCTTAACTGAACGACTCCATTGGGGTATAAATGTCTTTGTATTGGAAGTGACGGGGTTCTTTTGCCCCTGATTGCAGCGTGTTCTGCTGGCAGAAGCCCACCAGCTGGTGCCAGAAATAAATCCTTTTGATTTTCACCTATTTCACAGTTGCCGTGTGTTCTTCCTCATCCTTGTGCCCGCACGTTCAGGTAGCTTGGTAAAGTTAACTTGGTACTTGGAGTTCCATAACTCCTAAATTTGGCTGCTTCAGTTCAACAGAAAGACTAGGCTGGAATCTATCTTTTCATTCTGTATCAGAAGTCCTATATTGCACAGAAGGACTGGTTTCGAAAAAGAAAATACACCTTTCCAAATCCTAGTAGAAAGTTGAGCCTGGTAGAGGAATTGCTGGCACTGGAAAACACATCAAAGCATGATCCTACAAGACTAGGAAATAATACTTTCCAACTAGTTTGTGGATGAAATCAAGGAAACTATTAAAACAAACACAGAATACATGTTGTTAATTTATATCAGGTTAAACCCAGGCATGGGCAAACTAAGGCCCAGGTGCCGGATTCCCCCCCCCCCCCCGCGGGGTGCTTACCTCAGGCCCTCTTAATTTTCGTTGTCCTCTTGGCAGAAGGACACAGTGGCCCATTATGTCCTTATGCCAAAAAGATGGGGGAGGAAGGCACGTAGCAGTTGAGAGTCCTCTGGAGTGCTCTCAGTCATCGTGCACCTAGCCCTCCTCCTAGCATAAGGATGGTGCGAGCAACCCTATCCTTATGCTGAGACGACGGTTTGAGGAAGGCATGTGGTGGCTGAGAGCCTCCCAGAGCTCTCTAAGCTGCTGCCTGTCTTGCCCTCCTCCTAGCATAATGCCAAGAGGACAGCCAAAGACTGGGGGAGGAGGATCGGTGCAGTTGCCATGTGTCCCATCCTCCTCCCAGTGTAAGAATGGGGCAAGCAGCCTTGTACTTATGCTGGGCGGACCTCCTGAGGATGACCTGGACCCTGCCCCCCTCCTGGCCCCGCCGTCTCCCGGGCCCTCCCCACCCAGTGTGTGCATGGCCCCCTTCCCTCCTGGCTCGGTCCTCCTGGCCAGGTCCACAATGTGGCCCCAAGACAAAAAAAAGTTTGTCCATGCCTGGGTTAAACCCTTGTGCTGGCAGGACTGCTGACCGACAAGTCAGTGCTTCGAATGTGTGGAGAGCGGGTTGAGCTTCCTCTGTTAGCCCCAGCTTCTCTCATGCGGGGGCATGAGAGAAGCCTCCCACAAAGATGGTAAAACATTAAACACCCAGGTGTCCCCTAGGCAATGTCCTTACAGACAGCAAATTTTCTCACATCAGAAGCAACTTGAAGTTTCTCAAGTTGCTTCTGGAAAAAATAAACAACTCCCAAATGTTCTTGCATTATTTGTTTGAACTTCCATTCAGATGAACCAAATTTCAAATTTTGGGGACTGCCAGGGTCTAATTATTTGCTTTTGAAGCTTTGTTTCTGGTTTACTTTTCAACTGGAGGATATAACCATAATAAATCATACAATGCCAAAAAGAAAGAAAGAAGTAGTTAGTAGTGAAGCAATTCTTCTACACCTTGACACTTAATCAACATATAGTAAAATGTTGCTCTCAAATTTCTTTAACAAGAAAAAATAACCAAGCTTTGATGGTTGAGCAAAAATAGATATTTTGCAAATTATGAAACCTGATAAGTGTGTATGGTAATATAGATTTTAAAAAATAATGGTGCAGTTTGAAAGCTGATAATAGTAATAAATATGGAAGTTAAAGTAGACATGTGTTATAAAGAACTTAAACGACTGGTAACTTTGGTGAAAACAGAAACATACGTTTGGTGGGTTCCAATTGTAGCGATAAAATTGAACGAAGTAGCAACACTTATGTGTCACCGAACTGGGGTTTACTTGGGTGCATGAACCTATGGATTTCCCTGTTAATGAACTGTGGCAGATTGATAAATCTATTGTTGCTCTGCAGGATGTAAGAACTATTGATTCCTGTACTGCCATTGATCAACAATGCAAACAAGGAACAAAATATGCATTTGTTTGACTTTAAAGTGTGGAATTGTTCAGTTGAAAATCAGCTAGGTTGGAAAAAGACTATTACATAGACCCCAAGAAGTTAATTATTCCAGCTGATCTTTATTTTTTGTACTGACAGAAGAAACAGTATTCCATGGCATGGAGGATTGAGTGGGTAAAAATAATTGAACACTCACCTGACTGAGTTCCATATTTCTCCCAGCTCCTTGGAGTACTGCTTCTCAAAATGATCAAGAACAACTTGACATATTTGCTTTCGAAGCTTTGTTTCTGGTTTACTTTCCAACTGGGGGGATAACCACAAGAAATCATACATCAATGATAGCCAAATGCTGCTCTTAGGTATACTTTAACCCAGGGGTCGGGAACCTTTTTGACTCAGAGAGCCATAAAAGCAAATTATTTGGAAAATTTATTTCAGTGAGAGCCATATAATATATAATATATATTTTAAGACTGAATTCAACTAAATGTGAGTATATATGTACATAATATGAGAAAAGGATTTTCCCGGCAGAACGACAGGACACTTCAGACCTGGCTCTGCAAAAGTCATGCTCAGGACTCTGGGAAGGAAGAGAAGGAAGGGGAAAAGAAAGAAAGACAGACAGAGGAAATAAAGGAAGGAGGGGAGAGGAAGAAAGAAAAGAAGAACGAACTATAGAAAAGGAAGAAAAGAAAAGCAGGAGAGAGACAAGGAGGGGAAAAGAAAGAAGGAAATGGGAAGGGAGGAAAGGAAAGGATGGGGAAAAGAAAGGAAAGGGAGTGAGGAAAAAGTAAAATAATGAAGGGAAAAGAAGAAAAGAAAGAAGGAGAGAGAGGGAAGTGAAAAGAAAGGAAGGCGAAGGAATGGAAGACTTGGGGGGAAAGAATAGAAGAGGAAGGAAGAGGGAGGGAGGGAGAATGGAGGAAAGAAGGAAGGGGAGAGAGGGAGGGAAAAGGAAGAAGAGAAGGAAAGAATGGAAGAGGAAGGAAGGAAGGAATGAAGAGGGAGGGAGGGAGGAAAGAAGGTAGGGAGAGAGGGAGGAAAAAGAATGAAAGAAAAAGAGAGGGGAAAAGAAAGAAAGAGAAAGGAAGGAGTTATGTGGTTTTATGCTGGGTTTTTGTGTATTTTAATATGTTGTTGTAGTTGTTTTTAAATTGTATAGCATGGAATTTTTGCTGTTATGCCGGGCTGAGTCCCTCGATAGAGGTGAGAAGGTCGGGGTACAAAAGGTTCAAATAAATAAATAAGGAAGGAAGGTAGGAAGGAAGGAAGGGGGAGGAGCTTGGTGTCAACATCGGTGAGGCAGTCCCGCCGCAAGGCGTCAAAGAGGCAGCGCTCTTGAGCTGCCCAACGATGAGGGAGATGAGCTGGGCGTCCCCCGGGGGCCACGAGGCCAAGTCAGTGGCGCCAGGGCCAGGCCCACCTCTACCATCTCCCTTAAGGCCTGTGGCGGAGAACGAAGGGGAAGACGAGGACAAGGCGCTGCCGCCGGCTCCACCATCCCCGGCGAAGAGGGTGCACGGCCCCAAGAGCAGTGGGGGATGAGGAAGAGACAGTGATGGTGGTGCAGAAGCGGCAGTTGCGGTGCATTTACGTAACTCCTCACTGCTGCATGTTGGGAAACCGAGGCCCGGGCTGCTCTGGAGAGCGAGAAGCAATCATGAAAAGAGCCACATAAGGCTCCCGAGACATAGGTTCCCTACCCCTGCTTTAAACATATGTAGTGCCATTACAATCCTCTTATCTCAACAAAGAAATGATACTTCTAAGACTGCATGGCTACTTAGGAGGCTGATAGGGCCACACTTTTCCACTGTCAATAGTAATCTCCCAATATAATTTTTTTTGAATGTGCCAAAGGATGCATCTCAAATATCTTGATTTGCCAGTGGCATTCTTGATTTTGACCTAAACTTAGTACAGTATTGCAGTTTGAGTGAAGTCACAATGTTCATATCATGATAGAAGTGTTCATAACAGGAGATGCCATTAGCTCTCCCTCCTTCACATTGTTGAAAGGGACTGTCTCATTACTTTCCACTTTTTTCCCGTGTCAGGAGCGACTTGAGAAACTGCAAGTTGCCTCTGGTGTGAGATAATTGGCTGTCTGCAAGGATGTTGCCCAGGGGATGCCCAGATGTTTGATGTTTTTCCATCCTTGTGGGAGGCTTCTCTCAAGTCCCCACATGGGGAGTTGGAGCTGATAGAGGGAGCTCATCCACACTCTTCCTGGATTCAAACCTATGACCTGCTGGTCTTTAGTCCTGCTAGGACAAGGGCTTAACCTATTGAGCTACCGGGGTCTCCATTGCCTTCCAATATTCAAGCATGAGTTTGAGGTGGGCCCTTTTGTGAGTAGACAGATATCTATAGTAGCTTTCTAGAGTGCATTTATTAAATTACAGAAGTGGGATTACTGTTGCTAGTTCTCGGCAGAGCAAATAAAGGAGGAACTGTTTCCAAATATCATATTGTCAGGAACTTCAATGCTTTCCAGTAAAGACGCTACAGAACTGCTGCTTCTTCCAGTGGTAGTTTATTGAAGACACAAAACCTATAAAGCTGAAGCACCCGCTTCCCATCACCACAATCCTTATATACTAATCCCTCCCCCATGCAATGCCTGGAGAGGGTTGCATCCTGACTCAGCAATCCCAGTGAGTCTTTGCATTACCCAGAGTTCCCTGGGTATTACATCATACCCCAGAGTCTTATCTAGACCAAAGGTCATAGTCCCAGTATATTCAACTGCAAAGAAATAGAGCAAAGTTCATGGTTGAGTCATCTCTCTCTGACTCAGCAACTCAGGTGAAAGTAGTAGGCTCATGGCAGGCTGGGATCTGTCTCTGGCCCCAGGCATAGAGATTCTAGCCCTGACATCATATTGTTGGGCATATATGGTTTTCAGAACAACTCAAGAAAAATGACTGAATGGGCTATACCTGAACAAGAACTTAAAGCAAGTCAAAGGATAGACATGGGAAAAGTCTCCAAATATCACGCTCAATTTATTTATGTATTTATTTAAAGCATTTATATTCTGCCCTTCTCACCTGGAAGGGGACTCAGGGCGGAGCACAACATAAATAAGGCAAACTTTCAATGCTGGAATAAAAACCAACAACTTGTATGTATGCTTCTATTTTTTGAGCCATTCTCAGGGGCGCTGAAAGCAGGCCTCAGGGGAGCCTTCCATCCTTATCCCTTTACCCTGGTACTCTGCTTTGATTTCTCAGCTCACTCTTCTCAACTTACTCTTTATCATGGGATCTGAAATCCTGTTCTGTATTCCGGTTAAAAACAACATAACAGGAGCCAAATAATTGGCAGGCCATGTATTTCAGAACTCTTTGCTTGTTTTACAAAATAATAATAATAATAGTTTGCCTGGGTTCATGCAGATCTTGAAAACTGAAATGCTAGTGCAATTGGTTTTATTTATTTATTTATTTATTTACAGTATTTACAGTATTTATATTCCACCCTTCTCACACTGCAGGGGACTCAGGGCAGATTACAATGTACACATACATGGCAAACATTCAACGCCATAGACACACAACACATATAGACAGACAGTCAGAGGCTATTTAACATTCCAATTTCTGGCCACCAGGGGCGTTGTCGCTTCTGCGACACTGATGAAATATTTTCTGCATTCCCCGCATGCTTTTGCTGGAGATTTTTTATGGCCTCGTAAATTTTGTTAAATTAGCCTCCCAAATTTCCTACTTGACAGATGCAACTGTCTTTCGGGTTGCAAAGGTCGACAAAAAGCTACACAATTGGCCGGAAGCTCACTCCGACCCGGGCTGGCTTCGAACTCATGACCTTTTGGTCAGTAGTGATCTTTAATGCAGCTGACATCCAGCCAGCTGCGCCACAGTCAGGCATGTAGCCAGGGGGGGGGGCCTAAGGGGGCTTCAGCCCCCCCCCCGAAATTCTCAGGGTGGTCCGCGAAAAGACCTTATTGGTACATTATTTAAACTGTTATGTTTATTCATATCATGATCTGATCACCATGCTCATTATATCTCACATTAATGGGGTTATTGGGATAACAATACAAAAGGTTTGCTAGGGTAGACCCTCTTCCACCCAGTCTCAGCCCCCTGGGAAACAAACTCGCCCCGAAACAAAATCCTGGCTACGGCCTGGCCACAGTCAAGGTTAAGGAGTGACTTTGCACCCAGGCAGGAAGCAGCCAGGCTTTGAAGTTGCAAGGCCATTCAATGCTAATCAAGGTGGCCAATTGCAACATTCACACTTGCCACAAGCAGACAAGAGTGCCTTCTCCCAGCCTGGACATCATTCCACAGATATATAAGCCTCACTTGCCTACTTTCCAACAGACCTCACAACCTCTGAGGATGCCTGCCATAGATGTGGCTGAAATGTCAGGAGAGAATGCTTCTTGATAAGGGCCATACAGCCCGGAAAACTCACAGCAACTATCCTGAAACTTTTTTGACACACATTTAGCGCTTATATGTATCTTAAGATCTATTTTCACAGGGGGCATCTATACTGTAAAATTAATGCAGTTTGACCCCATTTTGAACTGCCATGGCTTTGGTAAGGTCCCAGCATTTTTGGGAAGGCGAAGGACCTTGCAAAACTACATCTCCCATGATAGCCTTGAGCCATCATGGCACTTAAAACAGTGCCAAACTACATTCTTTCCAACGTAGGTCTAGTGCTGCAATCCAAAGCAACGCGATCCTTGGAATTCTGGGGCTTGTGGTTCAGTGAGCGGCTACCGCTCTATGGATGAGAGTTCGAAATGCCCCTCTCCCCAAACTACGAATCCCATGGTTCCCCGGGATGTGGCCACCATAGAGCTATACAAGGTTAGAGTGATACGGCTATTCTTGGATCAGCCTCCGTCCCGATGAGAGCCTCACCTTTTTCTTGACCGCAGAGTGGATCTCTCTCAGCCGAAGAGTCCCCCAAGGCTTCACCCGGGACAGTCGGAGCAGAGGCATGGCTTCTAGAGGCAGGGTCCCTTTTGCAAAGGAAGGGACTTCCGGGTCGCTCTGGTTTCCAAAGACGCGAGAGAGAGCGAGAGCGCGCACGCGTAGCATCCCCTCCTTCCAGGACGAGGGGGGAAAAAAGGTAGCGGTCCCTTTAAGGAACGTTCGCCTCCAAAATCCGGAACTGCTGGATTATGGAAATCTTTAGCTCATGGTTTTGCAAGCCCACCTGCACCCTCACTCTGGATGCAGGATCTAGATTACAAAGTTAATGCTGTTTGACACTATTTCAACTGCCATGACTCAATACTATGGAATCATGGGAGTTGCCTTTTGGTGGGGCACCAGCACTCTTTGGCAGAGAAGGCTAAAGAGCTTGTAAAACTACAGCTCCCATGATTCTGTAGCACTGAGCTATGGCAGTCATGCCCAAATGCATTAATTCTAGTGTAGATGCACCCTCTGTTAGGTGGGATTTATTGCCAGTCAACATTTTATTTATTTACTAGCTGTGCCCTATGTAGGTGATGCGAGAAAGTCTGGAAATGATGTGAGCATGTGTGTTGTGTGTATATATATGTGTGTGTATGTGTGTTTACAGTTGTATGTGTATGTGTGTTTGAAATTTGGTGGGGTATGTGTGTTTGTGTTTTGGTATGTGTGTGTGTATGTGTGTATATGGAGATGTGCTGATATGTGTGTGTATATATGTGTATGTATTAGTGTGGATGTGTATGTATAGGTGTGTATATATATATGTGTTTGTATGTGGTTGTGTATTTATATGTGTTTGTATGTTTGTGTTTATATGTTGTTGTGTATATGTAGAGAAGGAGGCCGAAGAGGAGGCGAAGGGAACACACGATCTCCCTTCCCCGTGGCCCTCTCCTCGGGCAGCGGAAGAGAGGCGGCAGAGGGCTCTCCTCCTCCGCCCGCCGCCTCCCTTCCGCTGCCCGAAGAGGAGGCCGCAGGGAGAGAGACGGTGCAGCTCCCCCTCGGCCTCGTCCCCAGGCAGCGGAAGGGAGGCAGCAGGCGGCGGAGGAGAGCCCTCTGCCGCCTCTCTTCCTGCCCGAGGAGGCCGAAGGGAACCGGCAACCCCTCTCCCTGCGGCCTCCTCGGGCAGCGGCAGAGAAGCGGCAGAGGGCTCTTCCCCGCGCCCACCGCCTCCCTTCCGCTGGCCGAAGAGGAGGCCGCCGGGAGAGAGATGGCACGGCACTCCCTCGGCCCCATCCCGGGCAGCGGAAGGGAGCGGTGGGCGAATGGAGGAGAGCCCTCTGCCGCGATCGTTCCGGTGGGGTTTGGGCGCCATGTGCGCGGGAAGGGGGGGTGTTTTTGAGCTGTTGTTTTGGGGTGAGTGTGTGTTTGTTGTTAGAGACAGTGGGGAGGGGAGTGGGGAAGTGCTTTGGGGAGACTTGGGTAGCGGCGTGCGTCTGTTTGGGGAAGTGTGCGATCGTTCCGGAGGGGCTTGTGCGAACGTTCTAAACCTTCGCTCTGGCAGCGGAGAGGGCCGGATGGGAATTCCGTTGCCCGTTTTTGGGGGTCGGTTTTTGGGGGTGTTGCGAGGTACCTAAAGCCTTGTTTTTCGGTGCTACAGGTACCTCGTGGTATGTTGTGGAAGGTTGTCGAGTTGTGTTTTTTCTGCGATGTGTAGTTGCTTTGTCTATATCAGTCATTGCACGTATGTTAACATTTTATATATATAGATTTATCATTTTTCTATACCGCCCCTCTCAGCCCGAAGGCGACTCGGGGCGGTTTACACAAGGCAGTCTCTGTCCTTCAATAAAAAACACAAGCAAAACAAAACCAAACAATAATCATATAACATAACAATTAGAAATTAAAACGTACAAATGCAGTCTCAGCGTCACGTTGAAATCACTTTCCGTCACGTTGTCGTCATTCCATAGATCTAATTAAACCGTTATACATCATCAGCAAATGCCTGCTCAAACAGCCAGGTCTTGACTTTCTTGCGAAATGTCAGGAGGGAGGGGGCCAATCTGATGTCACTAGGGAGGGCGTTCCAAAGCCGAGGAGCCACCACTGAAAAGGCCCTGTCTCGTCCCCGCCAATCGCGCCTGCAAAGAAGGCAGGACCGAGAGCAGGCCTCTCCGGATGATCTTAAACATCTCGATGATTCATAGGGAGAGATGTGTTCGGACAGGTAAGTTGGGCCAGAACTGTTTAGGGCTTTAAAGGCTAAAGCCAGCACTTTGAATTGTGCCCAGTAGCAAACTGGCAACCATTGGAGCTGGCACAACAGGGGAGTTGTACACTCTCTGAATGCCGCTCCTGTTATCAACCTGGGTGCTGTCCGTTGGACTAGTTGCAGCTTCCGAACAGTCTTCGAAGGCAACCCCACGTAGAGAGTGTTGCAGTAATCTATACGGGATGTAACCAGAGCGTGGACCACTGTGGCAAAGTCAGACTTCCCAAGGTACGGGCGCAGCTGGCACACAAGTTTTAACTGTGCAAATGCTCCCCTGGTCACCACCGGAACCTGGGGCTCCAGGCTCAGCGATGAGTCCAGGATCACACCCAAACTGCGAACCTGTGTCTTCAGGGGGAGCGTAACCCCGTCAAGCACAGGCTGTAACCTTATGCCCTGTTTGGCCTTTCGACTGACCAGGAGTGCCTCTGTCTTGTCTGGATTCAATTTCAATTTGTTAGCCCTCATCCAGTCTGACACAGCGGCCAAGCACCGGCTCAGGACCTGAACAGCCTCCTTAGTAGTAGGTGGGAAGGAGTGACAGAGTTGGACATCATCTGTGTACAGATGACACCGCATTCCGAAACTCCAGATGACCTCCCCCAGTGGCTAAAGCAGTGGATGTGGCTTTTAATAAGACATGCTGTATAATCATAGGATCCCTACGCCCAACACCGCTGGAGAAATGGCACTGTTTAGTTGATATTGCACCACCTGACATCTGTCGAGAAGTAGCAGCCAGCGACAAAAAGACCACGACATTGACATCTTTGGTCCATCCTCTATTCGGGTATCTGCCAGAATGCCAACGCCTTAAATCAAGAAACAGCTTCTTAAGATCTACAGACATACTCGCAGGAACACCCCAGCAAGCGAGAATCCAAAAGTGGCAGGCTAAAACACAGCACCTCAATCTGTGGCTGAGACCGGATGAGAAACTCCCTCCTAGGCACACAGAAGAGTGGATGACCTGGAAGATGCTGAACAGGCTGCGCTCTGGCACAAGAAGATGCAGAGCTAACCTTAAGAAATGGGGCTACACAAAGTGGAATCAATGACATGCGAGTGCGGAGAAGAGCAAATCACAGACCACTTACTACTAGGCATGGGTAGGTTCAGTCGGAATCTTCATTATTCGGATTAAAATTGGAATAAATCCCTTTTTGAAGCTATTTCAAAGGGATTTGGGAGCCCGGAAGTATCCTTGCCATTTTGAAGCCACTGTCGCCATCTTTTTTCCAATCCAGGAAGTGAATCGGAAATGAATCAGCGTTTGGAAGCAAGCAGCTGCTTGCATGCTGGGATGCTTTCCTCCTGCCAATGAGGGGAAACCACCTCGGGAGGGGCAGGGTTTCGGCACAGCAGCCATTGCCCTTTAAAAAGGGCCGTGCATGCCTCGTGGGCTCATTACAAGCTGGGGATGCGAAGGCAGAGGGGCTAGGGCAGGCTGCTTGGGTGGGAAAGGTGCCATGCCACCGCTTTGCAAGGGAACAACATACCCAGGGAATCTAGTAAAATGCCCCCCCTCTTGTTTTCCTGAACAGACTGGGATTTGGAGTAGAAAAGGAAAGGGGAAAGGAAGAGAGTTAAGGAAAGAGAATGGAAGGGAATAAAACAGCAAGAAAAATGTCAGTTTAAACCAGTATGGATGGATTCCTTTCCTTTCTCTCCTGCGTCAAACCCGTGTAAAACCCGTCCGTGGATGGGATGGATCCGTGGATCAGTTTAAAACCAGTGTGGGGATGATTCAGTTTAAACCAGTGTGGACAGCGTGTTTTTATCCCGAGTGGGATGGATCCGTTTAAATCCTTTATTCTTTCCCCAGCGGTTTTTATCTGAGGATGGAAAACAACTACTTTCAAAGTAAAGACCACCCAATGAAACAGGAATAACACTTTGAAACTAGTAATGAAGGATTCGGAAGTCTCGGACATTTTGAAAAGTTTTGAACTTTTTTCTGCGAAAATTGGAATTGACTTTAGACCCAAACCACCAGGGCCCCCTACATCCAAAACGAGTTTTGAACCTTTTTGTGTGTGGATCAAACAAGCCTACTTACTACAGTGCAACCTGAGTCCTGCCACATACATAATGGAGGACCTTCTCACAGCAACACCAGAGGCACTCCAAGTGGCCAGCTTCTGGTCAAAGGACATTTAACATAATGCAATGTTCTTATTTAACACAGCTTTGTGTTTTTAAATGCATTTTAATGGTACCCTCAACTTGCTTCTGACACAGTAAATTAGATGTGGCACTCCAGGTGTTTTTGGACTTCAGCTCCGAGAATTCTTGACCATTGAACAAGCTGGCTAGGGATTTTGGGAGTTGGAGGCATAAACACCAAGAGGGCTGCAGGTTGAAGAGGCCTGTTCTATGTGGCAGGGAGATAAAAAAGACAAAGCAAACCTTTGCAAAAGCAGCTCCACAGCAGTGAAGGCAATGCTATAAGGTAACTCTTGGAAAGATGTGTTTTGATACATGGGGTTTTTGTTCTGAACTATTTGAAACACTCTCTCTGGAGATTCACTCAGTGCTAGTTTTGTTATCAAGCAAGCATTAACCCAAATGCAGTGGGCCTTCCGTATCTGCACAGGATTGATTCCAGCACCCTCTTTCATTGTGGATGCTAAAAAACCCCAAAACAACATGTGAATCCTTAATTCCATATTCATAATTAGTAGTAGTTAGTGGGTTGTCTACCATCCGTTTCTGCCTTGGAGTACCTTCTGTGAATGAATGAGTAGCATCACAGAGCAGCGAGAAGCTTCCAGGACAAGGTGTGCTGTGTGATCCTCCATGGTGCTTTAAATCTGCGACTTACAGTGACCCTGTGGACCTAAGTTGTGAGACTAACATTCCTATCATTGCTAGCTAGTTTCTCCGGAGGGGAAGGGAGATGTGAATTATAGTCCTGTGACTTCATTGGAGCCACAGCTTGTCCACCCTTGTTCCAAAGAAAACAGGGTAGCAAACATTAAAACAACTCTATGAGCTCAGGCTAGGTGACCACGACTGACCTATGGATTCATTTATGTATTTATTTCAAAGCATTTATAGTCCACCCTTCTCACCCAGAAGGGGACTCAGGGCGGAGCACAACATAAATAAGGCAAACTTTCAATCCCGGAATAAAAACCAACTCGTATATATACACACAAACCTATGAACATCTATCTAAGCAAGATTAAGAACTTGGACCTGACTGGTCCAAATATAACCACTTAATTTTGTAACGTATAGATGTGACGTGCTTCTTTGCTGTCATCCCACTAAGTACTGAATCCATGGGTGGAGAATCTGAAGACACAGAGCGTCAACTATGCATTTCTTTTACACAGTGGTCAGTTCTCTTTAGTTTAAATCCAGTTTGGATCCCCAGATGTGACTGAACGACAACCCCAACCCTTTCAATTATCTGCTATGTGAATTGGGGATAATGGGAATTGCAACGCAATAGCTATGAGGTTGGGGAAAGGTTAAAGGACATTTTGAAGTCAGACAACTTCACAAGCTTTGTATCTAAAGTCAAGCCCTGCTATGCTGACTAAACAGAAGAAGCTGCAGTCTTCAATGTTACTGTATTACAAATCCCATCAGACCTAGTCACAATGTCTAATGATCATCATCATCATCAGTTTCTCACTTGTTAATTGCCCTCCATTGAAATGCTCCAGGTGATTTACATAAAACAATAGCATTAAAAATACACAATACCAAATAGACTGCATTAGACATTAAAAGCTCTGCTAAAAAGCCAGGTCTTGAGTGCCTGAGCAAAGGGTTGCAGGGGCAGAGAGGAATGATGAGGAATACAGGAGCTGTAATCCAGCATCAGGAGGGGCACATAAAATTACCGGGCATGAGTTTGACATATGTGCTGTAGACATACGTTCTTTTGTTGTTTTGGTCTTTTATTAGTTGCCCTGAGCGCCTACTATGTGAGAGTTTGAACAAGGGAGGAAGAGCTTTTTCATAAACTTTCCCTGGACTCTAATCCATTTTATCAGATGTATGAGATGTGGCTGGAGATCACAGTTTAGGCTATATATCAGTGTGTGATACAAAAAATGGAAGGCTGTGTTAAATGTAGCGATAGATGACATCCTTACTGAAACATTATTCGGCTTGGTAAAGAAACTTGTGCATTGGTTGGATTGGATCATACCTTGGCTCAGCTTGGAATAAGTCCACTCACAGCAAGTGACTGTGTCAGTTGGTGGTTGGCCCTTGATGAGAATTCACCCTGAGTCCAGTTGTTAATTGCAGTTCATGTCAATTTTCTTCATCATGGGGTCAAGGATAGCAGCTACAGTATATTGCTCGGATTCAAGACAGCAGCTCTGTGTTCGCAAAGACTAAGAATTTCCTCTTAGGAAGGTTTCAATTTCTGCTGGCACAGCCAATGATGATGGAAATTGACTTTCAGATACAGATATGGACTCTTTTAAAAAGCATTGTCTAAGTCTCACTTATGGACTATGTAAGATAATAAACACAATTCTACATAATACCATAAGTTCATTATAATGCAGACATAACAAGAAAAATACTGAAATGCCTCTAGCAATCTCGTGCCACAACTAATATATATAACTGCAAACAAATATGGAACTCATATATAGTACAAATGGTGGTATGCTAGAAACATGTCTCATGGTTGAGAAAAACTGAAGATTCTCCTGTGTATAGTTTCATCTGGGAACTGTCTCTTAACATAATGCACTAATATGATATTTAATAGTCATAGCCTAGCCTGTTAGAGTACAGCATGTAATCTTCAAAAACTAACACTCAGGCAGGTTCTGAAACATTTGAATAAATGATAAAACATTGAATCAATGGTTCCAGCCTGTGTAAAGGAAATCAGATGGGCTTTGAATTTGTATTTCACATAACACTTCCTTCATATTACAAACAAAATGGCAAAAATTCATAGGCAAAGGTGAGACTCCAATTGCGTCAGTTTTATTCACAGTGTAGAAGTTATTATCTTCAAATGAAACTGAAACACACACAGCACAGAAGAACAAGGGAGCTTAACAATACATTGCCCAAACATAACCATTACCACATGGCTCTAATGTACACTTATCACTCCAGCATGAGCAGAGGGTTTTGCGTTTGCTTTAATACTAGGGCTGCTTTGCATTCACACTTGGCAAGCACATTCACAGCTGCCTGATGTTTGCATGTACTGGAAAGCCTTTGATTATAAAACAGTTCTGTGTACATTACATGCAAAAAAAGTATGCAAAGTGAATGTTAGTGTTATATGGAAAGGCTTAAACAGAAAAGAGGTGAATTCCTGATAAATTATGTTTAAACTGCTTTCAATTTTCACTTAAGAGTTTTTGTTCATGGAATTGAAATTTATTTGGGCTTACAAGGTAATCAAATAACTTAAACCTTGAAAAGAATCACAGTAATTTTGAATATTATTCCATTTATCACTTGTGATCATAATACCCCAAACTGAAAGGAGGAAATGCAAATGGTATGTGGTATTCCATCAAGCTGAAAAGTTTATTCTAGGAACAGCGCCTGTGCACAAGAACGGTAAAGTTCATGGAGATCATCAATAACTTTATAGGAATGGGTTGAATATTTCTCTCTCATAATTAGTACTGTTCCAGAGTCTCTACCTGTAGTTCCCCATGCACAGAGCTAGCTCTTGAAAAGAAATCCTGCCTGGGGAAATAACTATATCAACCATTTGTGCACATATTTCTTGCCAGTGGATCAGGGCAAGACAAAAGAACAACATATTAACAGCTAGACAACAAATCACATGTGAATTGTATTGGTGTTGCAAAAACACATTTCCAAGTATGACCTGCTATGAACATCAGTATTTCAAAATAGTTCTGTTAACAAATTGTACTGTTAAAAACAAGCAAGGTACTAGAAAAATATAAAAATAAGTAAAATGTACAGTTCATACTGTCTTTTTTTCCCTTTTGAGCATGCATATTTGAAAACAATATATTTTGAATATATAAACATACTAAGACTAACTGGAAAAGAGTCCTTAGGTGTGCACAGTCAAGTTCCACTTGAAAGTCATTGTTCAGGATTATATGTTTCATTTAAATTAAGGAAACCAAGTGTGAAGTTTTGCTCTTATTTCCCAAGAGGTCCGCTTACATGAGTTTTCTTGTTCCACATGAACCTTGCAGGAACTAGGAAAATTAAGTTTATGGAAGCAATCCTCACGGTAAAGATCCAAAGGAAATCTTGCATGTCCTTGATCAGTGACTGTAACAAGTGCCTCCCAAAGTCAGCAAACAGTGTCAAATACAGATCTTCACTTCATGCTCCTGTAAAACTCCCACAATTAGTTCTATGTTAAGAAATGACATCATGGGTTTCGCTGTTTGGTCTTTGCCGTAGAGTCAGCGGAGGCAATGGCTTCCCATAGAAATCTTAGCAAATGTGTTAGAAAAGAAATAATGTTAACACATATGACACAATCTCACAATTTATTTGAGGAAAAACAAAAATATTGTGGAATTGGCTGTTGATTTAATTGAACAAACAGGCTACATCTGATTTAATGATATTCTCATGAACACCTCAGGGCAAAATTGATAATACCACAAGATGTACATATATTAGGTTTTAAGGTGAAATTTTCTGCAATTTCTTTCAATGATATTGTTTTGTAATGGAAATTCCTTATATAAGTCAAAGTTATTATAGGGCTATTCCAGACAGCCATATAACCCAGAATATCAAGGCAGAAAATCCCACAATATCTGCTTTGAACTGAGTTATCTGAGTCCACACTGCCATATATTCCAGGGAATGTGGGATTTTATTCAGCTGTGTGGAAGGGGACAGAAATGTACCTAAATCAGTTAATGCCATACAATTTCAGAGAAACAACTACAGATACTATACTCCTGCTAAAAATGCTAACACAATAATAGCCTATACATTTCATTATGACTGAAGATCTCAGTAGAAAAATGTAATACATTCAACAGATAATAAATATCATATCTACTTGAATATTGGCCGAGTTTTTCAGCCCTTTTTTAAGACTGAAAAATGCCTCCTCGGCTTATATTCGAAGTGAGAGCCCTGATGGGAAGGCGTAGGGCTGAAAAAGGTGCTTCTTTCTGCTCCACGCTTTGTCTCCTGGACCCTAACACCTTTGCTCAGAAACCTAGCTCTCCTTTCTGTCCTCCTCCCTCAGGGCAGCTTCCCTCGCTGGTCTGTTTTTCCTTCTCCCTCCTTCCCCTTCCTGCCTCCAACTCCTGGCTGGGTTCTCTGCTCAGTGTGTGTGTTGAAGGAAGGAATGGCATACAAATGGGCTGAGCAGTAGACGCAAGGTTGTGTTATGTGCGTATTGTGTTGTGTGTAGGTATTACTTTTTTGATGAGTTAGTGGATGTGTGGTAGCATTGTGGGTAGTAGTATGTTGTGGAATGCTTGTGTGGGTGGGGTGTTTTGGGTATTTGTGTGTGTTTGTAGAGTTTCAGTGCAGTGTTGTGTTTGGAGTATAGGTGGAGTTGGTTTTTGTTTGCGGTGGTGGTAGATGTTGTGTGTGCAGGGTCCCGTAAGGTTGGGGGGATGGGTTGCGATAGGAAGTTGTGTTGTGTTGTGTGGGTAGGAATTGCTGGAGTATTGTGCCTGGGACGTATGTGTATTTGGAGGTGTGTGTGGTGGTGAGTAGTGAGTGCAGTCCTGGGTTTTGTGTTGGGGAAGTTGTCAGGTATTTGTGGGGTGTATTTTGTGTGTGTTGTGGTGACATAGTTGTCTCAGTCTGGCTTTGTGCTGGTTGTGATGTGGAGGGGGTGTTGCTTTTGCCAGTGGAGTTTGTTGTGAATTTTGGTTGGGGTGGGTTTTTGTGTTGCAGTATTGTTTTTTTTTGGGGGGGGGTTGCAAGTTTGTGTTATTCTGGTGGTATGTGTTTGTCAGTAGTGCTTGTGTCCCTGGTGCCCTATTTGTGTTAGTGTTATGTCCTCCTGGTAGTTGTTATGTCCTCCTGTGTTAGTTGGTTGTACTGTGTAGGTTTCTGTTTAGCAGTGGTATGTGTGTGTTGTGTGTCTGTTGTGTTGTGGGTCTGTAGAGGTAGGCATCACGGGTTATGTGGCTGTCATGTGTGGTATTTTGTGCTGGCTTGGTCTTTTGGATTGTGTTTCTCGAGTGTGGGAACCTGCTCCCTCCTAGAGCTTGGCCTTGACAGTTTAACTCACAAAAACCAACTGACTAAACACAAATCACTCAGCATTCTAACCTAGCCTTGGCTGGCTCCGCCCACCATTACTATGGGAACTCAACCTCCCTGCAATTTGTGTGGGCCGATGTTGGCCAATGGAATTCGCTGGCGGCCGCAGAGGACGCTGGGAAATGTAGTTTTTTAATTGTTGTTTTGGGGGCTTTCTAGGTTTTGGGGGGAGTTTCTTTGCTAAAAAACTTCCTTGCCTGAGGCCTATTTTTGTTGGCAAGTTTGGTGTCTCTGCCTTGGAAGGTTTCTCTGCCTCTGGCAGTTGTTCGATGATGGGTCTTCCTATATATATATATAGATATATATATATATATATATATATATATATATATATAATTACTTTATTATTATTTTTATTATTACATTTATTGTTTTAATCTTTTTATTAGTATTACATTTATTATTTGACTCTATTTAATATTATTACATTTATTATTATATCCTATTTGTTATTATATTTCTTATTTTACTCTATTATTATTACATTTTATTACTCTATTAATATGATTACATTTATTGTTACATTTATTATTTTGCTCTATCATTGTTATTATTACAATCATTATTTTACTCTATTATTATTGCATTTATTGTTTTACTCCATCATTATTGTTATTACATTTATTATTTTTACCCTATTATTATTGGAAGGATATGTAAGCACATTTACATTGAAGGTTAGAATAATGATTTAATCAGAGTTGGACTGTCTTATCTTAAATTACAGTTTTATTAAAATATTTTAAAAAAACATTTAACCTACTGCAACATTTCCCATCCTTGGCTTATATTCGAGTCAATAGGTTTTCCCAGTTTTCTGAGGTAAAATTAGGTGCCTCGGCTTATATACGTGTTGGCTTATACTCAAGTATATACGGTACATGTGACCAATATGAAATACAAAAATATAAATTTGCCTAAATAAGTGGGCTGTGTGCTATGTTGTTTTGATGTATACCCTAAACAATTTCTGCCATTGCTAGTTGCTTTCTACTTAATGGACAGCAGTATGAACCTCATATTATGGTTTAATATGGTTTAATTCGGGTGTTTTAACTGTTCTATGTTGTTTTATTGTATTTTAATGTGTTTTTAAATTTGTTTACTTGCACTAATTTTGTAAATCGCTCTGGGCGCCAGAGAGAGCGGTATATTAAGTTGAACTTAATAAATAAATAAATAAATAATATTGACCAGAAGCAATATTGAAAGAGAAAAAATATTTCAGAAATTTATTTCCTAATAAAACATCTATTCTCTCCTCGTAATTTTTCTATATTATCCTCCACAGCCAGATAAAAAAACAGCACCAAACCATATCCCAGGATATCCTTCACAGTGATGTTGTGCTAGCATCAAAGATATTTGTATTCTTTTGAATCAATTATTTGGACATTTTTTAAGACAATGCAGTATGTTTCATTGCATAAACAGGATTTGAGAGAGGAAAATAACACCCACCTCCCATATAATTGTTAGGAGAGAAGCAGAACATCTATCTTTAAACAAACATTTGGAAAAAGAGAGGTGTACTTATACATGCAAGCTTAGTACATGCAACATTCTAAAGTTTGAAAAAGAAAAGAAATTGGTTTGTACAGTCAGCAGAACACATCAAAGGGAAAGGGAATGCAAGCAGCTTTTAGAATCTTTCTGATTCTCAGTGACACTGATAATAGATTTCAAGCCATACACATAAACACACACACACACACACACACACAACCCAGATGTTGCTTTAGTTTGCCAAAATTGTTTCAGGATAGTTGAAAGTATTTTTATAACCCAATTCTTGTCTGTAAATATAATGAACACTGCATGAAACTCTCAAATGTGAAAAGGTAATAATTACATGTATTGGAGGATGCTATGTATTGGAGGTGCCCAGAAGATCACTGCGTTCAGAGGGGCTTAACTTACTTGAAGTCCCGGGTATGAAGCTCTGCAGGCTCTCTACCACGCGGCAGAGAGCGTTTTCAGTGGCTGCGCCGGTCTTATGGAAATCGCTGCCACCGGAGACGCGAGCCCTGTGGGACCTGAGTGGTACCTATTGATCTGCTCACATTTGCATGTTTTTGAACTGCTAGGTTGGCAGAAGCTGGGGCTAACAACAGGAGCTCACCCTGCTCCCCAGATTTGAACTGCCAACTTTTTGGTCAGCAAGTTCAGCAGCTCAGCAGTTTAACCCACTGCACCACCGGGGGCTCCTGATAAATATATAATAAATATTATATTGGTGGATTAACAAACCTGAATTACCATATGTAATCGGGAATATTTTTTGCACCATTTCATTTTTTACATGGGAATGTCAGTGCAGTAGATTCTTTACAAACCATGTATCCTTTGTTTCCCATTTCAATCATTGGGCTACAAATCAGGGTGTCTTATTATATAAAAGTAGGGACTACAGTTGTGAAACACAAGCCTTTCCCTTTCCTCCCTACCTCTTTCGGTCTGCCTTTTTTCTCTTGCTTTCTTCTTTCTAAACCCCTTTAAAAGAAAGATGGATTGTATTATTACCATTTGTCAAACAGTGGCCTACATAAGTGCTCTATCACAATATGCATTTACGTTTACCATTCTTAGTAATCCTTGAAAAGAAGATCTTATTGATTCAATATAATTAACAGATATATGAAGAAAGCTGTCTTTATGTCCTGTAACCTTCTGCTCCAGCATTACATGCAGCTCAGCTATGGGTTTTTTTTTCTCATCTCTTATCATTTCAGGTCCTTTATCATGGGATTTTATATATGTAAAACATATATCCCACCACTGAGCTATGAGTTTGTTAATGCATTGTTCCATGCTACAACACAAACCATGTACAATCCTTGCAAAAATCTTGCAGTGTTTCCTCTTGTTAGCCATTCGTGAATAATGAAGAAGGCATTGTAAAGAATGTTGTATCAAGTGCCTCCTTTAAAACAAAAGAAATTATTTGTGTGTACTCATAAAATTTAGAGGATATTACTATTTGAAACAAATGAGGTTCAGTGTTAATATAGAACTACTATTTGCTCTTAACAATTATTTCTAGAGATGTTGACATATCTAGTTGTAATCCAGATACACAAAGGTTACTCTATCTTTCTAAGAACTTTAGATTTGTTCCGAGATTTCACTTTGTAAAATTTAGCACCTGGTTTACCTTTATGATCTTATCAATATTTACAGACAGTTGATACTATGAAACTTCTAGTTTACTCCTGAACTGACCAAACCAAGCCTTTTTTAAAAATAAATAAATATATAGACTGGGATCTGTTATCACCATGGAGTTCTTGTTTTAATTTTAAATGATGGTACAGGGACACACCAATGAGCAACAATCTGGACTGAAGCAAACTGAATAAGGCAAATAGTTTTCAAACACAACAGGGACTATGTGTTATTTTAAATGGCAAAGACAATAAAAAGCTTTTATAATGCAAAAAAATGCTATTAAAGCAGCACAAGATTAGGTGAAATGAAAGGAAGAAGCCAACATGCAAAATAGAATAGATTTCTGAGGACAAGCAGAAAATTGTGATTGCCTCTGAAATTACCATTATGACGTGTTTCACCAAGAGGTTCAAGTTTTCGAATTCTGTTAACTTTGGGAGTTTCCCATCCAACTACAGGGGAAAAAAAATCAAAGACCAACATCACAGTATCAACCAGAAATCTAACCAAGATGGATGAAAACATCTAGGCTGGTGGGAGAAATGCACAAAAAAGAAAACTATTGAAAACTCTGTTAAGAAATGTAATGGCCCCAAAGCAGTCATTCTGTATAACTATATATGATAACCTAAGTTCAAGGTTTTGTTTCTAACAATGGCCCACCAACTGTTATCTGAAAAATTCACAAGCAGGACAGACGTAGAAGAAATTGTGATTCCATTTTCCCCACAGATCAACTTGTTTTAGTTGGAATTCAATAGCAAACAGTATGTAAACATTGTCTAAACATTGAGGCTGCAAACTTAGCTATCTTGATTAGGAACTGTGATTGATAGCCAAGATCCATGAAAAACAAAAATTAACACTGACCCCATGTACACTGCCATATAATGCAGTTTGAAACGTATTATTACATCTTTCCTATACATTCCCTCTGTTGCCTTTTGATGCTATATCAAATGAAATAAATTGCAAGAAGCTCCCTGGACTTAGGCACACTTACTTGGGAGCACATATGGGACAGTAGTGTAAGCGTGTATGGGGTAGCACTATTAATGACATGTTTTCAAAACATCACTTCAGGAAACATACAGACCATATGGCCCAACAAAAAGTACAAATGATGAGGAGAAGCAAAGGGCTGCTATAAAAATATTCATAATTTTTGTATAGAAACACTTTCTTCCACCTGATTATTTGCAGCTTTTGTTGGGTCAAACTTTTGATATGATGAAGTTGATCTCATTACGAATTCTGCTGTTCAGTAAGTATTTCCTCTTTGGGGTGCTGCTCTGTGGCAGGCAACCTATTTTTGTACTTAACAGACCTGAAATATTAATTTTTAATTTAAAATATTTTCATTAAATTACACAAGAAAAGTTATTTTCTCTTCTCAAACTTTTAAAAAGGAAATACTTGTTGAACTCCCTTCAGTCAGACTAGACTAGGCTTTACAAAAGTAATTGTACCTCTATGATTGTGACAGGTTGTTATTTCATAGCATGAAAGATCCAGAAAGCAATGTTTCTGGAGCACGAGAGTGAATGCAAATTGTTAGCAAAAGTGGCAGTTAATGGATAACTTGGAATTTAATGTATGTTCTGAATGCAAGGTATATATTTAACATGTTGACCTTTTTTGGTCACAGCTCTGATCCAAACACTTAGGAATTGTAATCTATCTGAATAAACCTGATAAGGGGAAGGTTGGGAGGAGACATGACAGCCATGTATAAATATGTGAAAGGATGTCATATGGACTTGTTTTCTACTGCCCTGGAAACTAGGGCTTAGGAGCAATGGGTCAAATTACAGGAAAGGGGATTCCACCTGAACATTAGGAAGAACTTTCTGACTGTAAGAGCTGTTCAGCAGTGGAACTCTCTGCCCCGGAGTGTGGTGGAAGCTCCTTCCTCGGAGGCTTTTAAATCGGCTAGATGCCCATCTGTCAGGGATACTTTGATTGTGCTTTTCCTGCATGGCAGGGGGGTTGGACTCTTCCAACTCTATTATTATCCTATGAATCAACTGCTATAAATAGCTGTTCAGAAGAAGACAAGAAAGACTGGATTAGAATTTAAAGGCACCTCAATACTGAATAAAATTTTAGTTAAAGCAATAATTAAGTAGTTGGTGGTGACTAGTATCGGAGCAAGAAGGAAAAAAATCTGTTTTGTTTCAGCCCAAACCTTGAAGGAATCAATTTGAAAATTGTGGAAAGTAATTCATCTATCTATCTATCTATCTATCTATCTATCTATCTATCCCCAATTGTAAAATGCCCACCTACTTTAGCATCTTTAGAGAATAAATAGCCCATGACACATGTTAGGTTTTAAAGAAAATCTGTACTAGCAGAAATATACATATTTCACTGTGTACAAGAAAACCAAGAATCAGCAATAAAATAACTCACGTGAAATATATTTTTATGTAACTTTAACAAGACTTTCCCAACAGTTTTTGGAAATGAGTATGTTAATTGTTAACAACTCAGTGCGTTGTTCTAGGTTTTCTTGGGCTATATGGCCATGTTCTAGACCTCACAACCTCTGAGGATGTTTGCCATAGATGTAGGCGAAATGTCAGGAGAGAATGCTTCTGGCCATATAACCCGAAAAAACCTACAACGCAGTGATACCGGCCATGAAAGCCTTTGACAATACATTTTTCCTCACCTGGTGCGAGAGGAGTTACTGGTGTTGGCTGTGGGGATATGGCATCTTCTGTACTGACTGGCTCAACTCGGTGATTCCTTTTCAATTTGAGTTTCTTTGCTTTCTTTTTACTGTTCTCTACAGAATGCAGAAACAGCAGTAGTCATTTGATTATTTTTTATTTATGAATGTATATATTTCTGTACTTAATTTTTACTTCACTTTTCTTTTCCAAAAAAAGGAGACATTAAAAGAAGTGAAAAAATAACAATATATTTAGAATTTATTAGCAACAAAGTAACAGCAAAATTACACAGCAGAAGGGGTACGCATAAGAATATATTGAGGATGAATAGTAAGTCAAGCTAGTACTTGTAAAATCCTATGTTTATGGTCATGAACTAGAGCCCACCTGTTCCTGGATTTAAGATGGCATTATCGCCAGAGTCAAGACTCTCTGACACCTGCTGGTCATTCTCATCTTCATGGTCTAACCGTTGGGAGAGCGCACATTTATATTTTTCTACTAGTCTGCCGTCGTTGGATTGTTGGCTAATAAAGCTTTGAGTGTCCATTTGTTCCTGGTCTGTTTTCGGTTTCAAAACCAGGGTTTCATTCTCTTCCCGCTGTCTTTTCTTTTCCTTTTCAATTTTCTTTTCATTCTGTCAATGCACAAAAAAATGACATTTTACTTGAGCAATAGAGAAGACCCGAAGGAACATATGTGGGAAATATCAGAATGCCAAACTATGGTTGAAACACATTTTACATATTAAATGTTTTACTTTTTAAATTTTTTAAAATAAATTATTATTTGAAACATAACAAGATTAGTACACAGCAAAGAAGGTCCCTATGCTGGCTGTTATATTGGATCACATGTCAGACACTTCCCAAGTGTCTAGGACTGTGTGATGTATCGGCATATAATGCGTGCAGATCCCAGTAAGGTGGCCTTTTGCAGCTGACAGATGGTGATTTTGTCAGTGCTGACTGTGTTTAAGTGCAGGCCAAGGTCTTTAGGCACTGGGACCACCTTTACTGGCTTGTGCCAGAGTCTTTCAGTTCGATTTTTAAATCCTTGTATCGTGTTGGCTTTTCCAGTTGTTTCTCTTCAATACTGCTGTTGCCTGGGACGATCCATACTTGGTTTTTTAACACGATCATGAAGTCAGGAGAATTCAAAACTCTGTCAGTCTGAATTCAGAAGTCCCAGAGTAGTTTGACATTATTATTGTTATTATTATTACTATTATTATTTGATACACAACAAGATTAGTACGCAGCCAACACACTCACTATGCTGGCTTTTGTATTTGATCACACGTTGGATACATTATTATTAGTAGTATTATTATTATGGATTTCATAGAACATACTGATCAAATTACTTTCATTCAATTCTATAAACAACACACATGTACTGAAATGTATTGTACTGAAATATCTCAAGTATGGAGGGTGGAGGAGAGGAAGGTGAAGAGAGAGAAAAAGAAACTCTTCTCCAAGCCTGGGATGTGTTTCCATCCTCCCCACTAGGATAATCAAGGACAGAAAATGAATAAACATCAGATATGGAAAATAACTGTTATGTTCAGTTTTACATTTTAATTGTTTTTAAATTACAGAATTTAGAAGTTAAGCTGTGCAAATATCAAGTGGCCTTGATTTAGTTCTCTCCATGTAAATAGAGATTACCAGGTGATTCCATCAAAACTTGCAACATATACTGTACTTGGAATATATGTATCATCTTATGTGCTGGGAATACTAAGCTTTTGATAACTTGATTTGCAAAGTATAAGAGCTGAATTACCCCCCCCCCCCCATATGCCAGTATTACCCCAAAGTTGAATTATAAAGATATGAAGATGTTTAACTTCTTCCAAATAAAAACAACACAAGATTCTTATTGTGAGTCATTAATTTAAATATTCTATATCCTGCAAAAGGTTTATTTTAAGGTTTCCAGCATCTTCTCCAACCCATATGAACACCCCAGACCATTTACAACAAAAAGAAACACTAATGCTGGACATTTAATATCAGAAGGGAAGACAGCTGATTTGCTGACCACAGACTTCTTGTATTCAGTGGGAAAGTGAACAGGAAGAAGTATTTCTCATCAACACTATTTCTCTCTCAGAAGCAGCATGTAACAGACTCAAATGTGTGGTTTGTAACAGTTTATATCACATATATTTATACAATACAGACTTCCAATACCTCAGCAATTACAGTTGATATAGGTTGGAATGGGTTGCCAATTACAAGCTCAGCATCTACATCATCCGAAATGGACCTTCCTTCACGTTCAGCTTCTTCTCTCTCTTTTCTTTCTCTAAGCAATTAAAATAACAATGATATTGCTCTTATCATTACTCAAATACATTTTAAAATCACTGCTGATTCACTCATATATTTTAGTTCACTTTTATGTTGTAACATCCAATTCTAGCTTTTCAGCTTTGTATTGTTGTATATTGTACATTGTTGTACATCACTGATACACAGTATTTAAAATAAATAAACAAACATTAAACCATTTCAAAACTCCCCAGATATTTTGTACAATGGAATGGGAAATTACCTTTCTTCCCGTATCTTCCTCACTCGTTCCGCCCGTTCACGTTTCTCTTGTTCTTCAGCCGCTTTTTGCTCTGTGGTGTCTTTCTGAATTCGTTCATGTAAGGCATCAAAATCTTTAGCTATAATATGTAACAGCCAAAGTAAACCCTTCTTGATAGACTTGTCGATTTTTTTCCCATAACCTATAATAGCTGAGCAAGGCTCCTACAAACAAGAGAAAGATCAGTTGTATTATTATATTCTGAAAGTGTGATCTGTGTGAATAATGGAATTATAACTATTTTAATGTTTATTATTTATTTAAACCATTTATATTGTACCCTTCTCACCCCAAAGGGGACTCAGGACAGAGCATATATACGGCAAACATTCAATGCTGGGACCAGAATTCATTATAAGCATGCATAAACGTTAAAAACATTTATCTCCGCATCAAAATACACCAAAAAGCGAGCTTTCAAAGTTCTTGTGCAAGTATTAGCCACATATAAACTCACATATACACACATTGATCATCCAAAAGGCAATAGAGATGCAGATTTGCACTTCCTGAGATTTGCTTTTTCAAAAACTGCTCCAATAATATCCTAAACACCCTTTTGAACAACCAAGTTGTAGGGATCAGTTTTGAGACTTGATACAGTAAATGTTTAAAGAGGCTATAGTAAAGTAAAGGTTTCCCCAGACATTAAGTCTAGTCATGTCCGACTCTGAGGGGTGGTGTTCATCTCCATTTCTAAGCCAAAGAGCTGGAGTTATCCATAGAAACCTCCAAGGTCATGTGGCCAGCATGACTGCATGGAACGAAGAAGCGCGGTACCTACTGATTTACTCACATTTCCATGTTTTCGAACTGCTAGGTTGGTAGAAGCTGGGCCTAAGAGTGAGAACTCATCCTGCTCCCCAGATTCAAACCGCCAACCTTTCAATCAGCAAGTTCAGCAGCTCAGCGGTTTTAACCCGTTGCGCCACCGGGGGGGGGGGGGAGTAAGAAGCTATAGATAAAAATAATTTATCAAGTATCTTACCATTAAAATCTGCATCGTGGGGTATCTTTGCCCAGTGCTTCAGTCAACCAGCTACATCATCAGACATCAATGGAGTCCCAGTAAGTATTTTGTAGTTTCTTATTTTTTTGGTAACAACACTTAGGCAATATAGCCATCATAGCTCAGCATGAGAGCTCATCATTACAATTTCAAGGCATTTCACAAATTATGCTATATTTAAAGGGAATGAATGTTGAAGTTTCACGAACAAAGTGAAATGCATCACGTTATCACCCACGTAAATGGAGAAGACCTATAAAGCTGTCTTAAACACATGTTCAAAGTAATCTCACATCTTACTGTTAGTGGACTGTGATATTCTCCAATCAGAATAAATTTGTGCAGTAACACATAAATAAGAACATAAGAACATAAGAAGAGCCATGCTGAATCGGACCTCAGCCCATCTAGTCCAGCATTCTGTATCACACAGTGGCCCACCAGTTGTACACAGGGATCTCGAGCAGAAGGGAGGGCAAAACCCTGACCTGCTCCCGATCCCCCACAACCAGTACCCAGGGAAATCCTGCCTACCTCAACCAACTCCGAGGTGGCACTTGAATGCATGTGTAATACTTCTAGGATGTCCTTCTTGTCATTGTGTGTGTTCTCCCACATGCCAAGATTAATATGGCACAGCATCTGTGTAGATACCTCACTCACCAGAGATTCAAAAAAGCCATGAAGGGGGTTGTGAGGCCATACCATCTGGTTTATGCAGACACTAATATATTTACACCAAGAACCCTTATGCACATTAAATCATATTAAATGCTGGATGAGTTGAGTCGCTGGTCTCAAAGCTGTCCCCCCCTTCCTTGAAAGATTGATATTTTACAGGAATAGTCCTAAACAATAAACCTGTCAGATACTGCCACAGTCTCTTCGATACAGTTGTCTGCTTTGAAATCTAAAATTAGTCCTACTCAGCAGTCTAGCTGAAATGAAACAGAGCTCAGAGGCACAAAGACAATAGAATATGACTATTGGCAAGCCGGAAGAAAACAACAGGATCACACAATTCTAGTGCCAACATTCTGTCCAACCATCAGGTTTAAGGAAGTTAATATTATTAAAATGCACTTACGATCTGACAGAGGCATTTGTGTTCGTTGACAAGTTTTTCAAGAGATAAACACTCAATTACATCTGCTTCTGCCAAGGCACCTTCTTTGTCTTGCTTGTTAGCTAACCTAAGGAAAAGAGTAACAGCAGGTCAGAAAATATATTAGGATTGCTTACACCTGTAAAGTATTAAATTCAAGTCCACTCAAAGAGCAGAATCATTAAAATATAGAAAATCTGAATTCATATGAGCAACAGAAGAGAGATGGTAAGAAATGGTTACTGTTTCCAGTACTGCCTATTTTCTGATTATTCTTCTGTAGAATAAGTCACATTTAGATTGGTTAGTCTTCAGAAAACATCATTAACTGTATATTAGTATTGAATAAAAACTTATGATACATTTTAAAAATTAAAACTATCCAGAGATTAGATCCAGACAATTGTACTCGGAAAGATAAGAACTGCTTGTCCATCCTGCTTTTCTCCCCCTTTCCAGCCCCTTGGATGTCCCCACACATCTAACTCCTGAAAATGTATATGGGGATGTATGCTTAATAACTTTTTACAAAAATACCACTCTGGAAATCAAATGATTTCTTATGTGGTAGGAATAACCAAATTGGAAAATATTCCTATGTGAAATTTCAATTGAGGGCATAGTAGAGTTTTCTTAGGTGCAATACAGTTCACTTTAACCTGCTAGTCACAAGAAAAGAGCTATGATGAAAAAGAAATACCTTTTCACACACATAATAAAATATTAACAGTATTGTATTTTTTCATTGGACACAGAATTTCTACATTATTATTATTTCATTTTTATTCTCCCATTGGTGGGATGCAAAGCAGCATACAGTGATTAAGAAACAGAGATTACATAACATACACTTTCAACAAAACACCAGAAGCCAACTAAAGCAGATAACCCATTATCTAAACCATATTCAACCATTAATAAAATACAACATATATTTTAAAATTCCCTAACCTCAGGCCACTGAGGTTATCCATAAAATCAGGTTATACTAAGATCCTAAAATCCTCCATTTTCATTAGGCCATGTCACAACATTACCAGGTCCAATATAACATTCAGATGTTGACATTACCAGCATCCATCTGGCAAATGGCTATTATAAGTTATCTGAGATCCACAAAAGGGTCTTCATTTGTGATCAATAGGCCAACAACGAGGGAAATGATTGCACATCTCTAAGGTGGGAGTTCCAGAACCGTGGAGCCATGACAGAAAAGCCCTCTCTCTCGTTACCACCAAATATGCTTGTGACGGTGGTGGGACCAAGAGAAGGGCCTCTCCTGATAACCTCAGGGCTCGAGTGGGCTAGTAGGAAAAGGTGTAGTCCCTCAAGTGGGCTGGGCCTGAACCATTTAGGGCTTTATAAGCTAAAGTCAGTATAGATGGAAAATACCATGTAACAGGGCTTCAAGACAGACACTGGTCTTTTAAGCAAAAGCATCAAGAAGGTAACCAGAAATCTGGGCAACCAAGAATTCAGAATATTAAGAGGTAGGATTCTAAAGTGCTATTTAGTATCTTGAAGGCATCTCCAAATTGAAGATTTAGCTCACACCACGCCATACACTACTGCACAAGAGTAATGAAATTAATTCTAAAAGATGCATGTACTAGTAGAAGAAATCTTGCTGAAGCATTCACATAAACTACAGAACTTGGTGTTTATAGGAGTCAGTTACTCCCCTAGAAATAATAGCAGAATAACACAAGTGGCTATTTTCTTTACATATTTTAGTACGTTTATCCAGCATTTCTTGGAGTAAAATGCAACCTTCATATTTGTTATTATCTTTCTAATAATGAGACGAGGAATGTTACATAGTGTGTTTAAAGGCAGAAAGGCAATCGAGGAAGGAACAGGAGAGACAGAGACTCTGAACCCAAGTGTGTCTGGGCTATGCACATTTCTAGTTATACTGCTTTATTATCAATTGTCTCGTGGATTCAAACCACCGACCTTCACCATGGCTCCTTTGGAGTAGGAATATTATGTATATATCAAAACTATCAAAATGTATCACTTCAGTACAGGGCTTGGGAAAATTGCATTTTATAGCAAAAGGATGCCAGTAAGTTGAAGGTGAACCCAGCGAAGACGGAGATCTTGTGGCTGGGCCGCCCGGGGGGAGGGGGGAGATCCAGCTGCCGACATTTGACAGCGTGGCACTGTGCCCGCAGTCCATAGTTAAGAGCCTTGGGGTCTGGCTGGACCCCCAGATGTCTATGGAGGCACAAATTGCTTGTGCCTGCAAGACAGCTTTTTATCACCTGCGGCAAGCAAAACGTCTGGCTCCCTATCTTTCCCGTTGCGACCTGGCCACGGTGATCCAAGCCACGGTCATCTCGAGGCTCGATTACTGTAACGCGCTGTACATTGGCCTACCTTTGTCGGCGATCCGGAAACTCAAACTGGTGCAGAACGCCGCAGCCCGCCTGCTGCTGGGAGCCACCAGATCATTCCATATAACACCTCTCCTGCGCGAACTGCACTGGTTGCCAATTGAATTCCGGATCTCCTTCAAAGTGTTAGTCTTGACTTTCAAGGCCTTATATGGTTTGGGGCCAGTGTACTTAAGGGAGCGTCTTACCCATACGTACCCAGAAGATCACTGCGTTCAGAGGGTCTTAACATGCTTGAGGTCCCAGGACTGAAAACCTACAGGCTATCCAGCACACGGCAGAGGGCGTTCTCGGTGGCTGCCCCGGTTCTGTGGAACTCGCTGCCGGCCGAGACGCGAGCCCTGCGGGACCTGATGGCCTTCCACAGGTCATGTAAGACCTGGCTGTTCAGGCAGGCATTTGGCCTGACCGGTGCTTGAACTGCCAATCCCTAGCCGTGCTGCCACTGCTACTTGAATCAGCTTGTCTGATTAGTGTGTTTTTAGGTGATTTTGTGTTTGTAACCGACCATGATGTCATGGTATTTTAGGGTGTTTTTAGGATGTTTTATCTTGATGTGTTTATATGCCTGGAAACCGCCCTCGGGGAGGGTGGTTTAGCAAATTGAAATAATAAATAAATAAACACGTTTTATTTTATTCCTGTGAAAATTTTTCAGATCGATTTGATACTTTTTGGAAACAAGCTTCACATTTATATTTCACTTTCCCCCCAAAGTATTTAAGAGAGCATATTTGATTCTACTGTTCACCCCAATTTTTAATTTCAGACTAGCAGAAATGCACTGTGTATTAAGATTTATTCTTCTGAAGAGTTCAAATATTTGCCTATTCAACAACTAAGACTCAAAGGACTAGTAAAATGGTGTATTTTCTTGGATAACCTCCCACAGAGCTGTAAAGGAACAAAACTGTAAGTAAAAACATCCCACTTCATGCATTCAGATGGAAGTATTTCATATTAATGTCAATGGACAACTCAGGAACCCAAACAGCAATTTCTCTGCTCCTTTTTTCTCTAACTCCTAATGATGATCTTTTTGCTCTCTGTGGTTTCCTAACTCATTTTGAGGTCATATATTTTATAAATTCTCTGCAGTTTGTATGCCAAGAATCTAATGTTCAGGGGATTTATTTTTTTTGGAATGAAATCGTATTAAGCAACAGGTATTTCCACTGCAAGGCAAAAAGTACAATAAGGAGGGAGGCAAGCAAAAGCACTTCCTGGTATTGCCTAATTATAATAGAATGGCCCGCCTTGGAAGCAAGACTAGGTCTCCCAACAGGCAGAACCAGATTCTCCAACCGTAAAGTAACCAATTTGCTATTCTACTGTAGTATATCGTCACCAGTCAATATTCTCACACTCCACAGCTTTCCAAGATGTATTTTCCAAGTGATTATTAAGCTCTAGGAAGATTAAGCAAAGCAGAAACTGTTTTAAAGGAGCTCATACTCCAGTGTTATTATTTATGCGCACAAGGATATTGTGAATTACCTTAAACTTCAGATCCTAAAGCAGACACACAAGAGACTGCCGAAACATCGGGATTTTTTTTTAAAAGGTAAGTAGATTATTTTTATTTTGGATTAAATTATACAAAATAGTGCACTGTGAAATTTAAAAGGCTCAGGATGACTTTAAAACAGTGGGTGTTTGCCCTTTGCAAAACTAGAAAATGTTTCAGATAGATATGTTTGTAGAGCTTTATTACTTAGATACATGAATACTAATTTGCTATGCATGTTTTGTGTGCCTAAACTAGTTTCTCTTGGACGTAAGCCAGGAGCAGCTTAAAGACGAGAGCTCACTTTTAATTTTCCAAGTCAATAGAATCTTTCTTTGCACAAAGTTCTCATTTTAAAACCAAGGAAAGCTTACAAGAAAAAAAAATACTTCAAGCTATATCCTGGGAGAGTGGGTTACGTCACCGATAAAATGCTAAGAATATCAAGCCAAATGCGAGGTTTATTTTATTTATACATTAACTTGCAAAACATATTTTGATGTGAGAATGTTTTTTTCATTATAATATTCAAAAATACAGTGGAATCAAGCTGAAATAGATTCTGAAATGCCTCTGGGAACTTTTATTACAACTGAAGAGCTTCAGCAATTTTATTTTAGGAATCATGGGAAAAGGGAGTGTATGTGTACATTTGAAAGAAATGACATCATCTCACATTTATGAAAAAAATATGAATACTGTATGCAGAAATTCTATCAGTCAAAGGTTGTGCTCAGAGATAACGTATAGAGCTAAACAAGTTCCGAATGCAAAATTGTTGAAGGATTTCCACAATCCTCAAATGGTTTGGGCTATTTTGCATCTTTGCTGCGGGGTTAAGAGATTGTGTATATATTTTAAAGTGTATGTAATATTTTGCAACAAGAAATTAGTGTGGGGTTGCCACTGCTGAATCCTGAATTATAGATCAGAACTTTTCAAACTTTAGATGTCCAGAAAGCTCTTCATACAGAATTATCTGCAAAAATCGCCCTCAAATCTGCCACAGGACCTATGTCTCTTACAAAAAAAACCCACCCCAAAACAAAACAAAAATCCAGGTTAAGTTAATCCATTGTTTAAGTAGAGGCAGAAACAAATCTGCAATGATACAAAATTTCCAAGACATAACAATTTGTCAGTTAAAATGTTTGTGGAGAATGGAGTTTTTTTAAAATGTCAGAAGCGACTTGAGGAAATGCAAGTCGCTTCTAATGTGAGAGAATTGACCACCTGCAAGGACTTTGCCCAGGGGGCACCCAGATATTGGATGTTTTACCATCTTTTCTCATGTCCCCGCATGGGGAGCTGGAGCTGACGGAAGGAGCTTCACCCGTGCTCTCCCCGGATTCGAACTTCTGACCTGTCGGTCTTCAGTCCTGCCGGCACAAGGGTTTAACCGGAGAATGGAGTGACATCAAACAATATTGACTTATCCAAATAATTAAATGATTCTAACATTCTAACGTTAAAGTGATCTCAACCTTCATTGTTTAAACCTGAACATTATATAACAATTACAAAATGTAAAAGTGCTGCTTATAAAGTCAATAGGTTTCTCAGCAAGTAATTAGCCGCATTTATAGGTCTTTCTCAACACCATGCTTAGTGCTATCTTGATTATGTGTGACCCACACCTTTAGTTTCACTGTAAGCAAGTGTGTGTGTTGCACACTCCTCCTCATTTCTGAATTACACTGTCTTAACCCAATCATCTGTACCTTGCATAATTTGGATCATGAATCTGGAAAAAATAGATCTTTCCAGATGTTTTTGTAAGTACTATGCTTGCTATGAACCCAAATCTAGCACTCTTAATGCTAATGAAGTAGGACAAAATGAAGAGTACTAGGGGTGTTTTCTGATTATTATAAGAATCGAATCATAATGAAAAGTACCATGTTTCCAATATACAAAAGACTGTTTTATATGCACAGAATGAACTATGTTCCCCTCAAACACCAAAAACCAGAAAGCACAAATTAGAAGAGACTTTTGTTTGTTTTGTTTTTTAAAAAAGGAAAATGAGATTTGAAAATCCAACACTTCTTGCATTGTGAGGTTAAGGGAAAATTTAGCATCTCAGTTTTCATTACTAGTTTTTTAATAAAAAAAATCAAACAACTACAACAATTATCCACCAAAATCAGATAAACATCAATTATCAGTTTTATTAAAGTAAATCTAAATCACTGTTCATGTTTTTGAAAGCTTAGTACCTAGAAGCAAAGAGATGTCTCAGGGACTTCCAGAAACAAAACACCATGACTAAAAATGCCTTGTACTATTTGCTTCTAAAGTCAATCCTAAAAAGAGAAGCAGCCAGATAAAAGTATTTGAAGAAGACTTTAATGCCCAACTTTATATGGGAATTGGTGTTCCTTCTGATACGGTAATGACAAAACTGACAATGCTTTCAAAATCACTGTTTCAAACTGTGCAAGGAAACAAAAAGGACTTAGTGAGTAGCCTATTGCATAATGAGGGCATTTTGTATTGATGTATCTCATGTTCGCTTACTGTAATATCTGGGCACAAGTATAACACTAAAAAGAGTGTGGGTCCTGAAGCAATTTATTTATGTTAAACATGATTGTTCATAAATGAAAATTCACAGAGGAAAAATTATTTTAACATACAAACTCTCACTAAAGTGAATTACTTATTCTTAAGGGTACAAGATAGCTTTCTTTGCTTAGTTTGTTTCTATAGTGAGACTGACATGGTTTCCTAGAATCATAGAGTTCGAAGTGACTCCAAAGGCCATCAAGTCCAACTCCCTACCATGCAAGAATCCATAATCAAAGCACTCTGTCAGATGGCCATCCAGACTCCGTTTAAAAACCTCCAGAGAAGGAGATGCCAACACACTGCAAGGCAGCATATTTCACTGTCAAACAGCTCTTACCATTGGGAAATTTTTCCTAATGTTTAGGTAGAATCTCTTTTCCTGAAATTTGAAACCATTGTTCCATGACTTAAGTCTTTGGAGCAGCAGAAAACAAGTTTTCCCCCTCCTCAATGTGACATCATTTCTAATATTTAAAGTCTTCTTTTCTCCAAACTAAACATACCCAACTTCCTAAGCCATTCCTCATAGGGCCTGGTTTCCAAATCTTTGATCATTTTGGTTGCCCTTCGCTGGATATGTTTAATCCTTTTTGAATTGTGGTGCCCAGAACTTGACACAGTTATTCCAGGTGAGGTCTAACCAAAGGAGAACAGAGTGGGACTATGACTTCCCTCAATCTAGACACTATACTTCTATTGATGCAGCCTGGAATTGCATTGGCTTTTTTAGCTGTTGCTTTGTTGTTAGTGTTAAGTGCTGAATATTCCCCAATTACAGTGCAATACAGGATAGCAACCAATTTTTAAAGGGTGTATTTTTAATAATTGGAAGGAGTTAATTTTTGTTATATATTCCGTTTAAGCCAAGATAGCCTTATTTTGTCATATGAAAATAGCATTGCTATTTAACTACAGAGCTATCAGAGATAATATATTGATGATAGTAAAATATGTGTGAGACTGTGCCAGGAGGGATTTTTATGTCATCTTTCTTGTAGTCATCACTCCTGCTTCCAAACAGAACTTTTCAAATGATCTATTCATTTACTCTATTTGTATCCCGCCTTTCTCTACCTGGAAGGGGACTCAAGGCGGGTTTTACATATGGCAACTATTCAATGCCTTTGAACAACAGACAGTTAAAATACATTAAACTAAAAATTAAAATTGAATGCATATTAAAACATAAAAACATTGCAATCATTACTAAAATCAAGTGTTTTGAATACTTAAAACATTATTACACTGTATCTTTTATTATAGGAGTAACATAGTTTTGCAATTGTAGAATACAGCCAGAACAAATGTTGCTTTACATAGATTTTCTTTCCTTGTAAATTGCAGTTTTCCCAACAACTGGCACTGAAATATGCTTCCCCAATATATTCCCAAACACTCATTGTATTCTAAGGAAAGTGGGTTGAAGTCTATATTTAGAACAGTTACAAGGAAGGACTGGAAATGATTTCTCAATATTAAATGTGGGATCCACTTCGAGAGGAATAAGTAGGTCACACTCAGGAGCTGTATGTGGATATTTCCATTTCCTAACTTCAATAAATTCCCTAGATATGTCATGCAAATTCGTATTCTAGGTCTAATTTTTAAATTATTATGTAAATATGCACGTAAGGGACCATATTTTGCCTGCATTTACACATATTTTGTTTTAATACATAGTTAATATGGACAAACACAACATCCAATCCTATTTCATTAATTCAAATACGTCCCTTTTTATCCAAGTTGAAGGCAATGTCATAAATTTATTTATTTATTTATTTCAGGCTTTTACCCCGCTCTTCTCAACCCCCGAGGGGGGAGTCAGAGTGGCTTACAGTAAGGCACAATTCGATGCCCACACAATAACAATATAAGACCCAAGAACCCTTCAACAATTAAAATACATTAAAATACATTAAAATACAATTACATTAGCATCATACGCATTCATTCCAGATTAAAACAATGTTCTGTCCATAAAAGCATTGGCCCTATTCATCCACTTTCCATTAAAATCCCATCTAAAATGCTGTCTTGTGCTGGTGTGCAAACGCCTGGTCCCACAGCCAGGATTTTACTTTTTTCCTGAACGTCAGGAGGGATGAGGTGGATCGTACATCGATAGGGAGCGCATTCCACAGGCGGGGAGCCACCACCGAGAAGGCCCTCTCCCTCGCCCCCACCAGCCGCATTTGAGAAGTAGGCGGGAGCAAGAGCAGGGCCTCCCCGGATGATCTTAGATTACAAGGTGGGACGTAGCAGCTTTAAAGTAAGCTGGGCCAGAACCATATAGAGCTTTAAAGGATAAAACCAGCACTTTGAATTGAGTTTGGAATTGGACAGGCAGCCAGTGGAGCTGACACAACAGGTTAACACAAATTAATCTGAAAGGTAATTTTCTTCAGAAAAAGATAAAGAAGTTCCAGTGATTACACTGCCCATGTGACAGAAGAAAGTGTGTTTACATAGCAATATGGTTCCATATGCAAGTCACACACTTGTTGGTCGGTTTGGTAGGGAAAAGTTCCATGTCAATACTGTACACACTCCTTTGTGCAGTTTGGAGACTCTCCAAGCAATCTGCTAGATGGCTGAGTAACTAGTTTTTGAAGACTGAGATACAACCTTCATAGACATGCAACCTGTAGAGTGACAACATGTTTGTGGTTTCTGTGCTTATCATCAGGTATATCAGCTTTGAGCCTTGTAATGACTCACATGAGACACCTTCAAGAGACATGGTTTTTAGCAGTCCTGCCCAGGTCTCACAAACTCAGAGTTTGTGAGTCAATCCACCTTCTCCTGTTGTCTCCCATTTGGGTGCATCTACATTTAAGACTTAAAGCAGCTTGACACGGCTCAATGCTAGGGAATGCTGGGAGTTGTACTTTGGGGAAGCAACAACTCTCTTTGATAGAGAAGGCTGAAGACCCTGTAAAACTACAACTCACAGGATTTCACAGCATGTAGCCACAGCAGTTAAAGCGGTGCCAAATCGCATTAATTTGACATTGTTGACACACCCTTTGCCGAGCATTTCTCCTCCTAATGCCTTGCCTGGTACTTTTTGGGGGTACTAAGATATAAAAACATCCCTCACAGTGTACATGTCAGTCTTCAAACATGGTTAGAATCCTTTCCTATTGCCTACAGCAACTGCACGTGGATAAAGGATGTAGATTTAGTAAAGGAAATCCAAGAATAGAACAACGTATGTATGGAATAAGCAATAGTAATGACAGGAAATCAACATGGTGTTAACAGGCTGCCAGTAAATGCACCAAAGGAATTGAAGTCTTTGTATGTCTCTCAAGGACTACCAGTTAGATCCAAAAAACGAGATCTGTCACTACCAAAAAACATCTGCACCAAAAGAATCACAATTTTATCAATAGGGAACATTATTTTGTGATATGACAGAATATACTGGGAACCACTTCTTTGGAAACATCAATACATGAAAAGATGCTTTCCCTCGGGGATCAGATATGCTGCTTGCTATTAATCAATAATCTATCTGTTTTGTAGAAAGCAACAAAGGTGTCTACATTATTATCTAAATCCAGTATAGTATAATTCGTGAATCACCTTCAAAGTATTGTGGAACATAAATCAGTAGCAGCCTTCAAACATTACTCTTGGAGGTGACAGAATCTTTACAGGATATACTATACTCTTTTTTAAACAAATTTTCAACCACAGAATGGTAAGTGCATACACAAAACAGTTATATTAACTGAAATTAGTGTTTCATACCTGCTTTTTATGTTATAAGTTTTATATTGGATTTTATGTTATTTGTTATTACTTGTCATTATGCAAAAGGCCAAGATATAAATGTATATAAATCCGAGTTTCCCATATCAGTATAATGGTACTTTTTCAGAGTTTACAACGTGTATCAGAATTTGGAATAGACATCAGCAATCTCTCATTGGGAACTTCATTAACCATTTCTCTGCCACTAACATGACTGCCATTTAGAGCTGTACAACTGCCAGATTTCCCTTTTTTAAAAAGTTTTAAAACCACAGATTCACTTCCCTTCATAGGGACTGGTGCAGAAATATTTTCAACTTCCCACAAATGGTCAGCAGATTGTTATGAAGCTACACAGCCCTTCTCCCAGATTATCTTTTCTATATACTTAACTTTCAAATGTAGGATTTCATAAGCACACAAATGAAAGTCTACAAATAGCTTGCTTTAAAACCAAACAGTGCTTTCTACTTCAATCTAGGTGTCAAATACTACAAATATGAGTTCTGCAAAAGGGACTGTGCAGACCTAGTAAGCTCTACAACATGATTAAGAAATTCAACACATTACATACATGCTGTGCCATGCTGCATTGTATACACAAATCATTTCGGCTTGACCAAAAAACAAGAACGAAAGTACTAAAATTGCATAGTGGGCCAGAGTTAGGATGTAAGAAACAACTGGAATGTCACATCATGAGATATATTTCAAAATAACTTCTCAAACCAAATATCTCAATGAGTCTAAGAAAATATGTCTGCCATCATATGTAGTACATTTTCATTACTTATACTTCAGCACTGCCCTGACTTCTCTTTCCTTTGCAAAACTTTTCTCTCATACTTGTAATAGACAGTATAAGCAACAACTAACTGAGATTATTTTACATTCTTAGGTTTATACCACTATCTGGGCGAATACTATACATACAACCATAACAACTTCAGCAGAAAATGAAAGACCGTCTTCAAGAACTTAAACTTAAAGCAAAGCAACTTCAACTCCTAGAAGAAAGTAGCAGGTCTCCTGGTATTGTGGCTGAGGAAGAAGGAGAGCTTGAGCAAGCAGCCGTCATTTTTGAGAAGGAGCCAGTAACCGAAAGGTATCTGAGTGAAATCCAACGACTTCACAGTAATATTAACAACTTGGCCACAGATGTTCAAAAATTCAGTCAGCAGCAAAAGAGCCTGGTGGCTTCCATGAGAAGATTCAGTGTGCTTAAAAAGGAATGCAGTGCCACGAGAGAAATAAAAACTCAAGCAGAACACATTAGTACATGCTTGGACGACTTGTCAAAAACAGTGAAGAAGGTAGAAAAAGAATACGGTTCATCATCGGCTGTTGCAAGGGTTCTTAGCTCTCAGCGGGCAGTCCTGTTCCGTCGCTTCCAAAACATCATGTTTCTGTACAATGATGCCATAACAGCCAAACAAGAAAAATGCACGGGTTTTATTGTGCGTCAGCTAGAAGTAGCAGGAAAACAAGTGTCGGAAGAAGAATTGAATGAGATGGTTCAACAAGGGAAATGGGAAATTTTCAATGAAAACCTGCTCACTGAGGTCAAGATCACCAAATCCCAACTGACTGAGATTGAACAAAGACATAGAGAACTGGTCAATCTGGAGAATCAGGTAAAAGACTTAAAAGGCCTCTTCATCCAAATCTCACTTTTGGTAGAAGAGCAAGGTGAAATGATCAACAGCATTGAAATGGAAGTGACAAATACTGAGGACTTTGTTCAGGCTTCCAGAGAAAAGTTCCAGCTGGCAGCAAAGTATCGAAAGAAACATCCTTGCAGAGCATTATGCTGTTGCTGCTGCCCCTGCAGCTAATGAAGAGGAATCTGGGCAGCTCAATCTTTGTTGCAATAGCCTTGACCAGGCATGTGATGGACAGACTAGAGCTTGATGAAGGGCAAATTGCTGCCTACAAGCCAAGGACACATTTTGTTATATTATTAAACTTTATTTTCTCAAGTGAGAAAGTAGCAATAATATGCCTAGCCATTTTATCCACCAGTTTGGATAAAGGGAAATGTAAACTTATTGCAAAAGAAGCTAAGCTCTTATCTGGAAGGTTCTCATCAAGTTCACAACAATTATATACATTGTTTTTGTGAACAATATGTGACTGGTATTTTTGCTATAAGACTGTTTCAAGATTTTCCCTTACAAATTCCACAGTGAAATACAGGCAGTCCCCAGGTTCCAAACATCTGGCTTACAAATGACTCACAGTTAAGAATGGGGGTGAGACATCAGGAAGTGAGAGAAATCTACCCCTTAAAATGGAAGTTCACTCCTGAAAGAGTTATCATGGGGAAAAGATGTCTCAACTGAAGCTTTATTGCCAATCCTTGTTTCCACAACAAGCCAAAATTTGCAAAATCCAATTATATCAGGGTCGGAAAGTGAGGGGAAATCTTCTGAACAGGGCCCCAGACAGCAAAACAAACACCAAAGGGGTGTTAACCCTTCCCTATGCTATCCAAAGCTTATATGGCCGGAGTTACACTTAAAAAAAATGTTCGGAACTTGGGGACCACCTGTAGGTTAAAAGCAGACAAAACACTGTTACAACATATTATAATCACAAACTTTTCAAGAGCACAATGGAGGCTAACACGGTTAAAATACTGCAATGTGGACAGTCCTGTACAAAAAACAAAGTGGCAATTCTCATGATATTTTGGAAAATGTGTACCTGTAACAGAAGTTTTTGTTTACACTTGAAAATGTATATAGTCCTTTTAAAAGAAACCATTTAAAAATAAATAATATGATTCACATATGTCTGTATATTTTTTTTGTCCAAAGAATTTATTCCAGCAACACAATTTTCTATGTTGGTTAAAGTTGTCTTAGCAACACAATTAATTTGATCTTGTAACCAGGTTTGACATTACTTTTAGTGTCATGGATCCAGCTTTACATATCCTGGGATTTGGGAATTGGCAAGATGTCTCAAAGTTTTGACCAAATTTTTCTAGCACAATCCTCAGAACAGCAGTTCCCAAGCCATTCCTTTTAACACTTAACCTCAGGACATCTTGGGAACTATAGTTCAAGGGGGAACACTAAAGGTCCCTACAAAATAATTTTAATTACCTCTTTAAATTCCAAACCAACGGATTCACTGTTATGTCATACCAATAATCATAGGACTCATAGACATTCAGAAAAGGCTAAAAGATATAGATACAAAGTTTAAAGATAATTAAACATCAAAGCAATGTTTGCTCCAGTTTCCTGATAGGAGTGCCTATGTAAGCAGTAATGATACTGACATAGCAAATACAGATATTTTCTTTTTACTGCATTTCCTCTGAATTACCACCAACAAAGCCCTCCTTTTCCCATGGCCTCTTCAATTACCCTCAGATTCTAAATCTAAAAGTGCTTCCAAAATTACAAAATGTTTTATAGAGAAACAAGGTCATCTGTTTGGGGAACATAACTTCAAAACTCTCTCAGGGCCACAATTTGCATAGTTCTTTGGGTGTCTTCCAAAATATTTATATGTCTATGCATGACTACCATTAAGCTGGAATCCAGCTCAGAGTGAAGACAACATTAAAGAACAATAAAGCTGGGTGTATGTCAATAGAAGTTCCTTCCAACCATCTCATAAATTTGCCCTCAAGTAAATGAGAACATACTGAAAGAAAGAAATCAGATAATCAAAACATAAACCCCAAACTCTTTAAACTTTTTAGCAATCTGACACTTTGTCTTGTTTTCCAGTAGCCTGAACTTGCTACCCCTAATGTCAAGATACAATCATAATTATTCAGAAACAAATGGCTTTTCCATGTAAGACAACAACTATTCTGTCAGCAAATGTTAACTCTCTCTCTCATTGTCAGATTAATGTTCCAAAATGCAAATTTCTCTTTTTAAGAAAGCTAGTTTATCTTCACTCTGAAGACAATACCATTATAATATCCACTGTTTGTTATGTAAAGTGCAACTCTATCACTGGTGCACTGGTGCGAGACAAGCATAAATATATGCGTGGGAAACATTAAATTAACCAATGCTGACAATTTACATATTAGAGAAGTATAAATAAATGTTTTGTTGTAACTGAAAGAAAAGACCACAAAAGATGTGAGATGTTTTAGTGGAAGACTAAAGTTAAAGAGAGCTAAAACGAGAACAAATGTTTTGGTGTAACATTATCTGGAATGCCACTATACATTAAGAATGACAAGGAAATGCTTTCCATTTTGCTCTGAGCTTATTTTATAAAATAATTAATTATGTCCAATATAACTGGTGACTTTTCATACATTCTACATTTTCTGAAAAAGTACAAAAACTACAAGAGGTATTTCACTTTTAGATACTGGAATGAGATATAAAGCTGTGACAAATCATGGGCAATCAACAGTTTTCTCTTATAATTATCATGGAAGCGGCAACTGAGACAGGTATGAATCTTCAATTTTAGGCAGGGGTTATGAAGCTGGGAACAATGTTAGAAATGAGAATCATGGCCGAACAGTCATCAGTTCCTAATCTCCATCTTCTAAATACAGGCAGTCCCCAAGTTACAAACATCAGTTTTATACACAACTCATAGTTAAGAAATCTACCCCTTGGAAGGAAAATTCACTCCTGAAAGAGTTATGAACTCATCTCTCAACTGAAGCTTTATCACCAATCCTTGTTTCCACAACAAGCCACATTTTTCAAAATCCATATATCACAGTGATAGAAAGTGAGGTGAAATCTTCTGAACAGGGGCACAGATAGCAAAACAAACACCACATGGGTGTTAACCCTTCCCTACGCTATCCAATGTGCGCTCTCTCTCTCTCTCTCTCTCTCTCTCTCTCTCTCTCTATATATATATATATATGTGTGTGTGTGTGTGGCTGGAGTTACACTTAAAATGTACCGTATGTTCAACATAAAAACAAACCTATGCAACCTATCTTGTTCGTAATGTGGGAACTGTCTGTATATATAAACATGAAGCCTTGCCTTGTATAAAACCATAGTATTCCTATTTTATTCAAACTTAAGAATGTCTGGCTTGGTTGCACATAATAAACAAGAACATATCTTAGTTAGCATTAATTTAAACAATCCTGATCTGTTAAATGTGATTAAGACTGATTTTTCTGTTCCAGGTAAAACAGTGGACTTGGCCCAAACACTCCCATTATTTATGTAAGAAAATCAAACCATTCAAAAGCATTCACAATTCACTGTACATGTCTATGTTGCTATTTGAATTTTAGAATTTCTTGTACTACAGATTAAAAAGTAAGTATGAAAGGATCCCCACGAGCAGAATTTATTTTTTAACTCTAATATTTAAAGTTATTTTTTCCACAAGTGTGGTTTGTAAAAAACAGTCCATCCCATTTTGCAAGATCAGTACATACTAGTTGTTGCAAAGCCAGTCAGGTCTGTTAGGCAAAGTATATCTAGCTAAAATCTCATGTAAGTTTCTCTTCAAAAGAACTGCTTCTTCAAAACATACACAGCCTTGTAGTTTAACATCATCCAAAGGAACAGATATAGGAAAAAATACCCAGCACAAAATAGAGGATTTTATATCTGCCAATAGGTCAGATCTGTTAATACTTAGAGCAAAAAGGTTTTATCTAACTGAACTTGAAAAACTGATACTGATGGCATTTTATGACATAAATTCAACAGAACATCCGAGTTTCCCCAAATTAACTGTCTTGCCCATACACAACTAGCCTACTACCCAACTCTGTTTCAATAGGCATATTTCAGTGGTGGGAAACTTCAGCCCTCAGATGACCTTTTCTGAAACCTTGTGATTAGACAGACTAGTTGGGGCTGATGGGAATTCATCTGCAATGAGCAGGACAGTTTCCCCAGCACTATTTTCTTTTCCTGGAGTGTGATCCATGGACTCTCAAGCAGGGTTTCAACTAATGTTGGACTAATGAAAAGAATTTTCAGCAGAACTAATCACAATATCAAGCAATTACAGGATATACCAGAAGGTTCCCAAAGAAGTGCGGTATCATATTGGTATTTTCTCTCCTAGACATTATCTTTCTTTAAGAGGCCTTTGATTTGCCTTCTACCTAACCTACAGGCAAAGAAACAGGTGTATCAGAGTGAATTATTTTATGTTAAACAGTTAACACAACAACAACAAAAACCCATGGACTTATGACAGGCCATTTACCTACACTGCAACAGCACTATACTATTTATGTACCCTGTAGGTAAATAAAAAAGCTGCTGGTTAAACATGTTTCAAAAAGAAGCAATATTGGTAAAACCAGCTAAGCAAGGTTCATTTTATACTAGTTTTTCTAGGGGAGACTGGAGGGGGAAGGGATCAATCAGGGGAAGGGACCCAGTGACTTAACCAGCAGAAAAATCATAAGTACATTTGTCAAGGTTTAACGTGGTGAGGATTCCTGTATCTTAATGGTTATGTGAAAGAGGGAATTTCAGCAGGCCTTGTTAACTGGTTGTGTGACAAGTCAGACCTGCTGAAATTCTCTCTTCTACTGAATATACCTTGCCAGCTTCCAATGCTTATCATAAGAGATGTGGTATGGATAAGAAAACAAAGGGAGAACTTTTTTCCTTCAAAGAAAATGTAGAAAGTATGAGACTGCTTATTTCGCAATGTGATCAAACCAAAAGATAAAGGCATTGACACAGTTCTGCTGATGGAAAAATATAGACACTCAGCTCGGGTTTGGGAGTTGTTATGCGGTAACAACTTTTGAAAACAAAGTACAGCAACCTCTTGACTACATGGTTTGAAGACAGCGGATAAAGGGGGCGGGGAATCTCTGCCCAGTTCATTACTGATTAATTTCTTTTTTCTATTACTCAGTTCCACCCACCTCTTACTTATTTCTCATAAAGAGGTTATTCTCTGCTGAAGAAAATTAAAATATAAAGAAAGCAATTTACAACGGATATGTAAAAACTTAAAAGAACCTTTTCCAAAAAGCCATTTCAGTGCTCTCAAAGAGCAAAGAGAAAGTCACCTTTACATAGCTACCCACTGTCCCACCCCACTGGTCATACCTTTTGTAACAATGAACTAATTTGTCTTATTCTCCATTAGTAGTTCCTTTCAAAGCACCTGCTACGAGAAGCCACAAAGTGCTAAAGACCAGACAGATTTATTAGAGTGGCACAGAGACAAGCTACAGGAGTCCTTGCTCCATTTTTCATCCTGTAAAAAGCAAAAAGCAGCAAATCCACTGTTCCATGGGAATAACATCCACTGTACACAATGAGTCTCACTTCAGAGTAAAAACAGCGAGAACTCAGCAGTAACTTTCCTTGAATTAATGGAAAAGACTTCCCTGCATCAAAACAAAGGTTTATGTCTCGTTCTACAGACCTTGCACTCCCCTCAAATTCTGACCTTGCACTCTCCTCAAAATCCAGAAAGCTAGGAAACCTATAAGATTGGGCACATTTTGAGAGATGATACAGGGACTGAAAAATGAGGGAGGGTAATGGTGGAAATGCTTGCCACTGAAGTTGACCAACAGAGCTGCACTATCAGCAGTTATGAAATTCTAAACTATTTCCCTAATTACTATATAGGTACAGAGAATGACGGTAAGGGATTTGTTAGAATCCAGTTTCCACTTTCCACATAGAATCATTTTTCTAAGGAAGAAGTGGTTAGTGCCAAAATTATTTGCATCTTCCATTACTCCTTGTTGCATTAAACATTCCTACTTTTACTAACATCTTTCTTCTGAAGCAGTGTTTAGGGTTGAAAAGGTAGTGTGTCTACTAAATGGGAAGAACAAAAATGGAATTAATTTTGTTATGTTACATCCAACTGGCACACAATCCTTCCACATTGTTAAGGGCAACGCTCTGTTGAAGACTGGCAAGAAGCAAGATGTGTTTCAACACTGGAAGTTCCCCCTGATGATAAAATCGGGTAATAATTTTTTAACAACTATGGAAAGTCAAAACCTTGTACTGAATGTTTAGAGTAATAAACAAACATTGTGCCCAATAGTTGCTGATCCAAATAAAGTCTTCCTTATAATTTGTTTAAGCTCCAAGTAAAAACTCCTACAGTACTTAAAATTTGAAATCTATGTTTTAATATTTTACGTCTGGGCTCCAAATATATGCTACCTCCACCTTCCCATCTACTCTGACCAGTCCAATGTTCAGGGATCACTGGAGTTCTTAAAACACTGAGAAGAAAAATAACATAAAATTGTAAAAATGTAAAAGTATAAGATCATTGCATAATGGATTTTCACTTCTAACTTTGCTTTCACAAAAATAACCTAAAATGTACTGTAAACACTTGGTGGAATGTCAGGCCCAGTAGTAACTTGATGAATGTATTTAGGGTAGATAAGAATAAGATGCAGGGTCCAAATCAGTTTCAACATGACTCTGTAAATAATTTGTCTTCTGAGAGGATGTGTTACGAACATACTTCTTCCTGACTGCATGACAGGGATGCTGATTGAAACAAAGCTTCAAAGGGCTTTAAAAAACATGCTTTTGATATGGAAAAGGCACAGAGTTTATTTTTGTAGAAACCGAGGACAGGAATTTTCCATTTTGAAATAAGCAATACTCTCTTTGGTTGACAAGAACTTGCACAAAGTTGGAGATTGATAAACAGATCTTGGAAGAACAGCAGCAAAAAGTGTATCTACTCCTGACTTCCTCATCCTATCTTACAAGACAGATCACTACTTCTATCCCATTATACACAAGTTCAAAGTATATGTTAAGGAGAGTTATGTGTGCTTGTTATGCATTTTACAGATTAGGAGGTTCATTTTTATATATATATAAAAACATATTCCCTTCCAGCTATAATATAAAATAGCTGATTTTTACTCTCTTATCACATAATACTTAAATGGCATTGGATAGCATTTCTTTTTTCATTTATGGAAGAGAAAAATTATGTCACTATCTGATACTATGTGCACTTATCAGAGATCAGTTCTTCTCTACTCTGAATATAAAAACCTCCCATTCTTTTTTCCACAAAATATATCCTTCAAACAGTCCTTCTATGTGCTAAAGGATTTTAAAGGGAAAAAAGATTCACATTTCCAAAGGTGTTAGATGAAGAGCCAGTGAAGTGGTTTGAACATAGAACTATGACTCTGGAGACCTGAAATTGAATCCCTGTGCAGTCAAGGAAACCCACTGAGTGACCTTGGGCAAGTCACACTCTCTCAGCCTTAGAAAAAAGTGAAAGGCAAAGGTCTCTGAGCAAACCTTGTCAAACCACCCTCCCCCCCAATGATAGGTATATCGTACATTGCAAATGATTTGAACACACATGCAATAGGCTTGTTTGATATATTTTTTTAAAGGTTCAAAGCTCGTTTCAGATGTAGGGGGCGCTGGCTATTTGATTTTGAAATGATTTCTGAAATTTTCTGGAACAAAGTCGGAAATATCTGAAATTTCTGAATCGCTTCGTTAATGGCAGACACACATGCGCAGTAGGAAAGAAACAGCACTGGCACTGGGGAAACTTCAGGGGATTGTCCCTCCCTCATTTTTAGACCAATCGTGATGAAACTTGCTACACTCATAGAAAACATGGATCACTGTTAGCTCGCCAAATTTAATAACTTTTGACTTATCCATGGATTTTTGGCAAATTTTCAAAGGTTTTATAAAAAGTTTTTATAGACTGACCCATCTTAAATACAAGCTCTGAATGGAAATATTCTATAGGCAGCCATGGCTCAGGGAGAGCATGCCGGCCTAATAAACATAAGTCCATGGGTTTGATCCCCCTCCCCTGCCAAGGAAAATTGTTTTTTTTAAATAATAAAGAAAATATATTCCTGGTTTGAATTTTGGAAGTGTTTTTCTTGTTTCTTTATGTGGTCTTTACTTTTAAAGTAATTGTTCTACTCCAGAAACTATGTGTGGCACAAACTGTGTTAATTTGAGGGAGAACATAAATCATATACAGAGAAGACCCCATCAAGGGACATCTAGACTGACCCCTTCTTTGGGGTCTGTCTATATATGTTGTGTGTCTATGGCACTGAATGTTTGCCATGTATATGTACATTGTAATCCGCCCTGAGTCCCCTGCGGGGTGAGAAGGGTGAAATATAAATACTGTAAATAAATAAATAAACACGGTTTCTCACCAAAGGGAAGAGAATGGGGTCTCAGGAGCACAAGACAATGAGACAACAGAAGACATGTGAAGCCTTTGAGGCAATTTTATATGCATGAGAGATGTAGTTTCTCAAAGTACCTTAGCAAGCCAGACTCCCTGGTGCAGCAATACTAGGGGACTCTAAAGGAATGGATGAAAGAAGGAATGTCTTCAAGTTTTGGGAGAATCGGGGCTAGACTGACCCCACTACAGGAAAAAGAAGAACTGGCTTCCCACTGAAGTATAAATTCTGACTTGGTTTTACTACAGGGCTACCGTGGCTCAGGGAGAGCGTGCCGGCCTCATAAGCAGAAGTTCGTGGGTTTGATCCCTGCCAGGGGAAAATGGCAAAAAGAAAAAATTGTGGAAAATAATGGCAAACAGTGAGAGGCAGGGCATAGGGAGTCAAGACACATGTTTTGCTGAAAAGGAAGGTGTGGAGAGTCATGGAGGCTCCCCTTTTGTGGTGGACACGTGCTACCTTTATTGCAGAGGAAGGGTTTGATGCCTTCTCTTTAGACACCTTTGTAGATTCAGTTTATTTTATATTTAGACAAAGACTGCTGCTCGACCATTTCAGCTAATGAGAAGCAAGGCAGTATGGAATTATTCTGAAATGTTCAGATGTCTCCCATGGTTATTTTGATTTTCAGAACCATTAAGCAAGCAACTTTGGTAAAGCCTAAACAAACAGTTTTAAAACCTGTTAAACTACAGTACATTTTGCAATCTCTACCACTGGGGGCTTGGCCTTCAAGAATAACTGTGCTTAGCCACGCCCACCTCATCGCTCTTTGCATCGCTACTTGGCAGGGAAGGGAAACCCTGAGATTTTAACTGCTGTTAAACTACAGGACCTTTTGCAATCTCTACCACTGGGGGCTTGGCCTTCAAGAATAGCTGTGCTTAGCCACACCCACCTCATCGCTCTTTGCATCGCCACTCACCAGGGAAGGGAAACCGCAAGATTTTAAAACTGTTTGTTTAGGCTTTAGCAAAGTTGCTTAATGGTTCTAAAAATCAAAATAACTAGTGCTAACTAATGAACAAGATCTCGTTCAAGATGTCCTTGTAACTGAGCCCATAGGTACCAGTGACCACAACACAATAACCTTCAACTTAAGTTTGGATAGCAAACTGTCAGTGAAAACTAACACAGAGACCTTAAATTTTCAAAAAGGGAATTTCACCAAAATGAGAAAAATAGTAAAGAACAAACTAAAAGGAACAGTAAAAAAAATCAAATCCCTCCAAAATGCTTGGAAACTGTTTAAAAATACTTTAAAACAAACCGAACTAAAATGCATTCCTAAAATAAGAAAGAGGCCGGGAAAGTCCAAGAGGACATCGGCATGGCTTACAAATGAAGTAAAAGATGTGATTGGAAAGAAGAAAAACTCATTTAAGAAATGGAAGGCTCTTCCTACTGAGGAGAACAGAAAGGAACACAAGCTCTGGCAAACTAAATGCAAAGCAACCGTCAGGAAAGCCAAGAGAGATTTTGAGGCACATATAGCTAAGAACATTAAAAAAATAACAAAAACTTCTTTAAGTACATCAGAAGTAGAAACCCAACTAGAAAAGCAGTTGGGCCACTTGACGAAAATGGTAAGAAAGAGACAATAAGTGAAGACAAGGAGATTGCCGAGCGGCGAAACGACTTCTTTGCCTCCGTTTTCACACAGGAGGACAGACAACATATGCCTGCAGCTGAGTCAGTTTTTTCAGGGAGGGAATTAAATGAATTAAGCCAGATAGAGATAAACAAGGAAGATGTTCTCACATGCCTTACTAAACTAAATGTCAACAAATCACCAGGGCCAGATGGCATCCACCCCAGAGTTCTTAAGGAACTCAAGTGTGAAATTGCTGAAATTCTAGCCAAAATATATAACCTTTCTCTAAGATCAGGCACTGTACCCGAGGACTGGAGGGAGGCAAATGTAACTCTGATCTTCAAGAAAGGATCCAGGGGTGATCCAGGAAATTATAGGCCAGTTAGTCTAACCTCAGTTCCAGGCAAAGTGATGGAAACCATTATTAAAGAAAAATTACTAAGCACATAGAAGAACAGGCATTGCTGAAGGAAAATCAACATGGTTTCTGCAAAGGCAAATCATGTCTTACTAACTTGTTAGAATTCTTTGAGGGTGTAAATAAACACATAGATAAAGGGGACCCAGTCGATATTGTTTACCTTGACTTTCAAAAGGCTTTTGACAAAGTCCCTCACCAAAGGCTCCTAAATAAGCTCTTCAGCCATGGAATCAGGGGACAGGTCTTGTCCTGGATTGGAACCTGGCTAAACTGTAGGAAACAAAGGGTGGTAATAAACGGACATTTCTCTGGGTGGAAAGAGGTGAGAAGTGGGGTACCCCAAGGTTCAGTTTTGGGTCCGTTACTTTTTAATTTATTCATTAATGACCTGGATGTAGGAGTGAATTCTGAGGTAGCAAAGTTTGCAGACGACACTAAATTGTTCAGGGTAGTTAAAAATGAAACTGATTGTAAAGAGCTCCAGAAAGATCTCTCGAAATTGAGTGAATGGGCAACAAAGTGGCAAATGCATTTTAACCTAAACAAGTGTAAAGTCATGCACATCGGGGCAAAGAACCCCAACTACACCTACAAATTGATGGGGTCAAAGCTTTCCGAGACAAACCAGGAAAGGGATCTTGGGGTTTTGGTGGACAGCTCAATGAAGATGTCAACCCAGTGCGCTGCAGCAGTAAAAAAGCAAATTCTATGCTTGGCATGATCAGGAAGGGAATCGAAAAATAGGTCGTCAAATGTTGTATTGCCTCTCTACAAATCTATGGTGAGGCCACATCTGAGTACTGTGTACAATTCTGGTCACCGCACCTCAAGAAGGATATAATGGAACTGGAAAAGGTACAGAAAAGGGCAACAAGAATGATCCAAGGGATGGAGCAGCTCCCTTACGAAATCAGGTTGCAACGCCTTGGTCTTTTCACCCTTGAAAGACGGGGTTTAAGAGGTGACTTGATCGAAGTGTATAAAATCATGCATGGGATAGAAAGGGTGAATAGAGAAAAAATATTTTCTCTGTCACACAACACTAGGACTAGGGGGCACTCCCTAAAGCTCCAAGGTAGGAAAGTTAGGACTAATAAAGGGAAATATTTCTTCACCCAGAGGGTCATTGGGTTATGGAACTCACTTCCAGAGGAGGTTGTGACAGCGGTCAGCCTGGACAGCTTCAAGGCAGGATTAGACAGATTCATGGATACCAGGGAATCAGTAGCTACTGAAATGGACATCCAAGTGCCACCTCTGTGTTGATGGAGGCAGGCAGGATTTCCCCGGGTACTGGTTGTGGGGGGTCGGGAGCAGGTGAGGATTTTGCCCTCCTTTCTGCTAGAGATCCCTGTGTACAACTAGTGGGCCACTGTGTGACACAGAATGCTGGACTAGATGGGCTGAGGCCCGATTCAGCATGGCTCTTCTTAATAACCGTGGGAGGCAGAATAATTCCGAACAATGGGTAAGTGGTTCAAATTCGGATTTGCCCCTCCCACTTTTCCTGCATGGTTTGAAATTGGTTCAAAAGTCCAAATTCAGTAGATTTTTCTGAATTTTAGGTTTTTCCGAACCGAACCTATTTACCTGTTTAGAAAACAGGCCTAATATGCAACATACACTTCCGTCTATTGTAGTACCGTTGTGGAAAGCTGTGAATTCCCAAGTGTTGCTGGATTCCTACTGCTAGGAGTCACAGCAAGAATGGCCAGTGTGTAAGACTGTTGGACACTATCTGATTGTAACATCTGAAAGGCTACAGTCATCCACCTGGACTGCAATGTGTCCCTTTATGAGGCAATAAATGCAATCACTTCCTCAATTAAGAAACTAAGGTGCTGAAGGCCAAAGCACAGGAGCTACTGAAAAAACAGAAGGGAATCAGCATGCTCAGGTAAACTTCAAGTTTAAAGAAATGCTATTTTCAAATAAGGGGTGAAAACCCAAAGGGAGTAAGCAAGAAAAGAAAAGAAAAGAAATAAGAGAAAAAATATTCTTGCTTCTGTCTCCCTTCATTCCAAAATAATACTACCTGAAGTTCTAATGTGCTCTGTAGTCAAGGAATACTGAGTTGAGAGAACATTTTAAAAAAGAGGAGGAGGGAATACAATGCCTACTTTGAGCTCTTTATAGCCTCCTGTAGGAATATGGTTGGCTAAACAGGACTATGGCATTTCTGATGCAGACTGCACTTCTACTTTCTTAGGATACATTATAGTGTGGAGAAAGGAAGGGTCACCCAGAACTAAGGCAATGAATTTTACATAGCCTGCATCGTCCTATAAGGAGGAGTATCTGAATCAAGGGTAAAGACATTTTAATCCCTCGTCCCCCACCCCAATTGACGAATGCTATTTAAAATAACAGAGAGAAAGGAGAAAAAGTTTTCTGAGGGAAAAAAATATGCCAGGCTATGATTCAGTCAAGTCTGTGGCTGAGAAAACTATGAGATACAGACCATATGTGTGTCAGTTGAAAACAATATCCCTCCCTCAAAGAAGCAAAACCGTCCATGACCACATTGGGCACAATAATTACTCTTGAAAGTGAGGGAGGCTATGGTTGAGTAGAATATTTAATTCATTAATTGTATTTGTGTCCTGCATTTTCCCCAGTGTGCTCAAGATGGTATACAAGTCTCTCCTCCTTTACAGTTTATATCTTACAAATCTCAGTTCAATACTAGTATAAGCACTACATTACACTTACACCTTTCCTATGACCAGAATGGTTAGAGCCCACTCTTAGCTATACAATATTGGGAGGGAATATTCTGGCTTGGATAACACATCAGAAAATGGGAAAGACATAAAGCACAGAGCGGGGTGGTGGAGTTTCTTGACTCCTGACCACTCTATTTGTGAAAGACAGTATTACAAGGTTCAGGATAATCAGAAGTGTTTTTCTTTCAGGCAAAATTTAGTGCAAGTTCCACTTGTTCGTAATTTATCTGAAAATAGTAACAACTTGGTTTACATATCAATTTCTGGCTTCTAAAGAACAAATGATATTTCTTACATTTGCTCAAAACAGTTTCCTTCCCATTGCAACTCATTACAAATGCAGGGCTTTATAACAGGAAGTCACAACAGGATAGAACAGTGGTTCTCAACCTGTAGGTCCCCAGGTGCTTTGGCCTTCAACTCCCAGAAATCCCAACAGCTGGTAAACTGGCTGGGATTTCTGGGAGTTGTAGGCCAAAACACCTGGAACCCACAGGTTGAGAACCCCTGGGATAGAGCTAGATGAGTTTTGTCTACCACAAAAATCCCAATGAAGACTGCCTTCCTGTGATTAATTCTACATCCTTTTTCTTGATGTATCAAATCATCGAGTATACCCGAGGCTCACATTTCATGAAGAACTGCAAAATACACAATAACCTTTTTCTCATGATGGTAATTAGGGATTTTCTGGGGGGGGGGGGGTATTTTAAAAATGTTGTATGTTTCATGTTGACTCTGACTTATAACCTTATCACTGCATTATTTTTGACACAATATATTCAAAAGAGTTCCTTCCTCTGAGGCTTAGAGAGTATGACACACACAAAGATGCACACTAGGTTTCCCTGACTGAGACCCTATTTGAACTGTTTTAATCGTGTTTTATATGCTGTTTTACATCCTGTTTATATGCTGTTTTTATATGTAAACCGCCCTGAGCCTCGGGAAGGGCGGTTTATCAAATTGAAATAAATAAATAAATAATAATAATAATAACAACTGTGGTCTCACCAAGTTCTTGTCTAACACTCCAATAACAACTTGACACTGATTCTCAAGATGCACTTACTTGAAAATATAACTCAATAGACTCAAAATAACTTATTAATGAATATACAATATTAACATTCCACCTTGTTTAATAATTAAGATGTCTAAAGATAAAGGCTTCCCCTGACATTAAGTGTAGTTGTGTCCGACTGTGGGGCGGGGTGCTCATCTCCATTTCTAAAGCTGAAGAGCCGTTGTTGTCTGTAGATACCTCCAAGGTCATGTGGCCAGCATGATTGCATGGAGTGCCATTACATTCCCACAACAGCAGTACCTATTAATCTAATCACATTTGCATGTTTTCGAACGGCTAGGTTGACAGAAGCTGGGACTAACAGCATGAGCTCACCCTGCTCCCCATATTCAAATCGCCAATCTTTGGGTCAGCAAGTTCAGCAGCTCAGCAGTTTAACCCACTGCACCACCAGGGTTAAAGATGTCTATGTCGAAGTAAATGTCAATGAGGTCAAAGAAGGTAAATATATACAGTAGGCCTGGTTGATCCATGGTTCTAAATGCTTCAAAAGTACTTACAAAACAAAAGTTCTGGTGGTGAACATTTCAGAACTCCATCAAAATTTCATTATTTTTTCATTATTGCCAATTTTTAAGACAGAACCAATTAGGAACTGCCATCAATAACAAAATTTTGAAATGTTCACTACCAGAACTTTTGTTTTGTCGGTACTTTTGAAGCATTTAGAACCATGGATCAACCAGGCCTAATATACAGAATGTTTCTAAAAAAATTTTTACAAAAAAACATTGAACCAGAGTAAATGCTTAATTAGCAGAACCTTTTGCTCCAGAGTCACTCAATAACAGCTCCACACTCAGCCCACAAAGGGCACAACCCACTAAAAAAAGGGCTGTGGACAGGAACTAAGAGAGAGGAAATAAATAGGCATGAGGAATACTGTGTAGTACAGAATACATATGCTCCAAACTATGTAAATATTAGATTCCCTAAAGATTTTGTTTAAAATGATTTTACTGCTGTTGTCCTTTGTATCTAGCAAAAAGAAACTACCTTGTAATGACCCAGAACAACCTATTTTTGTTGTGTGGAAATAACACCTTATGGAGTTAAGCTATGCTAGGGGTGAAATTCTAATGATTTAGGAGTTTCAATTTTTATTTCAATGATTTTTCCCAAGCTCTAATTAGAGCACAACAATTTCTGAACTGGTCCAATTACAAAAAAATATATTAAGTGCCATCTATTTAAGATCTTCTCCTGTAGGGACTCTCTCATATATATGAGAGTCCCTACAGGAGAAGATCTTAAATATATACACATATACACACACAAATAGATTCTACACATAAATGTGCAATAAATACATTTAAAGCACACTTCTGCCTTTTTTCTTGTAAGAAAGAAAAAACAGATCATAAAGAAAATTACATATTACACATATAAATTAAAGGTGATGACATGATATAGCCAGAAGGTAAGCACTTTCAAGTTCCACTGGTTTTATTGTGAGAGATAAACACATCCTTACATTAAAACAGACAGACTTTGGCTTGATCATGCTCATGTTTTCTGAGTCCTGCACATAGGCCGACAGCGATTTTACTCCACAGGTGTCTCAATTGCACTACATTTACCTTCTGCTGCCACATTATACCAATCATATTTTTGAGAAAAGGGGTAAGCATGAGTGGTTTTTGTGAAAGCTCCTGGACAATGTCCAAGAGTTTCCAGAAATGAGCTACTTCTCTTCATGCATCACTTGCACCCCCTTGTGTTAAATATGCATATTTTATTAATACTAGGAACTTGCTAACAACATAATTTAGACTTAATATAATGATATTTGTGTACTGTTTGTCAAAACAATAAGTTAATGCTATATGTTGAAACATAAAATAGAAAAGGCATGTGGGGAAATTATATACCTCCTTCCAATAGAGCCTCAGAGAAAAAATTCTAACAGATCTAATCTATCATTTTAATGATTTCAATAACAGCAAAATGCAGATAACTTTCTTTCTTCTCTCATGCTTGCAATAAAATATTCATCTTTAAAGGCTGCTTAAGAAAAAGTAGCACATGCTCTAAATGTTTGAAGAAATTTATTTAGTAAGTTATACATGAGCATTTCAACATTGGCTGATTTATGCTACTTACACTAAGACAGGTTTTCCTGATATTTTGGGATGTCTTAGAAGTTCTGACATTGTCTCCTTTGTCTCTTCCATTCTCTCCACGTCGCTGGAATCCACAACAAATATTATTCCATAGGATTCAGCATAGTAATTCTTCCAGATGCCCCGGATTCGTTTTCCTCCTCCAAGATCAAATATTGTGACTTCAAATCGACCTTGTTTAAGGTCAATTTTAGAAAAGCCAACTGTTGGAGCCACATCTTCAGGAGATTCTGATAAAATCAAAGCATGCGTTATAGGGGAAAGTAATGATAAAGCCATTTATGCCTAACAGAATGCTACTTCAGAGGATCAGAAAACATAAGATATAAAAAGCTGTCACTACATGTATCTTTTCATCTGCAGTCACATGAAAACTCCAGAACAAGACTTTCTGAAATGAGCAAACTTTATAGTGGAAAGAAATTATCATCATCCTGCAATAGATTCATAGGCATCAGTGAATTGAATAACACCATCTCAAAGTTATAGTTCAACTATTTTTCAACGACTAATAGCCAGAATCCTGTATAAGCTATTTTATCTAAGTATCCTCTCCTATTCTGACACCCCAAACCCAATGAAAACATTATTTACATATACTCCAGTCACTGGCAGACTGGATAACTATTTGTCAGGGGCACTTTGTTGTGCTTTTCCTGCATGGTAGGGGGTTTGACTAGATGGCCCACATGGTCTCTTCCAACTCTATGATTCTGATTTGTTTCTCCCCATGCAGCTGATGACAGGTAAAGTAGGGTGTGTGTGTGTGAGAGAGAGAGAGTTGTGACCATGGCATGACTAAGCAGCAATCATGAATACCAACCACTAAGGGGTGAGTAAATCTAGGTAGCTGTTTCGTATTCTCAATTGCTGCTGATGCCACTTCGCCCCCTTTATTTATATCCTATATTTTCCCCATCACTCTGACTGAAAGCGGCTTAGACATTATAAACATTACAATTAAAAACAAAAAGCTATATTAAAACTGAATTAAATTAATATCCATATTCAAAAGATCCACTAAGACTATAAGAATAATAAACAATACAGTTTGAAACATACAGCATTTAATGCTTCTTCAATCCCAAAAACCTATCTGAATGAAAAAAAGTTTTAGCCTGCTGATGGAAGGACACCAACAAAGAGGCAATTCAAATTTCTCTAAAGAGGACATTCCAAAACATAGTGTCAACCACAATCATGCAAATGTCCTCAGAAGCACTTTAATTACCTGTTGGGTGTCTGCCACACATTGTCCTTGAAACGTTCCTGCTATACAATCCACCTCTGAGTAACCACAACAACAACAGAAAAGGGAAGCTATTGCATATAAGAGTACAAAGTATCTAGAGTGCAAAATATCTCTATTATCAACAATTCATGAAGTTAAGAATACATACAATGTGTTCCCCTCAATATTATATACACAAAATGGTATAGGGGAAGCTAAGAAGCACATTCATAAATAGCAATTGTGTATTTGGACATCAGGTAATTCAGCAACAATTTCAATAGTAAAGTCTTATATCAAAACATTATCTCACACATTAATACATAGTATAAATCAGGGTAAACCAGGCGTTGAATGTGCTTCTTAGCATCCCCTATACCATTTTGTATTAATTTGTCTGTTATTGCTTATGTTAAGTTTTATTTATTTGTACTCTATTGCTTTATAAATGCTGTTGTGTTGTTATTATGTCTTATTATAAATGGGTGTTGTTATTATGTCTTATTGGGCTTGGCCTCATGTTAGCCGCCCCGAGTCCCTTTGGGAGATGGGGCAGGGTATAAATAAAGTTAATAAATAAATAAATAATAAATAAATAAGCCCTCTCTAATGACTCTACCAACTTAAAGTAGCAGGATTGAAAGAAGGGCATCTCCTGTGGATCACAGGGTCTACATGGACTTATATTGGGAGATATGATCTGTCAGATAACTTGGATCAAAACAAGACAGGGAGAACTAACATGATGCAATGGTTTGAGCACTGGGCTATGACTCTGGAGACCAGGGTTCAAATTCCAGTTGGCCATGGAAACCCACTGGATAACTTTGGAGGAGTCACATAGTCTTATTCTCAAAGGAAGGCACAGGGAATTCCACTCCAAACAAATTCTGTCAATAAAACTATGATAAGATTTGCCACAATTCTAACTCCCTCTCTCAAACCTTCTTTACCAGATGTTAGCTGCTTGGGAAGAAGGAGATCTATTCTGCTAGTATCTGAGCATGGGTGAACTTGGTGGGTTGGCCAGGAGAGGTTATTTAGTCTAGCATACTTAACTTAGTAGTTGGTACATGGTTCTGGCCAATAATTCTATCAGTATACACATGTATTCATTTACTGAAGAGAGGGGGTGGGGTGGGGGAATTTTAGCATTTCTACAACTGAAGGGGGAAAAGTGGTCTGGCAAACTGCTATACCTTCCCAATTATAATCTGATATAAAAATATCAGAGTCAACCATTTGTTATGCATATACAATTTACTACTTAAACTGCTTCCCTAATTATACACCAAAATAGTATCATAAAAGAAGCTATACCTACAACATTGATTTTTATGTAAATTTAACTGATGTATGCTCATTACTGTGTTTTGCTGCAAAGAGGACATAAAACACATATAAAGGAAAAAGAAGAGGCAAAGGACTACTATTGATTTTTCTATCCTGTACTAAAAATGAAAATGCCTATTTAGTTCAAAGACATATTTTACACTCAGTACACTGAAAAACAAAAATCAACAAATCCTCAAATACTTTAAAAAAATACTGAAAGGTGCTTTTGGTTCAGTTAATAACATTTGGAAGTAACTCTGTTTTTATAGAAGCAGTGTTTTCCTCTGTAAGGATAGGTACTCTTGTCATGATTCAACAGGTTTCTGTAAATGAAGGATTTCTGGATACAGCAAATGCTTTACAGCAGTCTACCATACCATTGGATGAGTGTAGTGAAGTGATTTTGACATTCAAGGAAACAGCAACCTTAATTTGGTGCAGTTACATTTTGTTATGTGCCTTCAAGCTGATTCTATCATACAGCAACTCTGAACAAGTTTGTTTGGCAAGACTGATGTAGAGAAGGTTTTTCATTGCCTTCCTGTAAGGCTGAGAGAGCATGCTTTTCAAGGGCATCCAGCAGAATTCAAATCCTGTTTTCCTGAAAGTCCTAGTTCACCATTCAAATCACTACACTGCACTAAATCTTGTTTTTACATCGATCCTAATATTTTGGGCTGTTTTGGAAGCACTAATAATGGAGACAATTTGTAGGCTCCCTGCAAATTTTATTTCTTTGTTAAATATAGAAATACAGCTTATTTTATATGCACCTTTAATTATGATCTGTATTTTATCATTTTAGCATGTTATGCTTTTATGTATATTTGCTTCTGTTTTATGATTGTATACAACATCAAATATTTGCCTTTTGTATGTGTAAACCACCCTGAGTCCCTTCGGGGAGAGAGGGCGGGTTAGAAATAAATTATTATTATTAATCAAGAGGGAAAACAGATTACTAAATATTAAACAATGCAAAAATATAGAATTAAAAACCATTTTGAAGTATTGAAAAGCAATGTATACTTAAACAATGTGCCCTGAGACAGAATTTCACAACCTTGCCCAATTATGATACCCAAAGCTCAACACAGCTACATTCAGGTTTCCAAGAATAGGGCATTCCACAACTGAGAAGCCCAGCCTAGAAACCTACATTCTCAAACTGTCTCCAGGGAAACCTATGGAAGGATCTCCCATGAGGTAGAAATAGATAGAACATATACTCAAGTAGAGCATTTTGTATCTTCAGAGTCAAAAGGCCCATAGTATTTTTGTTAATTACCTTGAGTTTTGTAATCAATGTATTTTGCAGTGACTTTTTAATGTATATACACAATCAATATGTTTGCACTGCCTATATTAGTCTTGTCAGGGTGGGGAGGGGGTGTTGGTTTTGTAGTGGAAATGAGGCAGCCTCCTTCTTTTCTGCCCTACATCTGATATGTTTTCTGCAGAATACACTACTGATCAATGCTGGAAGAAATTAATCTAGTTATATAGACTGATATCCACTGTGTTTTTAAGACACCTACTAGGGGGTTGGACTGGATGACCCGCAAGGTCTCTTCCAACTCAATGATTCTGTGATTCTATACAGATACGACAGAACTTATAATGAAGAATATTGCTATATAAAGAACAACCATGCAAACAATGGTATTTCATTGCCTCACATCATCCGAAGCAATATGAAGTGCAAAAGAAACAAATTGGTTTTTAAAAGTGAGAGACTTTCAAGGTGAATGAGCAAGAACATCTGCATGTTTATACACAACTTTCTTCCAACATCCTTTCTTTGGGATTCTGAATCACTTTTTTAAAAAGTTAAAGACTTTCATCCTAAAGGTCTTGAAAGGCCCCGAAAGTGTTACATCTGATGCAGTCCACGCTGTGAACAATGGGAAAACAACTCTTTATATTGATTTGTTTTTTTAATAGCATAAGATAGCACTTTGAACAGCATATCTTTCTCCAGCCAAATGGAATAAATGTAAAATGAATCTGCTTTAAACAGTGAAAGAACCTGCCTTAATTCTTAATAAAAAAAACTTTCATAAAATGACAGGTTCAGAATAAAACTGTTACTTACCTCCTTGAATTCCTTTTACTGTTGCAGTTTTCCCAGCATTATCAAGGCCCACCATGATTAATGTCACCTTCCTTTGAAGAACAGAAAGAAAGAAGTTATAATACTTTTTATGAACAAACATAGCACTGAATTATTTTAAATATATATGCACACATGGCAATCATTATAAATTACTTATTGTTCTATATAACACAAGGAACAGAGTATTACACTTTGAGAAGAACAGATTTAACAAGTGCTGACATCAAAGAGGCTCACAAAGAGGCAAAACAGATACAGAACAGCAGCAAAGGGAAGAAGGACGACAGAGGCAAGGGTGACTAGAACAATATGCATTCATTTCAATTACATATGCAGTACAATTTTGGAACTACGAGTCTGTTTCAAAAGCTTCCTTTTAAAGGGTAGGGATTTAAAATAGAGTCAAATAATTTTGGCAGGAAAATGCAAGACAGACATGAACAGGTAGAAAGGTGAAGAGAGAAAAGTGATGAAGAAAGGAGAGGGGAGAAATTCAAGAGGGGGGGGGTGATATAAGAGAGATAAAAGCAAATGAATTGCATTCAATTTCGAAGAAGGAATTACAATCTGGAGGGATCCCAGTGTTGCTGTGCATCAGAAAGTAGAACCAATGTTTAGCTAACTGATGGGGGGGGGGGGGGATTCATATAGTTGATCAATAGCAAATTACATTTATAATAACATTTATAAATAATGTAATTTATAATAGATTAGGAAAAAATTAACAAGTATAGTCTATTGTCATGGAATACTCTTAATCTACATTCAGACCTGACAGTTAAGAATTTGTTTACACCTGCGTGTTTAATTTGATTGAATTTTAATTTTTTCATCCCATCTTGTAACCCACATTCAAAGTTAATGCTGAAACAGATGAGAAAGTGGCAAATTTAGGATAAGACTGATGAACAACTTGGGTATGCACAAGAAAGAGAATGTAAGTAACCATAAAGAATTAACTTAAAGAAACTTTTTTCCCAGCATACTAGTAAATCAGACTGGGACCTTTTGGTGACACTTCTAGGAGTGTGCACATATGTTTTAAAAATATACATATAAATTATTTACAGATCAGAAAACTTCACTGCTATAATACTGTGCTGCCTGAAGCTCCACATTTTATATTGTCAGTGAGAATACTGGCATTTGATTACCACCATTTCAGTTATATGCAGCAACCTGAGCCATGTTTCCTTCCTAACTTACAACCAAGTTTGTTAATGTTAAAGCAACTGAGAAGATCCATAAGGTCCATCTTTCTCAGTAATGTGGCTGGGGGGAGTGAAATGATTAGACTTTGGTATATCATTTACTGTAAGTCTCTAAAATATGTATGAGCTGTTCAGGCTATCTGACAATGAGAAAAAGTACTTTAAATAATAATATAGGTGATGATGATGATGATTTCTTACTTGCCTCTCCTCGTGGCTCGATTTGGGTTACAACATAGTTAAACATTCTATAAAATACAGAACTAAGATTAAAACACAGAACGTAAGTTTAAAATTCATAATAAAAACTGACTGGATAAGCCTGCCAGAAGAGATAGGTCTACAGATGGGTTTCAAATTCCAACAGTTAATTTAGCTGTTTGAGCTCTTCCAGAAGGTCATTCCACAAACTTGGGGTGGCCGATGAAAAGGTCCTCTGAGTGATGGTTGCCAGTTGGGTTATGGCTGGTTGAAGTAGCCACCGCACCCCAAAGGACCTACGCGTGTGGGGTGGATTGTACAGGAGAAGGCGACCCTGTAGGCAACCTGGACCCAAACCATGTAGGGCTTTAAAGGTCAAAACAAACACCTTGTACTTTGTCCAGAAACTAATTGAAAAATACAGCAGTGCAGGAATATTAGTATGGAATTTGTGCAATTTGACTACAGATTGGCCTTTAGACTACGATTCTGGATGACATGATTCACTGAAATGTATTTTATTATGCTTATTATGTTTTAATTATTAACTTATGTTTTAACTGATGTTGCATGTTTTAAGGCACCATGGAGGTGCGATTGTAAGCCATCTTGAGTCCCCCTCGGGGTAGAGAAAGGTGGGTTATAAATACATCCAAACAATATAAATAACATATATATATAACAATATAAATATATATATATATCTCTCACTCAGAGAAGCAGCGTGGTATAGTGGCTTGAGTGTTGGAATATGACACTGGGGCCCAGGATTTGAATGCTGCATAGCCATGGGTGAATCACACTATCATCTTCAAGAAAAGACAATGGCAAACCCTGATTAAACAAATATTGTCAAGAAACCCCTATGATAGGTTTGCTTGAGGGTTGCCATGGAAACAACTTGAAGGTACACAACAACAGTTGCGAAGTATATTCCTCCTAGTTGTGAGAATATTTAATAATTATTTAATTTAAAAACATGAATCAGTCAAGCAAACAATAATTGGATTTCTGTAATATCACAATCAAAGATACGAGCTATAGCTGCTTCTGTTGATGTACTGTTTACAAGAATTATGCTAGTGCACACTGCACCATCACTTCTGTTTAGAGAAATATGAAGCAGGATGTTTGTCTTTTCTTTCTCAGATAAAGTAAGGAATTGTAAGCCAAGTACAGACTCAGTCTTCAGATGTGAATTAACAAGGACAGCAACAAATCTGGTTGTAACAGAACAGTAAACCACCATTTTAGTTTGTACATTCATACTAACTTGGAACAAAACAGAACAGTTCTCATGAACAGTAAGAAGGGTCTCTGTCACCATTCTGTACAAATGTAGCTAATGAAAAACTACAGAAAATGTTAAAGCTTTGCCACAGGACCAATTCAAGCCACCATCATAACCAATTCAAGCCACCATATAAGCCTCCTATAATAACTTTGTTGGAACTCTGGTAACATCTATTTGCTTTAACAGAATAAAATTTCACAGTGGGAAAAGGTTATACAATATGTGTAATTCTTTACCTTATAGGTTCTCGCCACCGCTTTAGCCAGTTGCAGCAATTGGCCATGAGGCTATACATCCCTATCCAATAGCCATTCAGAGGACAACACCAAATGAACTGTAGATGCAGTCAGGAGACATATCCTTAAGTTTCAATCAAAAGATGCACCAATGTGAAATAGGTATGGTAAGAAATAATCCAGCTAAAATTAAAGAAATGGAGAGTGGAAATAACAATCAGTTAGAAGTTGCTGCCAACATTTACCACCAAGACTATCATAATAAAGATTTGTTCAATTTGTCAGCCCATTAAGCATTACTGTGTTTAGTGAGCATTTAATTGAGGTTCCCAAACGTATTTGGACTACCATCCTTTTCAGAAAAAAAACTACTCAGTGCCTCCCTATAAATCTACATTCTTTAAGTGAACAAACAGAAAGATGCAGTGACAAATTTGTATTATTTTGCATATCTCCATTTTTACCTAGATCCTAAAACATGATAAAGAAGTTGTAAGTAAGACACTTGGAAATTTTAAATTATAAAATTATTTATGAAAATCACGCATAGTAACATTTGCATTACTCACAGAAAACTAAGATAAAGAAAAAATATTAAAATAAAAACATGAATAACATTAAAAATAATCCTAAAGATGGATAAACTCAATATCCTGCTATAAATGTATTAAAATGAATTTAATTTACAAAAATTATTGCATTTGGACTAATGTTAACTGTTTGTCACACAATTCAGAAACAACCTACATTAAATGCCATACAAGTCACCTATTTATAGTACAATACTGTCATTACACACACACACGTTCCCGCCAGTGATAGCTGGACTTCCCAACAATACCCAACATGCTCGCCTGCTAACACTGACTGGTTATAACTTGCATTTTGTGTGTCCATTTGGAAAATAAAGTAATCATTGGGACTATGTTATACAACAGATAAAACATGTGTGCTCTAGGAAGGAATCTGGTCCATAACCCTTCTATAGAAGTTATTTTCTCCAAAACAATGTTTTAATGTGGTATTCAAGTGCCTTTTTGTTTCCACTTTTTTTCTTCTAAGCTATTTACCCAATGGAGGAGTTAGCATTGTGACTGTCATTTCTAAGGGGCTTTATTTTGGGCATCTTCAGGTCTCAGGTTGGCAGCACGCATGTCTTCGTTGATGGTGTCCATCCATTTTTCTTTGGCCATCCACATGGTCATGGTCCTGCAATCTCTAAACATGGTGCTGTTTTTGCTACTGATGTTCTCTTTTCATGACATTGTCGTACCACTGTAGTCTTGCTTCCTCCATTTTCTTGTTGATCATTTTTATTCGTATTTGATGGATGTCAACATTTGGCACATGGTCAAGAACTGTCAAGCCAAGTGTCCATCTCAGCATTTTCATTTCCATTGTGTTAAGGGATTGTTCATGTTTCCTTGTTGCTGGCCTTGTTGTTCGCTCCTGGGCGAACAACTGTAGTGTAGATCTTAGCCTTGAGTTGTTCAGGCAGTTTTGAGTCAAACAGAATGCCAGTAATTTTTCACCATTTCAACCAGGCTGCATTTATTCATGACCATACGTCTGGTATTGTGTTGCCATCTATGGAGAACAGTGACCCTAGGTATTTAAATTGGGTAGCCTTCTTTAGTCAATGCCTCACACCAATTTCACCCAAGGCTATTACGTGGGTCGTTTGAGTGCCCTTCAGTGGGCAATACAACCCACTTTGGGAAGCAATGATTTATTTTGTACACTTAAGACACCAGATTAACATTGCTTAGAGAAAAAATTTCTGTAGAAGGGATAAAGATACCTAGGGTAAGCATGGGCCAGATTCCTTCCTAGAGCACTTCCATGGGCTGAATGATATCCAGGGGCAGAGTAACATCCAATGATTTCCTTAGGTCCCTAATAGGCCACATCTACACTAACCATTTAATGTAGTTCAATGCTAGCTTCTAATGATGGTGGTTAGACAAAGCATTAAATGTGCATTAATGTGCATCAATGCTTTGTGGTTTGTGTAATTAATTACCATCAAACTGGTCCAGGATTTCCTGTGTAATCATCTGCATAGTGAAACCACTTTCTTCCATACTGGTTTGAAACTGACTTGTGGTCAGTGTAAATGTGTCCTTGGAGCCAATATTTGAAGTTGGACACTGGTTTTTTACCTTAGGTCCCTTCCAAACAGTTGAATAAATCCACATTGAACTTGATTATATGGCAGTGTGGACTCAGATAATCCAGTTCAAAGCAGATATTGTGGATTATCTGCCTTGATATTCTGGGCTATATGGCTATGTGGAAGGGTCCTTAGGGCTCTGCCACACAGCATTATATTCCAGAATATCGAGGGCGAAAATCCCACTTTATGTGCTTTGAACTGGAAGTGTGGACTCAGATATTTTATTTATTTATTATTTGGATTTATACACCGCCACTCCTCGAGGGCTCAGAGCGGTTTACAAAACAGCACTGCAATCAACAATAAATTTATAAAACCAGATTAAAACCCATTTCATAACTCAAATGCCACACGGAATAGCTGCATTTTGCATGCCCTCTGAAAGGTTGGCAAGTCTCGCAGGGCCCGTACTTCAGCCGGTAATGTATTCCACAAGGAAGGAGCCACGATCGAAAAGGCTCTGCACCTGGTAGCTGTCCAGCGGAAGGTCTTGAAATTGGGAATTTCCAACAGATTTTGATTTTCAGAGCGAACTGATCTCTGGGGCTGGTAGGGGGTGAGCAAGTCCCTAAAGTACACTGGCCCCGGACCATACAAGGTCTTGAAGGTAAGTACAATCGCTTTGAAGGTTATTCGGTGTTCAATCAGTAGCCAGTGCAGCTGCTGGAGAATTGGGGTGACATGACATCTCGCCGGTTCCCCAGTGAGGAGTCGGGCTGCAGCATTATGCACCAGCTTGAACTTCCGAATCACCGCCAGAGGTAGGCCAATGTAGAAGCCATTACAGTAGTCTAGACTTGAGATGACCGTGGCCTGGATCACCGTAGCCAAGTCATTCCTAGACAAGTAGGGAGCCAGTCGCCTAGCCTGATGCAGATGGAAAAATGCAGTTCTACTCACAGCGGAGATCTGAGCCTCCATTGTGAGTAGAAGGTCCAAAAGGACTCCTAGGCTCTTTACCGTCATCCAGGGTCGGCAACTGGATATCCCCACTGCCCGGGCGACCCAGCCATCGGATCTCCGTCTTCGCTGGATTCACCCTCAACCTGCTGGCACGCAACCATCCAGTCACAGCTTCGAGGCAAAGATGGAAACTATCGGGTACAGAATCTGGCCGGCCTTCCATCCTCAGAACAAGTTGAGTGTCATCCGCATATTGATAACACTCCAAGCCCAAAGTTTCGCACCAGCTGAGCAACTGGTCGCATATAGATGTTAAATAATAGAGGGGAGAAAATAGCCCCCTGGGGGGACCCCGTACATAAGCGGAGATCTCCCAGAGACCAATCATCCCCATTCCACTCGTTGACCACGGTTGTGGAGAAAAGAGGACAGCCAATCTAGATATCCCATTTCAAAGCAGATATTGTGGGATTTTCTGCCTTGATATTCTGGGATAGAGGACTGTGTGGAAGGGCCCTGAATAAAGGTGAATGAGGAGCAAATAATGATTTGCAAACGTTGCGGCGCCACTCATTAACACTGTCATGTCTTTTCATCTGGATTAGATCTATTTTTATACAGGTGGAAAAGCAAAAGTTACATATTACCAGATGTCACTCACAGAAAAATGTCACGAAAGATCGTCAGAAATTGGCGTCACACAGCCTATTCTTCAAAGAGGGACAGCGATGACATAGGATTTCTACTCTGATCAGAGATTTTTACACAAGCATGGTGCCAGAAACCTATTACGAGGGCGGGTCAATAAGTCAGTGACTTTTTGAATTTCCTGCCTCTTAACTGAAAGAGCAGCACCACTCCTGTCAACAGGCATCTGTCAGTTGACTCCTGTCAAAATTTGAACAAGCTGAGTCATTTAGTTTGAGTTTGACAGCCATTGATAGCAGACTACCGCATGATTTGAGGAGAAAATGGAAAAAAGTGAATTTCCTGTGCTCATTAAGCATTATTTTTTGCGGAAAAAATCATCACTCAAACCAAGGCTTAGCTTGATAAATACTATGGGGACTCTGCACCATCAATTTCAATGGTAAAAAAGTGGTTTACTGAATTTTGTTGTGGCCGTACAAGTACGGAAGATGCCGAACATTCTGGACGCCCAGTTGAGGTCTCTACACCCAAAACAATTGAAAAAAATCATGATATGGTGTTGGCTGATAGGAGATTGAAAGTGTGAGAGATTGTGGAAGCCATAGGCATCTCGCATGGCTGAGTGGTTTCAATTTTAAATGATCACTTGGGAATGAGAAAGCTTTCTGCAAGATGGGACCAGGACAATATTTGCCTGGGAGTTTTGGGACTCCAGATTGCTGTACAATGGGACCAGGACAATGCAGTTTCCATGGCAACAATCCATGAATTGGGATATGAATTGCTCCCTCATCTGCCCTATTCTCCGGATTTAACCCGAGTGACTATTTCTTGTTTCCAAACCTGAAGAAATGGCTCGGCGGAAAGAGATTTGACTCCAACAATGAAATCATCTCACAAACAAATACCTATTTTGATGACAAATCTTATTTTTTGGAAGAGATAAAAAAATTCGTTAAAAAGTTGGACAAAGTGTATAAAGCTCAAAGGAGACTACGTTGAAAAATAAAATGATTTTTTTTATCCAAAAACCAGTGTTTCATTCAAAAAGTCACTGACTTATTGACCCGCCCTCGTATATCTGTTTCCGTCATCTCGCCACACATTTAATTAAATAAATCTTAGGTTGGCTCTCGACACAGAAACAGCCAGAGGAAAGTAACAATTAAAGATCATCAAATCCAGCTTTTTTGAAAAGAAAAAAAAGCGGCATTAATTATACAGCAGGCCTGGGCAAACCTGGGCCCTCCAGGTGTTTTGGACTTCAACTCCCACAATTCCAACAGCCGATAGGTCCAAAACACTAATTCTGCAGCACTGCTGGTCACAGCTGACCTCCTGTTATTAGTCCAAAACACCTGGAGGGCCCAAGTTTGCCCAGGCCTGTTCTATAGTGTAGAGATGCTCACTCCTAGAGGAGTTCTGTGCCTTGTGTGTGTGGATTTGCCTTGAAGCCGCCTGCCGAGAAGGGTTACTTAACCTTTGTGGCATTTAGGCGGACGAGCACTCACTCTGTGCCTTACCCGCTTTTTAATCACCGTGGCCGCAGAGAGAGGGGGGCGCGTGTAGAGCAGGCCCAGAGGCCTGGGCGCCGGGCCTGGCCGCCCACATCCCCGCCTGACCGGCAGAGAAGGCCCCAGAGGCGTTCCTCCAGCCCACGGCTTCGCCCTCGCCTCCACTTCTGCTTGGCCCGTTGCTCAGACGCGGCCACGTGACGGTGTTTGCTCTCGCGGCTGCCGCCCTCTCTCCCGCGACGTCACGCCTTCGGAGCGCGCTGATTGGGCAAACCCCGGACGAGTTCGATAACAACGGCGCGTAGAGAGGACGCGTAACTAAGCCGGTTGCCTATGGTAACGGTAAGGAAGGGGCGGGGAAGTGAGGAAAGTAATTACCCAATGGGAAGTGGACTCTGGCTTGATTGAAGGCTTAGTCAACCAGTGTTTCCTGAGTAGGCGGGGAATAAATTCCTAGGCAGAGAGAAAAGAGCAGTGTGATGCCTTTAAGACAGTGTTTCTCAACCTTCCTAATGCTGAGACCCCTTAATACAGTTCCTCATGTTGTGGAGACCCCTAACCATAACATTATTTTCATTGCAACTTCATAACTATTTTAAGGGGGGGGGGTTGATTTTGTCATTTGGAAATTGTAGTTGCTGGGATTTATAGTTCACCTACAATCAAAGAGCATTCTGAATTCACCAACAATTGAATTGAACCAAACTTGGTACACAAAACTCCCATGACCAACAGCAAATACTGGAAGGGTTTGGTGGGCATTGACCTTCAGTTTGGGAGTTGTAGTAAAGGAGAATTGGTGCTTTTAGCAGAAGTACAGTCAGGAGAGAGTGATGCACAAGCACAGAACTTAGTATAGTGAAGTAGCTTGCCAAAAATCATGCTAAATGCCATTACGAGAATAATGCACTTTGATTGGTAGGTCAGGCACCAGCTGTGATCTGTTAGAGTACAACATGTGCCTTTCCAGATAACACTGGCCGTGATTGGCCTAGCTAGTACCCAGCGTGGAATTGTTTACATTATAGCTGATTGGTAGAAACTGCGCATGGGCAAATGAGAACCATTTCTCCTTGCTGGCATAGAGGGATGGCTTAGAAATGTTGCGAATTTAGTACATGATGCTCTTAAGGCAGATAACGATGGTGGGAATGAGAATTAATAACTGCGTAGTGCTGTTTAACAAATGAGAATGCTAATAGAGTGTGATGCCAAATAATGTGATGAATAATTGGATGATAGAAATAATGTGATGTTGTTAACCAATGAAAATGATGAAGAAAGGTGGGGACGGGAACTGCCGCCATAGCCTGTATATAAGGGAAAGTTAGAAAGTAATCGGGGCTCTTGCCCTGAGGCAGCTCGTTCTGTGGGCAGTTCCCGTCAGCTGACGCTGTAATCAATAAATTTGGCTTCATTTGCATAGCAGTACGTTTGGTGCGTTTTTCTTCGCTCCTGTGCTCGCACGGCCTCGAAACCTGTAAGTAAATTGACAACCGGGAGTTCTGGGACTCCAGATTTGGCTGCTTCAGTAGTTCACCTACATCCAAAGAGCACTATAGGCTCAACAATGATGGATCTGGACCACACTTGACACAAATCCTCAATATACCCAAATGTGAACACTGGTTGTAAAGCAGAGTTGAGGCTTTGTGCAGGAGTACAGTCAGAGGAGAGTGATGCACAAGCAGAGGCTTTTCTAGCTGGCTTTTCTTTTGCTAGAAATCACGCTAGCATTCAAGCCGTAAATGCTGTACCCTGATTGGTACGCCAAGCGCAGGCAGTGATTTGCCAAAAGAACATCATGTGTCTTTAATGATAACAAAGCCTTGATTGGCCTAAGCAGTACACGGCGTGGGTTTGTTTACCTAAATGCCCATAGGATAAGACCTACGCATGCTCAGAAGGGTCTGCCCCTCCTTTGCTGGCAGGGAAAGGCAGAAGCAAATGTTGCGACTTTGGGAACAGGCTGCCCAGGCTGCCGATAATGTACTGTGGGAATGAATTTCTTAGTGCGCCACAGTGTTCTAACAAATAGAAGCCAGATAATGATGTGATGCTAATAAGTATTGTGTTCAATTGGATAATGAAATATGTTCTGATGCACCAGCCAATGGGGGTTGATAAAGAAGGGCGGGTCAAGATCTGCCGCCATGAAGGGTATTTAAGGAATGTTCTTAGAATGTATGTTAGGAGTTTGTCCGTAACAGCGTGTTCTGTGGGCGAACCCCACCAGCTGGTGTTAAATTTCAATAAACTTGACTTCACTTTCAACAGTCAATTGTTTCGTTCTCTCGTTCCTGTGCCCGCACGTCCACGTTGCTGTTGGTAAGAAAGTAACTTGCCATTGGGAGTTCTGGGACTCCTAATTTGCTGCTTCAGTTGAGTTTGGGGAAAATAGATCTTGACATTTGTGAGTTGTAGTTGCTGGGATTTATAGTTCACCTACAATCAAAGAGCCCCTTGCAACCCACCAATGACAGAATTGGGTCAATCTTCCTACACAGAACCCTCATGCCTTTAAGGGGCTAGCTGGCGTGAGCCTCCATCCCACCTCACACACACTCCCTCACCCACACATGTGCATCATGCTGCCATGCGCTGAGCACGCCTGCTCTCTCTTCCCCACTTGGAGTCTCAGAAACAGCACTCCCCTTGGCAGGGAGGCCTGCCAATCACAGCAGAGGAGAGCTTTAGGAAAATTCAGTCTGTTTCCAAAAAGAAAGAGAAGGACAAGCAGAGAGATCTTCAACCTTCTCTGCCAAAGGGCATCCTAAGACCATCAGAAATATGATGGTCATCTGATGGTCTTTGGTGACCCCTCAGAAACCCTCTCTCGACCCCCCTGGGGGTCCCGACCCCCAGGTTGAGAAACACTGCTTTACGAGTCAAGGCAGGGCTTAGATAGTTTGGTAATGCTGGAAGGCTCTAGCAGCCCCAATAATATTCCTTTTTATTTAGAAAAAATATATTTTATTAGTGTTTTGTTTAGAGAAAATGGAAAAAAAGAGAGGATATTTTAACATTGAAAGTGGGAGAACAATATATATAGTAAAGTAGGAAATGTAAAAGAGAGCAAGAGAAAAAAGAGTGCAGATGCATTCAGGAATATTTTATTATTTTTTTATTTTTTAATCCTGCAGCACTGCTGGTCACAGCTGACCTCCAGTTAGAACATAACTTGAGGTATAAATATATATAAAATATTCCTGCAGATGCACTCAGGAATATTATATATATATCTATTATATAAATGGGTTCACGTCATGTGATGTATACCTCAAACAAAGAAACCATACAACGCAGAAACACAATACTTGCCAACAGAAATAGGCCTCAATCAATGTACGTTTGTAGCAAAGAAACCTTCCCCCCCCCCCCAAACATATAAGGCCCCCAAAACAACGAGTAAAAATAAAACTACATTTACCAGCATCCTCCGGGGCAGCCAAAGACTCACCCAGCCTCTACATTCTGAACAACATGATTGGCTGCCAATAAGGGCAGATTTGCATAACTGCTGTAACCATAGCAACGCTGGCAAGAGCCATCCAAGGCTAGGATAGAATGCTGAGAGATTTCCAGCAAATTCTAAGGGAGCAATACCCTACACAACACATCATTTCAAACCCTTACATACTCAGACTTTCTCGCATCTCCTAAATAGGGCACAACAACGCGTGCCGGGTACAACTAGTATATTATAATATAAAGGAGGTCCCGTCATGGAACGACCGTCCTAGGCAGAGAAACCTTACAAGGCAGAGTCACCAAACTTGGCAACAAAAATAGTCCTCAGGCAAGGTAGGTTTTTAGCAAATAAACTTTCCCCCCAAAACCTAGAAGGCCCCCAAAACAACGATACAAAAAAACCCTACATTTCCCAGTGTCCTCCGCGGCTGCCAACGAATCTCCCGGCCTCTACATTCTGACAACATGATTGGCTGCCAATGAGGGAGTATTTGCATAACGCCTCTATTGGCCATCCAACATGAACATTCTGACCCATAATAAACTGGCAGAGGAGGATAAGGCAAAGGCCTGAGGCAGTCGCCAACACAAACACCCATTTCACTTCCCACAAAAAATTTAAACCCCTACAAATCACAGCCCACGCCCAAAATTGACAGTAAGGCTTCATTAACTTGATTTCCCTGACTAGGCCTCACTTAATGGGATGCTGTTTACGCTCTGAATTGACAGTAAGGCTTCATTAACTTGATTTTCCCGACTAGGCCTCAGCTCATGGGACATTGTGTATGGCCTGAATTGACAGTAAGGCTTCATTAACTTGATTTTCCTGAATAGGCCTCAGCTCATGGGACATTGTGTATGGCCTGAATTTACAGTAACCTACCTTGGCACACAGAGCCCCTATGACCCACGCTACATTCTACTGCAGTTTGGAGGAGGGTGGACCATGGATGATGGGATTTGATGTACCTCCATGGATTATGGGATTTGTAGTACTTTCAAACCCTTCATTCCCCACAGACCACTGTGGCCCAGAACCAAGACCGATAAAGACCCAACTTGGCACACAGTGCCCCCATGATCCACACTCCATCCAACTGCAGTTTAGAGGAGGGCACACCATGGATGATGGGATTTCAAGTACCTCCACTCACTTCCAAAGTACCCCACCCACCCAAGCATCAACCTCTACATCAACACAGCCGACGGAAAGACAAAAAACATTGTATATCCACAAGCTATGCAGAACGCCAGCAACACCACACACTGACAACTCCACAGGACTTCAACATCCCACCCACCAGAACAACCCACAACGACACAGCCATGACCCCACCAAGACCATAACTAACATCAATTCCAACCCTTACATACTCAGACTTTCTCACATCTCCTAAATAGGGCACAGCAACGCGTGCCAGGTACAGGTAGTATGTGTGTGTGTGTGTGTGTGTGTGTGTGTGTGTGTGTGTATCTGAGTGCATCTGCACTGTGGAATCAATGTAGTTTGAGACCACTTTCACTGCCATGGGTTTAATATTAAGGAATCCTGGGATTGAGACTTTGGTGAGGCACCAGCACTCTTTGGCAGAGAAAGAGAGACTGTAAAACTACAACTCCCAGCATTGAGCCATATCAATTAAAAAGTGGTGCCAAAATTATTTTTAGGTGGCTTACAGCCAATAAAACATACAATATGCAAGTTAAAATCAAGCTAAAACCATAAGCATTAGGCAGGCTGTAAATTCTAATATTAAAGTTCAATAAATTATACTAAGGCAATCATATAAAATGCTTGCTTAGGAGATCCCTCGTAGCTCGAGGATGAGGGTCCTCCAGATGTGGTGTCTTGGCAGTGGGTCCATAGGTGGCTGTGGAGACCTATTCTTGATCCGCTTGTTCTCCCACAGTATGGACATCAATTTCAAGATGGAAGGCGGTCCCAGTCAGGGTTGGCTTGATATGCCTCCCTCTTGGCACGTTTCTCCCTTTCGCTCTCCCTTTCACCCTCCATTCATGCCTCTTCTAATTCTGCAGCACTGCTGGTCACAGCTGACCTCCAGTTAGAACATAACTTGAGGTATAAAATAAATAGCATTGATTCTACAGTCCTCTTTGCCGACTCATTTTAATCACCATGCCTTTATTCAATGACCATCGCTCAGCCCGCGATGGGATGTAGAAATGCCCCCCCTCCCCGGGCGCCGAAGGATCCCCGGGCCGGTCAGAATCGGCCGGCGGGCCACATCCGGGCCGCGGGCCAAAAGATGCCCAGGTCTGATGGAACCAGAATACCTTTTGAAATGCTATGAGGCCCAGAATACCTCCTCATGTGGTCTCTGTGGGACCTGGTCTCACGCCACACAGATCAGTGATGGCTCATGGTATCAAGAGACTGGTCATAGCCGCCTTTTGCTTCCTGATGAACTTCTTCATGTTTGCTCATTTTATTTGGAAGAATTAGCCATTGGAGTTGGCCTAGTCCCACAGAGCATCCCCACCTAGAATCATAGGGTCGGAAGAGACCTTGTGGGCCATCCGGCCCACCTCCTTTCTTGTCTTCTTGAACCCCTTGCACTGTAGCAGCAAATCTGGAGTCCCAAAACTCCCCGGTAGTACCTTTTACTTACAGGCGGCGCAACCGTGCGAGCACAGGAACGTGAAAACGCAACAACCGTTACTGCAGGTGCAATGAAGCCAAAGTTTATTTTTGCACAACGTCAGCTGACGGGACCTGCCCACAGAACTCGCTGCTTCAGGGCAAGAACCCCGTACACTCTTCAACTATCCCTTATATACACTCTATGGCGGCAGGTCCCGTCCCTCCTTTCTTCATCATATTCATTGGTTCACAGCATCAAATCATTTTCAGTAGCCAATTAAACATCACATTATTTGGCATCACCCTCTATATGCATTCTTATTTGCTAAACAGCACTACGCAGTATTAATTCTTCATTCCCACAGTATGTTATCTGCCATATGAGCATCATGTACTGAATTTGCAACATTTCTAAGCCGTCCTTCTATGCCAGCAGGGAAGGACGGTCTCATTTGCCCATGCGTGGTTCCTACCAATCAGTAACAATGTAAACAAATACACGCTGGGTGCTAGCTAGGCCAATCACGGCCGGTGTTATCAGGAAAGGCACATGATGTACTCTAACAAATCACAGCTTGTGCCTAACCTACCAATCAGAGTGCATTATTCTCGGACTGGCTTCTAGCATGATTTCTGGCAAGCTACCTCGCTTTACTAAGGCCTGTGCTTGTGCATCACTCTCCTCTGACGGTACTTCTGCTGAAAGTACCAATTCTGCTTTAGCACCTTCGTGGATTCCCTTGTACCAGGTGCCCAGCCAGGCCTCCTCTTCCTATCCATAAAGAGGGAAAGAGTCCAAGCAAAGCAGAGCACGGAAAAATGTTTGGACCAAGAAGGAAGGAGCCTTTTCCCCTCACCTGCCCACTTCCTTCAGCCTGTACTCCTGGGCCTAATCTTGTTGCCTAAAAAACAATCTTAAACTCTTTACAATTTTATGCCATTATAGCTCTTGGGTATTTCAAGTCTGAATATATGTTTCCAGTATAACGATAACGAATAAATGTTACTTGACATAAATAAAACGATAATTACTGAGACCGATTGTGTCCTTGAAAACCACATATTCTTACTAGGGGTGCATGCATATTCTACTCTGTAGACCAGGCGTCCTCAAACTGGCCTTCCATCTGTTTTAGCCTCCAACTTCAGAATCTCTAGCCAGCTTGTTCAATGGTCAGACACCCTGGGAGTTGAAGGTCCAAACAGCTGGAGGGCTGCAGTTTGAGGATGCTTGCTGTAGACTTAATACAGCGTAAGACCATTTTAGCCACCAGGGCTCCTGAGAGTTGCACAAGTTCATGATCCCTCAGATTTTTGGAGGGCCGGACTATAGTTTGAAGAGAAAAAAAAAAACATGAACAAATCCCTAAGTACACTGCATATATCTTATTTGTAATGCAAAAATATATATGAAAGAACCATAGAATATTTAAAATGAAGAATGGTTTTAAACAATCCGTATTTTAATGGGAAGTGTGTGCCTGCTTTTGGCTGATTAGATAATAATAACCAAAACGGACTTGCAGAATAATAGTAATAATAGAAACAATATTTATGGCCTTTTATTTGCAATAAAATAAATTGGGATACAGTGGCCAAAAGCTCATTTTTGTTGGCTGGTTACAACCCTATTCTGACAACAAAAGTTGCCCTTTATTTGTTTAAAGCTGCTAAAAGGAGATCTGAGTACAGAGATCAGATCGGGGTGCGGTGTAGGGGAGATGAGGATAGTTGATGCAGATACCTATGGCTAGGCTACATTGGTTTTAAGTTGACAAATACCTATATATTTGTATTCTATTTTAAGAAGACTGTTTTTGATAAGGGCAACTGGCTAGTCAATAAAAATGGTTGTTGTTGTTGATCACCCTCCAAGGGCACATCAGAAGAGCCAAGTTTGCAGATCTTTCTTAAATGCTACTAGGCTGGGGGCTTGCCTAATCTCACCAGGTCGTCCCACAGTGTTTCTCAACCTAGGGGTCAGGACCCCTGGAGGGGTCCTGAGGGGGTGTCAGAGGGGTCACCAAAGACCATTAGAAAACACAGTATTTTCTGTTGGCCATGGGGGTTCTGTGTGGGAAGTTGGCCCAATTCTATCGTTGGTGGGGTTCAGAATGTTATTTGATTGTAGGCAAACTATAAATCCCAGCAACTACAACTCCCAAATGTCAAGATCTATTTTATCCAAACTCCACCAGTGTTCACATTTGGGAATATTGGGTATCTGCGCCAAGTTTGGCCCAGATCCATCATTGTTTGAGTCCACAATGTTCTCTGGATGTAGGTGAACTACAACTCCAAAACTCAAGGTCAATGCCCACCAAACCCTTCCAGTATTTTCTCTTGGTCATGAGAGTTCTGTGTGCCAAGTTTGGCTCAATTCTATCATTGGTAGAGTTCAGAATGCTCTTTGGTTGTAGGTGAACTATAAATCTCAGCAACTACAACTCCCAAATGACAAATCAATCCCCGCCCCAAACTCCACCAGTATTCAAATTTGGGCGTATTAGGTGTTTGTGACAAATTTTGATCCAGTGAATGAAAATCCATCCTGCATATCAGATATTTACATTACAATTCATAACAATAGCAAAATTACAGTTATGAAGAAGCAATGAAAGTAATGTTATGGTTGGGGGTCACCACAACATGAGGAACTGTACTAAGGGATCGCTGCATTAGGAAGGTTGAGAAACACTGAGGTAGTGAGTTCTTTATAAACAAGTCCTGAGTATTCCCATGTGGAATATGCTCTGGTTACATCCCATATAGACTACTGCAACGCGCTCTATGTGGGGTTGCATTTGAAGACTGTTCGGAAGCTTCAGATGGTCCAATGGATGGCTGCCAGGTTGCTATCAGGAGCAGCACTCAGGGAGCGTACAACCCCTCTGTTGCGCCAGCTCCACTGGCTGCCAGTTTGCTACCAGGCACAATTCAAAGTGCTGGCTTTAGTCTATAAAGCCTTAAATGGTTCTGGCCCAACCTACCTGTCCGAACGTATCTCCTCCTATGAACCTACTAGGACATTAAGATTCATTATTTATTTATTTATTTATTTATTTATTTATTTCTCTCTCTCTCTCTCTCTCTCTCTCTCTGGCATTACTTTGCGAACGAAGATTCTTAGGAAGGACTCATCCCACGCTTTTTACAAGCGTATTGACTAAAAAGGCCAATCTGAGATAGGCAAGTCCGGTTGCAGAAAGCACAGCAGAAAGTTTCCTTGGGTGATGTTGTTTCCAAGTTCTTTCTGCATTGTCATTTCTCTTCGGGACCCATTCGAAAGAGGCCGCAGCATTGTGGATAGTGCATCTCCATGCCTCCCGATGTGAGGCCAGGGTGGACCATTGTTGATGATCAATCTGGCCGAGCCTGAGATGTTGTTTCAGGGAGTCCTTAAAATCTCTTTTTGGGGGTGCCTCTCTTGTGCTGACCTGTAGCGAGTTCACCATAGAGTAGTATCTTTGGGAGGCGGTGGTCCTCCATCCTAGAGACGTGTCCTGCCCAGCGCAGCTGTGTTCTCAATAGCATGGCCTCAATGCTGGCGATCCCTGCTTGCTCAAGGACAGCAACATTTGTCACATAGTCAGTTCAGTGTATATAGGATTGTGCGAAGACAGCGCTGAAGAAAGCGTTTGAGGAGTCGTAAATGTTGGCGATAGGTGACCCATGTTTCAGACCCATATAGGAGAATAGACAGTACGATAGCTCTGTACACACTGATTTTGGTGCTTTGCCTCAGGTGCTTGTTGCTCCAGACTTTTGTGTAGTCTTCCGAATGCACTATATGCCTTTGCTAATCTGTGATCTATCTCTTTGTCAATCTTGGCATCTGAAGAGATGATGCTTCCCAGGTAGGTGAACTGCTGAACGGACTTAAGGACAGAATTGCCTATGCTGACATCGGGGTGATGATGTTCTTCCTGTGGTGCGGGCTGGTAGAGGACTTCCGTTTTCTTCAGGCTGACTTCCAGCCCAAACAGCCCTGCAGCTGCTGCAAAGCAGGATGTGAGGCACTGCAGAGCTGCTTCTGAATGGGCGACAAGGGCAGCATCGTCAGCAAAAAGCAGCTCACGGACTAGATAGTTTAGAACCTTAGTGCGAGCCCTCAGACGGCTTAAGGTGAACAAGCTACCATCAGGCATGAAATTAAAGGCATGGTTTTGGGACCAGGCTTTTGGGCAATAGATATAGCAGCACTTTAAAGCAGTGTTTCCCAACCAGTGTGCCATGGCACAGTAGTGTGCCATGAGCGATCATCAGGTGTGCTGTGGGAAACTCAAGGTAAATACTCAAGCAAACCATTTCAGTACTTTCTGTTGGTAATGAGAGTTCAATATGCCAAGTTTGGTTCAATTCCAATGTTGCAAGAGTTCAGGATGCTCTTTGATTGTGTGTTAACTATAAATCCCAGAAACTGTAACTCCCAAATGTCAAGGTCTATTTTCCCCAAACTCCATCTGTGTTCACATTTGGTAATATTGAGTATTCATGCCAAGTTTGGTCCTGATCCAACATTGTTTGAGTCCACAGTGCTCTCTGGGTATAGGTGAACTACAACCCCAAAACCCACCAAACTCTTATAGTATTTTGTCAATGCCCACCAAACTCTTATAGTATTTTCTCTTGGTTATGGGAGTTCTGTGTGGGAAGTTTGTGTCTTTCTCCCATTCCTGCCAGGATATCTATGTTGTGTTCATTGAAACAGGCCCAGGTTTCACACTGAGTGTATAAATACATTTTAAAAACATAATAACTATATGTATTACTGTGTTAGAGCAGTGTTTCTCAACCAGTGTGCCGTGGCACACTAGTGTGCCGTGAGCGATCATCAGGTGTGCCGCGAGAAAAGCTCTCTGCCCCCCTTCCTTCCCCCCTCCTCCTGCCAAACTCCTGCTGCTTGGGAGAGGAGGAAGGGCCAGGCGGCGGCGAAGAAAAAGAAGGGACCGGGGCGCGGCCTCCTTCGGCCGTTTTCCCAACCAGCCTCCAATCTGCCATGACTCCTGCCAGGGCCGTAGCCAGGATTTTGATTCGGGGGCTGAGTTTGGTTCGGGGCTGAGACTGGGTGGAAGAGGGTCTACCCTAGCAAACCTTTTGTATTGTTATCCCAATAACCCCATTAATGTGGGATATAATGAGCATGGTGATCAGATCATGATATAAGTGCACATAACAGTTTAAATAATGTACCAGTAAGGCCTTCTCGCGGATCACCCTGAGAATTTCGGGGGGGGGGGGCTGAAGCCCCCTTAGCCCCCCCTGGCTACATGCCTGACTCCCGCCATGACTCTCGCCCCTTGCTGGTTGAAGCCGCGTGGAGGAGCCCTGCCTACTGAAGCCTGTCCACCGCTCATGCTCCTCCTCTGTGGGAGAGCTGAAGTCGGGGGGTGGGGGCATGATGCAGCCTGGCTCTGCCCCTTCCCCCCGGCTTCAGCACTCCCACAGCTTTGCCAGCCTTGAGGGGGAAGTGCCAAGCCAGCGGTGGCAGAGCCAGCACAATGCTGGCTTGGCACTGCCCTCTCAAAGCTGGCAAAGCTGTGGGAGAACGGAAGCCGGGGGGGGCAGGGCATGGTGTGGCCTGGCTCCGCCTCTCCCCTGGCTTCAGTGCTCCCACAGCTTCGCCAGCCTTGAGTGGGCAGTCCCAAGCCAGCGGTAGCAGAGCCAGCACAATGCTGGCTTGGCACTGCCCCCTCAAGGCTGGCGGTTATGGGAGAACTGAAGCCGGGGGCATGGCGTGGCCTGGCTCCTCCCCCTCCCCGGCTTCGGCACTCCCAGCAGGTCACCATCCCCCAGCCGTTCTTTACAGTGTTACAGTGTCATTTTAATTTGTGGTGTGCCCCCGGATTTTTTTAATGTTAAAAGTGCGCCACGGCTTTAAAAAGGTTGGGAAACACTGTGTTAGGGTATCATTTTGTTTCATTTTGGTTGGTGGTGTGCCCCAGGATTTTGTAAATGTAAAAAATGTGTCGCGGCTCAAAAAAGGTTGAAAAACACTGCTTTAAGGGGCAAATTGCAATGATGATATGACTTGTCGAGACTGGTTTTTATTGTTCAATTTTTGTATGTATTGTTTTTTATGATGTGATGTTTTAATATGCGATTTTATTATTGTAATTTTGTAAATCGCCTCTAATTGGGCTTAATTGTAATGCCGTCCTGAGTCCCCCTTCGGGAGGGGTTGAGAAGTGATGCGATAAATAAAATAAAATAAATAAATAAATAAATATTACGGGGATCAGGAGAATTGTAGTTTTACCAGGCCTTGAGCTATCTCTGCCAAAGAGTGCACCCAACCTACAACACTTAAGGCAGTGTTTCTCAACCTGGGGGTCGGGACCCCTGAGGGGGTCATGAGGGGATGTCAGAGGGGTTGCCAAAGACCATCAGAAAAGACAGTATTTTCTGTTGTTCATGGGGGTTGTGTGTGAGAAATTTGGCCCAATTTTATCAGTGGTGGGGTTCAGAATGCTCTTTGATTGTAGGTGAACTATAAATTCCAGCAACTACAACTCCCAAGTATCAAGTCTCTTTTTCCAAACTGTACCAGTCTTCATGTTTGGGCATATTGCCAAATTTGGTCTAAATCCATCATTGCTTGAGTCCACAGTGCTCTCAGGATTTAGGAGAACTACAACTCCAAAACTCAAGGTCAATGCCCGCCAAACCCTTCCAGCATTTTCTATTGGTCATGGGAGTTCTGTGTGCCAAATTTGGTTCAATTCCATCATTGGTGAAGTTCAGAATGCTCTTTGATTATAGGTGAACTATAAATCCCAGCAACTACAAGTCCCAAAAAACATAAATAAATAATCAAACCCCACCCCCACCAATATTCAAATGTGGGCACATTGGGTATTTGTGCCAAATTTGGTCCAGTGAGTGAAGATACATCTGGCATATCAGATATTTACATTACTATTCATAACAGTGGCAAAATTTAGTTATGAAGTAGCAATGAAAATAATGTTATGGTTGGGGGTCACCACAACATGAGGAACTGTATTAAGGGGTCACCATATGAGAAAGGTTGAGAACCACTGACTTAAGGAGTTCCTGAGCAATAGAGCAAAGGCGGTGAAAGTGGTGTTCAACTGCATTCAGTGTGGATGCAGGCTTTGTTGATCTTCCCAGGGTGGGCAGTCAGTCACAAGGCCTGCCTGCAAGGCGCCCTGCTTCCCCACCAGGAATGTGGGCAAGCCAGGAATGGTGATGTTTCCTGGAACTGTCCCACTCCTGGCTGCCTGCCTGCCTTCCCTCCCCTTCGGACAGAGGACTGGACCCTCTTCCCGCGGCGAAGAAGAGGAGCCCGGCAGGGAAGCCTTGATGCCAAGACTTCCTGCTCGCCCTCCTCCTCCTGCTCCTCCGGCCCCTCCTCCGCCCCGCATCTAAGCCCCAGCAGGAGCCGCAGCCGCAGCAGCCACAGCGATTCCCGCTCAGGATGATGATGAGGCTCCCCTGCCCGCTCTGCCGCCTCCTCCTCCTCTCCTGCGTCTTCCTCACCGCCGTGGCCGAGGCCAGGACGTGTAAGTCCAAGCTGCCCAACTTCCCCTTAGGATTGATTGATTGATTACTATGTATCCATTCCTTCTCTTTACTTCCCCTCTCCTTGTGTGCCTTGCCCTCTTCTTGTCTGGAGCCAGAACCAAGCAGGGGGATTATGACACCAGTGAAGTGGGGGTTGGGGGGAAGGAGTCAGATTAAATAATGAATAGGGGGTGCACAAAAAAGGTTTCAAAAGGGGGAGATTTCTGTCCAAGCAGAAGACAAGTCTGGCTCTCAAAACTAAATCCCCCATTAGGTTGAATAAGGCAGTGTTTTTCAACCTTTTTTGAGCCGCGGCACATTTTTTACATTTACAAAATCCTGGGGAACACCACCAACCAAAATGACACAAAATGACACTCTAACACAGTATTACATACAGTTAATATGTTTTTAAAATGTATTTATACACTCAGTGTGAAACCTGGACCTGTTTCGATGAACACAACATAGATATCCTGGCAGGAATGGCAAAAAGACACAAACTTCCCACACAGAACTCCCATAACCAAGAGAAAATACTATAAGAGTTTGGTGGGCATTCTCCTTGGGTTTTGGAGTTGTAGTTCACCTATATCCAGAGAGCACTGTGCAGGCATGTAGCCAGGGGGGGGGGGGCTAATGGGGCTTCAGCCCCCCCCACCCCGAAAATCTCAGAGTGGTCCGCGAAAAGGCCTTACTGGTACATTATTTAAACTGTTATGTTTATTCATATCATGATCTGATCACCATGCTCATTATATCCCACATTAGTGGGGTAATTGGGATAACAATACAAAAGGTTTGCTAGGGTAGACCCTCTCTCACCCAGTCTCAGCCCCGAACCAAACTCAGCCCCCCGAATCAAAATCCTGGCTACGGCCCTGGCACTGTGGACTCAAACAATGTTGGATCAGAACCTAGCTTGGCATGAATACTCAATATGCCCAAATGTGAACACAGATGGAGTTTGGGGAAAATAGACCTTGACATTTGGGAGTTACAGTTTCTGGGATTTATAGTTAACACACAATCAAAGAGCATCCTGAAATCTTGCAACAATGGAATTGAACCAAACTTAACATATTGAACTCTCATTACCAACAGAAAGTACTGAAAGGGTTTGCTTGGGAATTGACCTTGAGTTTGGAAGTTGTAGTTCACCTACACTCAGAGAGCACTGTGGGCAGGAGGGGGAAGAAAGGGGTATTGGAGGTTCCAATTTCCCACGGCACACCTGATGATCGCTCACGGCACACTAGTGTGCCACGGCACACTGGTTGGGAAACACTGGAATAAGGGGTGCCTCTGAATGCAATTCTGACACCCCTGTAACTACCGTGGCTCAAGCCTGTGGGAGTTATAGTTTGAACAAGAGGTGCGTCTATCTCCTACGCTAGGACTCATGCCCCTTTGATCAACTGCCATGGCTCCAAGCTAAGGAATCATGGGAGTTGTAGTTTTAATCTTCTCTGCCAAAAACTGCTCGTGCCACATCAAACTTGGGAAGTCTGACTTGGCCACGGTGGTCCACGCTCTGGTTACATCCCGAATAGACTACTGCAACACACTCTACGTGGGGCTGCCTTTGAAAACGGTTCGGAAACTGCAGTTAGTCCAATGCTAACTGGGGCGACATACAGAGAGCATACCACCTCCCTGCTGTGCCAGCTCCACTGGTTGCCTGTCCATCTCCGAGCCCAATTCAAAGTGCTGGTACTGACCTATAAAGCTCTATACGGTTCTGTCTGAACGCATCTGCCTGTACGTCCCATCTCGCAGTCTAAGATCATCTGGGGAGGCCCTGCTCTCGCTTCCGCCAGCACCGCAAATGCGGCTGGTGGGGATGAGAGACAGGGCCTTCTCAGTGGTGGCCCCTTGCCTATGGAATGCACTCCCAAACGAAATAAGATCGACTTCATCTCTCCTCGCTTTTAGAAAAAAGCTAAAGTCATGGTTCTGGGACCAGGCCTTTGGGCAGCAGATGTAAATTGTACCTTTGGACTTGACTGGACTGACACTTTGGACTTGACTGGACTGACAATGCCACTTGATGGCTTTAACTAGTTATTGTTGTATGTCATGGTTTTTAATGTAATGCTTTTTAATGTTTTTAATTCTTTTTAATAATGTTGATTATACGGTGTATTTTAAATTGTATTATGGTGTTGCGGCCTGTAGTGCTTCAAATGAAAGCCGTGCTGAGTCCCCCTGCGGGGGTGAGAAGATACGGGGTATAAATACCATAAATAAATAAATAATAAATAAACTACAGTTAACTACAGTCTATAAGAGTCTCGCTTATCCAACATACATAGGCCGGCAGAACATTGGATAAGCGAAAATCTTGGATAATAAGAAGGGATTAAGGGAAAGTCTAATTCAATGTCAAATTATGTTATGATTTTACAATTTTTTATTATTATTATTTATTTACAGTATTTATATTCTGCCCTTCTCACCCCACAGGGGACTCAGGGCGGATTACAATGTACACATACATGGCAAACATTCAATGCCATAGACACACAGCACATATAGACAGACAGTCAGAGGCTATTTAACATTCCAACTTCTGGCCACCAGGGGAGCTGTTGCTTCACCGTCCATCTGTGACACTGGTTAAGACACTTTCTGCATTCCCCACATGCTTTTGCTGGAGATTTTTATGGCCTTGTAAATGTTGTTAAGTTAGCCTCCCCACACATACTGTAGGTGGTACCTAAATTTCCTACTTGACAGATGCAACTGTCTTTCGGGTTGCAAAGGTTGACAACAAGCTACACAATTGGCCGGAAGCTCACTCCGACCTGGGCTGGCTTCGAACTCATGACCTTTCTGTCAGTAGTGATCTTTAATGCAGCTGACACCCAGCCAGCTGCGCCACAGTCCTGGCGCAGCACCAAAACATCATGTTTCACAACAAATCGACAGAAAAAGCAGTTCAGTACACGGTAACATTATGTAGTAATTACTGCATTTACAAATTACTGTATTTACAAATGTAGCACCAAAAGATCACAAGGTATTGAAACAGCTGTGGATCCAGGCAGGAGGCAGACTGTGTTGGATAATACAGAACGTTGGATGAGCGAAGGTTGGAAAAGTGGGACTCTACTGTATCAGCCTCCTGATTCCATAGCACTGAGCCACAGCAGTCTAAGTGGTGTCAAACTGGATTAATATTACAGTTGTAGATGGTAGCCTGATTCTTGCTAAATTCACTCAGAGAGAAAAATCGCGCTTTAGAGCAGTATTTCTCAACTTCCTAAGGCTGCAACCCCTTAATACAGTTCCTCATGTTGTGGCGACCCCCAACCATAACATTATTTTCATTGCTACTTCATCACTGTAATTTTGCTACTGTTATGAATCACAATGTAAATATCTGACATGCAGGATGTGTTTTCATTCACCAGACGAAATTTGGCACAAATACTCGATACACCCAAATTTGAATACTGATGGGGTATGGGGGTAAGATTGATTTTGTCATTTGGGAGTTGTAGTTGCTGGGATTTATAGTTTATAACCCACAATCAAAGAGCATTTTGAACTCCACTAAGGATGGAATTGCACCAATATTGGCACACAGAACTCTCATGACCAACAGAAAATACTGGAAGGTTTTGGTGGCCATTGACCTTGAGTTTTGGAGTTGTGGTTCACCTACATCCAGAGAGCACAGTGGACTCAAACAATGATAGATCTGCCCAAATGTGAACACTGGTGGGGTTTGGGGAAAATTGACCTTGGCATTTGGGAATTGTAGTTGCTGGGATTTATAGTCCACCTATAATCAAAGAGCATTCTGAACCCCACCAGTGATAGAATTGGGCCAAACTTCCCACCCAGAACCCCCACGCCTTGAAGGAACTCGTTGGTGCGCACCTTCCTCCAGCCTCAAATGCTCACCCTTGCCTGCACATGTGCACCACGTTGCCATGCACAGAGCACGCCTGCTCTCCTCTCCCCCGCTTGGAGTCTCAGTAACAGCCCTCCCCTTGATTAAGAGGCCGGCCAATCACAGCAGGAGGAGGGCTTTTGGTGGGAGGTTTCCACATTTGTTTCCAAAAAGGAAGAGAAGGACAGGTGAGGAAATCTTAAGCTTTCTCTGCCATCAGAGAAAGACCATCAGAAATATGTGTTTTCTATGGCCTTTCGTGACCCCTCTGAAACCCCCTTGCAACCACCCCAGTGGTCCCAACCCTCAGGTTGAGAAACACTGCTTTAGATGTAATGCAGATTGACTCCACTTTGCCATCATTCAAGGACTTCTCTGCAAAAGAGTGCCGATGTCTCACGAAACTACATATCTCATGATCCCATAGCGGTTCAAGTGGCTTTAAACTGCATTAATTGTTGAGCAAACCTCTCAAGTGCAGTCCTTGTTCATGAGGCAACAGGCTTGGGATGACTCCGCTCCTTGGATGAGATGTGTTTATGGGAAAATGGATTGACTCATAAGGTGAGGCAAAAGGCTGCTGTTTCTGGGGAGGGAAATTTGTTTCTGCTTTTAAGCAAGTTCTCATCCGCTCATCCTCTGCAATCTGGTTGTTTTTGTTTCTTGTTTTTTGCAAAGGGAAGATAAGGTCTGCGGGAAGGGGAAGTCATTGCTCTTTAAAATAAACAGCAGGACTAGCAAGTAAACAGATTTCTGAAGGTTGTGAAATAATTGGGAAACTTGAAAAGAACAACTTATTTTCAGAAGATGAATACTTTTAATACGAGTTATCCCAAAGCGGCGTTCCTCCTCACCAGATTATTGTTGTTTTGACCCAAATTTATTGCTCTTATGCAGGGTTCCCCAAATTAAGGCCCAAGGGCCAGATACGGCCCTCCAAGGTCATTTACCCAACCCTCGCTCATAGTCAACCTAAGTCTGAAACGACTTGAAAGCATACAACAACAACAACAACCCTATCTCATTAGCCAAAAGCAGGCCCACACTTCCCATTGAAATACTAATAAGTTTATATTTGTAAAAATTGTTCATTTTAATTATTGTCTTTAAATGGTTTTTGCACTACAAATAAAATATATGCAGTGTGCATAGGAATTTATTTATGTTTTTTTCAAATTATAATCCGGCAGTTTGAGAGACTGTGACCTGGCCCTTTGTTAAAAAAGTTCGAGGACCCCTGCTCTTATCTATCAATGGATAAGAAAGTCTTTACCTTATAGTATAGCCACGTCATTTTACAGATGTTGTCTTCCACATCGAGTCTTCCAGTTCTCCCACTATTCTATCAATACCAAGTGAAAGAAAGAATAGCTAAACTACGTGTTTTGATACTTAGTATACATTAGTTATGTTTATATCAGACTCCTCCTCTAGTAAACTCATGCTCTCCTTCCTCCCATTTTATTTTCATAACAGTGTTGTGAAATAGGTTAAGCTGAGAATGTAACTGTTCCTAAGGTCACCTAGTGAGGTTCATGACTCACTGTTGACTAGAGTCCCTTCTGGAAGAGGCACTAATGTCACGAGCCAACTCTAGAGCGGGCATAGATTATAATGAGGGATGCTGAAAGTTGCAATCCAAAAACATTTGGAGGACTGATTTATTCACCCTTATGATATACATGATCTAGCAAACTACTGTAGAGCCATCATGATGTAGTGGTTAGAAAGATAGGTGGGACTTTGGGAGACTAGGATTCAAATCCTCACTTTACTATAGAAATGCACTAGGTGACCTTGGGCAGGTCATGCTAATATGACAAGCCTCCTTTGTACAATTTTTGCTAAGAAAACCCCATGGCAGGTTCATCATAGGATCATCATAAATTAGAAATTACTTGGAGGCAAACATTAACAAGCACACAATAATGTAGTATGAGATAATTTTCAGCCAAGGAACTTAAGCTAGTATCTGGCATTACTTCGCAAATGAAGATTCTTAGGAAGGACTCATCCCAGGCTTTCTACAAGCACGTTGATGACTAAGGAGGTTGGATGTGTCCTTCGAGCCTGTGCAATGGACCTTTCTGGTGGAGCGCAGCATGCACAGAACTGGCCTCACCCTTTAAACCAATGGTTTGTCTGCCGGGGCCTAGCAAGCTTAGGACGGTGGCAGCAAGATCCTCAGGTCATAGGTTTGGTTCAAGTTTCCTTCTCTAGATGGTTGACCTTACAAGGTTAGACGAGCACCATCTGCCCGGGTTTGAAATCAGAGCTTTCCTTCTCTTAGGATGGCTGTCAAAAGGCTAGAGAGCCCATCCTACCTGTTGACGCTCTTTGTCAGACCCTTCGGTTGTGACCTGTCTGGCATGGGAGGCCCTACCGGTGGCTATGGCTCACAACTTCATTAGAGTACACAAGCCTCTCCCCTGCAACAAGGGGGTGCCAATGGAGAGGACTTAAGCTAGTAGATGTATGGTAATTGTTGTTATTATTATTTTATTTATTTATACATCATGTTTTCTCTCCACGAAGGAGACTCAGAATGTCTTACATTAAAAGCATTTCAATACAATTTAAAATCCACAAATATACAAACATTAAAACAGAATTAAACCTCAATGTATTAGTTAACAGTTAATAATAATGATAGTTAATAAATCTTTATTTATACCCTGCCATCATATCCCCAGGGGGACTCTTGGCTTTGTAGCAATGAACTAAGTTGCTTTGTCCCAGATGGCTAAGATTTCCACCTTGCTATGTCCCATGTGGTCTCTGGAATGAGGCCAGAGAGGAAGTCCAGCCTCTCAGGTGACCTCTGGAAGAGGAGGAGTCAAGGGCGGTGACATCAGGTTTGGAGCCAAGACACAACTCTGCCCCCAAGTGCCCACATGGCTGGACAATAGAACAAAGGCCCATGCAGGTAAAGGGCAACCAAATACAAAATACAGATATAAGGCCAGCCCGTGGGGCGCCACAGGGACTCTGAGCAGCTCACAGAAGCACTACAGTGCCGCATCTGAACCACAATACACTGTATAAAAGTACACAAATGTAAAATCTATATCATAAGTATAAAACAATGATGTATGTAAAATCCAATTAAAATATAAAAATTATAAAATTTCCTAAAATCCAGTCAACCCTGCAAATAAAATCAATAAAACTGATTTAAAATGTTTTTAAAGCGAAAACCACAGCACCCCCAACTTGTTCTTCAAAGAACCCTTCTTTAAAAGCCTACCCGAATAGAAAGGTTTTAGCCTGCTGCTGGAAGGACAGCAGGAAGGGGGCCATTCTGGCTTCCCTGGGCAGGGAGTTCCAGAGTTGAAGGGCAGCCACCAAGAAGGCCCACTCTTATTCCCTCAGACAGAGCTTGTGATGGAGGTGGGACTGACAAAAGGGCCTCTCCTGAGGATCTCAGTGCCTAGGCAACTTTGTACAAGGAGATGCATTTAGCCAAATAGTCTGGGCCTCAGTCGTATAGGGCTTTAAAGGTCATAAACAGCACTTTGAATTGTGCCCGGAAACAAACTGGCAGGAAGTGCAGCTGCTGCAACATAGGGGTTCACTGAAAAAGTTCACTGACAAAGATTCCAACTGATTCCATTCCACAACATTGCCCCCAGCAACGACCAGTTCTAGCCTCTAGCTATTTATACCACTTTCACAAGTGCTCTCACCTGTTGGCCCTCTAAGCCATCTGATTAGATCTCACTTGGATAGCATCAATCCTTACTTGCGGTCTGGCTGGTATGCTTAACTCCTGGTCTGCTTCCTGAAACTCCTGATCCTGCCCTAACTCTGCATCCCTACTTTCCGGAGGGTTCTGGACCTGTTCTGCAGGGGTGGATTCCTTAGTGCCAGGCTCCTGCTCTCTGCTTGCCCCTGACTCAAATGCTGGCCAAATAAGCCCTCATCTTCATCCTCATCACAAACCTTGACCCCTGCCTCTCCTTGTTGCTCGAAGCAGGTTACAGCACAATTTAAACACATAGAAATTTTGTGACTACAAATATTTATTTCTGCAAAATACATTAGGTAAAATAACAAAACAGTAAAACAGTAAAAACAATAAAACAACACAACAGCAACTAGGATTAGTGGCTAGAGATTGAATGCTTGCAGAAAGAGAGTTGTTTTGCAAGCCTTCCGAAAGACAGGCACATCTCTAGTTGATCGAACTTCAGCAGGCAGAGCATTCCACATGTTCGGCGCCACAACAGAAAAGGCTCTCTGCCTCATAGATGTCAGGTGGTAAGACCGAATGGAAGGGACTTCTAACAGATTTTGGTCCTCCGACCGAAGTGATCTCTGGAGAACATATGGGAAAAGACGAGCCCTCAAGTACACCGGCCCCAGACCATACAAGGCCTTAAAGGTCAAAACCAACACTTTGAAGGCAATCCGGTACTCAATTGGGAGCCAGTGCAGTTGCTGCAGAATTGGGGTGATATGACTTCTGGCTGGCACTCCAGCAAGGAGTCTAGCTGCAGCATTTTGCACTAGCTTAAGTTTCTGGATTACTGCCAAAGGAAGACCAATGTAGAGGGTGTTACAGTAGTCTAATCTCAAGATGACCTTCGCCTGGATCCCTGTAGCTAGGTCATTCCCAGTTAGATAGGACGCCAGCCTCCTAGCCTGTCGCAGGTAGAATAATGCAGATCTGCTCACAGCGGAGACCTGGGCCTCCATTATCAGCAGTGGGTCCAATTGGACCCCCAGACTTTTTACTAATGACGATGGGTGTAATGCTTCGCCGTCCAGGGTAGGCAGCCGGAGCTCACCCCCGCCTGGGCGACCCAACCATAGGATCTCCGTCTTCGAAAGGTTCACCCTCAACCGGCTGGCTCGAAGCCAACCAGTCACGGTTTCAAGGCACAGTTGGAAATTATCAGGTACAGAGTCCGGTCGGCCATCCATCCTCAGCACCAGCGGGCAGGGGCCAACTGGCCTGGGGTCCCACTAGCAATAGAACCAGCAGTGCCAGAACTGGACTCAGAGGATGAGCTAGATGACTGGGGTGAAGGGCAGCTTTCCCCTGCTGGGCCTCTTTCACCCACAGAGAGCTTGGCATGGGAAGAAATGTTGTTTGGCCCAGCGGAGACTCAGATAACCAGCTGCAGACGGATAGTGAAGCGGAATCTTATGAACACCCGGTGGGGAGGATTCCCAGGGAGCCTCCGGAGGTAAACATGGAAGAAGGCGCCTGGGAAATGGATGAGGAGGAAAGCTCCCAGGGAGATAGTGGCACTGCTGGGGAGAGACAAGGCCGAACCTTTGATAGGAGACGGAACATAGAGTCTCGCAGAAGGGAATGGTCTAGGTGCATAGACCGGCCGAGGTCCGTGAGCAGCGACTGGAGACGTAGAAGCCTAGAGCGTCGAGGACCTCGGCCGAAGGATTAAGTATAGGATCCGTGAAGTGCTCCGGCCACGTCTTTGCTGAATAGGCGCGAGCATGGGACCATCTAGCCCGTGGTCATCAGCACCAGCTGGGTGTCATCAAGCCTTGCTGAACTGCCTTGCTGACTTTAAGCCTTGCCAGACCAACCCCTTTTGCTCCACACCAGTTCAGTCCGTCAAGTGGCATCGCAACTAGATGTTAAATAATGTTAAATAATAGAGGGGAGAGAATAGCCCCCTGAGGGAACCCACAGTTTAAAAAGAGTCTCTCGGAGACCATACCACCCCTCTCTACTCACTGTCCCCAATCCTGGAGGGAGGACACCCATTTAAGAGCAGATTTGAATATCTAAAGACTGTTCCATGCTGGTTCTTGAGATATTCCAAAGGACATATGTTCAGTGTGAAATTTATCTTGAGGAACAAGATAGATTTCACATCGATTTCAGCCATGCAGTTAACAATGCAATAAAAACTTGAGCCAAAAAATAATGGGAGTCTGTTCTAGCTAATTGTACTCTATCTACAACTGGCAAGGTAAACAGTGGTTTCCTTTTGAATCTCCAAATGCATGAAGAGCAAATAGAGAGAAAAGGGGCAAGCCAATAAGCCTGTGTCATCAGCTGTCACCAGCCTGCTAAAAAAAAACCTCCAAACCAAAACATTTGTAGATCTAAACATTTAGCTACTGAATGCAGATAATGACAAAGTAGGTACTAGTGAAAGGGAAATATGACTGGGTGTATTTTGGAAAAATCTCTCAAACAGCATGTACAGAAGGTTCAAATGTTTTTGTTTACTTGTGAAAGGCTTGCCTAAGCTGGTTGTTTCACATCACAAGTACATATTGTATTACTTTGGACATACCAGCAGATGATTTGAGGGATTGAAAAAGACAACATGCTTAGTATACTGGAAGGCATTGTGGAAAAAGCCAAAACCATTGCTTCTTTTGTTGAATCAATTTATCCGTCATAAGACCATATGACGGATAAATTGATTCAACAAAAGAAGCAATGGTTTTGAGTTTTCAAGACCTGAGCTGGACTATTGAGGACCGTAGAGATTTCTTATTCAAAGGGTCACTGTAAGGCTAAGCCAACTTTCTGGCAAGTTACAACAGCAACGGGTATAGATACTAAACCAATGGAGAGTAGGAAGAATCCTAGGCTAGCTTTACTGTGACTATCACACAAGTTTAATGATTATGTGACTATTCAACTTCATCAGACAGTTGGGAGGAAAGTGGAAGGAAACATCTTACCCCATTGCCTCCTATTTTCCCCATCTTCTGGGATGGCCATCCATGTCCTTTCACCGTCTTCCCCTGCCTCTTGTCTGCTTACCCCATGTTTCTTTATCAGGAGTCTATTGACTCTCAACTCCTGATAGAGGTCTCTGGGCTGCGTTTCTTGAGTTTGGGAAACGGAGCCCACGGAGTCCCATTGGAAGTGCCCTTATGTCATCTGAAGGCCTCAATGGGACTTCTGTGGTGTTATGTTTCCCAAATGGGGCCCAAAGACCATCTAATGAAGTCCTAGGCCTGGAAACAGGATGCTCCCTCCATATAGACAGAATATGCAAAAGGTTGGAGATCAGAGTACTGGGAAAAAGTGGAAATGGCTGAAACACAGAACCCAATCTTTTCTATATAGTATATAGCCTAGTCTACTACAATGCAACCTGAGCCCTGCCACATGCACAATGGAGGTCCTTCTTATAGCAAAACCAGAGGCACTCCAAGTGGTCAGGTACTGGTCAAAGCACATTTACTAGAATGTCAAGTTTGCAAACTTTGTGGTTTTGTTTAAAAAATACAATACAACTGTTTGGTTCACTCCTGCCAAGATAAATATAAATAAATACCTAGTTATTACATATATTATATATATTGTTATTATTGAGATATATTATGTATTATAAGCACCAATATAAACACTATATGAATTCTGTATTATAAGCACAAATGCAGTATGAGAGATGTACTTTGACAAAGCACGAGTGGCTGCACCCAGACTGAATGAAAAAGATGGCACTAAGTCGACTGAGGGGAAAAAGGCGCCAAGCAGACTGAAAGAGTAAAAGAGGCAGTGCATAGTCTAAAAAGGATTGTCCAAACAGTGATGAAAGAGCAGATTATGTCTTGACTATGTAGGATCTTGGTATACAATTTAAAACAGAACATTTGAAATAAAAGGTTGTCAAAATGAGACTTTAAAAAGCATGGCATGCCTGCAATTCATAAGTATCCATGCTTGCCATGTTGCAAGTAGATTAAGACAAGGGACTACGATCATAATAAGTTAAGGAACAAGATTTTAGACAACATTGATAGAACAAACCCTGCTGGTTTCCATAGAAGTCAACCCCCCACTATCTTGACAGACATTAAAATTACATGAGAACAGAATCTTGGCATAAGTGAGAAGATAGGGGGATCCTTAACCATTAGATTTGCCATACCAACCTGAATTGTTGTGCGATGCCAGAAGATCTGCACCTTTAAGCCATAATAACAGGAGAAAATCTCAAACTCTTGTTACTTCAAAACCACAAGGAAGTTCTAAATAATGACACCCCCCCCCTCCAAAAAAAACCCTGAAAAAATGACTGCTTTCAGGACATGGACTTTGAAATTGCACCTAAGACACCTTGAAAGATCATTTGAAGTCCAGTATCATGCTGTTTGCTCAATAGTATATCCCACTAACTAAATTTAGCCATGCTTACTTACATAGTCCAAACAGATGCAAAAAAGGGCAAGAGCAAGGGTACTATTATATCTGACTTCATTTCTCAATTAAGTACGTACAGATTTGCAGGTTTGCTGTACCCTCTGTTCTATGTATGGTGATTGGGCTTACATTCTGTTTGCCATTTAATGCCAGCAAAACAGCTGAGCAGAGGCTCTTGAGAGGGCAGAAAGTTGAATTGCCACATCAGTGCATTGTTTTGGGCCAACCGTTGTCCAAAACTGTCCAAAAATCATGTTATGCTAGAAAAAATATATTTTAGGAGCTGCAAGGAAGAGGCCTTCAGGGACCACAAGAGAGACATTTAGAGATCACACGAGAGGCTATGTTTCCACCTTTACCCTAGTACAGTGGTAGTTAAATTTGGTCTTCCAGCTGCTTTGGATTTCAGTTCCTGGAAACACTAGCTAAGAGGACCCATGTTTAGCAATTATAGGAGCACAGGGACAAAACAAACGGAGAGTCAGAGGTTGGCAACATCTACTCTAGTAAGTGTGTTTAGGACTGTATATTCAAAATTTCAGAAGTATGAGATTTCAGTGTTTCACAGTTCCCATGGTAGAAACAAAATCTATGTAGATTACACAGAACTGTTCTTCAGAATGAATATGAAAAACAAAAAAAACCAATTCATTATGATGCTACATGGCTGTTGAGGTTTTTTTTAAAAAAAAGAACAATGTTTCACAATTTGTTTGCAAACTATTTTCCTAGAGCAGAGGTGCTCACACTTTTTCAGCATGCGAGCTACTTATAAAATAGTCAAAATGATCTACCTACCCACTACAAAAAAGTGAAACATATAACACAATATCTGCTTTGAACTGGGTTTTCTGAGTCCACACTGCCATATAATCTGATGGAATTTTATTCAACTGTGTGGAAAGGACCTCAGAAAACCCAGGGCCGGCAGCACCTGGGCGGCGTCGGGAGCCTGCGGGGTAGGACAGAGCCTTCCTCCCGCCCTGTCTGCGATCTACCAGGACGCCCTACACAATCAACCAGTAGATCGTGATCTACCTAATGAGCACCCCTTTCCTAGAGGGATTCATTTTGAGCACAAACGAATTTCAGCAAACAAAGAAACAAAAATGTTTTGTTTAAAAGAAGAAACATCTATTAACAACAGACCTGGCTGTGGGACCAAGCCTTTGGGGCAGAGCAATAAGGCAAAATGGTGTCATGAGATGGTTTTTAATCAACTTTTAATGTAGATATAAGTGATTTTAATGTTTGTATATAGTTATGGTTTTATGTTCCGGCATTGAATGTTTGCCGTATACTGTATATGCTGTGCTCCGCTCTGAGTCCCCTATGGGATGTAAATGTTTTAAATAAATAAATAAATAGTTATACCATTGAAAGCTATTCATGTAGAACTCCCTGGTGTTTACATTGTAGTGATGGGAGAGATGCACATTCCCCTCCGCGAGCTGTCCCCTCCAGGCTTCCAGATGCTCCATCAACCCAGAATTGGAGGCAGGGGAGGAGGAGTAGGAATACTGGTCCAAGACCACATCTCCATAACAGCTGTTCAGACCCCGGAGATCACTGGCATTGAGTGTCTGGGAATTACCCTAAATGCCAAGGAGAGCCTATCGATTCTTTTAATCTATCGTGCACCTGGGGCCCCGAGGGAGAGTACCTCCAAACTACTTGACCTCGTTGCAGACTGGACCCTTAGATCGCCGAGACTCATTGTGCTAGGGGATTTTAACGTTCATGCAGACATGACTACGTCATCTCCCCTAGCAAAGGACTTCATCCATTCCATGGACACTCTAGGTCTTTCATTAATGGAATCCGGCCCCACACACCAGGCCGGGCACACCTTAGACCTAGTCTTCGGATATGGGCTAAAGATTACACCACTAGCAACAACGGAGGTCCCCTGGTCAGACCACTACACCCTGAAGGGTAACATCAAAATTCCCCTACCTCCAAGGATAGATCCAGAACCTATCCTGGCGTGGCAGAAGAGACTCATGGACCCTACCAGATTCGTCGGCCATAGAGTCCGTAAGTCCCGGAGGTACCCTTAACGACCAAGTAGAAAGGTGGAATGTAGCCCTGTCTAAGGCTATCGACCAAATAGTCCCTAAACGCCTCCTCCGACCACGCAGATTCCGCTCTCCGTGGTTCACCGAAGACCTGAGGTCACTGAAGCGCAAACGGAAAAAACTGGAGAGTGCCTGGCGGCGGAAACCTAGCCAGACATCAAGAACAGCCTTCAGAAACATGCGCAAGACATACGAGCGGGCCATAAAAGAGGCAAAGAAAATTCATAACGCCTCCCTAATAACAGCTGCGAGATCGCGCCAAGCGCAGATTTTCAGGATCGTCCGAGATTTGGTCACCACCAATCCGCAGCCAAAAACCAGGGACACTCCAGCCATCTCAGCAGAGGAATTCCAGGAATTCTTCATAGATAAAATCACCGCTCTTCGGCTAGACCTGCTATCCGTGCCTGAAGATACGAGGGAGAGGGTAGAAGAACCAAATACACCAACTAACCAGATATTTGACCACTTCAAAGCCCTGGACCTGGAGGCAGTTAATAAAATCATCTCCACAGCACGGGCGACTACCTGCTCCACAGACCCTTGCCCATCCCATCTAGTTAAGGAATGCGCAGAGGGGCTCTCGATCCCTCTGATGCAGATAATAAATCACTCCCTGGAGCGGGGAATTTTCCCGGATGCCTTGAAAGAAGCCTCGGTCCGCCCACTCTTGAAAAAAGCCAACCTGGACCCAGCGATACCAGTGAACTACCGTCCCGTCTCAAACCCCCCGTTTCTCAGTAAGCTGATCGAGCAGCGGCAGCAACCCAGCTACAAAACTTCCTTGAGACATCAGAGGGCTTGGACCCCTTTCAATCAGGGTTCAGCCCCAGGCACGGGACCGAGACCATCCTGGCGGCCATCTCGGATGATATCCGCTGCCAACTAGACAAGGGAGGCTCAGTAGTTCTGGTATTACTGGACCTTACTGCCGTTTTCGACACGGTGGACCATGACCTGCTGATACGACAACTTGCCGCCATAGGGATACAAGGAGCAGCTTTAGCTTGGCTTAGCTCCTTCCTGCGCGGACGTAGTCAGCGAGTTGAATGGCTAGGCCAAACATCTAGGAAATCTTTCCTCGATTGCGGAGTGCCCCAAGGCGCCATATTATCACCAACATTGTTTAACATCTATGTTCAGCCTTTGGCTGGTATAGCCCGGAGCTTCGGCCTGGGGTGCTACCAATATCCCGATGACACCCAGCTCCTACTGAAACTGGAGCCTGGCGCAATTCGGTGCCTTCACTCGAGGCCTAGAAGCAGTGACAAAATGGCTCCGCGCCCACAAACTTAAAATAAATCCATCAAAGACGGAGATCTTATGGCCGGGCCGCCCAGAACCACCTTTCTCGCTGCCCCCTTTTGAAGGGGAACCGCTGACCCCATCCCCCTCAGTAAAAAGCCTTGGTGTTATCCTGGACTCCAAATTGTTGATGGAGGCCCAGGTTGCCCTCACGAGCAAAAGGGCCTTCTTCCACCTGCGCCAAGCGAGACAATTGGCGCCCCTATCTCCCGACGGAGCGCTAGCTACAGTAATCCATGCCACGGTTACATCAAGGCTGGATTACTGTAATGCTTTGTATGTAGGTCTACCCGGTCACTAATCCGCAGGCTCCAGATTGTGGAGAACGCGGCCGCCAGGCTTCTCACAGGAACATCGATGAGATGCCACATTACACCATCCCTGCAGCGCCTGCACTGGTTGCCCGTTGAGTACAGAGCCTTACACAAGACCTTGACTTTGGCCTTCAAAGCCCTACGGGGCCGGGGCCCAACATACCTAAAAGACCGCTTGCTGATGCCTGCTTACTCGAGGACCCCGCGGCCAGTAAACAAGAACCTTCTTCACGTACCAGGCTTGAAAGAGGCCCACCTGGAGACCACGAGACGGAGATCGTTCTCTGTTGTGGCCCCCGTACTTTGGAACTCGATGCCACCGGACCAGAGAGCCTCCCTCGACCTGCCCCAGTTTCTGACCGCTCTGAAGACCTGGCTATTTAGGAAAGCCCATGGTTAATGCAGAACCAGGAACTCAAATACAGAGCCTGGCCCCTGCATTTAACCACTGAATATTTTAATCTAGTTTTAAATACTCTTTTAATTATGGAATTGCTGTGTGTAAGTCGCCCGGAGCACTAACGTGGAGGGCGACTCAGAAATAATAAAGTCAGTCAGTCAGTCAGTCACTAAAGAACCAGTATAAGTATCATGAACATTCTGGTTTTGCCTGCCAATGTCTTGATTTTTTCTGGGAAAGTTTTTCTGGCTACCATTCTCACAAGTACAATATATGCGGTTGGAACAAGGGAGAGGGCCTTCTTGGTGGTTGCAGCCAAGTTTTAGAACTTCCTTCCCAGCTACCTTGCTAGTTTACTTCCTATAGGCAGCTAGAGTTTGTTTATCTGTTTGGAAAAGCCCTGGAGGAAAGATTTCTCAAAGGAGAAGAGCCTTACACAGTGTCCTATATTTTTGATGATGATGGTGGTGATGATTGGTGTATTTTTTTGTGAAATATCAAAATGTGCTTTTCAGAGAAACTCATATTAAAGCTCCTTTCTTGAAAAAACAACTGAATTTTAGTACTTGTATATATAGTTTTGCACCACTTAGTAAAATCTCTCTTGTAAAAAGCATGGAGTTAATTTGGAAAGGTGGTGAGAAAAATTGACCGTTAGATGTGCAAGTCAAGAAAATAGAAGGTAGAAATGTTAGTGGCAAACCTGTGGTACCATTCAAGACAATAGTGCTGAGCCTAGTGAAACTGGACATCTTTTCTTAAAGAAGTTAATTACATGCCAATCTGTGCTGAATGCCTTTTGCCTCTTATGTGTGCCCAGTACTCACATTGCTTTGGAAACCAAGCACCACTCTTTCTCTTCTTTGGTTTTTGTTGCTGGCAGCGTCCCATGGCATCAACAACAGTCTTAGAGCTTTTCTTCTCTTTAGAAATGTAATTCTTATACATGACTATTTGTGTTGGGAAGGACATGGGGATAAACATGCTGCAGAGAAACAGCTATTTGGCTGTTTATTCCACTGCTCTTTTCTAAGTTTTCCATTTTTACTTTCCTGCTTTCATATAACTTGGATTCAGTCGTCACTGGCCTCTTTTGAATGGGGTGTTGGAGAGGGGCAAAAGAAGGAGGAGTTGAAAATCAGAATAGCTATAACCAAGCAACATCAGAATATGCTCAAGATGACAGTGTAATAATGAGGAAGAACAGATAATCCAGGAGAGGTTGCAGCAGTTTGCCTTTGCCTGAACCTAATGGAAAGTGACTCTCTGTGCTGGTGCTTTTCCCTCTCTGCCAAATGACCCTCAACATACCTATGGGTCATATCTAACTCCATAACTTTGGCCCCCAAGCCTGCCATTGACTTGTACATGAGGTCAACATACACAAGTATCTATGGTAATTGTATTGCACATTGAAATAAATTTGTGATTGAAATAAACCGAGGACAAAGAGGAAAAGTAGAGGGAGAGAGAGAAACTAGGACACTTTAGCACAGCAGGTTAAACCACCAGCTACAGAAAATCTTGCTGACTAGAAGGTTGGGAGTTCAACCCACAGGTTGGGGTGAGCTCTTGCCGTCAGCCCTAGCTTCTTCTTACCTAGCAGTTCAAGAACAGCAATGTAAGTAGATAAATGGGTACCACTGTGCCGAGGAGGTAAAAGGTACTCCTGAAGACATGCCGGCAATTCTATCAGGAAGGTGTCCATAGACAACAGGATCCTCAGTGTAGACAAATGGAACAGCAGAACTTCCCCATGGCCAAGTCGAGCACAATCTCCAGATGCCAGAAATGAAAAAGAGGGAATTCGTGCCTATGTATTGTCTGTCTTTGTTAATTGTATAACAGCATTGAATGCTTGCCATATATGTATTCTGTAATCTGCTGAGTCCCCTCGTGGAGATAGAGCAGAAAATAAATAAAGTAAATTATTATTATTATTATTAAAAGTGGGATGATAGCATTCATTAGAACTGTCCCATTCCTTTGGTGCACTTGGAATGCTTGCTGTGGAAAAATCTGTTTAAGAGGAAGTTCTACCGCTTGTCACTTAAAAGATTTAGGAAGTTTTCTTTTTCCCTTTCTTTCCATACAAATTCTGGGGATGTGCCTTCAAGTCTAGTTAATTTCACTTCCAAAATGAGAGGGGATTTTATAGTCAATAGTCCCCTACTCTTTGATTGAAGCTTGACTAAACCAGCCTTCATAATATAGGTTCATTCATATGGATCCCCACTAAAGTAGAATATGTTGAGTGCTTATCAGCTCCTTGTTGTTTCGGGATTTTAACAGGATTTTAAAGCAATCTTGGCATTTTATTTCTCTTCTTTATATTTCTCTGCCAATGCTCCAAGTGGGCACTAAAACCTTGACTTTTAATATTTGTTCTGTGACATGGCTGGATTGAACAGCAGAGACTCATAAATGCAAAATGTTTATTTTATTTAGTTTTATCTCAGCATCATGCCTCAGAGTTTCTGGTCCGAAAACGTCGAGCAAATTCCTTTATGGAAGAAAGTAAGAAGGGGAATTTGGAACGGGAGTGTATTGAAGAATACTGCAATAAAGAAGAAGCCAGGGAAATCTTTGAAAATAACCCAGAGACGGTAAGAGATTTAAAGACGCTCACCGAAAACTAAAAGCTGGAATAATCTTAATAGAGCATAGTCTGGTTCTATCCAAAGTTTATTTGCTAGACTACTATTATTCTAGACCGTTGCTTCTTAAACTGTGGGTCCCAATCTCAAATGGGATCCCCTTAGATCACAAAAAATTGGCAGCAGTAACCTAGTGCATGCTTTAGACATTTACACGAATCTATTAGCAAGGTGCAGTTTTCACAGTAGACAGTAAAGCAAAAAGTGCTTTGGATATAATTTGTAAAAAGGAAAATCGGCTTGTTTAGTAGGCCTTGCAAATGCTGAGTTATTATCAGTAAATGTTTGATTTTTATACCAATTTTATATAGCTATATAGCACGGCCGTGTAAATATGTATTGGTCAAAAAGGGATCAGGAACAGTAGTCCTGTTCTAGACTACTCACCACTGTGTACACAGGATTACTAAAAAAAGTAACTTTGCCCAGCTGTTTCTGTGGCTTTTTGTTCATTCATTTCCATTGTTCAAGAAACAGATATTTATTTGGCAGATATCTTAATAAACTCATATTTTTTATGATATGGTAATGTATTGTGAATCCCCCCCCAAAACCAGAAACCTATGAGAAAGTTAAAATAAGATACCAGTCTCACTACCCAGGTTTTAGATAACAATAAGACGTGTAAGCCCCCCTCCCTTTTTTTGTAACATTCATATTTAAACCTGTACTTGCTCTTATGCATTTTGTTTATCTGAGACTCCATGTCCTCTCAGGAAATAATTTTGTCCCTTTGTGTTGTCTAGAGTTGAGCTTGCTTGGCTTTAGCCTAGTACTTTCCAGTAAGTGGTCAGTGGCATACGCTAGTGTTAAAGAACCGAGTATGAGCTAGAAGGTCCTTACATCACATTTATTTTTGCTATGAACTTATTCAATTGCCCTTGGTCAAGCCTTTACCCTTTTTTAAATTTACTTTCTTGTTCTCACAGTAATATGGAGATGCTAAATGGTTCCAGCCCATCTTACCTGTCCGAACATATCTCTTTTTATGAACCAGTTTGAGTGTTAAGATCTGCCGGGGAGTCCCACCGCCTTCACAGGTGTGACTGGTGGAGACGAGGGACAGCTTTCTCAGCTGTGGAACTCCCTCCCTAGTGAGATCAGATCATCCTCCTCCTGTCTAGTATTTAGCAAAAAACTTAAAACCTGGCTGTATAAGCAGGCATTATGTGAGTGATAGCATGCTTAATGTGTTTTAATGGTTTTCATTTGTATTTATATGTTTATTGATTTTAGTCAACTATGTGTTGTATTTGCTTTTTTGCCATTGAATTTTGCCAAATTTTGAACCACTCCGAATCGCCTTCGGGAAGAGATAGAGTGGGATAGAAATATAGTAAATAAATAAATAGATCCTTCTATTCTACTTCACAGGCTTGTTGTAAGGATGGCTGATATGATTTCTGTAAAGTACATGGATCAGATAAAATTCACTGAAGGAATTCTAAGGTGTCAATCTTAAACAAATGTACTTTGGAGTAAGTTCTGTGAGCATCATGATGATGCTAGAAAATGTTTTGATGTTCTGCCCTCTCCCCAGATTTAATAAAGACTTTGAGAGTCATTTTGAAACTAAAGTTTAATTAAACTTTTAAGCACTATCGAACAAGCTAGAAAAACTAAATACAGTAAATTAGTTTTCTTTATGACCGATTAAAAGTAACATCACAAGTAAATGTTAATTACCTTGCTAAACAATGTATATAATTAAACCGTGTTTCCTATTAGACTAACATTCTAATTAGAATTTTCTTTTTCCTTTTTAAAACACAGGATTATTTCTACCCCCTATATTTAGGTAAGTGTTGTTTTAAAAATACCCATCACCCCCCAACAACAACAACACACACACATTTAGATTATTTTCGTGTCTGGAGAACATTAGGAAAAAATTAAAAAGGAACTGAGAAGAAATAGCACCGATAACCAGATTCTGTAATGTGGTTATATGCCTGTAATGTGGTTATATGCCTGTGTAGTCAGTGCCTCCAAATATTGCCTTCTTTGAAAGCAGAAATCATAGCATACAACTGTTCTCTGTAAACTGATCTTTTCTGTGCGGTGTCCTACTTTCAAACTGGGCTGTGAAATGCACTACTACCCTTCAATATTTCTTTTTTCATTTGCAGTGCTTTAGACAAAGAACTAAATCTAATCTGATAGCCCCAATCTGAGTAGATAGATACACAGATCTTTGTGGTTTGGAGTAAATCCATAGGCTATCAATAAATCAGTACTTATGCAAGTTACATTAATTTAATGGATCTACTCTAGTTGGGTCTCGTAATTGGACTTTGACCACAAAACACTATGTAAAATTGTTTTTGGGGGGAATTCTGACATTAAAAGGTGACAAGTCATGCATACACTTATTCCCTGTCCATAATTATATGGAATGGATCTCACAACTACATGATCTGAATCCCATTCACACTATACAATCTTAGCACAATTTCGTTTTAACTGACATGGTTTCATCCTATGGAATCCTGGGATTTATAGGTTGGTGAGACACAGGGTTGCTTTGGTTGAGTACTACAAATGATCCGTCCTAAACTTCTAATCCCAGCATTCCATGGGATGGAACCATGACAGTTAAAGTGGAATAACAGCATTATATTTCTATATCGTGAACAAGCTAAAGGTTCCATTATGTGGGGGATTTTTGCCATCTGATTTTTGCCGTCACATTCTGTGAAGTTGCAATAAGAACAAAAGGCCCATGAAATCTCCCCTTCTTGAAATGTGGGATCCAGTCTTCATAGTTGGGAGGAATTGAAGAATCTTTGGGCATCCAAGTATTCTACCTTCCAATTCCCATAAGCCCTTTCTGGGTCTGAATAACTTATTTCTCCAGTGGCTTACTTCCTTCTGTGCCCATGGTCTTTTTCCTCCTGTCACCACTGCTTATGGCAATGTAGTTATGCTGGCAAAATGTACAAACTGGAGTTTAGCTAGTGTCTAATTATTCTGAAATACAATGACTGATTACTTTCTGATTTTCTCCTGCTTTTATTTTTCATCCAATGTGAAAGACAGTTTGTATTCTTGTGTTGTTTTCCTATTTTCTGTATTTAGTTTTGGATTTCTGTGTGCTGGAGGGACTCTTTGGCTCCCCATTGGTAGTTACACAATTCCATGATATAGTCTTAACAGATATGGCTTTGTTCAGTATGGGCTGGTTTTAATGGTGGAAATAGGCAGAAATAGATAGAAACCAAGGGCCTCATCACATTGCCAAATTACCCCCTTCTAGAACAGTTTGCCCACAGAGCTGGACAGATCCCATCACGTGATGCACAGCTTCTTCTGGCGGGGTTCTGTGCTGACTGCATCGGCAAACTGTTCTTGTACAGGGAACTCTGAACATGGGAGACTACCATGTTCAGATTGAAAATGCTGGGCACAGCATGGGAGCAAGCCAGAAATATATGCATTCTGGCATGTGATGGGCAAGCGGTTGATGGGGGCGATGCGGGACTCTGGGAGACAGATTTTTCCTGCTGCCCCCACAATTTGCCTCTCTGCCCCGCATCAAGGACCTCCATGCAATCAAACTATCAAAACAAAGTCACATGCATTTTGCACTAAACACATGTGTCGGATTATGTGAACTCTCACAAAATACAGAACTCATCACCAACTGTTGTAATGCGTAAAGTTTGCAAATCTGTATGAATTTACCTCTAATTTAATTAGTTTGCAAATTAGTTTGCAAATCTGTATGAATTTACCTCTAATTTAACATGAAAAATGTTTTGTTCCCTGAAAACTGAACAATACTTATATGCAGAATCAGCAAACTTGCACTGCATAGTTCTTGGTTTTATGGGTCCAAGATCAGACATCCAAGATGAAAAATTATATTTTTCATTCTTGTCCTGCACAGGAAGAATAGCAAAGAAAGGGAGGAGGCTGCCTAAAACACTTCTTCTTGACATATTAATGCTAGATATTACGAAAAATTTAATTTTCTCCCTCAGTAGTCTGAACTAATACAGTGAAGGAAGGAATATTGTGTAACTTAAGTGCATGTGTAGCTCAGTTCTTAATTTTTTTGTAGATGACATTGTGGTTGCATTGATGACAGCATGTCCAAAAGCCACTTTTTCATGCTTTCACAGACTGCCTAGCTTCATTTCGAACAGGAATGTTCAGGGTGCCATCACCGTCTGCAGACTCTCCAACTGATCTGCGGTCTTGTGTGAGAGGTAAGGCTTTGCAAAAATATATATTGTATTTCCTAAGCCAATATAAAAATAGAGCTGGTCTGTACACTAGTTTTTGTTGTTTATTCATTCAGTCACTTCAGACTCTTCGTGATCTCATGGACCAGCCCATGTCAGAGCTTCCTGACAGCCCATCCATCCATCTTGCCTTTGGTCAGCCACTCTTCCCCTTTCCTTCCATTTCCCCCAGCATCATTATCTTCTCCAAGCTTTCCTGTCTACTCATTATGTGGCCAAAGTACTTCATCTTTGCCTCTAATATCCTTCCCTCTAGTGAGCAGTCGGGTGTTATTTCCTGGAACATGGACTGGTTTGATCTTCCTGCAGCCCAAGGCACTCTCAGAATTTTCCTCCAGCACCACAGTTCAAAAGAGTCTTTCTTCGCTTAGCCTTCCTTATGGTCCAGCTCTCACATCCATAGGTTACTACAGGAAATACCATTGCTTGAATATACCAGTACTAGTTATTGCATTTATTTCGGTGATATTATGATTTATTTAATCACGGCTGGATTTTTCGGTGAAATAGTTTAATTGTTCAAAAAGTTGTACTTGGATTGATATGTGCACTGAAAGGCAGAATGTAGGCTAACAGAATTTCTCATCTTGAATAAAACTGTGAGATTGGAATAAAATCCTCAAGACCTAATTCCATCTGTTTGATCAGAAACAGAGACCATAAAAGCAGTACACAGGTATAGCAAATAACTCATGCAAATTATATGCAAAAAAAATAGCAGGAACTATGGAATGTTTCCTTTCCTGGAGCTGCTGCTTCTCATTCCTTTATGACAAAATGCATAGGTGAAATCCTGAAGGGTGGGGGCATTTCTTATTACCTTGAAGTATTGATCTTCCTTTTTTGACTTTGTAATCAGATGAGAACTAAATGGAATCCTTGATAATTATGCTATATGCCACTGGAAACGAAACACAACACTTGCACTGCAGTGCTAGTATGCTTGCAGTCATAAATTGAAATGTAAGAGTACACTTTTTGGTACCCTCATTATATGTTCTTGAGAGACTGATAAGGATGTATGAGCATATTTCGCTGAGTAGTTTCTAGTGAAGAATGTTGACGTACTTTCTGTTAATTTTACTCCTCATCTGCACTTGTGCCAGAAAATAGTTGTCGCAGATTAAACACAAGAGTATGTTGACAATATTACATGCAGCATGAATTAAGTATAATTGTGACTCTTTACCTCAGTATTCCAGTTCTCAGAATTCTACTATGCTGCCTCGTGGCACTCTGAGGTGTATTGGAATTGCAGCTACAGCAAAATGCTTAGGATTCTCTTGGCCTGCAGCAAGCACTGTTACACTGTTATGCTTTGGCGTTGCTGCAGGTCATATTATCTCACAACGTCTCAATTTCTTCAGCTGTATTCTCTCATTTTCTGGATCAACAGATCTTGAGACAAATAACCCCCATGTTTTATCATCTGTGAATCTTGTGGTTCCTCATTCAGAACCAATAAGTTCCAGTGGAATATTGTTTTGTGAATCATTCCCTGAATTGCATATGTGAGTAGAAGACCTTTAGTTTGAAGATCAGTGTGGTCATATGCAATCATTTGCCTGCTCTATAAATACAGGTACAGAAGGGACCACATGCACATGAGCACATAAGCTCCACCTTCGAAGTCTTCCCATCACCTCAGTGTTATAGACCTTTGCACATACATCTGTCCCCTTACATCAAGAATGAGCAGTTTGCAACTTAACAGGAATTATTAGACTGCAACTTCCATCAGTTCCAGCCAGATTTATTAAAATTGAGAGATGATGAGAATAATAGTCCAACAATATCTGAAGGTTAACAAGTTGCCCACCCAGACCTATAGTCCTGTCTTCCAATTTGAACCATTTTTTTCCTTTTATAATCTCCCTCTTTAATTCCCCGGACATGATTCACCCAGTTTTTTGGATGGTAAATTGGGTGGTTTCTTCTGTATTACAAGTGAACTTATCAACATGCTCCTTTTGGCACTTATGTGTCAAAAATGACCACATTAATCAGGACACTGGCAATAAAACACAGTGTTCCCTCACTTATTGCTGGGGTTAGGTTCCAGGACCTCCCGCAATAAGTGAAAAACTGTGATGTAGGAATAATCTATTTATTTTAATATTTATACATTGCTTTAGTAGTTATACACTATTTTAAGTCTTTATAAACTTAAAATAAAGTGAAGGAATGGAAGAAAGGCTGGAAGGAGGGAGGACTGAGGAGGGAAAGCGCCTCAGAGAGCGGTGGCGGCAAAACCCCACTAAACAGCGAAAATACCATGATATAGATTTTAATTTTTTTAAAATCCACAAAACAGCGAGTCTGCAATAAGTGAACTGCGAAGTAGCAAGGTAACGCTGTATGTGCATTGTTATATGCATACAGTAAGATTCAATGTAGTTGTAAAATGTATTGCTCTATAGGTCTGTGTCTAGTTTTTCTGTTCTTCCTTCTACTTACAAAGGAAGTATAATTTACTAGTCATAATTTATCAGAATACTGTGATTTTTGATAAACTATGGAATGAACTGGAAACAAAGCACATTAAATCACAATCCAACAGCCTCACCAAAAGACTGTGTACATATTAAAATTGACTGGGTGCAGGTAAATTATCTATGCCCAATTGTGTTCTTATAGAGCAAGTGTCTTAACAATAAAATGAACAAGTAAGATCAGAAACCTGATCATAACACTGACATTCTTTTCCCTCAAAAATCTTTCTTTTTTGTTATTTCTTTCTTTAGTAATATCAGACCAGTGTATTCCTCTGCCATGCAATGAAGATGGTTATAACGAATGTAGAGATGGACAAGCCCAGTTCACATGTATCTGTAAAACTGGGTGGCAAGGAGTAAAATGTGAAGAAGGTATAGTTTATTTTATTTATTTATTGATATTATGGAGAGCAGAGATGACTTGCTAATAGTAAAAATGGATTTATTAGAAACAAGTCATGCTGGACTAATCTGATCTCTTTTTTTGATAGAGTTACAAGATGGGTAGATGCAGGGAAAACTGTGGCTGTAGTGTATCTGGATTTCTGTAAGGCCTTCAACAAGGTCCCCCATGATCTTCTGGCAAACAAACCAGTGAAATGTGTGCTAGGCAAAATTATGGTTAGGTGGATCTGTAATTGGTTAAGTGAATGAACCCAAAGGGTTCTTACCAATGCTTCCTCCATATCCTGGAAAAAAGTGATGAGTGGAGTGCCTCAAGGTTCTATCCCGAGCCCGGTCCTGTTCCACATATTTTTTAACTTGATGATCATGCCTTCTAGCCCTTCATCTTAGATGAAGGGCTAGAAGGCATGATCATCAAGTTTGAAGATGACACAAAATTGGGAGGGATGGCCAATACCGCTCCCAATTTCTGCACGAGCAGAATTCAAAATGATCTTAACAGATTAGAGAGATCATTGGCCAAAACCAACAAAATGAAGTTCAACAGAGACAAATGCAAGATATTCCATTTAGGCAGAAAAAATTAAATGCAAAGATACAGAATGGGAGAGAATGCCTGGCTCAATAGCATTACGTGTGGAAAAGATCTTAAAGTCCTCATTGACAACAAGTTAAAAATGAACCAACAATGTCACGCGGCAGCTAAAATAGCCAATTGGATTTTGGCCTGTATAAATATGAGTATAGTGTCTAGATCCAGGGAAGTCATGGTTACACCTCTATTCTGCCTTGGTCAGACCATACCTAGAACACTGTGTCCAATTTCAGGCACCGCAATTGAAGGGAGAATGTTGACAAGTTGAAATGTGTCCATAGGAGGTCGACTAAATGATCAAGGGTCTGGAGAACAAACCCTATGAGGAGCGGCTCAATGAGCTGGACATGTTTAGCCCGCAGAAGAGAAGGTTGAGAGGAGACATGATGGCCATGTATAAATATGTGAGGGGAAGTCATAGGGAGGAGGGAGCAAGCTTGTTTTCTGCTGCCCTGAAAACTAGGAGGCAGAAAAATAGCTTCAAACTCCAGATAAGGAGATTCCACCTAAACATTAGAATGAACTTCCTAACTGTAAGAGCTGTTCAGCAGTGGAACTCTCTGCCCCAGAGTGTGGTGGGGGCTCCTTCTTTGGAGGCTTTTAAACAGAGACTGGATGGCCATCTGTCGGAGGTGCTTTAAATGCTATTTTCCTGCTTCTTGGCAGGAGGTTAGACCGAATGGCTTACTAGGTCTCTTTCAACTCTATGATTCTACTTGCATTGGAATACACATTTTTTCATAAATACTGTGAGAATTCAAAGAAGAACCAGTCCATGGTTAACGTTTTGTTTTCACATGGTTTTCTTTCTTAGATATAAATGAATGTGAAGACCCCAAAAATAGAAACGGAGGGTGTAGTCAAATTTGTCGTAATTATCCTGGAAGCTTCCGCTGTCATTGTGAAGATGGTTATTATATACAACCAAATAGACTGGACTGTAAAGGTAAGAGGAAAAGGTGAAAAATAAGCATTCCAAGACCACATACTCAAAGAAAAACAAAGGTACTGCAGTAAGGTGAAATGGTTGCTCTTGGTCCCACTGCCAGAGTCCCTCCTGACATTTTCAAAAAGGCCTGTCGTAGTCTGGATCTACAGTGCCGTATAATACACTTTTAATTGCATTATATGGGATCAAACTGCATAATATAGCAGCATAGATCCAGCCTCAGTTAATATTAAAGATCCAATCGAAACAAGCTGCTATTGTGGTGGAAAAGGGAGAGGGGTTTTTTTTGGCATAGGTGCACCCTCTCTATCTATTTGCCCTGCTAACAAATTTTGTCTATATTTTAGCCAAATTGAATCAATTCAAAAATCAAGGTCAAGATTCCTGCCAGGACCCATGTGTTTGCAAAGCACCATCTGCCTAACTTAGTACTGAACCACCCAGCCCATGCAGACCTCAATATGGTGACAATAGTGCTAATTAAAAGAAAATAGGGTGTAGGTACTTCCAGTATGAAAAAAATAGAATAACTTCAGAGATGGATCACAGGAAAGAAACTGTTCCACCTGGTTAACCACATGGGACATATAAAGATACAATGAAAACATGCAAAGTGACATATATATATATATAAATGAGAATGTATAGATTTAAGGAATAATCATGTCACTTTGCATGTTTTCATTGTATCTTTATATGTCCCATGTGGTTAACCAGGGGGCCGGCTGGTAAACAGATATATATATATATATATATATATATATATCCTTTTTTACTTTCCTATGGCTGCATGATGTATGTTTCATATGATGCCATTTTGCACACAGAGTAATTTTAGTGTGCATTTCCCGGGGTGGGTGGGGGAGAGAGAATCTGCTGTTGGTAAACAGATAATGTTCAAATGGAAAAAATGGGAGGGAAACTGGAAATATTAGGCTTATAAGGTATTCATTGAACCTTCAAATGATAGGGATATTATACAAGCTAATTAACATACAGTTTCAAAACAAAATGTCTAAAGTATATTAAAATACCTTCATCTTTTTTTGGCCAGAACCACTCCTTTTCTCTACTGACTATAATATTGACTCTATCTTCAAAGGACTTGTTTAAAGTGGTTTGCTTATTAGGCGATCTTTATGAAAACAGGAGAAGCACAGCTTTTAAAAATACTAGTTTTGTGGAATGAGTTTGATGAGACATAAAGCATGACCCTTTTACTGGTATCAAATGTCTCATTGATTTGGGATTTACATGAGTTTATTAGCCATCGTATTGTCCTGTTCGTTAATGGATTACAGCACGTTCATAAATGAATCATTGCTGCATCCTAGATAAGAACTTCTGATCACTTTGTTGTAACTGCCACTGATAAAGTTGAAAACAAGGAGCAAATGAATGCTTCCTGTTTATTTTTCTTCCCCTTTCCTTTTTAGTACGTGGTGTCTGATAGAGAATTTGTTTGATTGGAATATCCAGTTAAAAAAGAAACAAAAAACCTGTTTGCTTATTTCACTGGGGACTAGCTAATGTTTCCAAAGCATTCCTATTGTCCCCAGATTCCCCAGGACATACTAACAGTAGATGAATGCACAGGAATGAAAACAATTTTTGTGGGAGATTAATACACATTCTTTATGTGCAGACATGAATGAATGCTTGTTACACCAGAACATTTGTGGCACAGCACAATGCAAGAATACCCCTGGAAAGTATGAATGTGAATGTCCACCAGGCTATGCCTACAACGCAACTGCAAAGAAATGTGAAGGTAGATTTTACATTGATCCAATTAAACAATTACGTGTGGTTTGGATTATTTGTCCACCAGAATGGAAATATAATGATATTGTGTTTGTGCCATCTAAATTTCTCATCATTTGTTTCTACCAACTTGTATGGGGATGTTGCGCTTTACTGATTCCATCATGAGTCCAAACCTCAAAGGTATCTGAAAGGGAAAAGGACTTTATATATTATTAAAAAGGCAATGAGTTTAGACATTGGATATATAGAAAATAATATCCAAGATCTAAGTAAGCCCATTGTTACTTGCCTTCTAGTACTACTGACCACATCTCCATTCATTTAGATGAGATGTTTTGTTTACGTGACAAGTAACATGCACTGAAGTACTGCTTCTTCAATACAATGAATAGCAATACAGAAACCCTGCTCTGTATTTCACCTAGCATCTCTATGTCCACCAAGACATCTGATTTAACATATCTTCAAAAAGCAGCAATTTATTTCTTATTTAATATGTAATTTTTCAGGGAAGAGGAAACAATGCAGGATATTTATTTATTTATTTACGATATTTCTAACCCGCCTTTCTCAAGCCCAAAGGCGACTCAAGGCAGCTTACAAATTAGCAGCAATTTTTTTTGTCGTCCCCCCCCCAAATATTTTATTAAGTAAATTAAAAGGCTTGAAAGAAAAGTTTCTTTTTTGACATCGAAAGTGGGAGAACATATTTTTTCTTTGTGGTCTCTGTGAATGCACACATGTGGAGTGACTGCGCCTGCACAGACCCCAACGGAAACTTCCCCAGTTTAAACTTTTCAAGTTTGGGCGGTAACCCCGCCCAGTCCCCAGCAGAGCATAAAGGGTGACCTGCGCACACACTCCACAGTTCCTGTTTTTCTGCCACAAGGCTCGCATCGGAACTTCCTCGTTATGTCAACAACTCATTTTAAACACTGTACGCAGTGTTCTCGGAAGATCTGTGTAGGTTACTGTGTAGAACCATCCTTAATTCGACCCATCCGTTAACAAGTTGACCCCCCAATTATTTTCTTTAATGTTATATATATTTCCATTACATTTTTAAAAGATGTTCATTTATTCATTGAGCACATTCTCCCATCATATTGCCCTTGTCTCCCCCTTAGTGTCAAGGTGTCATTTGATTCTTAAAAGGCTATTTAATTCTTTTAGGTTAGAGTTCATCAAAAATTTGAATTTTTGGAGACTGGCAACAGTCAAAAAGGTCTAAAGTGTTATAAAAACCAAGCTATACAATTTCAAAGTCTTATGTTTCAATGCAGAGAAAGTTTCCATTTTTCAAGTCTGGCATTTTAGGAGTAGGCTTTGCGACATTTTCCAAGCCTGTATTCATCCCAGTAGGATCTTCTCAGTCAGTTAGTATCTGTTTACTCACAGAGAAGGGAAGTTACTAATGCTGTCTTTCACACAGCCTTACACTCTTAAATTATTTATTGTGCTTAGCCAACAAAGGAGAGAACGCAGCCGGCTTCACTGCCAGGACAAAAATGTATTTTGCCCTGGTCAGACTACATTTTGTTTCTGAATGATTGCTTCCCAAATCCCCTGAGCTTCAGAGTTTGGCACACACGCATACATTCAGCCTCCCATAGTATTGAACTGATTTTTGCTGTACAAAGGCAGAGTAAATGTATGAAGTGCATAGAGTTTGAGCATAAAATAAAAGATAGCTTAGGATGTAGTCTTACATTTAAAAAATAAAAACAAGCCTTCAGATTAATTAATAGCAAGTCCAGCACCTATGTATGTTCTTTTACCATAGGGTCTGTAAAACCCATTGTTCTTGTTGATAGGCAGATACTGAAAATTCAGATAAATGTATTGTCTGCCTCACCAACATTTTTGGCCTGTCCTTCCATGCCAAAAAGTATTCGGGGAGATAGGGCGGTCTATAAATAAAGTTGTATTTATTTTGTTCTTATTTCCAAGCTTGTTTTGATTGGTCACAGGCTTCTAATTCAGCAGTAAAGAAATTCATGTATGCATGTACTATCAGGAACTTGTCATATTTACATGTTCAATACATGTCTGTTGTACTCTTCCAACACTGCACATTCATGCCAGCTAACTGCAATTGGTTCTTCAGAGTTCAGCCGTGTAACAAACAATTACAAAGGTAGATCTTTATCTTTCCATTTCTTTGCAGATGTGGATGAATGTGCTGAAAACATCTGTTCTCAGATGTGTGTTAATTCTCCGGGAAGCTACACCTGCTATTGCGATGGGAAAAAAGGCTACAAACTGTCCAGAGACATGCGAACCTGTGAGGTAAAGTATTGCAGCTATTCCTCGGAGTTTTTGTTGCTGCTTTTGTTAGAAAACATAAGATAGTAATATACCTCACAAAATTAGTAATTAATATTCATGAGCACAAGGTGAGAAACAACCAGTTCTGTGCCACCAGCCACACACACAGGGTCTAGCAGAGGAAGAAAAAAAAATGCAGGTTTAAGCCATTCTGCACTGTCTGCTTAATCCGGGCCAGTCTGGAGCATTGTTCTATACACTGAACCTGAATTGACCATGATGTCAGCCACACGCACCAAGGTGAATCTCCCATGAGACTACACAAATGTCCAGCTAGGCTGAGACCACATTATTAATCACATTGAATAGTGCAGGGAAAATGTGATGATGCAGTATGCATGTGGGCAATGGATTAGGCCAAATGGAACCTAATGTCCACACAACTGAAAAACCAAGGGTACCCCAGAGTTTCCTGCAAACTCCAGAGTACTCCCTGACTTTACTTACTCCAGAATGAGGAAAGGTTGAGGTCTTAAAGGTCAGATTCTTACAAGAAGTTGTTGAGTATCATGTAGAGTGGCTTTGGGTGAATACCTTTTCTTTATTTCTTTTTTACTTCTGTGGATACAGCTTTTGTCATCTTGGTAAAATATATATGATACCTTTGGTTATCACTGTAAAGGATTATGATTCCTGTCATTGCTCTGCTCCTTCAAGCAATGAAAAGTAAAGAAAACAATACACCACAAAATGGGGAGATAAATAAATAGAGGCTTAACTGCAGATTAACAGCTCTGAAGAGACACAGGAAAAGACAGCACATGACAAGGCCAACAAACAGGAAAGGAAATGAATGCATGCTGTACCTACACTCAGAGAATGACAATTGAAATGATTGTGATTAAAGTTGTTTACTCTAGCATAGTGTTTTCTTGATAACAATAAAATGTCCTGTTCAGATTTAGTTTTAAATGTCAAGCTCTGGGTCATTTTGATTCAAAATCTAAAGTAAGTGGTAACAAAACACCAGTGAGCCCTCTTCAGATCAGAAGCATGGTGTGGAGGAGAGAGAATAAATGGGAGATTTATTTCCAGTGTTTTTGCATACACAGCGTTATGATCTGGATCATGTCCACCAGAAAATAAGAAAGAAAAGCCTGGATTTGGTGCTCTTTGTCTGCAGTTTTCTTTGTGCAAATGAATCCCACATTTAAAACAGTGTCTAAATGTGAAAAAGCTTACAGTGGTGGATCATCTCCATGACATTGCGTCAGAGCACCCCGTTTTACAAATAATGGAGAAATTTGCAAGTATTCTTTACATCCCTATCTCACTCTACAATTTATATTAATGTTTTACCTTTAAAAATTAAAACATCTTACTTCCTTAGAATAATAAGTCAATCTCATCATGTTACTACTCACACACCTTTTTTAGTTGAGATAAAATCTTTTGAACAGAAATAGTTTGAGGTTGCCAGTGGATATTCCTCCAGGAGCTGAGGAGGTGTACATGGCTCTGGCTTCTGGTTGTCCATATCTGATTTAATGCAGAGAAATGGGCTTTGCATTCCATGTAGCTTTGGTTGCAGGAGTTTCCTGTCTCAGTGTTTTCCTCTTTGATCATTTCTTTCGCTTTAAGTTTCACTTCACTCTATACCTCCCACTTTAAGAGGATTATGAATCATGTGACCCTGTAGATACAATCAGATCTAGTCAGCATAATCACAAAGAGGGACCACTGGGAGTTGCAGTCCAAGAACATCTGGAGCGGAGGTTCCCAACTTGTGGTCCATGCACCACAAGTGGTCCCCAAGAACTAAAATATGTATTGTCAAAGGCTTTCATGGCTGGAATCACTGTATTGTTGTAGGTTTTTTCAAGCTATATGGCCATTTTCTAGAGGCATTCTCTCCTGACATTTCACCTGCATCTATGGCAACCTCTGAGGATGCTTGCCATAGATGCAGGCAAAATGTCAGGAGAGAATGACTCTAGAAAATGGCCATATAGCCTGAAAAAACCTACAACAACGCAACTAAAATATGGTTTTTGGCTTCACCATTACTACATCATTGCAATGTGAGCGAATGGTCTCGTGAAACTCTCTTCTAGTGCCGAGGCGATGGGGATGTCGGGAGGGGAAAGGCTGACTACCCACAAAAGATGTGACAACAAGACTCCTGACTGCTGCTTTTCTTCCTCCCCCTAACCCTAACCCCCGCCCCTGAGCGGAGCCATTCCATGTGGGCCCTGGAAGCAGGGGCACCTTGGTGTCTTCTCTTTTTTTTGGTCTGTTCCTGGGTTACTTGGGGTGTTGATTCAGAAAATTGCATTGGCTAGACCACATCAGCTCTAGGTTATTAAATATGGTTTTCTGTGGACGAGCAAATGACAACTACTGAATGGTATATGTTCTGAATCAGAAACTAGAGCTGATGTGGTCTATCTATTTAATTTTCTGAGTCAACACCCCAAATAACTAAACTGAATCTCAAGTTGATCGAGCAACCCTTTTGGTACTAATGTTGGAGAGTGGTTCAGGGTCAAAGTGGTCCCTGATCAAAAAAAGGTTGGGGGCCACTGATCTAGAGAGACTCATGTTTTCTACACCTACTTGCAGTCTGTATTTAAATGCCTTGTTTATACTTCAGATCATTTTTGACTGGAGATAGAGTGACAAAACAAATAATTGTGTATCTTACTAGCATCAAATGTCTTGCAGACCATTGTCTGATTGTAGCTATTATATACTGGTTTTTTTTTTCTAAATCGTTGTTTTTGTTGTCTTGTCACTTATTTTGTATATATAGCCTCATTTCTTAATTTTAACCTGAGGGTTTGTAGTTTTAATAAAATAATAATAAGTGTTGAATTGTCTTGGCACAAGGTAAGAATTCCTAGGAAGTATATTAAGTGGTCGAAGCATTTAACACTTCTGTCTGGAGAAACCATAAGTGTTCTTCAGATTCCAATGAAAACATTTCTCCGTGAATGACTTCCTTTATAGTCCTTTGGCAAGGCTTGGCATGTTGAAGTGTATTCAGACAGCTCCTGCTTAAAACAGGCTTTGACACACTTCAGTGTAATGGGGCTTAAATAGTTCACAGATCAAAGGTTGCCCTTGTGCTTGAATATATTTATGAAAACCTGGTGAGAGGTAGTTAACTATGATTTAATGATTAGGCAAATGGAGGTGTAATTCCATTCTGTAGAGATTATGGAAGCCAAACACAGGCAATTTATCCTCCAGGTAAATATTGCTCTAGAAGATATCAGTTTTTTAGGGGTTTTAACAGTTTTAATACTATACAAGATAAACAAAAGTTTCAACTGGGACATGGAAACTAGTTCCTAATCTATGGGAAGTTCATTGCCAGAAATATCATTGTTTCACTATGATCAACGGCATCACTTATATTAGAAATTTGCTTTACACTGAGGCTATCTTTTTTGCTACAGTGGTATTAGTATTGCCATATCCATGAAAATGATAAGCTACGTCAAATTGTATCATAGCAAGGCACAGACCATGGTCAAAATGCAGTTCTCGAATCAGAACCAGTCCTAAATTGGGCAGAGTAAGATGATGTTCTTAGACAACAAATTTTGGGAACCATAAAGAGGCACCAGATTGCTAATTTACTTACGAAATTAGTAGTTTTTGCCGTCAAGGGTAAGATGTGCTTCTCTTTGAATACCATGCTTAATAACTATGTTGAATAGATAGCATCATTTGCTACTCTCAACTTGTTGTGGTTCTAGCTTCTGATTTATATGAAGAGGTTAATTTTATTTTCAGTTCCTTCTGATCTTTTACCTTCAAGTCATTTCCAATTTATGGCTTCTCCAAGGTAATCCTATCATTGGATTTTCTTGGCACTGGGCATGTTTAGCCTTCAGAAGAGAAGGTTGAGCGGAAATATGATAGCCATGTATAAATATGTGAAAGGGTGTCATAAGGAAAAGGGAGCAGGATTGTTTTCTGCTGCCCTTGAAACTAGGACTCAGAGCAATGAATTCAAATTCCAGCAGAGGAGATTCCACCTTAACATTAGGAAGAACTTCCTGACCATACAAGCTGTTCAACAGTGGAAGTTTCTGTCTTGGAGTGTGATTGAAGCTCCTTCCTTGGAAATTTGTAAACAGAGGCTGCGTGGCCATGTGTCAGAGATACTTTGATTGTGCTTTTCCTTCATGGGAGGAGGTTGGACTGGATAGCCCGCTTAGTCTCTTCCAACTCGATTATTCTATGATTTTATGATATGTTCACAGTGTGCATAATCTATGCAACCAGTACTTTTTCAGGTACACATTGTTTGTCTACCATTCATCATTAGTCACATGCCCATTTCTGCTAATTTAATACTCCATAATGACTTCTTGTTGAGAATGGGTAGAGTTGCAGGGAATTTTCACCAGTGTCTGACCCAGATATTATTGAGAGATATTTATCAACTCACATTTACTGATACGTGTTGTATATATTTGTCTATTAAACAAAAACTGATTATGGGCTTAAGTACACAATACATTTGGCTGTTTGACACAATACTTGTAACTTGTACCCAGTAAACATTACTGATAACCCTACCTGATATTAGACCTGCCTAGATAGAATTCAACATCTGAACCATGTTACTAAATACATCTTATCAAGCCTAGCAGCTGTTGTATGTCCACACAGCAGTAATTTATATTTTACTTCCCGAAACAATATATTTAGTAATACCTTTCCAATAGACACATTCTTCAAAATGATTATTTCAATATATCTTTTGTATATCAACTACAACATCAAACATCTGTCTCTCCCTTTCAAGATGTCTAATGGCATTAGAATGCTTGATAGTCTCAAGGTGGTTGATTTTTCAAGCAAATCCTGAGATCCAAAACTTCTGAAAGAGGAGCTGCTTTAGAAGCAAATGAATAAATGCCTTTCACAGTCAGTTCCTGCAAAAGTAGATACAGTTTTCAAAACTTCATAATCAACCTTTCAAAACATTGTTTTTATTCCTTGTTATTGCTGTTAGTGAAGAGATCGTAGAATATTATATACATAATTTTTTATTTACTACCAAGTGTTAAAGAGTTATTTCCATATCAATTCCTTCTCTGGTTACTTTCCTTGACAGTTTCTATAAAATCTAAGCTATCAGTGCCGGCTTTACCATTATGCTTAGATGTGGTTAAACACAGGGTCCCTGTTGACTGTTTAGAACGGATTTTGCTTAAGTGGTGAAATTCTAAATTTGAAGGTGTTTTGTTTCGGAGCAATTCCTGACATAATAGTGTTGATAGTCTATGAGAGTGTGCCACAAAGCAGGCAGTATAGGCTTACCAGGACCACCTCCTTCGTTTTTAAATGAGGGGCTCCCTGCTTGATTTTTGCCATTTTGTTTTATTCTGCTAACAACCTAAATTCTAATTCATCAGCTATTTTCCATTTCATAAAGAAGTATATTTTATTTCTGCTTTGAGTCTCCGAGAGAGAGAAAGAGAGAGAGAGAGAGAGAGAGAGAGAGAGAGAGAGGAAGAGAGAGGAAGAGAGAGGAAGAGAGAGGAAGCATAATACAAAATACTATAAAGAAATAAAGAAATTTCATGTGGGCATATTATTTGTAAAACTGCATGGCCTATTAGTTGAATTTCTCATCTAGCAGATAGAATAGAGTCAGAACTTTTCCACCAGAAATGGAATTGGCTTCAAACACTTACAACCCCCAAAGCTACACTGCCTGCCCCTGTCCTAAATCTCCAGGGCCAAAAATTATTTTTGAACCAATTTCAGCTCCTACCTGCCCAATTTAAATTTTAAAAATTGGAAAGAAAAATCAATATCTGACCACTCTTTAGGGTCTTTTTCCATTTATTTTTTGACAGTCTGTGTGGCTCTCAGAAGATCTTAGTGGCAGAAATTGGCCCCAGGCCTATGGAAGTTTGTCAACTGTGTCTTAGGGCTTGTCTGCATGGGCCAAAACAAAAAATGTACTCACTGCAAATGGACTGCTGGCAGTCTTCACAATGCACAGTGGCTTCCGGTGAGTATCCTGAGTTTTTCAATTTGAAATAGCTCGCCCTACTTTAAGCAAAGTTGGGCAATACTCAAAAGTTTGCTTGAAACTCCCGGATATCTTGGAGCTTTAGACTGGGTAGGGGGATCTAGTCCTATTCCTGTCCAAATGGACACTGCCACCATCACCCTTTACCTGTGCTGATCAACTCAGGAAAAGGGGAAGAAGGATTGTGCCGGTGTTACCATTGCCATTACTCCTCTGAGCCACAATGCTCTGTCTGAGTCCCTGGCTACTAGGGTCCTTCTGCTAATGTCAGAATGGGGAACCTGTGCAGTCAGCCAGAAGTAGGTAAGATCAAGATGAAGACGGTAACGGCCCAATCAGGTGGATGTTGTTCCAGGACAACTGGACAATAGTCCCAGATTCAACAGATTTTATCTGATTTTGCTGCTGTAAACCGCTCTGAGCTCCGGAGAGAGCGGTATATTAAGCCGAATAAATTAATAAATAACATGTACATGCTGGTTCCAATACTGCTCTGTAATTATACAGACCTAACATTCTTGGTGTAGGCACAGCCTTAGTGAGTTTTCAAGCTCCCAGTAATTTCAAATATTAATGTTAGATAGATTTTTATTTACTTCTGCAAACTCACTTCCCACTCCTATGGCAGGTCGAATTGGACCTCATTATGTTTTTCAAAATAGCATTTTAGAGGTCATTTCCTTTTTTAATCTTGGATATTGGGATGGTGAATAATGACTGATGACTTTAGACAGATCCACCAATCAGAAAGTGAAATCAGATAACGTATTAATACCGAGGACATCTTTGCAGAAGATAGCGTTTCCAGCAAGGAAGAAAAGTGGGAAGGAACTTTGTATCCAAGCTACCTCTTGTGAATACTGATGGAAGTATCTGTAATATAATGGTAGAACGAAGATTTCTTAAAGGGGAATATGTGTCGTTTTCCTTCATAAACTTACATACTCAGATAGCTTTACCATAGCTTTGAATTATTTTGTAGAATGAATGAAATACTGCTGTGTCTAATTTTCTTATTCTATTGATATTAACATATTATTGGCGCCTTCATTGTTTTGATTTCTGTTTCCCAGCTTCTTTTGTTTGTTGATTTTATTGTCTCCAAGCTTTTTTTTCTTTTGGTTTTTAATTTACACTCTGCCACTGCACATATTGTTATACTGGCTGGTTGTAATAATGGTGTTCACACAGCTTTCTAGATCACCTAAAGCAGTGCTTCTCAACCTGTGGGTCCCCAGCTGTTAGGATTTCTGGGAGTTGAAGGTCAAAACATCTGGGAATCCACAGGTTGAGAACTACTGACCAAAAGCAAATTCTCAGATGAAGGCTTAGGAAGGTTCCATAAGAAAGTGTCTGAAAAGATTGTAATACTGATGAACCTGGAGGACGGAGTAGACTGATATATTTTGTTTTTCTTTCTCTAACAATTTCTTCATTTTTACACAAATGAATGCACGTTGGCTTCAACTTTATTGTACAAAAATTAATGATTTCGTAGTGCACAATTTTCCCAACTTTTCCCTTTAATATATCCAATTTGTACACACCTTTTGATCAGATAATTACATCACATAAATCACTATGAAAAGTCAAGGAAAATCACGTTGTGTGTGCTAATGGCAACTCCAAGAATTCCATCGGGGTTTCTTTGTCAAAACATTTTCAGAGGTGATTTGTCATTGCCTTCCTCTGAAATACAGCATAAAGCACCCAGAATTGCATAGCAGTTCCCCATCCAAGTACTAACCATGCCTTCTCCTGCTTAATTTCAAAGAATTGATGAGATTGGATGCCTTTGGAGTGTTTATGCCATTATAATTGTTATCACATTCAAGTTCACATATAGTTTGGGTAGTTTCATATTGAAGTATAAACAAGATTAATTTCTCCCTGATCCTATTTGAAAATGTATCAAATTTTCCACAGTCGAGTCTCCAGCATGTTGGATTTCACAGCCAATATATACAGCCTTCCCTCACTTATTGCTGGGGTTAGATTCCAGGACCTCCTGCAATAAGTGAAAAAGGGATGCTCTATTTATTTTAATATTTATATATTATTTTAGTAGTTATACACTATTTTAAACTTAAAATAAAGTGAAGGAAAGGAAGGAAAGGCCCTTCAAGGCTGGAGGGTGGGAGGACTGAGGAGGGAAAGCGCCTTGGAGAGCGGCGGTGGCAAAACCCCACAAAACAGTGAAAATACCATGATAGGCTATATATTTTAAATTAATATTTTTTAAAATCTGCGAAACAGCGAGTCCACAATAAGTGAACCGCGAAGTAGCGAGGGAACACTGTACTTATCAAGTTACTGAGATCCAAATTCTCCAAAAACTGTTGGTTTCCAATATCTTTCACTGAAAATACTTTTACCTTCAGTCAACCCAATTGCAATTAATTGACATAGCCATAAGAAATGATGGCTTGGATCTAGTTGTAGTACACTGCCAGTGCTTGCTGGTACTTCTGTTCTCCCTGTCACAACGGGATTCAAATTGCATTGACCATAATTGCCAGCACCCCCTGGCAACTTCCTATACATGTGTTTCATGTGCTTTGCAAGGAAAAAGAACCACAGGGGCTGGTGAGATGGCTGAGTTTAGGGTCATTTGAAAATCTGTGGAGAAACCTTGATGGAGCAACATAAATGGTTGCAGGCATATAGCAGGAGAAGACAAAAGGAGAAACAGAAGTTCTAGCAGCAAAATCAAGGCAGAGGAGAAAAAATAAAATTGTAGACTAAATAAAATTGTAGACTAGGAGTTGATTAAGGCAGTGTTTCCCAACCAGTGTGCCGGGGCACACTTGTGTGCCGTGAGCTATCATCAGGTGTGCCGTGGGAAATTGGAACCTCCAGGAAGGGGGGGGGGGGGAGTCTAGTGTGTTGAAGTATAAAAACCCTAAGAAACCTACCTCAATAAAGGCACAAAATTACAAACACCCCCCCTCTCCCCACCCGTTGTCTACTTGGTCTCTCCCTCTCCATGCATTGGGAAGGCCCGCCTCCCTTTCCCCAAGTAGAGACCTCCTCTTGCCTCCTGGGGTTCTGTGTGCGAGGTTTGGCCCAGTTCTATCATTGGTGGGATTCAGAATGCTCTTGGATTGTAGGGGAACTATAAATCCCAGCAACTATAACTCCCAAATGTCAAGGTCTATTTCCCCTGAACTCCATCTGCGTTCATATTTGGGCATATTGAGTATTCATGCCAAGTTTGGTCCTGATCCAACATTGTTTGAGTCCACAGTTCTCTCTCGATATAGGTGAACCACAACTCCAAAACTCAAGGTCAATGCCCACCAAACCCTTATAGCATTTTCTCTTGGTTACGGGAGTTCTGTGTGGGAAGTTTGCGTCTTTCTGCCATTCCTGCCAGGATATCTATGTTGAGTTCAATGAAACAGGCCCAGGTTTCACACTGAGTGTATAAATACATTTTAAAAACATATTAACTATATGTATGACTGTGTTAGAGTGTCATTTTGTGTCATTTTGGTTGGTGGTGTGCCCCAGGATTTTGCAAATGTAAAAAGTGTACCACGGCTCAAAAAAGGTTGGGAAACACTGGATTAAGGCATCAAGTAGATGAAGTAGGCAAAGAAAGACTCCACAGGAGATTTAGGGAATGAAAAACACTGGATAAAAACATTTGCCTATCAAAGCAAAAAAACAGACCAGCTATAGGAGTAAAGGGAGGTTATTTTCAAAAGCTTGTATTAGAATTGGTCACGTTCTTATAACATTTAGCCAATCATGCTCACTTCTTTCATCACAGTCACCATCTTCGCTCTCCAGAAAGAGAAGAAGACAATGAGACTAACAGAGATGGACACAGTCCAACCTCCAGAGTGGAGGCTGTGGACTCGGTAACCCCCAAAGGCCCAGATTCACATTTAAGAGACAACACAGACATATGCACAGACTTTTTTTCATATGAGTTTTTTTTGTGCTTAAAAAACAGATGAAAGCACACAAAGAAGTTACAAATACTTTCTCCAGTGCTTGAGGAAATTCACTTCCCCATCAAACGCCCTCCAGGTGTTTTGGACTTCAACTCCCAGAAATCCTAACAGCTGGCTAGGATTTCTGGGAGTTGAAGTCCAAAACACCTGGACGGCCGGTAATTGCCCACCCCTGCACTAGAGGTCTGCAACCCCCTTTTTCTTATTTGTTTTAGCCCACCAAGTGAAATAAGTGGGCAGCCAAAAGAGTCAGCCCTGGATAATTATTCGTGAAAGATTTGCTTCTTTCCAGTTCAAAGTGCACAAAACGGGATTTTAGTCATGGTCTTCTCCACTGAGGCAATAGCACCATCCTGCAAGTTAAGAATAAGAAACTACGGTAAAACTGACTAAGAGCAGACAAATGGTCTCACCTGATCAAATTATAATTTAGTGCTTCTTTTCCTGTCATTTCTAGACTGTACCAGATTGTCTCGCTCTGAATCTTGAAAAGAATTATGAATTGCTTTATCTGGCAGAGCAATTTATAGGGATCCCTGTTTTGTATTTAAGGTTTAGATTGCCAGAAGTTACAAGGTAAGTTGATATTAGCCTGCATGCACATTAAGTCCTATTATTTATTGTAGCCATTGTAATGTACTTTTGAGTAACATTTGTATGCAGCATTATATCTGCATCCTGGCCAATAATTGTATTTCATTTTATAACACTTTTTAAATGTACAAATCAAGTCTCTCCATTGTGTATCATACTCCTCCCCGCTTTCTCTTACAACCCAGATTTTCTGCAGAATTCGACTTTCGGACTTATGATAATGAGGGTGTTATACTGTATGCTGAATCCACTGACAACACAGCATGGTTTTTGCTAGCCCTGCGTGAGGGAAAGATTGAAATTCAGTTCAAGAATGAGCTTGGAACCAAAGTGACAAGTGGAGGCAAAGCCATTAACGATGGCTTATGGCATATGGTATGTTTTCTTTCCCCCAGTGAGTTAAAAATGGAAACTGAATTGCTTATAAAGGAATCCACTTTCAAAGTAACTTGATAAATATGGAATAGTAGCATCCATTTGTCACCCCCGTTGTCACAAAATACTTTTATGCCTTCATAAAAAAATTAAGGTTTGGCAACAAAGACCTCCAAGGGAGCTCTGAACCTTGGATTCAGGAGAGTTTTCATTCGGAGAAGAGTAACCCATTTGGAAGGGGTGTTACTGGAGTGACAAAATGAATATATTCTTTTCCAGCACCACCTCTTTTTAGGGACCTAAGTTATGTAGATTTTGTTTCAAGTTCATTGCTTTGGTGCAAAGCAATTCACTCTTTGAAAGTATGAAATGCAAAAGGGTTCTAAATGTCATACCAAGTGGTCTAATTGAGGTTGCAAAGCTGTTAGCTTGATTTGCTGAAAGAAATGTGAATAGGCCTGTGCCAGCAACTGTTCCTTTGCATACAACCTTGGGTGCTGGACATAGTATCTTAAATCCAGTTACTACTTCTATCTAGGTTATTCTCATTGTATCTAATAAAGTTTGACCTACCATCCAGCATTTGATTCAGTGGCACAACCCTAGAAGTGAATTTAGGCTGGCAGTTTTTACCTAGTACAATCCTTTTTCTCAGTAGCAGTTGCTTCTAGGAAATCATACCACATTCCTCGTCCTCCTGTTTATTTATATTATTTATAAATAAAAAGGCTTTATTATTTATTCATATTATTTATAAATAAACAGGGCCGGGCTTTAGCACAGCTGGTTAATCACCAGCAGCAATAGATCTTACCAATCAAAAGATTGACATTTTGAAGCCTGGGTTGGGGTGAGCACCCGACCTTCAGCCCAACTTACTGTCCACCAAAGAAGTTCAAAACAGCTGTGAGCTGTGAGTAGATATATTAGGCACTTCTCAAGCAGAGAGATGTTTAACGGCACCATAAAGAAATACCAGAAAAATGCCAGCAATCAAAGGAAGGACGAAGTCTGTGATCTAAGCTCTTTGTCTTAGAGAATGGAATGACAGCACCCCCCTGTGGCTGGAAACGAGCACAACCTCCACAATGCCGAAGTTGCTAAAATTGCTGACGTAATACCTCTATCTGTTGTCTGTCCTGTCTGTTTAACGGCATTGAATAATTGCTGTGTCTGTGTTCTGTGATCCACCCTGAGTCCCCTTCAGGGTGAGAAGGGTGGAATATAAGTGCTGTAAATAAATAAATAAGATTTATATTTATTTTAAAGAGACTCAAAGCAGTGAAGGAGGTGTTTTTCCCTCAACATCTCATATTTGTTTTGTTTTCTGTTTAGGTGTCTGTGGAAGAACTGGAACACAGTATCAGTGTAAAAATAGCAAAAGAAGCAGTAATGAACATTAATAGCCCACGAAATCTTTTTAAGCCATCCAATGGCTTTCTGGAAACAAAAGTGTATATTGCAGGGCTACCTCGCAAAGTGGACAACACCCTCATTAAGCCGGTAATTTTTGCTATTTTGAATGTGACCTGTTAATTATTATGTTCCCTCCTGCATAGTATTTTTTATTTTATTTTAAAAAGGCGTTTGAGTTGTGTATTACTTGAATGGAGTAATGCTTTCATGATTTATATGTGTATGCATGTAGAATTGCATCACAAATTTTATCTACCGTAAACACATATGGTTTCTTCAGTAAAAAAAAGGGAAACCTTTGAGATTTCAGTTAGACATAGGAGCCTTTGGGATTTCAGCAAAACTGGATGCCATTGGGATTTCAGCAGGGAGGGCTTGTATAAAGCCACTCAACTTGCAAAAAGCAAATCTGTAAGAAGTACAATTCCCTAGCTATTTCATACTGGCACTACTGCTGGATTTGCGTGAGAGGAGGCTGGGCTTGTGTTTGATCTGCAGTAGTTTGGAAATAAATTACAGCTGGAAGAAGTAGCTTTAGTTTCAAGCATTCATTCCGAGGGGAATAGTGCTAAAAGTGATAGTAAGAATGACTATTACAGTTTCCCATCTATTTCCCATCTTAGAAAGCCATTCTGCTATAAAGTGTGTGTTTTGGGGAGGAGACATCTTGTATGTTTCTTAAATCTTTGGTGGAAGTAAGAGAATAGTCTTTTAAAATTGCATTATTTTGATTTTATGCTGCATGTGTTGACTTATTTTATACTTTGTACCATTTTTACCTCTTGTATGTTATGGGTGCACCCTGGAGTGCCTTGTAAGCCGCCTCGAGTCCCTTCAGGAAGATGGTAGTGGAATATAAATAAAGTTTATATTTTTTATTATTTAATTAACAGCAAAGGCAGGAATGATCAGAAATAGCTTAATGCAGTCTATATTGGCAGCATAAAATAAAGTAGCCTGGTTTTTAGTAGTTAGGATTTTTTTTAAAAAAATAAGTGTTGTATACTGATGTTTTAAGGATTTTATGTATCCTCATCTTTTGAGTAATATGTTTTGATAATTCCTCAGAGAAACCATTGGATGACTGTGGGACAGGGCTGCAAAAACACCATTTGATTGTATGTGTCATTTTGACTTTGATGATCTAATTAAAGGCCTTATGGGCATGAGTCTGCCTTGGCAAACTCCCAGTAACGGATGCATTTCATATCACATTTAGTTTCCTTCATTGTTTTCCATTTAAAACAAGATGTGTCTATGCTCGTTTGCACCTATTTTTGTATAATGAGTAACTTAACTCTTGCAGTGGAACCTGTATTGCTAAACGTGTCTCTTTGGGAAGATACAAAACAGGGTATAAATAAATATAATAATAATGTGGTATCTCCAAATAAGGTGGAGTAGCATATTTTGTGTTGATTGACAACTTCCCTGGACTTTTGTAAAGTAAAATGCTACAACTGGTACTGGAATATCTTTTACAGATTAATCCCCGTCTGGATGGATGCATTCGTGCCTGGAACTTGTTGAATCAAGGAAATTCTGGTGTAAAAGATATCATTCAACAGAAGCAAAGCAAGCATTGCTTAATAAGTGTTGGAAAAGGATCGTACTATCCTGGCACTGGAGTAGCAATGTTTCATATTAACTACAGTAAGTTTTTTCTATTTCCTTGGATGCTGTTCTTATGCTGTCTGTTGATAAATTGAGTGAACATAGGACCTCCAGAGAAATCATTTAACGATTTTTTAAGGAACTTGGTAATACTTTATTATTCTTGAGTATCAGAATCAGTATCAGAATCAGACTAATATAGGAATATATAAAGCTACAACATCTTTTCATAGTAAACCTAAAGTACCGGGGAGTGGGGCATATGTTATCTTTACTAACTTCAAACAAAAAATATACTGACATTTCCTGTGAAATGCAGCAAGCAAATGATCAATTGCGCTTCAGTAGGTATCAAGGACAAATACTACACTCTTTGTAGGAGTCCCCTTGATTCTCTAATTTGACATAAAATAGTTATTTCCATATGGGTCATGGTATGCCATATGTGAAGAGGTTGTCCTTCAGATGTATAGAGCCTATATAGTTGTCCTTCATTCCAGATGTAAAGCTTTTAATAATATGCCTTACCTCTTTTCTGTGAACATGGCAGTCATAAAATACAGCAAATAACTAAATGAAATAATTCAAGGCGTGTTAGCTGTTGACTCGCTTTTTAAGTGCTATGTATTGTAATGAATCAAAAGCCAATGGGATTTTGGCCTGCGTAAATAGGAGTATAGTGTCTAGATCCAGGGAAGTCATGCTACCCTTCTATTCTGCCTTGATCAGACCACACCTGGAATACTGTGTTCAGTTCTGGGCACTGCAATTGAAGGGAGATGTTGACAAGCTGGAATGTCTGGAGAACAAGCCCTATGAGGAGCGGTGGTGGTGGAGGCTCCTTCTTTGGTGGCTTTTAAATAGAGGCTAATGGCCATCTTTCAAGGGTCCTTTGAATGCGACTTTCCTGCTTCTTGGCAGGGGGCTGGACTCGATGACCCACAAGGTCTCTCCCAACTCTGTGATTCTATGATTATACATTCAATTTTGCTTCAAAAAATCTTATTTGTTTTCTCTTGTTTTTTCATGTGGTTGAAATAAAACAGATAACAGCCTAACCAGTAAAGAAGATTGGTTAATAAACGTGACCATAACCATCCGTCCATCCTCAGGCACTGGTGTAATGTTTGCCTTGGTTTCTGATGAAAAAGTGTCTCTTGCTTTGTCAGTTGTAGACTCCAATTCATCATATTCACAGGTAATCTTTTGCTCCCACTGTACATGCTTAGTGGAGGGGAGGAGAGAGAAACTGAGTGCCTCCCTTTGATGTGAGGGATAATTTGAAGTGAAAAAATGTGGATACCACTTTAGACGTCACCTTTGCCATGGAAATCTAACCTGACTGAAATCCAATATTTCTCATTCCACAGAGACTTAAAGCAAGATACGGACTTGAGGGGTAGTTTAAAGTGTTGAGACATATGAATGACTAGTTTGATTTTGAAAAGCATGGATTAGTTTTGTTTTTTTTGCTTTTTTATTGATCTGGTTCAGAAGTGAAGCTTCTGGGCTCCATTTTTTCCCTTTCCTATACCACTTATGAATGCTTATTAGAGACTGCATGATTGAATTATTTGGGTCAGGAGGTCTCCTTTGCATGCTGGTGTTCACTATGCAGGTTCATTATGATCCCTTGATTTAAGTAATCTTGGATCCCAAATTGGAAAACAAGTGGGATATTAAATAAATAAATGACCGAATGCTGCAATAAGAGCTGCTTTCTGTGTAGTCCTGACACTTAATAAATAATTTGAATCTTTGGAAGTACTGATTTTGAATATACTGGAACTATCCTCTTGTGGAAGAACCCACGGGGTTAAAACCTTGTGCCGGCAGGACTGAAGACCGACAGATTGGAGGTTCAAATTTGGGGAGAATGCATATAAGCTCCCTCTGTCAGCTCCGGCTCCCCATGTAGGGACATAAGAGAAGCCTCCCACATCAAAACATCCTGGTATCCCCTGGCAACATCCTGGCCGACAGCCAATTCTCTCATGCCAGAAGTGACTTGCAGTTTCTCAAGTTGCTCCTGATATGGAAAAAAAATCCTCTTGTGGTGCCATGTGCAAATAAATGTAATAAACCCAAGAACTCCTGCCCACCTGTGACTGTGCCATTAACCTCTAAGCATCAAGAACACTCTTGATGCAATGATAGCCTTCATTTGCCATCACTTATGATAGTTGCACCAGTCATATAGTCTATGCTGAGGGGCCAGCTTTCAAATGAGGGTTTATGAAGGTACAGTCTTTCTATATGCTTTGCTGATATGGCATTAATTGGATATCTGGTTTGGTTGTCGTATGACATGCTGGCCATTTCTTTTAGCTCTTGACATGTCAAGTAAAAGTTTGTCTATTTGAATAGTTTCTTCTAATATTTTGGTATACTACGTATATTGTCAGCTACAAGTGTAGTGTAATTTCCCTAAAATATGAATTGTTATGTTATTATTAAGTGTTGGCACTGGATACAGGTTACTGGATACAGATTATACTGTTGGTACGGTGTCTCCATGATTTCATAAATGCATGTCCAACAAAATGTTTCCTCTCCAGGCATTTTCTAGGTCCTTCAGCATGTCTGTATATGTTGCTGTGAGTTTTCCAGCATGGGAAAAAGAACTCTTGTTTGCCTGAAGCAAGTGTGAATGTTGCAATTGGCCACCTTGATTAGCATTTAATGACCTTGCAGCTTCAAAGACTGGGTGGGGGATTCTTTGTTGGGAAATGTTAGCTGGCCCTGATTGACTGCAGACTAATTCAGCCAGAGAAGTCAGCCATAGCAGAGCACCCGATGAACCAACCTGAACACAGCATATTATTTAAGAACACAGACATGCTGGATGACTCTTAACAACAACCATGTCAGACAACACCAAGAAGTCATTGAAATCCACAAGCATGTGGATAATTTCAACAGAAAAGGGAAACCATGAAAATGAACAAAATTTGTCTACCAGTACTAAAGATTTCTAGAATCAGGACAGTAAATAAGAGCAACACTAAAAAAAACAGGGGAATTCCAGATAAGAATCAATCAGGGCCAGCTAACACCTCCCAACAAAGAACTCCCCCCAGGCAGCAACCAGCTGGTTTGAAGCTGCAAGGCCATTAAATCCTAATCAGTGTGGCTAATTGCAACGTTTACACTTGCCTCAAGCAGACAAGAGTTCTTTCTTCCACACTGTACATTCCACAGATATACAAACCTCACTTGCCTAGTTTCTAACAGACCTCACAACCTCTGAGAATGCCTGCCATAGATGTGGGTGAAACGTCAGGAGTGAATGCTTCTGGAACATGGCCATACAGCCTGGAAAACTCACAGCAACCCAGTGATTCCGGTCATGAAAGCCTTCAACAACACATCTGTATGGTTTTCTTTGGCCAGATGGCCTTCATTTAAATACAGTTCGCTGTTATCTATAGTTTCACATATCCACATGAAGTCCGGGAATGTATCCTCTGTGCATACAGGGTTTGTACTATTGATTGGATGGCTATGAATTGTGTACTATATGTCAGTTGAAATGATTTTCCCCCCTCTTTATATATTAAAATGTTGTTGACAGATTATTCTGTCGTTTCATATAGATTTTTCTTCATTGTTTGGTTGGTGTATTCGTTTTGGCATTTCTTGGTTTGCTTCTTCGAGTATACTTATGGATTTAAAATTGAAGTGCAAATACTGAAATAAAGCTAAAGTAATATTTCCACTGCCCTTCTATTTTCCTCTTTTTCCCGTTTTCTTGCCCTTAGGATATAATTATATCCATTGAAAATGTCATTGTCGCTCGCTTGGAGTCAAACAGAGTGTGTACTTCAAGAAGAGTGCTGCTGGACCTCCGAGTAACCAGAGAGCTGCTTGAACTTACAGTTGATTTGCATTCAGAGGTCACCTACTCAGGAGAACATCTCTCGTCCCTTGATCAAGCAATGAATGGATCTGTTGATACATACTTAGGCGGCATTCCTGGTAAAATCATATTTCTTTGCATACCTTTCATTGATTGGCCTCCTTCAATCACCTAGCAATAGTACATTTCTAATTCATGTTTGCTTTTTCTTTTGAAATAATTTTGTGCAGTTTCTAGTGAACCCTGGTGTTGCAATAGTCATTAAAATTGCATTAGCCTAAAGCTAGTAGATGCTGAGCCTCTTTCAAAAAGTCTATTTTTGGCCATGACCCTAGGGAACCTCTATTCTCTCCTCTTTACCCAATCATCTCTCTTATTTTCTCCTGGAATCATAAGACGCCCTTGTTTTTAATATACCATCAATGCCCTCTGCTGGCAAATCTAAAGAATTGCATTGACAAGTCAGCAAATTAATTTTTTTAATAATCTATTTCCCTTCAACATTATTAACTGAGAGATGTCTGAAGAAGGCACGACATATTTATAGGAGCTCACTCAAATGACTACTGTGTTAGACTTCTTTTTTTAAAAAAAATCTGGAAATCTGTAAAAAAAATAAACCCAAAAACAAATCTCAAACTTGAATAGATAATATTATTTCTCTTTTTTTGTTACATGTCTTCCAGACAACTCCAATTTATGGTGACCTATCATAGGGGTATTTTGGCATTATTATATTGAGAGGAGGTGTGCCATTGCTTTCCTTTTAAATTGAGAAAGTATAAGTGAGAGCCCAAAAGCCATCCAAGGACCCTTCCACGCAGCAATATAATCCAGAATGTCAAGTCATATAATTCATAATATCTGCTTTAAACTGGGTTATCTGAGTCCACACTCAGTTCCATGTGGATTTTATACAGCTGTCAAGAAGGTGCTTAAGGGCCCTTCCACTCAGCCCTATATCCCAGAATATCAAGGCAGAAAATCCCACATTATCGGAGTGTGGACTCAAATAATCCAGTTCAAAACAGATATTGTGGGATTTTCTGCCTTGATATTCTGGGATATAGGGCTGTGTGGAATTCATTTTCCTGTTCAGGTATCTTTCCATTATGCCAAATGTGAGCAACACATTGTTCAGATGTCATGTGCAACATTCTCCCATTTTCTCAGGCCTCATCCAGATTATGCCCCTATTCACCCCAAAGCCCTTAGTTCAATAACAAGGAGAATTGGACTCCTAGTATCCTCCAAGAAACTCTATTCTCCTCTACAGCTATTCAGGCTATCTGATGTGGGGGACTAGTATTTTTCTTTCCCGATTTCTCAGGAACCAGTACCTTTTGTGTCTTTTGTCTCATATATTTTCTTCCTTGGAAAGTTGCAAGAGACTTTGCCAGGCTGGTACCTATCCACAGACCACCACATCTGACATTCGGTGCTTTAAAGGCAAGCTATATTTAGTGACAATGTGCTTTGTGACATTAAATGCACTTCTGACAGGCATGCAGCCTGCAGCAAGGGAAAAATGGCCCCCAGAGTTGCCCATCCTTGGCATGTGAGAGGGAGAACTGGTCTCTAGCACCCTATAAGCCCTGCGTTATCACTGGCTTTTTCTCCCCACTGGCCATACTTGAAGAGAACGCCCTGAACAGGATAGTTGACCATTCATAGGCTTCCCTGTGACATAGAAGTCTGTACCCCGTTTTTTACCTTCTATGGAGACTGGACAGCAGAGAGTCAGGCAGAGTCAGCAAGCACAACCCCAGAGCGAGATAACACCTAACGTGTGTGGTCAATTCAGCTATGTGATGTCTTAAACCCAAAGTATAGGCATCCTTATTGCTCAAGTGACGGTGTAAGTTGCAAAAAGCAAATCTTTGCAATTTGCCAAGGCCTTATTTGGCCATGATTTGCTTGCCTTCTAATGCCTTGGGTATGGATTTGAGATATTTTGCTACAGTTTTATGTATTATAAAATATTGGTCTGTTAGACACACTGAATTTGAATTCCAAAACCAAGTCTATCTGCCCAGTAAAGATATTGAAATATACACTCACATATTTCCCTGGTGGCACAGTGGATTAAACCGCTGAGCTGCTGAACTTGCTGACCAAAAGGTTGTTGGTTCTAATCTGCGGAGTGGGGGGTGAGCTCCTGCTGTTAAACCCAGCTTCTTCCAGCCTTGCAGCTTGAAAACATGCAAATGTGAGTAGATCAATAGGTACCACTTGTGCAGGAAGGTAACGGTGCTCCATGCAATCATGCTGGCCACATGATCTTGAGGGTGTCTACAGACAAGGCCAGCTCTTTGCCTTAGAAATGGTGATAAGCACCACCCCCAGAATCGGACATGACTAGACTTAATGCCAGGGGAAAACATTACCTTACTTTATTGTTATATAGTAGAAACTGCCATTCAGACAAGGTTATGAGAATGCTCTTAAGACTATTTCTCACTGTGTTAAAATCCTAATTTGATACAAGTTATTTTTCTTCTTCTGAGGGGTGTTATATCAAGGCCAGAAGGGTTAAACCAGTCTGAGTTTCAGATTGCTCAGAGATAGCTATGTTAATCTATTTTAACATGAACTCCATTAGTACTGCTGATAGTAACTGAAAAGAAGAATTTCCTAGCACAAGTTTTCATGGACACAATATACTTCATCAGGTATAAGATCATCTTGTACCTTATGAGGTGGGTTGTGCTAGAAATTTCATCATTCCAGCTCTTCTTCCCAGATGTGCCACTGGATTCCTTTATGTTTTCAGATTACTAAATAGTTCACCAAATCACATTACGTTCTGAAATTAATAGTGGAATTGTAAATTATAATATTTTTAGGAAAAGAAAAATGGTCATGTACAGTCTTTTTGTATGTCTATCAAAGATCAGGCATTAAAGGCAAATCATATCAACTAGTGCAGCAAAAAGCTGAAGGGCACCTTGTCTGTTGTCAGAAACAAGGGCCAGTGGAAAATATCAAGGAAAGTGTCATTTTTTTGCCTGTCAACCTTAGGAAGGCCACCGTCTGTTATAAGCAACTTAGCTGTTTGCAGTTTGCCCATGAGACGCATTTTAAAAAATGATAAATTGGAGAATGTGGGAAAAGAGAAGGAGGTGTAACTTTTTGTACTGGTCCTCTGCTTGTCAAGTGTCTCTCGTCTTACAAGCTTATACAATGTTTTGTGGCAAAAGGGGAAATATAACAGCATCCATAATAGCAAATGCAATAAGAGAACTGTGGAAGTCAGGCTTGGCAGTCCATCAAGAGTACTTAATGGTGGAACTATCTATACATAAAAACCCTGCTGGGCTACCTTTTGTCAGCACAGAACTGAAGGATTGGCTTTCAATGTTCTTCCTTTATTCTTGTTGCTAAAACACTTGCTCTCCAAAGGTTGGTATATGTTATGTGTACAGGTACATGTTGCCCTCTGGAAACTGGAGTGCCAAAGCCTTTCCTATTTCACTAGTGCCATATTTCTTTGCCACTGTGTAGCATGCAGAGAATAGAAGGAAGGCTTTGGATCCAAATCCCACTAGTTATCTGATCTTCAACATATGGTTAAAATTGGGCTTGCTGCAGAAGAGTGGTGGATTTTTCTTTGATGAAGGGGAGATGGAATCTCTTTTTTAATATCTTCTTCATAGGTCAGAATGGTCCTTTTCCTGCAGTCTTATGGAGAATGCATTGCAATATTAAGAGCTCAAATATGAATAATACACACCTCTCTCTCTCGGCATTACTTTGCGAACGAAGATTCTTAAGAAGGACTCATCCCACGCTTTTTACAAGCGTGTTGATGACTAAAAAGGCCAATCTGAGATAGGCAAGTTCGGTTGCAGAAAGCACAGAAGAAAGTCTCCTTGGGTGATGGTGTTTCCAAGTTGCGGTTCTTTCTGTGTTGACGTTTCTCTTCGAGACCCGTTTGGCGTGTCTTCTCGAAAGACGCCACAGCATTGTGGATAGGTGGCTGCATGCCTCCCGTGGATGGTGTTGGTGATCAATCTGGCCAAGCCTGAGATGTTGTTATAGGGAGTCCTTATATCTCTTTTGGGGGGCGCCTCTCTTGCGCTGACCCATGGCGAGTTCACCATAGAGTAGTATCTTTGGGAGGTGGTGGTCCTCCATCCTAGAGACATGCCCTGCCCAGCGCAGCTGTGTTCTCAATAGCATGGCCTCAACGCTGGTGATCCCTGCTTGTTCAAGGACATCAACATTAGTTGTGACCTGTCTGGCATGGGAGGCCCTACCGGTGACTATTATGCCACCGCCAGCATAGCTCACAACTTCATTAGGGTACGCAAGCCTCTCCCCCACTGCAAAGGGCACCAATGGAGAGGAATACACATACTAACACAAATTATACAAATTATCATCATAATTATTTCATAGACTCATGGTGTTGGAAGAGACCACATGGGCCATCTAGTCCAACCCACTGCCATGCAGGAAAAGTATAATCAAAGTACCCCTGAAAGTACTATTATTATTATTACTATTATCACCATCATCATTATTATTATTGGATACAAAACAAGATTAGTACACAGCAAAACAAGATCACTATGCTGATCTTTGTATTCGATCACATGTCGGATACTTCTCAAGTGTCTAGGACTGTGTGATGGATCAGCAAATAATTAAATTATTATAATTATTATACTACATTTATACCCTGCCTTTCTCACCCCAATGGAAGACTCAGGGCCATGGCATACAATGCCACATTACACATATAATAATAAACCTGATACATCAATTTAAACAATTAGCATATCAATTTAAACATACAGTAATAAACATGACATATCAATTGAACAATTCAAATATAAATACAATAAAAAAGCATTCAATCCCAAAAGTGGGCTGATTCAATCAATTGAACAATTCAAATATAAATACAATAAAAAAGCTTAAAAGTAAACATTCAATCCCAACCAAAGTGGGCTGATGAAATAAGCAGCCAGAAGCAGCAGGCAACAGGCAAGGCGGGGGAACCTGAAAATGAGCAGCCGCACAGGTGTTCCAATGTCCGGATGAAAGACAGTATGGCTGTTAAAGTAGCCATGCGATGAGACCCCACCATGGAGGCAACCCGCGCAAGTGTTCCGGTGGTGGACAGCACAGCCATTAAAGTAGCTGCGCGGTGAAGCTGCAGGGGCCAGGGAGACAGCCCACTCAGGTGGGCGATGGTCAGTGCAACTGTTAAAGTAGTGGTGCAGAAAAGCTGTAGGGGCCATGTTCTCTCCTTGGAGGCTGCTGGGTCAGCTGGCTGTGTGAAGATCTGAGTAGGACGGCCTTTTGCAGCTGACAGATGGTAATTTTGTCAGCTGTAATTGTTTTTAAGTCCAGGCCAAGGTCTTTAGGCACTGCACCCAGTATGCCATTCACTGGAACCACTTTTACTGACTTGTGCCAGAGTGTTTGCAGTTCTATCTTTAAAGCCTCACATCATGTAAGCTTTCCCTATTGCTTCTTGTCAATTCTACTGTCACCTGAGATGATGGTGATGATAATTGTTGTTGTTGTTGTTATTTGAGCTATAGCTGCTGTTGTTATTATTATTAGTTGTTCCTCGGTTTTCTCTCAGGACCAAGACCCAAGCTCACAGCCTTAAAAACTATCCAATTAAAAAACCTACAAATCAAATTTTATATAAAATTTGATTTGTAGGTTTTTTAACCTACAAACCAGTGTATGTGTGTGTGTCTGTGTGTGTGTATATATATATATATATATATATATATATATATATATATATGGATAGAATTAAGTATTACAATTATTAGGACAATTCAGTTAAAATCTCATTAAAATGAGTAAGTAAAAAAAGTTTAAAATAATTCATACCTCCATGCAGCACCCCTTGGACTGTTCTCCAAAAACGTGCCTGAAAAGCTTTAGCCTGCCGTCAGATGGACAGCAGAGAGGGGGCCATTCTGGCTTCCTGGGCAGGGAGTTCCAGAGATAAGGGGCAGCCACCGAGAAGGAAGACTCTCTCTCTTGTCCCACCAACCGAGCTTGAGATGGAGGTGGGACCAAGGGAAGGGCCTCTCCTGAAGATCTCAGGGTCTGGGCAGGCTTGTACAATACGATCTGCCAACTAGTGTGTGTGTGTGTGAACTTTATAGGCCATAGCCAGTACATTGAATTGTGCCCCAAAACAAACTGGCTGCCAGTGGAGCTGTTGCAAAAAGTGAGTTGTGCACTCTCTGTAGCCAGCCCCAGTTAACAATCTGTTAACTGCCTTGCATCTTGTTTGCACTTTTGTTCAATCTAGATTTATGTTTGTTACATTGTTTTAATATGTAATTTTAATACGAAGTTTAACAGTGAAATATGTTGTATGCTAGAACACACTTTTTAAAAAGGCATATATTTAGCATTTGAGTAATTATTTCTTGCTTTATTGACGTTTTTTATACAGATGTTCCACTCGAAGCAACTCCGGTCACAGTTTTCTATAACGGCTGCATGGAGGTGAAAGTTAATGATAAGCAGCTGGATCTGGATGAAGCCGTCTCCAAAAAGAATGACATTAGGTCACATTCCTGCCCATTGCTCATGGATGAAATGCTGAGTTCTGAAGCCCCTGATCTGTTCATTAATCTTTCATAGGAAAACCCTGATTGTTTTGCCCAAACTGGATAAAGACACAGAGGTTGAGCTAAAACATCATCTATTTTCTAATGATCTGTTCTGAGAACAAATCGGTTACATCCTTTTCCAATATAAAGGGACCATATCAAGATTAATATTCCATCAAAATAGTGTCATTTATAACATTTCAAGACTTTTAGTTGTATAGTTTCCTCGTCAACATTTATACACTTCATGTTTTGTATTTTATTTACCTTGGAGAATAAAATCAGAAAAAATATGTCTGAATTCGGTTTGCTGACTTGATTCTAATATGTTGAAACTGCAAAACTGACACTGATACACTGAATCAAGATATTTTTTCTAAGGAACATCAGAAAGGACTTAAAGGCCTAGAGAAGTCTGCACAACTGCTTTGTGACTATAATGTCATCAAATCTTACAGTAGTGTTTCTGGAAATAATAGCCACAGACAAACTACGGTGATGTGTATTTTTTGGAACAAAGCATCAATGTAGTAATCCTCTTTTTAAAAGTATATATTTTATTATCTTTTATTTATTTATTATTCGAGTTTATATATTGCCACTCCCCGAAGGCTCGGAGCGGTTTATAACAGAATAATACAGTTAACAGTAAACAACTCTGCACATCACAAACAATAACAAAACAAACTATAGGACTCATCTACTAGATACCAGGGTTCACCCCGGTCCCTAGAGAGAGGGGCAGAATAAAACCCAATGGAGTGTGGTCATGGACAGGGCCAACTGGATGGTGCAGGGCCGGTGTAAAAGCTGGCTCACTCGGCCAGCATTGGAGGCATAGTGACGGCCTGACAGGCCCAAAAACAGAGTCTCCAATAGAGTCTTTAGGAGAGTTCCTATCACTAGTAACTTGGGAGGGCACACTTTTCTCCATCTTCAAAGAGTTTGAGTCACGTATAAGGGTGAACTGGGGGAGGGGCACTCTCTCCCCTACGACCCTAGGTCGAGCATTTGAGTCCCAGTCCCTGACAGCTTGGGAGGGCCCTCCACTTTTGCTGGGGTTAGGAGCACAGGATCCCCAAAAAAGTGGAAAAACATATATTTAAGATACACTATTTTTAACCTGAAAAAATACTTCTCTAGAAATCTCTAGGTCTTCCAGCAGAACTCTATGGCCAAGTTTAGTTAATTTAAACCTGAAATACTGTATCCCATTCTGGGCACCGCAATTGAAGGGAGATGTTGACAAGCTGGAATGTGTTCAGAGGAGGGTGACTAAAATGATCAAGGGTTCTGGAGAACAAGCTCTATGAGGAGCAGCTTAAAGAGCTTGGTATGGTTGAGAGAAGGCTGAGAGGAGACATGATGGCTACGTATAAATATGTGAGGGGAAGTCATAGGGAGGAGGGAGCAAGCTTGTTTTCTGCTGCCCTAGAAACCAGGATGCAGAAAAATAGCTTCAAACTCCAGGTAAGGAGATTCCACCTGAACATTAGGATGAACTTCCTAACTGTGAGAGCTGTTCAGCAGTGGAACTCTCTGCCCCAGAGTGTGGTGGGGGCTCTTTTACTGGAGGCTTTTAAACAGAGGCTGGATGGCCATCTGTTAGGATTACTTTGAATGCGATTTACCTACTTCTTGGCCGGATGACCCACAAGGTCTTTTCCAATTCTGTGATTCTATGAAAAGTCTCAAGAACTACAGCTTAATATTATCACTCAAACAGCAACAAGAATTCAATTAATGTGGAGGAATTTTGTTGAATAGATCCCAGCATTCTTAAATAGTTCCAGAAAATAAGTAAGATTTGCACATTTCTTTTAGATGACTGCTAGATCAGATTCCAAAAACAATCATACATGCTCAAAAGAACTTGCTTATACCTGGCCATAATTAGGATTAACTTTAATAGTCAATTCAGTCTGTATTTTGACACTTGCTTCTTAACTGCATGATGATTAGATTCACGACAACTGTTAGGCAAAGGAAATGACTTTCAAGTGATTTAAACAGATGAACTTCAAGCAATCTAACAGCCTGGTCCAAAAATAAGAACACAAGAAAGATAGGTCGTATACATTTTTAAAAGATGCAAAGATGCATGGTTTCTGCTTCTTATTTACAGAAACTTGCTGTCACATTTAAACTGGTTAAATGATTTAGTGATGTTGCACAGAATTCCTGGGAGAGCAATAAGTAGGCCGAAATGGCTCTGCACTTTATTGGTATGTACCAATGCCTATTCACATTTTCTGGATGTCCACTATGCATTACAGGATTAAAATGTACAGAGTGAGTGTGAGGTTCCCATATCTGGAGTTCCAAAATCCAAAATTTATTCACATGGGTGACAGAGATAATGACACTTTTGCATTCTGATAGTTCAGTGTACACAAATGCACACATGTAATAAGACAATTGTGGATAAAAATTATCTCCAGAGTATTTGTGTAAGCTGTATATGAAATCTAAATGAATTTCATGTTTAGTTTTGAGTCTCATCTCCAAGATATCGCATTAGGTATATGCAAATATTCGAAAATACAGAATACTACTGGTCTCAAACATTTCAGCTAAGTGTTTCTCAACCCATGCTTTAATCAACACAGTACTACATGCTGTCTAGTGCCCCAAGCAAAAGTTTGCATTTAATTTATTATGTTTTTAAAAATGAATTCCACACAAAGGAATGATAAATACAACCAGGAAAATCATATGAATGAATGAAACTTTATTGATAGCCCGCCCTATCTTCCCGAAAGGACTTAGGGCAGCTAACAACAAAACAGTAAATGTAAAAGTTTCCCCTGACATTAAATCTATTAGTGCCTGACTGTGAGGGGGTGGTGTTCATCTTAGGGTGGCTTACAACAAAATAGTAAAGGTAAAGGCTTCCACTGACTTGTGTCTGGGGGGTGGTGCTGATTTCCATTTCTAAGCCAAAGAGCTGGTGTCATCCATAGACACCTCCAAGGTCCTGTGGCCAGCATGACTGCATGGAGAGCAGTTACCTTCCCACAGAAGCGGTACCTATTGATCTACTCACATTTTACATGTTTTTGAACTGCTAGGTTGGCAGAAGCTGGGCCTAACAGCAGGAACTCACCCCACTCCCTGGATTTCAACCATCAACCTTTCAGTCAGCAAGTTCAGCAGCTCAATGGTTTAACCCGTTGTGCCACCCAAATACACAGTGGCAAACATTCAATGCCAACAGTAACAAACCAAAAACAACTCAAATTATAAAAATACATAAACAAGACATATTCCACATAATTACTGTCATATTAAATTATTAAAAAACTCATTTAAAATCTATAAAATTAGACTAAAATTGTTGGAGGGGAGATGGTGAACAGCAAATTAACAGGGCGGATGCTAGGTGAGGATGCGTATAGATGTACTTAATATCTATCTAGTATTTCCTTATCTTTTAAAAAATCCTACTTTTAATAAATCCTTAGATTTTTTTAATCAATGTAATAGCTAGCTAGATTAGATAGAGATATTCCCTGAATAAAATTAGTGTAAACAAATATATTTTACAAGAGGTTTATTAAACAACTTGTTTAATAATGCCTTTCTCAAATAACCCAGGCACCGCCAGGTCCCCAAGTTAGTACCTTATAAACATAACCTGAAGGTAATTTTATACAATAGTTGAAACACTGGTAATTTTGTGCATGAATCAAAGCTTTTTAACAGCAAAGTACCCAAAGGCAAAGATATCAGTATTTCAGGCATTTGTGTGCACAATTTTGAAATAAATCAGAAGTTCAAATCAAGGATGCTCAACCCATAATGCGTTCTGCTTCTAATGAAAAATGCTTAGTTGGATTTTTACAAAAAACGAATGCTGCTTGCTTTTAACAATGGAAAACTTACAGGACAATCTACCATTTCTTTTCTAATTCTGTATATTTCCTATGTTATTAGTGAAATGCAGGGGAAGCCACATAAGATGGTTTTGAAACCCCGAAGAAACAGGAGATTCAGTCGTTTGTCTAAGCTGGAATAGAGATGTCACTTTGACAGAAAAGCATGTGTTAACCCATACTGACAGACAAAATTCTTGCCTGAGTGTCCTCATCAGGGAGTCTTTTTAACAGTTCAACTATGAACTTTTTACAATACACAATTGAGAAATATAAATGGAAAACCATGCATTTTACAAGGGAAGAGAAGCACAGCTGCTAAATAAGTTTGAATACCTGACTTGAATTATGAAATAAGCTATTTTTTTGCATTTGTTTGCATTCTTGGCTGAAATATCTTTTGATTTGGATGCAGGCAGTATCTCTTAAATTATGGAGAAATGTGAGTTCACTTAAGACGAATGCTTCACCAAAGATACTGCATATTATTTGAAGAAATACATCATTTATCCCACCAAAACTTAATTTCAGAAAGCTAATGTTATATATATATATATATATATATACACACACACACACACACACACACACACACACACATACACAGTGAGTGTGTGTGTGTGTGTGTGTGTGTATATATATATATATTCAGGACTGCTTTTTATTCTGCTTTACAATTAGGAAGATTTAATTATTATATTCTGAGGGTGGATTCAATTTTTCAGACTTTGTTGTATAACAACTAACAAGTCATATCTCTTGACTTATATGAGTGGCAAGTGCAACTGAATGCAAATCCCATCCCTCATTGGTGATTTTATCAAGCTATTCAACAGTCCTTCTCTAAGTAGACGATTTAGGTGGAGTCCATCCAATGAATAAAGACATGGTGCCCCTATATTTTCTGCAATCAGGGTGGGATAAAATATTATCTCTTATCAACTCTAGTTTTATTTATATGGTCACATGTGCAGTTACCTTCATGGAGCAGTCCCAATTTGGAAATTGTGACACAACCTTTCTACTTAACAAGAAATGGGTGGATTATGGGAACGGACATATGAGAATAATCACTAGGACCAGAACAAGATTTTTTGACCTTTTAATACTGCAGTATATACACCATGTATCCTCTGGAACAGCATGGCAATATCTACAATTATTTTGATTTGAACAACTTTACTATTTCTGCCAGATTTCTGCAATTTGGAACTTAACTGATGATCAGCGTGGTTTGAACCCATGTTCTCCTGCTGTAGAGAACAATTTTACTCCCCCCCCCCCCCTACTCCACTCTTATACTGAAATATTGAAAAAAAATAAGTATGTACTCTCCATCACTCTGTGGTCAAGACATTTCACAGTCCATGGAACTTCCGTTAAAAAATTCAGGAAGTCAATGAACTTGAATTGAAAGAAAATCAACTCATTATCTTGTACTTGTCCAGTACAAGACAACGGGCCTTTTCATTTGTGGCTCCCATGTCCTGGAATTCGCTACCCAATCATGTCCGGGCAATACATGAACTTGGTCCTTTTCGAAGAGCCTGTAAGACTGTCTTCTTTAGAACAGCCTTCGGCTGATCCGAATGAAGAGGCTCACCAATATTCGAACCTAAGAACGACGACATGTAATCAGTTGGCTATGGATTATGACTGTGTTTTTATTGTTTTATCGCTGTACATTTGTATTGTACATTTTATCTTTGTTGTGATCCGCCCCGAGCCTGCTGGGAGGAGCGGAATATAAAATTGACTAATAAATAAATAAATAAATAAATAAATTATCTGTCTTTTCTCTTCTAAAAATCGCTTATGTTAATTCATTCTTTGACATTACAAGAGTTGTTAGATCTGAAACTAGATCACACATGTAAGTTTAATGTAAAGACATGCTGATACTGAGTGCCATAAAGCCATCTGCTTCTACATTCTGAGAAGAGGTCCATGGTTTTCACCTGACTGGCAAGGGGAGGGGGGTCTTTGAAACAAAAAAGGTTAAGAAGCCATGCTCTATGGCAGTGGTTCTCAACCTGTGGATCCTCAGGTGTTTTGGCCTATAACCCTCATAAATCGTAGCAGTTTACCAGGATTTCTGGTAGTTGAAAGCCAAAACATCTGAGAACCTACTGTTCTATAGGTATAAGGGAATTTTAACAACATTTATGCCCTACCTCAACATTTTAGGCCCAGTATAGGTCTTAACCCCCCCCCCCCAGCCTAAAATGGTGATTGGAAGATGGAAAAATGCCTTCTTACCCCTTTAATATAATTAGATTCATATTTATAGGGTGGGAAGTGTGTGGCCTTCCACGTATTTCTAGGAATTGGAATAATACAACCCCAGAGCCTCTCATAATTTAGAATTTCTGGCTTTAAACCATGTACATAGAGCCTATGCAAGTGATGTGAAATTTTACATCTGAGAGGAAGAAGAGATGTGTGCACTATCCTCAACACCCTGCACAACACCCTGACTTGATTAGGAAGCCTTGAAGAGGCTTCTGGATAACGTCTGATGACGTCCGAGCGATTTCGGAGCTTGCCCCCTTTTGTAGCGCTTGCAAGACTGCACTCTTCAGATTGGCTTTTAACTAGCCCAGCTTCCGAGGAATTGTAACCCTGAATGATACTTTGTAATCGTCCTGTGTTTTTATGTTTTTTTGCATGCTGCAAATTGCTGTGCGCAGCATGTTTTTATCGTATTTGTAATCCGCCCCGAGCCTGCAGGGAGGAGTGGAATATAAGACCGAATAAATAAATAAATACATAAATAAATGAAAGATGTGATGAGCTCTGTTCCTCTCCATGCTTGAAAAGAGGCAGATGTGTCCTACCAGGGGTAATATTCTCAATGTGATGAGGTTGTGATAAGATTAATTGCCGGAGTGTCCTCCTTTCAGGACACTTCTGCCTCTTTTCAACCACAGAGCGTTAGGCATGACAGCCAGAAATCGTTTAACTCATGTGATGAGCTCAGTATCCCTCTATGCTTGAAAAGAGGCTGAAGTGTCCTACAACTGGACCTTTCTCATGTGATAAGGTCATCAGTGTAGGAAATCCACAACTAAAGCAACAATGGATACCTAGCATTGCTTTCTGAGGATGATCCACTCTCCTGTTTAATTAGTTCCAATGTCAAAATGTCCTTTCCATCAAGAAATTTCTCCTTACATTCATCTGAATCAACCTTCCTGTGATTTAAGTCTTGTTCCCTGTCATGGCAGCAAACAAAGTTTGCTGTCAGGTATTTCAACAATGCTATTATATTATCCTCAGTGTACTCTTTTTTTACGCTAACCACACTTCTTACCCAGGCCAAACTGAGATCTTGCAGTTGCTACCTTTGTGGAAAATAGAAAAACCTGTTGTCCCTCCCAGCTAAGAGAAAATAACCACTTTTTTCTTCTCCAGGAGCCTCCCATGGATATAGGGGACAGGAACATACAGGCTTCTGGAATGGATATTTCCCATAAGTTGTTGAAACTCCAATGGGATTGTTTCCTGAAGCAGTGGGTTTGGTTGGCTATAGTGATCTCAGCCTAATTTAATATGGTTGTAGCAACGTAAAATGCCACTTTATGTCACTTGGTGAAATGGTAGTATGAATGCTCTTACTCATTCTTATTCCTCTCTACAAGCAAGGGGAATAATAACGACTCACAAGGTCATTTTTCACAGTAACAATGCAATCTTAAACATGTCTCCAAAGATATGTATGTTTCAGGTAAGTTTCACTGTAGCTGAAAGTTGTAATATAGATTTTTAAGAACAATACAAAAGAATGCTATACAATCAGAAACCAATTTCATAGAGAGAGAGAGAGAGAGAGAGAGAGAGAGAGAGAGAGTTCTCATGCAACAATTGGTGCTGTGCATCTGGAAACCAGAAGATGGAGCTGAATGACTGCAATAATTCTGCACAAATGAAGCTAATAACTTAAGGATGGTAATTTTGCTAAATGCTGAAACTCTTCATCCCAGTAGTACAAAACTTCTTCTTTTTTTTAAAAAAAAGAAGACTTGAAATATTTTTTTTTAATCTGGTGTTTTACAATGAACAGAGTTGCTACTATTGTGATTTTTGTTCCCTCATAGATCCTACCTTTAAGATGGCAATATATCAAAAATGTCTTTTGATCAGGGGGACAAAATGACTGTGGTACAGTTCTCACTCTTTTCAGTGCGGCATGTACAAGGCATTTCTGGATTATGTCCTAATTTTTGTTCTTAATACAAACAAATAAATGTTACTGTAATGCCCCTTTGTCATTATGTTTGTCTTCTACATCTTATTGGCAGCTTTCTCTAAAATCCTAAACATGTCTCCCAGGGAACAAGCTCCACTGAACATACGTGCTTTATTCTAGAGTGGACAGGCCCAGAATTGTACTCTCTTGCTAATAGTGGGGTACAACTAGGTGTGGAGAAAACAGCCTTGGTCTCAGCTACTCAGGGCTACACTATAACGTTTTCTACATTTAAAAGAGTGTTGAATGGATCAGGCAAATGCGACCTATAGTCCACTTACAGTCCTCAAGGTAATTTTTCAACCTCCAAGATCCCTAGTGATCCTATTCATGATGTTTTTCTTCTTCCCCAAACTATCATTTTCTTGTGTTGTCAAAGGCTTTCATGGCCTAGAAAACATTGTAGGTTTTCCGGCCTTATGGCTATGTTCCAGAAGCATTCTGTCCTGACGTTTCACCTGCATCTATGGAAGGCATCCTCAGAGGTTGTGAGGTCTGCTGGAAATTAGGCAATTTGGATTTATATATCTGTAGAATGTTCAGGGTGGGAGAAAGAACTCTTGTCTGTTTGAGGCAGGTGTGAATGTTGCAATTGGCCACCTTGATTAACATTTAATGGCCTTGCAGATTCAAAGCCTGAATGGTTGCTGCCTGGGGAATCCTTTCTTGGGAGGTGTTAGCTGGCCATGATTGATTCATGTCTGGAATTCCTCTGTTTTCTGAGTATTGTTCTTTATTCACTGTCCTGATTTTAGAGTTTTAAAAAATACTGGTAGCCATATTTTGTTCATTTTCATGGTTTCCTCCTTTCTGTTGAAATTGTCCATGTGCTTGTGGATTTCAATTGCTTCTCTGCGTAGTCTGATATGGTAGTTGTTAGCATGGCCCACCATTTCTGTGTTCTCAAATAATATGCTGTGTCCAGGTTGGTTCATCAAGTGCTCTGCTATGGCAGACAGTGATGTTTGGGCAGTGATGTGTTTGGTGGTCCCTATGTAGACTTGTCCACAGCTGCATGGTATACGATAGACTCATAAATGCTAATCAAGGTGGCCAACTGCAACAGCCACACCTACCTCAAACAGACAAGAGTTCTTTCTCCCACCCTGAACATCCCCAAAGATATATAAACCCCAACTGCCTAGTTTCCAACAAACCCCACAACCTCTGAGGATGCCTGCCATTGATGTAGGCAAAATGTCAAGAGATAATACGTCTGGAACATGGCCATACAGCCCAGAAAACTCACATCAACCCTGTTATTTTCTTGATTTTGGAAATATCATGGAGAAGCATTTCTGTATTAAAACAATATACAAAGTCTCTTAGTTCCTTGCTTTGCCTTCTTGTGGCCCATTTGTTGACTTGCCAAGTTCTCATTAACTCTTCACTTGTGTTCTTATTGGGACAAACAATTCAATTCAGATCTTATTGTTACCATTGACCTGTAAACTGCATCTGGTGTAATTTCAAGTGCCAGAACTCTTGAAACATTGCATCAATTTTGCTTCCATTTTAATAATAAACTTCCAATGCCTCCAGTGTTTGGACCACCTGATCTGAACCAGCTCTCTGACTGGCAGTTGCCAGCAATCTTATTTATGGTGTCTTCATCCACTCATCTTGAACCCCTTTGTATATGTTTCCATCTGACACATATTTCTTTTTATTTAACTCAGATTTTATACATATTTTTGACATGTTGATTGTAAGCTTTTTAGTAAGGGCTTTCCCCTAAAGACTAGAGTAGAAACATCATCATAATCAACAACATACTAGCAACATCGCAAAATCAGAAGTGTAATTGATTCTTAACAGAATCATTCTAACAAACAATATTTTTTCTTCGTAGGCTCTGTGAATGCACACTTATGAAGTCTGTGCGCCAAAGCAGGCTTCCAACAGAAACTTCTCCAGTTTGAAAAGTTTTGGCGGTAGCCCCGCCCAGCGGACCCGGAGGGCATATAAGCCGCTCCATGTGCGCCCACCCCATTCCTTTGTTTTCTGCCACTTGGGCAACATCGGAAAGTTCCTTGCTAGTTGTATGAGCGTAGCATGTCCACAACCAGTTTCAAAAGGTGTCTTACGTGCGGTAATAAGATCCCGGACTGCGACGGACACTCCAGGTGCCTGGGGTGTCTAGAAGGGCACATCGTTCCTTCCTGCCGACACTGTCAGGCCTTCTCCGCGCAGACCAGGAGAACCAGGGCCCGAAGGCTTCGGGCCTACCTTCTCGAGCAATCCCTTGCTCCACCTACGATGGCGGTGGCTGCACCATCTACCTCCTCTGGGGTCGGGGCGGCTGCTCCGGCCCCCTCCGTGTCGACCTCTCTCCCGGCTGGGAAGAAGCGTCCACGGAAGGAGAAGGACCCGAAGCCTACAACATCTAAGGCTTCGGTGTCGAAGAAGGACTGTACGGTGACGACCGAAACCGTCCAGTTGCCTCTCTCCCGACAGATGTCGGTGAGCTCGGTGGCGTCAAGCCTCTCCCAGAGGTCGGCCATCTCGAGGACTCCCTCCAACAAGGCCATGGAAATCGCCTTCCGGAGGTCGACCGAGGAGGCCCGTAGAGCCCAGACCAGGGAACTGGTACCTGTGACTCCGGGCAAGTCTTTGGAGGCCTCTGCCTCAAGACCACCGTCTCCGAAGAGGCGAAAAACTACGTCGACGTCGTCGGTGACACCCGCATCGGCCTCATCCTCGACCTCTTCACTTACCCCCTCTCTTGCTGTGGAGAGAGTGCCGGCTCAACCGACCATCTCCCCAGATGACTCTGTGCAGACGGTCATCAGGGTGCCTCCGGCCGAACCGTCGGTGAAACAGTTATTTGTGTCCCAGACACCGGAGAAGGGTCGACAGACGACCAGACTGGCCCTGGCATCGGCCTCAAAAAGGCCTCCTCTTGCAACGGCCTCGGCGGTAGCCATCTCAACTGAGACCATGGCTCCCTCGACCTCACTTCCGGCAGGACCAGAAGTTGCAGCTCCACCGGCACCGTCGGACGATGAGTTGGAGGATGGGGAGGCCCCAAGATCTGTGGTGTCGGGCTCCATTCTGTCAGTGGCATTGGATCGCACCCCTTCATACCATGGCTGCGACCCGGAGCCGTCCTCACCCCCTACAGACTCAGCAAGGGCCTTTGGGGTCCAGGTCGGGAGGATGGCCAGAGCTCTTGGGATCGAGACATACATCCCTCGCAGAGCCAACGCCTGCCAAGTCTTCAGCCGTGTACAGGTGGAAGACGCAGCACAACCCCATCTCCCTATGCTAGAGCCCCTGGAAGAGGTCGTCAAAGCATCGTGGAAGACCCCGTCCTCCATACCACCGACCTCAAAACGCATCGAGGCTGGTATAAAACGGACGAGAGGGAAAAGGACTGGCTTCATGATCATCCAGTACCTAACTCCATGATCGTCACCTCGGCCCAAACCTCTGGTCGAGAGTCGACCGCTCCCACAGACCAGGAGGAAAAGAGATTTGACACTGTAGGTCGGAAGATCTACTCGGCGGGCCTCCTTCTCACCAAAGTGGCAAACTATGGTGCTTGCATGGGGGCATATCACCAGATTCTGTGAGAAAGGGCCCAACCCTTTTTCCAGAATCTCTCTGGAGAACAGCAGGCTGCCCTGGCCACGATCAGCCAGGAGGCTCAGGCCCTTGCCCACCATCAAATCCTGATGGCTCGTCATACAGTGGACACTTCCGGAAAACTCCTGGCCCATGGTGTCGCTATACGGCGACATGCGTGTCTGAAATCGTCGGGTCTCTCCTCAAATTCCCGCAGGGTGATCGAGGACCTTCCCTTCGACGCCCAGGGACTGTTCTTCGCGGGGACAGATGAGAAGCTTAAAGCCAACCACGACTTTAAGATTCTGATGGCGAAGCTAGACCGTCCGCCACCGCAGCCGAGAGCGAGGTACTACCAAAGGGCAAGGTACCAACCCAGATCGCAGTACCGCCAGTCCCCCAGACGTACTCCACGCCCCAGCAGCAACAGCAGCAACAGCAGCAGCCGAGGCAACAACAGCAGCAGCAACAAAACCGTTCCCACCAAAACCAACGGTCCAGGCCGCGTCAAACCTCCGGCAATGGACAGTCAAGACACCACCTCCTTGCACGGTACTGCTGCCACCTCCATGCCTCCTCCCATCTGTCGACCTCCACCCACAGACCCTCCATTCGGAGACCGCCTGACCCTCTTCATCGGTGCTTGGCGACGCATCACCTCAGATGCATGGGTTCTCAGGATTGTCCAAGATGGCTATGCCTTGGAATTTGAAGAGCTCCCGCCCATGGGGTTCATCGTTGAGACGGAGCCATCACATGCGATCCTGAGAGAGGTCGACACTCTGCTTCAAAAGGGAGCTGTTTCGCCACGACCGGCGAACCAAGGCGGAGAGGCATTCTTCTCTCGGTACTTCACCATGCCGAAACCCGATGGTACAATAGACACATTGAAATTAAGGTAGAGTGAAACCAATCAAAAACAATCAAGCAATATATGCAAAATGAGTTCTATTAATAGCAGAAAAAACTGAGTGTTAACCCAGTACAGCAATAGTAATAGCAATCATGCATGAATCATACATCAATATCATGAGACAATCTCGAGTATCAAGGGTATCAAGCAATACATATACAAATGAAACAGCAATGCATCAGTCAAATGGGAAAAGGGGAGAGACAAGGGTGGGGGAAGCATAGCATATAATAACGCACACAGTGGTGGAAGAATAATACTGTAAGCAATACAAACAAACACTCCTGTGCGCTATGCAACAATGTAGAAATCATACAGTATAATACATCTGGTACATCACCCAAAAATTTGGAAAGTAGCGAGGTAAAGATTCGGGGGGGGGGGGCTGTCCTGTCTGGGATGAATACCCGCTGTATGTAGATCGTGTGTGCTGCCTCCCCAGCCGGCCTAGCGGCGTTCCAGCATGGATCGGCAGGCTCTCACGTAAAGCGGCAATGGCGTCGAGATGTGTGACGTCTGTAGGTAGCGACAGCATCCCCAATGCGTAACAGGAGGAAGGAAGCGAAATGACGCGGAAATGGTGTGACGTCAGTCGTTGATTCAATGCTCAAATGCCCGTAAACAAAATATTAATAAAGAATAACCCTACTCCAATGAGTCGGGTATCCCCAGCCTCTTGGTGGAAAGATTTCCCCATTCCCAAGGTAACAAGCCCAAAGGCCAGTAAGGGCAAGCCGCTGCCGCAAGCCTCCAGGAAGCGCTGGTGGCTCCCGGCGCTCCAGCCAGTGTGATTTAAAGGAACAGTGCCTATATACAATACAGGAGCAAAATCGGCCCGCATTGCTGTTTCATTTGTATATGTATTGCTTGATACCCTTGATACTCGAGATTGTCTCATGATATTGATGTATGATTCATGCATGATTGCTATTACCGTGTTTCCCGAAAGTAAGACAGCGTCTTACTTTCTTTTTTTGACCCCAAAATCCCCACTACGGCTAACTTTCGAGTACGGCTTACATTAGCCAACGGTACCTGCCATACCCGAAAGTAAGCCTTTCCCCTGGCCGCCGCGTCACTCGGTCCCGCCTCCTCCTCCGCCTCCTCCTCCTCCGCCTCCTCCTCCTCCGCCTCCTCCTCCGCCCGCCTCCGCCCACCTCCGCCTGCCTCGCCTCCGTCGCCGCCCGCCGCCGCCCGCCTCCGCCTGCCTCCTCCGCCGCCGCCGCAGCGGCCCATGCCTGCGCCTGGGCGCTCGGGACCTACTGCCCATGCGCGAATGTCCGCGCATGGGCAGTAAACGAGCGCGTCTGATGCTGGCGTGCGCTGACGCAGGCGCGCCTGACGCGCTCAGTACCTACTGCCCATGCGCGGACATTCGGCGCATGGGCAGTAGGTCCCGAGCACGCCCGGCGCACCTGCGTCAGCGTGCCTGCGTCAGCGTGCCTGCGTCAGCGCGCCAGCGTCAGACGCGCTGGGTACCTACTGCCCATGCGCGGACATTCGCGCATGGGCAGTAGGTCCCGAGCGCCCGGCGCAGGCGTGCCCAGCGCAGGCGTGGGGCCACTGTGTGGGCGGCGGCAGCGGAGGCAGGCGCGGCGAGGCGGCGCGGGCGGAGGAGGAGGAGGAGGAGGAGGAGGCGGGACCGAGGAGGAGGTGGGACCGAGTGACGCGCGGCCGGGGTACGTCTTATTTTCGAGTGCGGCTTACATTAGCCGACCCCCTGACACCCCTGATATGTCTTACAATCGGGGTGTCATACTTCGGGAAACACGGTACTATTGCTGTACTGGGTTAACACTCAGTTTTTTCTGCTATTAATAGAACTCATTTTGCATATATTGCTTGATTGTTTTTGATTGGTTTCACTCTACCTTAATTTCAGTGTGTCTATTGTATTGACTGTACACAGTCCCCCTTTGTTGAAACCCGATGGTACCCTGCGACCCATCCTGGACCTCAGAGACTTAAACGCGTACGTTTTGCCGAGGAAATTCAGGATGGTGTCAGTGTCGTCCATTCTCCCACTGCTGCACTCTGGCAATCACTTCGCCTCCATAGACCTCCGGGACACCTACTTCCACGTCTCGATATGGCGATCCCATCGATGCTTCCTCTCCTTCAAGGTGGCCGGACAGATGTACCAATTCAACGTGCTGCCCTTCGGCCTAGTAACCGCCCCCAGGACATTCTCAAAGTGCATGTCGGTGGTGGCTGCGCACTTGAGGAAGCAGAAAATCCGGGTTTTTCCATATCTGGACGACTGGCTGCTGGCGGCCAGGTCCCCAGATCTACTAGAGGAGCACATCACCATTGCTCTACGACTACTCTCTTCATTGGGCCTTCGCCTCAACGACGAGAAGTTACAACTTGTCCCGACGACCTGCATCAAGTTCATCGGGACGATGTTCGACTCTGTCGATCAGCTCGCCTTTCTGCCAGACATCAGATTCCAGGCGCTTTGACGGGAGATCAACAGGTGCAACCACTCGACCGTCACAGCAAAACAGGTCCAGGTCCTGCTAGGTCACATGGCATCGACCGTAGCAGTAACGCCGTTAGCAAGGCTCCCCTTTTGGCCTCTACAGCGGTGGTTCCTCAACCATTTCGACCCCGTCGTAGAGCATCACTCAAAAAGACTCTCCCCACTACAACAGGTCAGAGACTCTCTTCACTGGTGGTCGCTCAGCTGCAACGTGTGCATCGGGGTCCCGTTCCACACAAACCTGCCATCCATCACAGTCACAACGGATGCCTCGCTGTCAGCGTGGGGCGGCCACGCGGAGGGGCTATCCATCAACGACCAGTGGTCGACGGTGGAAAAGCTCCACCACATCAATTACCTCGAGCTCCTCGCTGTCTTCAAGACCCTGCGAGCCTTCGTGCCAATCGTCACTGGCAAAGTAGTACTGGTCAGAACAGACAATATCGTGGCCATGTACTACATCAACAAGCAGGGTGGAACCGGGTCGAGGAAGCTACTAGCCCTCTCCCAGAGACTGTGGGAGTGGTGCATACTACATCAGGTCGTGCCCAGAGCAGTGCATCTACCGGGCATCGACAACACAGAGGCGGATTTCCTCAGCAGGACCCGCTGGTCCTCGCACGAGTGGATGCTTCATCCAGAGGAGTTACATCACCTCTTCCGGGTGTGGGGATTCCCCGATGCAGATCTCTTCACGTCGCCGGAGAACAATCAACTACCTCGCTTCGGTGTCAGACTTGCCCCGGGTGCTCACCAGGGCTGCCTAGGAGATGCCCTCCTGCTCGACGGGCTTCTTCTATCTCTTCCCGCCATTCCCGCCACTACTTCGGGTCATCGAGAGGGTTCAGCTGGCCAGAGTGGACTGCATCCTCATCGCACCCTGCTGGCTGAGGCAGGTGTGGTTCCCAACCCTGCTCCACCTGGCCAACGGCCTGCTTTGCCACCTGCCGTGTCGACCAGACCTACTGACGAGGGAGGGAGGACTCCTCCTCCATCCTGACCTTCCATCTCTCCACCTCACAGCGTGGAGGATCTGGCCTTGACAGGCTTCACCCTGGCAGTGGCCTCAATCCTGGCGGCGGCACACAAACCTTCCACTTCGAGGGCTTATTCAGCGTGCCTCTCCCGTTTCACGAAGTTCCAGGAGACACACACCGACCGGTCGTTTCCTCCCTCGGTATCGACAGTCCTCGACTTCCTTGCAGGGCTAGTCGAGAGAGGCCTCTCCATGTCATTGCTGAAGACGTATCTCACGGCGCTGACCTGGCACAGCCAGCAGAGGGGCGGGCCTTCGCTGTTCCAACACCCTATGGTCAGGAGATTCCTGAGGGGAGCCAACTGGATCTGCCCCCCGGTGCACCCACCAACTCCGGGATGGAACCTGGACCTGGTGCTTTCCTGCCCCACGGCTCCGCCGTTCGAGCCTTTCACATCGGTCGACTTGCGTCTCCTCTCTTGGAAGGTGACGTTTCTGGTGGCCATTGCTTCAGCTCGATGACCGTCGGAACTGGCGGCTCTTCGGGTAGATGAGGCATACCTGAACTTCCTGGCTGATAGGGCAATACTACGGACTGACATTACCTTCTTGCCGAAGGTGGTGTTGCCCTTTCACTTGAACACGGACATTGTCCTGCCAGACCTCTTCCCATCGCCCTCCTCGGAGGAGGAAAAGTCCCTGCATGCCCTAGATGTTAAAATGGCCCTGGGGATTTACAGGTCGAGGTCTCAAGACTTTAGACGGTCTAATAGACTCTTTGTTTACTACGCCACCGACAAGCTGGGCTTGCCGGTGTCGTCACAGAGGCTCTCTAATTGGGTAGCGTCCCTGGTTGAGCTGTGCTATCAGATAGCCCGCCAACCGCAACCCCCGCGGGTCAAGGGTAGGTCGACAAGGGCGGTTACCACCTCAACTACCTTCCTTAACGGTATCCCGCTGGACTATATTTGCAGGGCAGCCATTTGGGCCAACCCCTCTACGTTTATTTCCCACTATCGTGTGGATACTCTACATGGTAGGGAAGCGGCCTTCGGCTGATCGGTGCTCACCCCTCGCCCTTAAGGAAATTTGGGGTGTCGGATCGAGGACCATAGCTTCGATCCAATCGAGTCACTAGTGTCACTTCAGGGGCCTGTTGTTCTCTAGACCTTCATTCCACGACCCACTTCAGGGGTCGTCAGGTTATGATACCGGTCGCCCCTCCTCCTACGGAGCCTGGGCGGGGACCAATGTTTAAATTATGTACCGTGCGCTATGTTCTCAGGTCACTGTGTTATATTTATCAGCGCGCTTCGCCCGACAGGGTATGTTTGATGTTTACATGTGTGCACTTTCTATGTGCACCTTCAATAATGTGAGGCCTGCGTGCCTGGCATGAATGGTGCTTGTTGCACTTTGCTTACAAGGATGGGGAGCCTGCCTTCCATCCTTATTTATTATTATTATAGTCATTGATCATGATGGCTTGTTCCAATAAAATTGTTTGGTTCCTACACTTTGGTCGGTTTGTTCCCTCCATCCTGAACCTTAGCTTGCTAACTCTTCATAAGTGTGCATTCACAGAGCCTACGAAGAAAAATGGTAGGTTACATACCTGTGACCATCTTTCTTCGAGTAGAGCTTTGTGAATCCACACTAACCCGCCCGGCCGGCCCCTCTTTCTCAAACCGCCCCTTCCTCGTTGCACACGTGGCGCAGGAATGGGGTGGGCACGCATGGAGCGGCTTATACGCCCTCCGGGCCCGCTGGGCGGGGCTACCGCCAAAACTTTTCAAACTGGAGAAGTTTCCGTTGAAAGCCTGCTTTGGCGCGCAGACTTCGTAAGTGTGGATTCACAGAGCTCTACTTGAAGAAAGATGGTCACAGGTATGTAACCTACCATTAATTTGCCATTTCAAAATCTAAGCTGTCATCTTGAATCAAGAAAATGTAGTTCTCCACATAGAAATATGCAGATCTAGATCTAGTTTTTCTGAGAAGACAGGAAAGCTTGGAGAAGATAATGGTGCAGGGGAAAAGGAAAGGAAAAAGGAAGAGGGCTGACCAAGGGCAAGACGGATGGATAGTATCCTTGAAATGACTGGCTTGACTTTGAAAGAGCTGTAGGTGGTCATGGCTACCAGAGAGATCTGGCTTAGGCTGGTCCATCAGGTCACAAAGAGTCGGAAACAACTGAACGAATAAGCAACAAGATCTAAAACGCCCAAACCACTTTTCAGACCAATAGTCACCTTAACACATTCTGGTGAATTGTAAACAAAAATGGATCAAATGAAATGGACATCCATATACACTTGTCAAAATTAGTATATACAGCTAAAATCTATAAGCTATATCTGCCTGTAACACAGTTTTAAAAGAGAATTATGTTTAAAAAAGCACTGCAGACCTAAATTTAACATTACAAACATAGTGGGATTCAAAGCCAGGCATTTAAGAATCTAATATGGATAACAAGAATATTGAAAACCTCCGCAAATGGCTGAAAACATGTATCAAGAAAGTAGAATGAGAAGAATTCTCAATTGATTATGTTTTTTACAGTTCAGGATTGATTCTGCACATAATTCACACATAATTGTTTTGCATAAAATAGCCCTTTCTGCACAGGACACAGAGTTTTAACTATAGAATCTCTCTCGGCATTACTTCGTGAACGAAGATTCTTAGGAAGAACTCGTCCCACTCTTTCTACAAGCGTGTTGATGACTAAAAAGGCCAATCTGAGATAGGCAAGTTTGGTTGCAGGAAGATGGCCGTTGGCCGCGGCTAGCCAACCAGGTAGATGGAGATGAGCTTTTGTTAGACCATCTTTTCTAGGCCCTTCTCCATATGGAGCAAGCAGTGCTCTCCTTAAAAAAGGCTGCTTAGTCGTTCAGGATGCTGCAGAACAAGACTGTCATCTCCCGGGTCAGTCTCAAGCGACCACAGTCCTGAACCGCCTGCATGCAGGGTTGGGTCTGCGGCTTCCAGTGCATCTTTACACCTGCCGTTTCGTCCCTCGCCTATCACTACAGGGCTTTTGGGAAGTTGGATGTGTCCTTCGAGCCTGTGCAATTGATTTTTCTAGTGGAGCACAGCGTGCACAGAACTGGCCTCACCCTTTAAACCAAAGGTTTGTCTGCCAGGGCTAGCAAGCTTGGACGGTGGCAGCGAGGTCCTCAGGTCGTAGGTTTGGTTCAAGTTTCCTTCTCTAGATGGTTGACCTTACAGGGTTAGACAAGCACCATCTGCCCGGGTTTGAAATTAGAGTTTTCCTTCTCTTAGGATGGTTGCCAAAAGGCTAGAGAGCCCATCCTGCCCTTTGACGCTCTTTGTCAGACCCTTCGGTTGTGACCTATCTGGCATGGGAGGCCCTACCAGTGGCTATTATGCCACTGCCAGCATTGCTCACAACTTCATCAGGGTACACAAGCCTCTCCCCCACTGCAAGGGGGCACCAATGGAGAGGAATGGAGTATAGAATATAATATTGTATATCACTCCACTGCATGAACCTTCACTGGCCACATTGTCCATCAGTGCTTCACTGTTGCATCAGGAAAAACCATCTAAGTTCATGGTGCTACTGCCAACTCCACATTGTTCCCTGACCGGGTAGAAGTGGAGAAACACTGAGCACAGGCATGCAGCCGGGGGGGGGGGGGGTGTTGAGGGGCTTCAACCCCCCCCCCCCTGAAATTCTCAGGTTGGTCCGTGAGAAGGCCTTACTAGTACATTATTTAAACTATTATTTGTATTCATATCATGATCTGATCACCATGCTCAATATTTCCCATATGCATGGGGGTATTGGGATAATGATACAAAAGGTTTGCTAGGGTAGACCCTCTCTCACTCAGACTCAGCCCCTCCCGAATCAAACTCAGCCCCTCCCAAATCAAAATCCTGGCTACAGCCCTGACTGAGCACTTAAGGTTTGGGGATAGGACAAGGATATGATGGTAGCAATAGCAACAGCAGCCTCACCTGCCATGGAAAGAACAATGGTAGAGGCCACTGTGGCTAGGAGAGGAAGGAGGATGGTGTTCAGGGTTTTCATCCATGAGATGTTAGAAACCATTGGCTGTGAAGGGCAGGAATAAGATAAAAGTGGAGGAAGATTTTATTCAAGGCCTTGTTGCATTTTCTCTCACAATCCAAACAAACTGGAACTTGAAAATAATGAAATAAGGACTAATATTAAAGAATTCCAGGTTTTATAGAACTATTTTTTTTAAAAAAAAATAGGGGCACATAAACTCTTAGATACATTTGTATTAAGCAAGTTGAAAGAAAGAATGCTGCAGTCCTAAGCATATACATGTGGGAGTGAGCCCCATATCTGATTAGACAAGTTTATGGTGCAAGAGGTTTAACAAAAAGAATAATTTAGATCCAGTTCCAAAGTTAGTCCCATTGTTAGCTGATGTTAGCAAGCATGTGATAAAGTAATAATGAGGGCCTTATTTTCAAAATATGTAGAATTGTTTATTTAGCTCGAATAAAAGTTGAACATTGTAACTAAAGGGATATCATTAATAGGTTCCATATTACAAAGATAAATCAGTTGTATATCATCGGACAGTCATCTTCATTTTGTGTGGAGGGATAGCAGCTATTTGAGATGAATATGACAGGAAATGAGTCTATGGTCTTGGCTGTTATCACAGTGGGAGGGGGAAATCATCATATAGCATGTCTCAACAATTTGTATCTCATGGGTCTTTTATGAACTTCCTTTTACCTTTAGAAGTATTTGCCCTTATCAACAGAGGATGGATATTCTTGAATAGTAGTATGGTGTGCACGTTATGGCTATATAAGATTATTAATCATACTATTGGGTATAGAAAAACTTTTAATGTCATGAAAATTTTTTAAAAAAATGTTAGTTATTGATTTATTATTGTATCTCAAGGGCCCCCAGTGGTGCAGCAAGTTAAACGGCTGAGCTGCTGAACTGGCTGACTGAAAGGTTGGTGGTTTGATATGGGGAGCAAGGTGAGCTCCTGCTATTAGGCCCAGCTTCTGCCAACCTAGCAGTTTGAAAACATGAAAAATGTGAGATTAGTGGGTACCACTTCTGTGGAAAGGTAATAGCACTCCATGCAGTCATGCTGGTCACATGACCTTGGAGGTGTCTATGTCTATGGCTCTTCATCTTAGAAATGGAGATGAGCACCACCCCCAGAGCCAGACATGGTTTTGACAACCCTTCTTTCTGGCCCATATCAGCAGGCTATCTTTTATTTCATATAAATATTACTCATCAGTGTGGAAGGAAACTGGTTTATGGTACATGGATCTCATTGACTTTTTTGGTCTTGTATGATTACAAGTAATTTCTGGTTTGTGGCAATCCCAAGGTGAACCTATCATGGAGTTTCCTTGACAAGATTTATTCAGAGGGGTTTTGACCTTGCCTTTATCTGAATCTGAGAGAAGATGACTTACCAGGAGTCACCCAGTTGGTTGTTATAGTCTAGGAATTCAAACCCTGGTTTCTCTGGCCCCTTCTACACTGCCATATAAAATCCAGATTATCTGCTTTGAACTGGAGTATATGGCAGTGTAGACTCATATAATCCAGTTCAAATCAGATAATCTGGATTATCTGCTTTGATAATCTGGATTATATGACATTGTAGAAAGGGCCTCAGTGCTCTAGTCCAACACTCGAAGCACCAAACCATGCAAGTGAGAAATCTTATTTCATGCTTCAAATTTATCCAGTGCAAGAGTCTCCAGCCTATGTTATAACCTGCTAGTGTAGTGTTCCTTGAATTCTTAAAGTTCTGCAAGATGTCTTTAGGTTTTTAATGAAAAATCATGATAGAGGGGTATTATTGAGTTGTAGATATAATAAGTTTTATGACGGGGTTGACTGAAACATGAACAATATTTCAAGAGTTTCTCCAGGCAATGAGATATGCTGCTTTAGCTAAATCAAATCTGGGAGATATAGGTTCAAATCCCATGCAACTATGAAATCCACTAGGTGAGTCTGAGATAGTTGCTATCTCAGCCTGATCTGCTTCACAGAACTGTGGAAATGTGTATGCACACATGCATTGGGGGAGGGAGGGGGGAGAGGAGGGGAACCATACATGTCGCTTTGAGGACCATGGAAAAAAGGCTGAATATAAATAATAAAATCGTTTTAAAAACAGGTGGGGTTTTTTTTACATCTGAAGTACATTTTCTTTGGTTTTGGTTGATCTAAGTCTCTCACTAATCCTACAAAAGAATATTTTGACGATCTTATCTAATAACCAATGGAATCTTCCAGTCTTGGGAGGTAATTGAATTAAACACAACAAGCAACTTCTCTATTGGATGTCAGTTGGCATGAATTATGGAAAATTCCATTTGCCACAATGTGAATTGGGGGGGGTGGTGCTATGGAGGTGGAGAGGTGGAAATGTTGCATCAGATAATAGCATAACATTTAAAATAATGTTGCCTATCTGCCTGAACCACATTTCCCTCGCTTTCTTTGGAAGCAATAAGATCACATTTCATAGCACCACTACAGAGAATCTTTCATGCAGGGAGATCCCCAAAAGGCAAACAGAAGGAGACCTTCTGTTTCAAAATGGAAAACATTGACTTGCAAGTTTGAGGGTTTTAATCTGAACTGAAGAAGTGAAATAAATGAAGAGACCATTGTACATGAAAGTGCACAGTGGAGCTTGCTTTAATGTCGACACTACAAGAAAAGATAATAGCTCTCAAAGCGTGCAAGGAATTGTTGGCTGTGGTCTTACCCTTACAGCCATGCCTGAACCAGTGACTTCATTAAACTAGTCAAACACCAAGCTTTCTTCCTTTGAACTTGGCTTTAAACCTTCTTTAAGGCATTCATTAAAACTATCTTGAGCATCAGCACTTCACGCAATTACATTTCTATATACAAGAAGCATAACCCTAGGTCAATACATATGCACACAAAAGCTTAATGCTAAATGGCCAAATTTAGTTACTAGAAGAGTGAATAAAATATCCCTCCTGCCACACTGTGGTATTTTACAGTAAAAAGATGGTTAAATATAAAGAGAGAAGCAGTTAAATAGAATATAGGATGAGACACATAGCCTGTTCATGTAAACAGCAGGAGATATGGCGTGTTGCATTTACTAGAGTTTCAAGTGCTCCCTTGAGTTTATAACTGGGAAGTTTGTTTGAGTATATAGATTTTGTACAAATTATCTCATATTTAATTCTTGGTATGTATATATTGGGAAAGTTCATGTCTGAAATTGTGCAGAGCAATGGTTAATGGGTGTAGACGAGAATTGTGAAACTGTTCCTGAAGAAGTAATTTATATTCAACAATATTTAAAGGGCCACATGTCCTCTACCCTGGTATAGATAGTTCTCAGATAATTTTTAATGATGTAATTCTCTTTAAGGCTATTTCCTAAGACTGACTGATTGACTTTCTTCCTTTCTTAAAGGTCAGTGTCAATTAGTGGAGCATGTGGAATAGAAACTCATAGGATTCAGAAGTGTGAATCCAACTGACAAAGTCAACTACAGTAGAGTTATTAAAGAAAAGGAAACTAGATACGTGATCACTTACAAAAGCTCCATTGATTTAAAATTGGGATTATCAAAGGGTTTCATGGTATTAGTCTTTTGCCCTAAAAAAAACCCAATACTCTACATTGTCTACTTACTTAGGCCCTGTGTACACAGCCATATAACCCAGAATACCAGGGCAGGTAATCCACAATATCTGAATTATCTGAGTCCACACTGCCATATAATCCAGTTCAATGCAGACTTTATGCAGCTGTGTGGAAGGGGCCTAAGTAACACTTCCTGGCCTGATCTCCATCAATACTAAAATCAATTGCTATTGATAGTACCAGATTCAGCTGTGGATGGAAGGGGGATAAAACACTATCCTCCTTGAGCCCCAATCAGAAGCTGAACAAATTATTTCACCCATAATGTCAGACTCCAGCCTGGTCCCATAGCCAAACCAGACCGAAACCATGTTAATTCCAAGACCTCAGTTAGGCCTGAGAGCACATCTCTGCAGAAGCCTCCGTGTCAACCAGCGGTCAAGGGCAGGCACAGCCTTTCCTCTTCCCAGGCCGATCAGAAGAGCTGGTACGGCAAGGCCTTGTTGCCTCCCTGGCTTCCAGGTGCAAGCGCTAATGAGCGGACATTCTTTCCCTCCTCAGAGGGCAAGGGAGGGCCAGGCCCACAGACTATCCATGGGAAAGAGTTACAATGCAGTGAGCGTCTTCAGGAGAGAAACCAGGGAAAACCTATTTAAGCTGCTTCCCGTTGGTACTCGGGATCTTGCGCCAACGTTAAGCTTTCCTCGCCAAGTTCCACATACTCTAGTTCCAGCCCGGGCCATTGGGCCTTCAAGTCATCGTACTCAAGTGTTCCTGAGCCTTTGATTGCCAAGACTTATCCAGGATTTAGCCCATTGGGGCATCAGGACTATTTCTGCATTCTTTGAACTTTTTTTTTACTCTTTGGTCTATTGCATTGCAATACTAGATGCTGAGAGCATCAAAGGACTATATTTTTATCTCTTTACTTCTTTTCACTTATTTTAAATAAAGCATTTAATCATGGCTGGTCTAAAGTGGTTTACTGAGGGATCCTTCAGGTCTAAGGTGCAACACATAATGACTGAGTTGGCATTTACACAGGTTTACAGTAAGACCAGATATAGAAAACTAACTCTAGGCTATGGATCCATAACAGCAATACTGAACACCAGTCAACATAATTAAACACTTAAAACTCTCCTTTTACATTTCCGTAGAGATGTGAAAATCTCTTGGCCTTGTTTCCATTGAATTTTTACAAATCCCATATAGTTTTTCTCCATTCTTGTTTTGCATGAAATTTTGGTTGTTAATGTTATTTCCTTTAAGGAAATTTCTGTATATTTTGTACATATTTTAAAACATTTTTCCTAATCTTAAGAGCTTAGCAGAATTTTTAGATATTACTAATGACATTTGTTTACATTCCTGAAGATAGGGAAAATTATTGTGTAGAGTTGTTTCTATATCCTTCTTAAAGAAAAAAAAAGGACCCTTGTAATTTCTTCCCAATATCTACCAAAACAATACGTACAGAATTTTGTTAGTTGTCTTGCTGATCACGAATTAGATGAATTGATTTTAAATATGAGTGAACATTTATTTACTTTTCCTAAGCCCTTTGGCATCTTCTGGGCTATGTTTCCAGGCGACTCCATTAATATCAAGACTTTTTTTGTGTGTGTCAGGAACAACTAGAGAACCTGCAAGTCACTTCTGTTGTGAGAGAATTGGCCATCTGCAAGGAGGTTGCCCAGGGGATGCCCATATGCTTTGATGTTTTACCATCTTCATGGGAGGCTTCTCTCCTGTTCCAAGCACACAAGGTAGTAGGTTCAGTAAAATTACTCAAACCCAATGAAAAATATCAATATCTCCAATATCACTTCAAATAGTCTTTTACCAAAATTCATCAAATACATTATAATACAATATTCAAAATCCCATTATAATAAATAGCACACAGTATTTAGGCATCAACACCTGGAGTCAGTCAATTCAATTAATTATCCATGAGGTATACAAATATCACATCCTACTCACGTATCCAAAATTTATCAGTCTTTGAGCGTTCATTCGAAGTATGGGGAAAAGTAAGTAATTCCTTGGTATTTGTAATCCACTAAGGGATACGGGCAAGCGCGTCCACAAAGATTTTAGCTACTAGTGTAGCAAATAGCACGCAGAGAGCATGAAATTGTAATCCAGATTTCAGTATTTGCCGTGATGGCGTGTCCGGGATATCAATAGCTAGAAAAAATAATCATCAATATTGGGAGCAATAGCCTGAAAATCTAAAAGGAACCAAGTTGGGGAAGGCCATTATAATGCATTATAGGTAAATCTGCCCTAGAATGGCATTGTTCCAACTCATGAAACAGATTGTGGCAGAAAGTCTATTGATGTGGGCCAGCTCCCAGTGAAACCATATTAATAAAGGATGTCCCCGGCTCCCAATTTGCACCCGGCCATAATTCAAAGTGCTAGTTTTTCCTTTTAAATTCTTAATAGCATGGGGTGAGAGTGTACTTGAAGATCTGTTATGGATGATGTACTAAGAAGGACTATTTACTTCCTTATGAAACTGCCCAGTTGTTAGGAACTCTATAAAGTTTCCAGGTGCCATCAGCTGTGGCTAAGTGTGGAATTGTGTGAATAATTGTGAGCAGGAGTGTGTTATTCAAATTCTTCTCTGAGAAACAGAGAGGAAATCTCATAGGACTTTGCTTAAAGAATTTAACTTTCTTATATTTTCCAGCAGGTTAAAAAGTAAATGATATAAACAACCCTTCTTCATTTCAGATTTTTCTTCTGTGAACTGGTTGTACTATTTCAAGAGAAACAAGAAGTTGTGCACTAGTAACTCTGTCTGAAATGTAGCTTTAAGAAAAACCATATAGCCTTAGATCATGCTGATTAATGAGTGATGGGAATAGTGATTTGACTCACCTAGTGGGCTCCAGACTAGGGAACTGCCATAGATGAGCATGAAACATTAAGGGAGGTGATTCCTCCAGCTGATTTCTAGCTGCTGATTTCAGAATCTTTCATGCATAATAACTAAACAGGTCTCCCTTCCAGTCTCCAATACATATGCAAATATTATTTAACATCTCTGTCACAGAGAAATACTAGATCAGACTCTAGTATCTAAACTGTGATATCCTGCTAATGTCATCTTTTCCAGTTTCTAACATTTCACCTGGCATTATTTTCAGTTCGATTGTTCTCAATAATTTAACTTAGATCCCAATATTTATGTAGGTGCTACACAACTACACCTCTGGGAAGTGTGCTTGATGAATCACAATAAACTACATTCCAAGCAAATTGTAATTATTACTCAAGGGAAGGCACACCAAGAAATTATTTCCTCTGTCATTTATGGGTACTAGGCATTTCTATGCCCCAATGAACCAAAAGAAAATACCAATCAATGAAGTATATAGCTCCTATCCATGTGTGTGTTTTTAAGCAAGAAGATCAAATAGAAGTATAGAGTAGGAATGCCTGGTGATCTGGTAGTTATGGTAACATTTGTTCTGCATAGGAAATCAAGTTGAAAATTTTCTAGCAAGTTCTGGACCAACCTCTTTTTTGACCTTTCTACTTAATTTCTTCTCAGTCTTTCCAGTTATGCTCAATAATGCAGAATTATGAGTTTCTTTCTGATTATTTCTCATCCTGCTGGCAAAACCAGTGGTGCAAATTGACATGAGCCATGTCCATGATTAATGGGGTGTTTCGCCTGCTTAGCAATGCACAACAACCTCATATTATGTTCAATACAGCAAAGCACAATGGTCCACAGGTATACTTATGCAATAGGAATACTTCAGATGATGTGAGACTGTTAAACCAATAAAAACTCCACCCAAACTCTAAGGTGTCGTCAAAACGTAACCTTCTGTTGCTTCTGTCGATTAATTCCAGTTCTGCTTTCTAGGGTCCCATTCAGACAGGTCTAAAGTTTTAAAAGTTGTTCTTTTTGGAGGGACAGGGCCTTCTGGAATAGGTATCTGGATAGAAAGGGTGCAAGCCGCTACATTTATGGGTAATTTGAAAGTGTTTGGGATAGTTTGGGGGTAAGTAAACATTTTCCCAAAATTGCTCGAAAAAATCATTATCTGGGTGTTTTTGGATATGTCAGGAGCCCTAGCACATGGGAAAATGGAAGTCAGAGACCACAATGTGGTCCACATGCTGAACCTTTCCTACGTATTTGTAGAAAATACTGGAGGGAAGATACTAATCATTAAAAAAAATTCTTTGTTATGAGAATGCTATATAATTACAATTGAGAATGGTTCTAAACTTATGGCATGAATGTTTTTCAATTTTAGCTCCTAGCATGCTTCAACATTGGCTATAATGTCTGTGGTTGTTGGGAACTGAAGTCCAATAAACCAAAGGATCACAAATTGCCCAGCCCTGGTTTAGGAAAACAATTGGATCTCTAACATATCAGTGAGTAGATTTTAATATATGATGTGTACAAAACACATAGCTTTAAAATGTTCTAAGAGGACAGCACTTACAATGACAATGAAACAGCTGCTTGAAGAAATGGGTGGGGTTATTTTGCATTCTGCAGTTGGTTGCACAAAAATCACAAATCAATCTGCTTTCAGGATTAGGCTAATTTAGATTTGGCAGCACTTGTCCTGTTAATTTGTTTCTCAAACAGACGTAAGTAGGTGAACTCATTCTGAATTATAGATTAAATGCTTATTTCTTTATTAAGTGAACATTTTCTATTTCATTCTAAGTTGTGTTTCTTAGGAGTCAACCTGACAAAAATCCCTTTATAAATTGAATATCTACCAACTCTCTTTTTCACAACAAATTAAAAAGTAAATAAAATGTGCATAGACTCCTTCTAGGGTTGGAAAAATGCCGTGCCCTACTTGGAGGAGGTGTTCTCATATGATCAAAGGGAAGTCAAGGTAATAATTTCCAACCAGAGGCTAGCTGCCATGCCCTGAAAGTGAAGCCTGGGTGATTCAAGGATAGACCCTGAAAAAAGAGAAGAGACACCTCATCCTATTGATCTACTCACATTTGCATGTTTTCGAACTGCTAGGTTGGCAGGAGCTAGGGCTAACAGTGGATGATCACCTCAACCTGCAGCTTTGAACTGCCAACCTTTAGGTCAGCAGATTCAGCAGTTCAATGGTTTAACCTGTTGCCCCACCTCCACAACATATTTGCGATAGTAATAGTGTGTTGACAACCTGTTGCAAATGCCACCAGTGATCTTTTATACAATGGAAGTATTGTTAGCATTAGTGACTGTTGTTTTGCATTGTCTTGTCCTCCCGGTTCTTTGAAATTGTAATGAAATTGCATTGTGCATGAATATTGCTCATTTGCTCTGCATCTGGACTCCCAGCTGACCATGGAGGCCCAGGTCTCTGCGGTCAGCAAGGTGGCCTTTTTCCATCTCCGACAGGCAAGGAGGCTGGCCCCCTATCTCTCCCGGAACGACCTCGCCACGGTGATCCAAGCCACGGTCATCTCAAGGCTAGATTACTGCAATGCGCTCTATGTTGGCCTTCCTTTGTCGGCGACCCGGAAGCTCAAGCTGGTGCAGAACACTGCCACCCGGCTCCTGTCTGGCTCCCCAGCAGGTTGCCATATAACACCTGTCTTGCAGGATCTGCACTGGCTGCCAATTGAGCACCGGATTGCCTTCAAAGTGTTGGTTCTTACCTTTAAGGCCTTACACGGTCTGGGGCCAGTGTACCTGAGGGACTGTCTCACTCCATATTGCCCTTTGAGATCACTACGGTCCGAGGATGCCAACTTCTTGGAGGTACCTTCAGCGAAGCTGGCATGATTGACATCCACCCGCCGGAGGGCGTTCTCTGTCATAGCTCCCACGCTGTGGAACGCCCTCCCGGCCGAAACTCGGGCAATGAAGGACCTGCTCCCGTTCAGACGGGCTTGTAAAACCTACTTGTTTAAGCAGGCCTTCGACGGGTAGGCCCGCGCGTTCTTAATTGTGCCACTGCTTCAATTGTCTACTGTTTTATTGTGTTGCTCTGCTTTTAACTGTTTTTATCGTTTTGTATTTTATTGTGCCTTTGGCTCTTGTAAGCCGCCGCGAGCCTCCGGGAGTCGGCGGCATAGAAACCCGAATAAATAAAATAAATAAATAAATAAATCTGTTGCTCAGATATGTGTGGGGGGTTTTTATTTAAAATTATAGGAAGAAATAGCACCTTCTTATATGCATCTTGTCTGTCATTGCTTTTTTTTCAAGTACATGTTGACAATTTATGATTTTTCAGTGAACAATCTATTTTATTTCAAGAGCTTGTATAGGTTGCTTATACAATTTTGTATGGGATGGGTCTTGAAATGAAGCATTGAAAGTAATGCAATGCCTTGTTATTTATGTCCCAAATTTCAATCTTGCTTCACAACTGAAGTTCTTGACATAACTTTGAGAGTTTTCACAGTGATGAAAGATAATGGTGTTTACCAGAAGGAATTCCATCTATGGTTCTCAGTTGCCCTTCGCAGTGAAGGGCATCTTAGATTTATATTCAATAGTCTTGGCTTGTTTTCAGCCAGGGGTGTAAACTGAAGGGGGCAAAATAATTACACTGTTCTCCTATGGACTGTTCTTTGAGTCTCCAAATTTCTAGCCTAGCAGTAACCTAAAACTTCAATTGAGCATTAAGGAATAAAATGTGGGCATCTGAAGAAAAAGAAAAGGCCAAATTCCAAGTGAAGGCAAACACAGCAGTTATGAATTCTAGATGTGAACAGGTTTCATCATCTCACTCACTGCAATACAAAAACTTTGAGGAATCTTGCCCCCTCCCATGGTTATACCCTTGTTCTACCGTTGTCATTACCCTTACAATTAGGTAGAAGGGAGTCCTATCACATTCCTTCCGATGGCATTCTCATTAGGAATACTTTATAATACGAATTGAGAACTAGGATCAGAAATTGAACTGTTTTCCACTTGTTAAGTAGTGAAAGAGTGAAATCCTGGCTTTGGGACCAAGCGTTTGCACCCTAGCACAACACGGCACTTTAGACTGGACAGTTGGCAAATTGGTGGTTAAGATCTAAGACTTTGGATGGAACATTGTTTTAATTGTGATGAATGTATATGATGTTTTTAATATTAACTGTATTTTAATGTATTGAATTCTAGGTGTATTTTAATGTATTTTAATTTTAACTGTGTTTTACTATGTATTGTGTGGCATCGAATTGTTGCCGTCTGTTAGGCCGCACTGAGTCCCCCCTCGGGGGTTGAGAAGTAGCGGGGTATAAACACTGGAAATTGTTAAGTAAACATTTTGAACAGCATTACTGGCTTTAGCAGTAATAGAAATATCTATTAATACAAAGATAAGCCAGTTTCCCCATAAAAATACATTCATAGCTAACAATCATAGTCATTACATGATGCTAAAAGTGACAACAATGAATTATATCTTTCTGCACTTATAAAAACGTTCAGTATTGAAATTAGGCACACATGCACCTTTTATCCAGCACAAATTCAAAACTTTTATGTCATCATAATCCAAACTGCTCGGGGGGGGGGGGGGATATAGTGTTTAAAAACTTCCAAGGTGGGTAAATCCATTAACTGTTTTCTAGTACTCAATCCAATTGCACTTATCGCCCTGAGTCCCCCTCGGGAGATAGGATGGGTTATAAATAAAGATGATGATAATGATGATGATGACTTACTAAAGTAAGCCTCTTTTTCCCTCCCTATCTGCATTAGGTAATGCGCGCACATACACGTGCGCAAACACACCATTCTTCATTTCTGTCCCCACATATACTTCCTAACTCCATCCGCTTTCTTTCCCCATTTCCCCCAGTTGCTCATCCCTATCTGTCTTCATCCTCTCCCAAATTTTCAACAATATCTGTATCAATTGTTATTGTCATCACTCGTCATTTTTAATGTCCAGTTTCCTCCATCTACCTCTTCTATCCTTCCTTCAATAGTTCTACAACAGTGTATTTTTGTTCGGCATATGATTTTATTATGTACTGTGGTGTTGCGGCCTGCAGTGCTGCGATTGTAAGCCATGCTGATTCCCCCTTTGGGCGTGAGAAGCTACAAGATACAGGAACTGTAAATAAATAAAATAAATATATATATATATCCCATTCTCTGAGTCCATACACTGTTCTGAAATTCCTGCCCTCTTCTTTCTTCGTCTCTCTTTTCAAACGTCCGTCATCTTTTTCTCTCCATCCATATCCATGTCCACCATTCCTTCTCTCTCCTTGATTTTCAGCCTGTTTCCTTTCTTATGTGCAGACACTGAACTATAAGGCAATATGTCATAGACTTTTATTCCTGTTCTCTCCTCCTTCCTCCCTGATCTTTATTGTGCACCTAATTATTAGCTACTGCCCACATTTGAAAAATTGGCTAGGATAGAATAAAAGGTGGAAAAATTCAGAAGGACCACATGGCCAATGAGAATCTCCCCAATACAGGTTAAACATCCCTTATCTGAAATACTTGAGACTAGAAGTATTCTGTATTTGGGATTTTTGTACACATTTGGCATACGTGCATATACATAATGAGATATTTTGTGATGGAACCAAAATCTAAACACAAAATTGATCTATGCTTCATATATACCTTATACACATGGCCTGATACAGAGTAATTTTGTATATGAAACAAAGCTGTGTACACTGAAATGTCACAATGCAAAGGTGTCGGTTTTGAGTTTTGGAGTATTTTTTACCTTTGTGTTTGGGAAAATGCAGCCCTTAGCAGCAAAATTGTTCTCCAACTGATGGCAAACAAACTGAAAACATTAGGTACAGATTCAGTACAGTGTACAATAGGGATCAGTGTCATAGGACTGGCACAGTAGCAGTATCACCATCAAGTTCCCTATGCATGGTGTTGTACAATACTCTCAACTGGTACAATGGTAGAGGAAAATCAGCTCCGTGGTGACATAACACTGTGGGGGCAGTGTCAGGAGAGAATGCTTCTAGGACATGGCCATATAGCCTGAAAAACCTACAACAACCCAGCAGATAAGTTTGTTCTGAAATGAAACTGTCTACAATTGTTATTTTCCTGGAATCAGTTGACCCAGGAACATGAGGTGGCACTTCCCCCCTCCCCACACCATGCGGTCTCTTGTTCTACATGATTCCTATTTTATTTATTATTTCTTTATTTATTTCAGGATTTTACCCCGCTCTTCTCAACCCCCAAGGGGGGACTCAGAGCGGCTTACAGTACGGCACAATTCGATGCCCACATCACAACAGCATAAAACCCCACAACAATTAAAATACATTAAGATACATTAAAATACAGTTTCAACAGCATCATACACAGTCATTCCAAGTTAAAACAATATTCAATCCATAAAAACATTGACCTTCTTCATCCATTCCATTAAAATCCCCATCTAACATGCTGCCTAGTGCTGGTGTGCAAATGCCTGGTCCCAAAGCCAGGATTCTACCTTTTTCCTGAATGCCAGGAGGGATGAGGTGGACCGTACCTCAATAGGGAGAGCATTCCACAGGCGGGGAGCCACCACCGAGAAGGCCATGTCCCTCGTCCCCACCAGCCGCATTTGAGAAGTCATCGGGAGCGAGAGCAGGGCCTCCCCGGATGATCTTAGATTGCGAGGTGGGACGTAGCGGCTGATGCGTTCGGACAAGTAAGCTGGGCCAGAACCGTATGGAGCTTTAAAGGTCAAAACCAGCACTTTGAATTGAGCTCGGAATTGGACAGGCAGCCAGTGGAGCTGGCACAACAGGGGGGTGGTGTGCTCCCTGTATGTAGCTCCCGTTAGTAATCTGGCTGCCGCCCGCTGGACTAATTGCAATTTCTGAACTGTCTTCAAAGGCAGCCCCACGTAGAGTGTGTTGCAGTAATCTATTCGGGATGTGACCAGAGCGTGGACGACCGTAGCCAGATCAGACTTCCCAAGGTACGGGCGCAGCTGGTGCACGAGTCTCAACTGTGCAAAAGCTCCCCTGGCCACCGCCGAGACCTGGGGTTCCAGGCTCAGCGATGAGTCCAGGATCACTCCCAAGCTGCGAACCTGCATCTTCAGGGGGAGTGTAACCCCATCCAACACAGGCTGTAACCCTATGCCCTGTTCGGCCTTACGACTGACCAGGAGGACCTCTGTCTTGTCTGGATTTAGTTTCAATTTGCTAGCCCTCATCCAGTCCGACACAGCAGCCAAGCACCGGTTCAAAGTCTGGACAGCCTCCTTGGTGACAGGTGGGAAGGAGTGACAGATCTGGACGTCATCTGCGTACAGATAACACATTACTCCAAAACTCCGAATGACCTCTCCCAGCGGTTTCATGTAGATGTTAAACAACATTGGGGACAGTACTGAACCCTGAGGGACTCCACAGGACAACGGCTGTGGAGCCGAACAGGTGTCACCCAATGACACCTTCTGGGTACGACCTTCCAGGAAGGATTGGAGCCACTGCAAAGCAGTACCCCCAAGCCCCATATCTGCAAGGCGACCCAGAAGGATACCGTGGTCAACGGTATCGAAAGCTGCTGAGAGGTCCAGCAGAACCAACAGGGACACACTCCCCCTGTCAAGCTCCCGGCGTAGATCATCTACCAAGGCGACCAAGGCTGTTTCAGTACCATGTCCCGCCTAAAGCCAGACTGTGCCGGATCAAGATAATCAGTGTCTACCAAGAACCCTGGAGTTGCGAAGCCACCACACGTTCCATGACTTTGCCCAAATAGGGGAGATTGGAAACTGGCCGATAGTTCACTAATTGAGTGGGGTCCAGTGATGGTTTCTTCAACAGCGGTTTTATAACAGCTTGCTTTAAGCTGGCTGGAATGATGCCTTCCCGAAGGGAGGCATTAACCACCACCTTCACCCACTCTGCCAAACCCCCTCTGGCTTTCTTGATCAGCCAGGATGGGCAGGGGCCTAGGATGCATGTGGTGGGCCTCGCCTCTCCAAGGATCTTGTCCACATCCTCGAGCTGAACCAATTGAAACGAATCCATTAAAACCTGACAAGCAGGTGCTTGTGTCACATCCTCAGAGACTGCCGTTAAAGTGGTATCGAAATCGGAATGGATCAGCGCCACTTTCTGGCATCACATGCTGTGATGTTGTGATGTTGGACAGGGAAATGGGGTGTCCTTGGAAAGAAAGTGAAGAGGGGGTCCACCTCCTCTCTCAGTGCTCTGTTTCCCCAGCTGATATAATTTCCCAAGCTAATCCTTCTTAGCTTTCACATTCAGGAAGGATCTGACACCATTAGGATTTTTGGGTTTACTTTTGATATGACATTGCATTAAAAGTACAAAATCATTTAGATATATATCCATTGTGATGCAAGTGATATTATATAAGTTGCAAGGATAAATCACTAAACCCACCAAACTATCATCTATAAAGAAAAGAAAAAGAGACCATTGACTCGCTGCAATATAGTAAGTTTCCAGATTGACTTGGGATGTAAGTTTGACAAGAAAGGCTTAAACAAACCTGTGTGTGCCCGTTATTTTCAGATGATTTACTTGCCGCAGTTGCTCACAACATAAAATACGACAATCTGTCATTAGAACAGAGTAAAAAAACCAACAACAACCAAATTCCCAAGGTATTATGTATCGTGTTTAGACAGTGAGAACTTGCTGCTATTATTTATTCATGTCACTATAAATTATTCTCATCAAAATGAACCCAAGTCACATAAATGCTGACTGGGAAAGTAACTGCTAACCCTTTGGTTACTCCTGTGGCATTTATTTACCTTTCTTAATCAATTTGTTCTTCTAATACTGAAAGCCAAAGATTAACAGGGTTGAAGAGTTTTAAATCAGTGTCCCGCAATGAAACAATGTAGTGAAAACATTTATTATGTCAAAGGTGAAGTCACAGTCTGTAAATTGTTGATAACTTCACTTTATTTCATTACTATAGTGTTACGCTTTAGCTTGTATATTAAAATATAACTGTAGCAATGAAGTGGAAGGCTTTCTCTTGTGCTCAATGACTGGTAGTTTAATGTAATCTACTTTAAGGATGTTTACTCAGTGGCAAGCACCTTTGATTTGACCAAGACTTCCTCCCATATATACTTCCTACTGAAATCCACGATAAAATGATAGGTACTGAGAAAAAGGCGCCTGATCAGATCTCATTTTGAAAACTACTTAAGAATGAACCTACTTAAAATTTGAATGGGAGGCCACTCACAAATACTAGCTATTGTAGGCTATATTTCAGAGGAATTGATAATCCATGAGTATTCCTGGCCTAAGAAAATTAATGGGGTTACAATAAGTCATCTTGAAGACACATACACAGATTGAGAGAAGCTGAAAGTCACTGAACCTTTCCTAGAAGGAAGTCTGCTGACCAGATATGGAAGTACTATCTTCTATTATGGATTTTATCCCATGGGCATGAGGGAAGCGGGGAGCAGGGTGGAAAAAGCATCCTTAAGAATAGGGACCGATGTACCCCGGAAAGGTCCATGATGTTTACAGGTGGCCAGTCATCCCACAACATTTTCACATTTTCCATCTTTCTGCCACCTTCCGCTGCTGTCTTTAATCAGGAGTGGGGGAATACCTGATAGTTCCAGACAGAGCTTAAATCCATGCTGAAATCCCCAGACCCTCCCCAAAAAGCAGGCTTTCCCAGGGGGTTGTCCCTATGTAACTACCAGGATGGCATGGAACCCCACCCCCCAACCCCCAACCCCCCCAAAAAAACAGCATGTAAAAGTTGTTAAACATTACTTGGTTTCCATTATGGTGGTCCTGGAATCCTCCTGGCTCATAGAAATGATGTCCTAAGTGATAGGGGAGAGTGATTGGGTGGTCAGGAACGATTTTACTCTTTTCCCCTCTCCCGGTCTCCTGGCACATCATTTCTATGCACCAGGAGGACTCCTGGATTGTTGTAATGGCAGTCTGGTACGTTTTTACAATTTTAGAGCTGTTTCGGCAGGGGTGGGGGGGGGTCATCTCACTACTCCTGGTTTTTTGAAGCCCAAAGAAGAGAGATGACTGTGGAGACTGGCTCAATACCTCGTTAGATCTTGGCCTTTTAGGAAGGCCTGGATTTAATGGGAAATCATATTAATTCGGGGCAAAGCAGGGTTTACCTGCTTTCTCCTGAATTAATGTGCTTTTACTTCAGACATCATAAAAGCCTGACAGACCACATATTTTGGGGCCTGTCTAGACAGGCCCAAAGTCTAGTGACAGTCTTTGCATGTTAGCAAGATGGATTTTCACTCACAGCCACCAGAAGTGGCTGCGCATCGTGGGATAGTTTTCAAGGGACCCATTTTGCTGGCATACCAAGATAATAAGAACACTGGGAAATTAGGGTTGAGTAAAGTCTAATGTCTATCTTTTGACATTCTCTTTAGGAGGCATTTTGTATGCTGAAAGACCACAGACTATTATATAATAGATGTGGTGAGAAAATAATTAGTCTTTCTATCTGATCCCTGGGATAATAATTATTTTGGAAAAGATTCTTGTGAGTCTTGATTTAGGTCAGACCAGGAAGTTGATGGCTGTCATTCTGTGCTTTATGCAAATGTAAGTTCCTATACACGTAAAATTATACTGTTCCAGCCATGGCCTAGCACTCTATTTAGTTTATAGTTGCTTAAACAGAGTTCTGTATGTTCAACAGTTATGCATGGAACTAGACATTTTTGTACCACTTGATTTACTGAATTTGCAGAAGCTGCAAGCTTGACACAATATTCATTGCACAATGCCAGTATTGACCAGAAAAATGGTTTAGCACAGCAATGTTTAACTCTACCAATATAGACGTTCACTACACAAATATGATATAGGATATTGGCTGGTGCCTGCATTTCTGAATTTGAATGTAATTACTGCAAAATAAATGTTTGTTTTTGTTTGTTTGTTTTGTTTGTACCAAAATAAGCCAAGTCATACCTATATAGCACCTAAAGGTTTTCCAGATTTATAGGGCCTTTTTGAGAAATCCAGTGTTGACTGCCTACGTTACCTTCACACGGGATATGGGCAGTCTGGATCTGAAGGGAAGTTATTTTTCCAATGCTAATGGAGCTGAAATTTTATTACCGTTATTGTATTGCAGTTTGCTTCTGGTCCTCATGTTGCCAAGTGGGTTTTGTTGATATAATTCTAGCAACTAGCAACAAAAATAACATCTAAGACAAAAGATAGGTCTTTAATTCTAACATTGTCAGTTTCTTTTTCCTCTATGATTTTTAACATCTTTGCCTGATGAAAAAGCCAGTCAAGCATCCAAAACGTGCATGATTCATTTTCTGTATTTTGGTTGACTGGTCAAGATATCACCATTTTATGAATTTTATTGTAGTAAACAGTAAAATAACATGATGGATTTTCTGCTTTTTGCTTGAGTAATATAGGTATCATTATTTTGTAGCATTTGTTGTAATAAACAGGAGAAATTGTTTTATGTTTATGTCTTGTTTTTTTCAGTTGTTTTGGAATCATATTTTTATACTACACTGACATCTGTGGAAATGAAAGGTAAAAGAAATAGGTATTGTCAATGTTGATATCAATATGTAATCTTATCCTGAAGTAACAAATGAATATATAGGAAATGTCTGAAATAGGAGATATGAGCAATTTGTTTTTATGTGTCAAGGCACTTTGTAGGCTTTGAGGTCCTGCTGAAGAAGAAAATTATGTCTTTTAAAACCCTGTAGTTTCATTTATACAAGCTCCTTAAATTTAATGAAGATTGAAATATGGCTAGAATGTGATAGTTAGTGTCTCTTTCAAATGATCCTGCTAATCACGAATGTTTCTAGTGACCTAATCCTTCTCTAAACCTTCCCTCTTGTTTTAGTTCTACCGATGTGAATAAGCAACAGAGCAATTCGGTACATGTCTATTAAAAATTAAGGCTCATCACTCTGAATGCAGCTTACAATGTGTGTGCAGGATTTTAGCTAATGCTACCTGAACACATTAGTGTTCAATATTTACTTAAAATCAGTGTAAATGTAAACAAAAGCTCCCTTGTCTTTATGTGATCCTTAGATGGCCTTGGCAGAAGTTTTGATGATCTTTAGTTCTGCATAGAACAAAAATCTGGCCTTGATGAGAGATCAACATAACTGGAGTCACTATTACTATCAGTTCGGTCCCCATCATTTGAGAAAACCTATTATGGGATAGGGCTGTTACCATTTTAGTGGTTCTTTTAGTTGGCCAGATCTTGGACAGCTTTATTAGAGTAAAATGTGGAGTTGCAGATCTCCTTTTAACCTTTTTGCTATTATTTTTGGTTTTCCTGACTTTAGGGAAGAGGAAAGAGGGAGGAAGTGGGGAGTTTTCTGTCTGTCTAACTTCACTGGGGAACTCAGAGGGAAAGTGGTTCTATCCATCACCTGCCTCTTGAGCACACTTGTAAGCAGGATGTGGCATCTCACATTGAAAAGAAATACTTCGAATGTGGTGGTGGTGGAAGAGACCCTAAAAATGTGATAGTCGGGATTATTCTTTGTACTTATCCATTAGAAATGAACACATCAGGGAACTTGGCAGAAGCAAAGCTTACATATGTTGATTCAACTCTTTTGACCTTGACTACATTCTATACATTTTTCCTGTTATGCCTATTTTATATGTGTGTGTGTGTGTGTGTGTGCGTGTGTGTGTGTGTGTATATATTTAATATTCAGCAGGGTAACTGCCACATCTTTAAATTTACTCACAAGGTCACAAGTACATTTCCAATACTTAGTTGTACTTTTACTCGTGAGAAGTTACATTCTTTAAAGTAGTAGTGCTTGATGATGATGAATCAATTCAAGAGTTTAGTCTGCACTTTAAAGGAACTATCTGAGGCCTTAAGCTTATTTTGAGAATAGAGTTCAGAATTGAAAGTTAAGATTAAATTGTGGATTGGATTTATTGCACCACTGATGCTGAAATCAAAAGGTGAAAATGCCATAAGGACATAGAAATATTTTTTTGCCATTTTACAATTTTCCAAGCTGGCTCTATGAGCTTCATAATCTACTGGTCTACTCCTCTTCATTGAAGGAAAATGACATTGCCATCTTTTAAGACTTAGAATACAACAATGTCATTATAATAGCTCAACATAATTTTAATGGTCACGGCTTCATCCTATGGAATTTGGAGATTTGTAATTTGGAGAGGCACTCAGCATTCTTTGCTATAGAGCAGTGGTTCCCAAAGTGGGCGGTACCACCCCCTGGTGGGTGGTGGGCTGATCCAAGGGGGTGCTGGGAGGCTCAGGAGAATTTGGGGGGCGTTGAACCCTTGTAAGGGGGCAGTGGCGTGAGCCAGGCTTGCTTGCCACTTGCAGGGTTGCGCGCTTGCGAGGACATCCAAGTTGGAAGAAAGAGGCGATACACAGGACTGCGCCATGGGCAGGGTTGATGAGAGGAAGGAGGCGCGTGCTGTGGTTTCAATGGCAATGCCTGCCTGGGGATTCCAACTTGCAGGAACACAGTCGCAAGTGCGCAATCCCCAGGCAGGCATTGCCGTGGAAACTACAGCACACGCCTCCGATTCTCCGATTCATTGATGATGTATATGTTATAGCCAGTAGAGGCACTGACCCCTTATTATTTCTGAACTGGTTGAACTCGTGGGCAGAGTCTATCACTTTTTCTATGACTTACAATCATCAGAGCGTAGACTTTTTGGATGTTACCACCTACCGCCAACAGAATCGTCTTTTGGTCAAATGTTTTCACAAGAAAACAGATAAAAAATGCATTACTACACTTTGGCAGCTTCCACAGTCACGCCTTGAAAAGGAAGATTCCTTTTCACAGATTTTAAGACTAAAGAGAAACTCCTCCCAGAGATCCCATTTTGATGCAGAAGTAGTCTCACTGTCCTCTAAACTATCCCAACGTGGATATCCCACACACATCATCAACTCAGCCATTAGAAGGGCCGAATTGGTCCCTAGGGAATCGCTACTGGTCAACAAGGTCAGAACCCCACCTGACAGAACAATATGGCCACTTACATTGACTAAACACTCCAGTACCATCATTGATGTGATTCACAAATTTTGGCCTCTTGTTCAGGACATTCCGGGTTAGCGCACCCCGGATGATAGCCTACAAAAGGACCAAGAATCTTCGCGACTTCTTGGTACATACTAATGTAAGCACTCCACTCAGAAGAAGCTCTTTGACAGCCAAAACCCATCCGTGTGGTCACTGCGCGCAGTGCAACAGCGTGTACCCACACAAAGAGATTTACAGCCCAGGACGTGGTCGCACGTTTAAATTCAAAGAATTCTTTTCCTGTTGCTCGGAGTCCCTGGTGTATGGAATCCGGTGTCCATGTGGACTAATCTACATTGGTGAAAGTAAAAGAAGGCTGAATCCCCGTTTTGTCGGAGCATAAATCCCAGATCCGACACTCCTCAGAGGACTCCCCATTCTACGTCCATTGTAAAACTTTTTCCCATGGCCCAGAGTCATTACAGTTTTTTGGTATTGAGAAAGTGACTCCTCCACCCCATGGAGACACCCATGCAGCTTTAATTCGGGCTGAAACCCGGATTATAATTGAGTATTGTACAGAAATCCCACAAGGGTTAAATGAAAAGCTGGGAGTAGCAGCGCTACTCATGTGAAGGTGCTTCCCACCTTCCTTTATAAACAGGTAGCTTAGTTTGCAGCATTAAGCTCTGACCTTCAGATGCTTCACATCATAGCTATTGAGCTACACATCCAGGTATTGTGTTCCCCATGCTTTATTTCTCATTTGATATCATGATTGCATCCGTGTATTAAGAATTGCATGCTTTGTATTATATTTTGTATCTTTCAGATATATACCTTATGCCGCATATATACGTGTATTGTACACTGGATATTCCATATTACCACGTGGCCTTGAGAAAGACCAAGAGGTCGAACGAGAAGTGGCCAAGGCAAATGCCCCCTCGTCGGCCAGTACCTTGTGGTGTCATTGTCACGTAACTGTTCCTTGTCTGGATTTCCTGGAACAGTGCGCGATTTCTCAGCGGCTTTCCTGCCCGAACAGCCAGTCCCGGGCTTGTTCATTACTACAGGCACGGCACGCGGGGCTGCTCCAGCTTCGCCAACCACTCTCACTGTTTGGAGGCTTCCTCGTATGAGTGACTACCCTACAGTGAGCATTTCCACTGAGTTGTTTCTGCTCCTGCGGATATTATTATTTTGGGACCTTCCCTTACTTACTTATCCTTTCCAGGGACTGCTTTTCAACTACAGGGTTTCAGAGACTTTTATCTCTCTCCTCCTGAGAGTGTGCTGGCCGCCTTTAAGACTTGTATGTTGATTTGGATGTATACCACATTTCATATTGTAAGACTTGATGTTTATTTGAATGTATGCCACATTTCATATTGATGATACTATGAAATTCACTGTTGATATATAAAGTCTTTACGTGTGTGACAATTACCTGCATAGTTATTATTTCCATTCAGTTCTACTGTGTATTTTGGACTTAGTGCTAACACGGTCCCCTCCTGTTGTATAGAGCTTTTCAAGTGCCGGCCCCTTCTTTTTCAATGCCATAAAAACAACATGCAATTAAAATAACATTTAAATTAAAATTAAAACACATTAAATATTTAATTTTATGAAAAAGGTAGAAACATTAATACATATAGATTTCTCTTTAATTGCTATTAAAATTTAAAAAAAATTCTAGGGGGGCGGTGAGTAATTTTTTTTCTGGGAAGGGGGTGGTAGGCAAAAAAAAGTGTGGAAACCACTGCTATAGAGCTAGGAAACAGCCCTAGAGATCTTCACAAGAAATTCTAAATAATTTGTGAAACTACAAATCCCAATATCTAATAAGATGCAGGCACAACAGTTAAAACATATAATTGTGCAGTTGAAAATAAATCCTTGTTATTTACATAGATCCTCAGTTCGGAGAGTTGCAATGCTTTGTCACCTCTCATCAGTTATAGCTCTGACCTTTGAACTGTTTGTCTTTCCTCAAAGAGCTTTAGCTCTGAACCATCTCACTATTTCCTGATATGATAATCATTGTATGGTGGATTTTCTCCTTCAAATAGCCATAAAGTGCTAATGTAGGACAGAAGGTCACAGTCCTTTCCAAACGGTTGCTTAAAATGATTTATTATTCTAATTATTCGGATACACTCAAATATACTCATGAGCTTATTATGTTTCTTGTAACTTTGATCTATATTATATTTAGCCAGGGGGCATGACCCTTGAAGAAAAGGCTTAGATAGCAAGGGCAGTTGGTTGGAAATTAAGTCACTAATAAATTACTTATTTTGAAAGTAAATACTCTGAACTGTTATATTTATTTGTGAACAGTAGCAAAGGGATGAGGAAGGCATCCAGTCTGGACATGAATTAAAATAAACAATCGTGAAGACATTGTTCTGCCCTTCTGCCAACAACTTCAAAATAGAAATAATGGGTTAATATTGAATTCAACTTGCCCTGAAATGACCTAAATCCTGAGAAGTGAAGTACAAGCCGAAAAAGAAAATAAATCTAACCAGATATATCTAGAAGTTTAGAAGTTGTTTAGGCTTTTATCCTTTCCTCCAAGGGCCACAAGTGATGACAGACAATGATCTCAATCCACCTTTTGTCCTCTGGACAACTATCTAATATAAATTGGATTGAGAGGTTCTGAGTAGCCCAAGATCAGGCAATGACCTTTATAACTCAGCACTTATCTGAATAACAATATTCCCAGTCCATGAGAAATCAGACTGATCACTGCCAAAAAGTTTATGTGGCTGCATGAGTCAAAATCAAATTATGAGATATAAGCTTGTCTGCTTTGATTAGTTATACTACTTAGAATTTTCCAATCAATTATCAGTTTTTGACTGAAGTTCCCATAGATTCATTAAGAATCAAAACAACCCACCCCCCACTGCCAACCTGTGATTGAAGATAATTTGTTTTCCTTAATACTAGGAACATACTTGGCTCTTATAATACAAGGACACTTCTTGGTTTTCTCTGGTAGCATAGATTTTTGCATGGTACAACTATTTCTACAAGGAGAATATTAATGCATTATGTTATACTGCTAAAACGTTTGAAAACTCACTCAAACCCATAATTTGTTATCATGTGTCCTCCCAGCAATATAAACTGGCAAAATCACCTCTGAGTATTCCTTGCCTTAAAAATGCTATGAAAGCTATATGGTCACCAGAAATCAATATAGTTATTTTTGTTGTTGTTTATTCGTTCAGTCCCTTCAGACTCTTCATGACCTCATGGACTAGCCCACGCCAGAGCTCCCTGTCAGCCCTTGCCACCTCAGCTCCTTCAAAGTCATGCCGGTCACTTCAAGGATTAAATATACATCCATCTTCCTCTTGGTCAAGCCTTCTTCCTTTTCTCTTCAATTTCTCCCAGCATCATTATCTTCTCCAAACTTTCCTGTCTTCTCATTATGTGGCCAAAGTACTTCATATTTGCCTCTAATATCCTTCCCTCCAGTGAGCATTATTTCCTGGAGTATGGATTGGTTTGATCTTCTTGCTATCCAAGGCACTCTCAGAATTTTCCTCCCAACACCACAGTTCAAAAGCATCTATGAGGGTGGGTCAATAAGTCCGCGACTTTTTGAATTCCCCACCTCTTAAGTGAAAGGGCAACACTGCTCCTGTCAATAGACATCTGTCAGATGACTCCTGTAAAAATTTGAACAAGCTGCATCATTTAGTTTGTGTTTGACAGCCATTGATAGCGGACTACCTCATAATTTGAGGAGAAAATGGAAAAAAGTGAATTTTGTGTGCTCATTAAGCTTTTTTTTGCGGAAAAAAACCATCACTCAAACCAAGGCTAAGTTTGATAAATACTATGGGGACTCTGCACCATCAATTTCAATGGTAAAAAAGTGGTTTATTGAATTTCGTTGTGGCTGTACAAGCACGGAAGCTGCTGAACGTTCTGGAAGACCAGTTGAGGACTCTACACCCGAAACAATTGAAAAAAATCACAATATGGTGTTGGCCGATTGGAGATTGAAAGTGTGAGAGATTGTGGAAGCCATAGGCATCTCACATGACTCAGTGGTTTCAATTTTAAATGATCACTTGGGTATGAGAAAGATTTCTGCAAGATGAGGGTGCTGCATTTGCTCGCAATCGACCACAAACGCAATCGTGTGACAATTTTGCTGGAGTGTTTGGTGTTTTTCAACTGCAATATAGATGAGTGTTTGCGCCATTTCATAACCGTGGACAAAACGTGGATCACCACAACACACCAAAGGCCAAACAGCAGTCAAAACAATGGGTTTCTCAAGGTGAATTGGTGCCAAAGAAGGCCAAGGTGGGTTTGTCAGCCAATAAAGTCATAATGACCGTTTTTTGGGATGCATGCAGTATAATCCACATTGACTACCTTCAAAAGGGTAAAACAATCAATGGCGAATATTATGCCAACTCATTGGGTCGATTTAATGAGGATTTGGAAAAAAAAACCCAACCACATTGGGCAAAGAAAAAAGGGTGCACACATGTGCAGTTGCCACGGCAACAATCCATGAATTGGGATACGAATTGCTCCTTCATCCGCCTTATTTTCCGGATTTAGCCCCGAGTGACTATTTTTTGTTTCCAAACCTGAAGAAATGGCTCGGCAGAAAGAGATTTGACTCCAACAGTGAAATCATCTCACAAACAAATACCTATTTTGATTACCTCGACAAATCTTATTTTTAGAAGGGATAAAAAAATGGAGAAACGTTGGACAAAGTGTATAGAGCTCAAAGGAGACTACGTTGACAAATAAAATGACTTTTTATCCAAAAACCTGTGTTTCATTCAAAAAGTCATGGACTTATTGATCCACCCACGTATCTTCCCTCGCTCAGCTTTCCTTATGGTCCAACCCTCGCATCAATAGGTTACTATAGGGAATATCATTGCTTTAACTATGTGGATCTTCATTGTCAGTGGGATGTCTGTACTCTTCATTATTTTATTGAGATTGGTCATTGTTCTCTTCTCAAGAAGTAAAGTCTTCTGATTTCCTGGCTGCAGCCTATGTCTGAACTAATCTTAGTGCCTAGAAATACAAAGTCTGTCACTGCCCCCACATTTTCTCACTCTATTTGCCAGTTATCAATCTGTCTGCTATAATCTTGGTTTTTTGGATGTTTAACTGCAACCAGTTTTTGCACTTTCTTCTTTCATCTTGGTTAAAAGGCTCCTAAGCTCCTTCTCACTTTCAGTCATCAAAGTGGTATCATCTCCATATCTAAGGTTGTTAATGTTTCTTCCAGCAATTTTAACTCCAGCCTTGGATTCATCAAGCCATGCACGTTGCATGATGTTTTCTGCATACTAGTTGAATAGGTAGGGTGAGAGTATATAGTCCTGCTGTACTCCTTTCCAAATCTTGAACCACTGTGTTGCTCTGTGGTCTATTCGTACTGCGGCTATATGGTCATTATACAAATTCCCCAGAAGACAGACAAGGTGACCTGGTATCCCCATACCACCACAAACTTGCCACAATTTATTATGACCCAAACAATCAAAGGCTTTATAATAGTCAATAATGGAGAAATAGATGTTTTTTTTCTGAAACCCCCTATCTTCCTCCATTATCCAGCATATGTTGCCAATTTGGTCTTTCATTCCTCTAACTTTTCTAAACCCAATAAAGTTATAAAGGCACGTAAATGCAGAGAGATATGTCTTGATTTTAAAAGCTTATTGTATTTCCCAAAATTTCTCATTTTACTGCACATTCACAAGTTTGCCTTTCCCTACTTCTGAGAGACTGTGACATGCCCAGGGTCATCTAGTGGGTTTCTGTGGACAAGTGGCAATTTGAACTCTGGTCTCTAGAGTTGCAGTCCAACACTTAGATGACTACACTACAGTGGTTCTTATACTAAACTTTTTTGACTGAAAAACTTTTTGACTGCCTTAAAATAGTGAAATGTGTGTTTTATCCTTTGAGGCCTTACTGGCAGTATGAGCTGCAAGATAAAATATGCAGGTGGGTGGATTGTTCCAGCCTTTTTGCATTTGCCCATTGCAGCTCTCATAGTGTCTCTGAAATACAATGAAATTCTCAGTTGAAGACATTTCTCACCTTTGTCATTGCTGGCAGGTAGCTGGCACCTAGCATGCTTGGGTACATGTCATTTAGTACTAATAACTGCTCTGGGCTGAGCAGTCTCTTGGATTGAGACTCTGAGTCAATACCTTAAATCCCTCACAGTGTCTCTGACATAGCATCAGTCCAGATCTACAAGGGAAAAATTCACAAAAGTACTACACCAGAGGCCTTGAATTTTAAAATGGCAGCCCACATCCACCAATCATTATTGCTGGATAAGTTTGCATTTAAGGGACTATTGGGGTAAGAGAAATCCACTAGCAAGCAAGGAGTCTGTCCTGTCTATTTTACAGAGTGAATGTCCAATTTGACTTCTTTTCCCTCCTTTCTGCACTTTCTATCTGGAGGGCAGGCATGCCCTTTGGACATATTAAGGTAAAAATGTAGTTGTGCTTTGCATTCCTCACTACAGTCTGACAGTGAATCTCTCCAAGGACTTCTGGACTCAGCCTCTCACACTTTACTTTTCCCTCGTTGCTCTGCCATGTCTCTGTCTGATGTCAGTTCTGAAGCTTCATCTAATTTCACATGCAAGTCCAAGGAAAGAGACTGGCTGACGAAAGGTATGAAATGAAAAATATTTGGAATGGAAAAATACTTTCTTGCAGACTGCATTTTCAGATTTCAGCCCCTGAAAGATGGGGGGAAATAAACTGTTTTTAGCAATGCCACCATCCAAGTACTTAAGTTACAGTAAGATTTATAATAATCATATTACTCCACAATTTTACTATACTGTCAGAAAACAGAATGTTGGTGGACAGCATGGGAGATTTAAAAATGGGCTTAGAGCTAACCTTAAAAACTGTGACAAAAACACAGAGAACTGTGAAGTCCTAGGCCTTGAGTGTTCTAACTGGAGGTCAGCTGTTACTAAGTGCTGTGGAATTAGAAGAGGCATGATTGGAGGGCAAAAGGGAGAAATATGTCAACAGGAAGGTTCATCAAGCCTATCCTTGTCTTCCATCTAGAAATGTTCTCACTGTGAACGGAAGAATCGTGCTAAAAGAAAGGCACATCAAGACAACCTTTATTGGAACTGCTTTCCATCTGGAAATCAATGTCCTCACTGCAGAAGAACATGCAGATCAAGAATAGATCTCTACAGTCATCTACGGACCCACCGCCACTTGGAAGGCAATTATACTCAGCCACGAGTGATAGCCTATGATGATGACTCAGGAATTGTATATTGTTTTCAAGGGAACTCTGACATATGGAAATCCTATCATACATTTTCTTGGCAAAATTTATTCCAAAGAGGTTTACCATTGCCATCCTCATAGATTCTGACTTGCTCATGGTCATCTGCCAGATTTCTGTAACAGATCAAAGATTTAGACCTGGGTCTTTTAGGGTCTTAGTCTATATTATTTCATAATGTTAACTTTCCCAGGGCTTGTTCACACTTGGCCCACACTCTTGCTTCTTGCTGAATGCACAAGCACCCTATTCTCACATTTGCAGGGGTGTGTGTGTAGTAGCAGTGATGTGGAGAAGGAGACATTGAGTGGATGTCATCTAGGGCTGTTTCGGCAATGGCCCCAGATTTGGCATGTGAGTGCTGAATACTGAGGGCAGATTTGCACAGACTAAAATCTTCCTGATGTAGACGCATACTAGTACTATATAACTATTTTTTAAAAAGTTTTCCATTTATTTATTTATTTCATTTTTACACCACCTTTCTTATCCAGAGTAACTCAAGGTGGTTTACAGCTCTGGCAAGAATTCAATGCCGGTAAAAAACAACAATAAACAGTAAAAACATATCCCACTGTTAAAACGATGAACAGTTAATCAATAAAACACATAAAACAGTATATAAATGAAAAAACATATAAGGTGTATAGTTCCATTCATCTGATAACCTAGCTCAAATTGTTAATTCAGACTGTGTCGAAACCTGCATTCTTTGAAAGCTTGTGTGCAAAGCCAAGTCTTTAGCTTTTTATTCTGAAATCCAGAAGGGATGGAGCCTGCCTGATGTTGCTGGGGAGGGAGTTCCACAGCCGAGGATTCACCACTGAGAAGGCCCTGTCTCTCTTCCCTACCAATTGCTCTTGAGAAGAAGGTGGGATGGAGAGTAGGGCCTCCCCAGATGATCTTAAAGTTCTAGTAGGCTCATAGAGGAGATATACTCAGACAGATAAATTGGATCAGAACAATTTAGGGCTTTATAGGCCAAGACCAGCACTTTAAATTGGGCTCAGTAGCATATCAGGAGCTTGTGGAGCTGATACAACAGAGGAGTTGTGTGTTCCCTGCATGCTGTTCCAGTTAGAAGTCTGACTGCAACCCAATGGAACAGCTGAAGCTTCCGGACCGTCTTCAAATTTGTTCTCTCAATATTTAGAGCAGCCCCGTAAAGTAAATTATATGACCAATGAAGAGGAAACACTGCAACTAAGAAACAGACAGCACAAGTTTTGATTGCTTATTTATTTTTGTTTAAATAGGATTGGAATCAGGAAATTCCCTACTCACAGTACATAAGAAACCCACTGTTCTAAATCAGCTCTCTTGTGGTCAGTTCATCTCTAATGATGCCATTAAGTTACAAAGAGACTCACAATTCAAAGTATTGAAAAACTAAGAAGGCTATAACCTTAATTTTCCCCAGTTATTCTGTGGGGAAAAATAGAGGGATGGAGGAGAAAACCAAACACCTGGTCCAGCTCCCAGTAGACTACTTAATCCTTCAAAACAAGGCTATGTAGCACCACTTGCCCTGGGGGATGAACACTGGGGGGTGCTTCCATATATCCATTGCCATGTAGATGAGAACAGAAGACAAAGGGAGACAAGCAAATATAATATCAGATCATGAGCTGTGCTGGATATTTTTGGTTTAAGTGTCTGGCTTTTGTCTGTGTTTGTTACATTTGATTAATATTGTGAGTTGCTTGAAATATATCAGTAGATATACAGAATCCAAATTCAAATCTATATAATAAATAAATACATATTGAAAAATGTTACTTGGTGAACATGTAGAGTTAGTTCTTTCTAAAAATTTCATTGATTTTAATTCAACTGCATCCTGGCAGGAGTTTCTTGAACATATGTATCTGTATATCTATATCTACATATCTGTCTGTCTGGACATTTCTTTATCTACCTGTATCAGGCATTGGACCTCCAGGGATTTTGGACTTCAACTCCCAGAAATCCCAGGCAGCTTATTGGCTGTTAGGAATCGTGGAAGTTGAAATCCAAAACACCTGGAGGACTGAAGCGTGCCCATTCCTGATATACGTATATTATCAAAAAGTATGCATAGTCTCTGCGGCAAGCATTCCACTTGTTAACTACTCTCATGACGGCTGATTTATGATGAGCCCACAAATGAAAAACCTCCAAATTACCTTATCTTCAACAGCTCTGTTCCAGTCTTGATTGAGTTTTTCCCTCTGAAATGTTATCCTTGATTCCATCTGAAATGGCTTCCTTGATTGAGTTTTTCCATCTGAAATGTTATCTCCCTCTTTCCCTACTGCCTTTAACCTTACCAAGCATTACTGTCTTTTCTGGTGAGTCATCTCTTCTTATGATATGGCCAAAGTATGTCAGTCCCAGTTCACTCGTCCTGATTTCTAGGAAGAGTACTGGCTTCATTTGCTGTAGTGCCCACTGGTTTGCATTTTTAGCTATCTAATCTATAGAACTCTTTGCCAGTATCATCTTTCAAATGAGTTGATTTTCTTCCCATTGGCTGTTTTCACTGCCCAGTTTTTACAACCATTAATAGAAATAGGAAATATAATGGCATGGACTATCCTACCTTTAGTGTTCAATGAAATATCTGTACACTGTAGGACATTGTGTAGTTCCTTCATAGCTAGTTTCCCAAGTTCTAGTCTTCTTATTTCTTGACTACAGTATCCTTTCTGATTAATGACTGGGTCAAGATATTGGAAATTTGGAAATATTTCTATGTTTTTATCATCTACTTTAACGTTATGCAAATCACCTATAGTAATTACTTTTGTTTTCTCAATGGTCAATTGTAAACATATTGTTGCACTTTCTTCAATTGTTGATTGTCCTTTCTCCAGTTTTCATGTCTCCTTCCTCTAATTCTATTTTACATATGACATGTTCATCATATAGGTTAAACAGTGTGATAAACTGCAGTCCTGTGTAACCCCTTTGCTAATAAGAAACCATTCCGTTTCGCCATATGCTGTTCTGATGGTAGCCTCTTATTCTGAATACAGGTTATGCACCAGGGCAGACAAATGTTGTGACTCACCCATTTCTTTAAGAGTTTTTTGTGATCAACACAATTAAAGGCTTTGCTATAGCATATAAAATACAGGCTGATTTTCTTCATATTCTGCTTCCATGTAGTCTATTTGATTTCTATCAAATGATCACCATGTATACATTTAAGTTATTTAGTTACTTGAAGAATGTATTTGTGATGAATTAATTGTTAACCTTCCAAATTCAATCAAATGCTCTCTTTGCTTCATTTCTTGATCCTAGGCCAAATTATTCTACAGAAGTACCAAACAAGTTCCTGGACCACATCAACAACATCCACCCAAACATCCAATTTACCATGGAAAAAGAAAATGAAGGAAAACTAACATTTCTAGATGTCCTAGGTAAATGGTAAAGGTTTTCTCCTGACATTAAGTCGAGTTGTACAAACATAAGCCTATACAATAAATCACATAGGCATTTAGGCAATCATTCAATGAATATATAATTGTCATATGAGGTTCTCCCTCTATTATCAACCCAATAATGGTTATTACAAGGGTATATATTCAGCAGCTTCACAGTAATTGATCTACAGATAATTCTATACACAAGCAGTTCTACACACACGTCGTTCTACACAAAAGCACTGTCCCTGTCATAAAGAATAGTACAGCATTACATTGAGGTCAACACAGTCGCAGCTTCACAGTTTAAAATCTCAGTTCGTGCTACAATACCTTCTCACACTGTTCGTGGTGTGAGAAGGCAGTACTCACTGGGGTTCTTCCGTCCTCCAATGAGGCACTTGTAAATCCACTGGGCTAAGAAGGAAAATAGCTCCAGGCTTCCCCGATGCAATAACAAGCCGAAAGCTTTTGCAGCACTTCGCGTATGTCGCTGTAACTGGGGAGCGCCATAAATTAAACCCCTCCCGTCACCGAACTAGCTGGCCCTGCGCATGTGCACACAGGCGCACATGCGCTGAGATGGCCCTGCGCATGCGCAGAACTAGCTGGTCTGTGCATGTGCACACTGATGCATCACTACCAACAGAACCGTTGAAGATGCCAGCCATGGATGTAGGCAAAACATTAGGAGAGAATGATACCGGAAAGTGGCCATAAAGCCTGAAAAACTCACAGCAACCCATCATCCTACAGTCTTCGATTCTACTCCGTTTCCTATTTTTGCATTCCAATCCCCTGTGATTTACAAAAAGTCTGTTTTGGTGTGCGATCAACTTTCTCCTGAACTCCAGCATAGAATCTTTCAATTAAATTCCTTTTACCTTTGTATTTGAGCATACACATGGATTATACCCATGGTTTTCTCGTATTGATAAGCTTTGGCCAGACTTTGCATTATAATCTATAACTGTTTTTGCTACCGCATCCTTACTATCAATACCACCCCATGTCTTTTTATATTCTTATTTCCTGAGTAAACCATTGTGTAATTATCTCACTCAAAATGTCCCATTCCTGTCCATTTCAGCACTATACATATCATTCTCGTTTTACTTTATCTAGCTTCCCTGATTCATGCTTCTCACATTCTATGTTCCTACAATATGTGTTATGCAGCTTCACACTTTCCCTTTACCTTTGTGCATGTGAGCTAAATATTTTTGGCTCAAGTCTAGCTGCATTATTTGCCAGAGCACTACTTGCAGTTGTCTTCTGCTGTATCCTAGGTGCTTTCCTCTCCTGAACCTTATCTTCTGGCACTTAAAAAAATCAGTTGTCTCATCAAATGGTTTTCATGCTAAAAGACATTCAAAGGGCATTTACTGTTCTACCTTTTGTGCAAAAGTAGCAAGTGTTAACTATGGCACTTTCTGTCAATTTCTCTGAGAGATCCTCTGCCAGTGCCACTCTTCACTAATGCTGCTACCCAGTAGCTATTTGGCACATTTAGTCTGACTTTTCAGCAAAAGGCTTTCTGACATGGGAAATGCTACAAGGGAACACTGCTGCTGTCAGCAGATCCTCTTCCCTCACAGAAGCACACAATCCCACCACTGTGAAAATGTAGTGTCATTGGTTAGAACCTTTCCACTACATTCTCATATTTCGACTATGTTGTTCATGCTGACCTCACTAACCCAGCCCTTTCTCCCACATTTTTGATATTAAAATAAGTAAATATCACTCAGCAATCAGGATAGTTCCTCATGTCACACAAAGCAAGCCTGCTCTACCGAGGCTTCATAAACCATCATGGTACAACTCCACACAGCTGTGCGTAGTGACCTCCCAATTTATTTCAAATATTTGTACCCCACCCTTCTCTACTCCTGAATTCCAGGGATTTCTGCATGAAATTGATTATCTATATCAATTTCAATCTAGTTTCATGGCTGGGTATGGAACAGAGACAGATTTGGTCACCTTGGTGGATGACCTACAAAGAGAGCTAGACAGGGGGAGTGTGTTGGTTCTCTTGGAACTTTCAGCACCTTTCAGTACCATTGACCATGGTATCCTTTTGGGTCATCTTGCTGGGATGGGACTGGGAGGCACTGTCTTACAATGGCTCTGGTCCTTCCTCGCGGGCAATACCCAGAAGGTGGTGCTGGGGGATTTCTGTTTGAACCCGTGGTCACTGAACTGAGGGGTTCCTCAAAGCTCCATTTTGGCCCTTTCTATGCTGATTAACATATACATGAAATCCTGGAAGAGATCATTCAGAGTTTTGGAGTGCCACCTTTATGAAGATGACACCCAGCTCTACTACTCCTTTCCACCTAATACCTAGGAAGCTGTCCTAATCCTAAACCAGTGCCTGTCATCTGTAGTGGACTGAATGAGGGCAAACAAATTGAAACTTAATCCAGATAAGACAGATGTACTCCTGGTCAGTTGGAAGGCTGTCCAAGGAATAGGAGTTTAGTCTGTGCTGGATGGGGTTACATTCCTCTGAAGATACAGGTCCACAGTTTGGGGTCCTTCTGGACTCAGCACTGAACTTGGAGGCCAAGGTGTCAGTGGTGGCTAGGAGGGCCTTTGCACAATTAAAACTTGTGTGCCAACTGGCCTGTTTCTTGAGAGGCTAGATCTGGTCAGGGTGGTTCATACCTTAATTACATCCTTTCTGGATTACTGTAGCACACTCTATGTGGGGCTGCTCAGAAACTCAGCTAGGCCAAAGAGTTGTAGCCAGGTTGCTAACTAGGGATGGCTACAAGAATCGGACAACCCCTTTCCCCAAATGCACAATTCAAAGTGCTGGTTATAACCTTTTAAGTCCTGGAAGGTTCAAGTCCAGGCTATCTGACTGATAGTATTCCCCTTTACAAACTTGCCCGGACCCTGAGATCATCAGGAGAAACTCTTCTCTTAGTTCTACCTCCATCTCAAGCTCAGTTGGTGGGAATGAGAGAGCAGTCCTTCTCAGCAGTTGCCCCTTGACTCTGGAACTCCTTGCTCAGGGAAGCCAGAATGGCCCCCTCCTTGCTGTCCTTCCAGCAGCAGGTTAAAACCTTTCTATTCAAACAGGCGTTTAAAGGTGAAGGTTTTCAATATTAATTCAGAGGGTGCTGTGGTTTTTAATTTTGATTTTATTTTAATTGTTTTAAACTGGGAATTTTAAAATACTTTTTATATTTAATCCTGTTTTAATGTTTGCATATTTGCATATTTTAAATTGTTATGCTGATGCTTTTATATTAAGCCACTTGGAGTCCTTTTCAGGGGAGATAAATTTGAGTATAAATAAATAAATGGAGAATGTGCCTGATTTTTATGCATAAAGCTAAATGAATAGCCAGTGTCATCTTTGGTCAGCAGTTCTAGGTGGCAACATATATATATATATATATATATATATATATATATGGAGAGAGAGAGAGAGAGAGAGAGAGAGAGAGAGAGAGAGAGAGAGGCGGGGGGATTAATTGTCCTTTGAGAGAGATTATGTATAACTCTGGGATTATTCATGTGTTCAGGTGTGTCAAATGTCCCATTAATCCTTTTTTAAAAGACACTCGATTCCTTGTTCAATAACTATCTAGCAAAAAATGTGAAATGTATAATGGCATGCTGTGAAGTGTAAGATATCTGACACATTATTGGTGTATCTTTTGTTCTTTGCTAACTGAATTCACATAAAAGTGAGACATCAGACTGAAATATTCATCTATAAAGAATGATTCTGCATGCATTAGACAACAAATTGAGGATTTAGCTTTCTATTGGAAACAAGACTGATAACTGCTATTTTAAATACAGTATTGATTTTGCTGGAATTGTACTCACTGGGTAGAAAATTCTGAATGTTATGGGGCTGCATTGGCCTTCTAGGAGATCTTGGAGATTGTACTCACCCCCAAAACATTTTTTGGCCACCAAATGCCTTGCAAACACCCTACGTGGGTTTTCTGGGGACATTTGGGCTTTACTGGGGAAAACTGTACAAAGATCTCACTTGGTTTAGAGTAGCTTCTTATATTTATATTATCTTCAGACCTTGTGTATGTACATACTAAACATACAAAGGGAACGTAGGACTTTTCTGTTAGCTGCTAGCCCCGTTACAACATGAACCAGTAGCTGTGCCACTCAGCTGTATGTGCATTCAGTGTGAGATTTGCAAGGGAATGCCAACACACAAAGTGTATACAAGAAGCTGACAGGACCACTGGTGCATTTAGGTGTGCAGGAAGGACCTGATTCAACCAACATGTACAATGTTTTTCCACATCCCTAAGGCAGTCTTTCTCAACCTTTCTAATGTCATGACCCCTTAATATTTATTTATTATTTATTTATTTACTGCATTTCTATGCTGCCTTTCCCAGCCCGAAGGCGATTCAAGGCAGCCTACACTGGCACGATTCAATGTCACAATAAACAAACAAAATTAAAACAAAAATTAAAAACAATTAACAAACATTATAAAAATCCTGTAAAAAACATTATCAAGCCGTTCCATGTTCATTCTTTCCTGAGTTCTATATTCATCCATTACACTGTGTTTTCAAAGGCTTGTTCAAAAAGCCAGGTTTTAAAATATTTTTCAAAAGTCAGTAGGGAGGGGGCTAACCTAATATTCTTTGGGAGGGAGTTCCATAGCCAAGACGTCACCACTGAGAAGGCCCTGTCTTTCATCCCCGTCAGGTGTGCCTGTGAAGAAGGTGGGATAGAGAGCAGGGCCTCCTCAGAAGATCTTACGTTCCTAGCTGGTTCATATGGAGAGATACGTTTGGATGGGTATGCTGGGCTGGAACTGTTTAGGGCTTTATAGGCTAAAGCCAGCACTTTGAATTGTGCCCAGTAGCAAACTGGCAACCAGTGGAGCTGGCACAACAGAGGAGTTGTGTGCTCCCTGAGCACTGCTCCCGTTAGCAACCTGACTGCCGCCCACTGGACCATTTGAAGCTTCTGAGCAGTTTTCAAAGGCAATCCCACATAGAGCACATTGTAGTAGTCTATACGGGATGTAGTGTGTGGATTACCGTGGCCAAGTCAGGCTGCCCAAGGTATGGGCACAGCTGGTGCTCAAGCTTTAACTGTGAAAATGCTCCCCTGGTCACCACCGAGACCTGGGGTTCCAGGCTCAACAATGAATCCAGGATCACAGCTAAGCTGCGAACCTACATCTTCAGGGGGAGTGTAACTCCATCCAACACAGGCTGTTAACCTATGACCTGTTCAGCCTTTCGACTGACCAGGTGTACCTCTGTCTTGTCTGGATTCAATTTCAATTTGTTCGCCTTCAGCGGCCAAGCACCGGTTCAGGACCTGAACAGCCTCCTTAGTAGCAGGTGGAAAAGAGTGACAGAGTTGGATGTCATCTGTGTACAGGTGACACCGCACCCCGAAACTCTGGATGATCTCCCCAAATGACTTCATGTACAGTTTGTCATGTTGTGATGACCCCCAAACAAAAAAAAATTACTGTATTTTCATTACTACTTCATAACTGTAATTTTGTACTTTTATGAATCATAATATAAATATCCGATATGCAGGATGTATTTTGATTCACTGCACCAAATTTGGCACAAATACTCGATAAACCCAAATTTGAATACAGCTGGGGTTGGGGGAATTGATTTTGTCATTTTGGAGTTGTAGTTATTGGGATTTATAGTTCACCTACAATCAAAGAGCAAACTTGGAATTGAACAAAACTTGGCACACAGAACTCCATGACCAACAGAAAATATTGAAAGCTTTTGGAGTTGTAGTTCACCTACATCCAGAGAGCACTGTAGACTCAAATATTGATAGATCTGGACCAAACTTGGCACAGATACTCAATATGCTCAAATGTGAACACTGGTGGAATTTCGGGAAAATAGACCTTGACATTTGGGAGTTGTAGTTGTGGACACCTCCAGTCAAAGAGAATTCTGAATCTTGCCAACAATAGAATTGGGCCAAACTTCCCACACAGAACCCTCATGTCTTGAAGGCACTTGCTGGCGTGAGGCTTCCTCCAGCCTTGCACAGTCTCTATCGCCCGCACATGCTACCATGCACCGAGCATGCCTGCTCTCCCCTCCCCACTTGGAGTCTCAGAAACAGCCTTCCCCTTGGCTGAGAGGCTGGCTGAGAGGCCAGCCAATCACAGTGGAGGAGGGCTTTTGGTGGTAGGATTTGCTGTTTGTTTCCAAAAAGGAAGAGAAAAACAGGTGGAGAGATCTTCAGCCTTCTCTGCCCAAGGGGTTCATATGACCATTAGAAATATATGTTTTCTGATGGTCTTTGGTGACCCCTCTGAAACTCCCTCATGAGCCTCCCAGGGGTCCTAACCCCCAGGTTGAGAAATGCTGCCCTAAGGCATATCTGTATGATCTCATTCAGAAAGCTTACAACATTTCACAGATGAAAACTGAAGCAAGAAAATTGTTAAGATGGAAATAATTATTAATGAGAAAGAAGCTACAAGCTAAGAGATACTGCAGGAGTTTGCTTTTGACTCAGGCTAATGGAAAGAGGAAGATCCTAACCCCTATTTTTGTTACCCCTTTGCTGAATTGATAGAGTATAAACCACATACATTGGCACTTCGAACAAAATCAGCAGAATTTACACTATCCATAGGTCATATAAAATCCATAATTTTGATGTGACCCATTACCTACATTCAACTTTTACACATGATTGACTTATATATGAGTATATAGGGTAAGCTAAGGACAAAGGAGAGAAATGGGAGAAAGAGAAGCTGGGGCATTTTTAAAACTTTAGAAAAAGTTGGTTGTCAGATTAATTTGGACTGTCCTTTTGAAATCTGGACAATTAGGGAGTGGTGTATGCATCCATTACAACTATTCTAACTGCTAGTTTTCACACACCAGATGCTTTTAACTCAGACCTTAAGCACAGATGTCCTTTACGTCTTTCTCTAATCAGAGGTATTTCAGGCCTAAATGTTAAACTCTCATTTTAAGAAGTATTTCTTTTAGTGTGCAGTTTTGGATATATTATTTTTTTTTCTTGTAGAGCTATTTCAATTTAAATGAAAAAAAGTTACATAAAATAATTATAGTCTTTAAATAAAATAGTAACTTTCTTTTGTATAAAATAGTAACTTATTTAGCCCCTCTTTTTTTGCCAAAAGCAGACTGCACTGAAGGAGGCTGATGGGACAATTGATAGGATACACACATGTTGTGTACACAGCTAGATTCCCACAGATTCCCACAATGTGGTTGGGATGTGGGGAGGAAGAGGAGATGTCCCTCTTTTATAAATACAGACTAGAGCTGCTGCACAAATATATCCCTTGGAACATAAGCAGAGACTATGGGCGATTTGAGACAAAATGCTATTATAACGTCATGTCTTTGCTATGTAGGTTGACTTTTCACACAGCCTTCACAAGACATCCTGTTCTATTGAATTCCAGGCTGTAATTAACTTGCCTTTGTCACCTAACTGCTGTTAATTGGAAAAGGCTTCCCCTGAAAGTCATTATGAATTAAAGGTACGACAAAACTAATAATAATGTGCTATTTTAAGAGGACTAAAAAAACACTCCCTCAGTTATTGGTAGGGAAAGAAAAGAGCAACTCCCAAGAAAGCAAGACATGGAAGACTCTTTTAAAATAATTGTTATCATTGGTGATGAGCCCATGGGGATAGGATTCTGGGATGAACCTGCATATAATGCCTCAATGCATTGAGGAAATGGCCATGTGGATCTGGCTTGTCCTTCAAAATGAACCCAACTGAATGCTCAAGCTGCTTCTCAAAAACCATGTGGCAATTACAAAACATTAACATATCAAAGTTGTTAGCATGATTGTACCACAACTTCCACAAGCTAAGGAAGAGAGGGTGAGGAAAGTCACAAAACTGAGCCATGTCTCAGCTGGGGAGCATTAATACACTCTCTGGGAATACCTTGGCTTCTCATATCTGCACTGGGATACACCATCTTTGTCCAGCTAACCAGCATCCTGATTGGGCTGGTCATTCTTGCTGTTTTCAGGGTGCCTGAACTGGACCTCCTTCTGAACCACTAAGAACTAGTGCTGATGGCCCTTGTCCTCCTAACAGTTGATAAAAGAGAATGCCCTGTGAGCTGGCAGTCTATGCTTCTTTATGAAAACAACAAAAAGATATTATTGAATACTTTCATGGCTGGAACCACTGGGGTTTTGTGAGCTTTTGGGGCTATACGGCCACGTTCAAGCAGCATTTTCTCCTGATGTTTCCCCTGCATCTGTGGCTGGCATCTTTTGAAGATCCCCTGAAGATACCGGCCACAAATGCAGGAAAAATCTCAGGAGAAAATGTTGCTAGAACATGGCCATACAGCCACACAACACCCCAACAACAAAATAACCTGTCCACCCACATAGCTCTGTACCATCTAGGGCTGTCAGGTCAGAGGAGTCCCAGGCCACTAGATCACAGAATTCAAACCCTGAGACCTATCAATTGTCCATGGGGTGGATTATTTTCTATTTTGTGTCAAAAGCATCACATAAATTAGCATAAGAATTTATAAAATAGAAGGAGCACAAGCGGCTAAACATCTTTTGACAAAAAACGGGCAACAGTGACCGCATTGTCTGTAGCCTCACACAATTCTTCTTCTGTACATGAGGTAGGACATTGTGGACAAGCATACAGATGTGGAGTTATCTATTCTGCTCCACAGTCACTTAAGGTGGAGGATTCTTTAAGGTAGTTCAATTGTTCCAGGTTGCTTTTTGATCTGCGCACTCCACTTCTGAGTCAGTTCAGGGACTTCCAAGTTGTCCATTCTTGGTTTGCCCCTGGAGGTAGACCTTCATGTGGGACCATTCAATTGGGATTTCCTCGTTTAGCTGCCCAGAGGGATACTCTTGCTGTTCCTGGGGGAATGTTAAGGGGAGTGGTGGTTCTCATGAAGCTTTGCCCTGATTTGAATCTACTGGGAGGAGGCTGGTAGCCAGGTAGTGGATGGCTTTCACAGTGTTCAACCTTATTTATCTCGCAGATAGCAGCAACTTCCAGTCACACTTTTTTTTTTTTTTGGGATGCCAGCTAGCTTGTAGAGTTTATCAACAGGTGAAAGTTTGAGACATCCTGTGATTATTCTACATGTTTCATTCAATGCTATGTTGACTTACTTCATGTGCCAAATAGGGCAGGCATACTTAGCAGTTGAGTAAGACAAGGCCAGGGCTGATGTTCATATTAATTTTGTGTGTGCACCCCATGCACCTCATGCACTGCCAGTAGGTTTACACAGGATATATTTGCATGCAGCTACTTTATTCTTGGTGTTCCTCCCAAAAGGGGGGGGGGGGCACTCTGGGAATCGTAAATCTGGTCTCCTTATCCCGAGTGCCAAAGCCTATCGTCTTATGTCGATGAGAAGAAGGGCATTCTCCATCATTTCCCCTGCGCTTTGGAATTCCTTGCCACCGGAGGTCAGGTCACTTCGCGACCTTCCGACCTTCTGGAAAGCATGTAAGACCTGGCTATTACGGCAGGCTTTTAATGTTGAGTCAGTCTAGTCACATATATTAGTTTAGTTAATACTGCTGTTTTTAATGTAATATTTTAATGTTTACTGCTATTGTGTTTTTAGTGCTTAACGTTTATTGTTGTTTGCTTCTCCTGGATTGTAAGCCACCCTGAGCCACCCAGGAGTGGTGGCTAAGAAGTCGAACAAATAAATAAATACATAAATAAGTTTGGATTTAATGAAACACAATTTAAGACCGTCTTATGATTTTTTTGCACAGCCGTAGTCCGTACAGTTGTTTAAGAGGGGGAGGAAAAAAGGTAGTTCATGTAAACTGGAGAAGTTACAGAGCCATTCAAAGCAGTCTGCAGCATAGCCAGTATGTCTTTTCAAGGCAGTACTTTTGCCCCAATATTATTTCCTCTTGTACTAAGACAAAAGAACAGGGTTTGAGATCTAGTAGTAACCCACTGCTGTGGCAATAACAGAACATACATTAAAAGAGAGAAAAGTGTATGAACTTCATTACAATTACAATTGCAGCTTCTATTGGAAAAGCAATTATTTGACAGCAGCAGAGCCATTCGAGAAAATTCTGGGAACAGAAAGCTGTTTTAGATTTTTCAGTTGTCGACAATTTGAGTTCCTTTTTTCTTTTGAAAAATATATTAAATGATATTGAGACAGGAATGCAGATTACAGTGAGGTAGGAGTATGATGGGTGCACATTGTTATGTGATTTTTCCTGAAATTTATGTACTCAGCTGTGATTTGCAATTGACATAATGGGAACATTTTTGCCTGATCTGTTACTAGTAATACATCTAAGCCACGGTATTCTTCAGAACCTATGTCTAACAGGCATTTCCTTCCAAGTTGAAATTATCTTCTCCTTATTGTGACAGGGATATATTCGATCAAAGGGTCAGAATCTGCCCTTAGTTTTCTCTAGCCACAGTGGAGGAAGTTTATTTGAAGAATGTCAACCTCCACCTGCAGGCACACAGGGAAAAGATAAAAAGGAAAAGCTGGAATTGTTGTTAAAATGGATTCTCTCCCTCTGTAGAGAGAAACAAAAATACCTGTTCTGACATGAAAGACTTGTTGCATTGTAAATGATACAGTTGCTAGCAAATCACTTTTGCTTCAAATAGAATGAAATAGAAGGTATGAAACATCTTATGGATAAAACAATTAAGATTTTTCCCCCTTTTAGGTTAAAGCTTTCATTGAGTCACATATAATAGGTAAAACAATCTCTTCTCTAACTAGGTCATATTCACACAGGGATTTTATGCTGTACTATAGTGCTGGATTTTGTACAATGGTATGTAGGCTGAAAAATAAGAATTATATAAAATTATATGAACCTCCATGAATTGGCAGAGACTCTTGCAAACATCCAGCAGGCTGTTTGCTCTGCCCCACCTTTTTCTTTGTTCATCAAAACTCACCCTTGGAAGCAGACTGTCTACACAAAAGGGAATGTGCATAATCTCTTTATTAAACATATTATCTTGGGGAGATACAGCTAAGAAGGAAATGACTAAGCATCCCAATCTCCCTGATACAATCAAGGTGAGCCAAGTCCATTTATTAGATTTCTCTATTCATGAACCTCCAGAGATCCATTTCATTCATAAATTCTCAGATTTATATTCAATACTTTTCTCACAATCTAGCAATACCAGCAGATTGTCCTTTTCAGGTACTGCAACTTCGAAGAAGCCAAAGCAGCTGCACCCCCTTCCCTTTCAAAAGTCTAGTCTGGAATGTCAACCTAGCCACACCTGGATGTGTGTACCCAATTTACCTAATCCCATCACAATGGGACAGGGGGTGAGAGGAAGGAGCACTATATGCACACTGAGAGTGCTTCCATAGATGAGATCCTTAGTAACACTATTTGACTGAAGCTTTTCCATTGATAAATTTCCATTTCATTTATATATTCCTGATGTCATTGATAAACTTTTCCGACTCTCACTGACGTCCACTGATGAGAATCAATGCACAAGCTTCATGAGAGGCTTTACCCATTGTACTGTTTATTACTTATAGTTTCTCATTGTTTTTACCAGGCCCACTCCTTTGTGTACCCAAAAGATGAATTATTAAGTCAATCAATAATTAATTTACATGTTACCTCACCACATTCCTGGGGTTCCTGCTCCTTTCAGGCATGGAACAATGAATAGACTCAGACTTCAAATTAACAAATGACAGCTATTTTCTGCCATTGGGGGAAAACAGAGAGAATGCACAGCAAATGGGAGTCTGCATCCTAGCTGTGCCATTTCTCAGCCAATCAGGGCCTGGCCTGGATATTCCAAATGGCTATCAAAATGAATGAATATGCTCTGTGTTTTCCAATGTGGTATGTCAAATCTTTGGGAGTGCAGACTCTATTCTGACATCCTTTTCAACTTAGAAGAATAAACCTTTGTTCTTTTTGCCTTCAACCCAGTTTGTGTCCCGATTTGACTTTTAGTGTAGTGTAGTGTGCTGGGCTCCAAACCTGCAGTTTAGCAGTTACTGAAATCACTCAACAATATCTCACCTGGAGCCAGGGCCGTAGCCAGAATTTTGATTCGGGGGGGTCTGGGGGGTCTGAGTTTGGTTTGGGGGGGGGGCTGAGACTGGGTGGAAGAGGGTCTACCCTAGCAAACCTTTTGTATTGTTATCCCAATAACCCCATTAATGTGGGATATAATGAGCATGGTGATCAGATCATGATATGAATAAACATAACAGTTTAAATAATGTACCAGTAAGGCCTTTTCGCGGACCACCCTGAGACTTTCGGGGTGAAGCCCCCTTAGCCCCCCCCCCCCCGGCTACATGCCTGCCTGGAGCCTATATATAGTAGGATCCTCCCATCTCCATTGGGTGGCAACCAAATCATGTTGAGAATTTATAAAAGTTCTTAATCAGAGAGGAAATTTATATGAAATATACATATGGAAGATTTGATCAGTCAGAGCTATGGACTGGTTAAAGCACCCCCAAAATTATTGAAGTAGAGTTGCAGAAATAATTGGGTTACATTATTTCAGGAATCCATCTTTGCAATATGAGGTAAAACCAGTCTTGAACATTACAGAAGGGATTGAATGAGAAAATATGTTAAATGAGCTGCATGCAGCTAAGTTTTCCTTCAATTTTTTTACCCCCAAAAAACTGCCAGGTCCCAATCTAATCCAGTGTGACCTGTAGACAGTACCATAGGATGACAAATGCTTAAACATTTGCTGTTGTTGTTTTCTTCCCTGTTCCGAAAATGAAAGTTAGAGAACATTCCACTAGCATAAATGGTGTTTCTTCTTTTTAAAGTTCCCTTTAAGTTGTAGTGTAGTGATTTGAGCTTTAGCCTATGACTCTTAAGATCAAAATTCAAAGCCCTGCTTGGTCATGGAAACCCACTGGCTGCCCTTGGTTAAATCACATCATCTCAACCTCAGAGAATGACAAAGGCATTTCTCTGAACAAATCTTGCCAAGAAAACACCACAATAGATTAACCTTAAGGTTACCATGAATCAGAAATGACTTGAAGTCACACAATAAAAATGAGGAGTGATTTTGACAGGAGAAAAATAACCTGGTGAATATTTATGCCCCCCTCGCACTTCTATGTGTTGTGCCTAACTCAATCCTCTGTAGGCTTATTTCAGACTTTATTTTTTAAAACAAAATCTCTAGATATCACTGTATATATTTAGCATCTTGTTTAGTCATAACTAGTCAAGAGGTTCTGTCATTTTTGCTGCACTAATAACATGTCTGTCCCTCTTGATCTTGAATGAAGGATATGAGTATTTGCCCTCCCATCCCCCGAATAATGGAGACTCAAACAATAACAACACAACAATAGTTCCTTGGGTCAAATTGGGCAAAATTTTATTTGCCTATTTAAATTCCTCAACTAAACTCAAGGGTGTCAGGGATAAATTTTGATCAGATGTCATCAATCTTATTCAATTTTGCGGGCGAAACACCAAGATTGCCTGATTAATCAACCAGGACAACCCAATGAGGGAAATGAGTAAGAGACCCATTCTCCCACAGCGGAGAAGAGCCTCTTCTCATTCCAGGGCCATAAACTGAACTTCACCCCTCAACCATAACTTTGGGGTGCATACATAACGAACCGGCCCTCACTCCTGATGGGGGTGCCTCGGTGTACACCGAATATGGCATTTCCCTCTCTAATCACCGCCACGGACTGGAGGTAGATGTCCATCTTGCCTCCATCCCCACCTATCTTCTAACACCCTTGAAATGCCATCGCTCAAATCCGCTAAAAACAAATGATTGCCCTCATCTGACAAGTGGACCCCATCATTTCTGAACACAATTTGGTTGGCCGGATGAATGAATCTATGTTCCAAATAGGAACCATTCCCAGAATTGACCACCGTGCGCATGGCCCGGTTCACCCTCTTTCGTGCCTTCTCCAACAACTTGGGGTCTCCACCCCCAGGCCACCACATCCATGTTGTAATCTCAGACCACTCCACGTGGACTCCGGGCCATGTCCTCCAAATCGTGAAAAGATCAGCCGAGTGGAATAAAGCCTGTTCATATTCAGAATCGCAAACGGAAGCCCACAGTTGCCCAAGCCCTTTTAAAATACCTGGCGTCAAAGGCTCCCTAGCATCTATGACCCTACCGCTTTGCTTAGACCACCCTGCCATAAGGTTATGCAGGCGAAAATCATTTGTGGGGTCAGCCATGCCTTGCGCCTTCAGCCAGTAGGCCAGCGCCGACAGCTTTACTCGAATGGAATGGACTGCTAACCCCCGCCTCCTGTTGTATACGCAAAACTGCGCAACGTGGTTGTAGGGGACCGGGAAGGACTTAGGTAAGCTGTAGTACTCCCTGAATTCTGCAAATTCTTTTACGGCCCTGAAGTAGCCTCTCCGGGAGCTTGGAGCTAGCGCCAGCGACATGCCGACTGCTACCTCATCACTCCAGCCTGCCAAAGATGGTCTGGCATGGGTTTCGGGCGCTCGTCTGCGGTGGGCGCTAGTTGCCTGAAGCGCTCCATCTGCATACGAGACAGAGCGTCAGCCAATGAATTATCTAGCCCCGCAATGTGGAATGCTCGGAACAGAATGTTTAATTTTAAACAATGCAACGTAAACAACCTCAAGGCACCCATCACTCTAACTGATCGAGAGGTTAGGCTATTGATGACCTGCACCGTGGCCATATTGTCGCACCAAAAGTGGACAGAGGAGTTGGTGAACCTATCGGCCCAAATATAAACTGCTACCAGTATCGGGAAAAATTCCAGGAATGTAAGGTCTGCCGTGATGCCCAAAACATGCCAATCATTGGGCCATCGCTCAGCGCACCACTGCCCATCAAAATAGACTCCGAAGCCCAAAGAGCCCGAAGCGTCAGACGCCACCTGCATCGCATTTTTTAACAACAGGTTCTGGTGCCAAAATGATATACCATTAAAATTATTAATAAAGCTCAGCCAAATTTCCAAATCCGCCTTTATAGCACGGGTCACCCTAATATGGTGATGTGGCGAGACTGTGCCGGAGATAGCATCGCACAGCCTCCGCAGGAAAGCCCTGCCTGGGGCCACCACCTTACATGCAAAATTTAGATGGCCTATCAATTCCTGGAACTCCCTCAATGTGGCTTTACTCTTAAGTAAAAATAGTTCTAATCTATGCTTCAGGTCTGCGACCTTAGCTGGTGGCAGCCTGGAATGTTGGTTCACCGTATCCAACTCAACTCCTAAAAATGTAATCACCGAACTTGGACCTTCGGTCTTCTCCTTGGCTAGTGGCACACCCAGGTCTTGTGTCAGGCGTTGAAAAGCCATTAACAGTGCCTTGCACTCGCCTGACCCAAATCGTCCCACGAAAAGGAAATCATCTAGGTAGTGCACCACCCCCTGCAGGCCCGAGTCGGTCTTGACCACCCACTCCAGAAATGTACTAAACGTTTTGAACGCGGCGCACGACACCGAGCAGCCCATGGGCAATGCTCGATCGATGTAAAAAAGACCCTTAAATCGAAAACCGAGGAGGTCAAAGTCCTCAGGATGAACCGGGAGCAACCGAAATGCAGATTTAATGTCACACTTGGCCAATTCAGCTCCCGGTCTGTAATGCTTTACTAGTCGCACGGCCGCATTGAAAGACGTGTAGTGCACCGTGCACAGGTCATCGGGCATCGCATCATTCACGGAACTGCCCCTAGGGTAGGACAGATGATGAATGAGGCGATACTCACCAGGGGCCTTTTTTGGAACAATTCCCAACGGGGAAACTCGCAACTGGGGAGTGGGGGAGAAACAAACGGACCAATAACCCTCCCCTCCTCCAATTCCTTCCTAATTTTTCGTTGCATCATGTCTTCCATTCCGATTAAAGATTTAAGATTAGGTGACAGACGTGGCACCCTAGGACCTTGGGCTGGGATGTGAAAACCGAAGGTAAAACCGCTAAGCAGATAAGCCGCCGCGTTCCTCTTCGGATAATGCTTCAGCCACTGTCCTAGCGGGCCCAGTTTAACTGGGCTGGGGCCCTTTTGGAAGGGGTGACTGGGTCCCACTCTTTCTACCAAATTGACCCTCGCGGGCGCTTCCATTTCCTGACTTTCCCCTATTACAGTGCTTTGCCGAATGGTTCCCTGAGCATATGGAACAGGCGTGTGAAAATTTACAAAACTTCCTGGAACAGACTCCCTGACCGGAAAACTCCCAACAGAGGAGCTTCTGCCGCTGGGACTGTCCAGCTTGGGGCGCTTGACGAAAGGGCGACCTCACTTTAGAGTTCTGGACTAAGTGACCGCTATCCGCGGGCTCCCCTGGGACAGCCTTCGCTGCATTCATAACTTGCAGCCACAGCTGGTCATCAATCAAGTCCCATCGCTTTGACAGATCCAGAGCCGCTAGAGCGCGGAAACGCCTGTCGTACTCTAGCCATGCTTTACCCATAAACCTCATATGTGCCCCATATATTAGGTTCTGGTACTTAAATAGGGCCTTTGCCCTATATGGTTGTGCCTCCACTAGGATACCTGCATAGATTGTATAGCAGGCCAACCAGTTTTCCCAGTTGTGCTCGACCTTTCTCTTTTTAAGTTTTTCCTTTCCGTCCTCGTCGAGCTCCTCCTTCTCTTTTTTTCTAACTCCCTGTAGAACAGGGTGAACAAGTCCACAAACTCATTCCTTAATATCTTTTCTAAAGTCTTGGGGGCCAAATGTGCCCCCAGCTCGGCATTGGCAGCTGGGGCCAAAATGGGCATGGTCCACTTATCCGTACCCCAGTATTGTCTGGAATCCCCTGTCCTTGCTGCCTCCAGAGAAATAGCCACTACGGGGGTAACCTGGGCAGGCCCCGCCCGCACTGTGTCAACCCCTTGCATCACTACGGTTGATTGTTCAGTCTGAGCAGCCGAATCTGTGACCATACTCCTAGGGGTCGCCCCCACCCGTACCCCCATCCCGGGGGATGAAATGACACCCAGCACCCCGGGGGATGCCGTCTGCACCTGGGTGCTGTCCCATGGCCACACAGGCCCCGCCTCCCTACCTGCGGTTGAGGACGAGCAAGGGGCCATGGGTGACGGTGCCATGGATATAGATGCCATGACCGGCGCTGCCCCCGACGCCACCACCGAATCCGCCAACGAAGTCCCCTCGCCTCCGTCCGACTGGTCATTCACTGCCATCCCGCCCGCCTGGGCCATCAGCGGGTCGGAATGGGCTGCTGCCTCAATCGGCTGACCTCCAGCTCCTTGTCCGGCCTCTAAAGAAGCGACAAGAGACAAAATACTTTTGAAAAGCAGCTCCCTGCTTGCCCCCCGTGCCGGCCTGAGCTCGGTAGCCTGCACAGTCAATCCCTTCCCTCTCTCTAAACCCTCAACCCTGGCCAATAAGGCCCCGAGGGGAGGGGAATAGGCCACGATCAGTGAGCAGGGAGGAGGCGGGAGCAGGCCCGCACTAAAGGCCCCGAACCACACCCCCTCCCTGCCCAGCGAGCCCAGGCTCCAAAAAATGGCGCAGAAAACTTTTCCCGCCTAGGCGCGCCGCCAAAAAGCGCCGTGATGCGAAACCTCCCCCCACGCCTCCAAAGCCGCCACCGCGCCACCCCGCCCCGGCCCGCCGGCAGCGTTCGAGGCGGGGCAGAAGCGCCCAGCCGTGGGGGAAACATACCAACGGGCGGCCGCAGCGGCGCTCCTGGAAAACCGAGCACCACCACGGGCCGCCAGCCTTCCCGGGTGCAAAAAGGAATGTGAGGCCCAAAGCCGAGGCAGCAGCGCCCGGAGGGGGGGGCGCTGGGGATAAAAGGTGAGGGGGGCGAGGGAAGAAAAAGAACCAAAACAAGGTGTTCCGGGCCAAACAGCCACCGCACCGTGCCGGCGAAGCCCTCGACTGGGGTCCCCGAGGAAGGAGGAGGAGGTGAAAGAGGGGGGGGAGGAGAGGGGCTCTCCCTCTCCCATCCTCCCCGCATCCCCCCGTACCGACCTTAGGCCCTCTTCCCAATCGCCAACCGGTAACCTGGTCGCCGCTTCGGGTTCGTCCACCTCCTCTTCTCGGCCTCTCCTTCTCCTCCTTCTCTCCTTGGTGTCTCTTTCCTTCGTTCCGCGAGCCGGCCTGATCTGCATCCTCACAGTCAGGCGATCAGGCACGGAATGGCCTGACGGGGGTTGGCCTTCCTAGAGGCCACGCCCCCAGCCTAGAAGGTTCAGCCGAACCTTCTGAAACTCCTTTCGGAGTCGGGGGGGCAAATGCCTCTCGCCCCCGCAAGCTGGGGCGAAAGGGTAATCCTGTACTTGCTTTTCATGTCACTGCACTGCTGTCCATTAATTATTGGTGAATGTATTCATGCCCATATCTTAAAGGCTGGTTCACCCTCTAGTTACCACTGGAACATCTGGCACATTGCATTAACTGCTCTGGCATGCTGAAACGAATGAGTTTCGAACTGCTTGTTAGCAAGATGTTAATATCCGCCATCGTGCCAACATACCTCCTGTAGCCGCATGCTATGCAAGTTTAATCAGAAGCAAGTGGCACCAAGTTCAATGAGATTTACTCAAAGTAACTGTATAATGGATTGCAGCAGAAGTGTGTTCCAACTGTAGGGAAACATCACTCAATTATGCATTGACCAACATTGAATATGACAGAAAGCAATTTTTAGTGATCCAGAATGTATCATGTTCAAAGCAATTTACATAAAACCATTCTCTGTAAGTTGAGCATTACGATGATGATGTTAGCTGAGAAAAACTAAGAACTCCTTACAAAAAGATAATAGAAACACATTGCTTTCAAGATAATAGAAACACGGAATAGTCCTCGGTCCTGACATGCAGATAGGTGATAAGCATGTGAATTATAAAATAGTAGAATTATCATAAGAAATATACATTTTTCCATTTCTGTGCAATTTAACAACATATGCTACAATTCTGAATGAATTAAAAGTGATGGCAAATTTATTTTACATTATTTTTTAAAGAATGCAACTTTTACACCATAACTGGTGCATATAACAAATAAAGTCTACAACTGAATCAAATACCTGTATAACCAACAGAACGAATATATAACATTGAAAGGAAAAGTAATGAACTACTATTTGTATGTCAGTCACCCAGATAAGTAACAGCAAGGCTCTCTCTCTCTCTCTCTCTCTCTCTCTCTCTCTCTCTCTCTCTCTGCCTCCCTACATAGAATATAAGGGCCATCACAACTTGAAAATCTTCCTTATGTTAAAATGTGTTAATACACATTAACTGTGTGTCCTTGGAGGTTCAGTGAAACATCTATCTACTAGGCATGAGAAAAAAGTTATGAAAATCAAAAGAATTCGTAAGTGATTCGTATGTAATGGGACTTTCAAGTTTTTACGGATCGCAAGGCCAATCCCGGAAGTGGACTTTCTTTTTCGAACCCCCTGGGCCCAAAATTTCGTTAGAATTCTAAATATTTCGGAAGGCTCCCTATTACCCCCTCCAAAATCCAAAATCCAAAATCCCAGACATTACTCACAGTCAGATGGGGCCTTTCCATGCTCGAGGCCTACTTTAACTGAAAGGCCTTCCTCCAGGAAGAGAAAAACCAGCCGGAACCATAGAGAGATCAAAACCGGAAGTCCTAGAGCGGTTGGAGGACTCAGGAAAAAAGCACTTTAAACTGCAGGGAAAGGGGCCTGGATAGGAGGGCAGGCGAGAAGGACATGAGGCAGGCTGAAACAATGGGAGAAGGGGTTGAAAACAGCCCGGAGAGGAGCAGGAAAAGTGCAGATTCAAGGAAAAGCCATAGAGTTCAAACCTCCTAGAGATCTATGGCAAAATGAATGGGGAGAAAGCTGCAGTGAAAAGAGCTCTGGAGAAGGTAGGCAACTATTTTATAATAATAATATTTACCCCTTCTAATTTCCTGGAAGAAGGGCCCAGGGCATTATTTAATTCTAATAAAAATAATAAATAATATAATAATATTTACCCCTTCTAATTTCCTGGAAGAAGGGCCCAGGGCATTATTTAATTCTAATAAAAATAATAAATAATATAATAATATTTACCCCTTCTAATTTCCTGGAAGAAGGGCCCAGGGCATTATTTATTATTATTAACTTGTTATTGGTGCCACTGGGATCAATGTAAATGTGAGTAGATCAATAGGTACTGCTCTGGTGGGAAATAACTGCAATCCATGCAGTCATGCAAAGCCATATGACTTTAAGGTGTCTAAGAGCAACAACAGCTCTCAAAATCAATGGGAGATGCACAGCGAAGTAATAATAATACTAAAATAATTATAGAAACAACTTGGGCCTGACATAATTATAATAATATGTTTGCTTGTTCTTGAGGGCACTAGAGTGCTTGTGGCCTTACATAATTGATAACAGACATGGATTGAAATACTGTAAAATTGACAGGGCTCTAACTACAAACCTAAGAGCATGTTCTAGTTTACCAAGAGCACGTTCCTCATACCCCCAGGTCACTACCGTGTTTCCCTGAAAGTAAGACAGCGTCTTACTTTCTTTTCCCCAAAAAGTCCCCTCGGCTTACTTTCGGGTACGTCTTATATAACCCAAGACGTACCCCGTCGCCACGCCGCCGCCGCAACCGGAGGTGTGCCGCGGCACACCTGCGGCACACCTCCGCGGCACACCTATTCGCCAGGCCTCCAAGCAAGGGAGAGGGAAAGGGGGCGGGACGAGCGGGCGACGCGTCACTGTGTGACGCGGCGATCCTCCACCCTGGCTCCTTTCCCCCCTCCCTTGCTTGACGAAAGAAGGGAGGGGAAAGGAGCCAGGGGCGTGGTGAGGATCGCCGCGTCACAGTGACGTGTCGCCGTTGTCCGCCCCTGGCTCCTTTCCTCCTCCCTTGCTTGGAGGCCTGGCGAATAGGTGTGCCATGGAGGTGTGCCGCAGGTGTGCCACGGCACACCTCCGCGGCACACCTCTTCGCCAGGCCTCCACGCAAGGGAGGAGGAAAGGAGCCAGGGGCGGGACGAAGCGACGCCGCGTCACAGTGACGCGTCGCCGCTTCGTCCCGCCCCTGGCTCCTTTCCCCCTTCCTTGCTCGGAGGCCTGGCGAATAGGTGTGCCGCGGAGGTGTGCCGCAGGTGTGCCGCGGCACACCTCCGGTTGCGGCGGCGGTGGCGCGGCGGCGGGACGAGGTACGGCTTACATACGGGGTACGGCTTATATAAGCCGACCCCGACACCCCGATATGGCTTACAATTGGGGTGTCTTATTTTCGGGAAACACGGTATCACCCTTACTACATTCTTACTATTAGAATTTATTATTTAATTCTAATAAATGCTCTGGAGAAGCAAGCCTTGACTATTTTATTTAATAATACTAATACTAATACTACTAATAATATATTAATGCTTTATATCTCCCTGCAAGGAAACCAAGGGAAATGTTGCCCCTTGATTTGCCTGTGCTTAAAACAGTGTCAGTCCTGTTTCCCTGCTTTTCAGACTTTAGAACCAATTTAGAATTTTGTTAGTAGTTACGTTACATTTTAGAACTTTTTGGAAATTTTTTTGCAAGTCTTTCTATTACTAATAATCCCCCCCCATTTGATTTTAGAATCACGATTTTTTGGTTCTAATCCATGCCTACTATCTACTTCTCCTGTCCACGGATAATTTCTTAATTTGCTAATTGAAACAGGTGTTGAGGTGACTTCATGAATTTCATAAGGTTTTCTTAGCCAAGGAATACTTGAAGGTGGTTTTGCCAGGTGCTTCCTCTGACATATAGCCTACAGCACACTTAGCAAAAAAAGGTTTAAAGGTCCTAAGGGTGCCAGATACCATCTGACCTTGGAAGCTAACCAAGATCAGACCAGGTTAGTATGTGGATAAGATGCCAGCAATGAGGAAGAAACTGATAAAGATAAGAAACAGCTAGAGGACGTGTGGCGAGACCTCCGTGACGAAGCATCGAGATCGGCTTATAAACAATTTAAGGATGTTTATGAGCGTGCTATCAAGGAAGCCAAAAAGGCCCACTATTCTTCCTTGATAGACTCGGCTAGTTCACGCCCAGCTCAACTTTTAAAAATAATTCGGTCATTGACCACAATTCCGATGGTCCCAAATGATAGGGGTTTGGCTCCTACAGCTGAGGCATTCCAGAACTTCTTTGCCGATAAGATCTCGACCCTCCGCCGGGATATCCCAGCCACTCTTGATACAATATGTGAACTCGAGACCCCGCCGCCACTCGGCGGGCCCACCTTCACCCGTTTCCAACTGCTGGACGCAGCAGCTGTCGATAAGTTACTCGCTGCAGCTAGACCAACTACCTGCTCCCTTGATCCGTGCCCCTCCTGGCTTGTTAGATCCTGCCGGGAGGGGTTACGAGACCCCCTGGGAAAGATTATCAACAGCTCCCTTGAGCAAGGAGTGTTCCCAGGGGGTTTGAAAGAGGCCATGGTAAGACCGCTGCTGAAGCCGAATTTAGATCCTTCGGCTCCCTCCAATTACCGGCCTGTGTCCAACTTGCCTTTTTTAGGCAAGGTAATTGAGAGGGCAGCAGCGGATCAGCTGCAGCGGTACTTAGAAGACACAGCTGGACTTGATCCCTTCCAGTCCGGCTTCCGTATTGGGCATGGGACGGAGACCGTGCTTGTCGCCATTACAGACCAACTTCGCCGCCAGCTGGATCAGGGTGGGTCAGCCCTGCTTGTTTTGTTAGATCTAACAGCAGCGTTTGATACCGTAGATCATGTACTGTTAGCCCACCGCTTAGCCGTGACTGGAGTTAGGGAGACTGCCCTTAAATGGGTGGCCTCCTTTCTCCACGATCGAGGACAGCGCGTGGAGAGGGGAGAGGAGGTCTCCGGGAGGCTCCCATTAAGTTGTGGGTCCCCAGGGGCCATCCTCTCACCCTTATTATTCAACATTTACATGCGCCCCTGGCCCAGCTGTCCCGCGACTTTGGTCTGGAGTGTTATCAGTATGCGGATGACACCCAGCTTCTGGCTGAGAATGGACGGCAGGCCGGATACCGTACCCGATTGTTTCCATCGATGCCTAGAAGCCATGACTGGATGGCTGCGGGCCAGCCGGCTGAAGGTGAACCTGTCGAAGACGGAGATCTTGTGGCCTGGTCGACCTGGGCTGGATGAGTGCCGGTTGCCTACCCTGGATGGCGAGCAACTTAGTCCGTCATCTTTGGTTAAGAGCTTGGATATTAGATTGGACCCCCTGCTGACCATGGAGGCCCAGGTCTCCATGGTCAGCAGGACGTCATTCTTTCACCTACGACAGGCTAGGCGACTGGCCCCCTACCTGTCCATGGCTGACCTGGCCACAGTGATCCAAGCGACGGTCATCTCGAGGCTGGACTACTGTAACGCCCTCTACGTGGGCCTTCCTTTGTCGACAATCCGGAAACTCAAGCTGGTGCAGAATGCTGCAGCTCGCCTACTGGTGGGAGCACCAGTGAGGGAGCATATTACTCCCATCCTTCGGCAACTGCACTGGCTTCCGATTGAGTACCGGATTGCCTTCAAGGTGTTGGTTTTAACCTTTAAGGCCTTGCACGGTCTAGGGCCTGTGTACCTGAGGGACCGCCTTACCCCGTATGTTCCCCCGAGATCACTGCGCTCGGAAGAGCAAAATTTGCTGGTTATACCATCGTCCCGCTCCTGTCACTTGTCCAGTACAAGACAGAGAGCCTTCTCTGCAGCGGCTCCAGTACTCTGGAACTCGCTGCCTAACCACATTCGATTGGTCCCTGAACTTCTCCCTTTTCGAAGGGAATGCAAGACGGCCCTCTTCAGATTGGCGTTCGGGTAACCTCAAACCCTATCGGGTCTATTCCGTCTCAGTAAGGAACCGTAGACTATACCATCAGTGCTACGTACAATTGTTTTACTGTATGTTTTATGATATGTTTTATGTTTTATGATGTGTTTTACTGTTGTGCTATGTTTTATTGTATGCTCGCTCTTTGTGATCCGCCCCGAGCCTGCTGGGAGGGGCGGAATATAAAATCGAATAAATAAATAAATAAATAAATAAATAAAACCACCCCAAGCCTTCCTGAGCTTAAAAATTCTATGAAGTCTATGTTTTTCCATAAGACAATAAGTGGCTTTAAGGTACCTATGCACACAGGTTGTTCTAGGCTCCTGATGAGAATATCTCAGAATCAGTTCACCATATATACAAAAATAAATTTTTAGCAAAGTTAGTATCTATAAAATAAACATTCATTCATAGTTAAACTACATCTTTTAAATACTGAATGATAAATGTGAATGTCTTTCTTTCTCATTCTTTGTGAATGAAATAAATATGCAAGCTCCAATATTGCTGACCTTCAGTTAAATTCCATGTGGTAGGAATGCAATTTAAAAGAACTGTACATGCAATTTACATGTACAATTGCTAAAAGTTTTTGAAATACAAAATCAATACCTTGCAATGCAATGAGAGCCAGTGCAGTATGGTGGTTTGAGTCTTGCGCGAAAACTTTGAAGACCAGGGTTCACATTCCTGCTTAGCCATGGAATCCCACTAGGCAATCTTGGAGAAGTCACGCTCTACAGCCACAGGCGGAGGAAAAGACAAGCTCCTTCTGAACAAATTTGCCAAGAACACCCAATGATAGGTTTGACCTGGAACTGCCTAAGCTGCAAATGATTTTGAAGACACAGAACAACACATTTAACAAGAAAGGCGTAGCCAATGAACACTGTATACAAAAAGAAAATATTAACTGTATTAATTCACTAGCAATTCATTGAGGCAGACAGTTTTTTCCCCTTAAAATGGTGCTAAACTGGTTTCTGGGAGTTGGAAAAACACCGGGGAACATCTTTTTCCAGGACCCCACACTCTTTTATGTCCAAAGCCTTTTTATATTTTGAAGCTAGAGCAATTTTCCATTTGCTAATTTTCACACAACAATCCCTCCACTCAAATGTGACTTCATTAACATGAAAGTTAGAGCTTTCCAACAAACATTCATAATCTAGATAGGATTAAAGTTTCTAACACAGCAAGATGACTGAGGCACTCAGAGCTGATGGACCATCTTATTGAGACCAAAATGTAAGATGTCAAAAACTAGAATTGTAAAACAGACATGGTCATTTGCAATCAAATTTTATTGAATTATTTTGGGGGGGGGGATAACAAGAAGATCAAATAGCACTATTATCCCCGAAGTCTGTTAATATTTGAAGATTTTCAGGTGCTATACTGATAAATAGAATCAAAATACTGAAATGAAGCTGATTGATTAGGCAGATTGAAAGGTGAGAGAGTCCTGCTTCTCTCAAGGGCCTGGTGTTTTCAATACATAGCTTGAGAATTGCCAGAGACAAGGGAAAATGCTATTTTACAGATGAAAGGATTTTCCTGTACCAGATGGACACAGAGGATTAGGCAACTTGGTCATTTTCTGCCTCTTCCATGAAGACATCAGAGAACAGAAACGGAAGAGAGTCTGTGTGGTAGGACAGATCTTATTTAAAGATATATTGTTTCTAGAAATATTGAAGCCATAAACATTTCTTGATCTGTGCCAGATTTGTTAATATCCTCTGGGTCATAAAACAGTATATAAAATAGACTGGTTTTGATTTCTCAAACCACTGAAGGAAAGAACCTTTGGGAATTCAAAGTAGCATATTTCAAAATTTGGAAAAAGTCATTTTGGGAGCTGCAACTCTGAATTTCCCAACCAGATGGCCTATGCCCACAGTTTCTGGGAAAGACTGGGACCTGTACTCAAAAAGATTACTCTCCCAAGCAATCGAGTATTCATATTTATCAACAATAATCTATTTTCTTTTAAGGAAAGATTTGTCCTGATATGTATTACACAGCTTTTTATATTTAATCTGCAATGCTACCCAAGGAAATGTATAATTATTCTGGTGTTGTTCATTAGAATAGCTCCAGATATAAAATCTGCTTGTACATTTGCTTGTCATACATTCAGTTATTTTTATAAATATGAATAAACAATATCAAATTAAAAGGGGTTAACAATGCATCTTGCTTTTCTCGGTTAAACCATAGCTGGTACAGCTAAATGTTTGCACCTGTTAAGGTCAGCCAAACTGTTGTCTTGACAAGTCAGCCACTTCAATTGTAACTTGTTTATAAGCTGAGCTCTTCTGTATGTGTTTTCTTCTGACAATTGAATTTTAGAAGCAATGGAAGCTAAATTAATTTTTTTAAAGATGTCTGAAATAACCCTGATATTGAAAGGGAGAGATTAACTTACACCTTTGACCTTCACAATGAAAACAGCAAAACCAGATTAGATGCTAGAGATCCAAGGCACAAAGATTCAGCTTCTCAGTTTGCTTAATTTATTCTTCCATTAAGCTCCCAAGGTAGACTGTCTATGAAAATAAAGAATTTTATGAGAGAAAGGAAAAGATTTGAAAAGCAAAGAAAGCTACTTAGATCTATGCCTTCACACACAAATGCAAAAACACACATACACTTTCATATGTACATATTTTATTTATGTCAGTCTTTCTTCACCACATTTGCTCTTTTTTGACATTTAATTAACCAGATGCCTCTGATGTCAAAACAAACATAAAATATGGCTGCTAGCAGGGAATATGAACCTAATTAAGATGAAGTTTTGGACAAAACATAAGACAAGTTCTGAATTCTCATCAGGGTCTAATCCACTTTATAAAACATTCCCAGATGTTTGTGAGTCTCCAAGACCATCTTTGTATCTGGCAAAGCTAATGCTTATATCAAAAATTACAACATTAATCATCTTTGGAAGCTGTGATTGTTATTTCTAATATCAGGCCAAACTCCTTTGTTGGCATGGATCCATTTACTTCAGTGTAATTTTAGAGTGGTAAGAGCTTAGTTACCATTTTGAAAACATTCAGATTCTACAAGCAAATAATGCTCATAGCCGATAATGCTGATAAATTTTAATTTAATTCTTGTTCTTGAGTTCTTCTCCTTTTATTTAGGTAAAATATTTTTCATTGGAGAATGAAATATGTAAACATGACTTTCTAAAGCAGAAAACTGCAGCCATTATGAACTTGCCAATTTTGTTTTTTGTTTTGTGGGAGAAAGGTTATAGAGGAGGATGGGAATGTACAAGAATAAGTATTTAGCAATGAAGGGAAAAGAGGACAACATCTATAATTAAGCAATGAATGGAGTATGGAAGGAAATAAGCAGGATAATTGATGAATGAAGTAAGAAAAAAAGAATCAGAGCAGTACACCAAAGGAAGGTGAAAAGACACCTGCATGTTCTCTCTTCTTCAATGTTGTAAATCAGGAGACTGCACTACAGCTAATTTACTAGGCCACAATCTCTGAATTCTATCGGATGTAACTATGACAACTAAAGTGGTTTCATACTTCTATAACTGTAATGTGATTGCCCTGTAAGAAGGATTTGTAGACAGTTAAGGAGTGAAAATAATATTCACAATTACAGTATGTTTTCAGATAGCTGGAAGAATCATAGAATCATAGAGTTGGAAGAGACCTCGTGGGCCTTCCCTTGCCAAGAAGCAGGAAAATCACATTCAAAACACCCCAATAGAAGGCCATCCAGAAGAGCAGTAATGCCTTTGCACAATTATCTTATAGTATGCAAACACCTGGAAGTGTTACTCTGTTTGGCTGGAGGGATTTATATATCTATATATCTATCTGTCTACAGAATTGCATTTCAGAAGCATGTGTGTTAACAAAAAAGTTTTCTTCTTCCTGTGCATAAAACATTTTATGTACAGTAAGTTCTACTGAATTAGGACTTGCAAATAAAAATGACAATCTGGGGATTTGAAGGTTTGAGCTCCTACACAGAACAGCATTATCTTCCTTCAAGGAATAGCTCCCATCTGCCTGACATCATCCTACAAATTGTGGGAAGCCCAGATGGGGACACACTTATTCCTTTGGGCCCCTTTAAAAGACTGTCTGTCTTAAAAACAAGATGTTTGAGATCAGAATACACACATAACAGTATCTGTGGGATGATGATATCTTAATGACGTTTACTTCAGGTCATATGATACTTGGATTCGAAGGGGTGGGAATCATTTGATGTTTGGGAAATCAATGCTTTACAAGGGCAGGAATTAAGAAAAGGACATGAAGACTGGGAGGGAAAAACATAAATTGACTTAGGTGGCCCAAAATCGAAGAAATCTCACACAGGAAATTGCACATCAAAAGCTAAAGTTTCTTGCTTCATGTCAAGCTTCACTTCTGTACAGTATCCTAATTGATCCTAGCTTTCAGTTAGACATAAGTGCTTACCTTTGTGCAAACATTGCTTTGATTTCTATAGACTACAATTCTTCCTTATTTCATTGTTGATGATTTGAAGGCTACCTGCACAGAAGCCATGAGCTTTCATTTTGACCTCACCTTGGGAAATGATGGTTGAAAATATGGATTAGGAACATGGAATAAACATGGGAAATGAATTATACAAATTTCTGTAGATGACGAATGTACAGTTATGAGAACTGCAATTGAATGACTACTAACTAGACTCTAGACATGGAAATGATACTAAGAATAATATTGTAAGGAATCAATATTTTTATGAACGAAATGTTGCAAATCAATAGTTAAGGCAGTAAAAATGTATCCCAGAGCTAAATTTAGACCATATGTCCATTTTAAAGCTAAGAAAAATTTCAAAGTATGAAAATGTTAAAATTATAATAAATAAAATAAAAATAAAATCTAAGATCCTGCATTAGGGGCATACCATAAAGTTCCACCCAGGCAGCACTATCGTATATCTCCTCGCTTGCATTTTCCTTCTACAGGCCCCCTCTGTTTCATGGCTTTTAGTAGCATTGTGCCCCTGAGCTCTGACAGCCTTGATCGCCAAAAGCTTCTTGCCAGAAACACATCATCATCTTCTGGGATTTGTGGAAGATGCTATGATGCTCTGGGACTTGCCTTTGTCCTTCTGTGTATGGCTGCAAGGGCACTGGAGATGCTTTCACAACCCCGCCCCCTTCTCCAATGACCACTAATGGCCATGAAGATGGGTCCTGCTGGAGGGAAGTAGTGAATTCCTCCTTTGCAATGAACAAAAGCATTCAGTACTCTGCTATGTCTTTCACTCATGCCTGATGCCAGTCAACATCAGATATAAAGAACTGCATAAGTAGATCTGAAATGAAAGCAGAAAAGCCAAAGAGGAATGGTGAACTGAACAATGTACATAAAAAAGAAAACATAGAAAAGACCCATGGCTTCTTCAGTGCACATTAATAAATCAAGAACATAGCATGCATTTTAAAAATAGTCACTGCTGATGAAGCCTTGATATCAAAAATGAAATTGCTGCATGGAGCCAGAGTTTGCATGATTGCTCAGAAGTGGAAATGCATTGGGAAGCCTTGGGTAAGTTATACTGGAAGGCAATTGTAAGGTAAGTTATTGGAAGGCAATGTCAGATTTACTTTGAATAAATCTTCTCAAGATAGCGGTAGAATAGAGTCAGCATAAGTTGGAGATAAACTGAAGGCAAAAAAATGATGGAATCATTACATTAGATATCTTTTGAAAACAATGGGCTGGAGCAGTGGTTCTCAACCTGTGGGTCCTCAGGTGTTTTGGCCTACAACTCCCAGAAATCCCGGCTAGTTTACAAGCTGTTAGGCTTTCTGGAAGTTGAAGGCCAAAACATCTGGGGACCCACAGGTTGAGAGGCACTGATCTAGAACCTATTGTTCTGGAAGCTGATCGACTTGAGATGTAGAAAACTGTAGTCCAAAATGCATTGTGGTTTAATAAAAATGGAAAAGTTCTAGTCCTTTATGAGAAGGTCGGATGTTGAAAAAGTATATTCTAGTTGAAACGGGCAAATTGACAACTCTGATTAAAGAAAAAAACCCAATTTTAAGCAAAATTGGCAGCTGTTAATTAATTTTTCAACAGAAGAAGAGGTCAGCAGTATTTGGGTTTGAAGAAAGACAATATTATATATATGGCAAGTATGCTTATGCTGTAGAAGATCCGAGGAAACTGGTTAACCGATTAATTGTTACCATCAACTGGGTAGTTAAAAGTCATGTCCTGTCAACCCCCACCCCACCACCACTACCATCTTTTTTGAACTTTCAGATTGTATTGTGTGGGTTATTTCTGTGTGTGTGATTGTGGTTTATATTTTAAATATGAGAAAGATGCATTTGAAATACAAAGCTGTTGACATGTCATGGCCCAAGAAGATGAATAACAAACTGCTAAAGAGAATGTATAAAGACCAAAAATAATAAAAACATCAAAACAAAGAGATCTAGAGTACTTCAGACATATAATGTGAAGTGAAAAATACAAATTGTTAGGGTTAGTTATTTAAAGCAAAGATAACAGGAATAAGAAACATGATGTATTGTCTGAAAAACATAAGAGAATGGTTTAGTTAGAGTAGCAATATCCAATTCTAGGTTAGCCAAGATAACATCCAGTCTCCAGGGCATGAGGGAAAAGGAGGAGATGCAGTATTAGGGTTGCTGCCTCATTCCCCACCCCTTGGGGAAAAAACTCCTGAAGATGACAGGTAATGTACAGGGAATATGCAGGGAATGCTTGTTTAACCGTTTAATTTTTATTGTTAGTACTGGTTTTTACTGGCATTGAATTTTTACTGGAATTTTAAGCTGCCTTGAGTCTCTTCGGGTGAGAAAGGCGGGTAAGAAATGACATAAATAAATTGTACCTACTGAATGTGTTCATTACAAACAGGATATTATTTCACTGTAATTACTTCATATGGAATTTAGGACAATTTCCCTTTCCACATATTAAGAACAGAAAGATAATGTGGTTGAAATATAAGATATGGAAGAAAGTAAAACAAAAGATTTCACTGACCTAATAATTTATTATATTACTTTATACTAAAAGTAGTGTGAAAACCTATTTGAAGTATGTCAGTCTCGCAACCAAGTTTTATCTTCCATACAACCTTGTGTTTTCTGTTGCAATTGCTTAAAGAAATTAATGAATGCTTCTCCAGTACAGCCGTTCCAAATATGGTGCCCTTTAGTACAGCCTTGTATACTGGAAAATACTTTATAACCTAATGTTTTGAATTAGAATTGCCTGAATTCCAGCTCATTAATAATGTTGGCTGAAGTGATCGGACTTCTGGATAGTGACCAAGGAAGGGTGCCTTAGGATCTTTGTTTTCCAGGCAGGCATGTTCCTCCTCTGATTTAACTAAAGATTTAATCCCATTCTGTGTGAAATAACACTGGTATTGACATAACTGTCAGATATGTATAAGTACTGTCCTTGGTCTATATCAGAACTTAATCAGTCTACTTAATTTTTTCCAATACTCTACTAGTGCTGGCTAAGAGTAAACCATGGAAAGGTACATTAGTATCCCATTAACATTGCAGAAATATTTATTTCTTTGAGGGCGTCATTTATCAGCTCTACATATGGATGCACTTCCCACATGCATATTTTACATCAGCAGAACATACGTTCTATATAGGGAATAAATGAAAATATCAGACAGTTTGTAGGCATACTGTTTCAGTCATGTCCAAAAAGCCTTTCTTCTTTGCCAGCTTCATTTTTTAAAAAACGTCAAACTGAAAGATTAAGTAGCTGTAAGCGTATTAATTGTTTAGCTACATCTAAAGACAAATACATCAATGGACAAGTTACACTGAGCCAGATGCAATGCATCATTGTGCACTTTTAATGAATGTATTTTGCACAAAAATATAATTGACTTTGTAGGCTTAAGAAAAAAAATAAAGTCATGTATAATTAATCATTCTAGCATAGCAAAATTTACTTATCCTGTTTAGATTGCCACATTTATTTATGGTTCATTTTTCAGCAAAGTAAAGGTGTAGAGAGCAATACCTTTCTGAGAAGTGAATGCAATGAAAACTTGTGTGCTAAGCACAGTTCTACTTGGTGCATGAACCACTGAAGAAACAAAACTGGGTAGAGCAATTGACACAGGAAGATAGGAAGAGAATGCAAATGACTTTGATAAACAAGAAAAGTGTGCTGAAAATACAAGAAAAACCAGTAGAGACAAATGGAGACAAACCAGTAGATACAAATAGAAAATTCTGCATATATGCAACAAAACCCAAATGCACAGTTATGGGACATGGCAAAGTAGTAGTACACCTGGAGGACCTTGTGATTATTGTTGATCATAAATTAAACATGTGATGCTATAGCAAATAATGCAAAAAGTTTAGCCTAGACCAAGGGCTCCTAAGATTCAAAACAGTTTTACTTTCAAATGCTTTCTTCCACCAAACTTTTTGGATCTCCCTGGGCCAGTTTAGACTCAGGGAGCCCTCTTTTCTCAAATTTTAAGTTACTGGTAGGTATAATAATCATCAATTACTGTTGCAAAACAGTATTTGATGTTCTTGGAGAGGTAAAATGTGCTGCAGTTTAATGGGAACAATTCAGTTTTCTAACCCCTAAGACTTCTGAGGCTTCTAAGGATAAGTTATACAAGCTTTAGGGTACCATGAGGCTTGAGACAGAACAAGAGAGAATAAAAAAGGACAAAGGACAGGAAGGTTATGTGTCCCACCTGCAGGAATTGGTCCTAAACTGGATAGGCAGAATGACAAGGCTTCCAAGTACAACCTAGGCCCTCAGAAACAATTGAGTAGTTAGTTAATCACATTGTAATCCCAAAATCTTCAGGAACACTCTTGCTCTGAAATAAAATGCTGAAATAAGGAAAAAAATAGGGAGATTATATATTTTGTATTTATATTATAAACTTCTGGCTGGATGTGATTCAGATTCCTTTGCCACTTTGTAACTTCTCCTAAGTAAAGTTGGTTGCCTTCACATAAGTGATACCTTCCTTTGTAAACCTACCATCTCCCACATTGTTTTTTCACATGTCTTTTTGCTCTGTATGCATGCACATAGGGGATCTTCTATTTCCCAAATAAACTTACATTTGATTACTAGTCAAGCAGTTTTTAATTAATGGGTTGTGACAGTTAATATATATGGTCTCAGGGCCCTTCTAGACAGGCATATAACCCGAGAATATCAAGACAAATAATCCACAATATCTGCTTTGAACTGTCCACAGTGCCATGTAATCCATTTCAATGTGGATTTTATAAAGCTGTGTGGAAGGGGTCTCAACCTCCTACTTGGGAGTGTGATGTTTTGTCTTGGTTTTTATAAAAAAAAACTTTCGGACTGTGTGGAATTGCACTGAACAATCCCATGTTAGAGGTTTCAGGATGAGAGCTATTTGAGTGTGTCAGGCACTTCCCAACAGGGCTTAAACCAACAACAAAGCGGGTTTAAGAACCCGGCTTCATTGTGGGTTTAAGTCCTCATGCCCAAATAAAAACCCGGGCTTTCTCAGCCGGGGGGGGGGGGTGTGTTCCTCATACCAGCATGGTAACTACCCCAACCCCTCCGCCCATACAAAAATCCTTTAAAAATTTACAAACCTTAATAGGTCACCATGATGCACAGGTGGGGGGGGGGGGGGCTGGGATTGGAAGCAATTTGTCTTTCCCACCTTCTGGTGCATTTCTACACACCAGGAGGGCTGCCTGAGCAGCATCATGGCGACCTGGTAAGGTTTTTAAATTTTTATTTAAGGCTTTGGAGGATGGGTGGGAAGGGCACAGGTGCCATCTCACATCTTTTGGCTCCAGAAACCCAAAAGGTGCAAGATGGGAAGTGGGGATATTGATTGTGTGTATAACCTTTTTTGAACTAGTCATGAGACTACCCATGGGTCAGTCCTCCCAGGGTCCATACCCTACTAAACATGGGCCTACACCCTTGATGAATGTTTATTATTGATTGTATTGAATATATGAATTGTATGCTACTGTTTTGAACATTGTTATGTACCTTAGATATGGTTCTCTCACTAGTGACCCTCATTTTGTCTATTTAAATGCATTTTGATATAATACTGCCTACTATTGCTTATTTGCTACCTTAGTTGTTCTTGTGTTGTATCACAGTGCTGCCCCTTGCTCTTCTAGTAGTCATGAGACTACCCATGGATCAGTCCTCCCAGGGTCCATACCCTACTAGACATGGGCCTTTCAGGAAGACCTCAGTCTAATGGGGTATCTGATTAATTCAGGAAAAAGTAGGGTCTTGAATTAATCCTCTTTTACCTGAGCAGCCATTTGGATGCCTCAGGTAAAAGTCAGACAGGGTCCGCATTTTGGGCTCTGTCTGGAAGTACCCTCAGAAAGATAGAAAAGCAACAGAATGAGATGGAAAAAATTATGTGTGAGAGAGATCCAGATTAGTTCAAAATCTGGATCTTAAGGGAAGATGACTTTCAACTACCTAAAGAATGGATTTTTAAAGAGTTATAGTCCCACCTGTATGTTATTTCCAGTGACTTTATTTTACTCGCTAAAATTTGTTGTTATTATGTGCTTTGAAGTTATTTCTGATTTACAGTGAACCTATCACAAGGGTTTCTGTGATTGAGAATGTGTGACTCAACCAAGATAACTCAGTGGGATCATATGGCTTAGTGAGATTCCAGCCTTGGTGTCCATATTCAAACCACTATGCCATGTTGGCTTTCTTTACTAAAATTATATTTTCCTTATTGCCTTATGTATATGTTGCATAAGGTCATCTTCCTTTTTCAAATATGAAGAGGAGTATGTTTCCTTTTCGGCTTATGAACAGAGACATGATGGAGAGGTAAAGGGTACAGTGTTGTCATTGGCCCTTACTGACGCTTCCAATATTTGTTCCAGGTCTTTGCCTAGCAGAAGGATAATACATCCGGGAGAGCTGGCAGTTAATGCCAGACTGTAAGACAATAGGATTAGAGTTTAATTAAAAAAATAGCCATAGAGGTTACATTTTAAGACAAACTGTTTTTTTAATCTTTTCTTTCCAAGCAGAGTCCAATGAGATCAGCATTATGGAAACCTTATTGTATTGAGTGAAGGGTGATATACAAGTTAGCTACATATTTGGCGTCATTGATTCTTCCTTATAAATTGCAGACATTTGTATTGCACACAATGTATTTGATTTATCAGATGTTCTAAAAAAGGTCATGAAACAAGAGACTATCCTGAGTTATTAAACTGCATATCTGTTCAGTTTATGAAACCACTTGGGCCGGCAAATGACAACTGATATTGGCGGAAAACATTTAAAGTTGCTATTTGCATTTAAATAAGCTTTGAAGTATGGGAAATAAATCCTGATTTTTTCCCCAATACAATACTGTCCTTCTGTGGAATGGTGGTTCTGAAGGACCCAGCCCCTGAAAATGAACAAACAATTATCAAAACAAATCTTATGAAAGCCAAGAGAAACAATCCTGTTTGTCAAACAGATGTGCTTTCCTATGTTTCCAAATAAGACTTTTAGTTCTTTCCCTCCTTCTCATTTCTTGGCTTTTTAAATTTAATGTTTGACCTGTGTGCTCTTAAATTAATGAGGCAGTAATATAAATAAAAATGTACCAACCGGAGGAAGTTAGGAATTGACACAAGTTTCTGTGCCAGGTAACATGTCATGCCCACTGAAATACGTTTTGAACTCGGAAATCTGCCAGCAGTAACTACTCTGGTAGATAAAGTGTGACTGTTATGTGATTTCAGTTTCTGTAAGAACCATCGATTTGGGTGTGTCAAGCTTTCTGGAAGGCCACAGGAGACACAGATGGGTTGAAGGCAAAATCAGAGGCTTCATTCTCAATGACCAAAGAGAATGCTAGTGGAGACAGCTCTCCAAAAACCTGACATACTACAATTGCAATTAGAGAGCATATATATTGCATTTTGACAGCTATCCAAGCCTACCACATTGGCTCCCGATTGGCTCAGAAACTGTCCAGTTAGGATTTGTTCCCTGAGTAGTCCAGGACTCTGTCTGATGTCATCCTTGCCTCTATCTGAAGCAAGGAACTTTAATAAACTGTTACTAGATTATTTTGAAGAGTGTGTCCTTTTATTTATCTGCCAGGAAAGGGGTGTGACTGGAAAGAAATACAGTGGGGCAATTGATAATAGGCTTAATATTCTAGCTCAGGACTTACAACGGTGTAAGAGCAGATAAGCAATGGGTGCTTTAAGAGAATGACCATCTCAATGAGTGATGCAAGGAATGTCTGGCTTGGGGCATTGGAGAGGAAACGTTTCCAATGGTAACCCAGTTTGTATCAGGTGAAACAGGAAAAAGGACACAGGGGGCACTGACTCTCACTCCAAAACCACTCAGTTCATTGTGAACTTATTATAATAATTTTGATAATCATTTCCTGATGTCTGAGGTGTGGTGAGGCAATGTTCCAAGGAAATTCATGCGAGGTTATTACAGGGCAAAATGGAAAAGGCAAGGTGAGCGTGCTATATGTCCCCTTGGAGCCGCGCCTCATAATTCATAATTTTGGGGTCTCATTTCTGGATAACATGACAATAGAGATTGCCCCACTTTCCAAAAGAGAGGAAGACAAGGAATTGGGCAAATGAGATGCTAAGTTACTTGACATTCAAAGCTCTTTGACCAAAGGACATGGCCATAATGTCACTAAAAATTAGGCTAATTTATGGTAATTTTATATACAGTACTTCCTATTCCCCTGGGTTGGAAAGGTTATGTGCCTAACTTTATCTAGCCTAGTGTTGTGTCATCTGATCCTAGAATTTTTAAACTGGTTAGAATTGCACTTTAACACTATAGTCTGATCATTCAGAAGACAGTTATATTTAATATGCATACATCAAGCTGTATGAGATATATCTTTCATGTAATGCCTTTCTGGATGTTTCAGGGAACATTCCACTACAATCATAGAATAAACTGTTTTGATATTTCTTGGTCCTTCTGAACCCAGGTGGATACATTTCAGTTTAAATACAGTATTTGGTCTCCAAGGAGTAGGAAGGCTTTGATCCTTTGCCTTTCTGAACTCTGTCTCACAGTCATATCTCCGTGGAATCATCACCTCACATAATGAAGCAGATTAATTCCTGGGCATTACTGCTTTTTAGGCATGCGTGATCGATAAAAAAATGTTTCAAAAGTCAAAGGGTGCTGGCATTACGGATCTATAATATGGTTACTGAAAATTGTGTTACTATAATGAGAGCAACAATATTTCATTACTTTTACATTGTAGTAATTGCACATAATTACTATAATTGGGGAAAATTCAGGGCTCCTTTCTACTTTATTTCTACAGCTGTTGGGGTGAAACTTGCTACAAAGGTAGAACACATTTACCACTCTTTGCCCATCAAGTTTCAGAATGTTTCACTTATCCACAAATTTCTGGGGAATTTTCAAACATTTTATAAACATTTTAAAAAGAAAACTACAAGAACCATCTTCTTGAATTTTCTATACAGTGACACAAAATAACAAGGTATCATCTCCCCCAACTGTCAGAAATATTCATATATCTACTAATTTAAGGGAAGCTTTTAAAAGTTTTAACAAAAACTTTTTTTAAAAAAAGAAGCCACAACAGGTATCTCATTGACTGTCTCTCATATTAACTAATAGAAACCAATATTTTAAAAATCCACATTTTCATAGAATCCTAGATTTGGAGGGGACCCCCAAGGCCCATCTAGCCCAATTCCTTTCTTCCAGGCAGAAGTGCATCATCAAAACTCTGCTGACAGATGGCCGTCCAGCATCTGAGTTTAAACTAATTAAAATGCTTTCCTTATTGAGTTGGAAAGGACCCCCAAGGGCCATCGATTTAGGGATTTCTTCCCAGCACAGCACTGATTAAAATAAATAAAATTATTATTATTATTATTACTATTACTATTTACTAAAAGTATTAGTCAGTCCTTCTCTTTGCAGATTCAATCATTGGAAACTCTGGCTGGCTGCTGCTATGGAGGGATTGAGGCTTTCTGGTGCGAGCTGAATTCAGGGAAATGTCATTTAGGGAAAGGCCTTTTGCATTCTCTGCCATAGGGCTCTTCTATCTCTGACATCTTCCCCAACTACATTTCCCAGAGTTCTGTGTTTTCTTTCCCAGCAAACTTTGCTTTCTCCCTGCTTTTTGTCTTCTAATGGCGAAAAGCCATTAATTTAAAGAGGAATGGGAGGCCTTTTTGACTGCTTGCCATGAATATGAAACTGAGTTTTGGAGGCTTCTGAGCATTACAAATTAAAACAAAACAAAAAAACTAAGTTCTTATTATTAAGTTTTAGGCACAGGCCATGCCCACATATTGGATATCACTTCAGAAGTACAGATTTAACAAATTTTAATACGACTTACAAAAGTTCTGAAAATTTTACACAAGCCTACTACTTTTACTGAAAAATTGGCACCAGAGACAAAAACAAAAGAGAAAGAATAGGGATACCCTCCCACACATCGCAGACACATGCATGCATACCCCAACATGTTTCAGCAAACTTCTTTTAAAACAAAAAAAACAACCAACTTAACAATATTTATTTATTTATTAATTTCGGCAGTTTACCCCGCTCTTCTCAACCCCCGGAGGGGGACTCAGAGCGGCTTCCAAAAGGCACAATTCAATGCCCTCATAACAACACAGTATAAAAACAGTATAAAAACCCTCAAACACTGACACTAAAATACATTAAAATACAATTACAGTCATACAACCTATGTATTCACCTATGTTAAAACAGTGTTCTGTCCATAAAAGCATTGAGCCCTATTCACCAGCTTTCCATTAAAAACTAGTCTAAAGTGCTGTCCTGTGCTACTATGCGAATGTCTGGTCCCACATCCAAGCCTTCACTTTTTTCCTAAATGTCAGGAGGGATGGAATTGATTGTATGTCACTAGGCAGCGCATTCCACAGACGAGGAGCCACCACCGAGAAGGCCCTCTCCCTCGTCCCCACCAGCCGCACCTGAGAAGCCGACGGGAGCGAGAGCAGGGCCTCCCCTTCCTATGTACAATATGAAACAACTAGGTCAGGTAAGTTTTAAGTAAACAGAAACAGTTTATCTGTTCTCTTTTATCTTCGTTTTGCTGTTTGTGCATGCTCAGCAAGGGATCTTGAAGGCAGTTACTGTTTACCTTACCTGTTGTAAGGAGGCATACCCAGCTACTATAGGGTTAGCTAGAATAGAACCCTGCTGTTGCCCATCTTAAATTTCATTCACAGTTTTATGTAGACATGCTGCTATGACTTGGCATCCTTCACTATTTTGCCAACGGTGATGATAAAAATATCCAGAGATACAGAGGATGAGCCAGAAATGGAATAGAGTGGGCAGCTGGACAAAGTCTTTGTAAAAAGGAGGTTCACTGTCAGAGACTTTGTTAACTGGGCTGTGTCTGTAAAAAAAACCTGTCCTGTTCAGATATATATGATCATAGTTGGCAATCCATATTGTAGGAGTTGGGTCTTATGCTGCAAATAGGATATGAGTCAGAAATGTAGATGTGCACGAAACTTGCACTGAAGGTAAAACTACACAGCTAAAGTAATGTATAGTTTGAGTATTAAATTCTAATTACATTTAGGAGGGCATACCTGTTTGTGCTCACTAGTGACTTACCTATCATTTTTACAATAACACCATGTTCACCAAATAGTTCTTGGAAAAATGCCTAGTAACCAAGGGAAGCACAAATATAAAAAGACAAAACACACACAGCTGGAAGCTTCTGTTTCAAGGTATGAATGACTATGAAGGACTATGTTTTGTATAGTTAACATTGTTCTGATAATTGCACATAAACATGAACTCTCTATTTTCTATGGTGCTTTGGCAGTAGTTAATAGTTTACCATTATTCATTTCTTTCAGTCTGAAAAAAAGAGAGTCAAGGCAACAGTTCTACTGTCTGAAATGATTAATGGACTCACTTTGGATATGCAAATCTTCAGATTTTGACTGTGAATTAAGCTACTGTGGCAACCTGTCAAATAATTTGCAAGGTGTTTAAGCAGTTGATGACACCTGTTTCCATTTTGCAGGTCCTTTTCAAGCTTATGCGACTTTGAAAACAAAGCAGTATGAACTGTCGCTCTGAGTGATACTGTTTAATCTGAAAATTAAAGTTACCCTTTGGATCGAAGCTGGCTAATTAGGCTGTTTCCATGGGACAATTTCACATCTTTGAGAACATTTGAGTTATTCAAATTACCCCCCCCCCCCAATAAATAAATAGGGAAACCCACCAAAACTGGAAGTGGCCACTTAATTAAATGTAATTCTTAAATGTGGTTGTACTGGGGTAATAGGAGACTCAAAATGATGCATTGGTTCAGCATTGGACTGTGATCTAGATCAGTGGTTCTCAATCTGTTAGTCCCCATATGTTTTGGCCTTCAACTCCCAGAAATCACAACAGCTGGTAAACTGGTTTGGATTTCTGGGAGTTGTAGGCCTAAACACTTGGGGCCCCACAGGTTGAGAAACACTGATCTAGAGACAAGAATTTGAATTCTCACTCAGCTGTGGTTGATCTTGGGCAAGTCACATAGTTTCAGCCTCAGAGGAAGGCAATAAAAATCCTTTTCTGAACACATGCTGCTGAGAAATCCCTGGGATAGAGTCACTTTATGGTTGCTGGAAGTCAGAAATGATTTGAAGGCTCACAAAAAGAAAACTAAAGTCAATTATTTACCTTTAATGACTTTAACAACTAGATATTTATCCCTGCAAAGATATTCTACCTGACATTGGTCATAACAATGGCTGACAGCAATGGAAGTCCAGAACATCTAGATAGTCCTATAGATTCATTCTTAATGTGTCAAAGAAACAGAGAGTTGGAAGAGATCTCATGGGCCATCCAACCCCTTCAATGCAGGAAAAGCCTTGTCAAAGCACCCCAACAGATGGCCATCCAGCCTCTGTTTAAAAGCCTCGTTGTAATGTTGCCTAATTACTTTAAAAAAGAACTCCAATTTGCAAAGAAATATTGGATTGCTAGAATCACTCAGTATTACCATATGCTGTATAATATAAGCCTTTTGGGGGGCTGAAAAAGCCCCCTTCAGCTTATATTAAAGTTAAGGTATCAGTACCATGGAGTGGACCGGAGGAGGAGGAGTTGTGGTGAAAGCAGTGGTGCCAGGTTTTGCAGCTTCCTCCTCTGCTACACCCCCGTCATGTGTGGGGCACCCTCTACCTTTCGCAGAGTGCCTGTGCCGCTCAAAGGGCTCCCTCCACCTCTCGCAGGGCACACTCTGCCACCCACAGGGCATAATTATGGGCTTGGCCTCATGTTAGCTGCCCCAAGTCCCCTTTGGGGAGATGGTGGTGGAGTTTAAATAAAGTTTATTATTATTTATTATATGACACTTTACCTCAGCTGGTTTTTTAGCTCATTGTACAATGTTTAGTATTGTCTTTTGTTTAAAATTGTAAGGGTTTGTTTTGTTTATATAGGCATTGAATGTTTGCTTGTTACTATGTTGGAAGCTGTTCTAAGTCCCCATGGGGAGATAGGACAGGGTACAATTAAATCGTTGTTTTTGTTGTTACCATATTGTTTTTGTTGACTCTCCTTTTCCACTTACAGAGTTAGTTTATTGTTTTTCTTTGAAATATGGTAAATATTCAAAAAGATTTAACCTACTGATGCCTCAACGAATGTAATGTTATTAGTATCTATTTTTATTTTGAAATTTACTAGTAGCTGCTGCATTTTCAACCCTCGGCTTATACTTGAGTCAATGTGTTTCCTCAGTTTTTGTGGTAAAATTAGGTGCCTTGGCTTATATTTGGGTCAGCTTATACTCGAGTGTATACGGTATATAAAAACCTAAAAATGCAAAAAATTTATTCATCACACAATGGCTCCATCATGTACACTGCCATATAACACAGCTTCAGAATGCAGGTTAACTGCATTGAACTGATTATAGGACTCATATAATGCAGTTCAATACATTTAATCCAGTTCAATGCATTCAATATGAGTAGACTCATATAATCCAGTTCAATGAATTTCAGTCTGCATTATATGGCAGTGTAGATGCCTGCATGAAACCCTGGAATGAAAACAAATCCTCACCTACAGGCAAACTCAAACTGAATCCTCATTTATTCTGTGACAATGATTCTTCATCAACGTTTGTGAGACAGGACAACCAAAATAGCTACTGCTGTTAAAAATAAGAGAAGAAAAGGAAATGTTTCTTCTTCTTAATCCTTGATGTAAAGCAGGTCTTGCTAAACTGCAACTCGTAGTATTCCATTGCCCCTTGCTTTACTTGCTAGGGCTGCTGGAAGTTTCAGATTAGCAATCTGTGTGGTATCACACTTTATCCATTCCTAAATCCAAGAAGCCTTGCTGCTGAGTAACTGGGTCTAAAAGTGTGGTTTTAATTAAACAAAAAGAGTTTTAAGACATTTTTATTGCTGAGAATTTATTTACCTCTTTGCACTTTCCCCAAGCTGACTGAAGTGAATGATCTAAAATAAAAGATTTTTATGGTTCAATTTAAAGCAAAGCCTTGGATTGAAGTATATTCACGTTATGCCACAGTTTTCCTGTTCTCTTGGTGAGCTCAGCAATATGTTCCTATCCAAATGCCGTGAGAGCCAGAATAATAAGTTCTCAAATAAGATTCAAACAGCTTGGATTTCCCTTTGTATGTCAATGTCCCAAGTTGTAGGGGAGTAAAACTGTGGAGCTGGAGGGAGCAGGTGGTCCTTGGCCCAGCAGCAAATGAGCTTTGGATCTGAAGAGAACAATGTGAGTTAAAGCAATTAATTTTCCATTGGCAGTGTTCTGTTCTTCCTACTAATCACAGCTGTTTAAGGGTTGTTCTGAAGAAGGGGGAAAGAAAAAGAGGAATGATGTCCTGCAGAGCAGACAGCTTCAATACTATTTTAAAAAATCCACTGAGCCTATAAGTAAAGGATCCTGTTAATGGAAGTGATTTAAATTCTAGTGCCAAGGGCACATTCACTTCCTTTAATATGCATTTTAATGAAGGACTCAAAGACAACTTCCATATCTGCCTGTCAAGGTAATGCTTTGTCAAAACGATGAACCAAGTTTCTCTTTTTGTTTTCTTTCTACCTGTTTTTTCTAATATTACATGCAGTAAAATATGCTAGCATTGACCTATGGTAAACTCAGGGTAACCGGTCACTTTCCTGTCACTACGGTAGTGAAGACACCCAATATTGTATTTCAGAAGGTTCTGAATTCTGTATCTCTGTCCCCAGTTGGTTTTGGTAGATTCATCAACCCCACAGAAAGAGGGGTCAGAAACCTACACTGACTAAGTAATGCTGACTCTAGTGCAGGGGTGGGCAATTATTTTTTCCAAGGGGCCACACGAGAGCCAAAAAATATTATGGAGGGCTGCACCTAAAGGCTGAACTACATTCTAATCTACATAATTTATTTATTTATTTACTATATATTACACATCATTAATATTAACATATTAATACAGTGGTTCTCAACCTGTGGGTCCCCAGATGTTTGGCCTTCAACTCCCAGAATTCCTAACAGCTGGTAAACTGGCTGGGGTTTCTGGGAGTTGAAGGCCAAAACATCTGGGGACCCACAGGTTGAGAACCACTGTATTAATATATCAAGAAATATTCATATATTATTAGTATTGATATCATAATTATTATATTTTAGTATATATATATACACATTATAATATATTGAAATGATAATATAATATAACATTATATTATATTATTTATTATATTATTATTATAAACATTTTATTATAAAATAATAAAAACCACTAAAATAAAATGACCTCAGAGTTGGTTGAGGTAGGCAGGATTTCCCTGGGTACTGGTTGTGGGGGGTCGGGAGCAGGTCAGGGTTTTGCCCTCCCTTCTGCTCGAGATCCCCGTGTACAACTGGGGGCCACTGTGTGATACAGAATGCTGGACTAGATGGGCTGAGGTCCGATTCAGCATGGCTCTTCTTATGTTCTTATGTTCTTATGAAATTCAAGAGGACAAGGTGCAAACCAAGATAGAGGCTGACATCCTCAAGAGATGAAGGATCCCAAAATGGAATGGCCCAATGGACCTAGTCCAGAGGATGACAAAGCGGACCCAGCTGCCACTGCAGCAGAGCAGAGCAGAGCAGAGCAGAGCAGAGCAGAGCAGAGCAGAGCAGAGCAGAGAGCAGAGCAGAGCAGAGCAGAGCAGAGCAGAGCAGAGCAGAGCAGAGCAGAGCAGAGCAGAGCAGAGCAGAGCAGAGCAGAGCAGAGCAGAGCAGAGCAGAGCAGAGCAGAGCAGAGCAGAGCAGAGCAGAGCAGAGCAGAGCAGAGCAGAGCAGAGCAGCAGACGATCGGAGGCTGCAGGCCTCCGCCGCTCTGGCCCCCAGCCATTCCCAGCTGATCGCCCTCCCATGGAGTGCCTGCCATCCCGGGAGGCGATCCGAGCATGCAGGGGTAGCAGTTGGCGAGCTGCGGCAGGTGATCACCCTGGTGAACTGGAAGATGAACAAGTCTTCCGGGTCGCCAGGGCGATCAGCTGCCGCAGCTCGCTGACTGCTCCCGCTGCAGGCCCAGATCGCCTCCCGGGATGGCAGGCACTTCAAAGCTGGCGCTCTTCCAATTGTTTTCTGGAGTGGCGGGCTGTCTGCCGATGCAGGCCCCACAGCCCATGATGGCGGCAGAGGCACCCCTTCCTTTTGGCCACGCCCCCAATGCCCTTCTCCCCGGGCCGGACAGAATCAGCTGCTGGGCCACATCCGGCCCGCAGGCTGTAGGTTGCCCAGGTCTGCTCTAGTGTGTATTTTGATGAGAGATTACTACTGCCTACAGGCTGTTAGGAATTGTTGGAGTAGAAGCCCATAACATCTGGAGGACTAAAGTTTGCCCATGACTGTGCTAGAGTCTATATTTCAGAGCAAGTCACTGGCAAAACTACCCCCTAACTATTCCTTGCCTATGAATGCCCTATGAAGTTCATACAGTCACCATAAGATGACTGAAAGATACATTCATGGAATATTAAAAAGTGGTAATATGCACTGTAATGCAATTGCAAAATGAAGATCAGGACTATTTGCCTGTTATTTGGTTCAACTTTTCTTTTGTCCTATCTTAAGGCAAACTTGAGTAAGTATCATTCCACTTCTTCACATGCATTAAATTCTACTGAGCCACCCACATAAGAAATGGCACCCTACTGTGTTCATCACATGATGTAGGCTCCAAATGTAGGGAAGAGATATCTTAGCATTTTTAAAGTGTTTTAAGGGGTTATATTTTCAGATCTTTCTAAGCTGGTTGGCAAGTGACTTTCTTGTAAATTATCCACCTAGAGATCAGCAAAAAAGATCAATTCTGTCATGTGATGGTATTCTCCCTGTTCTCTGTTTTAAAATGAAATGGTTACGCAATTTGTGGGAGGAACCAAAATGCTCTTATGAGAAAAAGCTCTGCCATTACCTTTTGCTCAAGGAGGGGGAGAGGGGGGTGACTGGCCTGGTGTCGGAAGGAAGGGGGGCCATTGGCTTCATCTCCTGGAGAGTGAAATCCCATTTATTTCCCTTCTTTCTCCTTTCTTTTGTTCTTCCTCCTTTCTTCCCCTCTTTTCCTTTTATTCTCTCCTTTTCCCCTTCACTCTCTTCCTTTTCATTCCCTTCTTTTCCCCTATCATTTCTTTCTTGTTTCTTTTCTTTTCCTCTTATCTCCCCTCTTTCCTTGCCCTCTTTCCCATTTCCTTTCCCCTTCCTTTCCTTCTTCCCATTCCTTCTCTTCTTCCTTATCCCCAATCTTTCCATTCTTTCCCCTTCCATATCTTTCTTCATCTTTCCTTTCTTTTCTCCCTACTTTGCTTCTTTCTACTTTCCTTCCCTCCTTTCCCCCTTTTTTCTAATTTCCTTCCTTTCCTTTCCTCCTTCCCCCTTCTTTATCATTTTCCTCCTTACTTTCAACCTGTAACGCCCTCTACATTGGCCTACCTCTGTCTATGACCCGGAAACTTCAGCTTGTCCAGAACACTGCTGCCTGACTTCTCACTGAGTGTCGCCCTCCAGGACACTTGGAAACCTCCCTTGATAAACCACACGTTCAGCTGAGGTACAACAGGTTTATTTAGAATAACTGATTCTAGGAAAGAGGCTAGAAGTCAGCTAAGATGCCTTTAAAGTGGCACCGGTAAATAGCAGCACTGTTCAATGGTAGCAGCAAGTTGAATATAGTCCCGTGGCAACCAGGGATCAAGCAGGATACAAAAGGCAAAGTCTTTCTGTAGCAATCAGGAACAAAGCGGCAAGGCAAACAGAGGCCAAAGCGGGCTAGATCCAAAGCAACCAGCGAGCTGCCAGGTAAAGTCTTGAGCAGGAAGGCCGCAAGGCCCGGTCAGGAATCCATGATCAGGGGATGCAATAGTTGGCTCGAGATGAGCTGCCTTTCCAAGACCAAACGGTTATAGTGTCCAAACCCTTTGATCTATCGATGTGACTGCGTCGAACATCATGGTTCTCATGATGGGCTGCAGCTGCTGTTTAGGTAAACGTCAGAGGCAAAGTATGTGCTCCCAATTAGTGCCCACATCTGTGAAGAGGAGGCATTGGAGCTCCTGTCCCAAGCGCTTCTGCCTATCACTAGAAATAACAGCCGCGGCCTTGAATGTTTGAACCGGTTTGCATAGTGCTGAGTTCACTTGGGAAAGGCAGACAGACTTAGAGGATTTTTGGATGCCAACATGGCTGCAGTGTGGTTCTGGGAAAACTGAGGCCTGGAGCCTGACACTGGGGCTCCAGTGAGATGTCATATTATTCCTATTCTGCAGCAGCTTCATTGGCTGCCTATTGAGCACCAGATCACATTCAAAGTGATGGTACTAACCTTCAAGGCCTTGTATGGTCTAGGGCCGGTGTATCTGAAGGACCATCTCACCCCCTACCAACCCCAGAGACCACTCCGTTCAGAAGATCTAAACCTACTGGAAGTGCCTAGCTTTAAAGCCGTTCGCCTAACATCGACAAGGCGCAGAGCTTTCTCTATTGTGGTGCCATCTCTCTGGAATACCTTGCCAAGTGAAGTTCATGCCTTGCGAGACCTATCGGCGTTTCACAGGGCTTATAACGCGCATCTGTTTCAGTTAGCATTCGAACTTTGAATTTTAATCTGGTACTAATTAATGTTAAGTTGTTTTTATGGTGTTTCCATTCTGTGTTTCTATACTGTATTGTGAGCCGCTCCGAGCCCTCGGGGAGTGGTGGCATACAAGATCGAATAATAAATAAATAAACAAACCTTTCTTCCCTTCTTTCTCCTTCTTTTCCTTACTTCCTCTTCCATCTCTTCTATCTCCTTTTCTTCCCTCCTTCTCCCTTTCCATCCCATACTTTCCACTTTATTTCTCCTTTCCCTCCACCTTTCTTCCCTTCCCTTCTTTTACCTTCTTACTTCTCTTCTTTCTCCCTTTCCCTTTTTCTTTGTCTCCCTCATCTTTCCCTCTTGTCCCTTATTTTCCTCTTTCCATATCATTCTTTACCCCATGCATCTTTTCCTCCCCTTTCCCTTTCATCTTTTTCCTTTCCTTTCTATTTCTCCTTTCCCTCTTTCAATCCTTCTGTCATCATTCCCTCCCCTATTTTATTCCCCTCCCCTCCCTTCTTTCTTCAATACCATCCCTTATTCCTTTTACCCCCTCTTTCTCTCATCAATCCCTTCTTTCATCCTTGTAACCCTTCCCACATCCTTCTATCTGGATGGATCCCACAACAGTGCAATTCAAGGCCTTCTCTTGTGTTTTATTTTAAAATTCTGCACATTGCTTCACTTGAGCCTTTCCATTGTCATTTTGTGCATCTGTGAGCTTTGGTTGCTATACAGAAAAAGAGCTGAGGTTTGAAAGGAATTTCAGGAGCTGAATTCAGAACAGGGAAGGAAAGAGGGGGTCAAATGGAGGCTTATTGGGTCCCACCTAACTGAGTGAGGACATAGTTCCTTGGAACAGCTTCCACTAAACTGAAAGTGATTAGGAGCAGGGGCGGGTTCCTTTCCTAGACAGACCCCTCTTTCCCAAGAAAGGCACTGAATTTTAATTAAACTCTTGAAATGTTTCAAAGCTTTAGGTCCCTCTCTTCCTTCTTCACATCCACTTTAACTGCCAGGAGCTGCACTGGGTGAAACAGATCTGTTCTGCTGGTGATTCCTGTCCTGATTCATATGGATTCTAGTCCTTTCTTACAAATGCTTGCCTGACTAACAAACAAACAGGATCATGAGTACAATTGATTTCTGCTGGTAGGCATAGCTCTTGGTTGTTAATTTAGTTTGGGGAACTAGGGCAGGTAAGTATATGAGTGCATCTATACTGTCGAATTACAGCAGTTTGATACCACTTCAACTACCAAGGTTCGATGCTATGGACTGATGGATTTTAAATATTTGTAATGGTACATCACTTTCCATAATCACAACTTTCTTTTACTGACAGCAATTCTCTTCAGATTCCTTTTCCACAAATAAAACAGGGGGCAGTGAGTGGGGACAAATCTCAGCTGGGTGATGGCAAATCAAAGGAGGACTCCTGAGTAAAATGGATAGATTCAAAAGTGTGTGATAAAGATAGGAAAATCATTCATTTAATTTCAAAACAGCGTATCTCTAAGCTGAATGGTAAACCTACTCTCCCAAACACTTGATCCGTAGTGGGATGAAGTCTATTGACTCTGCCCTGATATAAGATAGCTGGATTGCCAGATATGATTTCTAATGGAAGAAAAGCTCTTTTTGAATCTACTTGTGCTGGCTAAGTATTGGTCAGAGTGTAGATCCTAATGGGGTGCAGAATCGACTCCATGCACAATTTATATTCAGCTTAAAGGTTTTCTTGCTTTTATGTCACCTGATATCTATATTCAGAAATTTTCACTATAACATCTTATGACTACTGATACTTGACATTTAAATGCAGTGTTTCTCTTCATTTCCTGTTTTTGGCTTCTACAGATTCACCTGCTTCAAATATATTCAGTAATATGCATTATAATGCAATTGCAATCTTTGTACGGCTTAAATCTATTTTATTTTAATCGCTTCTGGTGCTCTTGTGGAGAAGAAAGTATTACGTAAATACTTTAAACAAACAAATAAACTAACAAACCAACACATATTGCTTTTCTTCTCAAAAGGCAGACATAAATCTAAACAAGTAGGCCTTAATCCAGTGCTTAGTCCCAAATAGAGTGGACCCACTGAAACAGTTCATTTTACATATGTATTGTTGACTTACTATTCAGGAGTTGACTCAATTCTAGTTGGGACTAACCATCAGATTTAGAGCATAATACCCTTGGCATACAGTATGTTTCAGCCCATGCATTAAAAGCCATTTGAATCCAGCTTCCAGGTACAATTGACCAGGGAACTATCTCTGTGAAGGCAAATTCATTATATGAGTAGAGCTGTGGTCCCCAATCTTTTTTGACCAGGGACCACTTAACCAGGGACCACTTTGATCAGGGATCACTTTGATCAGGGACTACTTGACCAGGAACCACTTTGACCAGGGACCACTTTCCAACATTGGTACCAAAATGGTTACGAATCAGTTTTTGGTCAACTTTAGATTTGGTTTGGGGTACTAATTCAGAAAATTGCATTGGCTCTAGTTTCACATCAGCTCTAGTTTCTGAAACACAACATATGCCATGGTCAGCAACAGGGAAGGAGTGTCAAGTGGCATAAAAGGAGTGGAAATAAATAAAATAAAATATATAATAAAGAGGAAGGAGGCTCATGGACTAGATTTTCGTCCTCATGACCCAGTGATGGCCCGTGGCCTGCAGATTAAGAACCACTGGAGTAGAGCAACAGGGAATGCTCTAAATTACTGTTAGTGAGATGTGATGTTCTTGTGTTTCTCGAAAAGGCATGAGTATTCTATATCGATACATCTCCTAAAGTCTAATTTAGTGACCTTTTCTAACAAGTATAATATTAGTTCTCTAACAGTTTCTTCCAATTGTTCATTCTGTATTAATTTTGCATTTCATGCCAAGTATTGATGTTCTTAGCAAATCTTACAGGCCTGGAATCTCTTTATAGCATTTGAGTTATCGGCAGAAAAATCTACTTCTCCAGAATATGCTCATGTTGAGAAAGTCAGAAAAAATTATGTAGAGATGGTATAAATAACTAATTTTGACAGAATACAAAATTGCAGCTACAGCATTTATTTGAGGTAAAATCTGTTTTCAATGTAACTTGTACCCCCTGAGTGATACCAGGCAAGGATTGAGAGAAAAAAAACCTTTTTGGGGAGGGAGGAGGGCTGTAAAATAGATAGACATAAGTGGAAGATAAAGGTGGAATATGCAAGGATAAGAACAGTAAGAAAAGAGTATTTGATCTGTATTTTTGAAATCGTGATGGATTGTGATATTATTCTACGTGTATCTGCAATAAAACATATTTAAAAGGCAGAGAGAAAGAGAGAGAGAGAGAGAGAGAGAGAGAGAGAGAGAGAGAGAGAGAAAAAACCTGGGATGACTTTTGTTTTGTTTTAAGGTGCTGGCTAAAAACCACATATTAAAATGTTGTGAGGAAAAGTGTCATTTGAGAACATGAAGAATTATTGCTAATGGTCACCATTATTTTCCTAAGTGTTCTGATTGTATTTCCTAAATATGTGTTTCTTTGTTTTAATAGAATTTAGGTGTAACTGCATTTAGAAGCCATTCTAATCTCTTACTGTATCTCTGTCTCATTTTTGGTATTATTGTGACTGTCAGTTCAACCCTTATATGCTGATATGTCTGGTACATAATAAGCTTGAATAAAGTGATGTTTAACTTAACATAAATGACAGTTCACAGAACATATTATATATTTCATACAGAACAACTATTTATAGAACATGCACAAACACATAGTTCAGATTACATTATTGGCTGGTCAATGGATATGCCTTATAATAATAAGAACATTCTGAATTATTTGGTTATATGTTTTTATAATTAAGAAACATTTTTTATTCTGAAAACAATTGCATCATCCAGGTGGGGATTCCCTCTGGCAGGGAGGAGATGACAGGGGATTGGTCCGAGAGGGCCTATTAGTTTATTTGTAGCAGACTTTATGCATGACATCAGATAGATTAGAATCTAATTTCCCACAGCACACCTGATGATCTCTCATGGCAAACTAGTGTGCCGCGGCACACTGGTTGGGAAACACTGCCTTATCTGATAAAGCCAAGCAATATTTGTTCAGCCAAGTATCTCATTTGGGCTGAAAGATTACTTACCACAGAAACAGAAGCTCCGGGTTTATCCTTAAGTCCCTTTGGGGAGAGAGGGTTGGTTAAAAATAAAAGTGGTGGTGGTGGTGATGATGATGATGATGATTATTTAGGATATGTACATTTACAGATTCCTTTTATTCCATGTCCGAAGCTTGATTAAAAGACATAATTACCTTTTGTTCGTGGGACCCCCTCGCCTTTGTTTTCCAAAGACATTTCCCAACACCTGAAGCTGGACAATTAAGTCACCATGAAACTCATTTCCTCTTTCCAAACATGGACACGGATCTTTCAGAGCTCATCCCCTCCCCAGAGGGATGCCTCTCACAACTATCTTGATTATCACCTTGCCAGGCAAAGCCAGGGGTCAGCACAGCCTCCCCTATTCCAGGAAATGTCTCTGCAGGGTGTCTGAAACATGAAGACCTCTAAGACTCATCTTGGCATAAATCATATATACACATATAGGTATAGGTATAACATTAAAGCAGGGTGTCTGAAACATGGTCCACTGCCAGTATCCTTCTTCTCTGAAGACCTTTTAAGACTCATCTTGGCATAAATTCATATATACACATATATTGCACTGTTAACAAACACTTACAAATGTGTCTATTTTAATTAATGGGGTTTTTTTCTTTAAAAAAAGTTACAAATTTAATGGTTTTAGTGTATATTTTACCTATATGTGTGGGAAATGAATTGGCAAGTTTAAGCAGTTTAGTAAGGGAGAAGGAATCTTAACTGATGAAAGAATGAAACAAGAATTGATGTGTGTGTGTGTGTATATATACTCTCTCTCTCTCTCTCTCTCTCTCTCTCTCTCTCTCTCTCTATCTCTCTCTCTCTCTATATATATATATATATATGGCTGTTTAAAGAATGACTTAATGCAATCATTTATTAGTTATTATTTTTTTGTATTTGGTATACTCATTTGTCTTTTCACCTGAAATGCTCTGTATTTTGGAGCAGGAATCATATTATATCGTATGCAATCACACAAAGCCAAAATGTCCTCAATTTACCAGATTCTGTTTAAACCTGGAAACTAAGCATGATCAGACTTAGTTAATACTTGGATGGGAAACAGGCTATGAATAACATATGCTATATTTCAGAGGAAGGAATTGGCAAAAACACCTCTGAATATTCCTTGCCTAAGAAAATATTACAAAATTCATACGTAACATGCACACACACACACACACACACATAACCATATGCCACTGAAATCTGATTTCATTTACACCTAATTGAAGCTATGGATTTTCCCTTTAGATTCTGATATATCTAAATGTATATTTCAGAAATAAAACGACTTTTTATTATGTTTCTTTTTTGAACAAAATGGAGATATGATTATGATGATGATACCAAGACATTAACAGATGGTTATGGTTAGCCTAAAGCTTGGTTATTTGAAGGTCAAAAGCATTAAAAAGCAAATATAAAATTACTGGAACATTATACAAGAATATATTTTGTTTAGATTAAAAGAGCACATTGTATCCTTACATATACAGAACAACAGACGTTTCTCCAACATTGTTTGATGGCTTTGGTCTTAATATGTTTTTATCCTTTTTCTCATTAAGGCATAAGAACAAACTTTATTCCTCCCGGGATTTTTCCAAAAGACTTAATATCCCCAAGGAGGCAGCTCTAAACAGCTTATGGCAATACTATATATTTTAAAACAAAATAATAATAGAAACAACACAATACCATTCAGGATTACACGGGGAGTGTGGTTATTTTAAAAACAAAGTATATAGTATAGCCTCTATCTTGTGACTAAGTTCTTCATATGTGCAGATGACTTGTTACATATACCATAAAACAGTGTCAGTATTGACATAAGCTGTCTAAAATTGCATTCGAAACAAATATCCTTTCATCCTTTCTTCTCTCTGCAATCTTGCATTGCCTAAAATGAGTTCTGTAGGCTTTGCTGCTACGCTGGACCAAGTGTTATGTCAGGGTTCTGAAAAAGGATTCCTCATCCTCTTGTTTCCAATATTTAAAAAAGACCTATCCATGGAACTGTACTATTTGATTCCAGCCACTCATTTTAACTTATGAACAACAAACTGTCTGTAGCAGACTTTGTTTCAGTCAAACTACTTTGCCAAGTTGATGTACAGTGGATAGTGCACAAATTCTCATATTATCTTTAGAGATTCATGACTAGTATTGTCTTTGTTTGTTACTACTTTTTCCCTACATGCTTTATCTATATATTTGCAAGTAAATCAATATAGCAAAATCATTACTACACGTCTCCAGTATTTTTGCCTCATAAAAAATAGATGGTCTGAAGCCACCTGGATATTTTTCTGCTTTAAGATTTAGTTTTGATTTAGTTTATTTTTTAGTAAAAAGAATGTGAGTTTTAAAGCAATCAAATGTCGGAGAAATCAAAATAGGAAACTCTTTAGTTCTGACTTAGGGATGATGTCATCTCTTTTTTTATGAAAAACTCTTCCATACATAAGGTGGACACCTACAATATCATTGTTGCTGGGAAGAGCTATATTGATTGAATATGCAGGTTGTAGGCAGGTATTATATTGGTCTCTTTATGATTGGGACCACTATACTCTTAGGACTTCATCAGACAGGGTTTCCCCCCCACCCTTTTAGGACACTGCCAAGTAGTAGCCAGGTGGGGTCCCTTGGAGCCCATCGCATGACACATGTCTACTTCTAGCAGGGCTCCATCCCAGCACTGTCCTTGCTGTGTCTCGGCAGCTTGTGGACAGGCTGCTATGAGAACATGGGTGACCATCTGTGTTCTCGTTGACTAAGAGGACAGTACGAGACAAAGCTGAGGGCAGATGGGAAATGCCATGGAATTATAAGGGGATGATGCTGATTATAAGAGGCTGATAGTTTCTCCCACTGCTCCACAGATTCACCCACTGTTCCCTGGCTTATGGACTTCCATCTGATGAGGTCCATAGTTTCTAGGTGGGGGAAATTCTGTTCCAGTTCATTTTCAACGATGTGCATATTCCCTTGTAATTGGGATGGAAAGAACTTGAGGCTAAAAGCCTAAAATGCAGGAAAAAGCAAAACTAATCAATTTTGCCATTCTAGAAAACCTTGAACCAGATTAAGAGAGTGCTGGTTAGATGGGAATATAAAGCTTTGTCTATTTCGGTCCTGTAAAAAGAAAAAAATCAAAAGTTTTCTTCCCAACATCAACATATTTCAACATTTCAAAGCTTTTGGGTGAGGTGGATGGTGGATTCTGTTGTGTGTCTGCACACAATATTTTTGCATATAAAACATTGCTTCAAATCTCTAATTATCTGCAAAATAATATCCCACAGCCACTGTCCATTTTCTCAATGAGAAATCTTGAGTTGGGAACCCCTTTCACAGTGAAGGTAAGAAACTTAGGAAATTCCCAGTTATTAATACTTGTTCAACTTTAGAAATTTCTCTGACTTCTTGGGTATTAAGAAATGGACCTTCACAATATGATGTTTTGAGTGTGGTCTTAGAAGAAGGCACAAGATACAACAGAGAGATTTGAAATGAGATTTGCAGTGTTTCACTTGACTGGGTCACAGAATTATTACCAACTGAAACATCAAACTTAAGTTTGAGGGTTCACTTATGACACCAAGTCAGACACACTGGAGCAAACGCTGCCCCTTTTGTGACATTGTCTATATACAGGAAAGTAGGAAACGGGAAATAAATGATGCCCTAGAGTAAAATGTAGACTTTCCAAAGCCTTAACTGAATGGTACATTACAATTAGTGTCACTGCTTATCCCCACAACTCTCCAGTGTTGCAGAATATCTCATTGGAGAAAGGGATGAAAGAGAAAGAAATCCAATAGAGGTTAGTAGCATTGAATAAAATCCCTTTCTACATAGGTAGAAGCAAGTATATATAGAATAGGCATTGATTTCAAGGGGACATATGGGAATAAAAGGATAAGCTTTTCAGTTACAATCTCTCAATCGCTGCGTGAAGCTGGTATGGAACTCCTGCTAGTATCATGGCTCATCAAATGCCCCCCAGTCTACCTTGATGGAATATGTGTCAATGACATTAATAATAATGAAGCTGTTTTGCTTATGAAACCAAGGCCATGGTGGACACCCAATCTACCTTCAGAGGCAAGCAATGCAATCATCCTTGTACAGATTGTACACCACCATGCCTATAAATTCTTATAAAAACTGTTTGAGGCAAATGGATCTCTGATAGAGGCATAGGAAATCTGCAGTGTCTCTATAGCTAACTAGTGAAGTTACACTTTAACAGTATCAAATAGGACCATTTTTATTTTTAAAAATATTTTGTTAGTGATGATATAGGTCTTTGTATGTATGTTAATTGAAGGAAGAAAGTAATAAGAGGAATTCTTTGAAAAATTCTTTTTAGACAGAAAGGCTATTTTAAAATTGTATTTGCCCTAAAATCAAGGGTTTTTTTTAAAGAAATGTTTAGTTTCAGAAAATCTTTTTAATTAGTAAACTAAATCAACATTGCATTTGTTCTCTTTGTCCTAGAGAGAACAAATTAATCAAATCTTCAAATAAGAAAATCTGTCAAAATTAAACCTGAAATGGAGAGTCAACTTGTAAATGTTTGTATGATCTACAGGTACTTGAAATGTTTAGCCCACAACAAGCTATGACAGGTAGTCAAATAAATAAATGCTGAACTATCAAAGCAGTTGAGGGAATTGAAACAGGATAGACTCTTGGAGATGAACTGTCACTTGGACTACATCATCATTTTAATTTATACCTTGCCTTTGTCCCAGGTTGGATTAGAGAGAGAAGGGAGAAGCCACTCATGTGATCTATCTATCAGAATTTTGTTTGCACAGTAATAATAGTTGCATCAGCCATATCTTCAGGTATGTTTGCGTGTCTGCACTATTTTTTGTCTGCCCTCACTTCTGTACCATACTTCTTTACTACCTTAAAATAGGTCTCTCATTTCACAGACCTACAATTGGTCTTCCTTCATGCTAGGAATGGAAGCTAACTTAGATTTACAGACGTATGATGAGTGGTGAGATTCCTTAACAATGCTTACTTTTATATGCAAAGAAAAAAAAATCAGCCTTAAGGTGGTTGGAAGCCTCACCCCTAGATCCCTCATAAAAAGTTGCCCTGCAGAAAAACATACCCACATAAATGGATCAGGTCAATACCCACAAAAGGTGGGCTATGATAATCAGTCACCTCATTACTAAACCACTCAAGCAGCAATGAGTTCAACTGGAACCAAGCTTTTGACTAGTGAAGTAACTCAGTACAAGAAGCAAATATGGAATATGTGCAATTGACATTTGAAATGGCCCAGTCTATGTATTGGATCACGTGAATTTAATGTTTTTATTAGGTGTTTTAATTCTTATATTTCATGTTTTAAATGTATTTTATTGTATCTTATGCTGAATAGTCCCATGATTTTATACTTCGTTATGGTGTTGATTGTAATTTAATGTATGTTTGTAAGGCATTGAATTTTGCCACTACTTCTGTGTAAACTGCTTTGATTCCCTTAGGGTTGTGAAAAATGATATATAAATATTCTAAATAAATAAGTAATAAATAAACTCTCTATTTTATATGGCCACCATCTTCCTTATTCCCATCTGAAAGAGGGACATCATCCAATGACAACGTTTTGAACAAAATGCCTGTGTATTGAACTAACTAGCCTTGCTCTATTTCTATAAATTGTTTTTCTGACTCACCTGTTTTGTTTTCTAGGCTTCACTGATCTTGTCCTGGACTTCTAGCCTTTGTACTACATTGAACCAAATGATAATTATTAGTCTCAAAATGCTCAAGTAACTCTGAGGCTAAAACACTCGAGAGTTTCCAAATAATTTTCCCTCAGAAAAACATTCAAAATATCTGGATCTTACAAGTTTTGCTATGAATTATTACCCTTCCCACATTAGATCTAGAAAGTTCAACTCCACTTAAGATCACAGTCAGTTGTGTTAGGGAAGAAAAACAGTTGGCTGATATTTCAAAAGATGTTTCAGTGGATAGTTTTTATTAAGTCTATTTCAATACATTAATCCTTGGGCTAGATCTCAATTCACTACATGGAATGGACATTGCTTGGTTTTACTCCCAACATTCCCTTGGGTCCAGGGGCTTTTGCTAACAAACCCCAGGATGTTGTCAATAAGCCTAAGGATTAAACAGCTTCTTGATATGTACGTTCCAGTGCATCCCCCCCAAAAAACAGAATACCCAAGGGCCCTGGCTTCACCCTAATCAAAAAAGGGAGAATACAGATTGTTCTGATCAGAGCTGCAAGCGTCTTGAAGGCTAATCCAAAATTAATTAGATCTGGGCTGCATAAAATTCATTTGGATTTGTAAACATAGTGACAGGAGTATACGGATTATTCAGATGGAGGAAGGATAAGGTAACTAATTTGTAGGTCGATAATGCTTTAATAATATCACAATGTGCTCCTTTGTCTTAATAATTGCCAAAAAATAAGGACTATTTTAGTTTGTGCATGTTTGTGTGTGAGAGAGGTGGACTAAAGAGAGTAAAGGAGGAGAGAAAGTGTGTGTGAGAGAATACAAGTGTTGAATATGAAGAAGCTTAAAAAGGGTAATGCAAAAAGAGAAGAGTTTACCAATACCAGAATGAAAAAAACTGAATGTGCATTCATGGACTATGCATATTACTATGACAGACGTTCTACTGAACAGAATATAATCTATTCCTCCAGTCTTTTGAGTTGGCATCACAGGACATCTGCAAGGGGCATAATTCCCAGCAGAGCCATGGCTAAACACCACTCCTGTGGCCTTGATGCAGCTTTTATTTCACCACCTGCTCATATTGTCTCTCCCTTTGCTTCACAGGGAGAGTCCCAACAAAAAAAACAAGCAATGAAAGTAAGCAGAAAAATTAGCAGCTGCCAGGATCTTGTCAGATTATCATCCTTTTATGGAAAGGAAGAGTGTCTTTGTAGGAATAAGTAAACATTCCAGGGACAGCATCTTGTGCATATCCACTCATTTTTGAATGAAGAATTATTGTAAGATGTTATCTCAGTGTAGGGCCGAGAAGTTTTCTTTCAAATGGGGCACATGAGTTTTACTGATATTGGAAAGTGTAAAATTACTATTGTTGATTGGTGGCTTTGTATATCAATAACTATGTTACAATGAGTACACTTTGGAAATAGTAATAATAGAACAATCCCATGAACATGTTCTGCTATGCAAAAAATTACACCCAACTGTGAAAAGTAATGTATGTACATTGATCCCTTTGTATAAATCCGGGCCCCCTTGATGGATTGTCATCTTGTCATGGTGAGGGGACTTGTTTACTTTCACTGACCCACTGGTGGTGCAGTAGGTTACTTTGAAAGTAAATGGTTCTACACTGGGAACTTTGGTTTTGCACCAGAAATGGTTACCAGAAAACACTGCTCCCTCTTTTCCCTGCTCCTAATGCCAAGACTACATTAATTTATACACTATGGCAGCCTTTGGCTTTGCTTTCAGTTTTTCTTCCTTGCACTGAATATGAAACTGAGTTTAGGAGCCTTCCGAGATATACACAACTAAAATGAAAAAGTATGGGATAAGTTTCGATTATTAAATTTTTGACGCAGGCCACAACCACATATTGGAATTCAAATGTAACAAGTTTGAACCGAATTATGAGGACTAATGAAAAAGTGCACACTTCTATCATCTACCCATAGAATATCCTGAAAATGTTGAGGAACATAATTGAATAAAATGAAGACCTCCATCATTACAGACTAAAATGGAATAAAATGAAGACCTCTATCATTACAGACTAAAAAACATCAAGACTGGTTTGATGAGAATGATAACGAGATCCAGCAGTTAATCAATGAGAAAAGGAAAACCTTCCAAATATGGCAAAGAGACACCAGCTGTGCTGCTAAGAAATGATCTGTGCTAGTGCAGACACTGAGGTCCAAAGAAGAACCAGAGAAGTCAAGAACATTTGGTGAACAAAAAAAGGATGAAGAAACCCAACCCTTAGCAGATGTCCATGATGCACATGGATTCTTTAAAGCCACAAAGGTCATTTATGGCCCAACAAATCATGGCGCACACCCCCTACCTTCATCAGATGGAACTGAACTTCTGAAGAACGAAAAATCAACTGTACTATGTTGGAAAGAGAACTACCATAATCTCCTGAACTACAGTTCCACTGTGGCCGAAGAGGTTCTTTAACAAATCCCGCAACAACAAACTAGGGGTGAGCTTGCATCACTGCCTAGTTTGGAGAAAGTCAGCAAAACCATCAGCCAATTAAAAAAATAATGAAGTCCATGGACCTGATGGGATCCCGGCTGAAATCTTTAAAGAGGGTAGCCCTGAGCTGACACAACACCTCCACCAGCTCACTGAAAAAGTGTGGGCAACTGAGAAAATCCTAGCAGACTTCAGGGACACCACCATCATCACTCTTTTCAAAAGGGGGGGGGGGAGAACAGACGGTGAAAACTATTGAGATATCCCTCTTTTTACCTCTACAGGGAAATTTCTTGAAAGAATCCTTGCAAACCACCTTCTACCTATTTCAGAAGACATCCTCCCTGAATCCCAGAATGGCTTCTGCCCCTCCAGAGGGACAGTGGGCATGATCTTCACTAACACAGTCTCCCAAAACAGTTACTATATTTTCAACTCAAGACTGGAAAATTGAATGTTGATGGACAGAGAAAGATATTTAAAGATGGGCTTTATGCTAATCTTAAAATCTGTGGCATAGACATTGAGAACTGGGAAGCCCTGGCCCTTGAATGTTGTAACTGGAGATCAGCTGTTACCAACAGTGCTGTGAAATTTGAAGAGGCATGAATGGAGTGCAAAAGGGAGAACTGTGTTAAGAGGAATGTTCATCAAGGCTATCCTTGTCTTCCATCTAGAAATAAATCTTCTCAGTGTGAAAGAACATGCAGATCAAGGCTGTATTCTCTACTGTCACTTATCGATCAACTGCCAAGACCCTACATTTAGAAGGCAATCATACTCGGTCATGAGTGATAGCCAATGATGACGAGGATTCATTGGGGGCACTGAGAATCATTCTGTGGAAAGGGAGAAACATCAATGCCACCTCAGGTGCCCTAGCCGCCCTGACCACTCCCACCATTTCTCTGTCCAGGCATTCAAAAAGACACCATGGTAACAGCGCAGATGTTTGTGAAATTGCTGAAATTGCTGAAATTGCTGAAATTCTAGCCAAAATATATAACCTTTCTCTAAGATCAGGCACTGTACCCGAGGACTGGAGGGAGGCAAATGTAACTCCAATCTTCAAGAAAGGATCCAGGGGTGATCCAGGAAATTATAGGCCAGTTAGTCTAACCTCAGTTCCAGGCAAAGTGATGGAAACCATTATTAAAGAAAAAATTACTAAGCACATAGAAGAACAGGCATTGCTGAAGGAAAATCAACATGGTTTCTGCAAAGGCAAATCATGTCTTACTAACTTGTTAGAATTCTTTGAGGGTGTAAATAAACACATAGATAAAGGGGACCCAGTCGATATTGTTTACCTTGACTTTCAAAAGGCTTTTGACAAAGTCCCTCACCAAAGGCTCCTAAATAAGCTCTTCAGCCATGGAATCAGAGGACAGGTCTTGTCCTGGATTGGAACCTGGCTAAACTGTAGGAAACAAAGGGTGGTAATAAATGGACATTTCTCTGGGTGGAAAGAGGTGAGAAGTGGCGTACCCCAAGGTTCAGTTTTGGGTCCGTTACTTTTTAATTTATTCATTAATGACCTGGATGTAGGAGTAAATTCTGAGGTAGCAAAGTTTGCAGACGACACTAAATTGTTCAGGGTAGTTAAAAATGAAACTGATTGTAAAGAGCTCCAGAAAGATCTCTCGAAATTGAGTGAATGGGCAACAAAGTGGCAAATGCATTTTAACCTAAACAAGTGTAAAGTCATGCACATCGGGGCAAAGAACCCCAACTACACCTACCAATTGATGGGGTCAAAGCTTTCCGAGACAAACCAGGACAGGGATCTTGGGGTTTTGGTGGACAGCTCAATGAAGATGTCAACCCAGTGCGCAGCAGCAGTGAAAAAAGCAAATTCTATGCTTGGCATGATCAGGAAGGGAATCGAAAATCGGTCGTCAAATGTTGTATTGCCTCTCTACAAATCTATGGTGAGGCCACATCTGGAGTACTGTGTACAATTCTGGTCACCGCACCTCAAGAAGGATATAACGGAACTGGAAAAGGTACAGAAAAGGGCAACAAGAATGATCCAAGGGATGGAGCAGCTCCCTTACGAAATCAGGTTGCAACGCCTTGGTCTTTTCAGCCTTGAAAGATGGCGTTTAAGAGGTGACTTGATCGAAGTGTATAAAATCATGCATAGGATAGAAAGGGTGAATAGAGAAAAAATATTTTCTCTGTCACACAACACTAGGACTAGGGGGCACTCCCTAAAGCTCCAAGGTAGGAAAGTTAGGACTAATAAAGGGAAATATTTCTTCACCCAGAGGGTCATTGGGTTATGGAACTCACTTCCAGGGGAGGTTGTGACAGCGGTCAGCCTGGACAGCTTCAAGGCAGGATTAGACAGATTCATGGATACCAAGGGAATCAGTAGCTACTGAAATGGACATCCAAGTGCCACCTCTGTGTTGATGGAGGCAGGCAGGATTTTCCCGGGTACTGGTTGTGGGGGTCGGGAGCAGGTGAGGGTTCTGCCCTCCTTTCTGCTAGAGATCCCTGTGTACAACTAGTGGGCCACTGTGTGACACAGAATGCTGGACTAGATGGGCTGAGGCCCGATTCAGCATGGCTCTTCTTATGTTCTTATGTTCTTTTAGGTTCTCCCAGAATGGAATAAGCATTTGCCTTTCACCAATCTATTCAGAGAAGGGGATTGTTTATTTTTATAAGTCCTTTGGTACTATACTTACATTGACCCATGGGTAAGTCTATCCAAGTTCTTTGTGTTAATTTTTTCACTAAGGTTTCTAAACTTATACATGCTTATATCGTGTGCTTCTGCCATTAGCACAATATGTTTTACTGCCTGAGGCAAAGCAGCAAATGGCACCTCTGCCTCTTAATGTACACATGGCCAGTTAAGGCATGCAATGGGACTCAAAATATTCAAGTGCCTCTTTTCTTTCCTGGGAAAAACATTGCCATTGTAAGTTATATAAATTCATTGATCTCTCATGGTACCCCTCCAAGCCTGTTACCTTGGGCAGCACCGCATCCTAGAAAATAGTAGGAGTGACAGGACATTCAAAAAATTTGATCTGCCTGTATAATTTATGACAAAAATACTAATATGAAAGTGTCTGGAAAAAATAGACCCTATAAAAAGATAATCTGCCATGAGTAATATTGCACCGTATGTCTTAATTTCTTCAGCAAGTTTCACTTTCAACTTGTTTTACATCATTAATAATTAGTAATGCTCCTATTATTTCCATCCTTAATAATTTTCACAATATTATATTTTATTGTGAAGTAAATGCATCATGCCTTTGAAATATACGTCTGCCAAAAAATGCTGGAATAGGATTTTTTGCCTTCAGATTTCAATTCTAAAGAACAATTAGATGAGAGATTTATCAGTCTATGCAAGCAAGCAAGGACAGTGGTATTTTAAGCGTCTTGGAATATAGACAAAATTTATGTGATATAACTCTTTGAGGGCTGGCTGGATTACACGCTTCCCACTTACTGTGTGTAGAGGATCCAAGCCTGAGAAGAAGATTGCAAACTTGTTATCTGCAGTGCATATCACAGAGTTTCGTCATTGCAGATTACAGCTGTACAATTTTATGTCCTGCATCAATCTCCTTTGTCTGGATGAAGATTTTAATATTTTAATATTAATGAAACTTGGATTTTATCACAGTTGACTCATTCACATGGAATTCTGGGCTCTTAACCATATACAAACCGAGAGAAATTGTGAAGTGTGCTGAGAAAATCCAAAAGAGATTTGGACAGGATCTAAAAATGAGCCGATGAATTCTATTCAAGATTGTTACTTACATTTGGCAAATGTATGCATAACTTCTTCAAATTCTTCCTCTGATTACAACCTTTGTGCCTTTGCCATGAAGACTCTAGTTTCCATATTCCGACAAAGTAAACTTATAGCCCTATTCAAACATTAAGTAATTTAGTGAATGTATATATACCAATGAAGAAAAGAATGTTCTATTACCATTGCTATCAATCTCTGCACATGCTAAGCATTATTTCCCCAAAATAATTTACTCAATATAACAAAATATTGTTACCAACAAGATTTTGACTTTCCCCCCACATAATTTTGACAATATAGTACCAAGGAGATAACTGTACCAATGACCACCACAAACATAGATAGATAATTGGAATATAATTTTCGTAAGAAATATAAAATTAATAAAATTGTGCACTTCATGTTCATTTTGATTGTCTGGAAACAAAATCTGCTAAGGCTAAATGCAGCAAATTGCCTTGAACTTCAATGATCTGTCTATTTTTACTGGTCACATATAAGATGCCCAGAGGAGGTTGGGTCCCACCTTCCTGCGGATGATATTGTGGCTCTATCCTTGGAGGAATAGAAGAAGCAGATGGAAGGTGGGGGGCTCAGATGATTCCATGAAACTATCTTAAATGGCTGAAGAAACACCAGCACATTTACGTCTGTTACAAAGATCAGAAAGTATCAAGATTAACATAGAATAATGGCCAATATTTACACTGCTTTCACCTATCTGGAACATCTGTCGATGAAGATATATATATACTGTGTGTGTGTGTGTGTGTGTGTATATATATATACAGTATATATATATATATATATATATAGAGAGAGAGAGAGAGAGAGAGAGAGAGAGAGGCACGTACGGGGGGCTTGAGGGGCTTCAGGGGCTTCACCCCCCCCGGCAATTCTTAGGGTGGTCCATAAGAAGGCCTTACTGGTACATTATTTAAACTGTTATGTTTATTCATATCATGATCTGATTACCATGCTCAATATATCCCATATGCATGCGGGTATTGGGATAACGATACAAAAGGTTTGTTAGGGTAGACCCTCTCTCACTCACTCAGCCCCCCCCCCCCCGAATCAAAATCCTGGGTACGGATTTTGATGTACCTATATACACACACGCACACCCGACAATGATAAGGTTTTTGTATTTGGGCTAAACTGTAGCAATTGCCTGGGAACTGGAGATAACCAGAGCACCTTTGTACCAAAGAAACTTGAAAGTTTATCTGGAAAGCATATTCTCAGTCTGAGTTATAGGAGTGCGCCTCATGTGGTACTCAGTACAGTCGATGGTAAGGTTTATGCATGGGAACATAACAGATATAGTCCACTTGGAAATGGATCATCAACCAGGGTGTCGTACCTATTCGAGTTTGCATCAATTTATTTATCAAGAAAGTAATTGAAATGGCTTGTGGATCCCATCATTATTTAGCACTGACGACGATGCATATGCTTGGAGCTATAACAATTGTGGCCAAGTTGGGTTTGGATCAATATAAGGCTACTCTAGAGACCTTTATGACTGAATGAGAGAGCAATCATTCCAACAAACATTTTCTTTTAAATCTGCTTCTTAATTTTAGCATGTCAGAGTTGCAATTGATTGCAACTGATCCACAACAAGTTCAGAACAGAAACAATTAAGCACTATTGAGTGTAAACTTTACTTTGTTTACTTATTGGAAAAACTGTAACTCAGTAGTAAAGTACATGATATGCATGTGAAGCTTTAATCTTTGGCATTAGGCAAGGTGGTAAATGGTCTTGTCTAGAACTGTGAAGAGACACAGTCACTGCAGGTAGAGCTCAATAAGTTTATGGACTAACTCTGTAGAAAGCAGGCTTATATTCTCTTAAACAGGTTTGAAAACACAGGCAATATTGCAGTAGTAATAGTTCTCATTTGGGTTGTGCTTTCAGGATAAACCTTGTCTCGTTTCCTGTCCCAGCTTCCATTGGGGGTCCCGATCCATTTTTGGAAGCCTCCCAAAATTGGGAAGGTTGCTTTCAATATGATCACACACACAGGGGCATGTAGCCCGGGGGGGGGGGGGCTTGAGGGGATTCAGCCCCCCTCCCCCAATTCTCAGGGTGGTCCGCAAGAAGGCCTTACTGGTAAATTATTTAAACTGTTACATTTATTCATATCATGACCTGATCACCATGCTCAGTATATCCCATATGCATGGAGGTATTGGGATAATGATACAAAAGGTTTGCTAGGGTAGACCCTCGCTCCCTCAGACTCACCCCCCCCCCCCCAGACCATTATGGGGGGGGGAGCTTCCCACTCACTCACTCCCTTTCCCGGTGTGTGCTTCTGTTCTTCTTACCTGGCACCTGCTGTTTCTACTCTAGAGTAGGAGGCACTTGGCTCTAGGCAGGCACTGGCAGGCATGCGAGCTTTTCAGGATTGCTTGCACACCATGCCATGCCACACACATACTCTCTTTCCAAGGCAAAAAGGTAAGTTCAGCTGCAGACAGAAGCAGGCTTTCATGTGGAGCAGATTTTCATGTAGGGAAGGGGCTTTTCATTTCATGCTCCCAAAGAAACAAAAGACATGAAAGAAACGGTAAAAATTGTAGGAATGAATTCTGCGCACAACTCTAGTTCTCATAGCCATACTGCCATGGAAGTCCAAAATTACAGGCACATATGCTGATCCATATTAAGGAATTAATTCATTCCTCTTCATTTAGAACAGACCTTTTTAATGTTAGAAGTTCTTATTTGCCTATTTCAGACTGAGCCTTCAACTGCCTGGCAGAATTAATGCAGTTTGAAATCACTTAAATGTCATGTTTCAATGCTAGGGAATCCTGAGAGTTGTGATTTGGTGAGGCACCAGTGGTCTTTGGCAAAGAAGGCTTGAGACCTTATAAAACTACAACTCATGTGATTACATAGCATTGAGACATGGCAGTTAAAGTGATGTCAAGTTGCAATAATTCTACAGTGTAGATGCACCTACGGTCATGGCAAAAATATTCCATTACCACAGGGATAAATAGCAATATATTGTTCTGAGAAATCCAGTTTCCTTCCTGCGGTGTGGTTGAGTCTACATAAGGACTGTATCCCAACTCAACTGCATAATATCCCTGTCACAGTTTGATACCCTTATTGCCACGCATACCTGTTTCAATTCCAACTGAAGTAAGTTTGAAAAGCCACATGGGACACCCCCTCCCATTATGTACTCACATTGACTCAAGGGGGCATTTTTACACTGTGTACATGTTCACCATATCAGTCTGTTTCTGTTCACATGACTGCAGCAGGTGCAGAGGTTTATTTTGAATTCTTACCATGTTTCTTAATGAAACAGCCTGCTTTCCTATCATTCTGATTGCCCACCTGTGCTTTTATAAAGTGAGGTTGGTAAAGCAGGAGGAAGTAAAATGTCAACCTATGGATGCGTGTAGCAGTATGGATGCAAGGTTTTGCACACAGACATCAAATTTGGGAGCGGAGGAGAAAAAGAAAAGAAAAGACCACTTTTTCCAGACAGATACAAACAAATGAGTTTTCCATAGGAAGAGCTATCAGGTGGAATTGGCGATCACCTGACCTAGCACCTTCTTGTAATATTTTGTGTATGGACAATTCAATTTCTATTTAATAAATAACCACACTTGCAGAATGAGGGTGTGCCCGCACTGTAGTATTAATGCAGTTTGACGCCACTTTAACTGCTATGGCATCCTGGGAGCTGTAATTTTACAAGGTCTTTAGCCTTCTTTGCCAAAGAGTGTTGGTGTCTCATGAGACTAAAAGTCAGATGCAGCATTGAGACATGGTAGTTAAAGTGGTGACAAACTGCATTAATTTCACAGTGTAAATGCACCATTGGCTCACTGTTGGTAATTAGGGTACTAAATGAGGTTTCCATGAAAAGGGCACAATGTTTTCACACTAAGAAGCTTTTACAGCCACAACCCTGCATTCTGTCAGTTTTCACTGGAAAATTTCGGTACATTATTTTTCTTGGCACATCTGCCTACCTTGAAAGTTTTCAAGAGATGTCAGGTCAATGCACAGAAAATGTTTAACCTTGTGAGGAGGAAATGAAAAAGACACTTTCTTGACTGACAATTTAACTCTTCAGCCATCCAGTAGCGTTTTGCAATTGCTGTCGTGAATCTAGACAAGCAAGCAGCCAACCACAGTCTCAGGCATAGATGGCACCATTTTGGTTGCATCTAGATTCACATTCAGACAACCAAATTTGCTGTCATTATATTCTATATTACATATAGATTATATATTTAGCTGATATTCAACAACTTTTTAAAAGGCTCACATTAAGCATTACTCCAATATCAAAGCTGTATAACCTCTGATTTCCTCTATTCCATCATTTTCCAGGCAGAAGACAAGGTACATTATTTTTCTCAGCACATCTACCTGAGCCTACTTTGAAAGATTTCAAAAGACATCAGGTCACGGTAGAGAAAATGTCTAACCTTTTGCTGATGGGAAGGGGACTTTTCTCTGAATGACAACTTTATGAGATAGTAGGTCCATATTTTTAAAAGCTGTGTTTGCAGAAGCTGTGATGGATCTATGGAAGCAACGCCTCTTGAATCAGTCCAACTTTGCAGACAGTTTTATTGGACATCCTGATGAAATGCAGCAAAATTTCAAAGTTGGGAAACATGTTCAGGAAATAAGAGGCAGCTAACTATGACAAAAATGCCCATGCAATTGACAATCTATTTAGAGATTGCAGTTTTATGTTTCAAAATAGATCCAAAGGGAACATTTATGTTTTGTCGAAGGCTTTCATGGCCAGAATCACTGGGTTGTTGTAAGTCTTTCTGGGCTGTATGGCCATGTTCTAGAAGCATTCTCGCGTGATGTTTCACCTGCATCTATGACAGGCATCCTCAAAGGAGGATGCCTGCCATTGATGCAGGCAAAATGTCAGGAGAGAATGCTTTTAGAATATAGCATTACAGCCTGAAAAATCTACAGCAACCCAACATTTATGTTGATACTCTAACAATTTATCATGAAGAGAAGTACATAATCTTGTCTGCAGATATGGTAGAGGAGAAACTCTGACACACATTCTTAGTTTTGGTCATGTATTGCAAAGGAGCAAATGAGAACTAATTTGTGCATAACAACAACAACCAGTTTTCTGCTGGACTGTGTTAAAATGGCCATCTACAATACCTCTGCTAATACAGACATTAAGTTGGCTCAATGTTTTTCAAATGATTGTTCAGCTGTAGTTTAACATAAAGCAATCTTTAGCACTAACCAGCAGCTACTCTCAAGAACAGGTGAGTAAAGTGTGGTCCCGAGGGCTGTTTTGTGGCTCATAGGAGTTCATTTTATTCTGTAAAAGCAAGATGTTGCTACCAAATGGTCTCCAGGTGTTGTAGGGGTATTTTCATCATGCTCCCCAACCCAAGGCCATTTTAAGGAGAAGCCTGAAGAGAAGGGAACAACAACAACAACAACAACAAATTTGAAGTCACTTGCATGTTCCCTAGAAAGCATTTGGAAAAAAATGTTTTGTATGCAGCCCTTCAAATTCTCCATTTGTCGGACTAATATGGTCTCCTAGCTTCCAACAGTTACCTGCTGATGCTCTAGAACAGGGGTGCTCAGTATGGTGATCGGGATCACCAGGGTGATCTTTGGGCCTCATCCTGGTGATCTTCAGACCCCTGACCAGGTTTTTTGCTGTTGGTCCTCTTCACATGCCCCTGCATGCTGCAAAGAAGTCCTCCGTCATTGCTCCTCCCCACTCCCTGCTCGCGCGCCGCCTCCAAAAGCTCCAGAGTCCAAGAGGCAGAATGGGCCCCCTCTTTTGGATTCCTCCTCCTCCCTCCGTCCTTCTCCAGCCACTCAGAGTCATAGGAGACCAAAGGGGGCGGGCCTGGATGACCCGATGCATGGCTGGCCCCACGCGCATGCGCAGAAGCGCCCGTTCTGCTTCTCGGACTTCTCGTGAGCTCCTGGAGGCGGCATGCATGCTGGCGGCGTGGAAATAGGAGCAACGACGGAGGAGGAGGAGAAGGACACTTTGGGGTAATTTCCTTACCGCATCTCAAAGGTCGGCCTTTTTACTTTGGGGTGGGTGCTTGATTGTTCTGTGGCATGTCTCTTTGTTTATTTTAATGTTTAAAAATGGCCTTTTAGCTCCAAAGCCTCTCTGCTTGCTTTGTTCCTTGAGAAATACATGTTGGGGAATATGGAAATATGGGAGAAATGGGGTGGTTGGATGTATTTTTGCATGCCCCTTTGTTTACCTTGCTGAGTATTAAATGGCCGTGCAGTTCAACAGCCTCTCTTCTTACTTTCTGGCTGATAATATGTGTGGTAATATGACAGTGTGGGAGAAATGGGGTGGTTGGATGTATTTATACATGTCCCTTTGTTTACCTTGCTGAATATTAAATGGCCTTGCAGTTCAAAAGCCTCTCTTCTTACTTTCTGGCTGATAATATGTGTGGTAATACGACAGTGTGGGAGAAATGGGGTGGTTGGATGTATTTATGCATGTCCCTTTGTTTACCTTGCTGAGTATTAAATGGCCTTGCAGTTCAAAGGCTTCCCTTCTTACTTTCTGGCTGATAATATGTGTGGTAATATGACAGTGTGGGAGAAATGGGGTGGTTGGATGTATTTATGCATGTCCCGTTGTTTACCTTGCTGCGTATTAAATGGCCTTGCAGTTCAAAGGCTTCCCTTCTTACTTTCTGGCTGATAATATGTGTGGTAATATGACAGTGTGGGAGAAATGGGGTGGTTGGATGTATTTATACATGTCCCTTTGTTTACCTTGCTGAATATTAAATGGCCTTGCAGTTCAAAAGCCTCTCTTCTTACTTTCTGGCTGATAATATGTGTGGTAATATGAAAGTGTGGGAGAAATGGGGTGGTTGGATGTATTTATGCATGTCCCTTTGTTTACCTTGCTGAGTATTAAATGGCCTTGCAGTTCAAAGGCTTCCCTTCTTACTTTCTGGCTGATAATATGTGTGGTAATATGGCAGTGTGGGAGAAATTGGGTGGTTGGATGTATTTATGCATGTCCCGTTGTTTACCTTGCTGCGTATTAAATGGCCTTGCAGTTCAACAGCCTCTCTTCTTACTTTCTGGCTGATAATATGTGTGGTAATATGGCAGTGTGGGAGAAATGGGGTGGTTGGATGTATTTTATGCTCTGTTTTATATTGTTGTTATTAAATTGAAATGTTGATGTTTTATAACTTCATTTTATGTAAACTGCCCCGAGCCTGCTGGAAGGAGCGGTACATAAAAATGAATAATAAATATAAATAAATAAGAAAATAGTTATATGTTTTACATTTCTGGGTAGGTGATCTTTGGGGCTTGGTTTTTTAATCAGTAGCTCCCATGCTGAAAAAGTGTGAGCACCCCTGCTCTAGAACATTGATTCTCAACCTGTGAGTTCCCAGGTGTTTTAGCCTACAACTCCCAGAAATCCCAGCCAGTTTACCAGCTGTTAGGATTTCTGAGAGTTGAAGGCCAAAACATCTGGGGACCCACAGGTTGAGAACTACTGCTCTAGAACCACCTCCATGTCTTCACTGTAACATACAGTATTGTAATGGTATAAATGGCATAGAACACTAGTGCCATTGCTGTTGTGGGCTTTCAAGTAATTTCCAACTTATGGAGATCCTACAACAAACCTAAGTTTTTTGGGGAGTTGAAAATATTGCCTTGCTCAGTATTACTCAGTGGGTATCAATGCTGAGCATGGACTCAAACCCTGATTTCCAGAGTGTTATTCCAACACTCAAATGCTAGTAACACTAGTCTTACTAGTCTTATTTGTATGTATTGAATCCTTGATGTGTTTGAGAATGGATCTGTCTAACCTGTTTGCTAGCTACATTTACTCTTTAACACAAATAAGAATGCTTGTGTCAAGAACCTTTGCCTAAAATACAGTGCTGCAATCCCAAAGCTTAATTTGTCTTTGCATAATTTCCTGTGTACGGTTGGAAACAATAGCTTCCTTTCTATTTCATTCTTTGCTCATTGGCAAGCATTGACTTTATTTCCTTATTCTGAAAACAGCTGGAGTCAGCACAGCTGTTTTTATTTAAACAGCATACAAAGTATCATTAAGACTATAATTCATTATTTTCACCATGGATAGTGCTTGCATGTCATGAGATTTTCTTCCAAAGAAGCAGCAACAAGAAGTTCAGAACTGGTTGTAAGAACAGTTTACTGCTGTCTGAGCTAAAGGAAGGGGAAATCTAGTTCTTACTCTTCTCTGAAATGGTTAGGCTTTTTAAAAGATGACTGAAGATCGGGTTCAAGAGGGAAAAGGAAAAGCTATTTAGAACTGTGCTCAAAGGGCTTAAAGACTCAGCAATGAAGAATTGGTAGAATTACCATTGTCTGTTTTCTGGTGATGGCTCATTTATATGGCATCAAAACATATATATAGGGATAGTTCCTGTCAAGTACCATTAAGAGACTAATCAATAATTCTATTAGAAAGGTATAGCTCGATGGTAGTGTACATGCCCTGCATGTAGAAATACACAGGTTAATTCTCTAGTTTCTCTGGTTAAAGGATTTTTGTAGCAGTTCTAAGAAAATCTGTGTTTCATACTTCACAGATCCACCATGTGTAGAAATTGACAAAATGATGTTAAAGTTCCCATGTACAAGAAGGTATCCCATTTTATGTTGGTGTGATATTGCCATGACAGATCCAAACACAAGGCATTGTTCGTAAGGCAGAAATCCCTTCTCTGGGGTCCTGTCCTTTCCCTCCCAATCTCCTTATTCTCAAGGAGACAAAAGGCATCATTCTTAAGACAGACACATTTTCTGTCTATAGACTTCTTTCCCTCTCAGTCTCCTTACTTGCAATCACGGAGGTCTGAAATCTAATAGGCACAAGCTCTGGAAACCAAGTGCTATGAGGGATGGCTTAGAGATGGAGAATATTAATAGATATGATAACTAGGATTGGGAGATCTCAATGCTTAGCCCTGGGTTTCCAGTTTTCATGAGTCATCTCCAGGCAGGATATAAGGATTCAAATTATTCAGTTTTAGTGGACTCAGCTGTGAGCAAGAGGAAAGGGCTGCGTGCAAATCTCCAACACAATCGAACAGCAGCTTGCTACAATTTGTAAAACTCTTGCAGTTTGTGTTATTTTTAAAAATGTTAAAAAAGTTAAAATAATTCTTTTTAAAAAATCAATAGACTGGGGTTTTTGTGTTAGAAACAGCAAGTCACTACTGGTGTGAGCAAATTAGCCACCTGTGAATTGTTTTGAAACTTGGCCGGTCTGCAGTGGTAAATGGGGTCTAAAACTGAGGTAGGTTTCAAGCAGATAGGCCTTAAAATGGCTGAGGATTGAGCCTTTAAAGTTTCTCATTGTAGCCAATGGGATGAATATCTGCCCAATGAAAATGGAAACACCCCTCCCCTTTTGAGTAACTTCCCAGTAAACAAAATGAGGGGTTAGCTGGCAATGGAACCCAAAACAACATGCCTTTTGGCCGAATTGCACACCTCTAATATGTATGATCTCTTACCGCATATCCCTAAGTGAAATGGAATAATCTTCTTATTTTACTTGATCTGGAAATAGTCCCTATTGCCTTTTGTTTAATTCCCAAAGAGGATCATATGTCCAGAAACCTCAGGTCCTGGGAGAATGCTAAATGCATCCCTAATAATTCTCTTTAAATATCTAAAGGGTTGTCATATAGCAAACAGAAACGTGTATTCTGCTGCTCTAGGGACTGGAATATGAGCCAATTGATTCCAATTACAGAAAATGATAGTCAATCTAGGCCTAAAGAAGTTTGGGATAGAAAGATCTACCTTGGTGTTCTTCTTCTTTGGAAGTTTTGAAACGGAGGTTGGATGGTCTACTAGGAGTGCTTTTGTTCTGGATCAATGTATGGCAGGGAATTGGACTAGATGGCCCTTGATTACTATTGTTATGATTAAACTTTATTTATACCCTGCCCCATCTCCTAGAAGGGACTTGGGGTGGCTTACATGAGGCCAACACATAGTAAAATTACACAACAGCAAAATAAAACAATACAATCACTATAACTTATAATAAGCAATAAACAACAACAACACAGTTTAAAAACATTATGGCTGGGCCAGATGTAAATTATTAACATTTTTAAAATAAATAACACTGGGTGTGAACAGAGATAGGATGCGTGACACAGGAGGGCTTTTAGAAAATACTGTGGAGCAGACAACCCAACAGGTGATTCAAGTGCTTCTGAGGACATTTTGCAAAGGTTGATCAGTGCAGGGCGTTATTTACTTTATTCTGGGAAGGCACATTTGAACAGCCATGTTTTCAAGCTCCTCCTAAAAACTGCCAATGTGGGGGCCTGTCTGATGTCCTTAGGGAGCGAGTTCCAGAGTCGGGGGGCCACCACAGAGAAGGCCCTTTCCCTCATCCCCACAAATCGCGCCTGCAAAGAGGGTGGGAGCGAGAGCAGAAAAGAAGAGATCATCTGGGTTCGTATGTGGAAATGTGGTCACGAAGGTAGGTGGGTCCCAAACAGTTCAGGGCTTTGTAGGTAAGAACCTGCACCTTGAATTGGGACTGGAAGATGAATGGCAGCCAATAGAGCTCCTTAAACAGGGGGTTGACCGCTACCTGTAGGACGCTCCAGTTACTAATCTAGCTGCCGCCTGTTGGACCAATTGAAACTTCCGGGCCGTCTTCAAGGGCAGCCCCACATAGAGTGCATTACAGTAGTCCAATTCCCCTTTACATATCCCCCTTAAATCTATGATTTTCCTTGGGCAAATATGGGCCATTAAACCTGGTGCTCAGATAATGATAGTGCTTTGTACTCATCGATGTTGCTAACCAAAGGATTTCTTTTAAAAGAGAAAGGGCTTGTTCCCTGGATATTTGAATTGTAGAAGTACTTGTCTTATCTTGTTAAATGTGGGTTTATAGAAAAGGCTAAGAACGGGAAATAAAAATGGAACTGGGATTACAGGTAGCTCAAGGGACTATGGCAAATACTGTCAGAAGAAGAAAAAACGCATTTTCATCCTTTCTTTTGTCCCAATGAATCAAAGTCTTCCTGATTGGTGGTGTCACATTGCCCTGATCAAAAAGGAATTAAGTGGCCAGCCAGAACACACTTTCTATCAAAGACCTGGCAAACTGCAAGATATAAAAGCCCTAAGGTCTGTGTAAATCTCCATCTCACAGACAGCAGAATAAGAAGGTGGAGTGAGGGGAAAAAACTATCACAGGCAATCCAATCCCTCACAATGCGACCATTCACTGAAAATAAACATTCACAACTCACATTCTTGGCTTTCAGTAAAGCTGTTTTATGTTCCCCCATTTGCATTTTTTAAAAGACTGTATCAAAGTGATGATAAGTTTTGCTGGAAAATAAGAATCTCCAGCTCTTCTATTTATTTTCACTGTTAAAACTGTTTTACTGGGTGCATTTGAGACATAAACATTCCAGTTTAAAGTTGAACTGAACACAGGGAAATAGTCATTTCAATATGTTTCTCAAATGCAACATGTTTGTCTAAGTTACATCATCCCTGAGGCCCTTTTACATTAAACATTTACAGCACATTGATTCCACTTTAATTGTCACTGGTACTCTCTAGAATCCTAGAATTTGTAGTTTGTGGGGCACTAGATTTCCTTTTTTTATTTTCAAATAAATTTTTATTGAGTTTCTTAATACAATACAAAAAGAAAAAGAGTAAGATAAAAAAAATTTAGAACACAAAGGTAAAAAGTATCAAGAAACATGTTTCGTGTAGATATGTAGAAAAAGCTTCCAGAATAAGAAAGTTACAGAGTATGTACAATGATGTTTGGGGGTAATGGTGACATATCTATCACTAGATATCCTGGCAGAGAGTTTTTAAAATGTATTACAAGCCTACAAAACTCAGAATTCAATAGGATGGAATCATAAAGATTATATTGGTAACAAAGTGTTATAATTGTAAAGCATGAAAGGGGCCCTGGTGTTTATCAATCAATATCCATGCTAATATTTAGAAATAAACACTAGATATTAAAGTTAAAATGAATATAGTTAAATAGTCAATTTATATGCTGGACATTAAAGCTTTATATACCAAAATTCTGTTAATTTCCACTAAAATCACAAGAAAACACAACAAAAGGTGCTGGATCAGCCTAAAGTTGCAACTATTATGCAAGGAAAACATCTGTCCTTGATTCTCTGGTTTCTGTCCAACCCCGCCCCCCGCCCCCCGTTCCCCCAATGCCTTACCTCTGAAAGTGAAGGAGGAGAGGCGATCCAGCCTCAAACAAACAGGTTTTTAAACACCACAGAGTCAATTGGGGCTGATTTTCCCTCCCTCTCTTCTTTCCTTCCTTCTCTGAAGGCAAGGAAGTTTAAAAACCATAAAATCAAGGTCTCTAAAGCTCCATTTTTTTATTTCCCTTCCTTCAAGGCAAGACAGTTGAAAACACCTGAAATGCAGTTCTCTGGAACTCTGATCTTTTCTCCTTCCTCCAAAGAAATCAATTCCAGGTTTTGAAGACACCCTTGCCTTGGAAGAAGGAGAAAGGAGGGAAGAGTTGGAGCTTCAGATTCCTCCATTTTATAGTTTTAAAACTGCCTTGCCTTCAGAGAAAGAAGAAAGGAAAAATCAGCCCCAAATTGAGGTGCAACTATTATGCAAGGAAAATAAAAATACAATTTTTGGCATCCAAAAAATGGGGGTGTGACTGTAATGTGATAAAATGTGGTATTATAATTCTTGCAGAAACTCTTAGGGAGACCACTGCAGATAAAGTAAATAATCTAGAGAAATGAATGTGCTTCAAGATGGAAACATGCTTAACTTTCTATTGAACATCTTTGGGCCGAAGGTTTAGCACAGCGGTAACAACAGCTGCTAAAAGATCTTATCAACCGAACGTTACAGGTTCAAAACCCCGGGCTGGCTTGGGCAGCCAGCTGTCAGCCCTGCCTCTGTTTACCTAAGCAGTCGAAAACAAGCCTAGCTGTGAGTAGAGAAATTAGGGACCGCTTTATGGAGGAGGACTTTTATAATGCCAATAAATAAGGAAGACCAATTGCCTAACGGGCTGGCAAGCTCTTTGTCATAGGAGGATGAAGCAACATCACCCCCCTGTGGCACAATGGAGCAACAGCAACCTGGTGACACAACTGGAAAGAACCAGGAAAAGAACCTGTGGTTCAACTGGGAGATCCTCCTACTGTACATGTTGTATGTCCTGTATGTCAAATACAAAAATAGCAGGGATTGTCTGCTTGTATGTGTACTGTAATCCACCCTGAGTCCCCTTCGGGGTGAAAAAGGCAGAATATAAATAAAGTGTATTATTATTATTATTATTATTATTATTTTAGAGATGACCATTGGCTTAGGGTCCCCAAATAAAAAATGTTAAAATAAGATAGTAAAACCATACAAAACATTACAAACATAACAGTAAAATGTTCTTGATGCTGAAATCATTGAAAAGCCTTTATTTGGGTCAAAAGTCAGAGGTGTTTTACATCTGTGCACACACACTGCATGTATTCTGCCTTCCTATTTTCATAACACATTTACGACCACTTTCACTACCATTGAGTGATGTAATTTCTGTGTACTTTGTGGCTGTGGCAGCATTATTATTACTGTTAATTATGTTAACCTGTCATTTGAACATTTTCTATATTCTTGCTTTTACAAATGGTGGAATTGGGAGGTCACTAACTTAATTGCTTGTTGCTTTGCCTGTGAAAAATGAAACAAGCTGAAGAGAAAAGTCAATTGGACAAGCCCAATTATTTTTAAATGGATTACAATAAGAAAAAAGTATACCTAAATCAAAAGTATTCAATATATGCTGAAATATTCTACACTATTACATCTGAATTATACATAAAAAGATATCTCAAATATGTTCTCAGTAACATTTTTTTTTACCTTTGACAAAATTACAGCTTTTTACTTAACTCAACTGAACGGGATCCAGATTTAGTATTACATAGAGTAGACTTACTAAAATCATCTAACATAACTTTTAGTTATTTAAATTTCTTACTGATTTCAGCTATGACTAAGGACCTATCTATACAAGGGGGGAAATGCATTCAGCTGCATTCAGGTGGGGTCGGACCAGATGACATACAGCAATGTCAACTTATTTTAGGCTTTAACACAGTGGTTCTCAACCTGTGGGTCCCCAGATGTTTTGGCATTCAACTGGCAGAAATCCTAATAGCTGGTAAACTGTTAGGCTGAGATTTCTGTGAGTTGTAGGCCAAAACACTTGGGGATCCACAGAATGAGGATGATTTATATGTTTAAGCAACTTTCATATTGGTACTTGGTGCATAATACATGATATTTTTGCTACTATTCACTCTATATTGTATCTTTGTAGCTATTACCTTGTTTTTCTTTGGCTTTATATAGCCCAACCTGTTTTTCACTAATTTTGATGTGTGAACAGCTAGACTGGGTTAGGTCTGGGGAAATCTTGTTTATTCACACATAATAAAAACCCCTTGTAACAGATTGGTGCTAGTAGGTGTCATTGTTTTGTGTCCTGAAAAAATCCTCCTTGGGGTCACTGATTCCACTGCCTTGACACTTGTGGGTGTCAGGCCCTAGCTGCATCCAGTCAGTCCACAGGAACAAATAAAATATTCTATGTCACCCCGAACTACCCTCACCCCTTGCTGCTTACATAGCTGGACACCTTTTCAAAACTTCAGAGCAAGTGACACCCTAGCCAATGGAGCTCTTCTGGAGAGAGGTGCTCACTTGGGAAGATAACACCAGTGTGTTGTCGAGAACCTCCAACTCCATCCCTAATAAAAAAAGAGACAGTTCAAGTTGTAGTTTCCCAAGGAGGGAAGGTCCAATGCCTCCAGCTGCTGACCATGCCAGTCTCCAGCAGCTTCCAACCACCATTCTCTGTTTTCCACAGCTCCAAACAGCATTTTTTTTACTATTTTCCTGCTTTGACAGCTGGCCACGTGCCAGTCAAACTCGCTGAAAACAGCTCTCCGGTTAGGATCCAGCCAAGTGTATTTTCCAGCTCAAAATGAGTGGATGGACACGAAATGACAAAGCTCAGAGAAACAAAGAAGACCACAAGAACCATCCAGTCCAAGCCCTGCCATGCAGGATTACACAATGAATACTCCACCCTACACAATGGTCCTAATTCAGCCCAATCCTGGCTATTTGTGTGTGTGTGTGTGTGTGTGTGTGTGCACGCAGAGGGGTCCTGTACACAAAGACAAACTACATATCACATCCTTTGCCATTTTAAGAATATGGGCCCCATCGCTTGAAGGTATTTAAAAAGAAATAATTTAACTTGCATCCAGAAAGCTTTCATGTCAGGTAGTTAATGTTCTGAGAGATATCATAGTATAATGATTTGAATGTAGGATTACAGCTCAGTCATGGAAACCAACTGGGTGACCTTAGACAAATCTCTCATATTCTCAGCCTCAGAGGAAGTCAAAGGCAAATCCTCCTCTAGACGTATTTTGTCTCAAAAAAAATCTTCCATGATATATTTGCCTTAAAGTCACTCTAAATGACATAGTAGAAATGTCATGAAAGCAAAGAGCAACAATGTTCATATTTTGCAAATGATTGCCACTTTGTCTTTATCATTGTTCCATATTTGCTTCGTGTGAAAAAAAGCTTATTTTGCATATGTTTGAAGGTTACTTTCTTATTGTTTCAAATGTTGCTAAAATATTCTGGCAGAGTTTGTAAAATGTACTTATTTAGTTTTGTATGGCTGCTTTAATCTTTACGCCCCCTAAGTCTCAGAAATAGCACTGAGAATTGGAAGAGCAAATTGCTATTAAGGGAAATTTTGTTCACTGGTCTATTTCCAGTTGCAAATCCATTTTCAGCTTTAAGTAATATTCACTATTCAGTGAAACTATCTACCTGGGCTTCCTAAATATACAGTAAGTTAATATTTTCTATGCCACTGGGCAGTTGTTGATATTGTCCCTGGTGCTAACAGGGACTATAATATCTATCTGCCTAGTGCTCATAATCCATTTTTCCTCCGTTTGCTGTTCCATGAAACCCACTGAGGGACGTTGCCTGTCTTCCCATTGAATGATGCTATTTCAATTAGACCAGCACAGGCACTGGATACTGTTAACACATTATAGGGTGATATGATTTAAAGTGGGAGGAAGAAAGTTGGGCTTTGGTCACTGACAGCTTCAGATCTAATTTGGGAGAAATCTGATCCAATATGGACCTACTACAAATTAATTCAGATAAGCACAATATTTTCTTGAACTTGGCCAAAAAGGATTACACAGGTTTAATTCATTCAAAAGATTTGGCTGTTCATACAGATTCCATTAAAAGTAAATGTAATAAGCTTCTAGGTATGTTTTCTTCAAAATAAAGCCCAATGGTTTCAACAAAACCTATTTTAAGAGCCACAAAAACCCCCACATGTGTTCTTGTTATTTGCTATTTGGGGCCCTGGGAAAATAATTTGAATTGTCCTTCCTCTGCATAAACTGACTAATTTAATGATACCAATAAACACAATTTTAAACAGGAATGGGGAAGTCATTTTCTACATTAGGCACCTGTAAGACACAAGATTCAAAGTGTCCTGTTTCTCTTAACAGCTAATATGACTGAATGCACCTGCAAAACAAATAGAACAGCAGTTCTAAGCTGTGCTCCATGCATTAGTATTTGTATTTTCAGCTGCTGCATAGACACGGCCACCTGAAATATGTTTGCTTCAATGTCTTAAATGAGACACAACTCAGTTCCATTTAAAATTAAAAGTTGGTCGAGTACTGTATGTACTTGAGTATAAGCCAAGTTTTTCAGCCCTTTTTTAAGGCTGAACCTCCCCCCCCATAGCTTATACTAGAGTCAAAGTTATTTATTATTTTGCAAGATAATAATAATTTAATTACATTTATTATCTTACTCTATTATTTGTATTATTACCTTTACATTACTTCATTATTATTTTTAAAAATTTATTATTTTACTCTATTATTGTTATATTTATTATTTTACTCTATTATCATTGGAAGGACACATAACTCAACTCAACTTTATTTCTTATGAGTTGCCCTCCACCAAAGGTGCTCTGGGCGACTTACACAATTAAAATGAGCAGGTTACATAGTCACAGCTTGTTACTTAATCAGAGTTGGACAGTCTTCTGAACAGCCATGTCTTAAGTGCTCCTAAAAATGTATGTAGATCAGGAGTTGCTCTTTGGTCTGGTGGTAGGGAGTTCCACAAGATTGGGGCTGCGATTGAGAAGGATCTCTGTCTTGTGGACTCCAAACGGACCTCTCTAGGGCCAGGGACATAGAGAAGATTCTCATGAGCTGACCGTGGCAGTCTGGTGGTGGAGTGGCATTAAACGGTCTCTTAGATATGAAGGACACTAACCTCGAAAGGCCTTGAATGCTAGGACCAGAATATTATAGAGGACTCTGTGTTCAACTGGCAGCCAATGCAAACACTGCAGGGATGGCATTATATGGCACGTCATTGATATTTTTGTGAGGAGTCTAGCGGCTGCATTTTGCACAATTTGGATCTTGCAAATTGCTGCTTGAGGTAAGCCCACATATAATGCATTGCAGTAATCCAGCCTCGACGTAACCATGGCATGGATTACCATAGCTAGCGCCTCTGTTGGTAAATAAGGCACCAACTGCCTCACTTGGCATAGATGAAAGAAGGCCCTTTTACAAGTGGAGGCAATCTGGGCTTCCATCGTCATTTTGGAATCCAGGATAACACTGAGAACCTTCACAGTGGGAGATGGAGCTAACGGCTCCCCTTCAAAAGATGGTAATAGACCGACCAATTCTGATGGGTGGCCAGGCCACAAGATTTCAGGTTTTGCTGGATTTACTTTCAATTTATGTGAACGTAGCCATCTTGTCACCGCTCCAAGACATCGGGTGAAAATATCTGGTACTGAAGTTGTTCCAGGATCTAGTTTTAGGAGAAGCTGGGTGTCATCAGCATATTGGAAACATTCTAATCCAAATCTCCAGACTAGCTTGGTGAGAGGTTGAACATAGAAGTTAAACAGCATTGGCGATAGAATAGCACCTTTACATAAGCACATTTACATTGAAGAAAGTTAGAATAATGGTTTAATCAGAGTTGGACAGTCTTACCTTAAATTACAGTTTTATGTAAATATTCAAAAACATTTAACCTACTGATGCCTCAATTAATGTGATTTTATTGGTATCTATTTTTATTTTGAAATTTACCAGTAGCTGCTGCATTTCCCACCCTTGGTCTATATTTGAGTCAATACATTTTCCCAGTGTTTTTGTGCTAAATTAGGTGCTTTGGGTTATATTTGTGTTGACTTATACTCAAGTATATATGAGTAATTCGCTGTTTGCAGAACAGACATGATAAAGCAGAATTAGGCAGAAACATGCGTTACAGAACACTCATCCTTCCTTAGACTGCAAGAGTTATTATGTACATAAAAGGATAAGTTGGCAGTTATAGAAAATGGGATAACTGAGGCACATCTCATGGCAGGTCAGATTATGAGCTTGAAAAGCTCTTAGTGGTTCATAATTACATCTGTCAGTTCAATACTAGATAGGGCAACAAAGAGGCTACCCCATGATTTTCAGCCACGATTACAATGCCCACCTGAGTGGCCAAGAAACTTCCAAAGGTCTTTCCAAAGCTATTTAAAAGCTTCATGGTAGGGACAGATAACATAGGAAAACACAATTGGATTTATAAGGGTAAATGATCTAACCAGAGGGGGAAAGTGAGGACACAGTGTTCAGTGGTGAGGACAAGAGACAGAACAGAATAGCTCTAAGATAGCAGAGAGCCAGCTGTCTATGAAAAACAAAGCTGTGCAGAGTAGCGCAAGATCTTTCAATTCAATTCAATATTTAATATTTGTTAATCGCCCTCCATCCCAGATGCTCTGGACAATTTACATAAAGATACAGCATTAAAACAGACAAGTATTAAAATCAGAATTATAAAACAAAAGCTCTGTTAAAAAGCCTGGTCTTAAGTGTCTGCGCAAAGGATTGCAAATCGTGCATGGCTCTCAGATAAGGGGGCAGAGAGTTCCATAAAATGGGAGCAGTAATAGAAAAGGCCCTGCATCTTGTACTATCAAGATGTACTTCTCTAGGACCTGGTACATACAAAAGATTTCGTTGAGTAGGGCGAGGCGACCATTGATGGTGGAAAGAAGAGAGGCGGTCTCTGAGGTACACTGGCCCCTGGCCATACAAGACTTTAAAAGTCAGGACCAGCATCTTGTACAGGGCCCGATATTCCATTGGGAGACAATGGAGATGTTGCAGTGTAGGGGTTATATGGCATTTCATCGGTGATTTAGCAAGTAGCCTGGCTGCTGCATTCTGGATGATCTGAATTTTCCGGGTCGTTGACCAAGGGAGGCCAACATACAGGGCATTGCAATAATCCAGCCTAGATGTAACCATGGCATAGATGACTGTTGCCAAGACCTCACTTGAGAGGTAAGGAGCCAACTGCCTTGCCTGGTGAAGGTAGAAAAAGGCCTGCTTGCTAATAGCTGCGATTTGGGACTCCATGGTTCATCAATGCTTCTCTATACTCCCAGAGATAATGGGCAAAAATGGTCCTACTACAGCTATAGTAAGTGGGGAGGGAGGTGGGATGTCTTTAAGGTTTCTGAGTGTAGAATTCCAGCCCCACAAACATCACCAGCAGAAGTAATGTTGTGGTAACATTTGTAACCCCTGGGAATGCCATCCTGCCAACACTCACTACCAGTTGGATTCAATTTTACCTAGAGTTACTGTTTGGATATTGGGTTGTGGTAGAATTTTCACCTCACCAAATGTAATGTTCAGAAAACTCTGTGTTCTGTCGACTACTGTGAAACACCTTTAAAAAAATCTGTGGAAATAGTTGTTTTGTAAAAGTGTGTACTATGCTTCTATGAAATTGATTTTCGCACGTACTATCTCTCTGAATTAGCTTTCCCCAAATATGATGAAACAGCTCATAATAGCAGAAGAAACAAGACAGAATGACCTGAAGATGTTCAGACCTGTTCAAGATGCTAATAGACACTCTGAGATATGGATAGGGTAACTCAACTACAAGCAATAAATTCCCTCCTTACAAACATTAAGACACTGAATGTTCTGCTAATGAGATCACCTCTATTAACTGTGAAGCTAAACCTCTATTAGCTATCCTCTAATATGAAAGCTAATTAGTGCAGGCTTGTCAATTTGATTCTCCCACTCCTCCTTTGTGGCCTTTTATTGTACTCTTTATTCTTATGAGCCCTTGGGGATCATGCAGTTTGGATGCATCCTAGGATAAACAAAAGCACTCTTTCATTAAGAGATGTCATGCATGCCATTTACTGTGACTCACACACAATACCTTTGATACAAGGCTGCATAAGTTGAAATGTGCCAGATCCAATTTCCCTCCTTTAATATCTTATCAGGGAACCAACAATAAAGAGGTTAGAATTCAATTTTCCATTTCTATTTAGCATTTATATTGATAGAATTAATTATTTTATTAGCATCTTCAATTGGATGCATAACAGACTTAGCCTGTGTCATAGTGATCTACATGAGTGTTTGAAAGAGAGAGAGGTTGGGGAAGGCATTGAAAAGGTAGCTCAAATCAGGAGACAAGAAGAGAGAACATTAGGACTCGACAAACTTTCTACAGAAGGAAAAATTACCTTGTGCATATTAACATGACTGAGTGCTCAGGAAGACGTGAGATGAAAACCTAATTCTGTGCTGATGGGATCAGTTTTAATTCTCAAGATTCTGAATGGACATTCCATACAAAATGCATATCGCTCGTTAACGACTTCCCGACAAGTTTCAATTTCCTCTCTTCGGTGGTGGTAATAAAAAGGTAAAGCAATAACCAAAGTATGAGATGGAAATGAATATTATCTAAACATAATAACATATTATAACCAAGCTCTTGCTCTCAAACACACACACACACACACACGTTTTTTAAAAAAATATAATTAATCAGAAACAGAAACAGTAATATCAACCTATTATTTCCCTCAAAGACAAGTGAGCAGGAATTACTCATTTCAGAAGTTAATTTCTCTTTCCTTCAATCAAAAATGGGTGCAGTGGGATGAGACAAGGTGTGGATATAAAGAAGAATAGATAAATGTCTCTCATTAGAACTACCCTGTGTGGTTGATAAAAGATAGAATCTGTTCTGTAGGTTATGAGAGTTTTGTTTTATTTCTGTTATATGGTTGGAAACACATGCTATGAAGAGAGGAGCAAGAAGATTAGGATCTAGTGAAGCTATTTTAATAGAGGCTAGGTGTGATCGAGCTGTGTGATGGAAACAATTGGCATGTTCACTTCTTTCTGATTTATTCTCAAATCTCAGGATCATTATTTCAGGGTGACAGAGATCAAAATTTGTATAATAAATGTCGACCTTAATTTCAAAAACAGAAGAGTAATAATAATGGGAATAAGTTGAAGCATGTTGATCAAAAACTGCAACTAACAGCCTAATCTGAAACAGCAGGTCCTTGAATTCAAGGTGATGTAAACTTTTCTGAAGCCAATATCAGTCAGGAATGGTGAGTTCTGAATGGTGAGGGAAGCAACATTTATCCAGGTTTAATATTCTTTAGAACCTAGAGCTTTTTTAATACATCCAGTTATTTGGATTAAACATATATAAATTTACAGTGTCACATTCCAAAAGACAGCAAAATCCAGATCCTCAGAAAGAGGCAGTTGCTTTGAACCCTTCTGCATGGTGCTCAAAGTCCTAGTTTTGGTAGATTCAGAGGGCAGCAGAAAACCCTCAACAAGAAAAGGGACCTGCTCCAGCCTCTCTTTAAAGGCTTCCAAGGAAGGACCTTCCAGCATGACATTCTTCCACATATTTCTACATGGCCATCATGTCTGCTCCCAACTTACTCTTCTGCACGCTAAACAGACCCAGCTCTTTAAACTGCTCCTTGTAGGGCATGGTCTCTAGACTTTTGATCATTTTAGTCACCCTCCTCTGGACACCTTCCAGCTTGTTATTATCACTTTTGAATTGTGGTGCCCAAAACTGGACACAGTATTCCAGGTGGAATGTAACCAAAGCAGAATAGAGAGGCCCCATGACGTCCCTCAATCTAGACACTAGGATTATGCATGGATCCGTTTTAAGAAATGATCTTCAACTGGTTGAGCTGGTTCGGCTTACTCAAACTCCTGTAATGCCAAGGGCTCTGCCACCATTTTTTTTGGTCCTAAACAGACCATGTGGCTGCTGATTGTGGCTACTTTCGGTTTCTATTCAGGAATATGTGGAGCGCGGAAAAGCTGTCGCGTGCTCACATGGAGTTTCCCTGTGATCCCTACCAGGCTGTCAGTGGCCTTGAGTTTGGTTGCTGGAATCCAAGCACCAAATCTCAGACTCAATAAGGAAGGGAAACTCAGTGTATGAAGTCTTTTAAAAGCTATGTTTTGTATATAATGTTTCATAAAGAGAGCCAAAGCCAATTATGTTTAGCTAAAAATCTTCATTCACCCTAATTTGTCAGGAGCTTCTGTACTTATATGAAAGCATGACTTTTATGTTTGTATCTCTTTTGTTAACATTGTGCTTAAATTTCTGGCATCAAGTTTTTCTGAATTTTATATTGCAAGATATTTTAATGATAAAATGAAACCAAATTAATCTTAAAACCACTCTCAATCTAAAATGTGCCATCACGCCCAGGCGCTATACGTTGAAATTGGGGTATGCTTCTTTCTAAGGCCTGGGGAACAATGAGTGCCTTCCTCATGAAGATTAGGGATGCCAGTAACCAAGACCATTCCAGAAGGAACAGTAATTATTGCTACAAAGTCTTGCTTAGGCTTGGTTCAAACTTGAGATCCTCAAAACACAAAACAGGTAACTTACAATATTGCTTTTCTGGCCTCTTCCTTGGTTGCTGAAACAATGAGTTGTAAAAAAAACCCTCCAAGCTTCCTTCTGCGGTAGGGAGATCCGGAGATACTCTCTGCCCTGGCTTCTATATGGAAGAGTGGGTCTTTTCTTTAAACTCAGAGCCAGTCGAAGGCGATGCTATGGCTAGCGTTGTAGTACTTGCGATGGCAGGTCACAGCCCAACCTGACTGACCATGCAAGCACACCTATCTCTTGAGACTTCCAGGCAGGCATGTAGCCAGGGGGGGGCTAAGGGGGCTTCACCCCCCCCCCCCGAAATTCTCAGGGTGGTCCGTGAGAAGGCCTTACTGGTACATTATTTAAACTGTTATGTTTATTCATATCATGATCTGATCACCATGCTCATTATATCCCACATTAATGGGGTTATTGGGATAACAATACAAAAGGTTTGCTAGGGTAGACCCTCTTCCACCCAGTCTCAGCCCCCCCTGAACCAAACTCAGCCCCCCCCCCGAACCGAAATCCTGGCTACGGCCCTGCTTCCAGGAGAAGACTAATTAAACTAAAATGGAGGTCCCCCTTCCCTGGGAGAGAGGGCAGGAACCAAACAGGACTATTTATGATAGACACCTCTGTAGGCCAATGGCTGCAAAAAGGCCCTGCAAACTAGCTGCTGTGAAGCAGAAACTCTGCTACTGATTAACTTTCAAGGCGCAGCTCTGAGGCTGCAGCAGCCCTACAAAAATGCAAAAAGATGTTAACTCTCTAGCTTGGGGCAGAACAAATCAGGCACTTGTGCTGGAACATAAAATATTGCATTGTATGTAAAGACAAGATTACAAAGCCTCTGCAAAGAAACTATTGTTTACAAAAACAATAGTTTCAAAAACAAAAACAGGGTCTCGGGGGGGGGGGGGTCTCCTGCACCCCAACAACAACCCCAATAACAACAGTAGCAACAACGGCGAGCCCTTTCCCTTTCTTGGAGGACTCACTAGCCGAGACTGAAGCCATCCTCGAGGCCGCTTGGGAGCCGGGTTGGGAGCTGGCTACGGTGAGCCCCTCTTTCCTTTTGGAGGACTCACAGGCCGAAGCTAAAGCCGCCCTCGAGGCCGTTTGGGAGCCGGGCTGGGCGCTGGCTGGGTTCCCCAAGGCCGTAACAGCCACCATGAATGCCTCAGCTAGATGGGTGAACGCGGAGAGGTGTGAGTGTCCCAGCCTCATCAATCGTCCCAACACTAGCCTTGAGGAAGTGGGACTGGAACTGGGTGATCCCTCTCCTAGTACCCCCCTAGAAGAAGTGGAGGACCGTACCCCCAATGCCACCCGGGAGGAAGAGTTTGGCCTTACCCACCTTCTTCGCGGCTTTGCCCTTCTGGTCCAGCGGTTAGCCGCTCGGCTGGAGGAGGTGGGAGAGTTGGGACTCTCACTTGCACTTCTCTGCGCCTCTGGGCCATGCGGGGGGAGCAGAGAGGCCTTGACTGCAGGAGCGCTGGGCCCGTGGTGCGCGGGCCCGGATTGTGCAGAGCCAGCTGCCGGGCGAGCCAGGATGCCGGGAGCCGGGGCCGCGACCCGGGATGGCGTCCTCCGAGGGGCTGTGCTCCCGGGGGAGCCGCCACTGCTGACGATGGAGGAGCCGCTGCTGCCGGCCCCCCCGAGTGGATCGCTCGTCTGGTGCTGCAGCGGGAGCCGCCCCGAGACGGGACATCACGGACGGAGTTATGGCAAGGACGCTGGGGCTCTGGGGCCCCCTGGCCCCTATGGGAGGGGCGGGGGCTGGTTGTTCCAACATGGCGCCGAGCTCGAGCTGCTCGGCGTCTTTAGCCCCGCCCTCCATGTCCACCCCGAAGACTTTGTTTATGCCCCCCTCGGCCTACGAGTTGGAGCAGCTGCTGCCTCCGGGATCCCTGACAGAGGCGCTGAATGTCTCTGAGGTGCTAGCAGTGGTCCCTGGGCAGCGGCCCCGGCGTCGAGCCTGCCAACTGCCTGTGATCCCCCAGGTTGAGACTGGGCTACAGCCCGCCTGCCACCAGTCTGGAGGGCCTGCTGTCACCGGTGGCCTTGTGACTGGGAACATTGCCAACACTGGAGGCTCTGAGGCTGGTCCTCCTCCCCACTGTCCCGATGGTGTGCCTAGAGGCCATGGATAGGCGTTGGCTGCCGCAAGGCATGGCCCGGGACATGGCGGGAGGATTAGCAAATGGCGGAAGAATCCTTCGCCACTTCAGACAAAACAGAGGTGGGGTCGAGGGCGGGGCAGGGGGCGGGGCCAGAGGAAATCTCAGCTCTGCTCTGCAACACCCCTTCCTACAGCTGCTGGCTTATGGAGGGTGACCCTCAACGCCTCTGGAACCATACAGATCTTACAACCTTCCTCTGGACCTCCGGAGCGAGGGAGGTTTGCGTCACCTGTGCCTGGGGCACCCAGAGGGTTCCGTCCTAGGACCTTCTGGAATGCCCACTCCAGGCGTCGGATTCCCCTATTGGCGAACCCCCAACCCAGGAGGCTTGACAATCCGACGACGGGGGGACCGGAGCCACAGGCCTGTGGTGACCACCACTGTATGGAACTCGAGACTCTAAGGACGCTGCTGGATTTGTGGGATCCTCCTAGGCTTCCCTCATTTGACGGTCGAGCTTGATAGCTTTGACCTTGGATAGCTCTTACCCATGTGGTCACGAGCCTGGTTTCCCCTTCCCTGTTAGATGTAGTCATTCCCCTGTTGATGTTGTTTGTTCTGTTTGTATGCTATGTATTTTCATGTCAAACTGTAAACCGCTCCGAGCCCTCGGGGAGTGGCAGTATAGTAAGTTTGAACATAAATAAATAAAAAAAATTATATCCAATTTCTTTTTACATATAAATGTTGTCTATTTGGAAGGTAGTTTTTTTTCCAAAGCAGCATTGGCTGGATTATGGGAGGCTGGAGATATATGGACTTTGGGCGTTGGGTTGAAGTAGTATCCTTGCAGTAAGAAATGCAACAAAGCTTGAGCTAGGAAATAATATGATTCTCCTCTAGTTGAACCCAGTGTTGCTGTAAATTTATGTCTACAACAGGCAAATACACTGGAGCAGCCTCCAGAATCCATTAGAGCCCTTCCAGACAGCCTCATAACCCAGAGTAACAAGTAAGTGGGGCAAAAATTCATGGTACCTGAAAACATGTCCAAACATAGAGCTGTCGGTTCTGGAAAATAGTCCCCTGGCATCCTGAAAAATTTGTTTGTAGTGGATTTTAGAAATCTGCAAAATGGACATGAGACATCCACCAGAAGTTTTCTTTTGATTTTTTTGGTTGACTCTTCCAGATGCACTGGACCTCATAAGCGCTGATGCGGATATATGAATGTGCATACAAGTATATTTCTTGTCATCTCTCATTACCCTCCTGCTGCCTTTACATTTATTCTCTTGAACCCTGATTCCCTTTGGGGGTCACTTACCTGCCATGCTGGTGCCCAAACTCAAGCTCTGTTTAATTTCATAAATATTAGGACAAAAGAATGATTGCAGAGTTCTCGTTGGAATTGCTTTCCATTTGTGCTTCCATTTAGCCACCCGTGTGTCAGTGGCTCCATTTGTTTACAGCCCTCATCAGCTGTTTTGAGATTTTAAAATGCACACATGCACTAGAGCACTCTGCATCAGCATATCTCAATGAAGTCCCATGCTTTTTGTGAGTGCAGGGATATGTGAATATGCACATGCAGTGAATTATGCCATTTGTCATTTAGACAGGTCTATGGCATGTATCTTGATCTGCTGTTGCCGTTAAGAGGTAGTTTTCACTTTTATAGCTTTGTTCTTAATTGTGGTTATTTTTTATTGTTTAAAGTAATATTTGTTTTTAATATGTATTTCATTACTGCTATGGTGGATGCCTTTTGGATGGAAAAGTAGTCTGTAAATAAAATAAATACTCATATGGATCCGAGCTATTTCAAACCAACAAATTTATTTTCTATGATAAATATTCCTAGCTCTTTCACTGAATCATATGTGTGGCTTAATAAATACATTTCAAAGAACACAGTGCTACAAGAAGTGAAATTAAAATTCTGGCACAGACATGTGTGGAAAAGCTGTATGGAAGCGTGCTCTTTATGAGCAAGGTTGAAATTAGGGACTTTAAAAATGCGGTTTAATTTAGGTAATTTATCTTTCCTCTCAAAGCCCCCTTTGTACAATTGAAATCTGAAGTGCTTAGTTTACTATTAGATCACCACAGCTGCTGTCATATCCCTCAAAGCAGATGTTCCAGAGACAGAAAGAACTGTGCTAATTTTCACAGAAATGTGATTACTTCAAGTCAGTTTTTGGCAGTTGTTCGACCAGTGAATTTGTTGTATACACGATGCAGGTGCAACTGTACACAGCAATTTGTAGGAAAACAGCTGAGAGGAGGAGGGGAAAAAGAAGTGTCACAAGAGAATCTTAAAGAATGTCAATTCACAATCAAACCCTTGGATATGGCCCCCAGATTTCGAAAAGACATTTCCCATTGGGAGGGAAAACACCATAAATTAAATGGGGTAATTTGTGAATATTGCTTGTGGCCTGCAAAATAACACTGCCATGTTACTTTGTGGAATAGTTGTGTAAATTCTCCTTGCCCATCACACATTTTGCCAAACAATATAAACAGTAAACCAATATAAATATATTTATCTATACAGAAGTCATTAAAATATTAAGTACAGACCATAGGCAGCTTTAAAAAACTTTCTCTCAGAAAGCAAAGACATTGTTTAAATATACATTTGCCCTTGACTGAACAGGGTAATGCTGTGTAATTTGGTATGTTTTTTTTAGTATGTAATGTGTATTTTATATTTGTTTTAATTGTTAATATTTTAAAAGTAATGCTTTCATTGAATGTATTGTTTAATGCTTTTTATTATTCGTAAAAATATTGGAGATATCTGGTTTAACCACCATCATGAGTTGGACTCTCAGTTGACCAGAAGATGATACTTGGGAGTCCAGACAAAATCCAGAGTTACTTAACAAGTAACAAGGACTGCCAATCTCTCAGTCAGAAAAATAGGGTGGGAAAACCTAATTTGTTTCACCCGGCTCCTTTGCAGAAAAAGTCATCAAGAATTAGCAAATGTTACCCTTGTTAGTCTTAAATTATTTTTTTCAGGGATATACTGTATATATATATATATACACACACACATATATATGTGTGTGTGTGTGTGTGTGTGTGTCTCAACAACTACCTCTTTCTCTGATGTGTCTGGTGTGATAACCAGCTTTCCCCTTCTATCAAACACTTCTCTTGATCTCCCTTCTCAAATTGACAATTTCCAAATCTTAGATTGCTGATTCTCACTGCTGCTATTTCTTTCAATCTCAATCCAGTGGTCTAAAGTACTCCCAAAAACAGAAAGGGTCTATAAAACTGCTCAACATTATGAGGATATTTATTTGAGTTAATACATATTTGCACACTGCAAAAATAGTGTAGTCATTAGTAGGCTTGTGCATTTTGGCCTGGGTTTGAAGAACAGGGTTAAGGAAGCACCCTATCCAGCCCATTATGGGAGGGACTTCCCAGGCTAATCATCCTGTCATTTTAGGCATTGTTTGTCCTTATATCCTTCATTAAGACCTGGATTAAAAGCATCAGAGTTAAGATACCACTCTTTCTGTGATCATTTCCCTTCTTTCTGTAGAGACCAGGCTTAATGCTTCATTAAAGCTGTTTCTATTCTAGAGGAGATGCGCTGCAGGTGGGCACGCATGCTCTCTTTCCCTGCAGCATGCACACAGCTTTCCAAGGCATTTTAAGGAGGCCCGGCGAATGAAGAGGGATGACCTGGAACTATCTACCCTGGGCTTCCTTTAAAAAGCCCTCTTTTTTCTCTACTGTAGGCCCTGCCTGGAGTGGCATGCTTCAGTCTCCTTTCTGCTTTGGGTTTAATGCTTCCTCAAAGCTGTTTCTACTTTCTACTTTAGACGATAGGTAACTAGGTGTCAGTAGTAGTAGTTATTATTATTATTTAATTATTATAATTTAGAAGTTATTTTCTGAAGGAGAAGAGAAGCAAAAAAGAAGCTAAAACTCTCCAAGACCCCAAACATGTGCACGCGCACGCCACACACCCATTCTGCATGTCCCCAAGTCTTAGTCCCACTAAATAAAAAGAATAAGGAAAATGAAGGAAAATCAAAAATATTCAACTGTGATGGCAAATAGGGGCAGAGGAACCACAGTGCCATAATGACTGCTCTGTTGTCCCGTTATGGATGGGAAACTGTGATGGCTGGGCTCTTGCCATTATTGCCTTCTGAAGAAGGAACTGAAGGAAACAGCTAAAAATGGAACTGCGCTCAAGGCTACTCATTAGTAAATTGTATTATTCATTTATAGCTTTTTGTTTACAAAATCTTTCTATAATAATGGCTCTTTCCCCACACATTATGTAAATTTTGTTTCTCGTGTGTTCAGTACAATTTTCCCTTACAGAACTCTGTGTAGATGAGAATGTTAGAGTCCAATCTGTGGAAGACACAGGACTACCAAGATCCAAAGTTGCTGGGCCTTTTCATCAAGATGGTTGTCGTACTATAACTCCACCTTTACTGCCATGAAAACAAGCGATAGATTCCTGGGCTCTGCAGTATATAGAGGAATGTTTAGACTTTTCAGCTAGGGAACTCTAGTGCCTCACCAAACTACAAACCCCAGGTTAAGTAGAATCAGTGCTATAATTATATGAAAGGGCCCCTTTAAGTGCGCACATACTATTCAATTGTAAAATGTTGTTCTCAAATGTCTCTAACATATGTCTCTTTTTAAAAAAAGAAAGAAGGAAGGAAGTTTTACATGAAAAGGAACTGTTTCAGGCTATTGTATTCTGGCTTTTAGGCCATCTCATTGCTCTGCTACATTTGTCATTAATCACTCTATTCACCACTTTTGGAAAAGAAAAAAAATCCAGCTGCAGAGTTACGCAAATAACTTTTAGCCCCAGGGTTTCCAGCCAACCCTGATGGAGGCCCACCTTTGAGGCTGCTTGAACCTTTTCCCTACCATAGGTGCTTAATATTGAAATGAGAATGGGGCTGCAGAGAAAGATCTCTCACAACCTTTAAGGACCTAGTATCAGCATGAGGAGAATGGCTTTCCCATTACATAAGAACTTCTGGCATTCTCAAACATTTAGAAAGCGAAAAAGTTGTCTATTTGAATTCTGTCGCTTTGCTGTTCTCTGATTAATGATAGAACTTCACCCTGCAGCTACCCAGGAGGTTGTTTAACTGTTATTATCCTCCAAAGACATTTGCAGGCAAACATTACACACAAGGCCTCTCACTATCATTGTGTTAGGATTTGCTGGTAACTTGAATTATCATCCCAGGGGTCTATTCCCTAAAAAGAGAAGAATTAAATGGCTTCTATTTCTTCCAACAATATTCCCTTTATATACCAAAGACTTCATGTTTTTTTTCCAGTGTTCGTGGACCTCACAAGGCAGTAAAATATTATGTGTCTCTAGGCAGCAAGAGTCTGAAATGACTGAGGCTCTGTGCAGCCTAACTTCCTGCTAAAGGGGATGTGAGAGGTGTGTTGGGTTGGTGTTTTAATGTGTTCACAATGATGGAGATACATGGCAGGCCTCACTGACATGACACATGGCAGGCCCCACCCACATTTCTCCCAATGTGGAGGGGAAGCACCAAAAGGCGCTTTTGCCTCCTCTATGGGAGGAAAGTGCAATTTGGGTAGCTCTGATGGAGCTACCCACACATTCCTCCCATTTTTGCCATGTGATGGCAGAAAGGGCAGTGGAGCAATGCATTGTCCAACGTTGCTGCCCTTTCTGCCATGTAACTGGGGGAGGAAAAGGGTGCCATATCACCCATATCTCCCATCCCCTTCATGTAATGAGGGCCGAAAGGATGGTACGCTGGGTGCCATAAGCCACCTCAGACATCTTCCCTTTCACCAGCAATTACCGGTGCAACAGCACAGCCACAAAGGGTGATGTGAAGAGGTCCTTTGTATTCAAGTGCATATAACTGGAAGTTCCATTTAAACCTACATGCTCAGTGTATGTCTAACTGTTCAAAGCTGACAAAATTGACAATGACTTCTGTTTGAATCTATGCCCACATCTTTTCTCCTCTGGTAAATGGCTGAGCAACCCCCCAAAGTATGTTTTCAGACAACATGGATAGCTGCTGGGTGAGATGAAGTTCTCTTGTCTTACATCAGTGTCTTACAACTGCTCAAATAATACAATTATCATAGATTCACAAAATGACAGAATGTTGGGGTGAATCTCTGCTGTAAAATTAATGCATTTGACACTACTTTAATTGACATAGAATCATAGAGTTGGAAGAGACCTTGTGGGCCATCCAGTCCAACTCCCTACTAAGAAGCAGGACAATTGCATTCAAAGCACCCCCAACAGATGGCCATTTGTTTAAAAGCCTCCAAAGAGAGTTAAACCACTGAGCTGATGAACTTGCTGACCCAAAGCTTGGCAGTTTGAATGCAGGGAGTGGGGTGAGCTCCCACTGTTAGACCCAGCTTCTGCCAACCTTGCAGTTTGAAAACATGCAAATGTGAGTAGATCAATAGGTACTGCTTCAGCTGGAAGGTAACAGCACTCCATGCAGTCATGCTGGCCACATGACCTTGGAGGTGTCTGCAGACAACGCTGGCTCTTTGGCTTAGAAATGGTGATGAGCACCCCCCCCCCCCAAAGCCAGACATGACTAGACTTAATGTCAGGGGAAATCTTTAACTTTACTTATTATTATTATTATTATCCATTTTTAAGTGTTGTAGCACCATTTGGCAGTTTGGAGAGGAACTTGGAATTCTCAGAAGTATATTTCAGGGTAGCAGAAAATTTTAGAAACCAGAAATCACAGGATTCTGTAGGATGGAGTCCTGGCAGTTAGAACAGACTAAACTGCTTTAGTTGTTAAATCATTGTTGTTAAGACATAATAATTCAGTGTAGATTCACTCTAAGACAGTGTAAAATGTGCGAGAAAAGCAGACATGTCTATGCAGTACATTGTTGATATACTTATTTCTATCTTCTTGACTAACATCACATCAGGTGGCTCAGACTTATGATCCCAAGTGGTCCCAACTGTTCTCCTAACTCTGGGGATTAAGGGCAATCAGTGCAAAGGATATAGTCTTTAGAGGTTCCTGTACCCTGAAACATTTCACCTTTCCTTTTAACCCCCGCACTACACTCACAAACTAAGCAATCCTTTTACATTCTGGGAAGGAAAGGTTACTTCCTGACATCTGCTTCCTCTGTAAATCCTGCCAGTGATCCCTGGTCTTAACTCTTTTCAGAAATAACAAGGCCAATATATTGTCAGAACATTTATTATTATTATTCCCATGAGGATTACAATGTTAAAAGATGCTATTTTCTTTTTTTTCTAATGTGCATTTCTAATTTTGGGTCTGATGTTATAGTTATTATTTATTGACGGGAAAGTATATGAACTTTTGGAAAATGCAAGACCCTCCTTCAGAGAAGTACATCATTAAGGTTTGACTTATATAAGAAGAGCAGTTCTCTTAGACAATTTTCTTAATAAAATGTATTATTCCTCATTACAGGACAAAACAAAACTATCAAAATCATTTTAGGTGTTCCTTTTAGGGCATATGGCAGCTTTGATTCAAACCAAGATCCTGCACTAAGAGATGTAGCTGCAAGACATAGCTATGATAGCTTCCCACCCGATATTACCAACTCATCTTTTCTCAGCAATAGCCCTCCTATCTCATCCATTTCTTGGTTGGTGGAAAGTGTGGGAGCATCACACAAGCTAATAAGCATTCAGCTATTTTCCTACAGCTGGCCAAAGGGCAACAAACATTCTCAGGGATTTCTAATGGTTCTCTAGAGAAGTCCCGGCAGATGGTGCCATAGAAAAATATCTAGTCTGACAATCCCTTCCTCCCCAAGCCCTCAGTTGACCAGAAAATTGCCAGTTTTGATAGGATGCAGCTGGAAAATGTTGTGACTCAAGTTGAATTTTGATTGTTGTATGGTCAGTAGAGAATTCTAAGCAATGACTCAAACAGTGAGTTGCCATGTCATATGTATGATTTATGCTTTCACATTTCACCAACAAGATGGCACCTGGAGTCTTTAACACCAAGGGTCCTGAATTCATAGTTGCCCGGGTACTGTAGAGTATGAATCTGCCATATGGGAATTGATACAATTGGACTACTTTAGTTAGGATTTGGCCTTTTGAATTTAAACCACAGATCTTCTGTGTATTGTCCAGTTGAACCAACATCCAACTGATTATTGAACTATTAACCGAAATGTATTCAGTTCTTGGTTCCAGCTATTTGAATTCCGGTCTCCATCCACTTTGCTTGTGTTCTAAAGTCATATTCAATTATTATTTACTGGGTCCACCACTAAGATCATAATATTGACAGAAAAAGAAAGAGCTTTATCAGGATACAGCCATCTGGAATTCTCTTCAAAGGAGTGCCCAGCTGTCTCCATCTATGCTTGACTTTAAAATGACTTAGAAATATGGCATATTTCTTCTCCCTGGATTTTTAACTGAAAAAGCCTTAAAATGTAGTGTCTTTGAGCATGCATTTTGATTTAGCTGAAAAAATTTAAAAAATTCAATTTAAGGTTTTCTTTAAAATATTTTTAACTAATATTTTATATCTTTTTATATTGCTAGCAAACTTGAGAAGATAATGATATTGAAAATGGAATCAGAATTGTATTAAACCAGCTGACATTCTCTCTGACACTTTTAAAGACATAGTAATCTGGTAAATGAGTTTTGCTCAAAAGCATTTACATCCTGTAGACAATTAACTGTGCCTTTTGATAGCAAAAATGTACTGGTCATGAAACTTGAGTTCCTACTGACATTGCTGTTGAATCTGTCAGGTAGTTCAAGTTCTCCTGAAAGCTCCAGAAGCTTTTATTGTATCAAAAGTTGGTTCAAGACTACAAAGAGACTACATTTTTGAAATATGAAAAGTTGTTGGTATGTCATGGAAATCTCCATCTTCTGACATTTTAATCTGCAAGAAATCTCCTCTTGTGTTTACTGGGCAAATTTACACAAGAAGGACATGCTTTGTACTTCTGTTAGCCCATTAGTCTTTGTCCTTGAATTTCTGAATTTCTATTTGCAATATGATACCTCATAGCTATTAATTGACAAGCGGTTTGGAAATTGTTGTTTTCTTTAAAAGGAATAATAATGAAGTTATCATCACATATGTGGCTTAATGAGTCTTGATAGAGCAATTTTTAATGAAGTCAGATGTTTGGCACTTGGCTTACTACAGCCTAATTAAATCAAGGTTACTCGCTGTTCTCTGCTTTCCACTGGCACAAATTACTTAATGAAGTCTGAAGGGCTAGAAAGTTGTACCAAGTGGCATTGGTGGACAAAGGTTTTTCAAAAATATGAAAGAGCTACCTTCACACAGACACTTACTATTCTGTGAACATAAGATATTTAGGTATTTCAAATAAAACTGAATTTTCTAGTCTCAGCCAAAAATATGTCCCTTGAATTTTACTGTTGGATTATTTGGTTGAATCAGATTGCTGGGATTTGATGTCATTGTGCCATGAAATTGTATTGTTTGGAAAGGATTCTATCATGGATTCAAGCCATTGCTCTTAATGATAACATGTTTACATCTGCTCATAAATTTGACTACCCATGAATTCATTGTTCCATGGATTTCTTCAGACAATTGATCTTCATTGTATATTGACTGAGAAAAGAGATATTGAAATCCACACCGAGTTCCTTTGACATCATGTTAGATTGAATCCCTCAGCTGACTGGAGATCTGTATTAGGCTTGTGCATTTCAACTGACCCACAAGTCGTTTCTACTCTCTGGATTCCAAGGGGCCCGTGGATCCATTTTTGCACCCCTCCCAAAAACCAGCAGGTACCTCAATAGCCATTTTAGTCTGCAGCCAGAAACTATGGCTTGATCCAGCTCATTGAAAACCTGTGTTCATTCTCTAAAGGGATTTCGAGCTAAAAGGGGATTGTTGAGAGTTGAATCATTCCCTGTGAAATATTCTTTTTTTAATAATATTTTTATCAGTTTATGCAAGTTAAAACATTAAGCCATTACAGTAATGGAAATAAAAAAGTAACAGTACATAGAAAAAGAAGACATAAAGTCAAGTAAAGTCAAGTAACATAAGATTAAACCTGTGAGGTTAAGCCTCTCATCCTAAACTAGAGAAAATAGAGAAAAGAAAGAAAAAAGAGAGAGAAGGATATAGGATACAAGGGACTAGTTTCCCTTAAAGATACTTGTGCTAGATAGATAAAAGGATAGAGTAAGAGTGTTTAAAGTTGTAGACTGAGGGGTTTGTTTACCAGGCCCGCTCTTCCTTTTTCATTTAACACGTTTCAAATTCATTTCTTATAGTATCTTTGTCTCCTGTGGAGGTGTAATAAAGAGAGAGATATGTTAATTACAAAATAACTATTTTCAGTCTATTAAATTTCCTTAAGCTCTATATTGTATTCCATTTTACAATAATTTCTAATTTTTGTCTAGTCTGTAGTTTCTTGATTTTCTCTGTCTAACAATTGCATCGTTTCACCTAACAGCATCATTTGAACTGTGTCCAGTAGCTTAATAAACCAATCTTCCTTTGAGGGTAGTTCCTCAGATTTCCAAAATCTAGCAAGTACAATCCTCGCTGTTTTTATACACAATAAAAATAAATCCCAATCTTCTTTTGTATAATTTTGTCTGGTATTCCTAGTAGGAATAGGTCTGGTTTTCTTTCCACCTTTCGGCCCAATATTTTCCCTATTTCTTTTTGTATCATTTTCCAATATTTCATCACTTTTTTGCAGGTCCACCACATGTGGAAATAAGTACCATTTAACTTTGAGCATTTCCAGCATTTTGGACTTAATTTTTTGTATATTTTTGCCAATTTTTCAGGTGATAAGTGCCACCTCTTCGCCCAGAGCAGACCGGAAGTCCCATTCCCTGTGAGATATTCAAAGGGGAGAGGAAGTAACTTAAGTTTAGCTAGTAGGTTTTCTATTTCGTTGTTGTTGTTTCAAGGGCTGGATGGGCATCTGTTGGGGGTGGTTTTGACTGTGCATTTCATGCCTGGCAGAAGTCATGAAAAATAGTTATGTTCAGCTTGTCCAAAAGCATTGTAATGTTTCCATGAGGGGAAGGGTGGGTATGTAATGCACTGTTGAATAATGTTTCTGTTTCATATTGCAACAACCACAGAGCTGAGAACCTGTTGATCTAAATATGAATTTCAAGGACTATGATAAATGTTTCAAGGAAGTGGACAAATATAAAATCTTCATGGATATCAGTTGTGGTGGGACATCTATCACTGGATGAATAACATCTGAATATCCTGCTGAGTTGAGTAATCAATTGCTTCGTTTGAAATGCTGTACAGTCTTAGCACCTGCACTAGTTCCTCATTTAACAAAAAGTATGGAAGACATTCTTTTTTCTTTTCTTAATACAATTTAGACCTGTCAACCATATTCAGCACTTCATGGAGCTTCTTTGTCTGTCCCCAAGATTGTGAACCATACAGAGAATTAAGTTGAGAATGGCTTCCTTTAACAAGCGTCATTGGGCAATTTGAGGCAATTATCTCAGATGGCAGATTGCGTGGGACAGGAACACCACAACAAAGAATATTTGTAGAAGTGTCATAGATGCCTTCATAAAAGCTACTGAGAGATTAAAGCAGAATTTATCTCACTGGTTCCAGTTTAGTTGTAGATGAAGGGCTATTGGAAATTGATGTCCCAATTTCTTCTGCCATCCCAGTTTCTGGGAATGCAACCCAGACCATAGAGGACCATGCAGAATGGAATAAGAGATATGATATAGTTGGGAGGGATCCCTGAAAATGGACAGAGCCCTTCTACCCATGGAAGTAGATCCTGGGTCCAACCAATATGTATAAGGGAACAATCCATGATATATAAATGTTCAATCAAGGAAAATATTCCAGGGGATTGCCATACCATCTTGCAAACTGGAAAGAGGCAAAATTGTTGTGTTTAAAATAAAGGGACAGGGAAGCATTTTTACTTAATTGCTAAATTTGTCCAATCTATCACCAGACAACTATGTATTGCCATTGATAGAAGTTTAAACTTTTTTTTGGCCAGTATCTCTTACCCATGCCAACACACACAGACAATCGAAGGGCAAAAGCTCATCAACTTCAAGTCAAAGGAGATGGCAAAAAATGCCTTTAGGTATATAGGATTCTGCCACTCCAACAGACATGAATGATAATTGAAAAAGGGCACACTGTGCCAACTCCCACAGCCTGTGGGTCACAGGATTCATAAATGATCTTGGCAAAGCACCATTTTTGTCTTGGCAATAAATAAAGCAAAACAGAAATTGGATTTTCTGTGAAGAGAGACTAATTAGCCTTCTTTTGTTTACCTGCCACCCTAGTTTATATCTTTTAGCAGTTATAAAGATTTGTGCATGAATGGAAGGCAACACAAGCTTTTCTATCTCCTTAAATTGTACTGAATCCTTTCTGCCTGTTGTCATTCCTCACTTCTGCTGTTTCAAACTTTCACTTTTTATAATCTTAAATGTTCTATTGTACATATTGCCATGTCATAAGAGACAAGTGTGAGCAATTATGACTTCTATGTTAGTGGGATGTGAATTTGTTCCATGTTTAATATGAACTTTAACAGAGTTGTCCAAGATGTTGAACCTATATTTCACCAGCATATGTACTGTATGTTGTATGCCTTCATATGTTTTATGACTTATGGGAACCCTTAGGTCAGGATCCTCAAACATTTTAAACTTAAGGCTGGTTCACAATCCCTCAGACTGTTGAGGAGCCGGACTATAGTTTGAAGAAGAAAAAAAGAATGAATTCCTATGCACGCTGAGCATAACTTATTTGAAGTGCAAAAAATATATGGACGAACAATACAATATTTAAGATGAAGAACAATTTTAACCAACATAAACTTGTCAATATCTCAATGGGAAATATTTATTTATTTATTTACAGCATTTATATTCCACCGTTCTCACCCTACAGGGGACTCTGGGTGGATCACAACGCACATATACATGGCAAACATTCAATGGCAGACACACAACATATATAGACAGAGACACGGAGACTATTTAACTTTCCAGCTTCATGAGGGTATGATTTTTGAATTCCAGCCACCAGGGGAGTTGTCGCTTCACCATCCACTTGTAACCCCAATGGAGTACTTCCTCATTCTTTTTGCATGCTGCTTGAGAGTTTTTATGATGTTGTAAATTAGTTAAATTAGCCTCCCCACATAAGTGGTACCTAAGTTTCCTACTTGACAGATGCAACTGTCTTTTGGGCTGGAAAGGTCGACAGCAAGCTAGAAAAATGGCCAGAAGGCCACTCCAACCCGGGCTGGCTTCAAACTCATGACCTCTCAATCAGTAGTGATTTTAATGCAGCTGACTCTCAACCGGCTGCACCACAACCCGGTCTGCTTTTGGCTGATCTGTATGGGCCTGCTTTTGGCTGATCAGATAATTAGGATTTGACAATACATTAATTAGGATTGTTGTTGTTGTGTGCCTTCAAGTCATTTCAGTGATCCTAAGTCTAAAGTTTTGGCTAGGGGCTGGGTAAATGACCTTGGAGAATGAACCTACCAAAGGGCTTTCCTGGTAACTCTGTCCAGGACCACACATTATTTTGCAGGGCAATACATAATGAAGTCAAACTACATCTGTATTCCCAGAAGTAAGGAAAATTGGGACATTTCTGGCTATAGCTTCTGCAGAGGGTTCGTTTAAATCACTGCTGTCAGTAACATGTAAAAGAGCGGTTCCAATGAGCTAAAGCTAGACATGTCCTGGGAGATGTATTAAGAGACTATACAACTCAGCCCGATCAAGACTTTGACTGAATTTATATGTGCGGAGAAGATGATTAGGAAGTCAGAAACCCCAACCCTCACCCTTTTTCCTAAGGCCATACCTGCATGTTTCTCTACTATCCCTTTATCCCTAAGATAACCACCCTAGGAAATCAATCCCCGACTGAGATAAAACTTCTCTTTAAACTATCCTACCCCAAAACTTTGGTAGCAGGAATTTTTATGACTGTAAATTTGGAAAATTATGCAATAAAAATCTATTATAAAAAAAAGACTTTGACTGAAGATACATTTATAGTGTGATGATACTCTTGTAGACCATAGCAAAATTGTGTGTGTGGAGGACAAGGAGAGAAATACAATGGTGAATATTGTTGCAAAATTTTGAATTAGAAGTGTTGCTTTTTAAATCCTAATGAGCCCTTCAGTTGTAGTGCAAGGGAAATGTGTGCAATTGACAATGCTGACAGTAACACAATTGGATCAAAAGGAGGTAGAAAGACCACCCTTTCTCCTTGGTCACACAGGGCAGCCAGGTGGTTGGCCCAAATAACATATTGTCAAAATGGGTGTAAAAAAGCTGAAAGGCAATTGTAGAGTCTTTAATTTTCCACCATTGTTTTAAAAATAATTAGCTCTGTTTTTGACTTAAGCCCATATTGCCACTCATAAAAAATATGTTTCTAAGTCCATGTTTTATTCTTCCACTCTACAGAATGTATCCAGCTACATAATATGTACAGCCTCCATAGGATTGAAATAAGGATTAAAAATACTTGCAGGCTTTAGAAATGTAAATGTAGCACAAATTTATTTTTTAATTGATATCTGACAATCTATGATATTTGTTACATGTAAAATACTGTGAAGTTGTATCACTGGGTGAATGTTTTTCCTTCCTATTCCTAAAACTACATTTCTTCTGTATTGTAAATATGCCTTTCTTATTCTATCCAATATGTCATTTTCCACTTATTAAAATCCTCTTATACAGGGTAGAGCTATTTGAACAAATCATTACAGGCCCCTAGAAATAATTATTTGCTCCATATATTGCATGTCTTGACTTGCTCATTTAAAAATCACCCAAAATATAATCACATTTTACCTGATGAATGCTTGTCATGCAAATTAAAATAGACATGCCATGTTAAACACATATGGCTTATCCAAATATTTTTTGTAGTATTTCTAATTACATTCAAATGCACTGAATATATACATATATTTCCATGAAGCTTTTGATTAATATATATTATATTGGGGTCTTTTGTTCAGTCCAGTTTTATGAAAACCATAGAGAAAATAATACTTAATATTCCTCAGAGCTCAAAGAATCAGGAAATATTACATTTTAGAGACATTTTAGATACTGAACTATGGCTAGTTGAATGGCGAGCTGGGATATAACAATGGTAGTTCATTTTAACTGATTTATCATTTATCCTGAACACTTCTTCTATATGAGACACTTTCCATTTGCTTGGCCTCAATAATCCACCTGAGTAATGAGATGGGAAGCAAGGAGAAAAGAAAAAAGCATCATGGACATGCACATTGTGTTTGTCAGGGGTTCTATGCAGTCATCAAACCCCTGTTCTTGTGGAAATAACTAATAGTTTGTTTGTTTATTTATTTATTTACAACATTTTTATCCCGCTCTTTTCAGCCCAAAGGTGACTCAGGGTGGTGTACAGATTGGCAACAATTAGATGCCATAAGCATACATACATACATATCAATTAAAAACATTTAATATCACATAATAAAAATCCACATAAAAATCAATGAAAACTATAATAATTTATGTCTACCATTTTGACTCCTTATCCATTTGCATCGACGAAGCTGTACCGTGTTTGTTATTTCATTATACTGTATTTATCCAATTATGCCGTGTTACCAAAAGCTTGTTCAGAGAGCCAGTTTTTTACTCTTTTCCAAAAGGTCAGGAGGGTGGGTGACCATCTAATATCCCTGGGAAGGGAGCCGAGGGGCCACCACTGAGAAGGCTCTGTCTCTCATTCCTGCTAAGTGTGTGTGCAAGGAAGGCGGGATTGAGTGCAGGACCTCCCCAATCTTAAATTCCTGGATGGTTCGTAAGGAGAGATACGTTTGGACAGGTAACCTGGGTTGGAACCATTTAGGGCTTTATAGGCTAAAGCCAGCAAACTGGCAGCCAGTGGAGCTGGTACAACAGAGGAGTTGTATGCTCCCTGAATGCTGCTCCTGTTAGCAAGCTGGCTGCCACCCGCTGGACCACTTGAAGCTTCCGAACAGTCTTCAAAGACAACCCCATGTAGAACGCGTTGCAGTATTCTATACGAGATGTAACCAGAGCGTTAAGAGTTAAGGAACCAGGTATCCAGAAACACAGTTGTAGTGGTCTTCTACTTGAACAACAAAACACACAGACTCTTATTCATTCCCATAAAAGCAGGAAGGATGTATATACAAAATATACAGACTTTACAACTTCTTCCTCACTACTCACAGCAGCAATTCTCCAACACACTCTCCAAACCATCTTCCAACTCTCATCAAACTTACTCAGTATAACTACAACTACATTGCATTAACCACCACACCCTAATTACAGTGGCTATACTATTTCACAGCATAAAACTCATTTTACAGGCCAGAGGTATTTATTCTGTTATCACTTAGAAAATGCCAGGTAATAATTTCCATATCCCTTTTGCTGACGATGCTGCTCTTGTCGCCCATTCAGAAGCAGCTCTGCAGTGCCTAACATCCTGCTTTGCAACAGCTGCAGAGATATTTGGGCTGGAAGTCAGCCTGAAGAAAATGGAAGTTCTCTACCAGCCCACACCACAGGGAAGAACACCATCCTCCCCACGTCAGCATAGGCAAATCTGTGCTTAAGTCCGTTCAGCAATTCACCTACCTGGGAAGCATCATCTCTTCAGACACCAAGATTGATAAAGAGATAGATCACAGATTAGCAAAGGCATATAGTGCATTTGGAAGGCTTCACAAAAGAGTCTGGAGTAACAAACACCTGAGGCAAGGCACACAAATCAGTGTGTACAAAGCTATTGTATTGTCTACTCTCCTATATGGGTCTGAAACATGGGTCACCTATCGCCAACACCTACGATTCCTCGAACGCTTTCATCAGCGCTGTCTTTGCACAATCCTAAATATACACTGGATCGACTATGTGATGAATGTTGCTGTCCTTGAGCAAGCAGGGATCACCAGCATTGAGGTCATGCTATTGAGAACACAGCTGCGCTGGGCAGGGCACGTCTCTAGGATGGAGGACCACCGCCTCCCAAAGATACTATTCTATGGTGAACTCACCATGGGTCAACGCAAGAGAGGCGCCCCCAAAAAGAGATATAAGGACTCCCTGAAACAATATCTCAGGCTCGGCCAGATTTATTTATTTATTTATTTATTAGTTCCACTTAATATACCGCTCTTTCTGGAGCCCAGAGCGGTTCACAAAATTAAAATAGCAGATAAGACATAGCAAATAAAACATAAAACACAGTAAAACCAATATAAAACCCCAGTTAAAATCCCATTCCCACTGTACTGCAACAAAGCAGCAGAAGTACGATGGCAGCAGGTGGCAGCGCTAATGGACGGCATTGGTTATGGCCCAAATGCCTGTCTGAATAGCCAGGTCTTGACGGCTCTGCGGAATGGCAGCAAATAACCCGTATCTCCTCAGGAAGAGTGTTCCAGAGGGTTGGGGCGGCCACAGCGAATGCCCTCTGCCGCGTACTAGAAAGCCTGTAAACCTTAATGCCAGATTGATCAACAATGGTCCACCCTGGCCTCACGTCGGGAAGCATGGAGACACACTATCCACAATGCTGCGGCCTCTTTTGAGAAGACACGCCGAATGGGTCTCAAAGAGAAATGACAACGCAGAAAGAATCGCAACTTGGAAAAAAACATCACCCAAGGAGACTCTGTGTTGTGCTTTCTGCAACTGAATTTGTCTATCTCAGATTGGCCTTTTTAGTCATCAACACAGTTGTAAAAAGCGTGGGATGAGTCCTTCCTAAGAATCTTCGTTCGTGAAGTAATGCTGAGAGAGAGAAACTGCCTTGTAGATGCACCCTCCAACTTTCCTGCTCAATCTGGAAAAAACAGAATGGAGGGAACTAGACTGGTACACAGACCCTTGTAGCCCCACCATGATACAATGACAGAATACCTGGCTGACTAGGATTATATGTTTGCTGGAATGACACCCCAAGACATTCTCTAGCAGAGAGTTCTAAATACTGCACAAATCTCCAAGATTCCACTAGTTTGAGTCAAAACATTAACATGGTATCAAGCTGATGTATAAATCTAGTATAAATACACTTTTCTGCCATAAATGAGACCTCTGTATTCAACTCACAGTCCTGAACACATATCTACCTCTTTTTATATGTAGCATTTGTGTGATTTGTTCAAAGGGGTTTACATATTTATAAAAACCCATATTTATGGTGCTATATTATTGGAAAGCAGCCACTGTGGTTGACAAGAGAATGTTGCCTTGTTGATCAGGAAGCAGCTTACTCATGGTCCAACCCAACTTCAAATTCTGCCTACTTTTGCACATCACTAAATGCATATTTTCATTATACATGCAATAGTACAAAAGCAATCAATGGAGCACTAATGCTGTGCGGAAAATCCAGACACCAAACCCTGAATAACTATATTTCTTGAGTAACTATCTTTCCAGTCCAATGGGGGGTTGTTCCTATTTCTATAGACAATATTATTGTAATTTCTAGTCATCCAGTCTAAGGAGGGAGAAAGATCATTCAGTGGGCAATTTTCTGCTCCAGACTGCTTAACAATTTAAATCTAATCTGACAGCTTTAGTGGGAAAACTACACAAAACACAGACTTTTGTGGTTCTTATAATTGGGATGCATACAGGAATATATTGGCACAACTTTAATAGTAGCAGTGTTAAGTAAATGGCATCATTGACTGGGATGATTATGAATTACTTTACAGAGCTTGCCAAAAACCCATCATGTTTCTGAGAAGTGTTAGTGTTTAAAAATGTAGATATCAACCAAACTATTTTATATTTTGTTATTTTTGGCAAGACTGCTTCCAAACCGTCACATTGCTGTCAAAACTGATCATGCAGGTGTGTATTTTATCCACTGTAAAAGCATTTGATAGTACATATAATATTATTTTAAAAATAGGTAGATGATCATTATATTTTTAGTATCAAGGAACTGGAGATAATTCTGTAGCATTTGTTGCTACAGGGGTGAATTACTGACCTCTCAAACCTCGATCTGAATTCTTCATTGATTTTATTTCCTTCTTTTACAGGTGTCCTTAAGCGAGCTGGTTATAATGACACATATGGAGTGCTTGTTCTTACCAGGACATATGGTCACTACAAAATCCAAGGACACCGTGTTCTCTTGGATCTACAAGAATTCATCATTACTGATGTCATATATCTTATTGCTCTAGGGATAGTAGTCACAATTTTTGGTGAAGGACATTTCCTTGTTCTTAATTTAACATATGCTGTCCAAGAAAGGGGGAGAATGTCCTTGAAATATTAAGTTCTGTTTTCTTTGGCTATTATTCATTGTATTGCTTAGTTTTTTCTGTGTGGTTTTTAAGAGCAGGAATCTAACACTCAGCAAAGTGAAAATGTGCCACCAATTCTCTCATTTATTCTCTCTTGCGCCCCCCCCCCATACATAGGCAGCACCATCTGCAAAAATTTGCATTATAACATAAAATGTCGAAATTCAAATGAGATAATGTTCCTGGCAAATAAGACATTTAAGACTCAGAATAAGAACTGTTGTTCAGGGTTACTGACATTTATCTGGCTCTCATGAAGCTTTGTGAAGAAAAGCTGGAATTGTTGCAAGAATTGTAGTCATGCATTAACTGGAGACTTGCAAATGTACCAGAACAATGATCCCAACCATTGTGAATCCTAAACTAAGAATGACTTTACACAACTCCGTTTTAGCAATTTGATGCTATATAGCTCAAAGAATCCTGGGATTTGTTGTTTGGTGCGGCATGTAGATTATTAAAAATTATTGGGAGTGGCAACAGCCAACAGGGAGCTCTGGAATGGGCTGGTCCATGAGGTCAAGAAGAGTCAGAAGTGACTGAATGAATAAACAAGAACAACAACAAAAAGTTCATTCTACTGAACTGCAGTACTAAAGCTCTCTAGCGACGAATTGTGAATGGTAAACACAACTATAAATTTTGGGATTCTATATGTAAAGTTGTATGAGACTGCAATACACTCTAGAAGTAATTACATTATGCCTGGAGTCTGTGACTTCATTTGTCCAAACAAAATATGTTTTCTCTGGATATTTTCTAGGCCTCCCAGAAGTCCTTCATTTAAACAGGTCTTCCTACAGTGCACAGTTTTATGAATCCAAACAAAGTTCAGGAATGTATCCCCAGCAAATAATGGGGTCATACTGCAATGTTCTAGAGAGAATACTTTCCTCAATAAAGTAATGGGCTAAGTTTGTAAGAGCTGAGCTGAGTTGTTATAATTTTTTGACAACAGGGAGCTATAGTGTCATTATTCTACCCTTGTAGGCTACCATCGAACTAAAGAGAATATAATAAACTTCCAAATAATCCGTACTGTGGCAGCTTTCTTTGGATCCTGGGCTCCTACAGTCTAGAAAGTGAGAGTAGTTAATGAACTTGACCGGCCTCAGTCTCAGTTGGCATTCTTGTCAGGTAGAAAGAAATGTGATTACTTCTTTTGCCAAGTTATTAGGACCCACAAGAAGGAGGGTGTTCTTTCACATGTTCTCCTTCATGGTAAATGTCTTTTTCTATCAGCTGCAACTATGTGATAGAGCACTCTGTAGCAGCAGGTACTCTCACTCATGCCGTGATTTTTATTTCAGCTTTTCCGGTGTGTGTGTGCGGGCATGTGTGCCAATATATTTTGGGGATATAAAATGGATGAATACAGTGAGGTCAGAACTGATCCACATATCATTGAGGAGAGGAGGCTGTAAACATTTTTTTGGTGGTAATAAAGGCATCACCAATGTGAAATGACAAGGACTGGCTTTTCACCACTTCCTTTTTTGCCAATCCACTCTTCAGCTATTAGCACATTTTGGCTGCTTTCCTAGTAAACTGCAGGTGGGTAAGAGATGATAGCTGGCCACTACAAATTTTCATCGTTTTGACCAAAGTGCACATGGTGAACTGCAGGTGTGCAATATTAATAGCTGCATTTATCTTTCTAGCCATTTAATAATTGCTTCTAATGAGGTTTCCATGTAGCGTACAACCTTATACACTCTGAAAAGCATTCACAGGATACATTAAAACTTGTCAATATTCATTTGAATGTATTTATGAGCTAAATATACAATTATTTACTCATTACACTTATATCCTGATATTGCTTATAGTGTGGAACATTTTTATGCTCACAATAGCCCAGTAGAATATGACAGGAAAGGGTAAGAGTGTGTGGGACAATTCATATTGGGCTCAAATGACAATATCACTAGTTGATAGTGACTCATTTTTCCAGTTGTACATTTGAAATTAATAATAATAATAATAATAACAACTTTATTTCTTGTGAGTCGCCCTCCACCATTGGTGCTCCGGGCGACTTACATCATTTAAGAAGAAAAAAACAAAACACAGGTACATCAATTAAAAACACAGGTACAGAGAACCATAGAGGGCCCAGCCTCCAGGTTATCTAGTCAATCCCCAAACGCCTGGCGGAAGAGCCAAGTTTTCAAGTCGGACAGGAATCTGGCTGGGGCCGATGTGGCCCTGAGAGCAGGCGGAAGTGTATTCCAGATCACAGGGGCCACCACAGAGAAGGCTCTCCGTCGGGTCTTTGTCAGCCGGGCCTCTCTCACCCCTGGGATGGCTATACGGTCACCATTTATTGCACGCGCTGGTCTTTCACTGCGTTGGTCTGTCAGCCGATCGCCCAGATAGGCTGGTCCGGTTCTTTGCCGTGACATTTAACATGACATTTTACTGGTCCACAGTCATTGGCAGCACCTTTTGTTCTCACTTTAAAAGAAATCTATTTTTGTTGCCGCTGCTCTTTTTGGAGTATATGCTTATGGACCTCTTTTGTTCCCCTTCCATCCTGCTGATATCTGGTCTCATTACTAAGATCCAGCCTCCCTACCATTCCACTGGGCACAATTGTGAACAACAAGAGGCCAGATTTAATAGTCAATGTATTTGAGTGCACAGTCCTCTACCCCATGGGATTCCTCATATGGAAGGGGATATGTTCACCATAACACTTGGCTTACTGACTGTCTTATATCTGGTAGAAGGAGTGCTTTCAGAGTGAAAGTTGGAGTATGTTCCATTGAAGTGAGTTTTACTTCTGAACAGTATGCATTAGATTGTATAATGCTTCAAAGAGATAGAAGTCAGTGAAAAGCAAACACAGTAAAAAATAAACACACTCCCATTTTCTTCTGAGGAAAGCTGTTCTCCCTTGTCACAATATTCGGCTTCCTAAACCTCCAAACTACTTTCATTTTAAAAGCAATGATATAATATACATGCGAAGTAGAGGCCAGAAAAAGAATTCTGAGAAGTAATGAGAAATAATGTGAAAGAGCTACATCAATTTAACACAAAACAAAATGACTCCACTGCAAAGTTGCTGAACTACACCCAACTATAGGAAGTATATAGCCTCTCTGGATTCCCCTAGTGATTCAGCCAAGTCATCCACTGATCTCACAGCTGAGCAGGGACACCAATCCTGGAAGACATGTACATTTGCTACTCAATTAAAAGGAACAGCAAAATAATGGAAATCAAATGGAAATGGATTGTGTAGGGCCTCTGTCTAGCTTTGTGCATGTGTGAAACATATCTCTTTAGCTATTCTGGATAACTTTCTTTGGTCAGCATTTTAAAATGGATCCAACCCATACTTTCCAGGACAATGCACAGATGCAGCAATCCTTTAAATTCCTCAATTCTATGAAGCTATTCTTAGTTGAAAAAAGGTGTTCTTTAGAAGAAAAAGCAGGTAAACATTCAGATATTAGAAAAAGGCACACAGTGGCATGCACTTTAGGAGGAAACGCATAGAAATTGCATGTAGAAAAAAAGATAAACTAATTCAAAATTAGTATTATAGGATGAAAGAAATACAATTTTCATACAATTTAATTTTTATATAGAAAGTTAGAATTGTTGTAGTTCAGCCCATAGTTGTGGCTGATATTAATGCAAATGGGGAAGTGGCTCATGGGAACTCTCAGCCTGCGAGCCAACATGAGATTTTAAGTCCCAAAAATGATCAATCTGTGTCTCCAGCAGTTAGTGAAGGACACATTACAGAGATGTGCCATGATGGTGCAGAAGAATCATTCTCTAAGGAAATGAATTCAGACTAAAATCCCATGTGAAGAGAATAATGAGTTGAAAGATAATGAGCTGGTTGACTGGAGACTCAGTTTTTGTAAACTGTGTGCTACTCAACAGAATCTCCGAAAATCACAGCGCTTGTTAGAGAAGAGACCTGTATCAGGAAGTCATGGGAGAAGGCATGGATAGGCTGGGGGGATTTTCCAGCCATTCTGGTTAACATTGGTAATTGAGGCAACAGCTCCTGCCAAGTCCTATTCAAGATTTCTAAGGGAATTCTAGTTTCATGTTTTGCTCCTGTTCCATGCTTCCAAGTTTGAAGGATTGTTCCTGGATTTTCGCATTGGATTCTATGCTGCCTTGTAGTTCCTGGTTTTCTTGTATTCCTGTGCTGGATGTCCTGTTGCTTTGGGATTTTGGAATACACTTATACCTTGAACCTTGTGGACTATTTTATATGTATATTACTTTGAATATTTTAAACTATTTCAGCTACAGTGCTTTTTATATAATCTTTAATAAACTGCTTTCCTGATTCAACTTGGACTGGAGTGTAGTGGTTAAGTACAGAGGTGTTTCCTGCCCTGGAGTGCAACAAGAATTATGATTGAAGAATACACATTAAGTATCATCAACTGATCCATCCATAGCTCTCTAATTTTCCCTGAAAACATGGTCTATTTCAGGGGTGCTCACACTTTTTCAGCAAGCAAGCTACTTATAAAACAACCAAGTCAAAATGATCTACCTCCCCCTACTCAGAGAGCTATAAAAGCAAAATATTTGGAAATTTATTTCAGTGAGAGCCTTATAATATATTTTAAGACTGAATTCAACTAAATGCGAGTATAATAAGCCTCTGAATTTATTCATAATAATAATGATGATGATATTCATTCAGCCTCTGCTACTACTAATAATAACAGTAACAACAACAACAATAGGTTCCTAGAATAGAAGGAGACCTCCAAGGGCCATCCAGTCCAACCTCCTTCTGCCACAAGGGAAAAACACAATCAAAGCATTCCTCACAGATGGCCATTCAGCTTCTGATAATAATAATAACAATGGGCCCCTAGAATAGGAGGAGACCTCCAAGGGCCATCCAGTCCAACCTCCTTCTGCACCTGGGCGGCGTCTGGAGCCTGCGGTGCGGGACTGAGCCTTTCTCCCGCCCTGCCTGTGATCTACCACAACACCCTACGCAATCTACCAGTACATCGTGAGCACCCCTGGTTTATTTGATATCATTACATTATTTTAGCAGATATGTATAATTAATTTACTTTTTATTCTTTAAAAAGTATTATACAACGTAGTCCTCCCTTTATGGATAGATATTTGCATCTTGTATATGCCTCCTGCAGTGGAAAAATCATCACTACGAAAAAGCTAGCCTTAAGATTGCTAATATAGGGCAGGTGTTTGAAATGATCGCGCTCTTCTGTGCTAATTATAATTAGCACATTTAAAATATCATGGCTACATGAATGCTCAACTATGTTTTTGCTATGCCTTTTCGTGCTTAATTTTTAAAAAATGATTTTTCTTGCAATGAAACATCTTTTCTCTCCCCCCCCCCATTTCTCATCTCCTTTTCTTAAAATTAATGAGGTGTTGTTAAATGCCTATTCATTTGTTATATATGAAGATTGGGAGATTATGTTGTTTTTTATTGTAAAACTATACTCTTCTTCTGGTTCACTGTAGAAGTAGATGGAGTAAAGCATTTTGTTACAGAATCAAGTAAACGGTTTTAGTGAAGTTTCACAGCAGGGCTGACTTGCACCTGCTAGAGTGAAAGACGCTATCTTTTGCCAATTCTGCTCTGAACGAACATGGTATTTGGCTTGCAGAAAACGGGTCAACATTGGTCTTCTCCCCAGTGTCATTTAAAATAACAAAAGTTCCTTCTAAGGGAGGAGGAAACATAACCTGCCACTTTCATAGCTTGTGTTTGCCAAGCAGCTGTGTTTATCAAAAGAAAAAAATACTACCAAAAATCTTTCAAAATATTTAGTTTTTCTTTTAAGCAGTCTGAGGAGAACATTCATGCAACATACAGAATCTGAAGTTACCAAGTAATCAGCCCAATGTATTCACGAACCTTTTTCTGTTCATACTGCTTTCATCCTCTTATTAGAAGCTGGTATAATTTCTCTTGATCCCATTCTGTAATAAAGATACTCTCCAGCAACTTGAAGTAACAACAAGCAAAGGAGAAGGACTAATTGAACCCAGGTTCTGGTTTGTGGACCTAGCCAAAAAGACACTCATGATTGCAACAGATGTTTCTGCTTCTTTGGGCCAAAGGCAACTTTATAAGGTTTTTCCTCCCTTTTGGGGAAATATGCCAGAAGAATCAAGAAATGGGAAGTTTATAATTTTGTATACATAATGCAAGAGAAATGAGGAAGTTGATTTATGTATTTGTCTGTGTGTTTTTAATGTTAATAACCAAAAACTGATGTAATTTTCCAGATACAAGTCAATTTGACAATTAATTGTATTCATTCAGGTGTCACTGTGGTTTAAGTATACATTAAATGAGATGATTAACCCTTATGCGCTAGGATTAACAAACTTCTATCGTGTTAGCTGTGGGGTATTTTCTTGCTCCAGTGAGGATTTTAGCAGACTATGGCTGGGATATAAAATTTCCCCGTGTTCTCAGGAGTTTCTCTGTGTGCAGAATCAACTCTGTTCACAAAACAACTAGAGCCAGGAAATACGGAGCAGAATAAAATGAAAAAGAATCACGTAAGAACATTAAATATAGACTTGTATTGTTTCCCAAACCAAGTGAATTCCAATGTCTTCTTCACCTTCTCCAGAAAAAAATGAATCTCTTCCAAATGGAGATACTTTCTTAACAACCAAAACATGTAACTTCTGCTTTCCGACATCATGGTTTGCAGTAAAAAAAAGTAGGGGATCTTTTTATCACCCCAGTGTGTTACATTGGCTGGGACAAAATAGGATCCAAATAAATAAAAACATCTCAATGTCAAACATCAATAGATCTGTCCAAATGTGTGTGTGTTTTTTAAAATAAGAAATACTATTTTTATATAAGAAGTAGATGGAATGTGGGGGTATTGTTTACAGTTGTGCAAGCTTTAATGACCTACACTCTACATATATCTCTCCTAAATACCACAATATAGTGTATAGGAATTTTAAATTTAACTAACATAGCAAATCCTCCTATGAATGAAACTCCAATTCCTACCTTTTTTTTAGTACTACAATGACATAACAATATAAAGAAAACACATTATAATTTTTTTTAAAAATCCATATAGGTTATTTGTATTGAATGCCACAACTCAATAGATAAGCCTGGGAGAACATAGAATCAGAGCTAGAAGGGGCCCTATGGGTCATCAGGTCCAACCCCTTACTCAATGCAGGATCTCCAGCTAGAGCATCCCCAGCAGGTAGCTGTCTAGCCTCTTTCTAGATGACATCTAGATGAGACCCTCCATCTCTCTGGATCAGCAGTTCTCAAAGCATCCATTTAGCCCTTGGGGCTCTGCAAAGCACCTTGAAGGGCTCTCCCCCTGCATAGTCAAGCCTGCACACACCCCAACCTGGCCTGCCTGCTTGCCTTTGCCTAAGGATAGTCCTTCTGAGGCACCATCTGGGCCTCCAAGCTTTCTCTAATCTTTCCTGCTCCTCCCTCCCTGGCTCCCTTGCCACCAAAAGCCATTTTACCCCAGGTCCCTCACTAAAAAGCCATTTCCCTCAGCCCCCTTGCCCCTCCCCCAAAGTAATTTTTTTTACAAACCCAAAAGAGGTATCTTCTTCAATTTCTCCACAGTGATGGAATATAAGTAGGGCATTGTTCCTGCCAAGTTTCAGAAAGATTCAGTTATCAACTGGTTTTAGATTTTTTTTCCAATTTAAGCAATTTAAGCACCTTGGGCAAATCACACTCTTTCAGCTTCAAATAATTTGGGCTTTCATGTTTTTATGCCATTCAGGATGAAAGCTCCCCTGCTTATAGGATGCTTATAGGATTTTTAATTTTAATTTTAGGATTTTTTTCCACCTACAGCCTTTAGAGGAAAATTTAGAGGCTCATTTCCTCTGTCATTTTTTATGGCTATCATGATGAATCTTAGAACATTGGTAGGACAGATTTATAACTGTTAGTATACCAGATTTCAGAATGTTTTGTTCATGCACTGATATTTTGGAATTTTAAAAAAGTTTTTACAAATAACATTGTTGAAAAAAATGACAAGAGCTATCCCCTTGAATTTCTGGACAATGAGACAACATATTTAGAGCATCATTCCACCCCAAGTTTCAGGATGTTTTGCTCATGCACTGATTTTTAATTTTTTTAAATGTTTTGATCTCTTTCCTACTAAGAGGAGGCGACAGCTTGCAGGAGAAAAAACAGATGCAGCTGCCATTTCCTGTTGGTGCAGGGAGCTCTGGGACTTGAAGTCCAAACTGTAATTGACTGAGAAAGAACACGTGATGCAGATCCCTCCTTTTTCCCTTTTATCCCATGGAGTCTAAATTGAAAAAAAATCAATGTAATATTAACAAAATTTAATGGGGTTTTCTCTCAGGATTTCGAGGGGACAGTTTTGTTTTAATTCAGAGGGCCTCAATTTCAAATCAGAAGTACTTTTTGCCACCGTATGTTAGAGAAATGTCGGAGTTGTGAGCTTTTGCAGAAGAGCTTAAGACCTGGCTTTTTGGGTGTGCATTTAAGTAATCAGACAAATTATTAAATAGTTGCTGCTGTTTTAATGTTCTATGTTTTAATGTTTTATATTGTGAAATGCTATTTTAAACTGTAAGTTGCTCGGAGCACCTGGTGGTGAGTGACTAATCAAGAAATGAAGTGAAGTATAATTTGTTAATACGAATTTCTACGAATTTCTATGACTTACAAATTGCCCCTGAAATTTTGCATTACTCAATTGTATGTGTTTTGAGGCATTGTATGTGGTTTAAGATATTGAATAATTGCCTATATGTAAGCCACCTTGAGTCCCCTTTGGGGTAGAGGAAGGTGGGGTGCATCAATAAATAAATATTGGATAGCCCTTCTAATCTCTTCTAATTCGATAAAATGTGGGGTGAGTTCATCACTGCAAGGACACAGAAGCTCCTGTCACTGCATCAGAATATATCAGTGATACCCCAACACCAGGTCTCTCTCTCTTAATCAAGTATAATGTTTTCTGTGTTGCTCTCTTGTGTTCTTTCTCCCACATATGTTTTATTATTTCACTTTGCTGGAAGTTGGGAAACCACTATGATTTCAGAAATATTGGGGATATGAAACAGTGATCATAAATTTTTCATGATGGAACTAAAATATGAATAGCTCCTATAGGTATTCAATTATATCTGCAAACAAAGGAAGTCCCGTGATCTTTTATTTGATCATGGGAGTGGAAAGTGTTTCTCCAACTTGAGGAGATAGGGAAAAGAGAAAACATAGTTTGAGTCATTGCTTCTTTCCGCATATGTACATTCTGTTGCCTACCAACTGAATTATGGCATTTTTCTATAAAAACCTAATGAAGTGTTCATTTAAAAATCCATTGCAAAACCAGAAACGGGTAATGTCTTTTTATTTTTGTTTGTAGTAATATGTTTAGCACTTTGCTTTTCAGCATTCCTGAATAAAAATCTCCAAAGAGTAAGCACCATATCTACTGGGAATTTATTCCAAGACCATTGTGGATATCTGAAAGTATGGATAGTAAACCCTATATTTTAACTATGTTTGGGCAGGAAGCATACCATAAAATCACACAGGAGGGCTTAGAGAGGGGCAAAATACTTCTGGGGTGGGGGATATTTTTGGCATGCTAGTAAGTGAAATTGTGCATTTTGAATCCATGGATGGGGCAGATGCATTGTACTGTGTATTGGCTATCTACAGCAACATCTGCTTCACCCTATTTTGTACCCAGCTGTCAAAACTAATAAAATGTATTCCATGTTCTCTCTAGTGTTTTCTAGGTCCTCCAGTGTGACTCTATGGTCATTAGTACCCCTGAATGCCTGAGCCTTTCCTCAGACATGTATCTGTCTTAAATTGCTGTATATTGTTGTTTTTAATGTTTTTAAATGATGTAAGTGGGCTGAGCACCAGCATGGTGGAGGTTCTTATGTTCTTATGTTCAAATATTAAAGTATTATTATTATTATTATTATAGTAGCAAATCGCAGTCTGTCATCTTTAGAGGCCTCTTTAAAGAGCTTGATGTTTGACATGAATTGAAAGGTAACTTCAAGTATTATTTTTTTACATGAAATAACACCTCAATGAGTTTCTAGATCTTTCAGCACGATTCTGTGGTCAACTTCTGCTGGAAGCTGACCACAGAATCTCCTTGGGGACTAGAGGGATTCCTGGAAACATATTAACTCCAGATATCTCTATGTCCTCCAGCATGACTGGAGTAAGTTGACCACAGAGTCACACTGGAGGACCTAGAAAACACTAGAGAGATCATTTAAAAGCAAATGTGTAGAAAATCAACCCTCCGAAAGTCAAAAACTGCAGATGTGGAGGGACAACAATAAGTAGAACTGTACATTACAGGTGGTAGTACGCTTTTGCATTTGTTCTTGGTGTAAAAGTTGACGCTGCACACTTTGAAGGGATTAAGAAAAAACATTTAAATATTTTGAATACTATGTATTCCCAAGGAGCCCTTTCTGGCACAGCAGTGGAATCTGGGGAGAGGTCGGTGGTTCAAATCTGGGGAGAGGGGTGAGCTTTTGCTGTTAGCCCCATCTTCTTATTTATTTGTTTACTATATTTCTATACCGCCATTCTCAGCCCGAGGGTGACTCAGAGCAGTTTATAAAAAGGCACGATTCAATGACCACAATAATATAAAAACAGCTAAGAACATATAACATACATTAAAATGCAATAAACAATAAAACCAATAAAGATATAGATCCTCCGCATCTCATTACCAAAATCATTATCCGATCACTACCCAATCACATTGTCCAGTCCATGTTTTCGAACTATTAGTCTTCCAACCTAGTAGTTCGAAAACATGCAAATGTGAATAGATCAATAGGTACTGTTCTGGCAGGAAGGCAATGGCACTCCATGCAGTCATGCCGGCCACATGAGCTTGGAGGCCTCTATGGACAATGTTGGCTCTTCGGTTTAGAAATGGACATGACTAGACTTAATGTCAAGGGGAAACCTTTACCTTTTTATGAATTCCCAAGCATTAAGGGCTTCTTAACAGAATAACTATTTGTCCCTAGCTTTGCATGTTACAATATTATTTCAGAACTTTTGAGACATCATATGGATCGAAGGGAACCATAAGAAGTCTGCTGCTGCTGCTACTCCTGCTGCTACAAGAGGCCTGAAGCATTCCACCCAGCTTTGCTGTTTTCTGGACTACTTGTGAATAGACTACAGCCCAGACCATCATAGTTGGGTGTGACTCAGCAACCTCCAAGGAGGGAGAAATAAAGAGCTGAGTTCACAAGGCCTTGCAAGATTTTGAATCTGCTGCTGCCACTACCACCATCACTGTCACAACTACTGTTGCCACCAGTGCCACAGCCGCCATTACTGCCACTGCTGCTGCTACTACTACTACTCTTCAAGAGGCCTGAAACATTCCATCCAGCTTTGCTGTTTTCTGGAGTGCTTGTGAATAGACTGTGGCCATCCTAGCTGGGTGTGACTCAGCAACATCCAAGGAGGGAGCAGTCAATCAGAGCAGTTAATCAACCTGACTGACTGGGAATACACCCATTGACTAGATGCTAAATGTTGTTGTATTCATGTTTTATAATTTGTCTTTTGTTTCCTTTTTTGCCTTTGGTTGTTTGTTTATCCCTGTATTGTTTTTAATTTTTAATGCATACAGAAATTGTGTTGGCAATACAAGTTGTGCAGGGCAGAGGGAGATATGGCAATGGCACGGTTACATGCCTTCATAGAGAAAGGAGAAAAAAGTGTTTAATACCTATCTCACCTTCCAGTCAGCTTGCCAGCTTGGGGAGTCAGGAAACCCACCAAACCTCACCTTGCTCTTAAATAATGCCAGGTCAGTCAAGAATAAGGAACATATGATCTCCTCAAGGAAGAAGGGGCTGACCTGGCATGCTCCACTGAAACCTGGCTGGGAGATTATTAGTGCTCCAACCTGGACACAAGCCCTCCCAGCTGAGTACTGCATCAATGAGCAGGTGAGGGAAAGTAGATGGGGGTGGGGGTGGGGTAGCTGTGGTCTATAAAGACCACCTTAATATGACCAGATTAACTACTAGGAAGCTGAATCACATTGAGTGTGTGTACCTGAATCTGAAAGCTGGGGATTCTGTTAAGTGTACCGTCCACCCCACTGCCTAACAGACTCCCTGGCAGAGCTCACAGAACTGTTTTCGGAGATGTTGTTGGAGTCACCCAGACTTTTGCTTCTGGGTGAGTTCAACATATGTCAGCCAATGTAGATGTCAGCCAATGTAGATGGGATGGTCAGGAGTGACCTTAAGATGGTAGTGTATGCACTGGTAATCTCAAGGTTGGACTTCTGCAATGCACTTTACATTGGGCTACCTTTGTACCAAGTTCAGAAACTCCAGTTGGTTCAAAATATGGCAGCCAGACTTGTTATAGGAACATATAGGAGTGAACATTTTATACTTATCCTAAAGTCACTCCACTGGCGGCCAATTGGTATCAGGACAAAGTACAAGGTATTGGTTTATGACCCTTAAAGCTCTTAATGGTTTGGGTTCAGGTTACCTAAAGGATCACCTTCTCCCCTACAATCTGCCCATACACTTAGGTCATTTCTTGGGGGGGGGGGCTTACTCCAGCCTGCCAGAACTTTACTGGTGAACATCGCCCAAATGACCTTTTCATTGGCTGCCCCATTGACTGTGGAACACCCAGCCATAAGAGCCCTGATAGCTAAATGAGCTGTCAGAATTTTAAAAACAACTAAACACCTTTTTCTTCCAGCAGGTCTACCTACAGTTTTTAAACATGCGTCTTTTGTTTTATCTTTGTTTTGTGTATTTTAATACATATTTTATCTTAATATGTATCTTTTATAGAAATACATTTTAATATGTGTATTTGTGGTATTTTAATAATGTTTATGTAAGTTGCTTTGAGTCCCCTTTAGAGTGAGAAGAATGGGATATAAATATAGTAAGTAAATATGTTTTAATTATTCTATAGCCCGTCTCAAGCTACAAGGAGAGGTGGGTAAGAATTACTATTACTATTATTATTATTATTATTAAGTGTAAGGTAAAAATCCTTTGTGGGATGTGGGGGTCAGATCGTCAGGAGTCAATACTAAAAAGCTGTTACCATCTACAATAATATCTCTTTACCGTGCTCCAATCTAACTTATTTACAATAAACATGTGCATTTTCATGTTAATTCCATACTATTTTTCCAAATATATGCGTACTGTTACATTATTACTTAAAACTAATTTGCCATCCCTTTTCATATTCATTATAAAATTATAGTTATAGTACATAGAAGCTAAACACACTTTACAAAAGTGCTGGGAAAGAGTGATAGTCTTCCCCTGATATTTTCATTGGGGCTATTGACACATTTGCCTTGAGTATGTGAGAGACTGACCTTGAACTGTGATTGTTATAAATCAAGGATTCCTCATGTGGTTATTATTAGGAAATGAATTAAGAGGCTTATAAATACTGAATTTAATTTGTGTTGGAATGGGGCTACGGAAATCCCTTTGGATGTTTTTGTGCAGGTCCATCAATGTACTCCAGAAAACATGCAGAAGTTAATAAGATTTTCATTTCCACTTACAGGGTGAATGCAACTGACATGGCAAGTTGCTAGCAAGGCACTGTGCGGTTCCTTTGAAAGCTCCTATTGCTCTCTGTGGATTGATTCTCAGGAACACAGATCTTTTTGTCAGCCAAGAAAACTCCCCCTTCTCACCCGCACCTGTGACATAGAAAGAAGCAAAAGAGCAGGGAAAATGTATGGGCTGCACTGCTCATAACTGGTATATTTCAAAAACACAACAGAAGAGCTGGAGTTTTTCTTTGTTTCGTGACAACAGTACAGAGTATTAATGTCTAGGGACTGTCCCAGTGTAACTGAAACATCTGGTTACTTTTTAGCAGCTGGGTTGATTCCCTGAGACCCCCCCCCTTCTTTTTCTTTGGCTTAGAGATGGTGTGAGGTTAAGCAAGTGATGGCAGTGAAAACTGATGGACTCTCTTCCGTTGGTTTGGATAATTGCCAGGAAGACATTCTACAAGTTGCTCCATGTTGACCTTGAAGTGATTGTAATCGGGATCAAAAAGAGATCACACTCTCTAGAGAATAGATGTGTGTTTACACATATATTTATTTTAGTTTTAGCTTTTCTTACTGTGGGTTGACTGTTCAGCTGCAGTACTTTGAATAAATCCTCAATCTGTGAGTGAAAGGTTTTATAATATCTTACAAAACTTGGAAATTGGCCTAGAATCCTCCTCCTCCTTTGTCCTGCTCCTCCTGTTCCTAGTTATGAAAAGCTCTTGCTTGTCATGAAAGAAGAACAAATGTCCCTAAGACTTCAGACAATCCAATGGGGCATGTGAAATGAGGAGATGCCTAGTTTAACACAGAGTTTACAAAAGTAGCTCAGTGAGTTTTGAAGTACATTCCCAGGTTGGAATGGAATCCAGATATGTTACTAAATTTTGGAAATTTTGGTGTTTTTTGTGTTTCTACCTTGTTAAGTGTTATTCTTTTTGCCAAGTTGTGTCATCTCATGATGTGACCAAAATATGAAAATCTTCATTAGCCATCTTGGCTTTTAATGAAAATAGGTTTGATTTTGTCTAGGACCCATTGGTTGGTCTTTTTACCAGTTCACAGTATTTGTAGAACTCTTCTGTAGGCCTACATTTCAAATGAGTCAATTTTCTTCCTATCTGCTTTCTAAACTGTCCAGTTTTCACAACAATGCATAGAAATGAGAAATACGATGGCATGAGCAATTCTAACTGTAGTTTTCAATGGTCAAATACCATGCAGTAAATAGCAGCTAGTTGTTACAATCTGTACCAACTGAAGCGTTAAGATATTCTTCATGGATAGCTACTGTACATGTACGGTCTTAGTGAAAATATGGAAATATTCATCTGGGAATCTATCTATAGCACATTGTACTCCAACCAGATTTTTCAATGAGTTGCAACTCCTTCCTGGACAGTTTAAATCCACTCTTTGAAATAGACTTTCTGCTGACTAGTAGCACTTCCATCTTGTCATAGTTCAATTTTGGCTTTTCAATTGCCCACCAAGCCAATTATTGAATCAAAGCCATACTCAAGAGATTACGAGCTTCATTGGTGTTAACGATTAAGAAGCAACATTGCTTTGTGCCAGCACCATATTGGATATATCTTAGTCAAAGCTTCAAATTGTTTCCCATACCATCTCCTCAGTAAAGTGGAAGACAATAGGAAAGGAGGATAGCTACTGTACATTACAGGTGGGAGATTAAGAGCTTCATTGGTGTTAACGAGTAAGAAGCAACATTGCTATGTGCCAGCACCATATTGGATATATCTTACTCAAAGCTTCAAATTGCTTCCCATACCATCTTCTCAGTAAAGTGGAAGACAATAGGAAAGGAGGAAGACTACATTACAGGTGAGTTGATTCCATTTAAGAAGCTACAACTCTGAGTTTCTTAAAAGCTGAATGGGCATCTTGGAGGCTGCTCATTATGGATCAATATAGGTCAAAATCAATTTCACAGTAAACAACAACAAAGCATCTTCACATAAGTATGACTTAAATGGAACCATTTGGTCCCTACCACACTACCTGGGAGGCAGGATAGAAATCACTGCAATACTGTGCCACCTCAGAACTCCACCAACTTTTTAATCACCTTAGTCAAGGATGTAGCATTCACATTTTATGTCAAGGAACAACAGGAACACACAAATATATGACTTACCAAGATACTTCAGTGTTTCCGTAAAATGAAGCGTAGGAGAAAATTCAATTCTAGCATAACTGAAGGTTTCAGGTAGGTATTTAAATGGCCCTACACTGTATTAATACTGGGACATTTAGTATTACATCTAAAGGAAACTAAAGATGGCAGAAGCAACTGATCATGGCTTATTTCCAGCTCTGTTACCTGTGTTCTTTTAGAAAAGAAAAACCCAGTGATGAACCTATGACTTTGCACAGACGAATCATATATCCTGTCACTGTAACTTGTTCCTCCCTTCTCATTTGGCCTGGATAAACACCAAGGTAAGATTGTGTAGATGCCAATTTAAATTCTGCCTCACAACCTCTTAATATAATACTTGACCTTTGTTTCTTCCATAGTCATGCCTTTGAGTTTGATAATATTTTATGTTTGTTTCATAAAAAACTTTGATTTTTTTTTAATTCCCTCTAAAGGAATGTAAATCTCATGACTGTGATCTGTTTTACTGTGATCTGTTTTAAAAGAAGGGGTGGGAGTGGGGGTGAAAAGCAGTTGTCATGTACTTCATGTCCTGTAGTAAATCCATTTAAAATATGACTCTTCTTAATGCACCTTTATATTTGGTTAGGAGTATCATATTTTATGGCTTTTCCCTCTTCATGTGTTCCAGACTTATGGATTCTCTAAGCACATAATTTGGCATAAGACACTGAGGGATATTAGGAGTCAGGAAGTGAAGACCTCAAGGAAATGCTTGTAACAAGGTTGCTTGTAACAAGGCTGCAGAGGATTTGGGGCATAAAAAAGAGGGTTAGAAATCTATAGATTGCTAGCCTTATTTTAGTCATACCATGCCTACTGCAGAGAATCCACAATTTCTTTTAGACATGAAAAAAAATTTTTCATTTCAAAAGGTGTGGCAATGTGTTCATATTGATGTCTATATTACTAATACTATTTGGTTCACATATACACATACAAATTCATGAAGGTGCAGATTTAGTGGATTAAGTTCTAATAGCTTTAATTTAATAATACATTATTGTGGGAAGGCAATATCTGGAACAATGCTACTCCCTAAGACAAACATGATGGTAATTTCAGTAAATAATACAGATTCAGAGAACACCTAAAGCAGGGATCAAGAATGTTTACTACTCCAGAGGTTGCTAAAGCGCAAATCCCATCAGCCCTGGGCAGACTTCCTTACTTAGGTGATCTAGGGTTGGTGTGCACTGAGTGTAAGAACATAAGAACATAAGAAGAGCCATGCTGAATCGGGCCTCAGCCCATCTAGTCCAGCATTCTGTGTCACACAGTGGCCCACTAGTTGTACACGGGGATCTCTAGCAGAAAGGGGGGCAAAACCCTCACCTGCTCCCGACCCCCCACAACCAGTACCCGGGGAAAATCCTGCCTGCCTCCATCAACACAGAGGTGGCACTTGGATGTCCATTTCAGTAGCTACTGATTCCCTTGGTATCCATGAATCTGTCTAATCCTGCCTTGAAGCTGTCCAGGCTGACAGCTGTCACAACCTCCTCTGGAAGTGAGTTCCATAACCCAATGACCCTCTGGGTGAAGAAATATTTCCCTTTATTAGTCCTAACTTTCCTACCTTGGAGCTTTAGGGAGTGCCCCCTAGTCCTAGTATTGTGTGACAGAGAAAATATTTTTTCTTTGTTCACCTTTTCTATCCCATGCATGATTTTATACACTTCGATCAAGTCACCTCTTAAACGCCGTCTTTCAAGGCTGAAAAGACCCAGGCGTTGCAACCTGATTTCATAAGGGAGCTGCTCCATCCCTTGGATCATATTTGTTGCCCTTCTTTGTACCTTTTCCAGTTCCGTTATATCCTTTTTGAGGTGCGGTGACCAGAATTGTACACAGTACTCCAGATGTGGCCTCACCATAGATTTGTAGAGAGCAATACAACATTTGCCGACCTATTTTCGATTCCCTTCCTGATCATGCCAAGCATAGAATTTGCTTTTTTCACTGCTGCAGCGCACTGGGTTGACATCTTCATTGAGCTGTCCACCAAAACCCCAAGATCCCTTTCCTGGTTTGTCTCAGAAAGCTTGGATCCCATCAGTTGATAAGTGTATTTGGGGTTCTTTTCCCCGATGTGCATGACTTTACACTTGTTTAGGTTAAAATGCATTTGCCACTTTGTTGCCCATTCACTCAATTTCGAGAGATCTTTCTGGAGCTCTTTACAGTCAGTTTCATTTTTAACTACCCTGAACAGTTTAGTGTCATCTGCAAACTTTGCTACCTCACAATTTACATCTACATCCAGATCGTTTATGAATAAATTAAAAAGTAACGGTCCTAAAACTGAACCTTGGGGTACGCCACTTCTCACCTCTTTCCACCCAGAGAAGTGTCCATTTATTACCACCCTTTGTTTCCTACAGTCTAGCCAGGTTCCAATCAGGACAAGACCTGTCCCCTGATTCCATGGCTGAAGAGCTTATTTAGGAGCCTTTGGTGAGGACTTTGTCAAAAGCCTTTTGAAAGTCAAGGTAAACAATATCGACTGGGTCCCCTTTATCTATGTGTTTATTTACACCCTCAAAGAATTCTATCAAGTTAGTAAGACATGATTTGCCTTTGCAGAAACCATGTTGATTTTCCTTCAGCAATGCCTGTTCTTCTATGTGCTTAGTAATTTTTCTTTAATAATGGTTTCCATCACTTTGCCTGGAACTGAGGTTAGACTAACTGGCCTATAATTTCCTGGATCACCCCTGGATCCTTTCTTGAAGATCGGAGTTACATTTGCCTCCCTCCAGTCCTCGGGTACAGTGCCTGATCTTAGAGAAAGGTTATATATTTTGCTAGAATTTCAGCAATTTCACACTTGAGTTCCTTAAGAACTCTGGGGTGGATGCCATCTGGCCCTGGTGATTTGTTGACATTTAGTTTAGTAAGGCATGTGAGAACATCTTCCTTGTTTATCTCTATCTGGTTTAATTCATTTATTTCCCTCCCTGAAAAAACTGACTCAGCTGCAGGCATATGTTGTCTGTCCTCCTGTGTGAAAACGGAGGCAAAGAAGTCGTTTAGCCGCTCAGCAATCTCCTTGTCTTCACTTATGTAGTGTAGTAACCCATGGTGTCCACCGTATGGATCTCCTCCCATACAAAATCTTTTGTAATGTTCTCTGTACTAACATTAATGGCAAATCACAATTATGGTAATGTAGTGACAAAATCTATTAGTATATAATAACTACAATGAAAACAACAGCATGTGCTTGGAATGCCTGCAGACGCAACATGATTCTGGAAAGTTCACCAGAGGGTACTGATCTAGTATATAAAAAGTAGTACTGCGCAATATTAGCAGCATAAATTATTCTGTCCCATATCTTACTGTGCTACTTCTTAGGCTGTCTCCAAACTTCAGAACTGTATAATTTGACACCCTTTTTAATTGTCATACCTCCATCCTAGGAAACACTGAGGTCTGTGGTTTGTTGTGGCACCAGTGCTCTTTGTCAGAGAAGGGTAAATATTTCACAAATCTACAATTTCCAGAATTACATAGTATTGAGCCATTTTCATTTTTGTTCCATTCCACATCCCACCTTAACACCTTGTAAATTCTTATGGAATATCCATGCATCTGTAAAGTGGAATACTATGACTAATACAATTTCTTTAAGTTACCTCTAGATTCTTTGTTGTCTCTACAGAATATTTCATTGAAAATTCACACTACCATTTTCACTCCTGTTTAATGATAATCTTTTTCTACTGGATATCTAGATGATGGAGGATGAATGGCACAACAAAGAGACAAGATGTATGTAAATAATATACTTGGATGACACTGCCCATGCTTTTAATATAATACAATTACCAACTGCTCTCTTTGATTGACACTTCGGCACAGAGAGCCAAGAAGACTCTCTAATCAAGCGAGATAAATAAAAGCAGGCTAGAGAGAAAACACATGGGAAAGTGCTGCCAATTTGGATTAGTACATAGATTTAAAGGTAACTCTCTTACATTTGGAGGTAAGAAGTAATTGCATCTTGACACACTTGCGGAAGAATTTGTGATGTCTGAGCAACATATTTCCAAAGGAAATTCCTATTCATCTTCCATAGTAGAGTAGCCAAAATGGTTAGAAAATCATTGTGATGGAATTTTCCCTTTTTGACAAATATTGGAATCCTGTATTCTACTCATTTAGCCAGCAAATGGACTAAATGGTAAAAATCTGTTGCAGTTATCTAACAGTGGGTGGTCAGAAAATATACCAGCGTTTTTAATCAAGGTGGAAAAGACACACTTTAACTTAACATCATTGTATTATTAATTATAGTTTTTATTATCATTCCAAATTTGTTTACATTTCTCGCCATCTGTAAAACTACTGATCTCCGTATGCAGTGTCTGTTAGATAACATGTTAAGCAGATGGCACATTCAATGATGATTGTATTTTGCTACAGGTAGAGACTTCTTTTATTGTCACAGTAAAATGTTTGGGAATGAGGAATGAGTGGTAATAGATTTCAGAATTCTCTTTATTCATTAGCAAGGCATTTGTTGATTTGTGGCCTCCCTACAATTCATGTACAATAATATACAACCTTGCCTGGAAAAGTCCCAATTGCCACTCTCCCAACTTAAAAAATAGTTATCTATAAATTTCTATTTTACACTTGAGTTAAATCATTATTATTACATTGCAGCTCTAGTAAAGACTTTGTGGCAAGCAGACTAGAAATGGATGCTCATTATACCAGATGTTTTACACAAAGGACAAATGACGTGCTTAATCTCTTTATTACCTAAAGGGAGCCCTGAGTTTAATTATTATGGCACTTCTTATTTACTTGGCACTTTCAAAATGCCATTATATTCTAATGTCCTTGCAAGACTGATAATCCCTGGTACAACTTTTGTTTAAAGTGGTATCCCTGTAAAAACCATGCATTGCCACTTCACATCCTCCCATGGAAATAACTAAATTGAAAATGTATGAAACCATTTCATTTTCATGGTGGGAGACCAGAGGGGATACACCCAGCTATTTTACTGATGTAATATCCAACCATAACATCAGTACAACTTTTGCCTTTGCCTTCCCTGTCTTGTGGTGCATGTAAAACCATGTGACTTGTACAACTCACCCATTTACAGGAAAATGGCTGGACACATCTCTGCTGATCCCCCTGATGTTCTCTCTGAGTCCCCTTCGGGGTGACAAGGGCGGCATATAAATGCCGTACATTAAAAAAAATAAGGTTCCGACAACATGGAAATAACTATATGGGGGTGAGGTCTGACTTTAAGCAATTATTGTTTATCAACAGGATACCAACCAACATTGGGACATTTTCTGTAGTTAGTAATGCAATGTCAGAAAACACATGCATACTCATACAACATATATTTGCCATTGAAATGAACAACTCAAACTGCTTGGATTTACCTTGATTTCATACTTATTTCTGGCTCTGTATGTTCAGAGGGGAAGAGTGTTTGAGTTAACTTTTGTATTCAAATTGCTCATTTACATGTTTGCTGACTTTTTTGATTTTGTTTGTTTTTTCATAAGCATTATTTTTCTGCACTGATTTTCTTCTCCCTCTCTTCTATTGATCATTATTGAGTACTTTATACAGACCAAGGGCCTTATCACACTTGGGGCTTTTGGGCCCTTTCTCTTCTTCAGGGACAGGGCCTGCCAAGTGCCATTAGCCAATGCTGTCTTGGTACTGCCCCATTGATCCCCAAAGCAGTGAGGAAGCATTGCAGGACAGTGACACAAGGTAATTTACAAAGGGAAAATACAATGCGGCAATGTGCGTTGCTGCCCTTTCCCCTCTCTGATGGGGACAGGATAGGACACCAACGTGCCTTATCCCATTCCCCAGATGTGATGGAGGAAGGAGGGAAGGTGGTTGCAAGTGAAACAGAACAAAATGGAGGGGTGGGGAAGGTTAGTGCGAAGAGTGTAAAGTCTCCATCACCCAGCATTCTGATAGCCAAAAGTCTAAATATTTGCAGTGAGCTTTACATGAGAACCAGACTTCGGAGGGCAATTCACATGACTTTACATGCATCACAAGACAGGAAAGGCAAAGGCAAAAGCAGGGCACTGAAGATGAAAGGAAGGAGAGCATAGAAGAACCTGAGCTGGGCTTCCTCATAGGAGCCCATGTTGCCACTGTTGCTGCCTTCAGAGAAGTTGGGACAACATTTGGAGCTGTCCATCCCAAAAGGGAAGGGGGAGTTCTCTGCTGGAGTTTTGTATACTGATACTATTACACCGCTGACAGCTTTGTGCCTTCTCCTGGGGGCTGGTCTTCATCCAATGAGGAAAGATGAGATGGGGTGGCCTGGAGCTTTTCTTCACTGGCTGCTGCCTGAGAAAAGTGGAAGCAAGATTAGCAGATGCTCTTCTTCCCTCCATTGATGCTCTTCTTCTCTCCATCTGCCTGCTCTTTCTGTACTTCTGCTGTCCAAGGTTTCTTTTTTGTCCCCATTGTCTTCCTCTTCTTTTCCTCCTGCTCCTCCTCATTGAGGTAAATCATTGATCCCACCTTCTGTTCTGCTGTTCATGAAGTGGCTGGTAGGCTGGAAGAAGGGAGTGGAGAACAGTGACTGCTTCAGTGTTCCTACTCATTCATTCATGAGGGCAGGTTCCACACATTGGCAAAGTGCCAAACCGGGTTTAAAAATCCCAGGTTGGAGTTGACTTTAGCCCACACACCAGCTCCAAAAGCCTGTACTTTCCAAGGGGGATAGGATGTCTAGATGTCCCCCCAGTACCTTCTGGCAGAACATCCAGACACCCAAGTCACCCCAAAAAATCACTATGCACCCCCCCCCCTTTCTCCTGGTGCATCATTTCTATTTGCCAGGAGAACTCTGGCAGTAGTTTAATGGCAACCAGGTAATTTTATTTTTAATTTTTTTAAGAGGTAGAGGGTTGGTTCCATCAGGTTTTTCAGAGCTGATTCAGCCTGAAAAACTCAAGAGGGCTGTGCAAACTGACCCTTTGGTAGTGCCCACAGGGCCTATACTGCATTAGACCTGGGTAAACCCTATTTACAATATTCTTCAGCATGATGCTCCAAAGGACTACGGCAGATCTCGAAGAAGAAGACGGCATATATATACGCTATCATACTGATGGTAGCTTGTTCAACTTAAGCCGTTTGAGGGCTCACACAAAGACACTAAATTATCTAGTCCGTGAGCTGCTTTTTGCTGATGATGATGCACTTGTCGCCCATTCAGAAGCAGCCCTGCAGCACCTAACTTCCTGCTTTGCAACAGCTGCAGACCTGTTTGGGATGGAAGTCAGCCTGAAGAAAATGGAAGTTCTCTACCAGCCCACACTACAGGAAGAATACCATGATCCCCACATCAGCATAGGCAAATCTGTGCTTAAGTCCATTCAGCAGTTTACCTACATGGGAAGCATCATCTATTCAGACGCCAAGATTGATAAAGAGATAGATCACAGATTAGCAAAGACATATAGTGCATTTAGAAGGCTTCACAAAAGAGTCTGGAGTAACAAACACCTCAGACAAAGCACCAAAATCAGTGTGTACAGAGCTATTGTACAGTCTATTCTCTTATATGGGTCTGAAACATGGATCACCTATCACCAACACCTACAACTCCTCAAACGCTTTCATCAGCGCTGTCTTCGCACAATCCTAAATGTACACTGGACTGACTATTTGACAAATGTTGCTGTCCTTGAGCAGGCAGGGATCACCAGCATTGAGGCCATGCTATTGAAACACAGCTGTGCTGGGCAGGGCACATCTCTAGGATGGAGGACCACCGCCTCCCAAAGATACTACTCTATGGTGAACTCGCCACAGGTCAGCGCAAGAGAGGCACCCCAAAAAGAGATATAAGGACTCCCTGAAACAATATCTCAGGCTCGGCCAGATTGATAATAAAAAATGGTCCACCCTAGCCTCACATCGGGAGGCATGGGGACACACTGTCCACAATGCTGCGGCCTCTTTTGAGAAGACATGCCGAATGGGTCTCGAAGAGAAATGACAATGCAGAAAGAACCACAACTTGGAAACATCGCCCAAGGAGACTTTCTGCTGTGCTTTCTGCAACTGAACTTGCCTATCTCAGATTGGCCTTTTTAGTCATCAACGCACTTGTAAAAAGCGTGGGATGAGTCCTTCCTAAGAATTTTCATTCGTGAAATGCCATGTATACAGTATAATATCAAATTAATTTGGGACAAAGCAGGCTTTTCCTGGTTTGTCCCAAATTAATTTGGTTTTACTGGAGATGTTGTTTGGGTGCCCCTAGTAAAACCATGGGATCTCTCACATTATGGGCTCTGTGTGGAAGACCCCATGATCTCCTGTAAAAGCTGTGTTTTATGTATACAGAAATACAGATATTTCAAAATCCAGAAAAATCTATAATACTACAGGCCTCTATCCCCAGCATATCAGATAAAGGAGACTTAACCTGTGTAATTTTATGAGAAGAAATGGGTATGGCATGTGACTGGTTATTGTTCAGATTCTGCCTTGTCAATTTGATTACTAGAAATAACCAATACTATTTCTCACATTTCCCAACAAGAGATAACACATGCCTCTATGAAAATCCAGTGTCAGTCCTTCCTATATTCCATACTATCAGATATAGAAGCTGTCCCTATATATAACCTGAATATCTATGAGTCAAGGGAATTGTTGAAGTCCTACTTCATTTGTTACAGAAGCCAAATAAAATTGTTTTGCCTATGCAAAGCAAATATTTGAAACTATATACAGTTATGGTTTTCTATTTAGAGCAAATATTTGAAAAATACTGACCCCAAGCCACATCATGTGGAGAGTGTCTTTGTGAAAAAGAGAGCCCCCCTCCCCCAACCATACCAGAAGATCATAAATGAACTATAATATGTAAAATCATGGTTCTGGATTTATATCAAGGACCTCCAAGCATAAGGATAGCTTTTCTCATCACAAAACAGATCTTTGTGTCACAAGAACAACGGAAATGTGAGATGCGGAAAACTAAACTTATATGCTGCCCTCTTCTCATGTTTAAATCGAAAATGAATGCTTGAATGGGGCTAGAGAATTGCAACAAACAGAAAATGTAATATACTTCTGTTTGTTTTTCTGTCTCCTCCCTCCATCCCCTTTTTAAGAAACTACTCATAGTGGCTCTGGACTTGCTTATGTACTTGCTACTCAACAGTTGGGGAATTCACTGTAAAGCCTACCTGTCTACCCATTGGACCACACTGACTCTTAATTTGCTGCATTTCCCACTAGCCTGCTAACATGTAACATGGTAGATTTAAAGAGCTCAGTTTCAACTTTGAGCAATTCAACAGCAAATCCAAGGGTTTTACCATGCCAAAGATGGGCTTGGTGCATTTTATAGAGAAAATGTGCAAAACTAGCTCATAATTCCATGCTTTTCCGAGTCTGTTCTGACTTTACTGGATGTAAAATATATACCAAATAATAATCATAAAAATGCAAAGCCCATTCCAAATAGCCATAGTGGAAGGGATTGACACTGGCATTTGGAGTGTGTGCTGAACTTCTCCATCTATTTGAACACATGATTACATATGTTTAACTTTTACATTTGGATAAAGGGATTAGGCTGTGAGTAATGTCTGACAACCACTGTGCGTGGTTTATTTGCTTTAAAACATCTGTTAGGTCTGTTGAAGATCAAAATCAATAAAAAAATAAAATTAAAAGACACTGTTGTCCAACAATGTACAGTTCTACAAAGCACTTTGCTTGAAGACAAATCTTTTTGAATTGGGATGAGGGCGAGGGGGAAATTAGAAAAAGGCCAGAAGTTACTTTAAACAACACATGCTATTTGGATGTCTGAAATGGCAAAACTCCAATCACTTAAAAACAATTTGAATCGGTGATGCCAAGAGCAAAATACAAATGTAAAAAAAGAAGACAAACATGAGGAAGAGAACCAGGGGCTACATCAATATAGAGCTGAACTGGCCTAAAAAGGATTTTTTTAAAAAAGATACCAGAAAACGCAGGAGACCTAAGGGATGTAGGTAGGAGACAGGAATGAAAGAGCTTGGAATAACTGAAAAGTGTTGCTGTATACACTAAGCTGTTACTTCTTAAAGGGTTTCACTTCACTACAAACAAACATTGCATATGTATTTGGGTGGCCTTGCATTTTTCCTTCTTATCCCTTGAAATGTGATACATGGAGGTTGTGTATTTTGAGGATCTTCACAGGAAATGACTCAATAACAAATGGAAGATTGTTTCCACCCATGTTCTTAATATGGAGTAGTAAAAAAATCACACTTCTTTCTGGATTGGTGTTGCTCCAAATATGAAGTAGTAAATAATCATACTTCTTTCTGGATAAGTGTTGCCTAAACTAATCTATAGAGACAAATGAAGCATCTCCAAAGCTTTTAAAAATAGCTTTGTTCATTTTTTCCAGTTTGGTGCGTAATGTTTTTTTAAAATGTTCTTTATGTGATTTTTAATTGCATTTCTATATACTTGAATTTGTAGGCTGTTTTGGGAATTCTGGAAAGTCAAAGCTTTGTTCTTATTAGTTTTAGTATTTTTAGTAGTTTTAATTGCCACATCACCTTGTTAATATTTGCACTGCATATGCATTATTTCTCAATTCCCATCTTACATTTTCCTGGCTTTTTTAAAGAAACAACAACAACCACACATATTATATTTACACTATCAATAAGATATTTTTGATGTATAATCACTGTTTATATTTCACATAATTAATTTTGGAAAAGGAAGCATGTTGGCTAAGACAAAGGAACTACTGGGGCTTGACTAAGAGCTTGGGTATATCCAGTGGAGGTTGATTCCCCAATGGCATAGCAAAATTTATATATATATATATATATATATATATATATATATATATATATATATAGTATATTTAATTAAGTAATTAAGTAATTTCTTTGAGGATGTCCATAGATGATGAGGTGGGTGGGGGGATCATTATCAAATTTGCAGATGATTTACTGAAGATAGAAAACTGGAAGGGATATAACATATTGGACATTAGGAAAAGATACATGATAAACTTGAAAACTTGGTTGAAATCAACAAAGTGAAATTCAACAGAGACAAAAAAATTTCTACATTTAGTTCAGAAAAACCAAATGGATAGTATAGGATGGGGATACTTTGTGACAACCCTCTATTCTAGTGAAAGCTTGTATGGAGGGGTTGCGTGACCCCCTGTTGAAACTAGTCAACACCTCCCTTGTGCAAGGAGTGTTTCCAGGGGGATTAAAAGAGGCAGTGGTCACTCCATTGCTGAAGAAGCAGAGTTTAGACCCATCGGTCCCTTCCAACTACTGCCCGGTATCGAATTTGCCGTTCCTGGACAAGGTAGTTGAGAAGGCAGCAATGGAGCAGTTGCAGTCCTACCTAGATGACGCAACTTGGCTTGACCCCTTCCAGTCCGGCTTCCGTTCAGGGCATGGGACGGAGACGGTGTTGGTCGCCATCACAGACAAGCTGCGTTGCCAACTCGATCACGGTGGATCGGCGCTGCTTGTGTTATTGGACCTCACGGCAGCGTTCGATACTGTCGATTATGATCTTTTGACCCACCGTCTGGCCGGGGCTGGGATAAGGGGGACAGTTCTTAATTGGCTCTTTCCTCTGGAACCGGGCTCAGCAAGTGAGAAGGGGCGAGGTTGTCTCAGGGGGTGCCCCCTTCATTGTGGGGTCCCCCAGGGGGCCATCCTCTCCCCTTTATTATTTCACATCTATGTCCGACCACTTGCTCGGTTGGTACGCAGTTTCGGGCTGGAGTGTCACCAATATGTAAGAACATAAGAACATAAGAAGAGCCATGCTGAATCGGGCCTCAGCCCATCTAGTCCAGCATTCTGTGTCACACAGTGGCCCACTAGTTGTACACAGGGATCTCTAGCAGAAAGGAAGGCAAAACCCACACCTGCTCCCGACCCCCCACAACCAGTACCCGGGGAAATCCTGCCTGCCTCCATCAACACAGAGGTGGCACTTGGATGTCCATTTCAGTAGCTACTGATTCCCTTGGTATCCATGAATCTGTCTAATCCTGCCTTGAAGCTGTCCAGGCTGACCGCTGTCACAACCTCCTCTGGAAGTGAGTTCCATAACCCAATGACCCTCTGGGTGAAGAAATATTTCTCTTTATTAGTCCTAACTTTCCTACCTTGGAGCTTTAGGGAGTGCCCCCTAGTCCTAGTGTTGTGTGACAGAGAAAATATTTTTTCTCTATTCACCCTTTCTATCCCATGCATGATTTTATACACTTCGATCAAGTCACCTCTTAAACGCCGTCTTTCAAGGCTGAAAAGACCAAGGCGTTGCAACCTGATTTCGTAAGGGAGCTGCTCCATCCCTTGGATCATTCTTGTTGCCCTTTTCTGTACCTTTTCCAGTTCCGTTATATCCTTCTTGAGGTGCGGTGACCAGAATTGTACACAGTACTCCAGATGTGGCCTCACCATAGATTTGTAGAGAGGCAATACAACATTTGACGACCTATTTTCGATTCCCTTCCTGATCATGCCGAGCATAGAATTTGCTTTTTTTACTGCTGCAGCGCACTGGGTTGACATCTTCATTGAGCTGTCCACCAAAACCCCAAGATCCCTTTCCTGGTTTGTCTCAGAAAGCTTTGACCCCATCAATTGGTAGGTGTAGTTGGGGTTCTTTGCCCCGATGTGCATGACTTTACACTTGTTTAGGTTAAAATGCATTTGCCACTTTGTTGCCCATTCACTCAATTTCGAGAGATCTTTCTGGAGCTCTTTACAATCAGTTTCATTTTTAACTACCCTGAACAATTTAGTGTCATCTGCAAACTTTGCTACCTCAGATTTACTCCTACATCCAGGTCATTAATGAATAAATTAAAAAGTAACGGACCCAAAACTGAACCTTGGGGTACGCCACTTCTCACCTCTTTCCACCCAGAGAAATGTCCGTTAATTACCACCCTTTGTTTCCTACAGTTTAGCCAGGTTCCAATCCAGGACAAGACCTGTCCTCTGATTCCATGGCTGAAGAGCTTATTTAGGAGCCTTTGGTGAGGGACTTTGTCAAAAGCCTTTTGAAAGTCAAGGTAAACAATATCGACTGGGTCCCCTTTATCTATGTGTTTATTTACACCCTCAAAGAATTCTAACAAGTTAGTAAGACATGATTTGCCTTTGCAGAAACCATGTTGATTTTCCTTCAGCAATGCCTGTTCTTCTATGTGCTTAGTAATTTTTTCTTTAATAATGGTTTCCATCACTTTGCCTGGAACTGAGGTTAGACTAACTGGCCTATAATTTCCTGGATCACCCCTGGATCCTTTCTTGAAGATCGGAGTTACATTTGCCTCCCTCCAGTCCTCGGGTACAGTGCCTGATCTTAGAGAAAGGTTATATATTTTGGCTAGAATTTCAGCAATTTCACACTTGAGTTCCTTAAGAACTCTGGGGTGGATGCCATCTGGCCCTGGTGATTTGTTGACATTTAGTTTAGTAAGGCATGTGAGAACATCTTCCTTGTTTATCTCTATCTGGTTTAATTCATTTAATTCCCTCCCTGAAAAAACTGACTCAGCTGCAGGCATATGTTGTCTGTCCTCCTGTGTGAAAACGGAGGCAAAGAAGTCGTTTAGCCGCTCGGCAATCTCCTTGTCTTCACTTATTGTCCCTTTCTTACTATTTTCGTCAAGTGGCCCAACTGCTTTTCTAGTTGGGTTTCTACTTCTGATGTACTTAAAGAAGTTTTTGTTATTTTTTTAATGTTCTTAGCTATATGTGCCTCAAAATCTCTCTTGGCTTTCCTGACGGTTGCTTTGCATTTAGTTTGCCAGAGCTTGTGTTCCTTTCTGTTCTCCTCAGTAGGAAGAGCCTTCCATTTCTTAAATGAGTTTTTCTTCTTTCCAATCACATCTTTTACTTCATTTGTAAGCCATGCCGATGTCCTCTTGGACTTTCCCGGCCTCTTTCTTATTTTAGGAATGCATTTTAGTTCGGCTTGTTTTAAAGTATTTTTAAACAGTTTCCAAGTATTTTGGAGGGATTTGATTTTTTTTACTGTTCCTTTTAGTTTGTTCTTTACTATTTTTCTCATTTTGGTGAAATTCCCTTTTTGAAAATTTAAGGTCTCTGTGTTAGTTTTCACTGACAGTTTGCTATCCAAACTTAAGTTGAAGGTTATTGTGTTGTGGTCACTGGTACCTATGGGCTCAGTTACAAGGACATCTTGAACGAGATCTTGTTCATTTGTTAGCACCAAGTCCAGGATCCCCTTTCCCCTGGTTGGTTCCATGACCATCTGCTCAATGTGGATGTGGATGACACCAGCTCGTTCTTGGGATGGAGGGCTGGCCTGACTCCGTACCCAATAATTTCCATCGTTGCCTAGAAGCCGTTACTGGATGGCTGCGAGCCAGTAGGTTGAAGGTGAATCCAGCTAAGACGGAGATCCTGTGGCTGGGCCGTCCGGGCACGAGTGAGATCCGGCTTCCAACCCTGGTCGGGGCAACCCTTCGCCCGTCATCATCGGTTAAGAGTTTAGGAGTCACACTTGACTCCCATCTGATGATGGAAAAACATATATCCACTGTCAGTGGAACTGCGTTCCATCATCTCTGGCAGGTGAGGAAGCTGGCTCTCTACTTGTCCCGTCATGACCTAGCCACAGTGGTCCAAGCCATGGTCATCTCAAGACTAGACTACTGTAATGCTTTGTTCGTTGACCTTCCTCTGTCGGTGATCCGGAAGCTCAAGCTGGTGCAGAACGCCACAGTCCAGCTAGTGGCAGGTCTTCCATCTCGCTGCCACATCACGCCAGTCTTGCGGGAACTGCACTGGCTCCCAATAGAGCACCATTTCACCTTCAAAGTGCTGGTTTTAACCTTCAAGGCCTTGAACGGTCTGGGGCCGGTGTATCTAAGGGACCGCCTCTCCCCATATAGTCCTCTAAGACCACTGAGATCTGAAGTATCGAACCTCCTGACGGTACTGAGTCATACTGCCCTCCACTTGACCACAACACGGAGGAGAGCTTTTAGCGCCATCGCCCTGGTGCTCTGGAATGCTCTCCCTCCGGCCATCCGAGTGTTGTCCAATTTGCTGGCATTTCGAAGGGCCTGTAAAACCCTCCTGTTCATGCAGGCATTTGGGTAGGCAATTGCTTGGGTTTCATGATGCGGCCAAGGGCTATGATCTTATGCAGTGGGCGCGCATATTGCACGACCTAACTATGGATGTAACCCTACGTCCAAACATGTTTACATGTATGATGTATTGTATTTTTATTGTGTTTTTATTGTGTTTTATGGAGTTTTTAATGACTGTAACTGTTTTTAATGATTTGTAAGTCGCCCCGAGCCACCTGGAGGGGGCAACTGAGAAGTCGAAATAATAAATAAATAAATAATATTCTGCCTTGGTCAGACCAGACCTGGAATACTGTGTCCAGTTCTGGGCACCACAATTTAACAGAGAAGTTGACAAACTGGAATGTGTCCAGAGGAGGACAACTAAAATAATCAACGGTCTGGAGATCAAGCCCTATGAGGAGTGGCTTAAAGAGCTGGGCATGTTTAGCCTGTAGAAGAGAAGGCTGAGAGGAGACATGATGAGGGCCATGTACAAATATGTGAGGGGAAGTCATAGGGAGGAGGGAGCAGGTTTGTTTTCTGCTGCCCTGGACATTAGGACACAGAACAATGGCTTCAAACTACAGGAAAGGAGTTTCCACCTGAACATTAGGATGAACTTCCTGACTAAGAGCTGTTCAGCAGTAGAACTCTCTGCCCCAGAGTGTGGTGGAAGCTTCTTTGGAGACTTTTTATCAGAGGCTGGATGGCCATCTGTTGGGGGTGCTTTGAATGCGATTTTCCTGCTTCTTGGCGGGGATTGGACTGGATAGCTCACAAGGTCTTTTGCAACTCTATGATTTAGATGGGGAAAGGACCTTGGGGTTATTGTTGATCATAAGTTGAACATGAACATGCTGCAGGGAAAATGCCAAATGCTATTCTAGCCTCCCACTCTAGAATGGGCCACGGTGAACTACATAGTGTTAAGAATGGTTTTGAACACATTATATATTTTTAGGTTTTTTTAATTTTAAAAACTGAATAGTTTTAAAAGTTGCGAGCCACTTTGGGTCTCAGTCCTGGGGGAAAGGCAGGATACAAACAACAACAACAAAAATAACAACACCCAATTGGTAGTGAATAATACATCTAGATCAGGCATGGGCCATTTGCCATCAAACTACACTGGGTGACCTTGGATGAGTCAAACCCTTTCCACTTTAGAACAAGGCAAAGGCGGATCCCTTCTGAACAAATCTTGCCAAGAAAAGCCCACAAAAATCCTTAAGGTCACCATAAGTCAGAAGCAACTGGTAGGCACACAGCAACAAACACAAGTACATATTGTAATATCTTTGTTGGAATGTAAACAAACACAGAACAGGAAATGTTCCTGCTTTAGGAATTCATTTTATTTGTCCCAAGGCCTATTAGAATGTGGTAATTTTCTAAAATCATCACTCATTTATTATCCACGATCCACCCAATTTCAAATTTATGTATTCTGAATTAAACAGTCAGCACAACCTATTCCCCATCATTTGCAGCTAACAAACTTATAGAGGTCCGTCTTTAAAAGGTAACAATGAAAGTGCTGGCATGTAACCAGGTGGTGTACATCACTTAGCTGCCTTTTTAAGACATGCCATATGAATCTGTGGTTTTGGTGGGGTAATAATGGAAAGGGAGCTATGGTGTTAGCTTTCCTAGTTCTACAGCCTTCCTAAATATTTAATATTTAATATACAATAAAATCAACTTTATTCTGGTACAGCTCTCATTTCTCAAAAACACCTTCTGAATGTTTATACTATGTCAGAAAAAGAACATGTATTCATAAATGATTGTCCCATTGTGCTCTGTTTTTTTTTAAGTACCTTTTTTTTTACAATGAGAAGATTATGGCTTAATGAAATTTAAGCTAGATTATTTCCCTAGCAGCATTTTTCTCTGGAATTTCTATACTTCATTCATTCACATACAACAGAGAAGCTAGATATCAATCAATTACTTACCCATATTTCCTGTAGTGATTTCCTGTCTTTAGAAAGAATTCAGAGGCTATGCTGTGGTTTGTATTTGTTAATAGATACACAGCATGAATGTTCTTTCTGGTATGAAATGATAAAATAGTTGGTCCTTCTTTGGCATATAGATGGGGCCAGGCAGGTCTTCCCTTTGTGACAGTGCTTTTCATGCAAAGCAGTGAGTTCAGCCTTCTTGTGGCCCTTGGTTTCAGGACTGAAACCATAGGCTAAGTGGTGCCGCCAATGTTCTCTGAGGTCTTGTTGTGTAAGATACTGGTTGTGCATTTCTTATCCAGTATTCCAAAATGCTCAAATATCATAAAATAGGGGTGGGTCCCATCTCCAAGATATCTCATTGTGTATGTATATATGAATGCAGAATCCAAACTGTGAAAAAATATCAAAAAGACAAACACACCTCTGGTTTAAGCATTTGGATAGGGGATACACAATCTGTATTTAGACTTATTTTTAAATGACTTGCCAAGATGCAATTCTCTTGAAAAATTATTGGGCATTTGCTTTTTTTAAATGATGAAAATTATGATTATGTTTTATATCCCATATTTCCCTCAGATTGGGATTCAAGAAAGCTTACAGCAGCCAAAACATCGTTATGAATTTACTACATACGAAAGTTTAAAAGCAAGTAAACCACAAGTGAAAAACCTAAACCATAAAAAACAACCATAAATACAAAGTCAATTTCCCCTTAAAAACAATTCTTAGAGGTATTGTTGAAGGCTTTCATGGCTGGAATCACTGGGTTGTTGTAGGTTTTTTGGACTATATGGCCATGTTCTAGAGGCATTCTCTCCTGATGTTTGCCTGCATCTATGGTAAGCATCCTCAGAGGTTGTGAGGTCAGTGTTGCAGAAATGGATTATTTGCAGACAGAATTCTAATCTCATTTTAAAAAAATATTATGGATTCTTATGTTGCTGAAGCACTGTTTTTGTTTGTAATAGGAAAATCTGTATACATCGCACCAGCAACAATATTTTTGAAAGGTCATAGAGTGATGTAGGGGGTGTTTTGAATGAACTGAGAGGAACGTGGTATGATGAGTCAAAGTGCAGTATTTTCAAATCATAAGAATCATAATAATCAGATGTGATGAGGTGAGTATGCATCCCGTCTCAATACAGTATGCATCCAGTCCCTAAAAAATATGTGATGCATACTGATATAAATGGATTATATTCCAATGTGATAAGGTCCTTAGATAGCCATTCAAGGTCCTCACAATCTTCCAATTAGTCAGAAATCATCCTGTTTTCCATCCAGGTTCCAGTTGGCTGGGGAATCCTCATGAAATCATAATTTCTCCTCATTGGCAGGAAAAATAAATAGCTGTCATTGGAGGGCTTGGAGCCAGCGTCATTTGAAAAGTCTAGCCAAAAAGGGGCAGACAGGCAAATGTGTGTTGAGATAATGTGTAATATGTAAAACAGTTCATGATGTTTCATGACCATGTCGTTTGTACAAAGGGTGAGCCTCAGAAACACAATTGGACTTATGTAAATGTGAGCAGTTCAATGAAAAACACAAATTTTATCTCTATGCTGTTGGTGTCTGGCATCAGCTCATCTCCAGTTTTGTTTGACAAGATTTAGCATTTCTGGCTGGCATTGTCTTCTCCGTATGGACTAGAGATGTATTATTCCCCCAGGTTTAAAAGTCATTACAAAACTGTGGGGCACTGGCATTTCATTTCTAAAGAGTTTCTAAAGTATAGTTAGTGGGAAAAATCATTACTATAATGAGAGAAACAAAATTTTGTTACTATTTTGTTACAGTAATTGTGTATAAATTACTATAATTGGGGAAACTTCAGGGGCTTCTATTCACCTCATTTTAAATTTTGATCTGAATTATGAATCAAGCAAAAAAAATGCACACCTTTATGATGAACCCACCTCATGATAGGTGGCGAGCCAGCAATGCCCCTCAGGTGCATCCACACGCAAGGAAGATATTTTTCTTAAGTTTTTCCCAGATGTACACATATTGTTCAGTTGAAACCAGTTGGAATGCTTCTATGAATCAAAAGAGTACAATAATATTTTATGTTGAGATGCCACAACATCTCCAGATGAATTATTTATTCTGAGTATTAGTCTTTAGGTTTGTACCATAATTCCACTGTGACCTGGCAATCTGAAAAGTTTCAAAGATCCTGAGGGCTACGTATCACAAAATGATGTATAAGGAAACACTATCTTGATTGATACTATTTCTTTTTTATTTCTAAATCAAAGCTTATAGGTGCCTTGAGGTTATACTGGAAGAGCAGCTTTCCATGGATTGGGCAAAGGCATCAGTACTTCACTTTCAATGTAACCAGGCTCTTTGATATAACATTCATATTTAAACTACACTGAGCAAAGACAGAATTTGATTGCTAAATAATCTTTACTCCCTTTAATACTGGGAATCCTGCAGCCATGCAGATGCTGTTGGAGTGCAACTCCTATCATTCTTCTCTGTTTATTATGGTGACTAGGGTTCATGATGCTTGTGGATCAACAACCTCTGAATTGCTGCAAGATTCACATTTCTAAAAATTTGTTTCTGCTTGCCAGTGGTTATTTTTGGGTGAATTATCAAGCTATTTGTGGCAGTTGCTCATTCACACTATATATAGTTCTACTTTCCACTTTACTTGCTATGGCAACATCCAATGCAGTTATGGATTCTAAAGTTTAGGAAGGGGCATTTAGAATTCTGAGCAACAGAGATCTAGTGCCTCACCAAACTACAAACCCTTGGCTTGCATAGAACAGAGTCATGGCAGTTAAAGTAGAATAAGAGTGCTATAATTATTTGGTGTGAATTGACCTCATTATTACTGGAATGTGTTATATACTAGAATGGTGCGCGGAACCTGTTTTCCTTCATTTCATCCATTCTTTCAGGAGCACATAACAGAAAGCCTATGATGGCATGCCCAAGCCTTTGGGAAAACTCAACTCAACTCAACTTTATTTCCTACTAGCTTGGGGACCCGGCGGTGCCCGGGTCATTTGAGAAGTGCAGCAAAATGTAGAGTGGGTCATGGGGGCTCTGTGTGTCAAGTTTGGTCTTGATCCATCATTATTGGGAGTTGCAGTGGTATCATGAAATTACTGAAGGTAGTGCAAGTCCCATCATCTCTGTCCCCCCCCCCCCAAGTGTAGTAGGATGTAGATTGGGTCATGGGGGCTCTGTGTGCTAAGTTTGGTCTGTATTGGTGAATGGATGAGGGATGCATTGTTTTTCGGAAGTGAGTGAAGGTACTTCAAGTCCCATCATCCATGGTCCGTCTCACAGAAAACTGCACCAGGCTGTAGAGTGGGTCATGAGGGCTCTGTGTGGCAAGTTTGGTGTTGATCAGTCATAGGATTAGGTTTGTAGCAGGCTTGGAAAGTGAGGGAAGGTACTGCAAGACCCATCATCCATGTTCTGTCCCCCTCCAAACTTCAGTAGGATGTAGAGTGGGTCACTGGGGCTCTGTGTGCCAAGTGTGGTCTTTATCGGTGTTTGTTGGGGGCCGCAGTGGTCTGTGGGAACAGAGGGGTGTGAAAATACTACAAATTCCATCATTCATTGTCAGTCCTCCCCCGAACCTCACCAGGACGTGAAGGCAATCATGGGGGTTATGTGTGCCAAGTTTGGTCTCAATCAGTAATTGGATGAGGGTCGCAGCAGACTTGGGAAGTGAGTAGAGGTACTTCAAGTCCCATCATCCATGGCCCACCCTCCTCCAAACTGCACCAGGATGTAGAGTGGGTCATGAGGGCTCTGTGTGGCAAGTTTGGTGTTGATCAATCATAGGATTAGGTTTGTAGCAGTCTTGGAAAGTGAGGGAAGGTACTGCAAGACCCATCATCCATGTTCTGTCCCCCTCCAAACTTCAGTAGGATGTGGAGTGGGTCACTGGGGCTCTGTGTGCCAAGTGTGGTCTTTATCAGTGTTTGTTGGGGCCACAGTGGTCTGTGGGAACAGAGGGGTGAAAGTACTACAAATCCCATCATCCATTGTTAGTCCTCCCCCAAACCTCACCAGGACGTGAAGGCAGTCATGGGGGTTATGTATGGCAAGTTTGGTCTCGATCAGTGATTGGATGAGGGTTGCAGCGGACTTGGGAAGTGAGTAGAGGCACTTCAAGTCCCATCATCCATGGTCCACCCTCCTCCGACCTGCACCAGGACGTAGAGTGGGTCATGGGGGCTGTGTGTGCTGAGTGTGGTCTGTATTGGTCCTTTTTGGTGGCCTCAGTGGTTTGTGGGAACCAAAGTGTTGGAAAGTACTACAAATCCCATAATCCGTGGGTCATGTCCCCCGACCCATGCCAGGACGTAAAGGGGGTTAGGGGGGGTTATGTGTACCAAGTTTGGTGCAGGTCCATCACCCACGCTGGTTGCTGTGGCCTGTGAAAGTGGTTGCCACATATGCGCCCTGGCCTGTGAAAGTGGCTGCCACATATCCGCCCTTCCGCCCTCTGCATACACACATACATACATACAAACATTCCGTTTTATAAAGGTATACAGAAGAGTCACCCTTCACCAAGGTGCTCGAGGCGAATTACACAGTTACAAGAAACAGGCTACATAGTCACAGCTTGTTACTTAACAATCATAGGCTCTTCTGAAGAGCCATGTCTTGAGTGCCCCTAAAAATGTATGTAGATTGGGAGTGGCTCTTTGGTCTGGCGGTAGGGAGTTTCACAAGGTTGGGGCTGCGATTGAGAAGGATCTATGTCTTGTGGACTCCAAACGAACCTCTCTAGGGCCAGGGACAAAGAGAAGATTCTCATGAGCTGACCGTGGCAGTCTCTGGTGGTGGAGTGGCATTAAACGGTCTCTTGAAGGACCCTGACCTCGAAAGGCCTTAAATGCTAGGACCAGAGTCTTATAGATAAGATTAAGACCCTTAGCAGACAGAGCTACTTTAGGCAAGGCAAAAAGATAAACAAAATGCGTTGACTGCAAACAAGATGAATAAAGAGTTACCTCCACCCGGGACTATCATAAGGTAACTTAAAACAGTACATTACAAAAGGAGCCTTTGTTGGCCGCAGTCATCTCTCTGGAGTCTTCTGCCTCTGGTGTAAAGTGATGGTTATAAATTGTTGCTTATAAGCTGTCTCAATCTTCTTTCTTGTGAAGATTAAGCTGGTCAAAAGCTTCTGTTGTCCTTTGGACTGCTGGTATATGGATACTGCTGAATGCAGTTGTTAAGGATGTCTGTGTTGGATTACTTTGGCCTATGATTTCCAGACAATGTCCCAAGCCTCCAGTGACTGTAGAAAATGGAGGAGTCCAGCAAGAGAGTTCTATACAAGGAAATGGAATAGACCAAGTAAGGCTGGCCCCTGGGGGGTGTTATGCTCTACCCAAAAAGCTAATACAAAGGAAGATATCTACACTATTGGGAAAATCTATAAACAGATGGAACTAAAGTAGAGAAGAGGAAAATGGCAGAACCAAAATTTCACAAAGCCCCCCCCCCAAATTAGCTCGACATGAAAGCAAGCAGGAGCCAATCATCAACTCCCCCTCTGCTTTCTTGAGCACATGGCACTCCATGCCTTCTTGCCTTGAAAAGAGAGAGAACAAGTGTGGTGTGCAGTCCCACCACGGGTGCCTCCTCTAGAGTGAGAAAGTCAGAACTTTCTTACTCATGTGTTTGTGATGAGAAGAAACAAGTAAGAAGCCTCCTTAAAGCATGCACCTTTCTGCAGCTGACCATCTCTCCTCTAGAGTCAAACAGCTGAAATGCCAAAAATGATCGGAAGAGGAAACTAGGAATCCCTCCTACCCATAAGGGGACAACCGAAAACAGATATTTTTGTACCACAGAGCAAAAATAGATATTAGTCCTTCTGATTTCAGGAGGCTCTCAAAAATGGATTGGGGCCCCCACCAAAAGCCAGGACACAAAACTGGTCAAGGTTTACACCAAAAGCATAATCCTTGACACACAACAAAACAGCAAAACGAGGCAAAATGCCCCATGTGAAAAGGTGGAAAGATTTTTTGTGTGTGTGGTTTACAGGGTATTCTAAAAATCTAAGGGTTATTTTACTTTTCCTACTTTCAACCTTCAAGAGATTGGCTGCGATTTTTGGTAAGCAGACTACTATGTGCCTTTAGAAACAACCACATTTCTAAAGACACTCCTGAGATTTTTTTTCCTGGAAAAACAGAATGATAGAGTCTTCACTTTCTGTGTTTTTTTAAAAAACAAACATACCAATTGAATCATCTCAACTGCTCTGAAATTTCTAACACATGGCAGTGTATATAATCAGGACAATAATGTCTAATTTCTTATTCTTAAATGAAAAGATTCTGTGATGACAAATATGTCATAGCAAAGGCAAGGCTTCCTTTTTTTTCATCAAGAAGGGAGAGAGGGGAATTTCACAGAAGAAATCAACTTTGCTGTTATATTTTGTTTGCTGTTAGCTTCTTGAGCAGCTAGTGCTAATAATATCTTTCCAACTTCCACTCCCAGAATGGAGCATGCATCAATGTGGAGACTCACTGCTTTAGCTAAGTTGTAGAATTTTCAGTATATGTTACTAGGCAAGGTGAATATTCAAATCATTGTAGAGCAGTGCTTGAAAATATGGGATGGAGAGGATGGGCATTTGCCCCCTAAATGTGACAGGGGCTGCTACTATATTTGTTCCCATTAATTGCAACTGCTTCTTTCTTTAGTGGAAACTTATCACAGAAAAGCAACTGATGACTCATGGACTGACAGTACTCCAAAACCCACCATTTTGAGTAGCAATGCTATAAAGTACATAATAGAATTACTGAGACACCCACCCACCCATTACATTATATATATTTAAAGGTGATATAAATATAACATTGCTCACTGGTAGAAGAGTTGACCAGCAGATTTTCCTTTTCCACAATTTATTCTATCTGTGTTTTTGCCAATTCTCCCAATAGGGATATGAACCAGTCATGTTCTGGTGCTCTGCCCGCAACCATCTGTCAAAAGTTTGGGGGTCCGGCTGGATGCTCAGCTGTCGATGGAGGCGCAGATTGGCTGCGCCTGCAAGACAGCCTTCTTCCATCTGCGTCTGGCAAAACGCCTGGCTCCTTACCTCTCCCGCTGCGACCTGGCCACGGTGATCCAAGCCACGGTCATCTCGAGGCTCGATTACTGTAATGCGCTGTACATTGGCCTACCCTTGTCAGCGATCCGGAAACTTAAGCTGGTGCCTGCTCTCAGGAGCCTTAAGATCTGATCACGTGACTCCACTCTTGCGCGAGCTGCACTGGCTTCCAATTGAATTCGGGTCATCTTCCAGGTGCTAGTTCTAACTTTCCAGGCCTTATATGGTTTGGGGCCAGTGTACCTGAGGGAGCGGCTTACCCCTTATGTGCCCAGGAGATCACTGCGCTCAGAGGGGCTCAACTTGTTGGATGTGCCCAGTGTCAGGGTCTGTAGACCGGACACCACCCGTCGGAGGGCGTTCACCGTAGTGGCACCAACTCTGTGGAACAGCCTTCCTGAAGAGATACGGGCCACTCGAGCCCTTCTGCCGTCCGCAGAGCAGTAAAAACGTGGTTGTTTAGAAAGGCATTCGGCCCATAGCTGATTGCTGTTTACCGCACCCGCTATCCTGCTGCTAGCCTGCCACTGTACTGCAGCCCGGTCTGCAATTTGTTTTAGTCGGGGGATGGAAATTGTTTTAATGTAATTTAATGTATTTTAATGTATTATGTGTTTTATGTTTTTATTCTGCCATTCCTGTGAACCGCTCTGGGCTCCAGAGAGAGCGGTATACCAAATCGAACTTAATAAATAATAATAAATAAAATAAATAAATGTCATGTGTCTCCTTGGTAAAGTGTGTGTACATAGAAGACATAATAAATCAATTAAATTACAAATGATCAATTAACATGCTGTATATATTTATGTATAAATCTGGAAATTTTGATCAAGAAGGACTGAGAAAACTCATGGGTTAACTTATCCATGAGTCAATTTGGTTCTCTACCTTAATTTTTATAACAAAGAGGAAATATCCCCTTCTTTGAATGGAATTGTAAGACAGGTGCTTATTCTATAAGAGAAGAACCTCTGAAAAGCACTGATATTCCTCTATTCTCTGTGTCATGGCATCTCTTTTGGCTTTTTTTTTTTTTTTGCATCCCTGGGTGGGAAAATGGCAGAAAGTGCCCTGGGACACCTGCCCCTCTGAAGTGGCAATGGTGCTTTTCCCTCTCCACAGGATGACCCTCAATTTATTCATGGGTCATATAAAAACTCACAATTTAGCTCCTAATCCTTCCCTCAACTGATATATTAGGTTGTTTTATACATAAGTGTATATATAGGAATTGCTTACATTAATTGAGCATGAACTGGTTGGATCCAGTATCATGATTGTTGACTATATTTTGTAGTTATAAGATTTCCTCAACCTAGTACATTGAAAGAAAATTTTCATTTAAGCACAGCCTTAACTCTACAATAGGAATTTATATTCACTTATTCTCTAAAACCTTGCTCAATGCAGATTACTCTTTGAACCCATACATAAAAAGGGTGGTAGTATTTATGCCATCTTGTTCCCTTTTCACAGATTTCAGTAGCAAACCCTGTATCTGATCAGCTATAGTTATCCTTTGATAACGTTCCTGATCATAAACATGGAAATTAGAAATAATAATAACAAATATGAATTACAATAGAAACAGCATATTAAAATATGAGAAATGTGGTTTGTGACTGGAGAGAGAAAAAGAAAGACAAAACTTTGAAACGTAAGACCGACTAAAGAAATATTCAGATATACATCACCAGGATATATATCCAAGAAGGAGATGGGAAAGCTACAAGAACTTTGTGGTCATTTCTTTTTGGCAGGAGAAGTACAACAATTCTTGTGTCATGTGATATGTTTCACTGCATTTTCCTTCTGAGTTGGGTATATCAGATGCATTGGTCAGTTTTTCATAAAATATATTAATGGAGATTGGCCTTGCATTAATTCCAAAAAGATGACTAAGATACTTAATATATACATAGTCTATCCCCAAAGTAATGAGAATGCTTTTTTTTGTACCACTAAGGGCTAGAGAAGGAAAGTGGGAGTTGAAGCAGGTAGAGGGGAAAACCAGACATACAGTTTGAGCTTCCTCAGTTGAGTCCACACATTTGAAGCAGTCATACATTAGCAAACTACGTAGTAGGCATGAGAAAAAAGTTATGAAAATCAAAAGAAATCGTAAGTGATTCGTATGTAATGGGACATTCTAGTTTATACGCATCACGGCAGCTAACCAGGAAGTAGACTTTCTTTTACGGTCCTTGAGGCCAACAATTTGCGTTAGGATCGTAATAAATTCTTAATTATTGTACTATGTACTCACTTCTCCCTGTCTTCTCCCCCTCATTTCCTTCCCGCCTTCATTCAGCTTCTTCTTTTTCCCGCATTTCTATGGGGAACTGGAAGTGACGCTGCTGCTAGGCAATGCATTCTGGAAAGTGTAGTCCTCCTCTTTCCTGCTGGCTTCTCCCCCCTTCTCTTCCCCGTTGCTCTGCCTTGCCCCATCGCAGGGGCCAACGTCTCACACACATGCGCGCGCGCTGCTCCTCCTCTCTCTCCCTGCGCTCTCTCAGATGCTTCTCCCCCCTTCCTTCTCTTCCCCGTTGCTCTGCCTTGCCCCATCGCAGGGGCCAACTTCTCTCTCACACACACACACACACTTCTCCTCCTCTCTCTCCCTGCGCTCTCTCAGATGCTTCTCCCCCCCTCCCTTCTCTTCCCCGTTGCTCTGCCTTGCCCATCGCAGGGCCAACTTCTCTCTCACACACACACACTTCTCCTTCTCTCTCTCCCTGCGCTCTCTCAGATGCTTCTCCCCCTTCCTTCTCTTCCCCGTTGCTCTGCCTTGCCCCATCGCAGGGGCCAACTTCTCTCTCACACACACACACTTCTCCTCCTCTCTCTCCCTGCGCTCTCTCAGATGCTTCTCCCCCCCTTCCTTCTCTTCCCGTTGCTCTGCCTTGCCCCATCGCAGGGGCCAACTTCTCTCACACACACGTGCGTTTTCTCCTCCTCTCTCTCCTGCGCTCTCTCAGATGCTTCTCCCCCTTCCTTCTCTTCCCGTTGCTCTGCCTTGCCCCCATCGCAGGGGCCAACTTCTCTCTCTCACACACACACACTTCTCCTCCTCTCTCTCCCTGCACTCTCTCAGATGCTTCTCCCCCCCTCCCTTCTCTTCCCCGTTGCTCTGCCTTGCCCCATCGCAGGGGCCAACTTCTCACACACACACACTTCTCCTCCTCTCTCTCCCTGTGCTCTCAGATGCTTCTCCCCCCTTCCTTCTCTTCCCCGTTGCTCTGCCTTGCCCCATCGCAGGGGCCAACTTCTCTCTCTCTCTCTCTCACACACACACACTTCTCCTTTTCTCTCTCCCTGCGCACTCTCAGATGCTTCTCCCCCCTTCCTTCTCTTCCCAGTTGCTCTGCCTTGCCCCATCGCAGGGGCCAACTTCTCTCTCTCACACACACACACACTTCTCCTCCTCTCTCTCCCTGCGCCTCTCAGATGCTTCTCCCCCTCCCTTCTCTTCCCTGTTGCTCTGCCTTGCCCCATCGCAGGGCCAACTTCTCTCTCACACACACACACACTTCTCCTCCTCTCTCCCACAGCTCTCTCAGATGCTTCTCCCCCCTCCCTTCTCTTCCCCGTTGCTCTGCCTTGCCCCATCGCAGGGGCCAACTTCTCTCTCTCACACACACACACACTTCTCCTTCTCTCTCTCCCTGCGCTCTCTCAGATGCTTCTCCCCCCTTCCTTCTCTTCCCCGTTGCTCTGCCTTGCCCCATCGCAGGGGCCAACTTCTCTCTCTCTCACACACACACTTCTTCTCCTCTCTCTCCCTGCGCTCTCTCAGATGCTTCTACCCCTCCCTTCTCTTCCCCGTTGCTCTGCCTTGCCCCATCGCAGGGGCCAACTTCTCACACACACACTTCTCTCCTCCTCTCTCTCCCTGATGCTTCTCCCACCTTCCTTCTCTTCCCGCTCTCTCAGATGCTTCTCCCCCCCTCCCCTCTCCCCGTTGCTCTGCCTGGCCCCACCTTCCTTCTCTTCCCCCTTCTCTTCCCCGTTGCTCTGCCTTGCCCCATCGCACCACTTCTCTCTCCACACACACACTTCTCCTCCTCTCTCTCCTGTTGCTCTGCCTTGCCCCCATCACAGGGGCCAACTTCTCTCTCACACACACACACACTTCTCCCCCTCTCTCTTCCCTGTGCGCTCTCTCAGATGCTTCTCCCCCTTCCTTCTCTTCGGCGTTGCTCTGTCTTGCCCCATCGCAGGGGCCAACTTCTCTCTCTCTCACACACACACACTTCTCCTCCTCTCTCTCCCCTCTCTCACACACACACACTTCTCCTCCTCTCTCTCCCTGCGCTCTCTCAGATGCTTCTCCCCCTCCCTTCTCTTTCCCTTCCTCATTGTTGCTCTGCCTTGCCCTCTCCCTGTCGCTTTTCCCCTGTTGCTCTGCCTTGCCCCAGGGGCCAGCTTCTCTCTCTCACACACACACACTTCTCCTCCTCTCTCTCCCTGCGCTCTCTCAGATGCTTCTCCCCCCCCTTCCTTCTCTTCCCCGTTGCTCTGCCTTGCCCCATCGCAGGGGCCAACTTCTCTCTCTCACACACACACACACTTCTCCTCCTCTCTCTCCCTGCGCTCTCTCAGATGCTTCCCCCCCCTCCCTTCTCTTCCCCGTTGCTCTGCCTTGCCCCATCGCAGGGGCCAACTTCTCTCTCTCTCACACACACACACACTTCTCCTCTCTCTCCCCCTGCGCTCTCTCAGATGCTTCTGCCCCCTTCCTGCTCTCCCCGTTGCTCTGCCTTGCCCCATCGCAGATGGCCAACTTCAGCCTTCCAGGTAGGTGTTTTGGACTTCAACTCCCACCATTCCTCACAGCCTCAGGCCTCTTCCTTTTCCTCTCAGCCTGGGCAAACTTGGGCCCCTCGCTCCCTCAGGATCGGGGTGAGAGAGGCAGCGAGGAGACGAGGAGGGGCTCCTCCTTTTTCCTGCTTCCAGATGACCTCCCTTCTCTTCCCCGTAGAATACCCCCTCCTTCTCCTCCTCTCCCTCCTTCCTCCCTCCTTCCTTCCCCGTTTGGAGAGTCCCATCTAGAATTCAGTGTGGTTTATTCAAGTTTTGGCCTACAACTCCCAGAAATCCCAGCCAATTTACCAGCTGTTAGGATTTCTGGGAGTTGTAGGCCAAAACCATCTGGATGCGCATGCTCTGGCATACGAATTACTAACGAATTTCGTTAGTAATTAAGTTACATTTTAGAAATTTTTGGAAATTTTTTTGTAAGTCTTTCTTTTACTAATAAAAAAAATCCCCCCCCATTTGATTTTAGAATCGCCATTTTTGGGTTCGAAACCATGCCTACTACGTAGCAGTTTTGGGGTCTTATCACAGACAAAAATATAGAGAAGTCTGGAGCAGCATCCTTCAAAAACTAAATGGTTCCCCACTTAACTCCATGTGAGTAGTTTTCCTGAACAGAAACCCCACTTCAAAGGACATCATTTTAGAACAAGTGAAAATGTCAGGCTGGGCTTTGAACTACAGGAGAAACACATCTTTATCAAGTAGGGAGGAAGGAAAATAACAGAAGGAAGAAACAGTCGTATCCAGCTGGAGGACAAGAATTGTGAGCCAATGAACTAATGGAAAGAGCAAAGATGAACAATCAATTTCCTATGCTGAACACTTCAGCTTTAAACTGCATCAAAATATGCCACCACTCAATTCCTTGTTAAGGTGCCACTGACTTTTACTGGCAGAAGAAAGATGTTCTTTAAAAGTTACATGGTTGGTTTTTAATTAGGTTTGTGAAAAAACAACACACTTTAATCCAGATTGAGTTGTATGGTTGGCCCTTCATATCCACAAATTCTGCAACCATGGATTCAATCATCCATGTCTTAAAAATATTTTTTCAATTTCTGAAAGCAAATCTTGATGTTGCCATTTTATATAAAGACACTATTGTACTATGCCAATATCTATATTGGGACTTGCACATTCATGGATTTGTGTGTCCACGGTGGTGGTTGGTTTTGGAACCAACTCCAACAGATACCAAATGGCCCATCTGTGATTCTGGAGAAACAGAAAAGCTGTTTTTGGCCTGGGTGATACACTTTCAACTTCCAGGTGGTCTTTGGCAAAATGAGATCAGCATGTTACATGGCAGATGGTACTACTGCCTTTCAGGTGAAGTGCAGATGATGATGGTGGTAGGTGTGGTGATGATGCTGAGACTGGCGGAGTTGTCCACATCAGGGGGAATGGCTTTGGCTTGCGGACGGGCAAAGCGTCTTACAGGCCCGAGCAAACTCGTACTGGGTGGCTGGCATGGCCCTGCATACACATCGTCCGGTCCACCAATATGCCATCTTGTTGGTGGTTCGGTGTGTGGAGATGTGAGAGTCCTCATACAATGGGGAACAAGGAAGGGGCCATGCGCTCACCAGTACGGGGGGTAGCACACGACCTCCTTTATCCAGGGCTAGCGACAATGCTTTGTTTGCTGAGCGGTTGGATTGTAATATCGGAATTGGGCAACGTTCCGTTCGTCTAACATAGGATAGGGGTGTTAGGACTCTCGGTGGGGATGGGGACTAGGTGGACACCTGTCCCCATCGGTGGCGGAAAATAGCTAGGGAAAGCCCGTTGTCGGTGTGCACCTAAGGCACCTCCTTCAGGGGTGAGGGCCATTAAGTTAACATTCACCTCAAAGTTCAAGTTGAGGGGTAACAAAGTGTAATGGCCCTGGAATGAAAGAGGCTGATCTCAAGATCTCGAGTACAGACCTCTCATTCATTTCCCTAAAAGGGTTGCCCTGGTTGGATAATCAGGGAATCCAGGTGTTTCGCCCGAAATTGATATCGTTAGCCGAGGGGCATGATACCCGGCTAGAATACACCTTGATTCCTGACACCTTCTGAGTTAGACTTCAGGAAAATTAAATAGGTAACTTTAAATAAAAGTTGCTCAATTTGAACCCAATACTTTGTGTCTCGTCTCTTTTGTTCAGGGGTTGGAGGGCAAGTGGATTTCCTCTTAGCCAAAGGCTAAAAGAGGGAGAGGAGTTTGCCCTCCCACGGAAAAAGAGGAGGTTCTGAGAACCTCTGGGAGGCAGGGGCGTGGCCTCCTTTAGGAAGGCCAGCCCCTGAAGAGCTCAGTTGGAGCTCAGGAACCGGAGGAGACGGTTGACCCACCACTCCGCCCTTTAGCAGTAAAGATTTTTGATCGCTCTTTAACTAAGAGGATCGGGTGAGGAATTTTCTCCCTGCCACCTTAACTGTGGAGGGAGTTTTTGCCTACCCCTTACGGTGTAGGGGCTAGTAAGGAGCGGTATGTTTTAAATAGGCTTAGCGGAAAATAGCTAGGGAAAGCCCGTTGTCGGTGTGCACCTAAGGCACCTCCTTCAGGGGTGAGGGCCATTAAGTTAACATTCACCTCAAAGTTCAAGTTGAGGGGTTAACAAAGTGTAATGGCCCTGGAATGAAAGAGGCTGATCTCAAGATCTCGAGTACAGACCTCTCATTCATTTCCCTAAAAGGGGGGTTGCCCTGGTTGGATAATCAGGAATCCAGGTGTTTCGCCCGAATTGATATCGTTAGCCGAGGGGCATGATACCCCGGCTAGAATACACCTTGATTCCTGACACCTTCTGAGTTAGACTTAAGGAAAATTAAATAGGTAACTTTAAATAAAAGTTGCTCAATTTGAACCCAATACTTTGTGTCTCGTCTCTTTTGTTCAGGGGGTTGGAGGGCAAAAGTGTATATATAGGAATTGCTTACATTAATTGAGCATGAACTGGTTGGATCCAGTATCATGATTGTTGACTATATTTTGTAGTTATAAGATTTCCTCAACCTAGTACATTGAAAGAAAATTTTCATTTAAGCACAGCCTTAACTCTACAATAGGAATTTATATTCACTTATTCTCTAAAACCTTGCTCAATGCTCTTTGAACCCATACATAAAAAGGGTGGTAGTATTTATGCCATCTTGTTCCCTTTTCACAGATTTCAGTAGCAAACCCTGTATCTGATCAGCTATAGTTATCCTTTGATAACGTTCCTGATCATAAACATGGAAATTAGAAATAATAATAACAAATATGAATTACAATAGAAACAGCATATTAAAATATGAGAAATGTGGTTTGTGACTGGAGAGAAAAAGAAAGACAAAACTTTGAAACGTAAGACCGACTAAAGAAATATTCAGATATACATCACCAGGATATATATCCAAGAAGGAGATGGGAAAGCTACAAGAACTTTGTGGTCATTTCTTTTTGGCAGGAGAAGTACAACAATTCTTGTGTCATGTGATTTGTTTCACTGCATTTTCCTTCTGAGTTGGGTATATCAGATGCATTGGTCAGTTTTTCATAAAATATATTAATGGAGATTGGCCTTGCATTAATTCCAAAAAGATGACTAAGATACTTAATATATACATAGTCTATCCCCAAAGTAATGAGAATGCTTTTTTTTGTACCACGCAGAAGGGCTAGAGAAGGAAAGTGGGAGTTGAAGCAGGTAGAGGGGAAAACCAGACATACAGTTTGAGCTTCCTCAGTTGAGTCCACACATTTGAAGCAGTCATACATTAACAAAGTACGTAGCAGTTTTGGGGTCTTGTCACAGACAAAAATATAGAGAAGTCTGGAGCAGCATCCTTCAAAAACTAAATGGTTCCCCACTTAACTCCATGTGAGTAGTTTTCCTGAACAGAAACCCCACTTCAAAGGACAGCATTTTAGAACAAGTGAAAATGTCCAGGCTGGGCTTTGAACTACAGGAGAAACACATCTTTATCAAGTAGGGAGGAAGGGAAATAACAGAAGGAAGAAACAGTCGTATCCAGCTGGAGGACAAGAATTGTGAGCCAATGAACTAATGGAAAGAGCAAAGATGAACAATCAATTTCCTATGCTGAACACTTCAGCTTTAAACTGCATCAAAATATGCCACCACTCAATTCCTTGTTAAGGTGCCACTGACTTTTACTGGCAGAAGAAAGATGTTCTTTAAAAGTTACATGGTTGGTTTTTAATTAGGTTTGTGAAAAAACAACACACCTTAATCCACCTTAATCCAGATTGAGTTGTATGGTTGGCCCTTCATATCCACCAATTCTGCAACCATGGATTCAATCATCCATGTCTTAAAAATATTTTTTCAATTTCTGAAAGCAAATCTTGATGTTGCCATTTTATATAAAGACACTATTGTACTATGCCAATATCTATATTGGGACTTGCACATTCATGGATTTGTGTGTCCACGGTGGTGGTTGGTTTTGGAACCAAACTCCAACAGATACCAAATGGCCCACTGTGATTCTGGAGAAACAGAAAGCTGTTTTTGGCCTGGAGTGATACACTTTCAACTTCCAGGTGGGTCTTTGGCAAAATGAGATCAGCATGTTACATGGCAGATGGTACTACTGCCTTTCAGGTGAAGTGCAGATGATGGTGGTGGTGATGATAGTGATGATGTTCTTACCCACCTCTCCTCGCGGTTAAAGGCCATTTACAGAATAAAGCACATAAACATTGTAAAAACATACTAAACATTAACATGCTATAAGCTTTGAAAAGAGGTTCAGACTTCAGTCTAGTATAAGGCACAATGCTGTGGTGTTCACTGGCCTATGTCTGCTCCTTTTAATATCATATGGAGAGGCCCTGCTCTCGCTCCCACCTACTTCACAGATGTGCCTGGCGGGGGCGAGAAACAGGGCCTTCTCAGTGGTGGCCCCTCGGCTATGGAATGCCCTCCCTAGGGCTATCAGATCAGCCCCCTCCCATTTAACATTCCACAAAAAAGTCAAAACTTGACTTTTTGAGCAAGCGTTCACAAATGCAGCATAACAGGCAAATATAGAACAACAGAACTATTGGATGATGTGATTGATGCGTTGATTTTTAATAAGGAGATGCTGTCGATATATGTTTTATATGCTTTTATTGGCTTTGTATGGTTTATATATTATATGGCAAATGTTTTAACTGCATTTTATGGTATCCAGGCATCGAATTGTTGCCAACTGTAAACTGCCTTGAGTTGCCTTTGGGCTGAGAAAAGCGGTATACAACTCTGGTAAATAAAACATTAAATAAAGACACACCCCAATTTTCTAATCCTTGCTTTCTATGTGAATATGGCACAGGGAGGAACAATGGTATTCTCACATCTGGCTGAACCTTTGAGCCCATACAATGTATGTGTCAATAGGTGTATATGGGTAGATGAAAATGGAGGAACTATACTCTGCACAGTAAGAGCAAACCATCCAGAAATCTGTCATCACACCTTGACTTTAATGCTTTCTTGGACAGCATTCTACTTTTCCAAATTAATTTAATAATAAAAGTTCACATCATTGCATAACATATTTTTGCATTCTGTAAAGTTTTACTTTTCATCTGTATTGAAGTGGAAATTAAATTACAAAAGAACTTATGAACTTTTGCTTCCATCACTGTTAAATATTGCTTCAAGTGTAATAAAACAAGACCTATCTGATTAACATCTGTTCCCCCCATCACTTATACATACAAAACACTCATATAGTATTTCTTTTCTGGCTACTTACTAATGGTTCTGCAAAGAATGTATTAATTGCAATCCAGTTGTTAAACTGGTGCTTTCTGAGTTGAGAATACTATAGTTTCTGGGTTTCCTTACAGAGTAAAACTTACACAGAACTGGAAAAGGTACAAAGAAGGGCAACAAAAATGATCCAAGGGATGGAGCAGCTCCCTTATGAAATCAGGTTGCAACGCCTTGGTCTTTTCAGCCTTGAAAGACGGCGTTTAAGAGGTGACTTGATCGAAGTGTATAAAATCATGCATGGGATAGAAAAGGTGAATAAAGAAAAAATAGTTTCTCTGTCACACAACACTAGGACTAGGGGGCACTCCCTAAAGCTCCAAGGTAGGAAAGTTAGGACTAATAAAGGGAAATATTTCTTCACCCAGAGGGTCATTGGGTTATGGAACTCACTTCCAGAGGAGGTTGTGACAGCTGTCAGCCTGGACAGCTTCAAGGCAGGATTAGACAGATTCATGGATACCAAGGGAATCAGTAGTTACTGAAATGGACATCCAAGTGCCACCTCTGTGTTGATGGAGGCAGGCAGGATTTTCCCCGGGTACTGGTTGTGGGGGTTGGGAGCAGGTGAGGGTTTTGCCCTCCTTTCTGCTAGAGATCCCTGTGTACAACTAGTGGGCCACTGTGTGACACAGAATGCTGGACTAGATGGGTTGAGGCCCGATTCAGCATGGCTCTTCTTATGTTCTTATGTTCTTACACAAAAAATACCAGGGCAAAGGTAAACAAGTAAGGTACAATCACAAGAGGCATGCATACCAAATAAATATTATTATGGGAAAGTGGCAATTAGGATTCCCTTAATTATCTGTCATTTTGTATTTATCATCGTAATGTTTGTTTTATAATGCTTTATTAAATCTGGCTTGATGACAAACAGTCTGCTGGCACAGTATCATGCTGTGTAACATATGGTGTTACACTTAATGAATATTAATGCTCTGGAATACAAATGATTTTTGGGGACAATCACTGATGTCTTGGAAACTCCAGCAGATTGCCATTGTTATTATGTGGAATGAAGGTTAGTTTGATTGTTTGTCACCAGTCAAGCTCATAACTGCTAGAGGGTTTCCCTCCCAGTCAATTTTTTATTGTGTGATTCTCTATGGCAGCTAAATAAATAATCTAATAAATAGCCAGTCAACCCAGGCCTTGGGCTCATAGCTCAGAGCTGGTGCAGAAAACCTTAAGCAGGACTTAGTTCAGGGCTACATCTCATTCTTTGCACTCTGGAGGTTTCACAATAAGTCTCCAGAAAGGCTCGCAAAAGAGTTTGGTCTCAAAATGTGAATAACACCCCATCTGTCATCTTAGACAATACTGACCAAGATGGACTAAAGGCCTGATTTGCCATAATGCTCCTGTATGCAAAATATGTGCTCAACCAATGTTCTTTGAAGACCACATTTCTTGAATGGGTGTGGGGAGGTAAAATAAATGGAATAATTATGTTGTTAAGAGAAGTTCTATATAGTCACAGACATTTTCAAAAAATTCAGATTAATAATTCCTCAATCTTTACTCATTTTACAGAGGGAAGTGAGATGATAAGTGATTCACATGTTGTCTATGTTGTTGTTTATTCATTCAGTCGCTTCAAACTCTTCATGTCCTCATGGACCAGCCCATGCCAGAGCTCCCTGTCAGCTGTCACCACCCCCAGCTCCTTCAGAGTCAAGCCAGTCACTTCAAGGATACCATCCATACATCTTGACCTTGGATGGCTCCTCTTCCTTTTTCCTTCCAGATTCCCAAGCATCATTGTCTTCTCAAAGCTCTCCTGTCTTCTCATGATGTGGCCAAAGTACTTCATCTTTGGCTCTAATATCCTTCCCTCCAGTGAGCATTATTTCCTGAAGTATGGATTGGTTGGATCTTCTTGTGGTCCAAGGCATTCTCAGAACTTTCCTCCAACACCACAGTTCAAAAGCATCTATCTTCCTTTGCTCAATTTTCCTTATGGTCCAGCTCTCACATCCGTAGGTTGCTATGGGGAATACCTAGAAATAAAGTCTGTCACTGGCTCCACATTTACTCCCTCTATTTGCCAGTTATCAATCAGTCCGGTTGTCAGAATCTTTTTTTTTAAAAAAAAGTTAAACTGCACCCCAGCTTTTTCACTTTCTTCTTTCACCTTGATTAGAAGGCTCCTCAGCTTCTCCTTGCTTTTGGCTATCAAAATGATATCATATACATATCTAAGGTTGTTAATGTTTCTTCCAGCAATTTTAACCCTAGCCTTGCATTCGTCAAGCCCCGCACATCACATGATGTGTTCTGCGTACAAGTTGAATAGATTGGGTGAGAGCATACAACCCTGCTGTATGCCTTTCCCAATCTCGAACCAGCCCTCTACCCCCTCTAAACAAATATTGGCTAGAAAATCCCTGATAGGTTCACCTTGGGATTGTCAGAAGCCAAAAACAACTTGAAGACTCAAAAACATATTTCAACATGATTTTCAAAGATTAGACATTTTCCCCATGGGCATTAGTAATTTCTTTTTTATTTTATATCAAATATCTTATTTTGATGACTTGCAATCACTGACAGCTTCTAGAAAAGTGAATACTGATAAATTAAACATATCCAATGAATTATTATAGTTTATGATACATTTGCAGGTGAATTTGATTAGTTGCACATTTTGATCTTCAGTGCTGGAATCCAAGTGACCCTATCCTCCATAATGGAGGTGCCATGGACGGACCACTGCACCTTGAGAATCCGATTGGAGCATGCCCCTCCACCCTGCAGAGGTGCCGAATCAATTTGGGTTCGTCCAAGGAGACTTATGGAACCTAGTAGGTTCCTGAATGCTCTGAGGGATCTAGAGCCTGTCAGCGACTTGGTTGAGATGCAGGTGGACTTGTGGAACATCAAATTGTCCAATGCACTTGACGAAATCGCCCCTCAATACCCTCTCAGACCTCGCAAAAACCGATCTCCTTGGTTCACTGAGGAGCTTAGGTAGATGAAGCACGAGAAGGGACGGCTAGAGGGCATGTGGTGAAAACTCTGTGACGAAGCGTCAGGATCAGCTTATAAGCAGTTTAAGGATACTTATGAGCATGCTACCTTGGAGGTGAAAAAATCATATTATGTCTCCTCAATAGTGTCTGCTAGCTCATGCCCGGCACAATTGTTTAAGTTAATTCGATCTTTGGCGATGGTTCCTACCATCCCAACAAGTGATGATCAGGCCCCTAGTGCCGAGGCTTTCCAGAGCTATTTCGCAGATAAGATCTCACTGCTCCGCCAAGACCTCCCAGCCACGATTGATACAGTAAAGGAACTTGAGACCCCGTGGCCACTCGCTGGGCCCACCCTTGACCGGTTTACACCGCTGGACGCAGAGGCTGTCGATAGGATTATAGCTACAACTCGACCAACCACCTGCTCCCTCGACCTGTGCCCCTCTTGGTTAGTGAAATCTTGCCAGGAGCATCTATGCAGCCCTCTATGAATATAGTAAATAGCTCCCTTGAGCAAGAAGTATTTCCAGAGGGTTTAAAAGAGGCTATGGTTTCTCCACTGCTGAAGAAGCCGGATTTAGATCATTTGGTTCCCTCCAACTATCACCTGGTCTCAAATTTGCCATTTCTGGGTAAGGTGATTGAGAGGGTGTCAGGCCCCAGGCCTCAGTTTCCCTAGTTTCCCCAGAACCACACTCCAGCCATGTTGGCATCAAGAAATCCTCCAAGCCTGTCTGCCTTTCTCATGTGAACTTAATGCAAGGCAGGCAGGTTCAAACATTCAAGGTCACGGCTGTTATGCCTGGTGATAAGCAGAGACGCTGGAGACCAGAAGTTGAGTAGACTCCTTTCCACAGATGTGAGCACTAATTGGGCTCACATGCCTTTGCTGATGAGGTCAGCTAAACAGCAGCTGCAGTCCATCGTGTGACCCATGACACTCGACGTAGCTACGTCGCAAGATCAAAGGGTTACAGAACTATAACCGTTTGGTCTTGGAAAGGCTCCCCATCTCGAGCCAACTTTTGCATCTCAAGATCATGGATTCCTGAACGGGCCTTGCGGCCTCCCTGCTAAGAACCTTGCCTGTCCAGCTCGCTGGCTGCCCTGCCTGGATCTAGCCCGCTTGGGCATCAGCCTTTGCCTTGTTCCTGATTGCTATGAAAAGACTTTGCCTTTTGAATCCTGCTTGAATCCTGATTACTATGGGACTATAGTCCATTGCTACCTTCCAGGGATTTGCTACTATTTTACTGGTGCTGCTTTAAGGCATTTTAGACTGACTTCTAGCCTCTTTCCTATAACCAGCTATTCTAAATAAACCTGTTGTACCTCAGCTAAACGTGTGGTTTATCAAGGGAGGTTTCCAAGTGTCTAGAGGGCGACAGAGGGCAGTACTGGAGCAGTTGCAGAAATTCCTAAATGACACAGCCGAATTAGATCCCTTCCAGTCTGGCTTCTGTATGGGGCACGGGATAGAGACTGTGCTGGTGTCCATCACAGACCAGCTTTGCTGTCAGCTTGACTAGGGTGGATCTGTGCTGCTCGTGTTATTGGATCTGACAGCAGCATTTGATACAGTGAATTATGATCTTTTGAGTCACTGCTTAGCCGTGGTTGGAGTTAGGGGGCGGCCCTCAAATGGTTGTCCTCTTTCCTCCACAATCGGGGACAGCGTGTGGAGAGGGGAGGTTTGGTCTCTGAGAGGCCCCCTCTTACATGTGGGGTTCCTCAGGGGGTCATCCTCTCCCCTCTATTATTCAATATCTATATGCGACCACTTGCTCAGCTGGTGCGAAGCTTTGAGCTTGAGTGCTATCAGTACGCTGATGACACTCAGCTCGTTCTGAGGATGGAAGGCGGATTGGACTCCATACCCAATAATTTCCATCAGTGCCTTGAGGCCATTACTGGATGGTTGCGTGTCAGCAGGTTGAGGGTGAATCCAACAAAGATGGAGATCCTATGACTGGGTCACCCAGGCAGTGGAGATATCCAGTTGCCTAGCCTGGATGGTGAGGCATTAGTCCGTCATCTTTGGTAAGGAGCCTGGGAGTCCTTTTGGGCCCGCTGCTCACAATGGAGGAGGCCCAAATCTCCACTGTGAGCAGAGCTGCATTTTTCCACCTGTGTCAGGCTACGGTGATCCAGGTTACGGTCATCTCAAGACTTGATTACTCTAACACCCTCTACATTGGCCTACCTTTGACGGTGACCCGGAAGCTTCAGTTAGTGCAGAATGCTGCTGCTCAGCTACTCGCCGGGGAGCCGGCGAGTTGCCAGATAACTCCAGTCCTACAGCAACTGATTGAATTCCGGATTACCTTTAAAGTGATAGTTCTCACTTTTAAGGCCTTATATGGTCTGGGGCCAGTGTATCTGAGGGATCGCCTTATCCTGTATAAACCCCAGAGATCGCTGCGTTCAGAAGATCAAAACCTATTGGAAATTCCTTGTTGCAGGATCTTTCGGTTGACGGTGACCAGACGTAGGGCTTTCACGATCATTGCTCCATCGCTTTGGAATGCTCTTCCTCCTGAAGTCCGAGTGCTATGGAACCTGGTGGCTTTCCGCAGGGCTTGCAAAACTAATTTGTTCCAGCAGGCATTTGACATGTGTTAACTGAATTTAATGTTTTAAATTGTTGTTTTAAATGGTGTATGCTGTACCTCTGTGAACCGCCCCAAGCCTTTGGGAGTGGCAATATATAAGTTGAATAAATAAATTAATTTGGTCAATTTCTGGAGGCAGTTTATTAGAATTGCACTGGAGAACCCAGAGATTCCCAGAGATCACTTCTCTATTCATCACTTCTCTATGTAGTTTCATCACAATTCTATGGTCAATTTTGGTGGAACTTGATTATGGAGTTATACTGGAGAAACTAGAGGTTTCTAGAGAAATGTCTTCTGTTTTTTTAAATAGTTTTTTATTTGCAATTTTCATTTTCATTCTCAGCCCTGTGTGTGTGTGTGTGTGTGTGTGTGTGTGTAATTTTGGTACTGCATTGGCAAGCCTAATATATATATATCAGCCTATTTTGCTGAAGACAAGGCCTCACTTTTGCACTCATGTACCCACACACCTGATTTCCTACTTAACCATAATCTCCAGTGAATATCTAAGAAAGTAATTAAATGACAGTGGAAAACACTTTATTTATTTTGGAAGAGATGGCAAATAACATGATATCTCTTAAAATAGCAAAACCAGAGGGGAATGCAAATGAAATGGGAGAAAAACTGAGGGATTTCCCTTCCTCAAAGTATTTGTGGTTTCCAATGTGACAGCTATTGCCTGCTGTCTAGTGTATGTGTGTGTGTGTGTGTGTGTGTGGGGGGGGTGATCTAACAGTCCTAGAAATACAAAAGGAAATTGCATGGAATTAGGTTTGAAATTAAAGCCATTCACAGTTATCACCAGAGGCTGTGAATTCTTGGCAGAGCTTTGAGAATAGAGCTTAAAACTTGTCCTGCCAAGATTTTTACTGCCGTAATACTGTCATGCACCTCTGCCATTTGACAGATGCTTTTCTCTAATTAATATATGTTGCAGTTAAGCAAGTAGACAAATTGGCCACCTCTCTTTGGTTTTTATGTATGCAGTGATGGTTTGTATGCTATCAACAATGTGAGAAAAATGTCTGAGGGAAAAAAAATCCACACTATCCTGAACAGGACTGCAACACTGACAACTGCTCTATTTGGTTTATTAAATATGGATTATTAAACCACAAATAAGTGTCGTAAATTGATAAATATTTTATGTTTAAATAACTGGATTTATAGCGTAGAGTTCAATGTCTTTATTGAAATCTTGCTCTCATGTATATGCGAATATGAAACTCAACACTTTGATTCTCTTCAAGCCCACCCCTACACACAGACACACACCTCTACAATTGCATAAGCCATTTGCAGAATCACAGAGTATTGGAAGGTTTCTCCAAAGGTCAACTACCCTACAGTTAAAGCATCACTAGCAGTTCAACAGTTTAGAGCTGATAGTTTTAACAGTTTTTAACAAAAGACAGTTCACGAAACTCTGAGGTAGTCTAGTCACCTTTTATACAGCTTCTATCATTGGTAAATCCTTTGTAATTTTCAGTTGAAATCAACCTTTTTTATTTTGAATGTATTAGTTTGAACACTAACCTCTGGAGCAGCAAAAACTTGAACACTCTCTCTTCCATATGAAGCCGTTAGATATTTGAAGATGGATGTAATATCAACTCTCATTCTGTTCTTTTAATGGAGTGCACCTACACTGGTTGTTTAATCTGTTGGTAGTCCAGAGTATTATGCTGCAGATAGGCTATGGACAGACTGTGAAAGCAGCCACATGAACTGAACTGAACCCTCTAGGGCACCACTATGGTCTCCAGTTAGGCAAAGAGTGAATTGACCTAGCTTGTTCATCCACTTGTCCATATGTTGCTCACAAGAGCTTTTTGGAAATATCATGGCAGCTAAGGTCATAATTAAACACGGGTGTAATCTGCAAGGAGAGGGTAGAGTGACCCGCTTCCCTTCTTACTGATTGTGTGGATGCCCCATTCTAACTTTAGCAAAGATAATTGCTGGGCAGTTGATGGGCAGGAACTCACAAGAAATACTGAGGAACGCAAAGGCAAACCCATAGAACAAATTTTGGCAAGAAAACTAATTTTGCAAAGTATTCAGACTTCTCTGCCCAAACTACAAATCACGGGATTCTATAGCATTGAATCACATGAGTTAAATTGATGTTAAACTGCATTACTTTTATAGTGTAGATGTAACCTAAGTGGGTTTTAATGGCTCTCCGTAGTTTCAGCAATAATATCATTCCATTATTTGTCCAACATGAAGTAACTCAGAAACCTCTTTTGCTGTGCCCCACCCCCCACAAAGATTTCATTGGGACCTATGTGACCATGTGTTTCCAAATTATGGTGGTGTGAAACCATACCATGGGGTTCTCATGATTCCATATATTGAGCCTTAACAGTAAAAATGGTGCCAAACTACTGATCTCTACTGATTCTACAGTAGAGATGCATCAACTGAAGCCACTATGAAATCTTCAGAGATATATATATATATATATATATATATATATATATATCAATCAATCAGACTGTGACAGGACTCACAAGCCATTTTTTAAAAAATGAACACAACTTTTTTTACATAGCCTTCTCTTTCCAAACCTGTAGGAGACAAACCTATTTTTGGAGTGTTCGAACCATTGTTTGCTATCAAAGCACCACTATAGACCTGCATGCTTATAAGAACCATCACTTTTTTTAGAAAAAGAATTAGTGATCTTCAGTATTGTAGTTGTTGTGTGATTTCAGCTCCCCTAAATCACGGAGTTCAGAAGGCCAGAGTGCTAAGCAGCCAGAAGGTCAAAAGAAGCATAAACGGGTTTGAAGGAAAGGCAGAGGTCTTTTTTGCAACTGAGATGGTTTTTAAGCAACTGATTATAAAGTGGATATAAGTGATTTTAATATTTGTATATATTTATGGTTTTATGTCCCGGCATTGAATGTTTGCCGTATATATGTTGCGCTCCACCCTGAGTCCCCTGCAGGGTGAGAAGGGCGGAATATAAATGTTTTAATTAAATAATAAATAAATAAATTTATAATGGCCTAAGAGGATATCAGTAGAACTAGTGCTCAAAGTACTGACACAAAGAGCGTTTTTATTCAGTTTGATGGCTATTCAGAACCCTTGCGCCAGCCTCTGATCGGCTGGGATCTGGGCTCTCATAGGTTGGAGATACCCTCTGATGTCATTGGTAGTTGTTGTTCTCCCATGGACAATTGCAAATTGTCATTCACTAATTCAAAGTGTCAGCCCATCTGTTAATCTGTCCCCAAGAGGGTCACGAACTCTAGGGATATGGTTTGGCAACATGCAAATGAGTACTTGATTCAAACACTATGGGAAATATCCTTTCTAAACAGTGAGTATTTACAAATGTTTAAACAGCAAAATGGGCAAAGTTTGCCCAAAATATACATGCTGAACCTCATAAGTGCATGTCTCCAGATTTATCAATGAAAACAGAAAATTCATGAATGAACACATGGGATTTATGAATTAAGAACATAAGAACATAAGAACATAAGAAGAGCCATGCTGAATCGGGCCTCAGCCCATCTAGTCCAGCATTCTGAAGCCACTAGTTGCAAGATATGAAGTCCATGAATGGGGTGGGAAATCCATGAATGGCTTACACAGAGCTACTTAGGTGATCCCTCGTTGTCTGAGTAGGATGGCCTTCCATGTGTAATGTCTTGGTGGTGGATATGTAGGTGACCTACACAGAGATACAGAAAGGTTTCATCAATAGGGGGTCTGCCATTTTCGCTTGAGCTCCCCTAGGTGTTCCATGTCATAGTAAAGGGATTATTTTAAATTGGAGCATTGTTTCCTGGAGTGTGTTGAAGCAACATTCCAATGAAATCCATGGAAGGTTACATTTTAGAGCAATTAGAAAAGACCATGTGACTGGCTAGATTTTCCAATAGAACCACATCTTAAAATTAATACAATTTATATAGTAATTCATATTGTTGGGGTGGTCTGATTTTCCAATGGGACCAATTTTATTCCCAGCTCTAAGAAATGATCAATGTATGCTTTTGCTCTGCAAGCAGGTGAAACATAGATTGCCATTATTATGCAAAAAGAGTTGGCAATCTTGATGATGATTTCATCCAAATAATACCAGTAGCTTTAATGATTACAGTAGGAATGTCTTTAAACAAAGCAGCAGAACCCAAATTGTATTAGCACTGATTACTTGTTTAGAGATCTCTGCCTTTCACACATAGCTGAAATATAAGTAATTCAATATACTGAACTAATTCAATAACAGGATTAACTTGGAGCCTCTGCAATTGAATAACAAAACAAGGTGTAAAAGAGGCTGGTGAAGGGTTAGGCTGTTGCATTAATCATTGCATACTGATTACTGAGGCTGGGATGCACACCAGAATATATTATGTTCTCAGTATAAAAGCACTAACTGTTAATTTTTAAATTGGCATTACTTAAGGCTGCCTCCAAATGATAAAACTAAAAATGCAACCCTAGTTTTTACATATGCATTGTCTCTTTATCAAGTAAAAAGGAAAAGGGAAAAGTTATTTCTTGGAAAGTATATAAAATTGATAATAGAAGTTCTTATAAAGAGATACTGGCTGGCATCCAAAAATAAGTCTAGGAAGTTCATGGAAAGAGGTTGTCCACTCTTCTCCCCTGCATCTAATAAACCCTGTCTTTGGAGAGTTGAGGCCCTTCTTGAACAAAATAGCACAGAGAAAGAGTACTACTAGGGAAGGAGCAAATGGCCTCCAATCAGACTTCACAGGCAAAGAGATGAGCAACAGTTCTTTCTTAATTGGAGGGACCCCGCTGTTATTTAACATCTGCATGCGACCACTCGCCCAACTGGTACGGAGTTTAGGGCTGGAGTGTCACCAGTACGCTGATGACACCCAGCTCGTTCTGAGGATGGACGCCGGGGCGGAATCTGTACCCGATAATTTCCAACTCTGCCTAGAAGCCGTAACTGGATGGCTGTGAGCCAGTAAGTGAACCCGGCGAAGATGGAGAACTTGTGGCTGGGCCGCCTGGGGGGGGGGGGGGGAGATTTAGCTGCCGGCACTTGACGGCGTGGCACCATGCCCGCAGACTTTAGTTAAGAGCCTTGGGGTCCGCCTGGACCCCCAGCTGTCTATGGAGGCACAAATTACTTGTGCCTGCAAGACAGCCTTCTACCATCTGCAGCAAGCAAAACGCCTGGCTCCCTACCTCTCCCGCTGCAACCTGGCCACGGTGATCACAAGCCACAGTAATCTCAAGGCTTGATTACTGTAACGCACTGTACATTAGCCTACCTTTGTCAGTGATCCAAAAACTCAAACTGGTGCAGAACGCGGCAGCCCGCCCGCTACTGGGAGCCACCAGAACATCCCATATAACACCTCTCCTGCGTGAACTGCACTGGTTGCCAATTGAATTCCAGGTCTCCTTCAAAGTGTTAGTTTTGACTTTCAAGGCCTTACATGGTTTGGGGCCAGTGTACTTGAAGGAGCGGCTTACCCCATACGTACCCAGAAGATCACTGTGTTCAGAGGGTCTTAAAATGCTTAATGTCCCAGGCTTGAAACTCTACAGACTCTCCAGCAGATGGCAGAGAGCGTTCTCGGTGGCTGCCCCGGTCCTGTGGAACTCGCTCCTGGCCGAGACGCGGGCCCTGCGGGACCTGATGGCCTTCCGCAGGTCGTGCAAGACCTGGTTGTTCAGGCAAGCTTTTGGTGGCTGACCAATGCCTGAACTCCCTTGCCCAGCCGTGCTGCCACTGTTTTTAACATATATTAGCCTTATCCTGATTCGTGTGATTTTATGCGATTTTATGCGATTTTATGTGATTGTATTGGGTTGGGATTGTTTTATGGTATTTTATGTTTTTAAACCTAGATGTGTTTTTATATGTTGGAAACCACCCTGAGCCTCGGGAAGGGTGGTTTAGTAAATCGAAATAATAAATAAATAAATAACATTTTGGAAGAAGGGTGAAATATAAATGGTGATCCAATCTCAGGGTGTTCATGACAAAATTCCTTCAAAGGAAATTTACCATTGTCTACCTCTAAGGCTGAAATAATATGACATGTCCAAAGACACCCAGTGGGCTTTCATGGCTGAGCAGGGATTCTAGGTCTGATCTCCCATAATCCAGTCACTACATCATGCCAGGTCTTGTAATATAAATATACTAAATAAAATATATTTCTTTCAGGATGGCTCTACACTGCTATACAATGCAGTTTTAGTCAGAGTTTATTTATTTATTTATTTATTGTTCACTTTTATATTCCGCTCCTCCCAGCAGGCTCGGGGCGGATCACAGCAAAATACATGGGCGGCATGTTGCAACATGTCAACATGCGACCCTACAATTGATAAAAACATAAAAACATAAAACCACATTTAAAACAGGTTACATCGTCAGAATATGGGGTGAGAGGACATATTGTGAAGCACACTCTGCTCCTGATTATTCAAAGGGTTAGAGAAAATTGCAGCCATAAAGTAATAAAAACTACTTTATTGAAGCTACTAATTACAGCATCGTAAAAAGTCATCTCTCTTCAGCAGTTGAACATGGTGCAGGCAGTTACTTCTTATCAGTTACAGACCACGCCTCCACATTCCAACATTCATGATGCAAATTCCGGTTACATGTAAGGAAGTTAACATACGTCATAATTCTCTCTCGTCACACAGAATAACTCTTTGATTCTTTTAACTCAATGATTGCTGGACAGTTCCCTGCTTATCCACTAAAAACACATAGTAAATGGCAAATGACAAATGGCAAGCTTTCAAAACACACACACCCAATATTAAAATCTCCCTTTTACATTTCACAGAGTTTCAACAAAGTGCATTATATAACAGAGTAGATCCAGCCTAAGTTCACTTATATCAGGATCAAAATCATTAGCAGCAGTAGAACTAGTCAGAGAAGTATTTCATCACTGCTTGACTGAATGAGGCTTCCATGAATACAAACGGATGCCAAATTAAATATTTATATAAAAGAGCAATACATTCATTTTGCTTTCTGACTTACTTCAGCAGCAGGAAGATTATTCAGTGATGGGACTATTGTTAAAATGATGGAAGTCAGAAATGGCACAGCTGTGTCCTTTTAAAGACTTCTATTCCCCAATTCCCATTGCTTCTGAACATTTTCCTCTCTCGGTATGATCCTGTTTTAGGTGTGAAATGGCAGCATTTTCATAATCCAATTTTCAGCTATTCCATATTTTCAGATTGCTCTGCAGAATAATCCTATGCATGCACAGCTTCATCCATGGTTCTTGTTGATTCCATGTACAGCAATATTCATTCATCCAAGGTGTGTGTATGTGTGTGATCCACTGGACTAAACAACTGTTCCAATTTTTCAGGGAGAGTTGTCATTCTTCCTTTATCATCTCACCTTCCCAGCTGATTTTAAAACATCACAATTTCTCTAGTCTTCCACTTTGTCTTCAGTTTACTGTAAATTGAGTTCAAAATGCAAGTGTCATTTGCATTCAATTATTTCAGCAGTGTGGAGAGGCTCATCCAAAAGCAAACTGCTGCAGCCTCTCTTAACTTTTTTTTATTATTTCTCATTAATAACTTTTGTCATTTTGACCCAACTGTGATATTTCGAGGTCATACATGTCCTATATCTCAGCCGTGAAATTTTCGAAGATATGGTTATCCCAGGCCATACTGAACTTGTAAGGGGTTTTGCCAAAGAAATGATTAATACATTGAATTCATTTTCCAGATTTCAGTGGACAACTGTAAAAAAAAAAAACCTTTCAGAATTTGTTATTTAGCCATGTTAGACTATGAATAAATAAATCAAATTTCAGTGTTCCCAGCAGAATAAGTGCAAGTCCTGACTCTCTATACATAGGCAAATGCAGAGATAAGTTTAGGTAGGTAGGTAGTTTTCTGAAAATGAGGTTTTGCAGTTTGCTGGAATTATTATTTAAAAAGTGTTTTTTTAATGAAACCCAGGAGGGAGGAGAAAAAAATATAAGGAGAGGAGAGAAAAAGCTAAAGGGTGACTCAAGGCTCAGAGCCACTTTAATATTTTTTTAAAAGTACACCCACCCAAGAGATGATGTTCCCCAAGTCCCCAAACACACGCACCCACCCACCCACACTTTCTGAAATAATCTTCTACAGAAGTAGTCCCTGGATTTGCCCGATGCACCTGTCTTGAACTTTGCCTTGTAATAGTCAAGTTGCTTTGAAATATGTTTTCAGATGTTGTTCTTGCTAAGTCAAAGAGTTTTAAAAAATGACCTTTTGCATCTGCTCTCAACATCTCTAAAGACTTCAACAGTGACTTAGCATGGTTTATGGCAGATGCCATATCAAGACTTTTTTCCTGAAGAAAAACTGATAGGTGCAAAGTAAGGCTGAAGAGTTGTTCACAAACAAACAGGCTAACAAGGAAATCACTTTTTCAATTGCAGTCAAAAGTTTGAAGCTGAAGAAGATATTTTCCATGGTTTCTCTGAGATTTCTTCTAATGCAACTACAATCGGCTTAAATAGTTCAACGAATGTTAATACACTGTCATGCCTCTCAATGAAACGAGTCTCGCATAAACGTGTCAATCTTTTTTTTTTTCTTTGTTTCTGGCACATGAACACTAATATTAATCTGCAAAATATTGTTAGCACTTGAACTGTTTCTGAAGAAATTTGTTATTTCTTTTATTGTTCCAAGACAATTTCTGACCGAAGAGCTTGAAAATGTATCACTCAATGCAAGGTTCAGTCGATGACTTGCACAATGAAAATATCTTGCTTTGGGGTATGTTTCTCGAATTCTTGTTTGAACTCCACTTAGATGGCCAGCCATGGTGGCAACTCCATCATAGCCCTGCCCTACACACTTGCTCATATCCAATTTCAACATGTTGCATTTTTCTAGGATAACTTTAGTGACATTTTCTGCTGATTGGTCGTATATAGGTATAAATCCTACAAAATCTTCTCGGATGACTGGTAAGTTTTCCTTTAAATCTACATAGCGAAGACATAACAAAAGCTGCTCTGTTGCCGATACATCCATAGTTTCATCAGCCAGAATGGAGAAGCAATCAGACTTGTTGACTCTAGCAACAATCTCTTCTGTCACTAAACTGCAACTGATTGAAATTATCTCATTCTGTATTTCAGGATTTATGTATGGAGCATTCTTGCCACAGTTAATAACATGTCTCCTTAGATTTTCATCTCCAGAGCATGCTCTAAATCGTAGTAAGGCTCGAAATTTCCCGTCTTTTTTGGAAGGTTTTTCCAAAGAGAGAGACCACTGTCTTCATTTCCTCTAAGAGGCAACTCTTCCTCTGCACAAAAGAGAATTGTTTCTATAATGGGAAGTAGAGCAGCTCTGTTTTCCTCCTTCTCCCTTGAATGTTGTGTGTCTAGTTGAGAGCAAATATCTTTTTTGTTTTCCTGACATTATCTTAGTGAAATTGTCTGCATGTACAACACAAGCTTTGTGATATTCTGTAGCAGAGTGTTTCATAAATGTCTCTTTGGCTTTCTTCCAGTCTCTAAAACCACATGTAACCAACTTTCCAGGAGCCTCATGAGTTCCTTTTCCTATACCATGGGGATAAAACAAAAACATGGTTTGCAATAAACTGCATCTTCTTTTTTAGAATAGGCCAAGAAAGCAAATCCTGAGGTGGGGTCTGTAATCCATTTTTCTTGAAATCTTCTTGTTTGATTTTTACTTTGGGTTGAAGGAAAAGTGTAAGGCTGTTTTGGGAGGAGAACTGACTGAAGAATGTTTTTCTTTGTGTTTTCATCTATCTTCTCTTGTTGAATGTCTCCTATGTCAAAAGACTCTGCATGCCAGTTATAAAAACACATCTTTGAAAGTTCTGATATTTTGTCAGCTTCAGAAGTACGACCACTTTGTTGGCTTGAGCAATGGGAGGCTGATGTGGTACTGCTCGAAGAAGGAACGGTATTATCCTCATCTGAAAAAATAATACTACTTTTAGTACTATAAATGGAATAAATCTGTTACTGCAAACATTGTATTGTTTACTGAGTTGCTGTGAGTTTTACAGGCTGTATGGCCATGTTTCAGAAGCATTCTCTCCTGATGTTTCACCCACATCTGTGGCAGGCATCCTCAGAGGTTTAAGGTCTGTGGGAAACTACGCAAGTGAGGTTTATTGTATACTTGTATTACAATGTCCAGGGTGGGAGAAAGAACTCTTGTCAGTTGGAGGCCAGTGGGAATGTTGCAATTATCCACCTTGATTAGCATTGAATGTCCTTGCAACTCAAGACCTGACAGCTTAATGCCTGGGGGACTCATTTTTGCTAGGAAGTGTTAGCAGGCCTTGATTGAGAGAGAGAGAGAGAGAGAGAGAGAGAGAGAGAGAGAGAGAGAGAGAGCTTTCCGGAGAGCCTGCAAGACTGTCCTATTCCAACAAGCTTCCGGCCCCTAAATATTTGTGACCAATCTGAAATAGCCCTTATATTGCTTTTATACTGCTTTATATGTATTTGATGTACTTTTATATTGTTCGTTTGATCATTGTTGTAAGCCGCCCCGAGCCACGTTGGGAGAGGCGGTTAACAAATCCAATAAATAAATAAATAAATAAATAAATAAATAAATAAATATGTCTGCAATTTCTTATTGTTGTTCTTCATTCACTGTCCAGATTTTAGAGTTTTTTAAAATACTTGTAGTCAGATTTTGTTCATTTTCATGGTTTCCTGCTTTGCATTGAAATTGACCACATGCTTGTAGATTTCAATAGCTTTTCTGTATAGTCTCACAGCAGTAACCCAGTGATTCCGGCCATGAAAGCCTTCGACAACAAATTGTATGTTTTATAAATCCAAGATTGTTCTAGAATCATTTACAACTTAAATGTACAAAAGAAGCTAGTGAAATTACTGTGTGTACTCAGTGCTGCTCTTGTGGCAAAACAATGAACTTCAATAGGGAGAGATAATTTAAGGCCTACTAGCCTAATATATATAAATGCTATTATTATATTTAAAAAGATGCATCAAAATCAGGATACCTACAAGTTTTAAAAGAAAAGGGATTGAGCAAGCAGTGTATTATACATAGTTAATTTAGTGTTATTCTGAATAAAACATAAGTTACCTTTAACTTTAGATGAAATGTTTTCCTCTCTGCAGGGCCGCTTTTGAAGAATAAAACCTATGCCCAATAACCCCATTAATGGGGATATAATGAGCTTCAGATTTTCATTTTAAATAATGTACCAGTAAGGCCTTTTTTGAGAATTTCTGGGCTGAAGCCCCTCTTCCTTTCAAGAAAAATCTCTCTTTTGGCTTCTTTTCATTTTATTTTCTAAGCAAACTCCTGCTAAAAACCCCAGAAATCCCCACTCCAAAACCCAGAATTCTAAAGCTAGGGCTCCTGACTCCTCCCCTACTCTTAAATATACAGGCTCTAAATTACATATTCTGCCCTTGGAGGCAAGATATTAGTAGCATAACTAACTTCATTTTAATGTAGAATAACTGTTTTTAATAATAACAACAACAACAACAACAACAACACAGGGCATTGAACCGAGCCCATGATGGATCTGGATCAAACCTGTGCATACAGGCAGGAATTGGGGAATGATTGCCCCTTTCCAAATGGACCACCCTGAAAACTTGGGGGGGGGGGGCTAAGGGGGCTACATGCCTGCATGCACAAGTCTGCTAAATAGTTTAGACCTTTTGGAAGTACTAATTAGATATAGCGAGACACTGGAAAAGCTCATTTAAAAGAAAAAGAAGAAAAGATCTATCTTCTCACATTTCTGACCATGCTTACTGAGGAATCTAGGATTGTGGCCTCAAAAAGTAAGTTTTTAAAGTCTGCAATTAATTATATTATGGAAAAGTAATCAATTTTAGTTCTGTGACATGAAAAGTAAACATTCACTTCAATATATCTACAAGAACTGAAGGGAAGCTTTGAACAGTTGACTCGCCACATCCTCGGATTCTGGCTCCATAGATTCAAGCATCCATGGCTTTAAAATGCCCCCATCCCCAATAAAAGATCAGCCTTGATTTTGCCATTTCATATGAAATGCGCCCTTTTACTGTGACATCCATGGATTTTAGTATCCATGGAGGGGTTCTGGAATCCAACCCCAGTGGATACCAAGGCTCCACTGTATTTTTAAGAAAATAACAAGTACCAGCCATATATTAATGCTGTACAAATCCCTCCCCATTGTTACTATTGTGAAGATTACACTCAGAAAGGACAGAAGAGCTTTATATGCTGCAGTTGAGACTATTATTCCTGATAATGAAAATATTCCAGAACTCTGAAAGTGCAGGACCGTACTTTGCTACATTCCTGCATAAATCAGCAGCTAATCTGGGTCAAAGATATATCTGCATTTTTGATTGACAGGTGAAGCAAGCATGGGGCATGTACTTTTCATTATTGTGTTTTCCTCTGTGTTCTTTTCACACGTTTTCACTTCCCCTCATTATTTCCCCACTCACCCACCAAAACAATTTACAGTATTGGCAGCCCTTTTTCTTGCAGAATGCATAAAAATCTTTGTAATTTCACAGTACATTGGTTTTTCTTTGCTATCAAAATCATAATTACAAAATAGCAATTATCTGACAAGATGGTCCATTGTGAAAAAATATAGATCTCAAGCCATATCCTTTTTAAGTTCTCACTGGCCACTGAAATGTGTTTAATAGGTGTTATTCTGGATGTTGAGTTATTGGTCTTTTTGATACTTCTAAAAACAACAGAAAGGAAATTCACTTTTGGAGGACTTTGAACAACTTAAAAATAATTTCTGAAATCTTTCTTCCAATGGTGCTAGTTCGGTTTATGCTATTGCAACTTAAATCTTTGGTTGTCAAGGAGGTTGGACTTCTCTGTCAACTGCACAGTGATTAAGGCCATCCCCTCCATGTTTTCTCCACTGTGGTTACTTCTTAAAGCTGTGTCTTCCACTGCAGGACCTCCTTCCCTCCATCTCTCACTTTCACCCTTCCTTCCTTCCCTCTTTCTCCTTCCTTCCTTCCTTCCTTCCTTCCTTCCTTCCTTCCTTCCTTCCTTCCACCCTTTCTTCTTTCCTTCCATCTTTCACTTTCTCCTTCCTTCCTTCCCTTTTGTCTTTCCTCCCTTCTCTTTTTCCTCCCCACCCCTCCCTCCTTTCCCTCCCTTAATTCCCTCCTACCCTCCCTCCCTCCTTTCCTTCTCTTTTTCCTTCCACCTGGGGGATGTTTAGCTGGGAGAAGAGAAGGTAGAGAGAGAACATGAGAACCATGTTTCAAGATTTCAAAGGGCGTCCCATCAAGGACCAGGGCACAAGGGAGCAATGGGTTCAAATGGCAGAGAAAGAGATTCAACTGAAAATATTAGGAAGAACTTCCTGTAGAGTGGCACAGGTTGTCTCATAGTGTGGTGGAGTCTCCTTTTGTAGCAACCCAGTTTTCCTTCGTGCCTGGGGAGCAGGGGGCTGCCCCGGGGGTCCCGCTTGCATTAGGGCCAATTGCGGACAATGTAGATGCAGAAGAAGGGGATGATGAGGTAGCTGGGCCTTCATCTCCCACAGAGAGCTTAGAATGGGATCATGTCTGGCCTGATGGTTATGAGAGCTGGGAAGGTCAGTCTGACACTGAGGAGACTGACTCAGATAATCAGTATGAGAAACCAGGTGGTTTCGGTTCACAAGAGAAAGTCCGGGAGCTAGCGAGGGATGAGCCCATGGAAGTTGGAAGGGAGTCTGGCTCTCACGAAGATAGCGACCCAGGTGTTGGGAGGCAAGGACGGAGCTTTGATAGGAGACGGAGCATTGAGTCCAGCAGACGGGAATGGCACCAAAGCCTAGAGCGGCAAAGGAGCGCTAGGTCCTGTAGCACAGATTGGCGCAGAAGCCTAGAGCGCCGTAGGTCTCACCAAGGGAATTAAGTATAGGATCCGTGGGAACGGATCCTCAGTTACTCGGCCACTTCTGTTCTGAAGGGAGTGAAGTGAGTGAAGATCCACGGAGCCAGGTTTAGGCTCGTGTCTGCCAAGAGGATTCTTGGGCCTTTGTTCCATGAACTTTGCCTTGTTTGAATTGCCACGGACCAAGTGTGCCTTGATCCGCATTGCTTTTGCGGGAACTTTTGCTAAGTTTTGCTTTTGGATTTACCTAAGAACTCTTTACCATTTTGATCAACCTTTTGATACTTTTATGGACAATTATCCTTTTCACCTGTTTTTTATTATTCAATAAATAGTTAGCTGATTACCGTCTCTGTGTGTGTGATTAAGGGGCTGGGCCGAGACCCTGCATCGTGACACCTTCCTTTTGGGAGTGCTTTGATTGTGCCTTCCTACATGGCAGGGGGTTGGACTGGATGGCCCTTGGGGGTCTCTTCCAAATCTAAGATTTTAGGATTATATATCAGGAGTAGGCAATATGTGGTCTAATTGATACACTTTTTCCCCCATCCACCATCTCATCCTGACCAAGGCTAATCCTTTTTGGGATCCGAACGTTTCCAGACCTGCCTTCATTATCTGATTCCAAAAGAGAAGTGAAAGTCGAGGAAAGGGCAGGGAGGGAACTTGGGGAGAATCCTCTCCCTTCCAGCCCATCCACTCCGCTCCAACCTGCCATGCGACCCCAAAGTTGGAAAGTTTGCCCATGCCTGTTCTAAAGATATTCATGCTAGGTTAATTAGGACCACTTAAGTCAACAATTTACATTGGCCCTGTATCCACTGATGTGTAGCACCCCAGCCTCCATTCCAGCCAGGTGGGGGGGGGGGCACTCCGGGGGTCCCGATTGCCTTAGATCAAGATGGAGGAGACGAAGGGGCCGATGGGTATGTTTCTCTGACAGTTTGCAATGGGAAGACACCTGGCCTTCTGCTTATTCGGATGATGAAAGCTAACCAGATTTTGGCTCAGATTGTGAATATGAGAGACCGGGAGGTTTTGGTTCACAAGAGCGCTTGTTTTTGCCATCTGCCGAGGAGGGCATGGAAGCCGAGGCAGCGCTGGGTTCTCAGGATGATAACGGGACAGATGGTGCTGAGACTGAGAGTTGTTTCGACCGTAGGAGGAATATTGTGGCTAGCCGCAAAGATTGGAAGCGGGGAATTGAGATGCGTTGGACTCACAAGGGTGGGACTTAACTATACACCCGGTGGGAAAGTTCCTCAGTTTGGTGGCCACGTCTTTGCTGGACAGACGCATCGGTGGTCTGCTGCTCCCTGGAAGCCATAGTTTGGCCCACCTTGCCAAGTACTGCCAAGAGACCTTGTTGACTGCCAAGAATCTTGGATTGCCTTGTTTTGCTCCATGGACTAAGTTTGCTTGGAATTACTTGCCTTGTTTTTATGGACCTCGCTTTTGAAAGATTCCCTGCTTTTGGAGTTGATTTTTGAATTCTATTAGATAATTACCTTGGACTAATTGATCTCACTTCTTATTTGGACATTCTATCCTTTTCACCTGAAACCAATTGTGCATAAAAAAATAAATAAATAAATTAAACCATTTGACATTGTCTTGTCTCTGTGTGTGTGATTAAGGGGCAGGGCCAGGTCCCGCGTTGTGACATGATGTGACAGTGTGATGCATTTATTTTGCCTCCTTCTCACCAAAAGAGACAAATCAATAGATGATGGATTTAATTATCATATATAGATAGAAGGGGAGAGAGAGTGGCACAGTACTTTGTATTCCATGATAATTTTGTGCTATTAGAAAACATTCCTCTTGAACAGGGGTGGGCAGCCACTTCTGTCCGGCCCGGGGAGAAGGGAGTTGGGGGCAGGGCCAAGAGGAAGGGGTGTCGCTGCCACCATCCCATCACGGGCTTGTGGGGCCTGTGTCGGCAGACAGGCTGAAGGAGCGGTGACTTTGGAGTGCCTGCCATCCCTGGAGGCAATCCCGGCCTGCAAAAGGAGCACTCCGCGACCTGGGGAATGGCTGGGGGTGAGAGCCTGCAGCCTCCAATCGCCTGCTGCTCTCCTCTTTTTTTGTCCTGGCAGAGGGACACGGAGACAAAGCGCTGTGCTGCGTCCCTGCAGTGAGCGGCTGAGAAAGGGGCGGAGGCATAGAAAGGGCGGAAGGGGAGGAGGGCGGAGGGGAGGAAGGAAGGAAGGAGGTGGCCAGGAAGACCTGCCTCCCACCCTGAGCGGGTCATGGAGGCTTCGGGCGATGAGGGCGGCGAAGCAGCCGAGCTCCCGAGGGGGCGCTGACCTCCACGTTCAAAGAGTCCCCACCTTCCTCTGAGCTCCCTTTGGAGCTCCCCCGGCGGGTGAGTGGTAGGCAAGCAGAGAGGGTGAGCAAAGAAGGCAGGCAGGCAGGCAGGCAGTCTCTCTGAGGCAGGCCACACATACGCTGGGTCCACTTTGCCATCCTCTGGGCTGGGGTCATTGGGCCATTCCATCTTGGGATCCTTCCTCTCTTGAGGATGTCAGCCTCTATCTTGGTTCACACCTTGTCTTAAATTTTATTTTATTTTAGTGGTTTTTATTATTATTTTATAATAATTTTATAATAATATAATAAATAATATAATATAATAATGTTATATTATAATTTCAATATATTATAATGTATATATATATATACTATAATATAATAATTATGATATTAATACTAATAATATATTACTATTTTTGATTTATTAATATGTTAATATTAATGATGTGTAATATATAGTAAATATAGTAAATAAATAAATAAATAATGTAGATTAGAATGTACTTCAGCCTCTAGGTGCGGCCCTCCATAATATTTTTTGGCTCTCATATGGCCCCTTGGAAAAAATAATTGCCCACCCCTGCTCTTGAACATATGTTACAGGTGTTCATTTTTTGCTGGTTCTCCTCCTCTGTATGAGAAACAGGAAGGCAGTTACTTTTTAAATATTGCAGCTATAATGTTTGCCATCTACTTGGTTCTGCAATTGTAACAAATTACATTTAAAAGTAATGTTTCAACCTCTGTTCTCATCATAGCACTGTTAATGCTATCTACTAAGTCATTCATCATAGTAATACCTTTGAAAATCCTTCTGTGCTTCCTTGCTAGATTAAATTCCCCCATCTGCTCTGAAAAAAAATTGTAGATAATTATCCAGTGCATACAGAGCTAATTTGGTTGGAGCCCAACCTCTCTGTACTGTACTTAGTTTAATGGTTAATCCAGGGCATGCATTGCCCATCCTAAACGAAAGCACACTGAGTCATGTATTTATGCAAGAGTCTCAGCTTTCATTTCTTTTCCAAAGGTATGGAATTCTTTGAACTTCATAGTTAATGTGAAAAGCTTGAACGTAGGCCCCGTGAATGGCCTAATGGTGGTTAAACTGTCAACTAATTTTCTATGGAACCTATTACCAGGATATGGGAGTTCATAGACATTTAATTCAAATGTATTTGGTTCTTCTAGCCCCGGGGCACCCCAGTTTTAATTACATGATGAACATGTGGTTATCATTAGTTTGGAATGGGTCAGCTTTCAAGGGAAGATTAACTTGGGTGAACTTAATCTGGAAGCTTTCAGGTGCAGAACGTCTGATATTTATATCAGAGAGGCTTTTCTGATATGATATAAAACAGTGACAATTTTAACTCCTGTGAACAATGATGAACGTGCCCCTAAAGATTCAAGTTTAATCTCCATAGATGAAGGAGCCCATATGGTTTGGGGGAGGGGGGAAGGGATATCTCACAGAGGCTGTAGAAAACTAAAACTACTGACTACCATTACAGCAAAACTGGATGACATTGATCTAACTTGCTAAATGATATCTGAAATATTAAAGTAAGATTAAGTTTATCTGAATGAATACACGAGCTACATAAATTTACACTGACATGGATATCCATTTTGGGATAAGGGAAGTTATTGTAAGTTCGGGATGCATCTACACCAGGCATGGGCAAACTTTGGCCCTCCAGATGTATTGGACTTCAACTCCCAGAAATCCCAGTCAGCTCACCAGGTGTTAAAAATTGTGAGAGTTAGTCCAAAACACATGGAGGGCCAAAGTTTGTCCATGTCTGATCTACACGGTAGAACTAATGCAGTTTGATATCACTTTAACATCTCACCTTTTGTCACTCAGCTCAGAGAAGAGGATTCATTTCTTGGTAAGAGTTAGGATACCATACTTACAATGACCAATTGGTAAGTCAACCTTAGTTTTGGTGGTTGATTTTTGAATAAAATGTCTAGGCTTATATAGGAATATATACAGTAAAAGCAGACAAGAGGTAGAACAAATGTATAAGAGAACACATGCAAAACTTCTATGAATCAGAAATAGATTGATCCACTCTTTCCTACTCATGGTTCTCCTTCAGTGCCTTTGGACTTTGTAAACTCTAATGAGAAGGTTTCCAAGTAGGGGATGGACAGTGAGCAAAAAGAATACACCCTGCTACAAAATGTCTCAAAAGATGCCCCCAATGTATCATATATATTTCCAGTCAATTGAAAGTGAATGAATGAATATTAAGCTGATTCTTTTTATGCCTATCTCAATGAATGAGGCGACACTTAAGTTTTCAGCACTGAGCAAATTATATTGAAAGTTCTGCCAAGTGGGGAAAAATGAAAGTGGTAATGCACATTTTGAATTGATGTGCCTAATCCTAAGTACATGTTCAAACATTAGAGGCTATAATATGGATGTGTCTGTACTTTGATAATGGAAAAATCAAGCTGCATTATTTTGAGGGGCCCTGCATCACATTAGGTTTGACTTCTGAAAGGATTTGCTTTTCAAGGTAACAAGAGGCAAAATCGACCATCACTAGCAAACTCTCCACATTTCTTTGTGGGACTTTTGATTGGCTGAGAAGCCATTCAACAAACTTTCAAAGGCATAGGAAAAATATTTTCTGCGGTTCAGTAGAACATTATTGAGATCTGGGAGACACAATTTTTAAATTTACTGAACTCATTTGAATTTCTGAGAATGAAAAAATGTCAGTGTTAAGTCAGTGGTAGAGTTTATGAATACTACTGCATTATTTGCACAGTTAAATAGCTAAGTAAATTTGTGGGAAAATATATTTAAATATAGCAATACATGCACTGGTAACTTCAAAGTTCAATTTCTGCAATGTACAGTACATTGGGCTACCTCTGAATCAAGTTCAGAAATGCCAATTAGTTCTAAACATTCATCCAGATGGTTATTAGTACATCTAAGAGGCACTATATTACAGCCATATTAAAATCACTTCACTGGTTGCCGATTAGTTTTCAGGTAAAGTACATAGTGTTGTTTATTACTTTTAAAGTCAAAGTTACCTACAGTATCAACTTGTCCATGTAATCCATCCCATATACTCAGGTGTTCTGGGAAAATCTTCAGCCAAAACTAGTCTGATCATTATCCAGAAGAGGTTTTCTTTGACTGAATAACTCGCCAGAAGGAATCTGTCAGCTCAATATCCTTTCTGTATTTGAATCAGCAGTAAAGACTAGTCCTTTCCTGAAAACCCATCCATTACATTATGGTTTTAAATGTATTTATGATGGATATTAATATGCATTGGTTTTATACGATCTTTTAAGAGAAATTATGTGTGTGTTCTTTATTGTTGTCCCTCACTTCAATCCACAAGGAGGGGTGGGCAAGGAAGAGAAGGAAGAGAAGGAAGAGAAGAAGACATGTCATAGCTTCCGGTGTCTGCTGGAATTCTTTGTAACACCTTGGACACAACAAAAATACTTTAACACCAGATCAGTTTTTTGTTCAGTGGTATAGAACTTGCTTCCTAATAATGAGTGTACATTATGTGAAATCTGCTTTATGAGGGATAGCTGCATAGCTTTTTCTGATGCAAGTTTTGGTCTTTGTGAATGAAGAATGTTTGTTGAAGAGCTTAGGGAGAATAAGCTTGAGGCTGCGAGTAGCAGTTGCTATAACTTTTCTATTTGAGCATCAGAAGTTTAGAAACAGATCAGTGTAGACATATATCATGGATTCATTCCCACACAAAAACCAGCTATGGCAAGGGGACATTTTTGCTTGCTGGCATCTTGGGATAGAGGATAAAGGGGTATTTGTCAGTAGCATCCTGGCACACCGTGTGAGGTATTCTGAGTGCACAGACTGGATGGTTCCTCTGCCTCCTCAATCTCTTTTACTTTGGTACTGCTTGCTCCACTTCCCCCTACAAGCAGTACAGGCAATAAGCGGTTGCCTTTTTGGTCTGAAGAATTGTAGACTTTAAGCAAAATAGATGTAATGCATTCATTAAACACTGTATAATCACTAATAATGGCACTAATACGTCTTCTGAAATGACTTCAAAACTTGAAAGTAGAGATGGTGTTTACATAGGCCCTCATCAGATGCAGGTCTACTTCTGTTTCTACACACTTTTAAGACAATTTAGTGACAAAGTACCACAGAACCCTTCACACAACATAAAACTACTTCCAGTTGTCATCCATTGTCTTTCGTCCCTGAAATAGAGGTGTAGAGAAACAGGGATAAAAAAGATGGGAAGAAATCATCTTCTGAGCTCCTGATGCAGGTGGAAATGGAAGAAAGAGGTTGAAAACACCTTGGGATGGGATCTGTCAGATTCCTCTGGTAGTTTCTGTTCAGTGATGTAGACCAATGGGTGGACAGTCTGCCAATGCTCCTTCAGCTGTTGTGGGTCCCACTGAAAGAACTGTTTAAAAAGGGTGACTTAACTCTCCTTTAGTGGAAGGGACTTGAGGGCAAATGATCACATGGAAAGTGGTGCTTTAAGAAAGGTGCCTTTCTTAAAAACCGGAAACTTTTCTTTTGAACATTTTAGACACAAAAATACTGAGTAATGAAAAGGAGAAACTACTTTGTCTCATTGTAACTGCCGCCAGAATTGTTATGGCCAGATACTGGAAAAGACCAGAGATACCAGATGAGAATGAACTGCTACATAAACTGCTAGAAATAGCAGAAATGGACAAGTTGACATGCCTACTAAGATGGGGATCGGCCAGTCAGTTTATGGAGACATGGAAACCCTTTGTTATATATGTAAAAGAGAAGAAAAAGATAAATATGAAAGGATTCTGGATATAAGCAAGATGACTAAATATGTATATGATATGGCTCTATAGCAGATAATCATCAAATCTGAGCCACCGGGTGAAGTTAACCAGTTTGTTTTTAGTTTGTATGTTATTGTGATGTAATCCTTCCCCTTCCCCACCCCACTTTCCCTCACCCCTTCCCCGATTTCCCCTGAATTTTTGTTTGCCCGTGTTATAGTTTATGTCGTTAATCAATAAAAACTTTATTAAAAAAAAGAAAAAAAAGAAAGGTGCCTCAACTCTGCTTCAGGGAAAGTGGGGTTTCAAAAAGGATGTCTGTTCTAAAACATATGCTGAGATCCTTGAAATGGGAGAAGACATTGCTTGCCATGTGATGGGAATTAAGCAGATGGTTGAGTTAGAAGCTGGAAGAGATGATCTTGTGTGATGGGGGTGAGTAAATTCTTTGTTTCCTTTAAAGTCAAAATCCCATGTAATGTCACACAAAGACAACAATTTCCCCTGCTTTCTTCAGTCCCCCCGCCCCCAGCTTCATCTGATGAAGTCCATAGTCATCCTGTCAATCTGTTGGATGCTAATGATTGATCATCATGTATTGCAAATGGTTCTAATTTTCTGGAGAAAATCAGAACTAGTCTCAACCTTTTGTGCTTTAGGCATTTCCAGACTGGATAACTAGCCTACTTTAACATAATGCTTTCTTTCAAAATACTATAGCCCATAGATTTAAATGGAATAAAAAACCTCCATCTAGAGCTTGTCTAGATGTGTACGGTCAGAATATATTAGGCCAACCCCATTCCAGTTCCATTGGTCACCTATTTATTTACATGCTCTGTATCTTCCAAGCCATTATTGTAATTTTCTAACTCTGAAGACTAATAATAAAGATGTTATTTTTGCAGAACCTGCAAAAGTTAAACATCCAACTAGATCATGTAAAATGTGTTGGCTGTTTTTATATATAGATCAGAAAACTGCCTTCTTATTTTAATATATTCAACAATGAAAGAAGAATAAGTTTTCATCATAGCTTTTTATACATTATGTTATTTCAAAGTGAAAATCTAAACTAAGATAGACAGCTAAGTATACAGATAAACACACCCTTAAATTAAATAAAATAAACTAAAAATGCTTTCACTAACTCTTCCATTCCATGAATTAATGAAAAACACCCATCTTTCAATAAATTGGTTGTTCTGATTATAATTAAGTTCTCCTTTATAATAAGTTAATTTAAACATTAAAGCCATTTCCCGCACCTTTTTAGCCAAGTTGTTATTGTTGGAGCATTTTTGTCTGCCACAGTTGGGCAACATATATTTTATCTGTCATGAGCAATAATTTGCAGTTTTGTTTACTATACATAATAGGATAGCTTTTTGGATTTGGGGGGAAAGAACTATACTGTACTAAATCATTAATTATTGATAACATAAAGTTCCATTTTTTAAAAAAAAAAAATCTGACCTTCAGTTATGAATACAGTCAGCTGTTGACATTTTCCATTTTAGTATTATGGATCTTAGTCTATATGGAGTGATGTTCAATTTGAATTCATTAATAACATTGGAATTGTTTTCCACTCTGTCGGATGTACTGCAGGATTATATCTGTTTAAATCTTCATTCCATTCATCTTGATAAGTAGGGTGAATAGGGCCCTTAACACTATGGCTCATTTAATGAATTTTTGAGAAACATTCATGCTGACATTTCAACCTGAGTCAACTATCTTAGCTAAAAATAATAAATGAGCTGATTTAGCAAATTTCCAGATTTATTAATATTTTAATTAATTTTATTTAGTTTATTCCTCACACTGCCCCAAGCTGGACAAGGCTTGGATTCAGCACATGGCCATCTTCACTTGGATTGTATTCTGAAAAAAAGATGTGTAGGACAAAAGTATGATGTCAGCAAAGACACCCTTAGGACTAGTGAGGGGAGGGGGCACAAAGCTCAATTAAAGGTGATAGTTCCGCTGGCCCATATCAACAGCGAACTGGCTTGGATTGGAGTCAACTGTCTACACCAAGGGTTCTCAAACTGTGCTTTGTGAAGCACTTGGGGCTCCAGGAGTGATAGTCAGGGGCTCCGCTGTGCCATGCTTCTTCCAGCCTCATCTCCTTTCCTCCTTCTCTTCCTGAAAATTGCAGGGAAATTGGTTTGGAGCTGCAGAAGCCACAGCAGCATCCTCCCAGGGAACAGACCCTTTCTTTCCCACCCCCTCGCTGCCCACACTCTTTTCCTTCCCACATAGACCATCCCCCCCCCTCTTTGCTTACAAAACCCTATTTTCCTCCTACCACTCAAGCAGTGCTTTGATCGTGCTTTTCCTGCTTGGCAGAAGGGAGTTGAACTGGATGGCCCCTGGGGTTGCTCCTATTACTATTACTACTACTACTACTACTATTACTACAGAGGCTGGATTGCCATTTGCCAGGGATACTTTGTGCTTTTCCTGCATGGCATTTCCTGCATGACTGGATAGCCTCTGGGGGTTGCTATTATTATTATTTATTATTATTATTATAAAGGCTGGATGGCTATCTGCTGAGAGTGCTTACATTGTGCTTTTCCTGCATGGTATAAGGGGGTTGGACTGGATGGCCTCTGGAGTCTTTCAATGAAATCCTGTTATGTCTATGTTTGTTAAAATTGTTCTTAATTTTAAATATTGTATTGGCTTTCATTCATTCTTTTTTGTGCTTCAAATGAGATATGTGCCTGTTATGTCTATGTTTGTTAAAATTGTTCTTAATTTTAAGTATTGTATTGGCTTTCATTCATTCTTTTTTGTGCTTCAAATGAGATATGTGCAGTATGCATAGGAATTTGTTCATGTTGTTTCAATTAGTTAGCACAAACACTCTCCATCTAACTGCCACTGGTCCAGTCTAGCTGTCAAATTTTAAAATGCAATATGGCCCCTGTGTCCAAAAGTTCGCTCATGCCTGATATATACTTGATGTATGCTCGTGATTTCCATCTGTACCTTATCGTGTTTTATTGTGTTTTATTGAGTTTTTACCTATCTTTGTATCTGTACTACTATGCTGTAAACCGCCCGGAGCCCCTGGGAGTGGTGGTGTACAAATCCAATAAATAAATAAATAAATACATTATATAATATATAAACATTTATTGGGGCTCCACGAGAAAATTTAGCTTCAAAAAGGGTTCTGTAGCTGAAAAAGTTTGAAAACCCCTGGTCTACACCAGTCTCAAAGTGTGGGACTGTTTCAGAGTTCCAGTAAAAGTCCGTAACATTGTTCAACCTCTCGTAATGTGTTATGGACCAGAAGTCACCGGACATCATTTGGACACCCAGGAGTGACTTCTGCTCAGATCCCTGGTTTAAGTCCAGTGTAGACAAGCTCTTAGTATCACATAGAAGGAAAAATGTAAGACTCCCAAGTTCAGGGTGTAAAATTACATCACTGCACCAAGCCTCTGAACCAAGCCTTTTCATCCCTGTATGCCTGCAAGCTGCACCAGAAACAATGCTTTTTGCTTGATCAAGCTATTTCTTTTTTAAAACATGTTAACATGTATCTTCAAACGACATTCAGTCTTGAGCCATAAAATTTAAATGCTTGGTATGTATTTGGCAAAGCCAACCAAATTTAATTCTTACTTTACAATAATATTAACAAAAGTTCGGTTTGTGGTATTTGTGCAGACAGACCAATGATATTCCAGGCGCATAGACTACTGGGACAAGGCAGCGTTTGAACCTTGAAAACCTTTCATTTAATTATTTCAGTAATAACTTTATGACACCATTGAGAGAAATGCCTTAGTTTCCCAGAAGACAGTAAGCTTACTGTGGATTTTTTTTCTTAACTGTCTTGGCTATTAACTATGATCAAACTGGGATATGAAAAGCAATATTCTAAGGACGAGATCAAATTTCCATTTTTTTCTTACAATGGTCAGTGGTTTATACAACTTATTCCCTTCAGTCTTAGAAAACTAATCTCCACAGAAGAAAGGGCAAAGAAAAAATATGCCTGTCTCAGTAGCTGTATTCCTAATTTATTATTTTCCCAATACTTTAAAAGTTAATACATTCATCATTGCTCAAAGGAGGGGGGAGGCTCATCTTAAAGCTTTTATTTCATTATTAATTTCTTTTCTTCTTACATTTTTTTCTTCTTACATTCTGATTAGTTTTTCTTCTTATTCTCATTTGAGTATCATGTTTTCTGCAAATCATTACCTTCTGCTTAATGGATAATAAAAGAACACTTGCTGTTGCTGATGGGAAAAAGTCAAGGAAATAGTACTCCTTATTAGGCAGAGCTATGATGTAAGTTGTGATAAAGTAGCAATAATCTAGTTTAGGATTTCTCAGCTAGGGTTCCCTGGAACCCTTGGGGTCTGTGAGAGATTGCTAGGGCTTCAATGAAATATCCCAATGGGGGAAAAAACCAACAGTAAAATTTAAAAATGCAGTTTCCCTAAGACCTGAAAATTCAGAACAAGTTGCTCCAAGGTAAAAAGGTTAAGAAGCAGTGCTCTAGTTTTAATGTTGCTGTGTTCCTTCAAATCATTTCTGACTTGCAATGACCCTGAGGTGACCTATAATCGGGTTTTCTTCTTATGATTTGTTCAGTAAAAATCCATAACATTCTGGAGAAAGTGTGACATATAATCCAGTATCTGATTCCATATTATTTGTCCACACCATCCCAGAAAGCACACACACTTTCTGGGGTGAGTGTCCTGACATTCTCTTAGGACTAGACTGAGAGAATGTCTGGAGGCCCTACCCCCCCTCCCTCCAAGCCCCCAGACTCCTTAGAAAAGTAATAAAAACTTGCCCATCCTCCATTACAAGCCTTGACAGGCTCTCCTAGCACATAGAAATGATGTGTCAGGAAAGCGGGGGGTGGGTGGGGCGATTTTCCTCTCCCCCCCCCCTTTCCTGGCGCATCATTTCCATGACTGGGTGGTGACTCAAAATCTGGTTTCATGGGTTACAGTCCAGTACTCAAACCACTATGCCACTGGCTTACTTGAAATTCTCTTCCCCAGTAAGCAAAATATAACTACAGTGACACATTGAGTTAAGAGTTTAATTTGTTCTGTGACTGAGTTCTTAACTCAACTTGCTCTAATCTCAAACCAATTTTCCCATTGAAATGCATAGAAATGCTATTAATCTGTTCTGGCCCACTGACCCCCCTTTTTTGCTCAATGTTTTCAGATTAGAAAATGGACTTTATAAATAACAAATTGTATATGAATGCACATTCACATGAAGCATTAAAAAATTTAAAAAGAAAGATCCACTTCAAAATGGTAGAAGCACAAAGTTATAGCACAATGGTAGAAGCATAAAGTTGTGGCATGGAAGCACAAAGCGAAGAGGCAGAAGCATAATCTTCATATTGTATTCATTCCAGCCACCCTCCCTCTCTTGCTCCCCCCCTCTCTTCATGAAGCCAAACATACCAGCAATGAAAACCACACAAAATCAACTAACCCAAAGTTCCCCAAAACAGAAAAAAACAAAGCAAGACAGCAATCTTTCAAAGTGGACAAGAGGAAAAGGCATGAGTCAAGGAGGCACAAGGCATGGAGGATGCTCCTTTGAAGCCCTAAAGATTTATACTCTTGTGTTAGTGCTCCCTCTGGCACTAGCTTTTAATTCAAAATGCTCTTAAGTTGAGATGTTCTGTACTCTGTTCCACTGTACTTTCCATGGTGTTTGTAAAACAACAACAACTACTTCACTACTTCTGTAATCCAACTAACATTTCTATGTTTAGTCTTCTCATTAAACAGTCAGCGTAATAGACCCTACTTCAAGTACTAGCGTCTGTTGTGTCTCACAATCTGTTGTGTTTAGGGAGTTGAGGGGATAGGTCTTCTATTATAGCCACTGGTGTCCTAAAAAGATTAACTAATTAAGACCATATAATTTAGGGATGGGAGCCATGTGTCCAGAGCTGCTTGGATTGCAATTTCTGCTTTCTCCCTTTTCTCTCTAAGCTGGTAGGGAATGCTAGCATAGTCATTCTTCCAGATTTACAGTTTTAACTTTTGTTGATTTTTTAAAATCACAACTTTAATTACAAAGTTCTCTCTATAGTTCCCTTGGTCTTCCAGTATTATCCTGTCACCAACTTCCTCAAGTCATGCTGGAAGACTTAAAGATTTCTAGAGAGAACACCTCTCTTGGAATCTCTAGCTCCTCCAATGTGATTCCATAGTCAGCTTCCAGTAGAGATGAACCATCGAGTTGTGCTGGAAGACCTAGAAATTACTAGGAAGGTGTTATTTCAGGTAGAAACATAGCCATTTATTTGGGTTTTTTTTACTTTCATGGGAGTCTTGTACCCCTTACACCAGTGAATGTAGAAGATTAACTATTTTTGGTAAACAAGCTTTGGAATACTGCATGATTCCCACTCTTGAATTAGTTACACCTGAATAATAAATGCTTGCTTCTGTGGGTTCCCAGAGTGAAAGGTTCCTGTGCTTTTAATTATGTAGAATAATTTCAGTAGGTGTGGTTTATTACCTGAAATTCTTGCTTCCATGCAACAATTAAAGGTTGGTGAGCTATCTCCAGTCATTTACCAAAGTTCCTTCACATCTTTGAGAATCACTTTGTGTTGAGATTTTACCATGGTCTGATCTTGCTGTCACAAAGACATGAATGATGAGGTCATAAGATGAACATGATGAAAGGTCACAGCCTTCTCACCATGTGGATGTTGCAGGAAACACTCTTTGTCATTGCCAAAACCTCAGTTTCCTGGAATACTCAAAGGCTTGAAGAGTACAGAACTACAACGTTTAATCCTACATAATCAGCAAATTATACCTCTCAGTTTGTCTGGATTCATCTTGAATCACTTTGCTCATTGCTTGCATTCTCACATAGGGTGCTTATACACATATAGAACAGAAAGGGTTTGTGATGACATCTGTGGGATTTTTCAAAAGGAGAATGGCCATCTTTCTTCACATTTTAATTTTTTTGTTTGAGAGAGTAATTTATATCTCATAATTATTTGCATATGCGACTTTGCCCAAAGCAAACTCAAGGTACCATCAAAGGCAGAATAAACATAAGTCATAACAGGGAGAAACTGACAGGGATTTCTGCAAACACATCCACGTCAACAACAAAACAACACAATTAGACATGCCAGGCCTTTTAAAATAATAATAATAATAATAATAATAATGCATCATCTGGGGCAGCAGCTCCCAAATCTTTTTCTCTCTGGAGAGAACTTGAAAATTAATGGCAGTAGCCAGGAGTTTTTGCAAAACTCCATTGCAGCCTGGCAGCAATGTTGGAGACATTCAAGGTAAAATAATTGTCTAGTGGGGACAAACTGGTTTTGGCCTGCTGAATGGTCTGGAGTCTGGGCCACTTCTGCTGCAGGAAGGAAGCAGGTAATGTAGCCACCCTTGGAGCCAGGATGGTTGCTACTGACCTCAGATTTAGTGGCAAATGTAACGGCACTCGAGGTAGAAGGTCAGGACATCAAACATAAAGAGAAACCTTGTGACTAATATGGAAACTGGTTTACAGTAATTGGCATCCTCCCACCCACGACATTTTTAGTCAATTGCTTAATTTCTAGCAGTGTAGTAACATAGAAGTTTAGTTCAGCATTTTGAAATACCAGTCAAGCATCCAAAGCAAATGGACTTAGCCTGGTAACATACCGCAGATGTAAGAACTCTTGTGAACAATTTTCCGTGTCTCACTCTGCAGTGCTAACCATTTGGTGACTGGCAAAAAATTGGTGGGATTCTTATTATGGGAATCTCTTCATTTACCCCCTGCCACAGCTACATACATCTTTGGAAGGCGACAGACACAATAAATACATTCAGCAGAACAGAATAGAGAAAACTTAAGAGGACAGCAAGGGTTTAAAGTATGCATTTAAAAAAGGAGGATCATCCCAAGCATATGCACTTTGGCTTTATAAACTCACTTAAAACCCCACCATCATTTCTGGAATAAATTGAGTTTGTTTTTTCTTCTTCCTGGGAGTAAGCAAATATAATTGGGAATAAATACTTTTTTGTTGACAGATTATTTTTAGAACAAGCAAACCAATAACCAACCGTGGTCATGTATCATGCCATGCACAGTCATACCCCACCCAGCTGGCTATAAATTATTTTGAAAAATAAGAAAAATATAATAGATGTTAGACCGGGCCAAGAACTGATGTATTCCTCATCATTTGCTGTACTCTCTTGGTCTTTGGGAAAAACTTAAAGCTGTTGATTCCCTGGACTCTGTCTTATAGTTCAGCCTTAGCAATAGCACTGAAAGCAGGTAGCTGAAAAGGCAAGGAAATTGAGTTTACACATTCCCTTAAGGGACTGAGTTGCTCCAACAAAGAGCTGTCTTAAATGATATCAAGGCAAATGCATTACATTTGGCTTACGAGGTCAGCAGTAAGAATTCAGGCATGTAGCTTAGTACATCTCAGTGTTAGTTGCCCTCAGTATGAAGAGGCTTCAGTCTGACAGAGGCCTCAGTGTAAGAGGCCTCAGTATGAGAAGGCTCCAGTGTTGAGAAAAAGGCCTCTGTGTGAGGTAAACCTCAATGTTAGTAGGCCTCAGGGTTAGTAGGCCACAGAGTGTGAGAAGGCTTTGGTGAAAGAATCCTCAGGTTGAAGGCTTCATGTGTAAAGCTCCAGTGTGAAGGCTGCTGTGCGTAAAGAAGCTGCTGTGTGAAGCTCCTGTGTAACTTCAGTCTGAGAAGAGCCACTGTGAGAGTGAAGCTGTTTATCAGCATGAGAAAGAAGCCCAGTGTGGAAGCAAAGGAAGTGTAAAGAACATTATTTGTTCTTGTAAATAGTGCAACCATATTATTTTGCTATAAAGGACCCAAGGCCCCCCTCCCCCCCAGAAGAACTCCGGCGGCGCATGTGGCCGCCGGAGCGATCCCGGGCCTGGCGGGGGCCTCCCCACCCGCCAGGCCCGCTACTTCAGTGGAGGGAGGGTGGGGGGAGCCGGAGAAGGACCCAAGGCCCCCCTCCCCCCCGAAGAACTCCGGCGGCGCACGTGGCCACCAGAGCGATCCCGGGCCTGGCGGGGGCCTCGCCAGCCGCCAGGCCCGCAACTTCAGTGGAGGGGGTGGTGGGGGGAGCCGGAGAAGGACCCAAGGCCCCCCTCCCCCCTCCAGAAGAACTCCGGCAGCGCACGTGGCCGCCGGAGCGATCCCGGGCCTGGCGGGGGCCTCCCCAGCCGCCAGGCCCGCAACTTTAGTGAAGGGGGGGGTGGGGGGAGCCGGAGGGGGACCCAGGGCCCCCCCAAAGAATCCAGCAGCCCACGCGGCCGCCAGGGCGACCCCGGGCCTGGCGGCGGCCGACTAAGCTGCCAGGCCCGCCAATTAAGGAAAAAAGGGGGTGTGGGGGGAGCCAGGGCCCTCTCCCCCCCTGGACCCCCAAGACCGACCTGTGCTTCCTCTCCTTGAGGAACTCTTGAGGTTGGAGAGGGAGCAGTTTGCCTCCATCTCCCTCGAAGTCTTGCCAGAAGTGAGCAACTGGGGCTGGCTTCCGGTGGATGAAGCCACGCCCCAGCTGCTGGGAGGCTCCCTCAGGATCCCCCCCTTTTCACTTCCTCATGGGAGGGAGGCAAATCCCCTTCCTCCCAATATGCATTGGGGGAAGGTGTCCTTGCTATAAAGAAAAGCCTCCTATGGAAGAGATAACAGTGGTCTGCGTGCTTTTGTTATTTTTTATCACCTTGGGCTATTGGTGCTGGGTCATGCTGCTGCTGCTAAGTTACTCTGCTGTGCATTTATGGAGAGGATCTTTTGTTAATAAGCCCACATGCCCAACATAACATTTAAACAAGTGAAAAGGTTTCAAACAATAAAAATAATTTAAATAAACTAAAACTGAACATCATAGTGGATTAAAAGAGGGTTTTAATTTTCTTTAAGTTAAAAAGATTATATTCAATAGTATTTGATATAAAATAATGATGCCCTAATAAGCAGCTATTTATACTTAGTGTCAAAATGAAATGCGTGTTGACATCAATTGGGGCCCCAAGGGGAGAGCACCTCACACTTGGTGTGCTATGGTTGAGAAAACCTTTATGCTACATATATTTGTCTGATTCCTTTGAAGCCACCCAGGATGTCAGGCATCACTATGTGAAAAATTCAAAAGAACAAATGGATCTCAACTCAATGTAGTCTATAAACCACAGTGTAATTCTGCAAGTTCTTTATCCAGCTCCACATGAAGTGTGAGAAGAAAACAATCTCTGTTCTAAAGAACACCACAGGCTAGATTTTAACCAAGCTAATTAACTGATCTTATGAATGCAACATACTTTCTAAACTTGCATTCCAGCCTATAGATTTAAATTTACTTTAAAGACTCTTCAGCTGTGAAGACACCGTGGCTATTTACAGAGGCATCTGCACTCTGTTAGGTTGCGCCACACAAGTGTTTGGACACCACTTCTACATCTTATGGAAAACACAGTCTCTTGACAGCATGGTAAAAAGATGCTTACTCATATGATTAATGATGGGAGTCCTCTTCCAATGTTAGCAACATTTCCCAAGTGGGAAAAAGGTGAAAGCAGCATTCTCCATCATCAAGTTAAATGATTGGCCGGAAGCTACTGCTTCGTCGACCAAAAGAACACTTCCTCCCTTGTGAGGATGTGTCAGAAACATTGTTATATTTTACACCATAGTAAAATGACTTTAGATTGATTATGTAAAGGGCTAAGCCTATCTCATGTAAATGTTCCTGTTAAGAGTTTCACACTGGGTGGTTTAGTTTTGCTTGCTTAATGAAGATGGTTTAGGCAGAGCTTGAAAATATTATTTTCTGGAGTCTACGTTTAATGTTTAGTACTAAGATTTAATCAGTGGAATTTACAGAAGTGCTGATTTGCCAAGTGTTTACTAGTTCAGTGGCTCTACCCAGGTTGAGACTAATAAGTGGATTTACACCTTGAACTGTAACTCCCAGAAACTCCTAGCCAGAATTTCCAAACTTCCAAAGCCCTTTAACATAAAAAGAAAATTTACCAAGAGCCATTAGACCTCTCTTCAGCCTGATGGAACATACAAGTGACATGCAAGAAGGTGGGGGTGGTAGGAGCGATTTGCCCCCCCCTTCTAGCTTTTGAGAATGATTACTCTCTAGCCATATATGCCCAGTCCCTAAGCCATTAGAAGTACTGTGTTTTGCACTTAATCCACTGCCCCGGCCCTGTGGTTTGCTATTTGCACTAACCCTGCTCAGGACTTATATAGCTTGATCAGGTTGAGCTTAGAAATCTGGTTATTGGTTTATGTTGAATGTGGTCTGATAGGAGCTCCAATGCATTCTGGGTTTGTTTTGGCCATGTTTAATGTGTTTTTATTTTGCTTGTATTTTATGATGCTCCTTTAAAATGTGTTTTATTTTATGGATTGCTTTGCTTTTATGTTTCTATGGACAATTGTATCACACGTAACCCTCCCTGAATAACTTCGAGGAGATTGTGGCAGGGTATAAAAATAGTTATTACTATATTATTACTATTATTATTATGCATAATTGGTGTGTTCATCAGGCTGAAGAGAGGTCTAATGGCTCGCAGTAAGTTTTATTTTTATTTTTAAGGTCTTGGGGGAAGGGATTTGGGGTGGCCTCATGGCAGCACGGCAATTACTGTGCTGCCATGGGGACCATCCATAGAAAAGCCTGTTTTTCTTGCAGGGTGTGCATACTTTAACGTGCTTTGGAGCAGGCTTAATTAACCTGCCTCTAAAGTGAGTTAAATTGATTGATTTATTTACATCATTTATATTCTGCACTTCTCACCCCACAGGGGACTCAGGGCGGATCACAATGTACATATACAGGCAAACATTCAATGCCATAGACACACAACATAAACAGACACTTAAATGTATGTCTGAAAGTGCCCTGAGGCAGAGCAAAGATATTGTCTGTCATTCAGTTGTGTCAAAATGCATAGGCAACCATTTTATTCTGGCATCTGTAGCCAAAAATTCTGCAAGCAAGTTGCAGTATTTTTGGCTATACAGTAGGTGCCAGAATAAAATGGTTGCCTCTGCATTTTGACACAACTGAAGGTCACCACCCTGGCACCAGAAATAGTAACAAAGAATTAGTAACAAAGTGAAAAAATAGAGCATAAGAACATAAGAAGAGCCATGCTGAATCGGGCCTCAGCCCATCTAGTCCAGCATTCTGTGTCACACAGTGGCCCACTAATTGTGCACAGGGATCTCTAGCAGAAAGGAGGGCAAAACCCTCACCTGCTCCCGACCCCCCACAACCAGTACCCGGGGAAAATCCTGCCTGCCTCCATCAACACAGAGGTGGCACTTGGATGTTCATTTCAGTAACTACTGATCCCCTTGGTATCCATGAATCTGTCTAATCCTGCCTTGAAGCTGTCCAGGCTGACAGCTGTCACAACCTCCTCTGGAAGTGAGTTCCATAACCCAATGACCCTCTGGGTGAAGAAATATTTCCCTTTATTAGTCCTAACTTTCCTACCTTGGAGGTTTAGGGAGTGCCCCCTAGTCCTAGTGTTGTGTAACAGAGAAAATATTTTTTCTTTATTCACCTTTTCTATCCCATGCATGATTTTATACACTTTGATCAAGTCACCTCTTAAACGCCGCCTTTCAAGGCTGAAAAGACCAAGGCGTTGCAACCTGATTTCATAAGGGAGCTGCTCCATCCCTTGGATCATTTTTGTTGCCCTTCTTTGTACCTTTTCCAGTTCCGTTATATCTTTCTTGAGGTGCGGTGACCAGAACTGTACACAGTACTCCAGATGTGGCCTCACCATAGATTTGTAGAGAGGCAATACAACATTTGCCGACCTATTTTCGATTCCCTTCCTGATCATGCCAAGCATAGAATTTGCTTTTTCGCTGCTGCAGCGCACTGGGTTGACATCTTCATTGAGCTGTCCACCAAAACCCCAAGATCCCTTTCCTGGTTTGTCTAAGAAAGATTTGATCCCATCAGTTGATAAGTGTATTTGGGGCTCTTTGCCCCGATGTGCATGACTTTACACTTGTTTAGGTTAAAATGCATTTGCCACTTTGTTGCCCATTCACTCAATTTTGAGAGATCTTTCTGGAGCTCTTTACAGTCAGTTTCATTTTTAACTACCCTGAACAGTTTAGTGTCATCTGCAAACTTTGCTACCTCACAATTTACTTCTACATCCAGATCATTAATGAATAAATTAAAAAGTAACGGTCCTAAAACTGAACCTTGGGGTACGCCACTTCTCACCTCTTTCCATCCAGAGAAGTGTCCATTTATTACCACCCTTTGTTTCCTACAGTTTAGCCAGGTTCCAATCCAGGACAAGACCTGTCCCCTGATTCCATGGCTGAAGAGCTTATTTGGAGCCTTTGGTGAGGGACTTTGTCAAAAGCCTTTTGAAAGTCAAGGTAAACAATATCGACTGGGTCCCCTTTATCTATGTGTTTATTTACACCCTCAAAGAATTCTATCAAGTTAGTAAGACATGATTTGCCTTTGCAGAAACCATGTTGATTTTCCTTCAGCAATGCCTGTTCTTCTATGTGCTTAGTAATTTTTTCTTTAATAATGGTTTCCATCACTTTGCCTGGAACTGAGGTTAGACTAACTGGCCTATAATTTCCTGGATCACCCCTGGATCCTTTCTTGAAGATCGGAGTTACATTTGCCTCCCTCCAGTCCTTGGGTACAGTGCCTGATCTTAGAGAAAGGTTATATATCTTAGCTAAATTTCAGCAATTTCACACTTGAGTTCCTTAAGAACTCTGGGGTGGATACCATCTGGCCCTGGTGATTTGTTGACATTTAGTTTAGTAAGGCATGTGAGAACATCTTCCTTGTTTATCTCTATCTGGTTTAATTCATTTAATTCCCTCCCTGAAAAAACTGACACAGTTGCAGGCATATGTTGTCTGTCCTCCTGTGTGAAAACGGAGGCAAAGAAGTCATTTAGCCGCTCAGCAATCTCCTTGTCTTCACTTATTGTCCCTTTCTTACCAAGAGCAGTTTTCTGTCCTTTAATAAGATACCAAACCTGTACTTGATGTGTCTATTTCACTCTTGCTAATGATAGGTCTGGCCTGGCTTTCTACTTTTGTGCTCCCCATTACTCAATTTTATTAAAACAATAGTGATTACAACAACTCTTCCAATAAAAAGACAAGAAAGCAAAACAGCTCACATAGCCCCAAATCTTAAATGCAAATAGTTACATGTAACATCAAAATATTCCCCATTAAAGTCACCTCTCTAATTAATATGCTTATGAATGTTCCATATTTTACCATTTAACAATAGAATTCATTTTTTGAGTGAAACATTGGGCTCTTCACTGTTAAAGCAAAAGCAAAGTTATTCTAATCCAATCAAAGTAAGCATGTATCACGCTGAGAAACAGAACTAACTAATATGATATCCCATAACAATATGCAGATAATAGTAACAAATTAGATGACACTCTGATCTTAAACATTTTGGCTGATAAAACTATCAGCAACACTTATGTAACACAGAATTTTATGCTTTTGCATTAATATCAGTGCAGTGCTACTTACTGCAATATCCTGATAAGGCAAGTCTTAATGCCAGGCACTGAACATGAAATTGTTCATAAAAGGAGTTATCTTATTGAGGTGCTAAACTTGGTTCTCCAAAAAGAATAAAATATACATTACAGTCTTTTAGTTGCTTGGGTCCAGGAAGCTTTCAGCCGGATGGCTTTCCAAATTCTCTCTTTCTCTCTCAATGGCCTTGAGGTCAGAACTCTGTTAGCCCCAGTCATATGGCCTATATTGAAGGCACAGAACCTTCCTCTGGATACCAAAATGACTAGTTGAAGGCGCTTGAGATTCCACAGCCTCATCCAGGTGTGCTGGATATGCAGAATGAATCCCAAGATATGAAGAGTTGGAGCTAGAGAATGGCCTGACTGAGGCCTGACTGGCAAACCCTTCAAGACGTCCTCTTCTGGAGAGATCCACGCAAAGTCTAAAAGAGAAAGCTAGATTCCCAAAGTCTCAAGGGGGAGGAAGAACAAACTCAATTGGCTATGCTAAACAATGATTGACAGTTCTAAAGAACCAATCAATGCAACCAAAACTTTAAAAAACTAAACAGACTAGCTGCAACATAATATAATAGTTTAAACCTTGCAACTTAAAGTCTTATATACAGGTGGCACCAGCCACGCCTTCACATCCAGCACCTGCAAAGATCTGGACTTTAGCATAAGCCACTCAAAGTCCCCTCAGGGAGATGATGTTGTTGTTATTTATAAGGTCCAGACCTTAGAAGGTATCAAATTAATCCAGAGAAAACTGAGATACTCCAGTTTTCTTCAGATTAATCTGTGTTTTCTCCAGATTAATCTGAGTTTTCCTGAGGCATTGTTTGGCAAATACCAAAATTTATCATGTATAATCATAGCCCAGAAGAGGAAGTGTTTCTTTAAAAAAACAAAAGAGGGACAGTGGGTGGGAAAAACTCTCTACAATATGATGGCAAATCATATTAAATAAAATGGATAGTTTGCAATTGTGTGATGGTGGTAGGAAAATTATCAATTTAATTTCAAAACAGAGTATGCCTGAGCTGTATAGTAATCTACTCTTCCAAACACTTGACATATCAGTGGGATGAAATCTTTGGTTTGAGTTCAAAATGGCCTGGAAGTGATGAGATTAACTAAGCTATTGATTTCAACAATTGCAACCTCATATCCCCCCTCATGTACTTTTCTTCTAGCAAGTAAAACTTTCAGGTAAAAATTGTAGGGGCAAAAATTGTAGGGGAATTGAATCTTTTGTTTCAGATCTAAGAAAGTTTGTTTTTGAGGCTGGTTATGATTTCAGTATTCTACTGTGGAAGTTCTGATACACTTATATCCCAACAGTATTCTACTGTGGAAGTTCTGATGCACTTATACCCCAACCAAACCAGGTATGAAAGAAATTCACTAATGCTATAATATGGCAGTTTGTTGATTATATTGAGTGATAAATGGCTGTAGAGAGAAAGGTTAAGACAGTTCACACTTCCCTTCAGCCTACAGAAACAGAACATCATAGCTGAGCATTTGCTTGGGTCCCAAAAGTGATTCTCCCCACACCACAGGCCGCTGGGCTGGAACAGCAAAGGCATCCCCTTGAGTGAGACCAACCAGATCTGCTGTTCATCAGAACTTAAATGCTTCTCTCCCATGCTCTAAAAAGTGCAGAAAAAGATAAAATAATTTTCCCCAAAACAGCAAGGAAGGGCTGTTTTATGGAAACGAAAGACTAATCAAAAGAGTGAGACAAATCTAAAATAGCTGTTTGCATTGGTCAGATAAGAAGCAGTGCTTGTTTGATACCGGTTCCATATGAGCTGATTAATTAAAAAGTGCACTTTGAGGTTATCACATCATTCTATAGAAGACTCAAGATACTTGAAGAGCTGCACAGGTAGTAGTTTCCAGAATACAGTAAAATGCTTCTCATTTTGGTATCATACCACTAGTAGTTACATGAGATTCAACATTAAGGCATAAGAGATCTAATCTTGTTAATATGTACAGTAGTGGAACATGTTCCACAAAGGCCATGGCATTGTTATATTTGTGTATGGGAAGATGCGGGACGGACCAAATGCTATGACAATGTGTACCTTATGACTTCAATTTTCATATCCGTGAAACACTCATATTTTTATCTTCTGGATTCTATTATCATCTGCCATGATGAATCAGCAGATGCGGCACATTCATTGTCATAGTTTATTAGTTTCCAAGCCATAGTAAATTACATGGATGTAATCATTTGCACCTTGACAGATTGAGTTTGCCACAGGATATTTTAAGACAGTAACATTATTTTTTAAAATGAGGACATCTCCCAAGTTGTTTTCTGTTTCTATTTAGAAAGACCATGTTTAACATATAGTAATTTTCCATTTGTTAAATATTTAAAGTTTTGACTCAAATACACCTTTTATTGCATAACAACTAAGCAGATGCTTAGAATATTCATTCATAGGCCTTAAAAACCATAGTTGTAAAACAAAACAGCAAAGATAGTAATATAAATCAAAGATACACTGCCCTTGGTGGTCTAATAGAATTATCTTCAGCACATTCACACAGTTTTTGACAGAAAGTATAGCTTTAGTAACATATTGATTTTAAATTACATAACTTAGCATATCCCAAAGTGAGCAAAGAAATATATGTATAGGTTTGTATCCACACAGCTGGTCTCCTCATCCCCTTATAATATCATAGAGTTATAAATGTACTTATTAGGGATGTGAATTTTGGGTGCTCCTGTTCTGTTTTTTCAGGAGCTTCATGTATTCAGGAGGGTACAATTTTTTGATCTGGCAACCCAAAGATCTGTTTTTGCTGCTGCAAGATCCAGCCCATTGGTGGCAATGGGGAAAATTTCCAGGCTCCTCTATCCATGATTTTTAAGGCTATTGGGACAAAAATGGCCACACTTGGAAGACACATTTACCACTGCAAGCACACCAAGTTTCAGAACATATGGGTTATCCACTCATTTTTAGGAAATTATTAAAGGTTCTATAAATAAATTATCCTTTATAAACCCCCAAAAGGTAACCAGTGGGAGGGTCTGATTGAGATTCAGTAGTATCTCTCCATCTATCTTCTCCCTCTGATGTTTGCTTCCCTGAAAGCCTGGCCACTTGACCCAGCAGCAACCACACCATGGTCTCTCTCTCTTTCTCTTTCTCTTTCTCTCTTTCACTTTCTCTCTCTCTCTCTCTCTCACTCACTCACTCACTCACACACACGAAAATAATTTTCCACTGCTTCCCTGTTATTCCCGCAACATATGTCCCTATCATGGAAACAACCCTCATGTATGATACTCCTCCCCCTCCATAAAATTGACCATCCTTCTCTCTCTAGCTTCTCCCAGTGGCCTCCACCTAGATAATGAAACAGTATATATATATATATATGTGTGTGTGTGTGTGTGTGTAGGTAGGTTGGTTGGTAGGTAGGTAAGTAAGTAGGAGAGGGATTAGGCCCAGGCTTCTTTTGTGAGGGAAGCCAATACAACAGTCAAATAGATGAACAACAAATAACATATAGGGGATGAAAGGAGTCAAGTTATCCCCTCCCTTCACTCAACCACCACAATATTTAAACAAACTCCCCTCCCCAAATGCCCTTTCACAACTCCCTCCAAATGCACACCCAGCCACCCTTCCTTCCTTAGAGAAATACTTTTAAAAAGAAGAACTGAAAGTTATTAAACTAGAAAATGTAATTAAATTGCCAAAGGAAAAGAACTGATGCAAAAAGTGATCCAAAGTAGTGATGGCACTGAGTGATAGAATTAACAGAGCTACCCTAGCACACAATCTCTTTCTTTCAACAGCCAGAACATCACAGGAAAATATTTTGTTGAGGCAAAAAATACCATGGCTGCAGTGCTCACCCTGTTAGGGGCAATACAATGCCTGAAAATGCTGAATCACCCGGAGCCCGTTTTGAAAAACGGAATAGTGCACAGCCCTAGTATTTATAAATCATTATTTTTTAAAAATAAATAAATCTTAAAATGTAATATGATCCAATTCAATGTGAATTTTATACAGCTGTGTGGAAGGGGCCTCAGTGGTGCTCAGGGAAGGGCAGATGATCTAGTGGCAAGAACAAAACTGGGCACTTTTCAACACACATCCTCCCAATTCCACTGGTGAGTCAATGCCCATGTTAGAAGGTGATGGCTGCTGCTGAAATTTTAGGGGTTTAGATTCAATATGCCAATCCTAGATTTCTCATCATCTCTATCCAACTTGGGCAATGGGAGGAGAATGTGAAAGATGTACTGTAAAGCATTCCAGACCAGTGTTTCTCTTACTGTACTCCTCCTGGTGTTTTGGACTTCATCTCCCAGAAATCACAGCCATTTTACCAGCTGTTAGGAATTATGGGAGCTGAAGTTCAAAACATCTGGAGGAGTAAAGCTTGAGAAATTCTGATCTAGACTCAAGAATGTCATTTCCCTCATCCTTGTATTAACCTAAATTATTTATGCTGGCTAATGTATGCATTGAAAGAAGAACAGTGGGCAAGCTTTTAATCATCGTGTTCTGTCATCTGTCTAGAAATAACTTGAAAATGTTCAGAAGAAATTAGAACAGATTTGGTTGACAACTGGGCAAACTTTAGATGTACCTTAAGTATAACCATAAATAACCAATCAAGCTAAATTGGTGCAAATCCAAGTATTCAGCTTCAATGGTTTGATGACTGAATTCCAACAGTCTTTCCAGATGTACAGTTCTAATTCACTTGTTTGTAAGAGATCCAGATGTCTTTCCTCAGAATAGAGCTTCTGCTTTATGGATATTTCATTTTTTCCTGCACCAACTAGAATATCATTTGGTCACTATGATAACGCAGTAAATTTTGCAGTTAAAGGACTCAATGTTATTGTGGATAGTTGGTTTCATTTAAAATATGTGCTAGATGTTGCTTGTGTTATAATCAATAACTATAAAAATCCTCTCTCTCACTATAGATATCATGTTGTGATTTTTTTAAAAAAGTATTTTATTACTTTAGAGAACTGCTCTTTGCAAGTAAAGAGCAGCCACTCTTCATTTACTAGTCTAGTGTTATCAAGCCTTTGGAGAGTAAATTCAGTGCAATAGTGAAATGGAATAAGTGTAATTAAAACCTGAACGGATCCTGGACTATTATTTTGTATTATGTGGTTTTAATAATTGATTTTAATGTTTAGATGTTTATAATTTTATGGTTTTTAATATCTATGTTTATTTTATTATATATTCTGTATATGCAGCATTGAATTATTGCCTCCTTGTAAGCCATCCTGAGTCCCCTTCGAGGTGAGAAGGGCGGGGTAAAAATATAGTAAACAAATAAATAATATAATTTCAGAAATATACTGAACATTCTAACTTTGAATTACATGTTCTGACTAAAACTGCAACTAAGGGCCTTCCACACAGCCCTATTTCCCAGAATATTAAGGCAGAAAATCCCACATTATCTGAATGTGGACTCAGATAACCCACTTCAACACAGATATTGTGGAAGGGCCCACACACACATCATCCATTGTAAGAAGAAAGCATGTGTGGGGTAGACTGCAGTCAGATAGCGGCCTCATCTTGGGAGAAAGGTAGGATACAAATTTTATAAACAAAATAAATGAAATAAATAGGAATAAAAACCATTTGGGGGACAATCTTAGGGCCCGTCCACACAGCCATATAACTAAGGGCCTTTCCAGACAGGGCCTTATCCCAGGAGCACCTGCGTTTAAAAACACAGATGTTCATGGGGCCCTCTCTACACTCACCCCAGAAAGCATGTGGGTGGGGTGGGTGACCAGATGTTCTTCCAGGACTGGCCTGGGAGAACATCTGGAGATTCTACCATCCTCCCCAAAAGCCCCACCCCCTTTAAAAATAAAAGTACTTACCAGCCTCCATTGGAGAGCTGTGGCAGCTCTCCTAGCACATAGAAATAATGTGCCAGGAGAAAGGGGAGGGGAGAGCAATTTTCCTCTTCCGCTCCCCTGTTCTTGTTCACACTGTAAACCGCTTCGAGCCCTCAAGGAGTGGTGGTATATAAGTTAAAATAATAAATAAATATCTGTTAATGTGTTTTATTTTGCTTTATTTTCTGTGTGCTAACATTATGCTATATAAGCACTTTTATAAATTATACAGAGCAGAAAACTGTATGTTTTAAATTACAAACATTGGATGGTAGTACACATTTAGGGTGCAGCTACACTGTAAAATTAATCATGGGAACTGTAATATTACAAGGTCTTTATCCTTTTCTGCCAAAGAGTGCTGGTGTCACATCAAACCACAACTCCCAGATTCCACAGCTTTGAAGCATGCAAGTTAAAGTTGTGTCAAACTGCAATAATTCTACAGTGTAGATGCACCCTTAGGAGCCAAACTTTGTGACCAGTTTTGGCCAGCTTCACCAAGACAGTAATGGACTAAATGACATTACCAGCCAGCCACACCCTTCCCCTTTTACACAGACCAAATAAACCAGTAACTGAAAAGTTCATAGGCTGTATGACTTCCTTGAAAACCGGATAGTGTAAGTAGCAACAAGAACTGCTCCTAGTTTCAAGACTTTGCAAAATCTGCCATCAACATTGATTTTCCTCACAAAGTGCCATACCAGGTACACCTAATTTCATTTTTCTGATTCCTCCATTTGTTTTTTTACCTTTTAAACCTTCTGGTGGCATTTTTAGTCTATATATGTCAACTTATTGTCGACCATAGCTGCAAAATTATCTAGCAAGGGTTATCTGACAAACTTCCCAAATAAATTCCAATATGGCAAGCTTCCTAGTAGCGGATGAAGGCACAACTCTTCATCTTGCCCCCCACCGTTAGTTATATATGCAAAACCTTTAGCCTTCTTTTTCCATGACCAAGGAATGGGTACCTTGGGACATCAAATTCCAGAAGGGTGTTTGGTGAAGGACACTTTCCAATCACACACGTTTCTTCATCCACTGATTTACAAGCTTCTGATTTACAAGCTGTGAATGAATAGTAGTCTTCAACAACAGGAAGCTCTGCCATTGAGAAACTTGATATCTTCACGTGGAGCTAGGAGACGAGCTTCAGTGCCTTCAGGAAAATTCACTCCAGGAACCTCAGTAATCAGAGCTGTTAACCAGAAGGAAATGTCTTCAGTGCACTTACATGGCTCTTAATCAGCTACTGACAGAGTGCCTTTGATCAATGGATTCAGAAAATGAGGTTAACTGCAGTTTACAATATGTCTACCACACATTTCACAGTCAATCCCAAATGTACACATTCAGAGAAATCAGTCATGGATCTTTCCACTAGCCTCCATTTGATTCCCTGAGATCTTGGAAAACTGGCTGAAAGAGATATCTATTCATGCAGAACTCCCAATGGTTGCAACAAAATTGCTCTCAACAAATGGATTTCAACCTCAGGATTAGAAATACATCTCCATAAATCATACCCTGGGCAATATAATATATACAGCCTTGGTAGGAAGTAAATCACATTTTTTTTGTTCGTTTGTTTTACAGCATTTTCTGTCCATATTCTTTTATTTCAGATTCACATAAGCCTCATTGGATTTATACAAGATCTAATAATTATCTTTAACAGGATAGGTTTGTTTTATATATTTTTGTAATAACATAATAACTTCTGTGATGCTTAAACATTATAACTCAGTTTTGCACCATTAGTTGCTGACACTATTAATAAAATCAATGGGTTGAATCGGTTTCTCTCATTGAAATCAGTAGCAAAGTGAGACATGACTTCAGACTCATTTGTCTCAATGTGAATGATATTTATCTAATTTAATATGGACTTAGACCAAGAACAGTATTAAAAATAATTCTGTCTCTGAGAAGCCTTACAGCATTCAAGTGCCACCTCGGGTGCCAGGATTTCACTGGTTTCCAGGTCATTTTGCCTCCCTTCTGCTCGCCCCGTACAACTGGTGGGCCACTGTGTGAAAGAATGCTGGACTAGATGGGCAAGTCCCAAAGATCTCACACTTTTCCAGCATGCCACTACTCAGAGAGCCATAAAAGCAAAATATTAGGAAATTTATTTCAGTGAGAGCCATATAATACATTTTAAGACTGAATTCAACTAAATGTGAGTATAATAAGCCCCTGAGCATTCCTCACAAATGGCATGGGAGCCATACACACTGTGCCTGCAATCTGCCTGGGATTTACCAGGATGCCCTTCGAGATCTACCAGGTCGCCCTTCGAGATCTACCAGTAGATCACAATCTACCTAATGAGCACCCCTGCCTTACAGCATTGTATGGGAATCATGCAGTCTTTCAGGTGTTACTTGACAACAACATCCAGCTGCCCTAGCATCATACCTGAAAGTCACAATCCAACAATATCTGGATAATTCTGCTTAGAGATAGCTTAGAAAAGGTGAGCTGGAGATGAAATGCTGGTCTTCAGATAAAGCATTCAGCGTTATTGTGAATTTTACATTAATTGCTATGTATGAACAACAAATAAAAAGAGGACAAAATTACTATTTTATTTTGCATTATCTGCCTTGATTTTCTGTATTATATGTATATTCTGTATTATATGGCAGTGTAGAAGGACCTTTAGCCACATTTGCCTACAAGCTTCAAGATTATCAGATTCCTTGTTGAAAGAAGACATTTAAAGAAGACATTGGGAGCTTCCACACAGTACCTATAATTCAGGAGATAATGTATTAAAAAGGGGAGGTGGCCTGATGATGTTTTTCCTATTTTGTTGAAAGCATTCAAGCTCAGCAACGGAGGGAAAACCCGATTAAAAAGGTTCTCCTTTATCCCATTCTGGGTGAAAAAAGTGGATTTCCCCATGACTGTATGGCCCTGCAATCATGTTAAGTTTGGGATTTCTCTCTTTACCCCCTGTGGAGACTGCTTCCCACCCATGCCAGTTTTAAAAAGCCTGAAACAGATGATCAGCTATTTCGGCTCCCATGGAGACACAGCTGATATCCAGCTCGTTTCAAGAAAGAAAAAGCAGAGAGCCATTAAAGATATCTGAAAGTGTTTATTTTAACTTTATATCTAATTGATCGTGAATAAACAATTGGGGGAAAAGGGAGATCCAGTGACTTTTTTTTAAAAAAATGCATAGTGTTATGCACTGATGCCTATATGTGCACACAGAAATCTCTCCATGTTTGTACTAGGATATCTGCATGTGTGCATCTAAGCATCAGCACATAACTGAGTGATTTAAAAAATACTTCCAGCGAATGTCCCCTGTCTGCCCTTCATTTTATCCTGATATACAGAAGGGCTGTGATGATGGCAGGGGAAGAAAGTCCAGGACCAGCAAATCTGTGTAGGGACCTGTTCTGAGGTTCCAGGTTTGTTTATCCCACATATTATCACCATGTTTCGGCACTCTCTGGAAGTGCCCATCCTCTTCCAATTCTATGTCAAAATTCAATGTCTAAATCATCCCTAGCTACATGGCTTTTAAAGCATGTTTTTAAACAAGCATACATTTGGGCAGAGAGCTATAAAAGGAAGTAGTAAAATTTGAATCTTAGAAGTGTGGTGGGTATGCACACTCCTTCAAATTCCCAGAGGGGAAAGCCTACCTGCAACTATTGGAGGTTGCCTGTTGCCGATCTGTAAAATCAACCATAGTACGAAAAGAAGCTTTCAGTGTGGACTTGTATTATCTCTCCCAGAAATAATTAATGTCTAAGAATCCTCGGTTATGTCATGAAGATGTCAAAAAGTGACTTGCTGCTCCCAAATCCAATTATACCACCTACAGCAGGGCTTCAGAATTGATCCTGCAGAAACATACGTAGTCTCTGGCCCAGGACATCAGAACCCCTGTGAGACTTGCCTATAACTAATGGCTGAGTTATAGCCATTAATGCACTAAATCTTGCAGATGATTTGTGAAAGCCCTACGTTCTATAACCATGAACTTTGGGTGATTAATGAATTCATGCTGGCCACAGAAAGAGAGTATTGGGAATCCATGTTTGGTGTAGAAATGGACAGAAAGATAAATCCTTATTATATTCTTTTTGGCTTTTACTATAAAAACATTACCCAAATTGATGTTTTCCATTCTACATGGCCGGCCTGGGTCCTGGACGGCAATGCAGACTTTCAAATGAGCAAGTAGGGAGTGATGTGTTTATAGTCAATGGGACCACAGTTGTGTTTGTAGTCCAAGTGAAGAATATTCTTGAAAACCTGGTAATAGACGCTAGTATAAATAGCAGCATGGTACTGGGACAGTGGGAAGGGAAACGAATGGAGACTGCTTGTGCTATAACTTGGGAGCCTATTTGAAGAGGGCGGGAGAAGAAATCCTAAAAGAAGCAAGTTAAAGAACACATTTCATTGAAAGGCCTGAAGAATGCCCATTAACAGTAACATTGAAATGGGCTTTTACATTTCAGTTTAAGAAAATATGACCCAACCAAATAAATACATTTTAATTAGACAACCAAGCCACCCTTATCTCACCTGGTAGTAACTTTCTACAGCAGGGATTCTAGAACAGTAGGTGATCTAACAGAATGCATGCAGTGAACTGTTTAATACATGTGGTATATACATTGTAGAAATGCAACATAAAAGGTTTCCTACTGTTCTGTGGCTTTCTTAATACAGTACCTATTCACTACAGGGTACACCAAGGAGCAGCAATCGAAACGTTCAATCCCTTAAAAAGCTTTTTACTTGGAAAAAATGAAACAGAATCACTTTTAAAGGATGACATTTGTCTTCCATTTCCATACTTTCCACCATTAGGCAAAAGATGGTGGAAAAACAGCTACAATAAACTCAGTTATTCCCGAGTTAAAATGCATATGAAAACTTTGGATGAAGTCATTGTAAAACACACCAACATTTAGCATTGCACATTATCTTCCATTCTCCTCTCCTCTTTCAGCACAACCATGAGAAAAAGATAGGAACAGTGTACATCCATTTAGAGCTAATCATGGTTTAACATTCTGACATCAAAATAGAAGAAAATGTTTCAAGCATGATTTATCTACAGAAAGCAACTTAAATCTGTGGTTAATTTTACTGACTTTCTTTTGTCTTTGTAAACTATAAAATTGTGATACAGTAAACAGTTTTCTGTGGTTAGGACACAATTTTATACAACAGGGTTGGTGGGGAAAATATGGCCCTTAATATGATGCTGGGTTGTCTTGCCAAGAACCTTCTAAGGTGGCCAAAACTAATAACAAGTTTCCAGACTCAATTCAAGGTGCAAATTATTACATATAAAGCCCTATATGCTTTAGGTTCAACCTATCTTCAAGACCGCATCTCTTTCTATGAACTGGTGCAGGCTCTGAGATCAACAGGGGAGGCCCTTCTCCCAGTCCCACCACCATCTCATGGTGGGGATTATAGAGGGGGGCCTTCTCTGTGGCGGCCACCCGGATCTGGAATACCCTCCCAAAAGAGATTAGATTATCCCCCACCCTTCAATCCTTCTGTTCCAAACTGAAAACATGGATGTTCAGATAGGCCTTTGACCTTGAGTTGGCTGAATGGGTCCATATGAAGTTGACGCTTGGCACCTTGTGAATTGGCGGCAGTTGGTGTTATCTACTTTTGTTTTGAATTTGTATTATTTTGATTTCATGCTACACATATTGGTGGAAGTTGTTATAATTTTATGTGATTTCTTTTAGACTTTTGTACCATTTTTACTTGTTGTATGTTATATGTGCACCATGGAGTGCCCTGTAAACCGCCCTGAGTTCCTTCGGGGAGATGGTGGCAGGATATAAATAAAGATGATAGTGATGATGATGATATGCAAAAAAAAAGGACAAGAAAAGGAAATCACCAGGTGTACCTAGTACCTACTATTCACATATTTTATTATATAAAAGCCCTGTCTCCTTCTTCATCTGGTCATACTAACCTTCTATCACATTTCTTCCAAGTTAAGGCTTATTTAGCAAATGACTTTTTTAATTTTAATTTTTGGGGGTTTTTTTACACAGTGGTGGACGGTCAAAAATAGAAACTGGTAGTTAGAAATGCATTCTGTTATTAATGAGTAATATACTTCTTGGTCTACACTAAAAAGATTGTGTAGCAAATAACAACATTTAACACTGGAAAAGGCATTTCCTGGATGTTTAAATTGGCATTTCTTTAAAGTCATGTGGGTTTTAAAATAGAAATCCTGGGATTTGCAGTTTAGGAAAGGCATTTTTACCATAGTTTAAAGCCTAGGATTCCCTAGGATACAAATATGAAAATAAAATGATTTGTTCTATGACATTTAAAATAAGTCATATTTTAAATGTAGCACCCCCCCCCACGTAAAGGATGCTACTCTGCTTACCTCACTCTGAGTTTTTAACGTTTTATCTGTGTACTTGCGGCCCGCCCTGTCTATATGATGTTAGATATTCAGTTGTATAATTAATATTTTTTTATTTATATGTATGTATTTGTTATTGTATTTACTGTTGATGTCTGATTTCTATAGTAATTTGTTGCTTGCTTGGGCTTGGCATCATGTGAGCCGCACCGAGTCCCCATTCGGGAGAGGAAGCGGATTAAAAACAAAGTTTATTTATTATTATTATTTTAACTACAAGACAAAGGAATCTGGACAGTAGATGTAACTATGAAGTCATTTAGTGACATCAAGGAATTTGAAATGCTTCCAGTACAAACCAGTCCTTCCAATAAAGTCACTAATTAATCTTAGCCACTGCATTCACACCTCAGAAGTGTGAGAGGCATATATTTTGAAGCTCTATTTTTGATTTGTGCACGTTGGATCTCTTAGCAATCATGACCTTCCTTATTTATGACTGATTTTTATTTATTTATTTATTTATTTATTTATTTATTTATTTATTTGTTGTGGCTTCTCAACCGCCGACTCCCGGGGGCTCGCGGCGGCTCACAAGAGCCAATGGCACAACGCCAAAGGTTAAAACATAGCACCTAAAAACAATTAAAACGCAATAACAATTAAAACATTAAGCAACAATAGATATAGCAGCGGAGTGGATATACACACGGGCCTACTCGCCAAAGGCCTGCCGAAACAAAAAAGTTTTGCAGGCCCGTCTGAATGGGAGTAGATCCCTCAAGGCCCTGGCTTCAGCCGGGAGGGCGTTCCATAGCGTAGGGGCTATCACCGAGAACGCCCTCCGGCGGGTGGATGTTAGATGGGCCAACCTTACCGATGGTACTACTAGAAGGTTGGCCTCCTCGGACCGTAGTGATCTCGCTGGGCAATATGGGGTGAGACGGTCCCTCAGGTACGCTGGCCCCAGGCCGTGAATGGCCTTGAAGGTAAGAACCAGCACTTTGAAGGCGACCCGGTGCTCAATAGGCAGCCAGTGCAGATCCTGCAAGATTGGTGTTATACGGCAACCTGCTGGAGCCCCAGACAGGAGCCGGGCGGCAGTGTTCTGCACCAGCTTGAGCTTCCGGATCGACGACATAGGCAGGCCAACGTAAAGCGCGTTACAGTAATCTAGCCTCGAGATGACCGTGGCTTGGATCACCGTGGCTAGGTCGCTCCGGGAGAGGTAGGGGGCCAGCCTCCTTGCCTGGCGGAGGTGGAAAAAAGCAGCCTTGCTAGCCATGGAGACCTGGGCCTCCATGGTCAGCTGGGAGTCCAAGTGGACACCCAGGCTCTTCACTGACGACGCTGAGTGCAGCGCCGCACCGTCCAGGGTCGGAAGCCGGTCACCCACCCCGCCCGGGCGGCCCAGCCACAAGATCTCCGTCTTCGCCGGATTCACCCCCAACCTACTGGCTCGCAGCCATCCAGTAACGGCCTCAAGGCAATGTTGGAAATTATCGGGGACGGAACCCGGCCTGCCCTCCATCCTCAGAATGAGCTGGGTGTCGTCAGCGTACTGATGACAGACCAGCCCATAACTCCGCACCAGCTGTGCAAGCGGCTGCATGTAGATGTTAAATAATAAAGGGGAGAGGATGGCCCCTGAGGAACTCCACACACTAGAGGGGAGCCCCCTCACTCCAGCCATGGCCAGGCGGTGGATCAAAAGATTGTGGTCGACCGTGTCAAACGCTGCCGTGAGGTCCAATAACACGAGCAGCGCAGACCCGCCTTGGTCAAGCTGGCAGCGGAGTTGGTCTGTGATGGAGACCAGGACCGTCTCCGTCCCGTGCCCCGAACGGAAGCCGGACTGGAAGGGGTCTAGCCATGTTGTATCATCTAAGAAGGACTGCAGCTGCTCCATTACTGCCCTCTCAACCACCTTGCCCAGGTACGGGAGGTTCGACACTGGGCGGTAGTTGGAGGGAACCGCAGGGTCAAATGATGGTTTCTTCAGTAATGGAGCTACCACCGCCTCTTTTAAGCACTCTGGAAAGACTCCTTGCTCAAGGGAGCTGTTAATGATATTCAACAGAGGCCCACGTAACCCCTCGAGGCAAGATTTTAACAAAGTTGGAGATCTCTGTTTACATCTTAATATTAATATTTTGAATTCAAAACAATATTCCAAAGAAAACACTATTTCTCGGCTTTATGGAACCGTGTGGGTTAAGCACACAATAGACAGAAGAAATGAACAAAACAAAAGAGAAGCAAAACAATCTGGAAAGAAAATCTTTATTCAGTCAGCTGAGAGAGCAGTTGAAGCTTGAACTCATTAGCTAGAAATGATTAATACAGATGGGAGTGAGCAGTAGAGCAGTCCCATAGGAAAAGGTGAAGCAATTACAAATATAATAAATAAGATTAATTTTCACCAACAGTGGGGAGTTTGTTTGGTTAGGTTACGACCGCAAGTCTCTGCTGGCAAGGCTGAACGTCCACATTAATAGTGAACATGAGCATCATTCCGTATCTGCTAACTACAGTATGGCAAACTTCAAACATTGCAACATTGTTGTCTCCCTGCATGTTTACATGTAATTTAAAAACCAAACCATAAATAAACAAAGGGGACAACTGTGCAAGCACCAGGACAAGAAGAACCTTGTGTGCTGCCTTGGAGATTGAAAGCAGATGTCCAATGCAGTAATTAGGCACGGCTCAAGCGGCCTGTAGTGCATGAAGGCAGTTGTTTGGCAACGATGGGAGGGGCCAATCTAACATAAACATTATTTGCCTTTTTTTAGCCACACATGGCAAGAGATTAAAGAAAATGCTAACACATTAATCACGGGAAAAATAGTCTTCAGGGAAGGCACTTACATATGTACCTCTGGTATCTTTCAAAGTGAAATGTTTAGAAATCAGGATTTCTGTGCTTATTATTCAGACATAGTAGTACCTGAATAGTGAAGGTACACTACATGTGGGAGTGAGGGTCATCTGGTTTGAATAGGCCTGGTAATGAAATGTGGTAGGTTGATTTGGGTTTCTTATTGTCTGCTGGAGTAAATGTCAGTGCAATTATGCATGAAATTGTGAATGTGTGGGAAGTTTCTGTCTTTATTTTTTTAGTAGTACATTTTCCTACCATTATGAAATCCTGTACATTTTTCCGTAGAAGTAATCCCATTGAGTGAAATAAAATGTATTCCTTTTCTCATGCACATGAGAATGTGTTACTATGTGCCTTCAAGTCATCGAATCATAGGGTTGGAAGACACCTCGTGGGCCATCCAGTCCAACCCCATTCTGCCAAGAAGCAGGAAAATCGTGTTCAAAGCACCCCCATCCAGCTTCTGTTTAAAAGCCTCCATAAAAGGAGCTCCACCACACTTTGGGGTAGAGAGTTCCACTGCTGAATAGCTCTCACAGTCAGGAAGTTCTTTCTCATGTTCAGGTGGAATCTCCTTTCTTGTAGATTGAAGCCATTGTTCTGCGTCCTAGTTTCTAGGGCAGCAGAAAACAAGCTTGTTCTCTCCTTCCTATGACTTCCCTTCACATATGTATACATGGCTACCATATCCCCTCTCAGCTTTCTCTTCTGCAGGCTAAACATGCCAAGTTCTTTAAGTCGCTCCTCATAGGGCTCGTTCTCCAAACCCTTGATCATTTTAGTTTCCCTTCTCTGGACATTTCTGACCTATGGCAACCATAAGGTGACCCTATCATGTGGTTTTCTGGGGCTGAGAGTACATGTTCCCATGGTTGAGTGGAGAATTGATTCCTGTTCACCAGAGTTGTAATTCTATGTTCATTACACCCTACTGGCTCTCTTGAAAATGTCCCACTGAAATTAGTGGAGTTTGTTTCTAAGTGTATAGATTGAATTGCTGAAAACATGGGAAAAGAAGACTGATTTCTAAATAAAGATAAGCTTAAATTCTTCCACTCTCTGCATAAACTCTTTCCTCCCTTCAGAAAACATAATTTTAAAGCAAAGCAGGTATAGGTAATATACTAACAGTGATGGAAGATTTTTAATATTGTAAATTATTTCAAATAACTTCAAATAATCCAGTAGGTAGCAGATGCTGGTTTTAGGTCAAAAGAGCAGGATGCAGACCTCCGGATCGAAAAAGAAGTTATTTGCAGATTAAATATGCTCATAGACAAGAGCTTTGTGCAAAAAACCTGTAATAACATTTTTGCAAAAAAATTCTGAAATACAAAAAACCATAAGGAAAGTGCCTAAAGCCCTTTGTCTTCTCATATACAGTATGGCAGTGTTTTTCAACCTTTTTTGAGCCGTGGCACATTTTTTACATTTACAAAATCCTGAGGCACACCACCAACCAAAATGACACAAAATAACACTCTAACACAGTAATACATATAGTTAATATGTTTTTAAATGTATTTATACACTCAGTGTGAAACTTGGGCCTGTTTCGATGAACACAACATAGATATCCTGGCAGGAATGGCAGAAAGATACAAACTTCCCACACAGAACTCCCATAACCAAGAGAAAATGCTATAAGAGTTTGGTGGGCATTGACCTTGAGTTTTGGAGTTGTAGTTCAGCTATATCCAGAGAAAACTGTGGACTCAAACAATGTTATGTTATGTTGTTTGTTTTCTACCCAGAATCACAATGTTGGAAGGAGGCTCACCACTTTAAGGTCCCTAAAACAGACATGGGAAAACTTCGGCCCTCTGGGTGCTTTGGGCTTCAATTCCCATCATTCCTAACAGCCTGAGGCCCTTTCCTGCTTAAGTGGCTGAGGGGAAAAAGGAAAAGAGCCTGAGGCTGCTAGGAATGGTGGGAGTTGGAGTCCAAAACACCTGGAAGGTCCAAGAGCAAAGCAAGGCAAAGCAAGCAGAGCGAGGCTGCAAAGAAGGGAGCCTGAGTGGAGAAGAAAAAGTGTTCAGCAGGAGGGGGAAGAAAAGGTATTGGAGGTTCCAATTTCCCACGGCACACCTGATGATCACTCACGGCACACTAGTGTGCCACAGCACACTGGTTGGGAAACACTGCAGTATGGAAGAAATTGTTGACTTTTTATATAACCACGCATTTGATGATTAATGTATTTTCTTCTTTGCTGTTGGAATTTTGGGTGTGTGTGTTATTTAAATAACATCCATTCTGTCCCACTCTTCTTTAATGTATGCTTCATAACTAAGCTTTAATTGTATTTATGTATGCCATTATTTTTAATCATATCATAAGATGAACATAAGGTGTGCTAGAATACAAAGTTGAGACCTACATCCTATGGATAATCAAATAATGAATATCTACACCAGGGGTGCTCATTACGGTGATCGGGAGCACCTAGGTGATCTTCGGCCCTCTTCCGGGTGATCTTTGGGCTTCACCAGCCGGATGGCGCGCTCCTGCCATGCGGGCGCACGTGCCGCAAACCCTGCTGCTGCCCTCGGGACTTCCATTCCAAGTCCTGGGCGAGCGAGCTGTGTGGGGCTGCTTTCTTTCCTTGGTTGCGGGCGAGGAGGGAGGGCTCCGCTGTGTTCCTGGGGCTGAACCCAAGCAGGAGGGGGCTGCGGGGATGGAGACTCCACTTGCTGCTGCTGCTTGTGCCCTCGCCGCCTTTCTCTGCCTCGCCCTCCCTCGCCCTCCCTCGCCCTCGAAGGAGAAAGGCGGTGAGGGCCCACAGGAGAGAGAGAGAGAGAGAGAGAGAGGGTGGCTCTTCAGAGCCGGCTAGGAAGAGCCACCCTCTCTCTCTCTCTTTCTCTTCTCTCTCTCTCTCTCTCTCTCTCTCTCCCTCCCTCCCTCCCGTGGGCATGGACTGCCACCAGTGGGAGGGGTCCTCCTTCCTGCCAGCCATCCACTTGGGCGTCCTTTCTGAGTGACACCCTTGAAAGGAAGGAAGGGTGCCCCCCCCCCCCCCCTGCATCTGTCACTTTGGGGAAGCACCTCTTCCACTCTTCCTTCTCCTGCCCAGGTAAGGAAGCCTCGAGGGAAGGGGGAGGCTGCAGTGGGGAGGCTCCAGCCTCATGTGGGTCCCTCTCTCGGTTGAGTTTCCCGGCCCAGGCAGCAGCCAGGCGGCCCCTCTTCCCAGCCCTGCGCCTTCCGGGCCGCTGCCAAAGCCATATCTGTCTGGAGCGCTGGCGGGTGCGCCTATAAATACCCTCCTGTTGCGTGCATGGGAGGGGCCTGCTGTGCACGCAAGAAGCAGGACGGGATGGGGACTTCCTGCTTCGCAAAAGCATGCAGCAGGAAGGAGGAAGGCAACGAAGACATTAAGAAAGAGCGCACACGCAGGCAAGGAGGATCCCCTCTCCGGGTGCGCACGGTGGCGAGTTCGTGGGCAGGCAAGAAAGGAGCCCCGCGTGGACGGAAGGCTGCAGTAGGAGCGTGCGTGCGCGCATGCGCACACATGCACACATGCAGAACAGGTGATTTTTGCAACTTGATTGTTCATATAGTAGCTCGCATGATGAAAAAGTGTGGGCACCCCTGATCTACACTTCACAGTTATATCAGTTTAATACCATTTGAACTGCATGGCTACATCCTACAGAATTCTTGGATTTACAGTCAGGTTACTTAGAATTCTCTGTTAGAGGGTGCCCCTTTTTAAAAAAAAAATCCATGCACCTAACAAGCTTACAAAACCCATTATTCCATGGGGTGGTGTCATGAAACTGTTGAAAAGTACAACCTAAGTTTCTGGATTTATTACATAGCAACAAATAGTGTCAACTTTGTGCTGTATTCATGCATATACACCCTCTCAAGAGAAGTAATAATAGATTGGTAGAGATAGGAAAAAATCTTTTTAGTTCTGTTTTGTATTATGCTCTGTATTTCTGAAGCAAACATTAAAATTGGTATTAAGAAACTCCACCACCAGTCTTCACTTGCTCCATTTTCTTTTCATTTCTACTTGCCACAAATTAATTAAGCCATGCTCAGGAGCAGTCATGCATATTAAAATAGAGACATTTAGTCAATGAGGCATCAATAACGCACACATCACTACACAGCCATCCCATTCAATTCATAGAAATGTCCCAACTTGTCACAAAAAAAGGATTAGAAGGGATGATGAGTGGAAAAGTCAGGAGTCACAATGAAAAGGTGGATGGGCAACACAGGGCAAATAGAACTTTTTCTTGGGCAAAGATCTTCTATTTGTATTTTCTCTTAGTCAAAATTACTAGTAGCCAAAGTTAGTCCAGATTTAGGAAGGTCATGCTGAGACACTCTACTCCCCTTAGCTCACTGATTCATCACATAGTATATGAATGCAGTTCCTGACAGTCGATTGGGATGATGTTCAAGCTGCAAAATAGGCATAAAGAAATTGCTTTGCTATCACTTCACAGACATCATAAGATACATCAAAAATAGCAGATGTGGATAGATCTTTGAAAAGACCTAAGTTTAGACATTTTATTTCTGGCAGAAGCAATATTTGACTTTCTCTAAACGACCTCAGAATCTGCATGCCGAATAGGAAGCAAATTTGAGTCATTTCCTACAGTGCCCTCACCTGCCCACTCAAAATCATTGTGGAAATAAAAGTGCAGCTCCCAAGTGCCTGCTGCTTCTTCGAGTCACCACTAAAATGCAAATGGATTGGTGGGGTGGGTGGGGTGAATTTGTGTACAATCATAAGAAGGGCTTCCATGGATATCACATTTCTGAAAGCATTATCTAACCTGGTGTTGCCCATCCTAACATGAACTTTACAACACCATACATAAGGTAAATAATAGAATAATAACAATAATAATAATGTCGAAGGCTTCCATGGCTGGAATTACTGCGTTGTTGTAGGTTTTTTCGGGCTATATGGCCATGTTCTAGAGGCATTCTCTCCTGACGTTTCGCCTGCATCTATGGCAAGCATCCTCAGAGGTGAGGGGGGTGAGGACATGGAAGAACAAATCTTGGAATACAAAATAACCTGAGATTTACAAATGTACCTAAGAATGATACTATGCTCTTTTTATTTTTTTTGAAAATTTTCAAAAAGTTATGAATATTCTTGAACTTTTAAAAGAAAGGGGCAAATAATTTGTGAGTGTTTTGATCAGTCAGTGCCTCAAACAATGCCAAAATTTATCTGTATGTCTAAGTACTTTGATCAAACAAACATTCATGACAGAATTTGTGACATGTTGGACATCAAGACCACCTGAAGGTTTTGTTTCTTCCATCCACTAGTGTACTGTTTCACAAACTTTCATTCTTCCCTGTTTGAATGCTCAGCTTTTAGAAGGCCTAGCCAGTTTGACCAATAGTCAGTAATTTGGAGAGCTGCAATACAAAACATCCAGAACACCAAAATATGGGAAACACTGCATTAGTGCAAAAAGTTCAATTCAGCATAGGTATTTCTGTGGTTATGTAGATGCCTTGTCAATTGCAGTGATGATCAGTTGAGTGGGCAGTGCCTGGTGGGTACAGGTGTCTGAACTGCTGTGGCCATAGTGCACTTCAGCTTCTATGTGTGAGCTAGTTGTGAAATAGCACTGACAGCAGTTTCTGTCCTTTTTCTTCAGTATGCCCATTTCTTTTCCTGGTGGATAGTCTATGCATTGACCAGTTATGACTGCAGCTCCTCCTTCTTCCATCTGTGGGTCCTTCTACGGTATCCCTGGATCCAATCCCAGGTTATCTGCTTTAAATTGGATTATATGAGTCTCCACTGCCATATAATCTGGGATAAACAAGATAGTCTGGGATCGGATCCTGGGATATAAGGACAATGTATAAAGGGTCTGCCTCAGAGGCAAGATTTGCCTGTTTGTATTACATGGAGAGGGAATTGGATCATTATTCATCACCACCCAGAACTCTTCACTCCTTTTCACTTCTGCACCTTGTCTTGTGTGGTACCAACTCCAGGTTAAGCAATCTGTTAGGATGATCTATAATTGTGAGAAGAAATTGAGCAGATCAAAAGCTGATTTAGCTGCCCATGTCTTGAAAGATCGGAAACGGCTTTTCTGGAGTATATGTTCCTAAATCTCTCAGTCACCTTGGTCAGTGGCTATACTGGGTGAGAGGTTCTGGGAACAATGGTCAGAAAAATATTTTCCCATACTCTGAGTGTATTGTGTGGGTGTCCATAGTCACAACAAAAAGATTAACTGACTCCTGATTGGCTGTAGCACCTCAAGTGGGCCAGATTGTTCTTGCCTGCCTCCTATTAACTGAACATCTAGGTATAATTCACACAGACATAAGTGCTCTCACCAGCCAACATATATGAAAGGAAAACTGGACAGATTGAAGACAGACATTTTGCTATGTCTAGTCCTAATAGCTACACACACAGTAACTTATCTTTACTTGAGATGACTTGTAAGAGAAAATATATCTTTTACATGATTTGGTGTCATTCTCACCTGAATAGTAGGACTGACATTGCTTATGACTATTCCATATGTTGGTTATACAAGGGCTTAAGAAAGTTACATTTTAAAATGCAGCTGTTGGACATCTTCCCCAATTCACAAATGCATTGGGAGGTCCGAGTGCTACAATAACTCCTTCCAGCCCTGGCTTTTACACTTAATATGGGAAAATTGCATGTTGCTTTCTGCTAGGATTTCAGAGGATTTCTCTGGCTTCACACTGTTAGACTGTCAATATCTTTGTGAGTTTATTGTTAACCCCAACTAGAGGAGATCCGTTGAAAAAATAGGATTTACTTATGTGTTGACTCAGATTTCAACAATTGAATCAGCAGTCTATACTAGTTTGGACTAACTAAAAAGATTCATTGTACTTGAAGCTGTGGTGGTGCAATGGATTAAACCGCTGAGCTGCTGAACTTGCTAACCAGAACGTTGGTGGTTCGAAACTGTTGTTAGCCCCAGTTTCTGCCAACCTAGCAGTTTGAAAACATGCAAATGTGAGTAGATCAATAGGTACCACCTTGGGAGGAAGGTAACAGCCACATGACCTAGGAGGTGTCTATGGACAATGCAGGCTCTTCAGCTTATAAATGGTGATGAGAACCACCCCACAGAGTCAGAGATGAGCACCACCCCTCAGATCCAGAAGGGGAAGCCTTTACCTTTATCTGTGTTTGACATTTGAATGTTTGCCTTTGTGTTTGTGTATGCTGGAATCCACCCTGAGTCCCCTCGGGTGATAGGGCAGAATACAAATGCAGCTTATTATCATTATTATTATTTCTAATGTTAGAGATTATTTTTTTCAATGGTAGCTACCTCCTCGAAATCTGTCTAGCTACTACATCAATTTTCCTAACTTGAAAAGACATGAATTATGAGATGGCTTTGTACACAAATACTAAAATCTGTCTATCAATTCATATGGCTCAATTAATAAATACAACATTAATGCTTTCTCTGTTCGGTGGCGATTAAGTGTGATAACCATGATTATCCATTCTTTCTTGAATAGAAATAACCAGGGCAGAGATTTAAGAAAACATGAGGTAGAGACAGGAAGATTAGTGTGCTAGAGACATAGGTGATTATCCTAAGCAACTATCTAATTATTTATAACCTTGATTCACATATATAGTAAATATATCTCTTTTCCCTGTGCTTGTTGACACCTAGAGTAATTACTCACAGAAAGGTAACTCTCAGAGGCACAATTTCTAGCTCCCTTAATTGCTGAAGTACTAGTTTATACTAGATCAGCATTGATGAGCAGTGACATTGCCCTGTCAGCCAAGTAATTTGTTGGCAGCAAATGCCAGCCATAGTTTTGTCCTCATCTTTCAAGCTTCCTCATGCAAAGAAGACACCATAATTAGCACTGACCTTTGCCTAATGCTGCTTGCCAATCACTCCTGCGCCATCCTCATGGGGTGCCTTCTTGTAACTAGTTATAACAATTGAGAAAATGAATGGCAGAAACAGGAACAAAAAGCAAACAAGCAAGAAAGAAAAGAAAACTGTGCTTGTGGTAGCTAGCTAGCTACCGCTCTATTCTCTTGTATAGACGCTTCTGCTCATTATTTGCCAATTCGGAGGCTTCCAATTTTGAGTAATAGTAAATTGTCTTCATGACGGATCAGACAGATGTTGTGCTGTGTCAGGCAGGTTGACGGAAGCAGGTGCTGAATTCCAGGAGTCTCCAAACTCTTAGCTGTTATTTTAAGGATGTTTGATTTTGGTTTTATGACTAAGAAAGCTCATATTATTTCTTCTTCAATACACTATATCCATAGACCCAGAATAGTATGTGGTATGGGTGTTGGACTATGATTCTGGAGACCAGAGCTTGAATCTCTGCTCAACTATTTAAACCCACTGATTGACCCACAGCAAGTCACACACTCACGGCCATAGGTTCACCATGAGTTGGAAATGACTGAAAGGCACACAACCCAGCAGCAACAACTATCTCACTGCCAACATTATTTCATGAAACATCTTTAAATTCACTTCTTTCATTTACTTGTTTAAAATTCCAATAAAAAATAGTTCTGGTTTCAATTAATTCTAATTTTAAAAATATATTGTTTCAACTGTATGCACTTCCAGTAGGGATTATTTTCCCCATGAAAGACGCATTGACTATTTTCCTATATCATTATTTCCTATAGCATTTTTTCCGTATCTATAGGAGGAATTCATTGGTGAACCCTTATTCTGGTGACAATTAGAAGTGAACAAAGCTGAGGAGGCTTTAGATTGTCAAAGAGCTAATTGAATGAAGACAATAGGACACACATATGCTTCAATTAACTCTTGGGACAATTTATTATTAAAAAAAAGGAGAGGGAGAAAAAGTGGAAAAATTATCTTGTAGTTCTCATACATCTGATGAATCTGGTGATAGAGAGATAGTGAGTGAGGGACCTTTTGCACGATGTGATATTGTTAGGCTATGGGTGGATCTACATTGTACAATTAATACTAGGCTTGTTTGCAGATCCATTTTAGTCATTTTTCTTTGGTCAATCTATCTTCTTCAGCTTGGCCAGATGGCTGTAATGGCAAGGGTCCAGCATCACATTTTTCCATCCATTACAGGACCATGGCAATTAAAATGGTATCAAACTACATTCATTATATAGTGTAGATGCACCCTAGAATTCTACTATATCTCAGTTGGCCTGCCGCACCCTCTCACTGGGGGGTTAAATTGTTTTAATGTGTTTTCAATGTATTTTTAACTGTATTTTTAAGGTATTTTATGTGTTTGCTCTTTCTGTAAACCGCTCTGGGCGCCAGAGAGAGCGGTATAGCAAATCGAATTTAATAAATAAATAAAATAAATACTTTAACTCTCATGGTTATATCCTATGGAATCATGAGGTTTATACTATGAAGAGGCATAAGCTCTCTCTGGCTAAGGATTCTAAATATCCCTTCCTAAAGTATAGATCTCAGGTTTCTACTGGATATTGTCACAGCAATTAAAGTGAGTGATGTAAATGCAAGGATCTAAAATAGCTTTCACACTCAAATCTTGCTTGTTTTGCAAAGGAATGAGTTGTTGGGAACATGCTGTAAAGCTGAAGTGTTAGTTACATAAAAGAAAAGTGCCATTGACAGCTATTGGAGCTAATACTCCCAAGTGGAGCTTAATTAACATGTCAAAACTAGAGCTTTTGAGGGGCATGTTATATGCCATGCTGGGATAGAAAGGAAAGAAAGTATTTGGCATAACATACTTATATCTTGTAAAGGTCAATTTGGAAGCGCCTTACATACTGCTGTGTAATTTAGAGATGGACTGCATAAATATAAATGGCTATAACTGAAATGCCATTGAAATCCATTGAGAAGCTTAGAAACTAGAAAAAGCTGGTCGAGCGAGCATACCTTTCCACTATAATCAATTTTTAAAGTTTCATTCTTTCTTTTTTAAAGTTAGGGGCAAATTTCTCACCATCTTGTTCACTGTCAAATCAATCTATTAGAAAATAATTCTCCTAGAGTTGGTCTTTTACTGCATACATGTAAAATAAAAAGGAACAGTAATCTGACACTTCAATAATTTCTTTCTGCGGACAATCTTCTATTCCAGCTACATTGTTCCTACTGTACTGTGAACCACTCCACATTTTCTACAGAAAATACACATATAATCAAGAAACGATAGACCTTTTAATATATACAAATGTAATAAAGAGTTGCTGGCAAACACAACGAAATTAAAAACTACACCATAGTTTTTGTGGGAAGATATGACTTATATAGAGAAGTGCAAATTACTAACGCTATACTGTATATTGTAGAAAATAGCTAAGAGGACTACTGTTAAATTATTGATGTTTTTCCATAGAATTAGTATATCCTGTGACGCACCTTTATTAATATGCACCCTGCTGCTTGAAAAAGCCAAGCCGTGGCGAAACAGATCGGGCCCTGCACTCTACCATTGCAGCGTGCCCAGCGTCCTGTGGAAATACAACCAGAACACCTCTTTCGCCTACACAGTAGCAATTGGGCATGGATTACAGTTTGTCCTAATGCGCATTGGCACTTATCTATGTGATAGGAGTACGCATTGGCGTAACTCCACCGTGAAGGGACACAGGGGAGAATTGAATCTGATGCGCATTGGCGCTAATACCAACAACAACTGAACTCCTTCTAGAACTAACCCAAAAACCCTGTGGACCATCCCCCTTCCTGGACTATTTTTCCTTCACGCCTGTCTTGGACATCCTTAAGACCTTCACCGAGGTACTGTGCAGTAGGCTGTGCTTTAATATGTATTTGCCTGCTATCATGCACCTTTGATGTTATGTTCTATAATAGAAGAAGATATTGTATGTAATAAGTGTTCTCAGATGACCACTTTCACCATAATATATTGTATATTTTCGTAAGACACGTCGTTCTTGCGTAGTCCTCTTATATAGAGAAGTGGCATGAATGTTGGACTGGGACTCAGAGAAACCAAATTACAAATCCTGGCTCAGCCATGCAAACAAGCAAGATCACCCTTGACAAACTTTTCTGCCCTGGGGCCACCTTCTGGGCCTGACAGCAAAGGCTGGAACCAGAATGAGTGGGGCTGAGGCCAGAAGGGTTGGGACTGAGGCCAAAATGGGTGGTGTTGGGCCCAGATGTGTGTGTAGTTGGAGCCAGAAGAAGCTGGCCTGGAAAGGCTGAGAGTGAGAGAGGGTGGGGCTGAGGAGGGAGAGGGTGGGGTTCAGGCAGCAGGGTTCGCCTCTGTGTCCAGGGAAGTCAAACCACCTTCCCAAGGCTCAGAGAAGAGGGAGAAACATGGTTGTGGAGAGAGCTCCCAACAATGCCTTGTTTCTTCCCCTGCTTCTCCTCTGAATACAGGGAAATAAATCTGCCTTCCCAGGGCTTAGAAGAGAAGGAATAACATGGCCATCTCACTAGGGTTGTATTTATCCCCTCACTTCTCTTCTGAGTCCGGGGAAGGCGGCTCGCCTTCCTAAGGTTCAGAGGAGAAGGAGAAACACAGTGCTGGAGGGAGCTCTCTGGAGAGTGCTTGCCAGTGCTGTGTCTCTGCCTCAGCCCTCCTCTCAGCCTGGGGACACAGCAGGCTGCTATGTCTGCATGCTCAGAGGAGGGCTGAGGAAGACAGGGTCCAGAGAGAAGAGGCCAACGGGGACCTGGGTTTGCCCATACCTGATACAGAATGAAGGACTTAGTTAAATTAGACATTAACCCTTTAGTCATGATTTAGAATTTTTGCATAACTGGGCAATTGGAGTTCTAGATTGTTAAAGAAATACAAAAGCTGCAGTGTATACAATTAGTTTTAAGGTGCAATATAATTTTGCTTATGTCCTGTCTGCTATCAGATGTTGTCAATAATAATAATAATAATAATAATAATTTTATTTCTTACTCGCTTCTTTTTGTAGCTCAATGCAGGTCACAGCATAGTCAAAACACACAAACATTGCCTCCCATAGAACCTCATTGTGAGGAATGGATTGTACGGGAGAAGGCGATCCTGTAGGTAACCTGGACCCAAACCACATAGGGCTTTAAAGGTCAAAACCAACACTTTGTACTTTGCCAGGAAACAAATTGGCAGATAATAGAGTGACTTTAGAATAGGTGAAATATGCTCACTCCTGGATGTTCCTGTAACCAATCTGGCTGTCATATTTTGAACCAGCTGGAATTTCCGAACTTGGCAATCCATTACTATCAGCATGAGAAATGTTCCACTAGAATAAAAGACATGTTATATAAAATTTTCATTAAAATGGGGAGGGGAGGTAGTACAGCGACACTAGCAACAGAGGGGATTTATTGGATGAGAGCAAAAAGACCTAGGTTAAAATCCCAGCTAAATGATGATGCTCCCAAGATGCTCTTGACCTATATGCCTATCTTATATGGCTGTAATCTGGAGAGGGAGCATGCATGTTTAAGGATAAAAGTCTAATAAATGAATGTATGTGTGTGTGTGTGTAAATCAAACAGCCTTAGAAGTTCATATTGTACCACATGGAATTAGAAGGATATTTGCTATAGTCCAGGAAATAGCATACCTTTGTGACACTATGAAGAAATTTGCTGTAAGCTTGTGAACTTCCTTGAGAAATCTTAAAAGAGTTTTAATGCCATATTTTCCCCGAAATACATTCACACAAAATACAACTGGCAGCAATATGTCACTACTAGCGCTACCAGTGTGTTATACTTGCTTTCATAATATACTATGTGTCACCTACTGGATTTTGGACCATCAGTGATTTGGGTTGCATCCAGGAATAATAATGATGATGCTGTTGTTGTGTGATTTCAAGACATTTCTGATATATGACAGCATTATGACAAACGTATAAGGGAGTGTCTTGTAAGATTTGTTCAGAGAGATTTGCTTTCGCCTTCCTCTGAGTTTGACTTGCCAGGGTGACCCAGTGGGTTTCTATGGAAAAGCAAGGATTCAAAATCTAGTCCTTGAAACTATAGTTCAACAAAGTGTCTGCCCCCCCCCCCCCCAATACACACACATATTGAATTATATCTATTCAAAGCTCTAATTAGAAAGAGATGTGAACTCCCTTAACCACCTTGGAATAAATCTGTAACACGTTAGATATCTCCCAAGGACATGAATTTTAAAATGGTGCCAAAGTGAAAGGCAAAGACCATTCCAACCTTTGGTAATAAGAAAGAAGACAGACAGCTTTTTTTAAACGGGGGAACTCTTTGGAAACAAGTTACAGAACTATTCCAAGGTGGTCATGTTTTTAACAGTTATGCTATATGATTCTCAATCAATTTTTCCTCTATCCTAGCCCAGCCTGATCTGTAAACAGGAATTAAACTTAAGGGAAGTCTTTATGTATGGGAGGAACCCACCCACCCACTTTTGTAAACAGCTAGAGACTCTACATATGTTCTTAAATAGAAAGATCTGTTTTCTCAGTATGCAGATACGTCCAGTTCATTATAATGGGATATTTTCTAAAAAGCAAATGACATGCTCTACTGGTTTTTGCTGTGAAAATTAAACTTCCTATCTGACAAGAAGGTGGAGACCTGATGGTTTGATTTAGCAGCTTTCATCTGGGATACATCTGCAGTTGTCGACAAGACACAGCACTACTTTGGGTAGACATCCTGTTTCCACGGCTGGGATTGCTAGGAGGCAACCTCTTAGGAAACAAAGGGTCTGTCATCTTAGAGTTTTCCATTTTGGAAGGAGAGAAGGTAATCCTGTTTCTGGAAAGGATTTGTAAAATAACATAAGGTTTTAAAACCAAAGGTTCCCACTTGCCTGCTTACAAAACAATGTGCTTGCAATTAGGTAAGTCTATTGTACAATCTGTTGGAGGTCTTTACTGTAAGCAGTCATACTAGTAATTGATTGTAACTAACTACACAATCTAGAGTGGCCCAAAAGAGTACAATTTCAAGAATCCCTCGGCCGGGTCTAGGACTGTTTGAGCTACATATCCCAGAAGTTTCCAGTGGCCACTCTGGCTGGGCAATTCTGGAAGCTATAACCAAAATAAGTAACTTATCCATTTTGGAAGGAGAGAAGATAATCCTGTTTCTGCAGAGTATTTATGAAATAACTTAAGGTTTGCACAGACTTTCAGAAAATTTCCTAGCTTCTTGTTTGCAAATTCAGTATTTTATGACAAAAAAGGAGCAGTCAGCTTTGCACAGGACTGGGAAATTGTATTACCTGTTTGTTTGTTTCCTTTTTGCCCTTTGTCCCAAGTCCCCATACAGCCAAGAAGGGGAGCAGCCACAATACCGTCTTAACTGAGTAACATCTGAGACAGAATGTAGGCCTGTGATTCTTCCATCACCATCTTTATTTGTCTTGTATGATTTTAACATTGATGAAGAAGCCAGTGAATCATTAAAAGCTTCCACAGTGTATTTTGAGCATTGGCCAATAAACCTATTGCTGCTTTATGGATTTTAAATTTTGCTTTATGGCCAAAATGACTACAGTGTTCCCTTGCTACTTCACGGTTTGCTTATTGCGGACTCGCTGTTTTGTGGATTTCAAAAAATATTAATTTAAAATATATATCATGGGATTTTGAGGTTTTGTGGATTTTTGCCGCTGCCGCTCTTTCCCTCCTCAGTCATCCATCCAGCCTTGAAGGGCCTTTCCTTCCCTCTCTTCCCTTTATTTTAAGTTTATAAAGACTTTATAAAGACTTAAAATAGTGTATAACTACTAAAATAATGTATAAATATTAAAATAAATAGAGCATCTCTACATCACGGTTTTTCACTGATTGCGGGAGGTCCTGGAACCTAACCCCAGCAATAAGTGAGGGAACACTGTACTACTAAATATGTTATCCAAGAGTGTGTATGATGGTACATAAAGTTATGGTGGCCATGGAAGAACAACAGGAAAGATTTTATCTTATGGAGCTCACAATGGCTGTGCAGAAATGTGACAGCCTTAGAACAGCAAGAATATGTTTGTGACCAACTCAAAAGAGACAGTTACCAGTCTTGCAGTTTCACTAGGCATTGTTTTCTTTTATTTACAAACTTCATGAAAAGGTTTCTAAGGCTGTTTCTTTTTTTAAAAAAAATCACAACAGATTTGGGGGGTGGGCACTTATAAAATGGAAGTGGATTCGACTTAAATATAAAATTAATTTATTTTAAAGATTACTTCATGAAAATGTGTGAATATTGTTATTCCTTTGTCACTCGATGTATGTATCAGCTCAAGGATAGACCTTTGTTTGACTTTATAACATACCCCAAATTTTCTGATCTCAGCTTTGGCAAGTCTTTATAAACTGCATCTGCTATAGCCATTTCAGCAATGGAAAATACTGCCAACTTTCTTTATTTTGGAAAGTTGGCACTATTTTTCATCATTGAAATGGCTGTAACAGATATAGTTTTGTGAATTTAAAAGACTGCCTGCCATCATATAGGATTTTCTTCATATTGTAAAGCACTTTTATTTTTAAGAAAGGGGGAAACTTGTTTTTCATAGTAAATCTTTCTAATCTATTTCATTTGCAGTAGCAACATACTGCTTTTGTACAGGAAGACTGTGGATATCTTATTGATTGTAACTCACTAAATACATTGGACTTTTATTATAACAAAGTACAACTTTGATTTTAGTGATGGTTCAGGTACAACATTTACAACATCGAAATTGGAAAACTCTTTATTATAGGAGAAAAGCGGGGCTTGAGTTACTGGGATATGAGCCTACCAGGCATTTAGTGATTGTTCTGGATGTCAATCTTTATTTAATAGTGCTGCAACGTACTTATGGAATTATCAGAAGGACCATTAAATTCCTCTTTCTCATATCTTCAATTGAAACCGGGTCGGAACCCACTACTTCTGGGTTTATAGCAAGCGGAGAGATAACATTACAGAGGCACAGGCGGGCACGTATTGGGAATGTCGCCACTTGGTGGAGTTTAAAGCCACAGGGTTGTGTTTGGATTAACATTTGACTGGCCATTTGTTTGCGGTATCCCATAGGTTTACCAAGAGTTACTTTGACTTGGATGCTGAAACCGTGCTTTGGCCGAGATTAAGCTAACATCGTGAGACTTCGCCACGCTATGACAACGCGCTAACACATACGCGAAGAGAGAAACTTCCAGGATTTTACGAATGAGGCAAAAAAGCAGCTACGAGGATTAAAGCGCACCTGGATAATCTCACGAGACTTCTCAGCAGTATTATTGGACATACAATTTACATTGCCGCAATTTACATGTTATAGTAATAAAAAAACTTTATTTATAACCCGCATCCATCTCCCCAAAGGGGACTCTGAGCGGCTTACATGGGGCTGTGCCCGAACAACACATCACAAAAAATATCAACGTAAATCCTTGCTGGAGTACTTCATGGGATGCTGGGCTTTTAACAGAAGGTATAGCCCCTGTGATTTACATGTTTGAATTTTTGTTGTGCCGTGTTCATATATAATGCATTAATATAATGTAATAGCATTGAATGATCACTAGTACACCCATGGGCTCCACCTAGTATGAATTATCTTTAGTATACACATACAGCACCATAATTTTCAGGCACCTTACAGTAATTTGCCTTAATCTTGTGTAAATAGCTTAGCAAGCAGCCTTCAGTTTGTTTAGACAGTAGGGGAAACCATGGGGCAGTGCAATGCTTCATTCCCTTATAGTGATAGGTTGTGTAATCCCTTCCTACAACGTTTCTCCATTGTCCCTGGTTTCCTTCCACATCCTCCCCAGCTTCTTCTATGAGGAGTTCAGGGTACACCAACTTCGCAGGACTCTGTGTCTTTGTGCTTCCAGCATGCTGCTGGCATGGAGCTCTGCCAAAAGTAGCCCTGCATTATCTGGTGGACTCTGTGCTAGTACAGTGCTGGCAGCACCGAGAAGTTGGGAATAGAGACGTCTCAGTCTCCACGTGATGAGGTCATAAGTGTACCATTCCACATTCTCAAACAGAGGTTTTCCCCAATTCTATGTGAAAATATCTTGAGGGACTGTATATCAGTAGAAGTGCCGTGGTACAAAAACATGTTCCCTTGAGTGTCAGCCTTAAAAAGAGGTTTAATTTTATGGTACATCGCATGCTTTGGAGGTTTTTAGAATTCCTAGTCCATAATCCAACCCAAAATTTCTCTAGAATGATAAAGAATCATCTTGGAAAGTTGTCATCGGTTATGGAAGTCATAATGATAGACCAATGGTATGCCTTGGTATAAAGGTATGCCTTGGTATAAAGCAACTTCTTATATTCTTCTGTGTCTTACTAATTTAGTACCTGAGCTCAGAATGTGTGCCTGTGGAGGTATTGTGTGAGAGATAAGACATTTTGATCTGACAAAGACAGTAAGTCACATATCTTGCAAAAACTTCCTTTGCTTTCATCTCAGAAACGTTTCCTTTTAAAAATGTTTGGAAAAAGCTCCCACTGTGTTCCTACTTTCTATTGGTAAGATGAGAATAAAAATGTCTCTCTGGCCTCTAGGGAACAGTACAAAAGATAAATACATTGATGATTATGCAGGGATTTCACACATTAATAATGAGGAAGAAAAAAGTACTTTAACCTACAATTCTAATAGCTTTGAATGCAATGCCAAAGGAAATATTGACCTCAGTGAGTTAAGACTGTATCCTGGGTAGATAATATAAATATCTATATCTAGTAATGTATAACTATATCTATTGTTGGAACCATTTCTGTGTCCACCTTCAGAGTGAAAAAAATCCTCGAAATAATATTTTCTCCTCTTACACTTAACAACAGAATTTAATTTTAATTTCCAGGTTTCAGGCACAATTAGTATACACAGCAATGACCCAAGGCCTAGCGACTTCAATGTAATCTCTACTCTTGAAAAGGTTTCATGACATACTAAATCAGGAAGATGGGATGCACCATTAAAAGTCAACATTTCTGCAGTCCCAGAAAAGCAGCCTGTAAAACAGTTACAGCTGCACTTTCACATCTACTTATAGCCCTTAAAAGATAGCAACTGGCAAAAGGTGTGTGGGTTTAATTAAATTATGTGATCTTGACCATTTTCCCCTTCTCTCTAAAAGCTACTCTAAGTGCTTTGATTAAATGAGTAAAATATCACTGAGAGCAGGACAGAGTTTCAATCAAAATCCTTAAAGGGGCAACTCATCATAAACCTTTCATGGGCAATAGAAAACAGGCCTCGGTAAGCTATAACAAGTCAATTATTGTTGTTTAATCAATCTCTGTTAGTTCTGTTGCTTTGCTGATATTTTCATCTGCAAAGATAGTTTCCCTTTCTTTTCTGTTTTAAAAGGAAGCTTGAGAGGAAGGGTTTTGTGTGTGTGTGTGTGTGTGTGTGTGTGTGTAAAATCAGATTATTTAGGTTGTTTGAAATATGATCAAGTTGTATTCCAGAAACAAAGACCAACATTTGGCATTGCAGTCACAATTCCACTGTGGCTCCCCAGTCACCATTTCCAGGACTCAGGATTTTCTTGGGATTGTTCCTTTGCGGAAATCTGGGAGTGGACCAGTGATTCATAAATGGATTTAAAATGATGACCTCTTCTGCTGAAATCTACTTAATTCTCAATTCCTTCTCTGATTCCTCATGCTATTCACCAGTCACTGAGGGCACTTCCAGACAGGACTAAAATCCATGCCAAAGTGAGTTTTATCCCCACACTGCCCAAAAAACCTGTGCTTTCCCGGGTGTGTGTGTGCCATCTCAATTAACATCAGGATATCATACAGGCACCCCACCTCCCCCAATTTTCACCAAGTACCAGGTCACCATAAATTCTCTCCTCGTTCTTGTGGCATGAGGAAATGGCATGCCAGGAGAGGGAGGATGAAGAGGAAAATCCTTCCTCCACCACCCCGGGTCATGAGGAGGGAACATAGTGGTCAGGTACTCTTTTACTTTATTTATTAGGGGGAAATTTGGGGGTTGGGGGAGGGGATGAGATCCCTCTCTGTTTTTCAGGCTCCAGGAGCCCCCCCCCCCCCCCTAAACCCAACAACAGATGGCTGTTTGGATTGGGCCCGGGAATTGTGTGACTCAGTCCCTGGGTCTAATCTCCAGAGCCCACACCTGGAGATTAGACCAGGTATTGAATTAATTCAGAACAAACTAAGGTTTGTTCTGAATTCAGTTTTATCCCAGCCATCATTTGAATGTCTCTGGTAAAACCAAAACAGGTCCCCCGGGGTATGGGCCTGTGTAGATGGGCCTTGAGTTTCAATTTAGAGGAGCTATCATAGAAAAGTATAGGGACTATGGCGCAGCTGGCTGAGTGTCAGCTGCATTAAGATCACTACTGACTGAAAGGTCATGAGTTCGAAGCCAGCCCGGGTCGGAGTGAGTTTCCGGCCAATTGTGTAGCTTGTTGTCGACCTTTGCAACCCGAACAACAGTTGCATCTGTCAAGTAGGAAATTTAAGTACCACCTATGTGTGGGAAGGCTAATGTAACAAAATCTCCAGCAAAAGCATGCAGAGAATGTGGAAAGTACTTCATTAGTGTCGCAGATGGACGGTGAAGAGACAGCTCCCCTGGTGGCCAGAAGTTGGAATGTTAAATAGCCTCTGACTATCTGTCTATATGTGTTGTGTGTCTATGGCACTGAATGTTTGCCATGTATGTGTACATCCGCCCTGAGCCCCCTGCGAGGTGAGAAGGGCGGAATATAAATACTGTGAATAAATAATAATAAATAAATTTTATTGTTGCAGGGGATGAAAAATAGTAAAGTGCATCCATCAGGGATATATCCCCAGCCTTCTGACTTTATAGATAACACTGAACCCTTTTATTTTCAATGGGACTGATGGCTGAATACCAAGGAGACATTGTAGCTTGTACAGGAGACCAACCAAATAACTGACTGAAACCATGGCTAAATAAAATGATGTGTATTCGCTCTGTGGATATGATGATTGTACTATACCAATCTCTGCAATTATACAAAGACATATGCAGGTCTAAGGTAGATTATGCTTGCACATGCCAAATACTAAAATAAACTAGATGGGATACGATGGATGCTGCATATGACACATGTAATAGAGAATGTAGATCCTGTTACAGAAGCAGCATATAGAAACTAGAATAATATATCCTGATAGATAAATGAGTGATGTGCTCCTTAAAGGGAATGTTAAAGGATGCCACCATGGGTCCAATGCAGTTCTCTTTTTCACCTTCTTTCACCTTCTCTTTAATCTTCTCTATTCAGACCCGTATCTAATTGACTTGTTTGAAAACTAATCCCTCCGCTCCCTTATTCTCTTTCTAGCATCTGTGACTCCTTTTATTCTGCTTTCTTTCCTCAGGTCTATTTCAATATCTTTTTACTTTGCTCTGACTGCTTCTTCTGTGACTGGTTCTATCTCAAGCTAGGAAATCTTCCTTCCCTTCATTCAGGATTGGCGTGTCTTTGACTTTCCAGATATTTTGGTTTACATTTCCCATCAGCCTCACCCAGAATGGCCAATGGAAAGGTACCATAGCCATTGCAATCTAAAACACTTTAACAACTGAAAGCTCCCCACTTCTGACTTAAATACTGTTCCTTAAAAATGTATTTTCAAGACATTCTATATCTATCACCGTTTTAGACTTAAATTCCTGTTTATGTAGAACTGTTGTAAAATTGTGGTTACAGGGGTGGTTTGCCAACTTTTCAGTGTTTCCAGTTGTGCATATTTTAATAGCAGCTTGACATGGAAAAATTAAGTTTCTTCCACTGCATCTCTTTATCTCTATGACAAAGACAGTTTTCTCCTGCTTAATTTCAGCATGACAAACTGTTATTAAATGTAGGGAGTCAGAACCACTTAAGAACTGGCAGTTCTGGTTCAAGGTCAATATAGACCAACATGAATTGTTGTTGTTTTTCTACACCAGGAGCTGCTCTGTAATGTTTGGGAAAGCCAACTGCATTTCCCCACCCTTTCCCTACTTTCAGGATAACCTACTTTTCAAAACCAAACAAAATACAGTATCACAGTATGTCCATGCAAAACTGAACCTGTATGGGAAACACAAAGCCCTAAATACATTCGATTATTTCAACTAGAATCGACACATTGAATAAATGGCATGATGCTGACTCTTTTTTGGACTAATACCTGTTTTTATACTTAGAAGAAATGTCCAAAACCACATGATTACATTTTGAGACTTTAGTTATTTTCAAATACATATGTTTTCTATTACGGCTAAATATTATTGTTAAATATGATAAATATATTTAATATTTTAAATATTCAAAAATAAGTTTTAAGTTTGTAATATAAGCTGGATTTTGTATCTTAAAATCACAAGTCGAAAACTTCTCAAGCATTTAGGACTATGTGCTGTATTTTCGAATGATGTGTGCAGATCCAAGCAAAGTGGCCTTTTGCAGTTGACAGACCATGATTTTGCCAATGTTTGTTGTTTTCAAATGCCGGCTGAGTTCTTTTGGCATGGCACCCAGTGTGTCGCTCATCACTAGGCCTGGTTGATCCATAGTTCTAAATGCTTCAAAGGTACTTACAAAAGTTCTGGTGGTGAACATTTCAGAACTCTATCAAAATTTCATTATTATTTCATTATTGGCAATTTTTAAGACAGAGCCAATTAGGAACTGCCATTTATAATGAAATTTTGGAAGTTTAGTTAGAGTTCGGAAATGTTCACTACTGGAACTTTTGTTTTGTAAGTACTTTTGAACCATTTAGAACTATGGATCAACCAGGCCTAAAGACTACTTGTACTGGTTCATGCCAGAGGCTTTGCAGTTTGACTTTGAGGTCCAGATAACAGCTGGGTTTTTCCTGTTGTATTGCGTCAATTTGAGTGTCATCTGGTATGGCGACATCAATAATCCAAACATTTTTGTCTTCCACAATCATGATATCTGACATATTATGTTACAAAACATTGTCAGCCTGGATTTGATAATCCCACAGTATTTTTGTGTGATCATTTTCCACTACCTTTGCATAAACCTTTGCAGGTTTATGATCCCATCAGTTCTTTACTACTGGCAGGTGATACTTGTGACATAAGTTCCAAAGAATAGTTTGGGCCACATAGTTGCGCCTTTGTTTGTAGTCCGTCTGTGTGATTTTCTTGCAGCAGCTGAGGATATGATCAATGGTGTCATCAGCTTCCTTGCACAGTCTGCATTTTGGGTCATGAGCTGATTTTTCAATTCTGGCCTTAATTGCATTTGTTCTGATTGCTTACTCCTGGGCTGCAAGAATCAGGCCTTCTGTCTCCTTCTTCAGTGTTCCATTCGTGAGCCATAACCAGGTCTTCTCCTTATCAACTTTTCCTTCAATTTTGTGAAGGAACATTATTTATTATAATACATTATTATTGTTATTATTATTTGCTTGCTATTAGTATTAAAACATTTGAAATGATAGTGGTGATATTGGAAATCTAAGGGAAAGTCCTGAGCACAGCCATATGTTACTCTTTCACTCCTCCACCTTACCATTTTATTTTGGGAAAAGATGTATAATATATTACTCTTGCTTCGCATTCAGTTTCTCACTTGACATCTCTAGAGGAAGATATAGTCCCAGCAGTAGGACTCTGATTTGTCAGAATAAGTGAAGGAAACAGGAATAAACCCCTGAAGCATTTGACTTTTCTGTGAAGTAAGTCCTGGTATTTCAGGTACAGCTTCTTTCTCTTTTCCTCTACCAGTGGAGAAATTAACCACCATTCATTATGTATACATAAAATTTCAAATGTGCCCCCTATGACTTCAACCATTTTTCTCTAGAAGATATAAATTTTCTTTTTGCTTAAAAGTGGCAGAATCTTCCCCAAAGTCCGAAAGAGTGTACTATCAAAGGAGTGTTTCATTACACATACATGACTTAACTCTCTCTGCCTGTTTCCAAAATTCATGTCAATTTTATGGAGTGTGAAAAAGGGAAACTTAAGTGCTATTGTGGCTTGATATCCTAACATGGATCATTTTGCCTGGGAAATTCTCGTGTCTTTTTTAATGGCTCTAGATATACTGATAACACAATGTAAACTGCAAGATGTCTCATAGCTATAACGATTTACTCTAGCAAAGCCTTTTTCAGCAATGTGGGCTCATTCATTATATTTTGATCCCAATCTATTAGATGATGCCAGGCTGTAGGAAGGATTATTTTACCAAAATGGGTATATTTCATTTGCTTTTTCATTTTTTTTCCTCAAAAGGAAAACCTCAGTCAAGCAACAGAGCTAATAGTGACCATAGCTGGTATTCAGAATTGCAGCTATGGATTCATAACCTAGTGTTATGATCCATAAAGTCCCTGTATTCAGTAAGACTACAGTCTTACTATAAAGCTATGTAAAGGAGTTACAACAATGCATTTAATACAATATGGATCTTTACTAAATATGAAAACATGGGTGCATTTCATCCTACAAGAATATCTCCTTCTTGAACATGGATTTGCTGTGAAATTTATTTGTGTGCCTTTTAGCCCAACTGAATGTGGTGTGTGTGTGTGTGTGTGTGTGTGTGAGTAAAACACACATAGGATCAGTGTAAATCAGAAATGGTAAACCCTGTTCTAATCACAAATTGCAGCCACTAAAACAAGCTGAAATATCACTGGCCCCTTCCATACTGTCCCTATATCCCAGGATCTGATCCTAGATTATCTGTTTATCTGGTAGTGGAGGCACATATAATCCAGTTTAAAGCAGATAAACCGAAAGTGACATCATATCTACAAAGAAGGTATTTGTGTGGGAGCATGGTGTTCTGAGGCTTATATGGATGTAATAGGAGTATTTTTGCTTGCTATTGTGCATTTGTGGATTTTCTGCATTTGGGGCAAAATTAACTGAAAATCACACTGATTTTTTAAAAAGTAAGAATGAGGGTTGGGGAACAGAGGTATTTAAAAACTACAAAAATGGGATCCAACAATATAATGTGGCCTGTTGATTACACTATACACATGCCTGGCATAAAGAGCTAAAGGTAGTCCAGGGAAAGACCAAAAAATTCAGGAAAACTTCCAATGCCAGATCATTTTTCTGAAAGTGTTGTTTTTCCTGGTGGTTGAAGGCAGCATTTTTGTACCCATTATGTATGCTGAAGATTTTACTCTTTAACTTTCAATATAAGTTTCAATAGCAAGCAATTTGTGAACACTGTGTTAGAGATGATAGTGCAGTTTCCTCTATTTCACTGTAGTTTTCTGGCAGGACTCCCACAAATGTGTAGGTTAGAGGAAATGCAGATACAAAATAAAGTTGTTGCAGATTGAATTTTATTGCTCTGTTGTTAATGTGCGTTTTTTAAAAAAATGAAAAGAACATTAGGTGGTATTCCTTTGCTCAATTCCCAAACAGCAAGTGGGAAATTTTGGATAATATTTCTCCATTTCTTTTTCCATCCCTGATTCTCCATGATTATTGTTCAAAATGATTATTATTCAGAACTGGTTTTGCCAATTCCTTCCTCTGAAACATAGTCCACAGCTTCTGTATTTGCTTGTGATTTCCCATCCAACCACCAACCAGGGCTGATCTTGCCTAGCTTCCAAGAGCAGCCAGGATCTGGTGCCCATCCCTTCCTAAAAGATGGCAGGCAGCTATGTTTGCCTTCCTTGCAAGAAAACAATGTTTCCCATAGTGATTCATGTTCCAGATACACTGATTCTGTTAAAGTGAGGGAAAAATAGGAGAACAATGTTTAAAAATATTGTTTTGTTGCAAGCATTAGTGGTGCCCATGATGATGTTACAGTCTTATGTATATAGTGTCGGTATATCTCTTAAAGCAACACTCAAGTTAAAGCATTTTGAAGTTCCTGTCCACCCTTTTTCTTTCGGAATAACTTTCTTTACACAGTAGGAAGCAAAATGAATGAAAATATATGTACCATACAACTCCCCTACATGATAATAAAGCAAAATGTCTTTCATCATTCACAGTTAATTTTAAATACAGGATTAGAACATTTCCCAGTCCTCCCATTCTTCTTGCAAGGCGGTACTTAATATGCAAAAGCAATTCCACGCATTGGTGTTTGAAAATGATCCTTGCTTTAGCAAGGCACATAAAACTTTAAGGCACCAAGAAGGCTATAAATTATCCTTCCTGTTATGAACATCCAAGAGAGACTCAGCATTACAGGATGCTTTTAAAAATGAGGAAGGGGCTGTGAGGCGAAAGCTCAATAAATAAAACACGTCTTGGTTGAAATAAGTTTTACGGTGATTGAGCATCTATGTATTAGCAAAATAGGTCTCAGATATTTGAACTAAAGCAAAACTCATGTTTCTTGCAAAATTAGTATAAACTAATGCTAATGTGCTCTTCTTATTATCCCATGTGGGTAAATCAAACACCCCTGTCCTTCTCTTACAGAATGAAGGCAAACTCACAGAATGAAGGCAAATACAAACTGTTGCATGGCTCTTCCGCCATGTTTTCCACAACAATATGGGAAGAGCTAAGATATGGATAAATATGAAATGAGAACATCTACAGGAGTGCCTTTAACCAAAATGGTTATGGATCTTTTTCACCCATCTCATCTCATCTCGTCATTTATTTCAATAAGGCATAGCAAAATGGACACAGGTTGCATAGTATCTTTGTGAATATTAGATTTCTATCTTTTGTTACACAGGAAAAAAATAGTACAGTTCTTTCGCAATAGTGATTGCTATTCCGATATATCCCAATTTAATATTAAAATGCAACATACATTCCATGAAACATTTGCTCAGGCTCTATATATGTTTTTTCAATGTCATATAATATTATTTGTTGTTATTATTATTATTTACAGTCAAGTTGCCTTCATCATCTTTTAATAACCCTATAAATTCAAAAGTTTCAATTATCAACTGTCCCTGCTAATGCATTTTAGACAGAGGCAGTGGCTTTTAAAAATTAAATATATTCACTGACCTTCATATTTTCTTATTGCCTTCCACTTTATTGAGGATTATTGTGCTTTCCAGTAAGTCATCTCAACTCATGGTACAATCAAAGCATAATAACCCTAATTTAGTTTGTTGTGGGAATTCTAGGGATTGTTTCACTTATATTCAGATTCCAAAGGTTAGTACAAAACAAGTCTATCTCAAAAACCATGCAAGCTAGACCACCATTATGGTTTTATGATAACATTTCTTAGTATACATGTTACTACTAAAGCTAAGAATAAGAACCAATTTGTCATAAATGGATGAGACCTTCACTGGCTGTAATCCTGCATGGCTCATTGTCTGTGAATCCATGCTGGGCTGAGCCATATATCACTCCCTCTTTACCGTATAGCTTCTCAACAGGCTGCATGACCATTTTGTGTCTTGTGGGAAGTGTGTAGGATTGGAGAAGTTCTGGTTATCTTTCCATAGTTAAATGCAAAATTCTTACAACTGCACTGAGATCCAGGGTCTTCTAGTGATCTCAGCCCTTCGATATGTTGTACACTTCCCTAATTCTGCTCAATTCTCATAATATATGGAATGACCATGGGAAAGACATGGGAAAGACTGTACAGTATGCCTAGCAAGGTAGAATGGGCACACTGAGGAAGGGAACTTCTGCAACCTCCAAATAAGAGCATAGTAGGCCTTTGGTATCTGCTCTGTTTAGTTCCAGAATCCTGCTTGGTCACCAATAATCCATATTGTAGGAAAATGGTGTCACTTATATAAAATTGCAAAATCATGGTTTGCTTTTGGGAATTTTTCTTTTTCTGAATGATTGAATTTATGTTTGCAGACTCAATGGATAGGGAGTACAGACTGCACATAGATATTAAGGAAATGTATATATGCTTACACCACTAACAGGATTCAGTCTACATATAATTCCATGAGATTCCCTTTCCCTGATCTTGAAATATAAACACGTTTGCTTACAGGGATCTGAGAATGCTTTCTCTATTTCTGTGAAAAGTAAATCCACAGACTTCTTTATCCAAACGTATTAGACAAACATATTTAGCCTGTCTGTGCTGTTAGATTTGATGTGGGGTGTAAATCCTGACTTGTGTTTATGAAATAAGACTGTTAAAAACCCTCTTTAAGTGATCCACAAGGAAAGAGTAGGACTTTATTTTTGCTGTTCTTAGTATCTGCAGAAATGTGCATATATGTGTTTTTTTACACGATTCTATAAAAATGTGTAGTACAGGAAAATACTAATGAATGCCTTGTAAATAGAAACAGTAACACTGGATGCGTCTTTCTTTCTTTCTTTCTTTCTTTCTTTCTTTCTTTCTTTCTTTCTTTCTTTCTTTCTTTCTTTCTGATGAACCAGCATGTCCTGTTGTGCTTGTTCTTGGTGTGCACTTAACTTCATAAAATAAAGAAAAACAGATACTCATCCTTCATGGAACTGGGAGAGTTAGACAGAGCAAGAAAAAAAATCTGTATGTCAGTCATAGGCTTGAACTATCACTTGAGGGGGTTGGAAAGTCTCCAGATTCTGTTTTGTCCTGCCAAGAAGATTAGTGTCAATTGGAAACTTAGGAATGGAGATTCCCCCCACATATTCCTATTTGACAAATGCAGTTATAACCTTGACAGGTATTGATGCTAAATCACAGCAACAGGGGGAAATGATGACTCTGGATTGATTTCTTGAAACAACTGATTGGTGGCATTAAAGTGACTAGACATGTGTTTCTAACCCAGCAACAGGAAAATACAGAGATTTATTTCAGAGCTCTAGCTGCATGATGTTATACTAATATAATGGATGAAAAGATCTGAGGCTTCTCTAGATCAGGGCTTCTTAAACTTTTCTACTCACAACCTCTTTTAGCCCGAGAAATTTTTCTATGACCCCAGGTATATAGGTATATAAAACAGGTATGCATGCCAATTATTTACTGATAACAAATCAGCATTTGCAAGGCTTGCTAAACAATGTGAGTTCCCTTTTTATGAAGAACAGTTGTTATTTGTTCATTCAGTCACTTCCGACTCTTCATGACCTCATGGACCAGCCCACTCCAAAATTCCCTGTCAGCCGTCACCATGCACTTCTAGGATACCATCCATCCATCTTGCCCTTGGTCGGCCCCTCTTCCTTTTTCCTTCAATTTTCCCCAGCATCATTGTCTTCTCTAAGCTTTACTGTCTTCTCATGATGTGGCCAAAGTACTTCATCTTTGCCTCTAATATCCTTCCCTCCAGTGAGCAGTCAGGCTTCATTTCCTGAAGTATGGACTGGTTGGATCTTCTTGCGGTCCAAGGCACTCTCAGAATTTTCCTCCAACACCACAGTTCAAAAGCATCTATCTTCCTTCACTCAGCCTCCCTTATGATCCAGCTCTCACATCCATAGGTTACTAGGTGAAATACCATTACTTTAACAATGTGGATCTTGGTTGCCAGTGTGATGTCTCTCTCTACTCTTCACTATATGAAGAACAGATGAAGCATCTTCTTCTGTGTCTACTGTAAACACTGCACAACAGATTTGTGTAAATGTCTAAAACACATAGTAGTTGATATTCAGAAAATTTTTATTGTTGCCATTTTTGGGGGGACCCCAATTTAAGAAGCAGTGATCTAGATGATGCAGAGGTTTCCTTTGGCACAATTGCATTTCCTGAATTATGTTGTAAAATAATTACAGCATAAGAAAGAAAAACAGATACTCATCCTTCATGGAAGTGGGAGAGTTAGACAGAGCAAGAAAAAATTCTGTATTTCAGTCATAGGCTTGAACTATCACTTGAGGGGGTTGGAAAGTCTCCAGATTCCATTTTGTCCTGCCAAGAAGATTAGTGTCAACTAGCTGTACCTGGCACGTGTTGCCGTGCCCTATTTAGGAGATGCGTGAAAGTCTGAGTATGTAAGGGTTGGAATTGTTGTTAGTTATGGTGTTGTTGGGGCCATGGCTGTGTCGTTGTGGGTTGTTCTGGTGGGTGGGATGTTGAAGTCCTGGGGAGTTGTTGGTGTGTGGTGTTGCTGGCGTTCCTCATAGCTTGTGGATATACAATGTTTTTTGTCTTTCCATCTGCTGTGTTGATGTAGAGGTTGATGCTTGTGTGGGTGGGGTACTTTGGAAGTGAGTGGAGGTACTTGAAATCCCATTATCCATGGTGTGTCCTCCTCTGAACTGCAGTCGGATGGAGTGTGGGTCATGGAGGGCATTGTGTGCCAAGTTTGGTCTTTATCGGTCTTGGTTCTGGGCCACAGTGGTCTGTGGGGAATGATGGGTTTTGAAGTAGTACAAATCCCATAATCCATGGTCCACCCTCCTCCAAACTGTAGTAGAATGTAGTGTGGGTCATAGGGGCTCTGTGTGCCAAGGTAGGTTACTGTAAATTCAGGCCATACACAATGTCCCATGAGCTGAGTCCTAGTCAGGAACAGCAAGTTAATGAAGCCTTACTGTCAATTCAGGCCATACACAATGTCCAGTGAGCTGAGGCGTAGTCGGGAGAATCAAGTTAATGAAGCCTTACTGTCAATTCAGAGCGTAAACAGCATTCCATTAAGTGAGGCCTAGTCAGGGAAATTAAGTTAATGAAGCCTTACTGTCAATTTTGGGCGTGGTCTGTGATTTGTAGGGGTGTAAATTTTCTGTGGGAAGTGAACTGGGTGTTTGTGTTTGTGCCTCAGCCCTTTGCCTTATCCTCCTCTGACAGTTTATTATGGGTCGGAATGTTCATGTTGGCTGGCCAGTACAGGAGTTATGCAAATCTGCCCTTATTGGCAGCCAATCATGTTGTCAGAATGTAGAGGCTGGGAGAGTCTTTGGCAGCTGGGATGCTGGGAAATGTAGGTTTTTTTACTCGTTGTTTTGGGGGCCTTTTAGGTTTTGGGGGGGAAAAACCTACCTTGCTTGAGGCCTATTTCTGTTGGCAAGTTTGGTGTTTCTGCGTTGTAAGGTTTCTCTGTTTGGGACGGTCGTTCCATGACGGGAACCCCTTTATATAATAGATTGGAACCTTAGGAATGGAGATTCCCCCACAAATTCCTATTGCCTGAGATGTTTTGCAGATTTAACCCAAATTTCAAAAGCATGCCTAAGTTTTCAAGCAATCACCTCTGCATTCCAATATGTAAAAATACTTTCATTATGTTTATTATAAAAATATAAATGTTCCCACTACAAATCATTTTACATTAGTAACAGGCCATCTACAATTGCACAACATAATTATTAATTAACTCAGTAAGTAATGTTTTGAAATAAACGTTAAAAGTAAATGCCGATTTGCCAGTTCAAATCATACCTCTACATTGCTTATTGGATTCTAAAGTACAGCAAAGACTATGTTATATGTTAACAGAAATAAATAATATATGTAAAAACCCACAATATTTTAAAGATACAAAAGCAATAATATGGTACATATTTTTTGTGAAGACTTTGTGTTGTTTGTTTGATGTAAATAATAGTCAAAGGCAGGTCCTGTACAGGCAGATGGCCACAAAATTCTATTCCCTCTACTCCACAGATTAAGAATTGTACACTGCTATGTTTACATATGTACAGGGGGAGAAAGGGAGTATGAGCAATAGGAGACCTCCGGACAGTACAAAAATTGTAAGAAAGAGAAGACCAAAGCCATTTTAAAATGTTCTGTAAAAGAATGTATTTCCTCCTGAATAAACAACAAAATTCATCTTTCATATAAACACAATCTGAATAATATTCCAGGGTGGGCTACTCAACTTGGAGAAAAAATTAAGGATAGGCAAAAATTTATTATGAAAAATTGCAAACAAATACATATCTTCCTTTTACAACAATTTAGGGAAGATTCCTGGATAATTGGTTCCATGTGATATTATGGAGAACAGCATAGAATTATTTTTATTTTCAATTGCTTCTGGCTAGCATGAATTGTGAGTTAAGCATTTGGAGCCAAATATGCTGATGGAAGGTGCTGATGACAAAGATAGTGTGTATTTTATGTTATCACAGCAGAAAATTGGTCTTTTTACATTAATATCATATGAAAGAGTCAGTGATGCTCAGGAAAAGTACCCTAATGTCAGGGTGCCATTTTGCAGTGCTACTTTATGTGCTCTGAAATTTGAGCACAATCCCCAAGCGGAATGGCTCTACGGGGCTTGAGATACCTGTTGTGTTCAAATGTGTGCAAAAGATGTCAAAGATATTGTGAATTGGGTACATGCTGATTTTTGAGATTGTTACACACAAACACACACTGTCTATAAAGTATCTTGCAAGAGCACTGATCTATTACAATTCAATCCTATGCATATTTACTGAGTAGAAAAATCCCTGTATTAAATGGTGATTGCTGTACTCTTCAGTGTGTTTAGGATTTCAACCTTAGAAATAACAATATTATTTACTCTAGGTGGATATGGCAGATATAAGAACTAAAAAAGTGATCATCCTCTTTTCCTTCTTTTTTCAATTTTAGGGAAAGCTAAATGAATTGTCTTTTGATGAAGCATCACATTATATACTTTGTTTGAAAGACCTTCCAATAGCTAGGTACATCCTGCAGATACTCGAAGTACATGCAATTATGCAAGCTTGTGCTAATTGGTGGAAAATATATCAACAGCTCATCAAAACCTCTGACCCTATAGAAAAAAGACTCGATTGTGTGGTTCCTTACTAGTTTGCACTGCATCATAGCATCATAGAGTTGGAAGAGACCTCTTGGGCCATCCAGTCCAACCCCCTGCCAAGAAGCAGGAAAATTGCATTCAAAGCATCATATATTATGAATGAAAATTTCCACCATTAGATACAATATAGTGCATCTATACTGTAGACTCAATTCAGTTTGATACCACTTTAACTGCCATGGCTCAGTACAATGGAATCATGGGACTTGTAACTTTACTAGTCTTTAGCCTTCTTTGCCAAACAGTGTTGTTGCTTCACCAAACTATAACTCCTATGATGCCACAGCATTGAGCCATGCCAGTTAAAATGGTGTCATACTGTAGTAATTCTACAGTTCAGATACAGCCTTAGTATGGGCACATAGATCTCTTCTGCATGGAAACGTATTGAGGCTGTTGATTTGGAAATGTATCATGGAATCAATCAAATATTAAGAATGCAGCCAAAGTCTGTGAGAATTTGGCACTTGGTAGTCACAAATCCCATAAAATCCCATATAAATATAAAAAACCAGGAACATACATGAAAGGGAAATAAATAGGCCTTTTATATAGAAAAACGTTAAGACTTGTTTTCTTAAAAAAAGAAAAAAGAACACACACATTCGAGCTAGCCCCATCACAAGTATTATTGATCTATTGCCTCCATTTGATCCCAAACATTATTCATGTTTTTGTTCCACAGTTGAAATGGAATATTGAAAGTCTATCATTGCAAATATGGCCAGAAAAGTCTGAGGTATCATCCCCAAATATCCCTACTAGAAATATTTTAGAGAAATAAAATGCTAATCACCTATCCTTTTCACATATAAAAAATACTGCAAGGGGTAATTCCTTTACTTGCTGCTGTAGACAGGCAGTCGAAACACAGCATTACATCCACAGTTTGCTTGCCTTTTGCAGAATTCAGTCCATTGACATTTGAATGGCTCTCTAAGGTACACGGAAGGATTTTTAAAAACATTTTAAAACATTTTTTTTGAAATGCATCACATATTTGAACAGTCCATTATTACAAAGGGGGGAAAAGCACCCTCTTCCAAGAATAAGAGATAGAAAAAATGTTTTTCATTCCTATTTTAAGGCAGTTGAACTCATCTTATGAGTCTCTTTGGGGGCATGCAACAGCCACCCAAATGTCATCTTTCCCACATTGTTACAAGAGTGCCTTTTAAAACTTGCTGTTTCTCACTCATTGTCATGACCTTTGCAGTAACATCTTCTTGCCTCTTGTTATGTCCTGAGTGCCAACGTTTTGGTAGTTTACACAGGAACAGGGCCATTCTTCGTATGCATTTCTAGAGACTTAATACTGCTAATAAGCTTTCTCTGGGGCCCAACAATTGTCACACCAACTTTCTTCATGTCACTGGAAAACACAGAACACATCTAATGAGTTCATCATACATGGCAAGTGTACAACAACAAAATATTTCATAACATAGGCATGATGTATTGTCGAAGGCTTTCATGACTGGAATCACTGGCTTGTTGTGAGTTTCTTCAGGCTGTATGGTCAGCCCGAAAAAACTCACAACAGCCCATATGCAAGATGACTTTTCATCATATATTGGGCTAGCTTGAATCGTTCAAGTTTAGTGAAAGATACTGGAGAATATTCCTTAGAAGCTAAACAATTAACCTTTGAGAAGTGTTTCAATATGATTTCAGATCTTGTTCACTGTGTTAGCTTTAGAAGTGAGAAATTGGTAAATGCACATTAAAATGTGAACTAAGAACATTTCTTATATTTCTGAATAAAATCAATCAATTAATATCTGATTCTCTCATGTTATTCTATATAGGCCTGAGGTCTGTTTGGAGACCAGTCAGAGCAGAAGAGTTGTTCCAAACTGCATTATATGGCAGTGTAGATGGGCCTGAAAACAAGTGGTAGTCTATACATTTTTAGATTTATTTTTCATGAAAAATTCATGTTAGGTTTTTTGGTTAAAAAAGTATTTTACACACAAAACTAGTTATCCATCCAAAATCCCAAATGATTTTTTTGCATAGAATAATTCTGTGCATCTGAAAATAGTCTGATTTATCCATTGCTGTTGTTTTCTGTGTTGTTCCATCATGTTTTAATATTTTCTTGTAAGTTTTTGTATGGCCATATTGGGTTGCTTTATGGATTATTGTAAAGTACTTTAAAAGCTGTCTCCTACGAAAGAGGGCTGAGAAGACAATTGAACAAATAACAGTTGATTAATTAATTAATATATTTGAGTTCTTAACTCCTCATAGAATTGAAAGCCTAACCTATATTCTGCATGAGAAGTACAAAAAGAAATAAAGAAGCAATATTAAGGCATAGTCTTACTCTGAGGAAATCTTGGCTATTGTATCACATGAGCTGTATTCTACTCCTGTAAATATGTCTTTGCATTGTCCTATCCGAATGCCATTCAGCCAGTCACCTGTTGAGCGGAAAGCGGAGATTTCAATGCTGCTTTGGTCCAGAAGGAGATTTGAGGGCCTAAAACAAAAAGAAAATGGTTATAGCAAGAGAGCAGAAATACAAAGAGATTCATTTTCTATCTAAACTTAGCTTCAGTCCCAGCAGGATCATACAAGTAATTCAGAGGCTCCTGGTCAGGCATAGAATTTAATGGTTACAGAGCTCATATATGATTGAAATTGTTGTTTAGCTGGAGGAAAAAAAAGTCAAATCACAGGGACTAAAGTTGACAGGTATATTCAGTTACCTGAGAGAAAGCTATGCTGAACTCAGTGGAAATTAGTCCTGAGTAGACATGTATTGGAATGCATTGTAAATGAACCACTCAGTGGTTTACACTTGAAAATCATTACTGCGATGCCTGGTCTATCACTTAATACATATTACTCTAGAACGGAAGATTTCACAAAATTGTGTAAGTTATTTTAAGTTATTAAAAATTGCAAAACACAACTCCAGCAGGATACTATTTTATGACAATGATTAATTTGTTAAATCTCAGATTAAATTGATTGGTCCTTTGGCACATAGTGTAAATTCACACATATTATTATCTGATGGCTCAAATTAGAGAATGAGTGAGGGTTTGGACCATATTATCATATTTGAAAAATATTGGATGTCTTGATTAAGAACCTGTTGCAGGCACAAAAGCTTTGAAAGCATTGAGCATATTTGCAAAATTAAAATTTTCAGTTTCTTCCTGGAGTGGAGGAGAAGGCACAGATTAGATTTTTGCATGTGCAGTACTCATATAGGCTGTCATAGACCAGTGATGGCTGGTTTATTCTATCCATCCTTCTAGTAACCAGACTGAATGGCACTCATAGTTTAGAATAATGTGAGTTGTTAGAAATTTTTTGTGTTGTTTGTGTTACATACAATTTGACTTTTTGTATTATCCTAAGTTTGAATGGCATTGAATTGTTACCAACTGTTAGCCTCTCTGAGTCCCTCAATGCGGGAGTTAGGGCAGGGTAAATAAATTTTTATATATGAACAGGTGCATGTATTTAGCCACACTACAAGTAAACAAAATTTCTATTTTTGAAGAAAAACACTAGGTACAGATTCATAATATATAAGGTATGCCATCCATTTCAAAGTTATACATTAAAAATAGTTTTTATGACTTCACAAACAAACAATAATGGCATTTTAGTGATAAGAGAGCAATCCTATTACTACCTTGCTCATAAGGCGGTCCTGCTGAGTTGATTAATTTTGCTCCCATAAATAGACAGTGCTAATTCCCTTAAGAAGCTGCATTTCTTGTTTTCATGCTTATTTATTTATATATTTCTAGAGGTATCAATGTGTTGAACACTTCACAAGAGATGGTAGATGTGGAAAGAGCATCAAAAGTCTCCAATATTTTCATTTTACACCAAGTTCTTTCTCTTAGCTTTCTCCTTCCCCATCATCTTCAACTCAACCAAATAGCAATGAACAATAACATGACAACTGTTTTGAGACATACTGTTATTACAATCTGATCATTCCTTATAATAATTCGGTTCATATCCTGTGCCACTCAGTGTTGTGGGCATTTGTATTGGCTTTTAACTGGAGGAGATTTCAGTTGCTTCAGCTACATCAGCAATGAGCATGGGCCCCCAACGTATTCAGAGGATGAATCACTGGAGGCCTTCAGAATACCAGAGATATGTTCATCCTTTTCAATATTTGTATGTTTTGCTGTTGCTTTGTCGTTTCTTTCAGATTCCAAGTTATGGCCAGTATGGAAATGAGTCCTAATCTTTGACCATACCATTGCCATTTTAGAAGCACTTCAGAACGAGTGATTTGGCTATGGTTGAGGTGCTGGTGAAGAGAGAGCTTTGGTGGTATGGCCTACTTCCAATGTTGTTGGGGTAGAGTAAGGGGCTTCCACCACACATTTTGGCCACTGGGATAATACCTAGATTTGTTGAAGGGCAAGGCACTGATTATTCGAGCCATTTATGATATGAAGATTGTACAGTCCAATTGGCCTGGGTTTTCCCAAATGTGGTCTACAATTTTGCCCCAATCAGGGTTAAAGATCAAATAAGTTAATAGTTAAAATAATGTGGCCCATTTCAACCCAGTTTGTGTTTTCTGATCCTTTTATTCTCTTGGTTGATGAGCAAAGAACTGACACCGCTCATTTTAGGCCAGTTTCCTAGTTGGTTTTTATATAGATATCTTTTAATGAAATGCTTTTGTTGAGCCATTGTGAGAAGTATTCTCAAAGTGCTCATTTGTTCATGCATTGTTTGTTCGCGCTCATATCCTATATTTGAACTAAAGCCATTTCTACAAATATCAATTTCAAAAATAAATCTAAGTGACACGTTAACATTTATTAAATGAAAGGCAGAAATGTACTTTGCTACTTTGTGTTTGTCTCCTGAAAACCAATTGTTCAAAATGTATGGTGTTTTTGGCCATAACTTATAGGATCCCATGTTAAAACATATCTAATGTAAAGAGAAGTTGTATCCCCCCCCCCCATGGTCAGTTGAACATGCTCTCTTTTCTCAAAAGACAAATTGACTTAATAACTACTTTGGGATGGGATGGCGGAAATGTTTAAGCAACATGTTTAGCAAAAACAGAGTGGCAGGATTAGCAATTGTAGCAGTCTAGTAAAGCTATCATGTTTATTGCTGGGACGTAGGTAGAATGGAGACAAAAATATGAGCTGATCTTGAATGCAAGTAACCCCAGAACAAACCAGTGTTCTAAAGTATCATTTTTCTTCCCTGTAGGATTCTAGACCAAATAAATAATTAAATAAATTAGCTACTTCCCTCCTTGGAGAGGACATCTGGACAGTTTATCAATGAACAGGAATTTGTCTCTTGCTGTGAAGAGTCTGTGATGTCTTCTCATGTGCACCAAGGGAATGTGGGCTTTCAGAGCATCTGCATTCACTGGCTTCCACCACCCCCTCCCTTTGACCCAGCCCCTAGACAGCAAGTCTAAACATGAAATTTATGGGCTGGTTGATGTGCGCCATAAGCTCACACTTTTACTAGACAAATTAGATGGAGTGCAAGTCGTGCAGCTGTAAATGACGTCCTGCCGGGTTCCACCTGATCTTTCACAGCTTTTCATAAATCAGGTCCTACTAACATCAGACTGTGGTCATTAAAAAGAAATCATGGAAATTGCATGTTTGCTCAAGGGAAAGGAAACCATTTTACCCATCACCATTTTCCTTCACCTACCCCTTTCTTTATTTTTTTCTGCTTCCTACTCACACTAACTTCACTTGAAAATGTTCTCGCTGTACTGATATAGAAAAAGAAAATTAGACTCCACATTACTCATTTGGGCACTGGCCACGTCTGGAAGCCTGCATGCATGCTTGGACATATGGCTCATAAATAAAAGAGAGCAATCTGCTCAAGAGTGAGATTCCAGAGTATATGTTCCACCAATGGCCTCTTGCATTTGGCTTTTATGGACAGACCTATTATGTTAACAGCTGGAATTAGCCTTGTTCTTTTGCATGAAAGCCTGGAGAGCCATGGTTTGCTGTCATTAAGATGGATGTTGCCACATTGCAAAGGACTTTCTGTCACACCACATCATGTCTTGAAATAAACATATAAATAGCAATAGAGCTCTGCCTCCTGCTGATACAAATCACAGTCCCCAGTGTGCCAGCTGTCCAGTTGGAAAGAGATAACTTAATTTGTAACCACTATCATCAAGCACTATTATTTGAGAGGTAGCATTGTGCTCCGAAAAGGAACATTGGATACTGTACCCTGCAAGCTTCCAAGTCTATTTTTACTCGTCACCTTAGCTAGCTTCTTTCTGGTGTGCTTGAATGCATCTATCTTTAGCTAGCAATTTTTAAAAAACTATGTAAAACTTGCTGTATCTATCAAAAAGCTGAAATCTGACATTTATTGCTTATAAATACATTTATGGAGCAGAATGCTGGACTAATTATAAGACCAACATAATTATCATCCCTAACTTAGAAAAGCACAAATGTTTGATTTTTTAAAAATAAAAATACCAACAACAATATTATCTTCACTGCCAAATTAGAAGCATGGATGTTTCCTCTTCCCAACAAGAGACCAGAAAATAAATGACACACCGAGGAGACACTGAGATATATAATTATCTCAGCACTAGAAGAACTCCAATCTTTTTAGAGCTATATATGCTTGTTTTATGGTGTTGCTCATGGTAAAAATTACTAACTTTGTTTTTAAATAAAATTGACCTAGTTGTGTGCTATGTTTGTTTCCCTTGTTACTTCTTACTATCATGTTTGTTCAGTTCAAAAAAAAAGATATTGTGTGTGTGTGTATTAAAGTAAATCCCTGCAGACTTGGAAAACAGACATCAAAGCCTTCATCAAGCAAGTGCCTTCCAGTCTGGAAGTTCCACATTTGCTGGACAACAAAGACCAGGATCTATCAGCTACACATTTAGCAGGTCTCATGGCTGTTTAGGGACTGTCATTTATGAACACATTGCCACTACATTTCTTAAGTTTCATATAACAAATAAGTAAATCAAAATTGTAGATGATGGTTACAATAAATGTTTTACATTGGTTGATGTTATCTAGTCCCTCAGTATCACTTGTAGCAGTGGCTCTGGAAAAATGACTATCATTTGTACTCCCAAGAGGCGCAAAAGAAGGCAGGAAGCATACTGATACTAAAGGTTCATTCACACAATGATAGTACTATGATTCCATTTTAATTGCCATAGTTCATCCAATTTGGTGAAGCATTAGAGCTCTATGGATGAGAATCCTAAATGCCCCTCCCTAAACTGCCAACTAAGGATTCAATCAGACAGAACCATGGCAGTGAACACTACAGGGATGTTGCTTTTCAGTATGTTTTTTTTGAAGGTATCAATGAGCACGTTCAGCAATTCCTTTCCCACTGTGATAAAGTCTTCAAAAACTGATACGAACATATTTACAATTAGGGTTTTTTTCTGCACAAAATTGACAGATGATTAATTGTGCAGAAAAGATCATTTTCTGTGCAGGAAACCCTGTTGCATGGAAAATAATATTTCACCACAGGATTAAGATCTAAACTTTGAGCCCATCTTCACAGGCCAAATTTGGGGGGGGGGGTGGCAGGGTGAATGGACTTCATGGTGTCCACATGATGCATGAAGACAATTTTCCCTACATACTCAAAAAAGCTGCTTAACATAGACTTCCCCTGCATTGTTGAAAGTTGGGGAGTGGCCTGCATTTTCTTGGAAGTTGCAGAGCTCACCTGTACTTGTGAAAACAATTGGGCCAGTTCTAATTTTGAACTACCACCTCTATTTCCCACTTTCTCTAGGCTTGGGCAGCTTGGGGAAAGGCATGGCACTTTCTGTAGCCATTCTGTCTTCATCATAGTGGCAGTCACAGGACTTGGAATTGCTGACAGTTGTTGCTTGTTTATAGCACTGATACTGGCTGGAATCAAAGAGGGGAGGGACAAATGGAAAATAGGCAATTACTCCTTTCCCTCATCCCTTTTCTGAGGGGTTAGTTGGCCAGAATCCTCCAGAGCTGATCCAGAGTACCCCACTCTGGATCAGCCCGGATGTATGTGGCACGCGTAAATGTTCCTTAAGTCCCTGAACAGACTCAGAAGTGGAGTGGGCAGATCAAAAGATAACCTTGTGTGACTGTGGAGCAGAACAGAGAACTCAGCATCTGTATGCTTGTGCACTATGCCCTGCTTCATGTATGGAGGAAGAATTGTTGGAGGCTACAAACATTGCTGTTGCTGTTGCCCGTTTTTGGTCAAAATATATTTAGCCGTCTGCACTCCTTCTAGTTTTATCAATTTTATACTAATTTATGCAGTGCTTTTGATATAAAATAAATAAGTTTGTTGCTTTTCATTCGTTCAGTCGCTTCCGACATTTTGTGACCTCATGGACCATCCCACGTCAGGGCGCCCTGTTGGCCGTCACCTCCCCCAGCTTCTTCAGAGTCAAGCCAGTCACTTTAAGTTAGTCATGCTTATTCTCTTTGAAACTACTGTTAAGAGAAAGAATAAATGCTCAGGGACTCTTTCATGCTACACAACCATAGTAATTTTGTTTCCTTTCAACTGCCATGGCTGCATCCTGTGGAATTCTAGGGTTTGTAGTTTGCTGAGGTACTAAAACTCTCTACAAAAGATGTTATATGCCCCTCCCTAAATTGCCAATTCCATGATCCCATCAGATGGAAACCTAGCAGTTAAAGTGGAATCATAGTGCTATAAGACTGTAGCATGAAAGGGTCTCATGTCTAAGAATGGTCCCAGGAGAGCAAGTTCTATGCCTCTACTATGTATATAGTGATTCCCTCAGTATAGGCAGCTTGTTGCTGAAAGTAACGGTAATTAATTTGCCTTTCCAGATGGCTTTTTTGGACCTCAGCCATTCAAGCTAGCAATCACACACCTGGAAACCTGACACTGAGGAGGGTTAGTGGGAAAAATATAACTCTTCACCCTTACACTTTGCTACCAGCTTGCTTGCTCTCAACCTGTTCCATTTATTGAACCTTCTTAAAGTGACACGAATATATACTGGGAGCTGCTCTCTAGATTTGACCCAGACATCTGTTATTTAGATTGCTTCTGCCTTCCTCTTATGCTTGAATACAGTCTCAGTGCTGTTTAAGGCAGCAGCAAGCCATATTGCTGTTTCTTGACAGACTTTTACAAACCGAAGACTTCCCACACCTCCCCCCCCTCCACCCAACATGGTTTCTTGAAGAATCTCCTAAAACCTAGTTACATGTTGGCATTAACTATTTCTAATGAGGACTTCAAGACATGTTATGTTACAGGGAAAAATCAAAGCAACAGAATAAATAATCTCATTTCCTGTAGATTCACTACTGAATGTTACAAACCAAATCATTTTTCAGGAGGATTTATTTTTCACTTTTGCACGTTTTCTAATTCCATGCATTCCAAGGTAGACCAAATTTGTCTAGAACGTTACACCTGTAGCTACAACAATCCAATATTCAATTTATTTTCTGGTTGTACTAGGGACTAATAAAATTTAAAGAGGTCACCTAGTTCTATGTACTAGGCATGGGTAGGCTCGATTGGAATATTCATAATTCATATTGGAATTAATCCAGTTTTGAAGCAATTTCGAAGCGATTTGAGAAACCGGAAGTAGCCTTGCCCTTTTGAAGCCACTGTCGCCATCTTTTTTCTGATCCAGGAAGTGAATTGGAAATGAATCAGCCTTTGGAGGCAAGCAGCTACTTGCATGCTGGGATGCTTGTCTCCAGCCAATGAGGAAACCATCTCGGAAGGGGTGGGGTTTCGGCACAGCAGCCATTGCCCTTTAAAAAGGGCCGCACGTCTCACACCCCTGCATGATCCTCAACCCAATTTAGGGCCTCTGCAACACTTCTATCATGGTAAATCCCACAGCAGAACCAATGTTTCAAAGAGGCCTGTTAGGCCTGACCAGCCTAACCAGCAAAGACAGGTTCATCTGTTGTCCAAGGTCACTGTTACCAGAGATTCACCTCGGCCAGGGAATGATAAACAGTGCCTAGCTGAACCGAGAGATGTTAACTCCCCAATACCATCTGTAATTGGCAAAACATTCCAAACTGATGTAACAAGGATAGAAGGGCCGCAGCTGGATCATGTTATGGGAAGTGATGTCCAACGTACTAGACGTCGGACGATCAAAGCCTTTGACTCCTATATAAGTTGGGCCCCAGCAATGGGTCCCTATCCGTCATCAACGTTGGATTCTACACTACGGTTTCCATGTACTCAAGTTCCTGTCTGGGCCTTGGGCCTTCTTGCTACCAAAGACTAATTGCCAAGCCTTGTTTCCAGACCCTTTTGGATTAGCCCGTTTGGGCACACAAGACTCTTTGCTTTTTTCCTGATTGCCAGAGGATTATATTTTTATTCTTGCTTCCTCAGAGACAATTTTGCTGCTACCTCTTTCTGTTAGAGAACATCAATAGGCTATATTCTTTAGACTTTTTCCTTTAACCATTTATTCTAAATAAAGTATTTAACCATTGCCAAGTGTCAAGTGGTTTACTGAGGGCCCCCGAGTCTATAGTGCAACAGCACGTGCCTCGTGGGCTCATTGTGAGCCGAGGACGTGAAGGCAGAGGGACTAGGGCAGGCTGCTTGGGTGAGAAAGGTGACACGCCACTGCTTTGCAAGGGAAGGACTGGGTTGGGAACAAATTCCCCTTTGCTGTTAATAATTCCCTTCCTGAAGCAAGGAACCCAACTTCTAAGGACTTTTTCTCTCCTTGGGGATATTAGTTGTACTTTTGGAAACTAGAAAGCTACTAAGCTAATCTTATCCTTGCGAATCAACACAATAAAACTTTGGACGGCCCCTTTCCTCTCCTTGGGGTTGCACATGGTACTTACTTTGGGAAACTAGAAATCTACTAATCCAATCATTTTCTTGGGGAACAACACAATAAAACTTTGGAAGGCCCCTTGGCTCTCCTTGGGGTTACAAGTTGTACTTTTGGGAAACTAGCATATTCAGAGAGTGTGCTCTAGACAAATATGCAAAACAGAATTTTTTTCAAGAGAATCCTGGAAGCAGCACATTTCTTCTAGTAATATTCCTTATTAAATTACTGAAATTACTTTTAAAATTGTCAAAACCTCAGGGATCTTCTATACACATTGAAAGTTAATATGCTGACAGATGATAATCTTTCTACCACTGTGGCAAGTTTTGTCAGTAGCAGTCTAAAACTGAGGGAAAGGGAATCCCCCAAGTTTTGCCTTTCCCGTTTGCAGGTTTTCACATATTGTGTAATTGCGTCCGCTATTAATGAAGCAATTCAGAAATTTCGGAAAATTCCGACTTTTTCCGGAAACTTTCAGAAATCTTTTCAGATTCGAATCACCAGCATCCCTTATATCCAAAACAAGTTTTGAACCATTTTTTTTCTTTGAACAAACAAGCCTACTATGTACCTTACAAACATGAACAAGATGCTTTATTTGCATTTTATAAAAGGAATCTTTAGAACGCAATTGATAAAGTCTTATGGAATCTGCTTCTCAATAACCACAGGATATTACTTGAGGGTATGGTACATCTAGGTGAGCATAGTTTCAAGCATAAATAATTATTATGAGAGCCAATACTGTTTCCTACATCTCCTGGATGACACACATTATGATGGATTCACCAGTTTCTAAAATGGGAAACTGGTTAGCTTCCGATTTTACCATTCAGCCTCTCTCTTACCAATGACCCACACATTGTTTTCTTCTCACTTTGAATCTTTGCTGCTTCATATTTCATTGTTTTCTTGGTTCTATCTCCTTTTCTAGACTTTCTATTCCATCCTCTTCCAGGTTTTTTTTACCTTGACATCCTGCATTTTCCCTCTCCTTTTGTATTCTCCTGTGATTCTGAACTTACTTTATCAATCTGTTCTTACAATTGTCTCCTGACTCTACCTGCCCATTTTCTTCAGCCTTCAAATTCTTTCTTCAGTCACTGGAACTCAAACCCAGAGCTTTGCAAGCATGAGACTATACATTGATAAACAGAAGAGACTGTCTGACTGCTGAAATGACAAAAGTAGTCACTGTACTGTATATTGCTCATCATGTCACGATTTCCACCACTGTATAGCCTAAGGACAACCAGAATCAAGGATACATGTTCTTGATATTCAGTACATTGCCTTCATTGGGTTGCATTCCATCTGTTCGGCAACTTAGTCCACTATTCACAATTGTGAAGCAATGCCCAGGCAAGCAAGAAAAAATAAGCCAAACTAGACAAAGAATGGAAGTGATAAAAACTGAATGAACTGCGAACTTCCTGTTTTCCTTTGTATTTAAAAATCTAGACATTATAAATATTAAATTAGAATGGGTGTGTGTGGCAGGGATGACAATGCTCAGACACTCAGACAAAACTGAAGGAGACAAGTCAAAGGAATTATGAATAGGTTATGCAATTTTCTGGCATACTCACAAAGTGAGCTTTAAGAAATGAAAAATGATGTCCTTAGCTTTTCATACAGTATTCCAGACTGTATTTTAGGAAAACCAGTTGGAAATATCTAATCATAAAGGAATTTAACAAAGTCACCTAATGAACAAGATTAACCATTAAACTATTCTACTGCTGCAGATAAAATAGGAGAAAGTACTCTTAATTTTTAGTTATTTCATATCAACAGCACTGCATAAATGAGTATAAAACTCATAAAAATAGAAGGAGTGTAAGTGGCTAATATCTTTTGACTAAAAAAGGGGAAAGAACAACTGCATTGTATGTATCCTCTAACATCTCTTTGAAGGAGACTCATTGAGTTGCAGAAGAAACGTCAGGAGAAAATGCTACCCAAGCATAGGCATAGGCAGAGAAGAAGGCAGAGTTAGCAAGCACGCTAGAGAACAGCAGTGATTGGTTTAGAAGGGACGCCACCCCATTGGTTGTCCTGGTGCATTACAATTGGTTTAGAGAAACACCATGTGCTCCTTTGTTTACTAGACAGTGATTGGTCTAGGAGACATCACATGTGCTAGCCTAATGAAACACCCACTTGGCCGGTCCGTGGGAAAGCTTATCAGAAAAGTAACAATATAGGGACAATCTACGCACATAGACAAAGCTTTAATAACTGGTCAGAAAAATAAACTGCGCACAGTCAGTTAGCCAATGGATTATTAGATTACTTAATGCATTGTTAATTGGTTAGAATCAGAAGCACATCATAAGTGTTAGCCAGTGAAATGAATGAATGAGGCGGTGCTTAAACCGACCCTGATGCTTGTATAAATATGTGCCTCACAAGAGGAGGGGCCGCCCCTTGATGCACCATGTTGTGCCAGGACGGACCCGCAGCTGTGGAAACAAAGTAAACTGAGCTTTCTGAGAAATCCTGTTGTCTGTCTCCTCCTTCTACTGCGTCTGCACGAGCAGCCTGCCTTGTGGGGGTATGGTAATCTGCTACATTTCATCTGTACATGAGACAGAGCATTGTGGACAAACATATAGATGTGGAGTTGTCTGTTCTGCTCCACAGTCACACAAGGTGGAGGATTCTTTTAGGTAGTGCCATTTTGCCGGGTTGTCTTTTGTTCTGCCCACTCCACTTCCGAGTCTGTTCAGGGACTTGCAAGTTGCCCATTCTTGGTTTGCCTCTCGAGGCAGACCCTTGTGCGCGTGCGTGCATGTGTGGGATGGTATCCAATTGGGATTTCCTGGTTTAGCTGCCCATATTTATTTATTTATTTAAAACTTTTGTGCCCCGACCTTCTCACCTCCATAGAGGGACTCAGACTGGCTTACAGCAAGATTCAATGCTATACAATTTAAAACATCTACAACAACATATTAAAATACCCAAAAAGCCCAAGACATAAAACCAAATTGTCATTAAGAACATATTTAACAACTCTTAATATGGACAGAATTGACAAGAAAGTTGATTCTAATGTGCCAGCAAGAACATGTAACTCTGACACATACAATTCTTCCATGCTTTCTGCCCCTCTGCCACTTTATTGAATTTTTGATGATACTAAGAGACCGGCATTTGCTGTGATGATTTTGAGGTTTCCTCCCTCTCTCCATCTGCAATGTAGCTTTTAAAAATGTTTCTGTCTCTTTCATTGCGCTTTAAAAAATATGCTTTTCTGAATATACAACTTTTGATGTCAGCTGGTGCAAACAGTTTTAGAGCTGAAAAATGCCACAAAAATCACTGCATGCATACACAAAGATTTATTAATGTAATTTATTCTGAATTTATTAGTGAAGGAAAGTGAAGGAAATATTCTTTTGAGTCTTGAATCAATGAAAATTATTTTTATGTACCACTGTCCTGTATGATCCAGCTTTAGTAGCAGAGGGGTGATTCAGGTTGTTTGTTCTCATATCAATTAGCACATTTAAATATGCATGTGCATAACAACTGAATGTGATATTGCCTTGAACACATGCATGTTTAAAATTATTGAGGTTTAAATGAACACAGGGGCAGAACTTCATATCTTCACAGCTACTACACTTTCTTTAAACATGAAATATGAGATTACTAGAATAATTTTCTGCCCATTGAAGATTTCTGTCCTTGCTGAGTGTGACCCTGCTGAGTGTGACCATGGTCAGAAAATACTGTTCTGATCATGCTCATATTTCTAAATCATTCATTCCCAAGGTGCAGAGCACCAAAACCTTTTCTGTTGAACATGGTTTTCTTTTGTTTGTCAGCTCATAACTCGTGTGACTTTGAAACTTGGCATTCATTTGTCTCTTTTGCCAGATGGGTTACTACCACTTGGAGAAAGAAGGTGCCCTGTTTGTTTTGAAGATAAGCAGATAGAAGCCAATCCCCCCCCCCCCCACCCTACTGCCCCCTGGGAGCGAAGCTGTTAATATGGAATAGCTGTGAGTAAGGAAATGGGTGGTGGATAGAGCAAACATATTATAATTACTGGAGGCAGAGAAAGCAAACATTTTCCTTTTCAGTGTGCAAGTTGTAGAATGTAATGGGTCACCTTGCAGCCGCAGTGGTGATTATTTTTAGACTGCTGGGATTACGGATCAGCTTGTCCAAGATGCTGACAATCTGCTCAAACTTCGGTCTGTTGTTTCTGTCTTTTTGCCAACAGTCCAGCATCAACTGATACAAGGCAGCTGGGCAGTCCATGGGAGGTGGCAAGCGATATCCTTCCTCCACGGCTTTAATTACCTGCACAAGGAGAAGAGATTAGCAAAGCTGAAGGACATTCAGTGAACTTCTCCCTTCTTGGGTTGTGCACGTCATAACCATTACATTATTGTGGATGATCCATGTTTAAACAAGTGTATTCATTCTCTAAGTGCTCTGAAGGGCACATATTCTTTTTTTTATGAGAGAGAGAGAGAGAGTTGTGGAAAGAGTCACAAGAACATTGAGTAATGAATATATCTCTGTAGAAGCTCATATTCAACCTTGAATGCTGCTCAAATGTGATTAGATTAAATACAAGTCAATTTAATGCATTTCATAGAATACATGCTTTAATTGCTCCAATGAGTAAACATCTGGATCATCACTGTACACTCCCCCTCCCCAACAATTTACAAGAATTGCTATTGGAGACACACAGAAGAATTGCTAAGTGAAATATTCTAGGTTAATATTGTCCACAAAAACTAGCAGCAGCTCATCAGAGATTCAGACACCAGAGATGCCAAGGCCCGAAGAACTTGGCAGAGGAAATCATGAGTCACACTACCACTAATTTATGGCTCTTTTTTGAATAATTAATGGTATATGATGAATCATAATGCTAATATCAAATATTTAATTTTATTTATTTATTTACAGTTTTTACTGTATATACCGCCTTTCTCACCCCTGGGGGGACTCAAAGCGACACCAAGAGTAGTGTTTTAAATGTACATACAAAAAACCACAGAGCCTCACTATAAACATTTCTATTAAATGATTCACAGAAAGAGGGCAGTATTCAGTAGCTTAACATAGCTAATGATCCCTGTCCCTTTTGCAAGAAGGTGGGGCACCTTGCCCTAACAGGCAGTCTGTTTTGAAAGCAAAGCTTACATTAGAATGTGTGCAATACAGAAATATTCCTAAATCCTAAACTATTCAGTTATACCAAAAGTTCTGCATCATTCCATGGAATCAGCTGCATGTTCCCTGAGATATATGACTGCTGACAGATGAGTTAAGGACCTAACAATTACATGGTGAAGCAATAAGGTTAGATTACCAGTAATTGCCACACAAGCATATTTGTAGTCATGTTGGGTTTTGGGCTGGAAAGGTTGTGGCTGTGTGGTTTCTCTGTGTGAAATCAAGTGGATTTTGGGTTTCTTACAGTTCTCTTGGGAAAATTACTAAAATGGGCAGCTTTAATGAAAACAGACTTTAGTAGATAGCACTAAAGAGCTATTTTCCTTAATATTTGATTTATGATGAAGAATGGTGATAAAAATAATAAATTGTTAGATAATAGAATTAATTTGTTCATTTTAGACACAACAGCTTTCTACCGCTGACCAATATTTAAGAGGTTAGAAATGCAGGCATCCTGCAAATACCTTCTCTCTCTTCTCAGATCAAATTCATATATACTAGATTGAAGATGTCTAGCATGCAGTCCTGGGGCTTATCATGTGGTTACCAAAGGGCTGTCTTTGTGTCATTCATACATACTCTCCTAGGTACCATTTTTCAGAGGTGGATTGTATAGCAGAAAGGTTTCAAGGACAATGTGGGGCAGACACCCAACAGGTAATTAAAGTGCTTCTGAGGACATCTGCAGAATTGCACACAGCAGGGCATTATTTACTTTATTCAGGGAAGGCACATTGGAACAGCCATGTCTTCAAGCTCCTGCTAAACACTGCCAAAGTGAGGGCTTGTCTGATGTCCTTGGGAAGCATGTTCCAGAGTTGGGGGGACACTACAGAGAAGGCCCTCTCCCTCGTCCCCACTAACCGCACCTGTGAAGGCGGTGGTAGCGAGAGTAGGGTCTCTCCAGATGAACAGAGAGATATCCTGGGTTCAGAGACAGAAATGTGGTCATGCAGGTAGGCGGGTCCCAAACTGTTCAGTGCTTTGTAGGTAAGAACCTGCACCTAGAATTGGGACCGGAAGATGAACGGCAGCTAATGGAGGGTGGTTGACCGCTCCCTGCAAGTTGCTCCAGTTAGCAATCTGGCTGCCGCCTGTTGGACCAATTAAAACTTCCGGACCGTCTTCAAGGGCAGCCCCACGTAGAGTGCATTACAGTAATCCAAATCTGGAGGTGACTAAGGCATGGGCCACCGTGGCCAGATCTGACTTCACCAGGTACGGTCGCAGCTGGCGCACGAGTTTTAATTGTGCAAAAGCCCTCCCAGCCACCGCCACCATCTGAGCTTGAAATGTTAGTGATGAGTCTAGGAGGACACCCAAGATGTGGACCTGTTGCTTCAAGGGGACTGCAACCCCATCAAGCACAGGTTGCCAGTGGCAACTTGCCACCCTATACCTCGATCTGGCTTACGAACGACCAGGAGGGCCTCTGTATTGTCAGGATTGATCTTCAGCTTATTCATCCCCATCTAGACAGTCACAGCTGCCAGGCAACTCATCCAGCACATGAGGAGCTTCCTTGGAATTAGGTGGAAAAGAGTAGTAGAGTTGGGTGTCATCTACGTAGAGATGGCACCCCCCTCCAAAACTCCGGATGACCTCTCCCAGCAGTTTCATGTAGATGTTAAAAAGCATGGGGGGCAGAATGGAACCTTGCGGGACCGAACAGGTCAATGGCCAGGGGTCCGAACAGGTGTCACCCAGCTTCACCATCTGGGAACAACCCACCAAGAATAAAGGGAGCCATGACAAAATCATGTCCCCAAGACCATCCCTGACAGCCATCCGAGAAGGATACCATGGTCAATGGTATCGAAAGCCGATACCATGGTTAATGCCAGAAAAAAGATGCTCCTACGTTAACATCAATTTAAAGATTAGGAAACTTTATATCTGCACCATTCCAATAAAGACATTACTGCAATCTTTTTAAAGCAATGTGATAACAAACTGCATTATACTGTGTAAACAATAAGGAGTTGACTTCTGATAAACTTTGTAGATGGGAGCACATTTTCTGCTATCATATTTGTGTCTAGTACCATTTAATCTTAAACACATACTTTTCTAGCACATAAAATCTAACATTACATTTATTCTCATTTGAAGTACATGGAATTGGTTCTTGTGGAATAAATCTGAATGAAAACATATAAATAATATGATACATTTTAAAGAGGAACTGTGGACAATATTCTTTTTAAAAGCATAAAAAGAACAGCAGACATGTTTAAGTTACTGGCAGTACATTTACAGCAGTGCATTTAATACTATCTAAACTAGCATCTGAGTAAAAGACTTATAAACAAATCAAACAGTCACTTTGTGTTATGTGTTCACTGCCTCCAAAGTCATTTGCCTCATTAAATTTTTTAAATATAAATGTTCTTTTTCTCATTCTAGAAACTTCACTTCTAACTGGCTAGTACTCATATAACAGCTCACTAGAAATACAACAGTCTCCCCCTTATTCTAAATTGAATAAGGTTCTCTCAAAGTTACTGAAAATTCTCCCAAATATAAAAGCATGTGGGTTTTCTTCCTGGGATTGTCTGAGCCATCTTTTGTCCTCCATGCTGTGTCAAGTCCAATACTGTAGTCTCTTTGTTTATTTTACTGAAGGGCACAAGGCATTTTTTGCAGGTAGTTGGCATACTTGTATAATCTCCTTATAGATCGACAGTATATATCCACTTTGCTTCTCACCCCCCTCAAAAAAAAAGGACCAGTGTATGTTATTATACTATATTTCCTGTCACAGCTTGAGAGTGTAACTCAAGATACTCACATCCTGATTTGACATTTCCCAATATGGTCTCTCTCCATAGGACATCACCTCCCAAAGAACAATCCCATAGCTCCATGCATCACTAGCAGATGTAAATTTGCGGTATGCAATGGCTTCTGGAGATGTCCACCGGATTGGAATCTTTCCTCCCTACAAGCAGAAAGCATCAAATATCAAAGTAATGATATAGACTAAAAGTCTTTCAGAATATATTCAATTCTTTACAATATGAAACTTCAAAACACTGCTGTCCCTTGGAAACTGAATGACACCCCTACTTCAAAGCAAAGTTCTGTGGAACTACTATGCTAGCCTCAGTATTTAGAGATTATTCAAACGTTTCAATATTTCTATATTGGCATTGCTTCCCATTTAGAAAAAAAGTCTTGCCTATTGTGCACACACAAAATATGTGACAAACACCACAGTTAAAAGTATCTATGCAGCCTTTATTCCCATGGCTCAGGACTTGACAGGATGGTTAAAGGGCATTAAGAATTGACTGAGGAGTGATAAACTATCCTGAGTATGTTTGAACAGCAGAGGAAAGATTAAAATTGCTGCCATTAGGCCAAAATAATCTAACTGAGGACTCGCCATGTTATATCTGACATCTCTCCTTCATAAACCTAATGCATAGATCACCAAACTCACCCTTGTTGTGTAAGCAGCTTCTGGATCATCCTCTAGAACACGGGAAAGGCCAAAGTCAGAGACCTTGCATACCAGGTTACTATTGATGAGGATGTTGCGGGCAGCCAGGTCACGGTGAACATAACCCATATCTGACAAATACTTCATGCCAGATGCAATTCCTCTGAGCATTCCCACTAACTGGATGACGGTGAACTGAGCATCATGTTTCTGTAAAACATTTACAACAATTTCTCATCCCCTCAACACACGCAAGGTTCATATCTTCAAGCATTCTATGAAAGTCAGTTTGAAAATACTCTTCCAAATCACACCATTTAAAGTAAAAATAAAACTGTCCTAAGCATTGCCAAATGCATGGGTAATTTCATTTGTCCTTTAAAAATGTACACTGTATAAACAAGAGCAAATAGCATTTTTTCCTCTTAACGGATTCTTTTTTCATCCACAGCAGAATGTGAATGACATAGTTATTGAGGCTGCTGACCTTGTTGCTGAGAAATTTTACACTCTAATTTTTTTGGCTTGGGAAAATGGATATACTGAAAGACTGTGGGTTACTTATATAATAGATTCAGATTGACACTCTACCTAAAAAGGATTTGTGACTTTATTTTTTAAATTGAATGAAAAGTAACATTTTGTTCCATCCTTTTGTCAAACACAGCACGTGCAGATTGTTCCTTCTAGGGATGGAAAAGGAAAAAAAAACGGGTTGCCAGAAACATAGGCTAACCTGGTCAGAAACAATAACATTACAGTGGTGAGCACTTTCTGCAGTGTTCACCCAGTATTTGCACACCTAAGGTATTGTGGAAAATGATTCTGTGCAGGCACACCTAAGAACTGTAGAATTTTGCACACAAAAAACCCATACTGCCTAGTATCATTGTTTGGTATTTATGAAATCGTAAGCTAGATTTATGATCTTGTAACTTTGAGATTCAGTGACCAATGTCCCCCTGAAACCTACCTTTACAGCCAGCATCTCCCCAAACAGAATTTCTGAGGTGCCGCATATCAGGGCACTAGGAAATGAAAGATGTAGTCTATCCTGGTTGTGGAATGCATTGAGACAAGAAGTCATTGAAGCATCCTGAGGACTCTCTTCCATTGACCATCAACTAGGGCACCAATTTGCCCTATAACTAGTTTTAATAATTTCCAAGTGCCCTGGCCTACAGTGCAGTAGTAGCCATATACTTTGCTTTTCTGAGAAAAATGGTAAAACTAATGAAGGGAATTATTCCCACTGTTAATTGGACTATTTATGTCAATTGTGCAATATATGTACTCTACACAACAAACCATGAAAATGATAGCTGTGGTTTTATCACAATAGAATACACATATACAAAATGAACGTAAGTTGGAGGATCTGTTCTTTGTATTGTGTGTGCATGGTTATGTTATATTCAATTTCTGGTGAATTTATTTCTATGTCCCCCTTTCTATATCCTCTTTACCTTAAATCTAACATGCCATTGTCCCTGCATGGGTCAGTGTACTCTGCAAAGTGAGTTTAACCATGCACAGTCCGTCAGGCTGTAGGGAAACTAGGGAGGAGCATTAGCTTGAATTTCTTTTCAACTATCACCCATTGGCCTTCTTGGATTAAGCCTTTACCCAGCTGTCTTTATTACAGCTCGTACTGATGTTAAGCTAAAAAGAACACAGCAGTACTGCTATAAATAAAATAGTGCTCAAGCTTTTTTTGACACCAGGCAAATCATTTTATATTCTCCTAGCACTTAGAAATCATGGTAGTATTTACAACCCTGTGGATAATGTTTAAATTATCAATAGTATAGGCTCTGCTTTTATAGAGCTGGAATAGAAAAGATCTGCCCAGTTATTTACACTCTCTATGATTTGGCTATGCAGTTGTAACTGATATTTACACTTTGTTAGTGTTTCTCAGTTATTGAGTTTATGTTTTAAATGTTTTCAAGTATTTGTACATTGCCTCCATTGTCTTGGCTTTCAAATTCTATAAGATTAGGATTTTATGGTGTGTGTAAAGTCTAATACTGATGCTTAATCACTTAATTGAGTTTGTGTTTGTAGTTTTTAACTCATTGTTAGCCCCTATATTAGGAAAAGCATGGGATAAATAAATAAATATTAAATGCTAAATAACAGGTCCTGAACTGGTGCTTGGCAGCTGTGACGGTCGGTCAGGATGAGGGTGAACAAATTGAAAATGAATCAAGACAAGACAGAGGTACTCCTGGTTAGTTGCAAGGCCAAACAGGGTATAGGGTTACAGCTGGTTACTGAGCCTGGAACCCCAGGTTTCAGCAGTGGCCAGGGGAGCATTTGCACAATTAAAGCTTTGCACCAGTTGCACCCATACCATGGGAAGTCATACTTGGTCATGGTAGTCTGTACTCTGGTTACATCCCGAATAGACTACTGCAATATGCTCTATGTGGGGTTGCCTTTGAAGACTGTTTTGAAGCTTCAAGTGGTCCAATGGGCAGCAGCCAGATTGCTCACTGGAGCATACAACCCTCCTGTTATGTCAGCTCCACTGGCTGCCAGTCTGCTACCAAGAACAATTCAAAGTACTGGATTTAGCCTATAATAAAACCTTAAATAGTTCTGACCCAGATTACCTGTCCAAATGCATCTCCCCTACGAACCATCTCAGATATTAAGACCATCTGGGGAGGCCCTGCTCTCAGTATCGCCTCCTTCGAAGGCACTATTGGTGGGGGTGAGAGACAGGGCCTTCTCAGTGGTGGCCTCTCGGGTGTGGAATTCCCTCCCCAGTGGTGTTAGATCAGCCCCCTCCCTCCTGACCTTGAGAAAAAAAGTGAAAGCGTAGCTTTGGTATCAAGCTTTCAGATAATAATTGTAGTGCAATAGATGGATATGGAATATGTGCAATGACTACTGGAATGGCTCCGAATTACGATTGTGGATGTTGTGGTTTCAATACTGAATGCAATGTTTTAAAATGTTTTAATGTGAATAAATTTTTATTTTTATTTTTATTTTAATTATATGTTGTTTTAAGGCATTGAATAGTTGCCTATGTGTAAACCACCTTGAGTCCCCTTCTGGGTTGAGGAGGGTGGGGAATAAATATGGTAAATAAATAAACAAACACATTCTACAAAAACTCTGAGGTTGCAATCCTATGTACACTTACCTGGAAGTAAACTAAATTAAGAATATTATAATTTACCCCTGAATAAAATGGCATAAACGTGTACATTTTATAAATATACTAGCATAACCCGGCACACGTTGCTGTGCCCTATGTAGGAGATGTTGAAAAGTATGTAAGGGTATGTTATGATGTGAGTGTGTGTTGTGTGTGTGTATATATGTGTTTGGTTGTGTGTATGTATGGCTGTATGTGTGTTTAATTGTTGTGTGTGTGTTTTTATTTGTGTCTGTGTATATTTGGGGGTGTTTGTGTGTGTGTGGGTGAATGTATGGGTTTGTGTATATATGTGTTTGTGGTTTTGTGTGTGTATATATTTGTATGTGTGTGTATATATACTATTGGTGTCTATGTATGTGTTTATTTGTGTAGGTTTGTGTTTTTTTGTGCAGTAGTGGAGGTTTTTTTGTTTTGTTTTTTGTCAGCTTGCCTGTGTCTTCGTTGTCCATCTGTTCTGGTTCCTGATGGCCGCCTTCTCGCTCTCCTCCGGTGCCTCTCTGCCGTTCCCAGAAGAGGAGGGAGAGAGACCGTGCGGGCCCCTTTCGCAAGAGGAGGTGGAGGGCGTGGTCCCGACCAAAGCACCGTTCGCCACCACAGCCCTCTTCCCTGCGAAGGTCGCTCTTCGCCCACCCTGTGGCAGGGTAGTGGCGAAGGGGGGAGCGATGGCGGCAGCGCCATGGCCGTTTTTCCGGCCCCTGTGCGCTCTCCTCCGCCGGTTCAGTGCTGCTCCCTGAAGAGGAGGACGAAAGGGCCCCCCGCGCGATCTCTCTTCCGCTTCCAGAAGAAAAGGGCGAAGGGAGAGCGATCGTGTGGGGATCCCTTTCGTCCTCTTCTTCAGGGAGCAGCACGGAGGCGGCGGAGGAGAGCGAAAAGGGGCTGGAAGAACGGCCATGGCGCCGCCGCCATCGCTCCCCTTCGTCACTTCCCTGCCACAGGGTGGGCCAAAGAGTGGCCTTTGGAGGGGAGGAGGGCTGCGTTGGAGAACGTTGCTGTGGTCGGGCGCACGTCCCTCAGCTCTTCCTGTGAAAGTGGCCCGCACGGTCCCTCTCCCTTCCCCTCCTCTGCTGGGAGCGGAAGAGAGGCAGCGGAGGAGAGGGAGAAGGCTATGAACTTTCTGTTAGTGTTTCAGGTATGTTTCCTGCCGGGTTTTTTTTAAGGGAGTGTTATTTGTGGGACAGGAAGTGGTTTTTGCGCCATTTTGGTTGTAGTTTTTTGGTGTTTTGGATCCCTCCATAGGTTTGTATGGGGTTTTTTGGGGGCCGGTTTTAGGGGTCTTAGGAGTTATGCTTTGGGTTTTTTTTGTGCCACGATTGTAGGTGTTGGTCTGTTGAAATGTGTGTGGTGGGTTTTGAGGGTCTGGGTGTTATGGTGTGTCCGTGCATAAGCGTCAAAAACGGACTCTCTCTTTTTATATATATAGATGATAAAACGGCATGTAAGAAATAGTCAACATTAGGATATCAACAGGGGACTTACCCTCAGGAAGCTATCCAAAGAGCCATTTTCCATGTACTCAGTAACTATCATAACAGGTTTACCTAGAAACATATTAAATGCAGGCAATCAGATATAAACAGATATGTGTTTCTTGAAAAGTCAATCAAACTAAATACAAGTACTGGCAGATACAATCAGGCCATGATTTCTTATTCATGAACTCTTTGGAAAAGAGAAAATTGGTATGTAATGACAAATGGTAGAAGCATGGCAAAATTATTACATACTACATTAGGGATGGATAGAATATTCAAAGATATTTAGAAAATGTTTGAAATATATGGCAAGAATCCTGGACTGATGAAAATCTGACAAGAATCTTCCCATTTTGAGACTTTTTTTGCTTAAAATTTTCAAATTGCAATCTTCACAAAAACTACATTTTCTATACATGAAAAATATTGGAATGCGGAAATAATAATAATAAACTTTATTTGTACCCCGCATCCATCTCCCCAATGGGGACTTGGGGCGACTCACATGAGGCCAAGCCCAAACAGCAACAACAAATTACAACAAAATAAAATAAAGAACATCAACAATAAACACAATAAAAATACATAAATATAATTTTTTTTTAAAAAAAACAGTATATAACTAGCTATCTAAAATCACAAGGACAGGGCAGGCCACAGGCACAAATATAAGGTGTTAAAAAGTCAGGGTGCGATAAGTGAAATAGTACCCTTTACATGGGGGAGGGGGATAACTCCAAGAACGGGGCATTGAAGAGAGCAATGGTAGAGATTAGATAAATTACTCTCCAAAGGCACAGCGGAAAAGCCAGGTTTTCAGGCATTTTTTAAAGGTCTCCAAGGTGGGGGCTTTCCTAATCTCTCCAGGTAAGGAATTCCAGAGTCGGGGGGCCACAGCGGAAAAGGCCCTTTCCCTTGTGCCCACCAACCGAGTCTGTGAGACTGGCAGGGGTGACAGGAGGGCCTCCCCCGAGGAGCGGAGGGTTCAAGCTGGTTCATGCAGGAAGATCCGGTCACGAAGGTAGGCAGGTCCCGAACCGTTTAGGGTTTTATAGGTGATCGCCTGCACCTTGAATTGGGACCGGAAAATAAATGGCAGCCAGTGCAGTTCTTTAAACAGGGGGGCTGACCGCTCCCTGTAGCTTGCCCAGTTATTAATCTGGCTGCTGATCGCTGGATAAGCTGAAGTTTCTGGGCCGTCTTCAAGGGTAGCCCCACATAGAGTACATTGCAGTAATCCAGTCTAGAGGTAACCAAGGCATGGATCACCATGGTCAAGTCAGACTTCATGAGGTATGGTCGCAGTTGGCGCACAAGTTTTAACTGTGCGAAGACCCTCCCGGCCACTGCCAACACCTGAGCATCAAGTGTCAGCGCTGAAATATTAATCCCTGTGAAGAAAAGGCTGCAAATGGGATTTATTATATGTAAATTTTGTTTGAGAGTGGTTGCTATAAATAGTATTTTCTCTATGCTGGATACATTTTGTTCCCCCCCCCCCCTTTATTTGAATCCTAAGCCCCACATTTAGGAACGATGTAGAGCTCGCTATGCTGTACAGATACAGATTAAGACTTAGGAATGGAGTCTTTCTGAGTCCATGTTCAGTCTAAAAGTTTGTGATCAATACAAAATCCATGCTCACAAATCCTGCTTTTTTTTTTAATAAAAAAACCTAAAACAATTGTGTGTTGTTCTTTTCCTCCAAAAATGTAATTTGTGTGGGATACTTACTAGATAGATTGCAGTCAGCAATTTATCCCCACTCCTGGCCCTATAGAATGCTTTTTGCTCAAGTCCATGCCCAGCCCTCTCTAATTCTGATCATGCCCACCATATTCCTGGTTACTGATTGTTGAGGTTTGCTTTTAATACATTTTAATAATGTTTTTATACCCTGCTATATTTAATTGTTTAATTAGACTGTTATATGTTATTATGTTTTAACTGTGTTTTAGTGGTAGACTCTGTTGTTTGCTCTGGGCTTGATCCTGCATGTTCACTGCCCTGAGTCCCTTCGGGGAGATGGTGGTGGGATATAAAAAGAAAGTTGTTGTTGTTGTTGTTATACAATTAGAGGCACCTGTAATGCCTGACAATCTGCTGCAAATGACACAGAAATCTACTCAAAGATATGTATTTATCTTCTCTCTAACATTACTTTACTACAGGGATAGACTCATGGGAAGCTGCCTCATACATAGTCAGACAGATGTCCAATCTATACCAGAATTGTCAACTCTGATTGGCGATGGCTTTTCAGGTTTTCAGGTAGGATTCTTTCTTAGGTCTATTTGTGTTAGCATCCTGAAGAACCCGGCAGTTCTTTGTTTACAGGATATCCTTTTTTCAAGACCAATCAAAAAGCTCTGAGCCCAAGAATTACCTTACCAACAAATCAGCAGAATTTTCTATTCTCATACATATAAAAATCTACCTCATATCTCCTAATTTCAGCAGTATAATTTAAAATGAGAGAGGAGTCATTTTATTGCTGTTACATTTATTTATTTATTTATTTATTTATTTATTTATTATTCGTTCTTGTATGCCGCCACTCCCCGAGGGCTCGGAGCGGCTCACAAATCATGTAAAAGCATAAAATAGAGTAAAACATGAAATAACATTGACTAAAATTAAGCTAAACTAAACAGAGTTACAGAATCAACTATCAAATGCCAGCTTGAAGAGGTGGGTCTTACAGGCCCTGCGAAAAGAAGACAGGTCTTGCAGGGCATGCACTTCAGCTGGCAAGGTGTTCCAAATAGTTGGTGCCGCCACAAAAAAGGGCCTATGTCGGGTAGATGCCAGGCGGATGGTTTTGAGACTGGGCACTTCGAGGAGGTTCAGATCTTCAGAACGAAGTTATCTCTGAGGTTGGTAGGGGGTGAGCCGGTCCCTCAGATACATCGGCCCCAGACCATACAAGGCCTTGAAGGTTAACACCATCACCTTGAAAGTGATCCGGTACTCGACCGGAAGCCAACGGAGCTGCTGAAGGATGGGAGTTATGTGACATCTCGCCGGCACTCCAGCAAGAAGTCAAGCAGCGGCATTCTGGACGAGCTTAAGTTTCCGGGTCACAGATAAGAGCAGGCCAATGTAAATGGCGTTACAGTAGTCCAGCCTTGAGATGACCGTGGCTTGGATCACTGTAGCTAGGTCGTCTCTAGACAGATAGGGGGCCAGCCGCCTAGCCTGCGGCAGATGGAAAAACGGTTTTGCTGACAGTAGAGACCTGAGCCTCCATTGTCATCAAAGGGTCTAAGACAACCCCCAGGCTTTTTACTGAGGATTACGGGCGAAAGGCCTCGCCATCCAGGGTAGGCAGCTGGACCACCCCACGATCAGGTCGCCCCAGCCACAGTATCTCCATCTTTGCTGGATTCACCCTCAATCTGCTGGCATGCAGCCATCCAGTGATGGCCTCAAAGCACTGATGGAAACTAGGGGGTACGGAGTCCGGTCGGCCTTCCATCTTCAGAACAAGCTGGGTGTCATCAGCATACTGATAACATTCCAGCCCGAAACTTTGAACCAGTCTAGCAAGTGGCTACATATAGATGTTAAATAACAAAGGGTTTTCCCTTTGTCATTAGCCCCTCGAGGGACCCCACTAGGAATCAGAAAGCCTTCCTGATCTTTAAGAAAGATCTAAAAACTTGGCTTTTCCATTGTGCTTTTGGAGAGTGACCATATATTTAATTCCTGGTGATTCACCTTCAATGTTTTCCTTGTTTTGCACTTTCCCCCACCTTACTGAAGGCCTAACTCCACCGTTCCATCCCCTATGAGTTCTTCCTTCATAAATATACCTTTTTCACTGCTATCTCATCCAGAGTTTTATCCTTTAATGTTATGCATTTGGCCCGCCCACTGTGTTTGAATCTTTGTCATGTTATTTTGCACTGTTTATTTTACTTGAATGTCTTATTTATTTCATTGTGATGTTATTTTGTTGATTTGTATTATTTGCTATAATGTATCATTGGGCTTGGCTCTGAGTTTCCTTTGGGGGAGATGGTGGCAGGGTATAAATAAAGTTTACTACTACTACTACTACTACTACTACTACTGCAAATTCAGAGACCACAGGTTTTCTGAAAATTGGCTGTCTGAAAATTGTCTTCACAATTTCAATTCCATAATTTTCATACACCCTGTACTTAATGCCAATTTCTATTTTAGTGTATAAATATTTGCTATAAGATCTTATACATTTCTTGAAGTAGATCAATGTTTAACATTTATCAAGTTATTCAAGGCAATACAACAGCTTTGGTATCTCATTATAGAAAGGTAAAGGTTTTCCCCTGACATTAAGTGCAGTCTTATCTGACTCTGGGGGTTGGTGCTAATCTCCATTTCTAAGCCCAAGAACCAGTGTTGTCCATAGACACTTCCAAGGTCATGTGGCTGGCATGACTGCATGGAGAGCTGTTACCTTCCCGCCAGGGTGGTACCTATTGATCTACTCACATTTTGCATGTTTTCAAACTGCTAGATTTGCAGAAGCTGGGGCTAAAAGCGGGAGCGCACGTTGCTCCCCGGATTTGAACTTGTGATCTTTCAGTTAGCAAGTTCAGCAGCTCAGCACTTTAACCCACTGCACCACTGGGGGCTCCCTCCCATTACAGTAAAGCTCTTTAGATTTTAGCTATCTAGAAGACAGGTGCAGTATTAGTAGTTCCGAAGTGCATTACGTAAGGCCTCCTTAATTACAAATTATTTATATTTTTTATTTATTGACTTTTTCAAAAGATGTGAGTGCATTGCAGAAAATATTTTTAGACAAATATGACAGTCACTGAAGGGATCATAGTCTAATGCCTTCATTTAAAACATAGTTACATTGTAACAAATCCTGTTCATTCAAAAAGAGAAATTCTCCTAATTTAATTATGCTTATCACACAATGGAGAACAGAAACACTAGGCAAAAAGGTGGCGGTGGTGAAAATTAGACCAATATTTTACAATCACATATAGATTGATGCACAATAATAAATATGTTTCTCAACTGATAGATCTGTGACTATTAAAAATGTTTATGATTGAATATTCTTCCTGCTTGTTTTAATCTGAAAGCTCCAGTTTACAGCCAAAATGTTACCACCTAGAAGAAATACCAATACATTATTTGTCTCTTCAAGAGTAAGAGGTCACATGTTCTGGACATGTACGGACAACTTAGTATCAAGGTAGAGCTCCAGCTAACTTTTCTATGACTAATTAACTAATAGCAAATGCAGTGCATTTAATTATCTCAAGTGTTAAGCAGTTCAGGAATACCATGTCATAGCCAATACCCAAACAGCCTTTCCACTGCCTAATGGCAATTGGATACAGTTCTTTCATGTGTCCTTTTGTGAAGAAACACTGTCATGCTCATGCTTCAATGAATCTTCACAAAGCTCAGTCTTTCAAATTTTTCTGGTCAGGCTTGATGTGAATTATGGCCTGGGAACTAGGGGGAAAAACCACTAGATAATCCACTTAGCAACTGCTTTAAATCCTTAGGGAGTATGCTCGCAGTCTTCTTTGCTTTCAATTTCTAATCGATATACACCACAGAATACTGTAGAATATTAATTTTGTTAATTATTAATAACCATTTTACAATTTCAAATAATTCATCAGGTACAAGAAGTTCATCCTTATATTGAATTGCACTACTATTTGGCAGTGATCACTACCATTTCCATTTTATACATAATACTATAGTTATCTTGTCCAAAGCATCTGTATTGATACAGAGATGCAGACAAAAGCGAATAATTTATAAATGATTACTCATACTATAAGGTGAAAGATTTATACGATCAGGTTTTAAGTGCTTAAATGTATTGTAGCTAATTATTACAGGAGTGTTAGGATAGGGATTTGTGTGTATTGTGTCTTTGTATACTTGACTTGTCTTTCACTGTTGATATTCTCTCGGCATTACTTCGCGAACGAAGATTCAGGAAGGACTCATCCCACGCTTTTTACAAGCGCGTTGATGACTAAAAAGGCCAATCTGAGATAGGCAAGTTCGGTTGCAGAAAGCGCAGCAGAAAGTCTCCTTGGGTGATGTTTTTTCCAAGTTGCGGTTCTTTCTGCGTTGTCGTTTCTCTTCGAGACCCATTCGGCGTGTCTTCTCGAAAGAGGCCGCAGCATTGTGGATAGTGCTTCTCCATGCCTCCCGATGTAAGGCCAGGGTGGACCATTGTTGGTGATCAATCTGGCCAAGCCTGAGATGATGTTTCAGGGAGTCCTTATATCTCTTTTGGGGGGCGCCTCTCTTGCGCTGACCCGTGGCGAGTTCACCATAGAGTAGTATCTTTGGGAGGCGGTGGTCCTCCATCCTAGAGACGTGCCCTGCCCAGCGCAGCTGTGTTCTCAATAGCATGGCCTCAATGCTGGTGATCCCTGCTTGCTCAAGGACAGCAACATTCGTCACATAGTCGGTCCAGTGTATATTTAGGATTGTGCGAAGACAGCGCTGATGAAAGCGCTCGAGGAGTCGTAGGTGTTGGCGATAGGTGACCCATGTTTCAGACCCATAGAGGAGAATGGACAGTATGATAGCTCTGTACACACTGATTTTGGTGCTTTGTCTCAGGTGCTTGTTGCTCCAGACTCTTTTGTGAAGCCTTCCGAATGCACTATATGCCTTTGATAATCTGTGATCTATCTCTTTGTCAATCTTGGCGTCTGAAGAGATGATGCTTCCCAGGTAGGTGAACTGCTGAACGGACTTAAGCACAGATGTGCCTATGCTGACGTGAGGATGATGGTGTTCTTCCTGTGGTGCGGGCTGGTAGAGGACTTCTGTTTTCTTCAGGCTGACTTCCAGCCCAAACAGCTCTGCAGCTGTTGCAAAGCAGGATGTGAGGCGCTGCAGGGCTGCTTCTGAATGGGCGACAAGGGCAGCATCGTCAGCAAAAGTAGCTCACGGACTAGATAGTTTAGAGTCTTTGTACGAGCCCTCAGACGGCTTAAGTTGAACAAGCTACCATCAGTACGATAGCGTATATATATGCCGTCTTCTTCTTGTAGGTCTGCCGTAGCCCTTTGGAGCATCATGCTGAAGAAGATTGTAAATAGGGTTGGTGCAAGAACACAACCTTGTTTCACTCCATTAGTTATGAGAAAGGGCTCCGAGAGAGCATCGCCATATCTAACTTGACCGTGCTGGCCCTCATGTAACAGGACAATCATTTTGAGGAACTTGGGGGACATCCTAGACGTTCCAGGATCTGCCACAGACCTTTCCTGCTCACAGTGTCGAAGGCTTTGGTGAGGTCGACAAATGTTACATAGAGTCCTTTGTTCTGCTCTCTACATTTCTCTTGCAGTTGTCTAAGGGCAAAAACCATATCTGTGGTGCTCCTATTTGCTCTGAAGCCGCATTGGCTTTCAGGAGAAGTTCTTCTGCAATAGCCGGAACTAATCTGTTCAGGAGTATCCTTGCAAGGATTTTTCCAGCAATGGAGAGCAGTGTTATACCTCGATAGTTTGAGCAATCGGATTTTGTTCCCTTTTTCTTATACAGGGTGATGATAACTGCATCTCGGAGATCTGATGGCAGTTCACCTTTTCCCCAGCAACTCACAAGGAGCTCGTGGAATTTAGCATGCAGTACATGACCTCCCTGTTTCCAAGCTTCAGGTGGGATTCCATCGATCCCGGCTGCCTTGCCATTTTTCAACTGCTGTATGGCCTCAATGGTCTCTTCCAGAGTGGGAGCTGTGTCCAGTTCATTTTTCATTGGTTGTTGTATCATGTGTTGGATAGCTGAACCTTGGACTACTCGGCTGGCATTAAAGAGACCCTGAAAATGTTCAGCCCATCGGTTCAGGATGGAGGTTTTATCAGTAATTAGTGTTTGACCATCTGTACTGTATAAGGGGCTTTGGACCTGATACGTAGGTCCAAACACTGCTTTGAGAGCTTCATAAAAACCTCTGTGATCACCGAGATCTGCACAGCGTTGTGTCTTTTCTGATAAATCAGTCCACCACTTGTTCTGGATGTCTCTGAGTTTTTGTTGGAGTTTACTACATGCGAGACGAAAGGCTGCTTTTCTTACATGGCAAGATGGCTGGGCGAGGTATGCCTGGTGAGTGGTTCTCTTCTTGCCAACAGCTCCTGGATCTCTTGGTTGTTTTCATCAAACCAGTCTTGGTTTTTCTTAAGGGAGAATCTAGGGATTCTTCAGCAGACTGCAGGATACTGTTTTTGATGTGTTGCCAAAGCGCTGTAGGAGAAGAATCTGTAGGGTGGACTTCAAGTTTTGCTTGCAGATTTGCCTGGAAGTTGTCTCTCACAACAGCCTGTTGAAAATTGTTGACTTGGAGTCTCCTCTTTAGGATGCCACCCTCTTAGGTTTGAGCTTAAGGTGTAGATTTAGTTTACATCTTACAAGGCGATGGTCTGTTTGACATTCTGCACTGGGCATCACTCGAGTATGACGGACATCACGAATGTTTCTCTGGCGCACTAAAACCATAGTCAATGAGGTGCCACTGCTTGGATCGGGATGCATCCAGGTGGTCTTCAAGCTATCTTTCTGCTGAAAGATGGTGTTTGTAATAGTCAGCTGCTGTTCTGCACAAAACTCTAGCAGAAGGCGCCCATTATCATTACAGTTTCCAACACCGTGCTTGCCTAATACACCTTTCCAGGCTTCAAAGTTTTTTCCTACTCTGGCATTGAAATCACCAAGGATAATGATTTTATCTTCTGCAGGGACCTTTTGTATGAGGTGACGTAGGTCTGAGTAGAATTTGTCTTTCTCCACAGGGTCAGCTTGCATAGTTGGGGCATATATACTGAAGAGAACAGCATGTGGGAGGCATAAGGAGATAATGCGATCAGAGTGACCTGTCGGCAACGTCTCGAGTTTAGAGGCGATGGAATTTTTAACTGTTGATATTATTCAATAAATAAATCTATAAGAAATATAACTAAAATGTATATCATTTTATTTAGCATTTTTAAAGGTTATGCATGTTGTGAGGATACATACAGAACACATTACTACAGGCTGGGTCAATATTTTCTTTAAAGCATTTGGAATTGAACCAAAGTTTCAAGACACATGGGCTCATTTTCTGTAGTTTACGCATGGGCAAAATGGAAATATAGGCCCTCATCCGTCCCCTATAGGCTGTGTCTGTGACTCTCAACCTCTACACTTCTGGACCATCCTTTTCAAGTTAAAAGGGGTGTGTGTAGAATTACCACAATACAACGTGAATTTGCCAAACACATCTGAGAGACCTATCTCACTATAATGACTTTCTCTTTTCTTTCAAGCCACAAGTGGAATTTCATCCCTTTCTATATTTTGGCACTAATTTCCACATCAGCTATATCAGAAGTGTTGACAATGCAGCCAGAGGGTAAATTGTTGTGGCTTCCATTCCCTCATTTTTAAAGCATTATTTTTATTTCAAAATGCCCTGAGAGCACATAGTGGATAATTGTTCTATATTTTGAAGCACCCTTGTGTAGTTTTCAGGTCAGGAGAATCCAACAACATGGCAAAATTGCCCCCACGATCCCAGAGAGCACTGGAGTCAAATTTTGGGGGGAAATATGAAAGATGCTGGGGGACCAATATTGTCCCCAAACCTCAATAACTGTCTATACGTGAATTTTATAATCCCATGTCATTTCACTATACCTAATTCAGGGTCTAAACAACATTTTTGGAAACCCAGAAATTACTTTCTGGTCACTGCCCATTTCTTCCAAGAGGATTCTGTGGTGGACATCATTGATTAAAGATTGGTCTTTTAGCTTCTTTGACTGTTCAGCCCTGTACAAGTGTATCTTCAGAGAATTGTAGAAAAAGCTTTTTTATTCATATGAAATAAAGATCAGGGTATATCCTGTAATACTGTGAAGTAGGCTGCTGTGGCAAGTTATAACCCAGAGGCTGTTTGGTAAAAGAGTTTGCTAAGGGCAGCCATAAAATATTAAGTTAGATGATTGGGAATACTTATGGGAAAGAAGATTTAAATTCTCAATAGCAGAAAAAATATTAGAGTATATCAAAATGGCCAAGTTATCCAATGCTACATGGGGAGGAAGCAATGAAGACTTTGTCAATAAATGGTGACTTGCATTTGATGGCGACCAGACATAGGGCTTTCACGATCATTGCTCCATCGCTTTGGAATGCTCTCCCCCCTGATGTCCAAGCACTACGGAACCTGGTGTCCTTCTGCAGGGCTTGCAAAGCTCATCTGTTCCAGCAGGCATTTGAGTTGTGTTATCTGAATTTAATTTGTTGTTTTAAATTGTGTGTGCTGTACCTCTGTGAACTGCCCTGAGCCTTTGGGAGTGGCGGTATATAAGTTGAATAAATAAATAAATAAATAAAATAATATCTAGAAAATAAGACAAAATAAAGTAGTCACAAGGGGAATTTATTAATGCAGGATAATGGTAGGGTTGTTTTTGAGATGCTAGTTTCACACTGAATAATTCTAGAAGTCATGGGTGATACTTCATGGATGGAGGGAGGGTGGGAGGTTCAGGTCTATAGCATATTTGTATTATATGTGATCGATTGTTTGTAATTGCTTCTCTTTCTTATGCTATTAATTCACATAATAAAAATTTATTATAAAAATGTAGCCATAGAGTTAGGGTCCATATGAATAGAATTAAGTCTGCTAGAAACAGAGGAATTGATAAGATTCTAATTAATTTTTGGCAGCTGTAAATGTTTCAGTAAGAAGTGGAAAATATTCAGGGAGGGGGAATAGATTCCATTTGTTTGAAACTGGGGTATTACTGTGCACTGTGTGTGGAATTTGAATTACTGGTCTAATATCATGATCACCTTGAGGCTCAAGTACTAGATATAGGGGGAAATCCTGAGGGTAAAAGGTCAAAGTCAGTGCTAGAAGCCCAAGCATTGGAACAGCAGGGTCAAATCGGGAAAGGCTCCTTCTTTTGAGGCTTTTAAGCAGAGGCTGGATGGCCATATGTCAAGGGTGCTTTGAATCCGATTTTCCTGCTTCTTGGCAGAGGATTCGACTGGATGGCCCATGAGATCTCTTCCAAATCTATGGTTCTATGAATTCTCATATATCTCTCTGGCATTACTTCACGATTGAAGATTCTTAGGAAGGACTCATCCCACATTTTTACAAGCCTGTTGAAGTCCAGTTGCAGAAAGTCTCCTTGGGTAATGTTGTTTCCAAGTTGTGGTTCTTTCTGTGTTGTCATTTCTCTTCAAGACCTGTTCGGTGTGTCTATGATTCTATGAATTCTCATATAAGTTTATCATAAACTACCATTGTAGTAGACAAAGGCCTGACAGGAAGCGTGACATTTATCTTTTCCCACATCTGTATCTTGAAAACTAGGAATCTATTCCACATCTATTGCTGGAGCTCTGAGGAGGAGCAATCTTCTTTGGGGATATATAGATATATGGGAGCATTTTACAGCAGGTCAAACATGCCTTAACATGTCAACATCTCAACATCAACAAAACAACCAGAAGGGAACCATTGCACTTTTGAAGATGTGTGATGTTTATTAATTCCTGAAACAACATCATAATGCTGCTTTATGGCAAATGCTCCTTGGCCTAATTTTAAATGTGACACAGCCTGTTAATACTTGTCAGGAGTATAACATTAGTAAAGAAAGAAAATGCTTACAAATTATTAAACATAATTGTCTGGCTCTATTTATCCTTTTCCGAACACAGGTTTTCAGTGGTGTTGAGCTGAAAATATATACACAATCAGAAACATATGGTCCAAAGAAAACCTGCATATTTTAAAAGGAATGTTCTATGTTCATTTATCAAAATGCAGCCATTTACCTGATAACAACTTGTGTCAACAGTGTTTCTAAAATTTATTACACTAAAATGCTACAAATTGCTGTAAATTATTAGTAAACTAAGCGGAACATGTGTGTTGGCTATTAGGACTGCAGTCTATAGGGCACCCTGGAGACCAGTGTAGAAGAAAAGTTCAGCATAGAAGCAAATAGGAAACAAGGGAATAATTCAGTGCTGGAAGAATAGACTGAGGTCTTATTTAGCATGTGTACCTTATCACATCTCTAGTGAGTAATAAGCTACACTGCTATTAAACAGCACACGTACGACTGCATTCAAGTAGGACCTCTTATAGATGTCTGGCATGCAAGTTAAGAATTAGCCCATCAGATCCAATCAGCACGAATAGTCAGCTCATTTGTAAGGGCCATCCATCAAAATTTGGTTTGCCACATAAGGGTCTCAGTACCTATTTATCATATGCTCTCTCTCTATATATACTGGAAGGTTTGCTTGGTAGACTGCTTTCAAAAAGAACACCCATGGATAACAGGCAACCTTTTCTATTTCCTTGAAACATATCCAGCCTGCATTAAGCACTAAATAGCTGCCAGTAAAATATAATTCAAAAGCAACGGAAAATTTGTCATACCAACATATTGGCTTTTGCAATCCCAACAATAATGCAAAACATACATTTTTACTTGCATTCTCAAAATCATCACTATTAAAGTAATCATGTCAACAGCAACAACATATATTTATATTATTAATGGATTTTTCTACATAAAAAGTTGTATTATATTTCTTAAACTAAAATAAATTCTAAACAAGTCTGTCCTGGAATACACGTTAGCATTTTAGGATCAAGCATGAACAATTGACCAGGATAGATGTCATTTATATTATTAATGGATTTTTCTACATAAAAAGTTGTATTATATTTCTTAAACTAAAATAAATTCTAAACAAGTCTGTCCTGGAATACACGTTAGCATTTTACCAGCATGAACAATTGACCAGGATAGATGTCATGTAGTGCTAATAAATTTCATCACTGAAGAAATGACATGGAATATTAATACACACACACATATACATACACTCATACAAACACATACAGACACAGACACACACATATATATTCATCCAGCATGGTGGTAGGTTTGAGTGTTTGATGGTGGGGTATGACACTGGAGACCAGAGTCTGAGTTTCCACTTGACCAAAGAAACCCACTGGGTGATCTTGGGCAAGTCACACTCTCCGAGTCCCAGAGGAATCATAGAATCATAGAGTTGGAAGGGACCTCGTCGGCCATCCAGTCCAACCCCCTGCCAAGAAGCAGGAAAATCCCATTCAAAGCACCTCCAACAGAAGGCAAAGGCAAACTCCCTTAAAAAAAATCTGGCCTAGAAAATCTCAAGATAGGTTCACTTTTGGGTCAGTCAAAAATGACCTGAAGGTCATTTTTGCACAACAGATTGAATAAAAATGACAAGCTATTTTGACAGGAATAATCTTCCTGCAATCTACTCACTAGTAAGGGCCTCATCACATTTGCTGCTGGAATCACCAAGAATCATGGAAAATCTGGTGATGCCCAGTGGGGGGTGGGGGAAACCCCTCATCACCTGGCTTCCCCCTTATCTCATCCCATTTGGGAGGGAGAGTGTCCACCACCCAGCTTCCTCCCGTTGATCTCGATGCAACATGGGAAGCCTCCTGTGTTGCAGCAGCAGTGGAGTTCTGCTTCGGTTTTGCCATTGATTCCTGCCAGAAGTAGATGTACATCGTGGGATGGGAGCCAGTGGACTCTGTGGCAAAACTGAAGGGGAATCTACGTACACTGCCAAATTTTAGCCCATCAGATAAGGTCGTAGATGAACTATAGAGGAAGGTAGAAAGGTTAAAAATTAAAATGTAAAGAGGGAAAGATTCAAGAAGAGAAGAAAGCTAGAACACAGAGGTTTGATCTTGAATTATAGACTGGGTTGAGAAACAATTAGCTTAGAATAATAAGTGAAAGAGAGATGGCAAATCTGATAAAGCCGAGTTATGTCTAAGAAGCTCACCGTAACAATTTCTTTTTTCCTGTTTGCAAAGGGGCCTTGAAGCACCTTTGAGGCTAATTAGAGAAATAAGGCAGCATAAGCTTTGTACACCTAAATCTACTTCATCACCTGGAATAGAGTCATTTCTGCACTGACACTGAAGCCACCAAACATCATCTTGAAAAATAAAGCTAAAGAAAATAATGGGTGGTACATTGAAAGGGGCAAGAAAGAACAATGAAGATGGTAAGGGAAAGTTTGGTCTGTTGGCAGATTGCAACCTCAAAGAAAACAGGTTGGGTGTTCCAGGAAGACGTCAAAGGAGTAAAGAGAGAAGGGTTTCTTGGAAGATATTCAGTGTTTAATATTCAATAAAGGTATATCACAGTCCAAAAAATAGAATAAGTGGAATGTATGCTGTTGTCAATTACAGGTCACACACTTTCCGACAAAAAAGTCCCAGCAAATCGTATATCAATGTGAAAATCACTTCGTAATGGGTAAACAAATAGCCCAGGACCGGCGGAAAGGAAGTGGGTCAACGGTCAACAAAAGGCCTTGCCGTTTCGCCTAATTAGGCTTCTTCCAGACCCCAAAGTAAACAATATATAGTGCACAGTGACAATTCCACTGGTCCAGGGGTTCTAAAACAAAAGCAATAGAAGTAGCATTTAGCAATCTAGTAATTTACATAGTAGGAATCATGAAACCCGTCAAGAACAGCCCAAGAGTACATTGGTTGAGCAAGAAGTACATACCAATATTATATTCAAATTGTATTAATCCTGAAGGAGGTGGACGCAGCCACCGGCTTGGTCAAACGCCCAGACAGGGAGGCCAGGAGGAGGGCCAGTTTAAATGCGGGATCGTAACAAGGTGAGTTATGAATGCAATGTTTACATCAGGAGCTCATTAAGGGTTAATTGATCATTGAGGCCTAAAGGCAACTCAGAACAAAGGGAATTAATCCAGGAACATTCCCGTCTGCGTAAAAGGAGTTTTACATCTTGATGAGGTAGTGGGGTAATGCGTTCGAGAACAACCACCTTAAAGTCGTCAAAACGGTGCATATCCTTGAAATGGCTATATAGCGCTGAAGATTCGTTGCCAGTTCTAAATCTTGAACGGTGCTCCTGCACCCTGACCCTCAGTTCACGTCCAGATTCACCTATATAGTATCTAGAGCAGGCACAAATAAGGTAATACACAATGTTTTTTGAATGACATGTGGCACCTGTTCGTAGGGCAAATGTGCGTTTGTTTTTAAGGTCTGAAATCGAAGTCTGGGTGGAAATGTGCTTGCATATCGAACAGTGGGAGCAGACCACTGTGTGATGTTTGGAAAGGTGCCCTGGGATAACATTACGGGGGCGTGTATGCACTAAAAGTTGGCGAAGGTTGGATGTCTTTTTATAGGCAATCATGGGAATCTTATCTAGGCCAGGGATGGTGTCCACTATGGGCCAATGTGTAGATACAATACGGCGAATGGAGTGGGCGTGAGGGGAGTAGGTGAGGGGCCAAATGATGCGATCAGGTGGGGTTCTAGAATGGGCTGTAAAGAGCTGGGCTCGCGGTGAATTGCGGACTTTACGTAAGGCAGACAAAAGAACCGACTGAGGGTAGCCCCGCGCCAGTAATTGCGAAGTCAGGGCAGAGGCTGAGGTTTCGAAGTCCCTCTCATTAGATGAGTTACGTTTTAATCTAGTCAATTGGGAGAAGGGGAGGCTGTTTTTGAAAGAGGACTGGTAATGATAGCACTGGTAATGGAGGTAAGAGTTTTTGCGGGTGGGTTTAATATGATTTTTTACATTGAGATAATCATTATTTTTGAAGACTGTGAGGTCTAAAAAGGTAACACTATGTATATTAAAAGTAAAAGTGATCAATTCCGCCCAAGAGTTAAAGTAATCTCTGATGGTGTCCAGGTTTCCCTCCTTGCTGAGGAGGAGGAAGACATAATCTATATATCTATAGTAATGCCTAATGGGTAGAGTGATCTCGGAATCAGGGAATAGGAATTGCTGTTCTAGAATTGGCTTTGGGACCAGGCATTTGCACACCAGCACTAACAGCATGTTAGATGGGGATTTTAATGGAATGGATGAAGAGGGCCAATGTTTTTATGGAGTGAATATTGTTTTTAACTTGGAATGACTGTGTATGTTGCTGATGGAACTGTATTTTAATGTGTTTTAATGTATTTTAATTGTTGTGGGGTTTTGGGGTTTATACTGTATGATGTGGCATCGAATTGTGCCGTACTGTAAGCCGCTCTGAGTCCCCCCTCAGGGGTTGAGAAGAGCGGGGTAAAATCCTGAAATAAATAAATAAATAGATTGTTCATATAGAGGTTGGCCACAGATGGCGCTAGACTCAAACCCATACTGACCCCGCCCTTCTGGATGTAAAAATCATTCTCAAAACAAAAATAATTATAGTCAAACACTATATCTATTAATTCCATGAGGAATGAGGTCGGGGGGTGATGGGGTGATTGCAACCTCAAACCCGATCCTTACAGCTCCCAAAACTGCTTACAGATTTCCCAAAGCACTTTGAGCCCTCTAGATATTGTTAAAAAATAATTTTCATGTAAAAACCATGTCAAACGTACAAAATAAGAATCCAGAAATGTGGTAGTTATCCTCTTCAGAACTTCCAGCTTCACTCCCACAACTTTTATTTTTTGTGAATCACAAATAGTTATCAGATGAAATCCAACATAACTCCTGGCGTAACAAAATGTGCCAATACCCAACTATCTATTGGGTGTTGAAGGGGTAAACATTGGTATCCAGTTATGAAGTTATTGTCTACTCCTCTGCTAGTGCTCTTATGCTTTAAACTTGCTATCTGATATAAAGTTTTTGTGTGTCAGGAACGACTTGAGAAACTTCTGGTGTGAGAGAATTGGCTATCTGCAAGGATATTGACCAGGAAATGCCCAGATGTGTGATGTTTTACCATCCCGTGGAAGGCTGAGACGGGAGCTCAGCCCGCTTCCCAGATTCGAACCATCAGCCTGTCCTGCCGGCACAAGGGTTTAACCCATTGTAGCACCACCGTAGAATAAGGTTAGATAAGAATTTGATTCAGTTCACGGTTTAAACAGGACCCCCTTCCCAAAAAAAGAACCCGAGATTTTAAACATTTAAATGTAGTAACATGGGGGAAGGTGAAGAACAATTTGGTTCATTTAAATATAGGGTTTTCATTGCTTTGCAGTTTAAAGTGATGCAATTGATCTGTTTGTTCCATCATGCTCATGGTGCAGAATTAAGGTTGCCAAAAAGACTTCCTTTTGCAACAACTGTATTACAATACCATATTTATAAATCTATAAATAGATCTACTGAATGTTGGTAGTGGAGATTGATGAGTTTTTTTGTTGGTTGTTTGGCTGTTTTTAAAAAATGAAGACTGGACAAAATCCCCATATTTATTTATAAATGAGCGGAAAGAATTAGATGTTTTGTTTTGATTTTTTAAAATGGAATTATGGGGAAACTGGGTGGTGGAGAAAATGAAATTGATACATTGGTCTATTCTCAAAGAGGACAAGAGCATTGCTGAGATGGAGATGGAATACATCTTTTTTAATGAGGGACTACTGAAGAAACCAGACCTAACTATAACCATAGAGTAAAAACATATAACTATTTTAGCTACATTGACCAGAATTCACATTTAGTGTACAAATAATAGCCTTCCAACTTTTTATTTTGGTGAGCATAAATAGAGGCATTCTTATTAAAATTAATATGCTCATAACATCTTTAGTGAAATATCTTATTTATTTAGAATAGGTTATAACTCTAATCAGAAATATTTAAAAACATGTTTTTCATTCAACAAAGTTATAACAATTTCTCTAAGAAAATCACCTTTCTGCTATAAACTGATATATACTGTTATAGGTCATTTACTAGCTAGCAGAGTAACTTTATTGCACACTTACTTTCAACTATTATGTCTTTTCAAATACATATTGAGATTCATGTAATTATGCAAGCCAACTACTACTACATGATTTTTCTTTTTTGGCTGTCTGGTTGTGGCTATTCAAACATTTGCCAGATGCTGACACCATGAGGTAATGCGCAGTATGGTTTTCTATGTACAGCCAGAATGCCTTCAGCTGTTTAAGAGCAATCAATTTCAACACTAAATCCAGTATTTCCTAATATTGAATGACAACTGTAAAGCATTATCATCATTATCACCACAGGAGGGTGTACAGTGCACAGAATTCTCAAAAGCTGCGAAGCCTACCAGAGGTTTATCAGAAAGACTATTTTACTTCTGGAACTATTCAAAAAGTTTAAAGATTGTTCCCTGAAATGTAAAATAAATGTTCCTGTGCTCTTGTGTTCTTAATTGTAAGCATTCTGTGAGTAACACATAGCTCATTCATGAACTATGACTGTTGTCTAAGAGCAGAGTCAGTTCCTTGCTGGCTTGTATTCACCACCTGTATATAAATAAGGTAGGGGAAAATGAAAACATTGTCCTCTCAAATAAGGACTCTTCCAAATGACATTTTCTTGTAGTCCTCAAATTTCTAGCATTGCAAATCACAACAGACTGAAAATTATCTACACATAGAAATGTAATTGTTGTGTTTTGTATTATCTTGGTAACTTTGTCTTAAACTAAATATCTAAATGCTTGGTTGAACTTTTAAGTTATTGTAAATTTTAATGTGTATTCTGAAGGAAATTCTAATGGAACAATTCCCTCACTTTCCTCCTATATCCATAGTTATACCCCTAGCTTACACAGGGGTTGGACAGACTCAAACAGTAGTTCTTAACATTTTTGATGCTTCATATCTTTCAGAATTATACATTCCTAATTTATTTATTTGTGTTGGAAATTTATTTTATTCGCACAGGCTAATTTGGAGTTAAGAATGTACAATGCAGACATTAAATTATGACCTATTTACCTTAAATTTAAGTGTGCAAGAAAAAGGTCAAAGTAAAGAAAAAAAAAAACTATTATTGTAATTCCCGAAACCCATCCTGAACCCCCTAATGGTCTATGTGTTCTGGGTTAGAAGATCTACTGAGTCCTAGGCAGCTAAGCAGATGTGAAATGTCTTCAAAATGGCATTTTTCATAAAACATTTAAATATTACCTACAGACCATGGACTTTTAAATTACTCTCTATATGTCAAACAGGTAGGTTGAGCAGTTTCTTAACATTTTAATGAAAAATCACTGGCCAGAGACAGATGACATTTGCCATTTGTAAGTGATTTTCCACAAAGTGGTTCAAAAGATGGATTTTGGTTGTGTGCAAATAAGGCAAACCCTGCTTGGCCTTTTTATGACAGCATTATACATGTCGAGCAGTAGACATAAGAGAAGGACTTAAAGAGTGCCTAAAAGAGAGACATTTCCTTTGATAATGTGCAGTGCGCACTATAAACTGTTATGCAACAAATAAGAGCAAGTTGAAAGCAGCAAAACCAGAATATTTATGTAAGGCATGACACAAAGCATTCCAAATGTTTTTTTTACCCCTAAATGCAATGAAAGCTCCCATCTTCAACTTGTATTTCAAATATTTGCAGGTAGTTTTATATTTTAAAAATGTTTAGATAGAAATCGGTCCTTACTTTTGGTGACAACTCCTTCTAGCCGAATGATGTTGGGGTGATCAAATTGTCCCATGATACTGGCCTCTCCTAGGAAATCTCTCCTCTGCTTTTCTGTGTAACCAACCTTCAAGGTTTTGATTGCGACTGACATGTCCTTTTTGGATGGAAGTTTTAGACGGCCACTGCATACTTCTCCAAACTCACCTGTCAGTAAAAACAAAGCATATAGGGGAAAGCCTGATTTTTAGGCCCTGTCACAAACAAAAGATGACAAAAGATGTCAAAAGATGAACTTTTTAAAAAAATAACACAACACCTTTAACTATAATCTGTGTTTCAGTTCTCACAAACAATATCTAAGATTTTAGCAGATTTAGTATGAAGTAATCTTGAAATATTCATTCTGCTAAGTTTGTCTTCTACAAATCAAAGATTGTAATGCATACCACATACTTGCAAATAAGTTGTAACATAAATTCCACACAATTGTAACATTTTGAAAATCACTATTATGTATGGTTTGTAAATTAATTGAAACATGTATATTCTATATCGAAAGATATCAAGCAAAACAGTTGGAAAAACATTTAAATTGTTTAGGAAAATTTAAAACCATATGCATACACAGTTTTCAATGAAATCTATAAAGTCTCAAATGCTTTAATTTCTGGAGCTTGGGAAGACCCATGTTACAGGATAGAAATCTCTTTGATCTACATTTCCTGCACTCATGGGGAAAAGAAAAGAGCTGTCCAACAGACCTTAGCTATTGTATATACTTCTATATGGGGATATTTCAATACAGTTCTAAAGAGGTGTTGAGAATGGCTTAAGGTAAAGGTAAAGGTTTCCCTTGGCATTAAGTCTAGTCGTGTCTGACTCTAGGGGATGGTGCTGATCTCCATTTCTAAGCCAAAGAGCCAGTGCTGCCCGTAGATGCCTCCAAAATCATGTGGTCAGCATAACTGCATGGAGCATTGTTACCTTCCCGCCAAAGTGGTATCTATTTATATACTCACATTTGCATGTTTTCGAACTGCTAGATTGGTAGAATCTGGGCTAACAGCAGAAGCTCATCCCCACTCCCCAGATTCGAACTGCCAATCTTTTGGTCAGCAAGTTCAGCAACTCAGTGATTTAACCCACTGCTCCATCGGGAGCTCCCTTTACAAGTATTAAACCAAACAACGATGTGCAATTTATATTGACAATAGTGACTTCATATTCCAATATACTGTAAGTTGTCATCATTTCATTTAATGATAAATGATAAATCTGCTAAATGGCTTGCGAATGTGAAATGTTAACTTGACACTTCAAGGAAATTAAAACTTCCCAGAACCTAAACAACAGTGGTCAGCACTTCAATAGTTTTGTTGTAGTTTCAACCATCATGATGCTTTCTTTGAAGGTATCAAGGCTGGAGCAAAGAACCAGTTACACGTCACATATCTCTGCATGTCTTTGGAGGAATAGAAAGCAGCAGCAGCTGAAATTTCTCTTGTGCTATATGATGCAAATTACTATACAGAACTAATTCAAGTGCATAGGTCAAGACAAACACATGCCAGATGAAAAAAATGGCAATTTTTCATCTTGACAAACATGCATAGAACTGACAATTTCAACTGCTAGCATTTTCATCAGGCAGCAGTAGTCTTTCTACTGCTTATATTACTAAGAACCGTTAACATTGGGTGGCCTCAAAATGGTATGGAGTAGCATAGCAGAAATAAATATTTTCAGACATATTGCACATTGCATTGTGCTGTATTTTCTTTTTGATCGGTTGGAGGTCAGAAGGGTCATTTTCTCTGAAAATGTGTTTTCTGTTGTTAGTGGGTTTTTTAAAACTGACAATTTAAAGATGTTAACATGCATGCAAGAACTTACTCAGCCTGTAAGAAGAATTCCTATGAATAAAAAATTTGACCTCTGCAAGAATCTGCCAGCATGCTTCTCTCAGGGCAAACAGTACTTCTATTCAAATATTAGCATTAGGTCGATACTGTTAAAGCACCCTGAGAATAGAAAATCAAAGCACAACACTAGAATGGAAAAACACCCACTTTACAATACATGTTCTGTTGGATTGGTGTTGAATTTTTATCTCATTCTTTCTCTATATCTGGATCATAATGATTTTAGCAGTGCAAAGCTACTAGTCTTTGCATCTACCATCGTGTGACCCTGAGAGTAGCTTTTATTTATCGTTTGAGCAAACTTGGCTATTAAACATATGGATTCTTTGCCAAACAGCACAGTCAAAAAATGCTATTGACTTTAATGTCTGCCTCAGGGTATATTTTTGCTGAGTTTTGTTGGAACTCATTTGTTTGCTTTTCAAATGTGAATCCCTTTCAGAAAGTTTTCTGAAGTCTGTGAGATCCAAAAACCCTGCTACAGGTTTGGAATCAAATGAAACCTACTGCTATCAGGTATAGTCCCAATCTACTGCCACTTCAGTTTCCCTTATCTGCCAGTCCTGTACGTCTGTTATGACAAGGGAAGTCCTGAAATTTAATGCAAATACACAAGAAAGCAGTTCCCCACTAGAGTTAATCATATCTGATGGGAATCCAGACAGAATTTTCCCCCAGGTCACACGACTTTCTGGAGTTCTTTAGCCATTGCTAATGCATGCATATCTGTAGCATTCTCTCTACCTGCCTCGTGCTCTATTTCTGTCCTTAGATTTTATGTTTTATAGCCCCATTCATGGATTATCATCCTTCTACAGCATGATATAAATTGTCACTACAGTTTGTCATGCAGATCACTTTTTGCTGGCTTCAGTTCCAATGAAGCTGGGAAGCTCTGTAAGTGGAAAAACCTGGAAAAATAAAACTACAATTTCTAGATATCCTAGTCATCCGCAAACCAAATCAACAATTGGGCCACAAAATTTACAGAAAACCTACGCGTACTGATAGATACCTACATAAAACCTCCAACCATCACCCAGGTCAAAAAGAAGCACAATCAAAGCCCTGGTAGACCGTGTAAACCGGATCTGCAAACCCCACGTCCTCCAAGGTCAACTGAACCATATAAACTGGACTTTATAGACCTGCAAGAGCTGCAAGATCAAGCCACGAGAGGAAAGATGAAGATCCACCTAGAGGAAAAGTGTTTTTACCATACATCAGGGGAACCGCATAGGGAAGCTGATGAAGAAACACAACCTACAAACAATCTACAGATACACTAAAAAAATCAACAAATGCTACATTTAGCAAAGGTTAAGAGGGATCCTCTAACCACTGCAGGAGTCTACCACATACCATGCAGCTGTAGACAAGTGTACATAGGGATCACCAAAATAGCATCCAAACATGAATCAAAGAACATGAAAGGCACTGCAGACTAATTTAACCAGAGAAGTCAGCTATAGCAGAGCACTTGATGAACCAACACAGAAATGCTGGACCATTCTGTCAACCATTATGTTAGATTACATAGAGAAGCCATTGAAATCCACAAGCATGTGAACAGTATCAACAGAAAGGAGCTAACCATGAGAATAAACAAAATCTGTTTACCAATATTAAAGAAACACCAGAATCAAGACAATATATAAAGAACACCACTCAAAAAAGGGGGGGGGATTCCAGGCAGCTAACAATTCAGTGCCAGTAAATACCTCTCAAACAAAGGATGCCTCCAGGCATAACAGCCAGGTTACCTCTATGCAAATACCTTCAGTGGTAAGACTTTGCAGCTGCAAAAGCTACTCAAAGCTAACCAAGCTTGCTAATTGCAACATTCATATTTGCTTCAAACAGACAAGATTTCTTTTTCCTACCCTGGACATTCCAGAGATAGATAGATAGATAGATAGATAGATAGATACATAGATACATAGATAGATACATAGATACATAGATACATAGATACATAGATACATAGATACATAGATAAAAGGCCTGGTTGATCCATGGTTCTAAATGCTTCAAAAGTACTTACAAAATGAAAGTTCTGGTGGTGAACATTTCAGAACTCTATCAAAATTTCATTATTATTTCATTATTATTTCATTATTATTTCATTATTGGCGATTTTAAAGACAGAACCAATTAGGAACGGCCATTTATAACAAAATTTTGAAAGTTTTGTTAGAGCTCTGAAATGTTCACTATCAGAACTTTTGTTTTGTAAGTACTTTTGAAACATTTAGAACCATGGATCAACCAGGCCTTATCTATATCTAAATCTATACACACACACACACACACACACACATCAGCTAGCTACAGCCACTTCAAAATAACCACACAGGAGACGTCCTGGGAATTACTGAAAACTTTACTGTAGAACACCAATGCAAACAAAGCCAAAAATGATAGCCCACCACCTAGCACCGGTTTCTATACACTCCCACAACATTTGAATCCCTCTTTCCCGCTTTCCCTTTTTCGTGCTCAGATGTTCCCGCCAGAGCTTAGATCCGTTCGTTCCCACATTCCAATCCCTTATCTATGTTGTGTCTTTGTCAGTAATCCAGATTTCATGCGCCAAAATCCAGGCCCCGAATATCAGTTCCTGACACACACACACACACACACACACACACACACACATGACTTGCCTCACCTCCAACAGACCTCTGACGATGCCGGCCACAGAGGCAGGTGAAAAGTCAGAAGAGAATGCTACTGGAACATGGCCATACAGTGAGAAAAACAGCAACCAATGCTGCTTTTTGGTTGATGGCTACCTTTTAGTTCCAGTAATATTTGTATACCTATTATATATATCTATATATCCAAGGTCACATCATATAATCTTTATCGAGCCGAAAGGGGTCGTGAATGGAAAAAAGTTTAAGAAGTGGTGTGATAGACCAGATTTAATCTGTCATCCTGAAGTTTCTGTTTTTGAATAGGAATATGACACTACTGGGGTGTGATGAAAACATGCCTGTAAATTTCCTGCTTATTTTGTAGTAAATACTACTTTTACTATTTCTATTACTATCCAAACAAGGGATGGCCCAAACTGCCATACAGCTGAGTTCATATACTGTTGTTCACAATAGAGAAACTGGGGTGTTGGAGATTTCATTCCAAATTAGCCAAGGTTAAATTTTTAATTCAGTTTGACTGTTTGAAAACAGAAGATACAAATAGATGTTACTAGAATAAATTTACATGATTTAAATCTGCTAAGAGGATACTCAACATTTCTATTAATGTAGGTATTTGCTGCCTCAATTGCATTTTGTAAAGAATTTGCAAACAGGTGAATTGTAAACAATAGTTTCCTCTTGTTTTAAATTACAACTCTCTTAAGAATGGGTATCTCTCCTTCAGATAAGACGGTTGTCTCATGTAAGGTTGAATGTAAGGTTGAACAATCTTTGCTGAAGCCCTTGTTAATGAAAACTCTGTAATCCATCCCTGTTGGCCAGATATCTTTATAGCTCAGGCTGCCCGATATGAATTCTCATAGTATATTTGTTGAAGAAAATATTGCTTAAGAATATTTATATTTATTTAAAGGAACATATAAGCATAGGTTAACATTGTAAATGCACCACATATACTATTGTTTTGGGCCTGAATTTACGAAGGTCACATCTATACGGACCGCTTATGGTGAGTTAAAGTCAGAGGAGGAAGCCAGATGGGGTGAAGTCAGAAGAGGAAGCAATTTCATTGTGCAGCTGATTACAAGTGTAGCCCAAGAACTGGGTGGAGGCTTGGACAGTGCTTATACGCACCACTGGGTTTGACCTCTACCTGATTCCAGCATCTGAAATGTCCATGGTTTCATGAAGTAATCTGTTTTTTCACCTCCCTCCACTGCAACACACATCAGAGCACCCATCCTTGAATTGGTTTTTCCATGTGATGTGCTTTATATCTATTTCAGAATATTCCCCAATGTTGTTTCACCCAGTTTAAAGCATTTAATTTGTGTTGCTGTGTGCCTTCATGCTAAAATTTTGCTTTGTTAACTGCAAAATAGCATTAATGCATTCATGACTGATTTATATTCATAATCCCCATGTATTCACTAATTTAGGAAAATATATAGCCTGCTTTAATAGAAGAGTAGCGTCTAAGTCAAGGGAAGTAATAGTATCACTATAATCTCTGCTGGACAGGCATCATCTGGAGTACTGTGTTCTGTTCTGAGCACTGTGTTCTGTTCTTTTGAAATGATTATCGACAGATTGAGGCATATTTAGAAAAGGGTGGCAAGGGTGATAAGAGGTATAAAAAACAAAGTATTAGAGAAAAAGTTGAAGGGTCTGGATATGTTCAGGTTGATGAAAAGAAAACCAATTAATGATATGAATATACTCTTTTTATATCTCAAGGTCTGTCTCTGAAATGAAGAGGAAGGACTGTTCTTGGCTGTTCCAGAGGTCAGGACCAGGTCAAATTGTTTGATTTGGTCAAACTTTTAGACCTTGTCCTGCCCTCTAGAACAGCCAGGATTGAATATTAGAAAGACCTTCTTTAAAGCAAGCGTTATTAAGCAATGGTGATCTTCTAGTTGGAAACTCTGAATTGTCATCTGATTGCCCATAGGTAGCTCTTCAACTTTTTTATTATGGTGCCCCCTAATTTTACCACAAAAGAGATCAGGATTTTTTAAATCTTAAGTCAAGATTGATTATAGTTAGTGACATAAACACCATAGTCATGGTTGCTTGTAACTAGACCCATATGAAATAAGTTGTTAGATTGCTGATAAACAGCTCCTATCCCCTGAATATCTCCTTCCCTGGTGAATGCTACAGCATTTCATCTTAAAAGCTTTAAAATGTTTTGAAAGCATTTAAAATGAATTAAAATTGTTCTTTAATGAGTGTTTCACTGCAGGCACCATGGGTCACTTTTACAACTGACAATCAAATGAGCAGTTAAAACTGTTATGCAATCTCTAATTAAAATAAGGACATACTTGTAATCGTTGTTTATACTCTTTGGATTTACAACAGGGGTTCCATTTCTCCCACCTGACTGCATTCCACTCCTTAGTGCTACAGAGATGTAAAGGTGCTTTTAAACTGTGTTATGGTTCATGGATTGTTGTAGTTTTTAAAAGCCTTTTCGAAATGAACACTCTAAAAATTAGAGGACATGTCCCACAGTGCTCTACCGTCATAAAGACTACTACAATATTGAATACATTTGAACATGGATTCTTAATTTCCATCCAACAGATTCCAATTTTATATAGCACGATTATAAGGAAAATGAGATACAATCCACGTTTGCAATTCCATATACCTGGGCCTTTTGTGGCCTAAATGTAAAATTTTGCATTTGTATTTTTAATCAATTTTATTTTATTCAGTTTTCTAGGTTATGTGAGTCCTTCTGATTAAATCTTACTAAAAAAAATTCCCATAAAATGTTTTCTTTAGAGTTGTTATAAGTTGGCAGTGAAGGTACACAACAACAAAAACAAACACATTGCTAAGGATTTAAAAAAATATTCCCAAATTATCTCATCAAGAACCTTGAGATTGTTCACATTTTCAACGTTTTGTGTAAAAACTTCATTTTTGCAAAGCTCAATTTTGTATGAAAATAAAATTTTATACAAGGAGTGTATTTTGAAAGGAGTGTTTTCTATACAATTTGTTGATCTTTGGGCAATGGTTATGGGAATTTCATAAACAAATTTTCCCTCCCTGTGGTTGCAAAATGGAAAAAAATCATTAAAGTATTCAAAAAAAGTTGTCAAGTTTGTATGCAAGAAAAGAAAAGAAACAACATCTGCTTCCTGAAACTATGGTCAGTATGCATTTACAAGTCAGAAGCATCAGACATTTCTGAAAAATCAGCCAGTCTTGCCATGTATGCTGTGGATGAGTGTATGTCTTGCTTCACAGAGATTAAATATAATAAAACATCCACAAATCTTTTTATTATGATCTCTGTAAAACCGATTGTACACTGTATATGCCCGTATGAACACAGAAACATAGATCCTATTTTTGGTTCACTATATTGATCAGGTTGCCTATGTCACAGCACACCATTCAGCATTTGAATCACTAGATCTTTCTATCTGGGGCTAATCAGCAGGCCATGGTCAAAACAGATGAGATACATTTCTAATTCTGAAACTAAGCAGGCTTGGATTCATTAACCACCTGCATTGAGAAAGCGCCTGGTAACCATATGTGAGCCATTCTGCTTGGAAGAAGAGTGGGGTATGGATAGAATAAATAAATGAATGAGATGGGATCCTCCACACTAAAGTAGTATTCTGCCAAAATAAATTTGCTAGCCTTTCAGATGCAAATGACTGTGCTGTTTTTGCAACAATTCCCACTGTTCTGGAATTTATACATTCTGTGGTTTATAATGCCACAGTACTGAGTCAGTAATGTCTCATGTTAATATGCTTGAAAACATTGAGGGTTTTGGACAAAATCCACCAAATTTTCTTGGTTAATAGTATCAGAAATTAAGTCTCCTGAAACTTTGCAAAAATGTTTTTATACAGTTCAGAATATTAATAATATATATTTTTAAAGTCCTTCATTGTTAAATAAGTGACATAAAACACTTTAAAATATAATTACATTAAGCAGAACTCAATGTAGTATGAGGCCTATTGGGTTACACATAATCTGTTACATCTTTCAGAAGAACTTGAAATGTTACTTTCTTATTTCAACTCTTAGAAGGCCCCAGTGACCATTTCCACTTTCAGTCTCCCAAAGGCATTACGTCCGTCATCTTTGGTAAGGAGCCTGGGAGTCCTTTTAGACCCGCTGTTCATGATGGAGGCCCAAATCTCCACCGTGAGCAGAGCTGCATTTTTCCATGTACATCAGGCTAGACGGATGGCTCCCTATCTGTCCTGGAACGACCTAACTATGGTGAACCAGGCTATGATCATCTCAAGACTTGATTACTGTAATGCCCTCTACATTGTCCTACCTTTGACGGTGACCCAGAGGCTTAGGTTAGTGCAGAATGCTGCAGTTCGGCTACTCGCTGGGGACCCGGCGAGTTGCCATATAACTCCAGTCCTGCAGCAACTGCACTGGCTATTGATTGAATTCTGGATCACCTTTAAAGTGTTAGTTCTCACTTTTAAGGCCTTATATGGTCTGGGGCCAGTGTATCTGAGGGATCGCCTAATCCCATACAAACCCCAGAGATCGCTGCATTCAGAAGTTCAAAACCTATTGGAAATTCCCTGTTGCAGGATCTTTCGTCTGTCATTGCTCCATCGCTTTGGAATGCTCTCCCCCCTGAGGTCTGAGCGCTACAGGACCTGGTGGCCTTCTGCAGGGCTTGCAAGACTCATCTGTTTCAACAGGCATTAGAGTTGTGTTAACTGAAATTTAAATGTTGCCTTTGGGAGTGGCAGTATATAAGCCAAATAAATAAATAAATAAATAAATAAATAAAGTAATTTTTCCAAGTTGTGAATTTCATCTCACATTCTATTTAGGGTGGCGGGACCAAGAGCAGAACCTCCTCAGCCAATCTTAATGCTCTAACTGGCTCATAAAGGGAGATGTGTTTGGATAGGAAAGCTGGACCAGAACCCTTTAGGGATTTATAGACTAAAGCCAGCACTTTGAATTGTGCTTGCTAGCAAACCAGCAGCCAGTGGATCTGGCTCAACAAGGAGGTTGTATGCTCCCTCACTCCAGTTTGCCCATGCCTGCCTTAGACACACTGGAAGCAGGAGTAGTATCTTAGTGGGGGTTGAACAGGCTGTGATGGGATTGTCCTATATGCTGTTGTGATTCTGCAGTATCCTCTAGGAACTGTATCACTTTTATAGAAAATCTATAAAAAGTATTCTTTGAGGCTATAATGTTCAGAATCTAACAGACATCCTGTCTGGGAGTTCTGACAGTTGTAGTCCATAAAGTAACATTTACAAGCTCCAGTTTTAGATAAATGTACTTTAACAGCTTCTCTGTGAAATGCATAGTTTGCTTCTTTAGTTTGGACAAAAACGATGCTGTTCTCCAGTAATTTAAACATCCTGAGGAATTCCACTCATACAGGTGGGAATATCTTGTGTCACCAACTAATATCTAGAACTAAAATGTTATTCCCACCTGCAGTTATGGAATGCCACAGGCCATACAGCTCACTGAAAAAAAGTATCCTCTTACTAGAAGTTAGATATTTTTGTGGTGTTTGTACAGAATATTATGGTGTGACTGAGATTTATCTAGCCTAAAATACATTAAGTATTGCCACAAAATGAGAGCAAATGGTAATGCACTGAATCCTACAACCTGTAAAAATAATATTCCTAGTGCTAATCACCAGTAATGGTCGAGACAGACCACAGCTATGAACTGATGAATCTCGTCTTACATTAATATTGCCCATCCTTATGTGTTGTTATATATATATATATATATATATATATATATATATATATATATATATTGCTGGTGGTTTGTACATATAAATTACAGATACATGGGAAATGAATAATCAGAATATTATATATGATGACAATTGTGTATAAATTCAGAGGAATTTGACTTTTACTTACTTACTTACTATTTTTATATGCCACCCTTCTCAACCCCGAAGGCAACTCAGAGCGCCTTACAGCAAACAACAATACTGCCAGAGTGGCTTACAATGTACATATAACAATATTGCCGAAGTGGCTTACAGCAAACTGAAAAAAACAACAGTTAACATTACTATTATAGCACTACACATCATATTGCACTACAACATATTGCAATATTGTTAGCAATATTGCATGTAATACAAATATACAAATTATAATATCACGATATAGTTATTATATCACATTATCATTGGCAGTATTATACTGTGTTACAATACTACACTACCAATACCAAATGCATATTCCACACACCATACCGTAATCATACTATTATTATATTATTAAATTACAATTATTATACTATAATACAATATATTGACATTATAATATATTAAATTATAATGTAATGTAACATTATATTATATCATATATTATTATATTATTTATAAAATAATAAATAACATTATTTATTTAAACAAAATAAAATTACTTATTTAAATAAATAATTTTATAGAATTATTTTAAACACAGCAAGAGGGGCTCCAAGCTGATGGTAAAGGCAGGAGGCAAGGTGGAACTGCCTTTCTGTCCCCTTCTGTCTTCACTCTGGCCCAGAGCAGCAGTTGGTGCTGAGGGAGGGGCTCCGAGCTGATGGTAAAGGCAGGAGGCAATTTCTTCATAAAATGATCTGATCCATACCTCTTGGTGTTGCATATTCAACAGAGACTGTAATTCATGGAGCAGAAGTGTGGAATTTTGAAATTTTGCACTTTCTGGAATTTTGTTATGGCGGTCTCAGAAGTATAAAATGTAATTAAATGTGCATTAAGGCTGTTTAAATATGCATGTAAACCTCTAAAGCAACCTCAGAGTGTGGTCAAGATTGCAAAAAAAAAAGAAAGAAAAGAAAAGAAAAGGGCAGGAACACAACAAGCCAGGAGATGTTATAGCATCCAGTATGCTTTTGCTTGATCTTACTGGAAAGAACAAGATTTCAACTCTCCTCTTACCTTGCTTAGTGAGTTTAGTGCAAAATACTTTTGCACTTCAAATACAGTTTGCAACAACCGAAGTAAGCTCTGGACAAAGAAGGGAAATGGAAAGAAGAGGGAGAAACTAATGTTTTTAAAGCAGCTGAAAAATAAAGAAACAGAAGAATAACTGGGATTGTCCATGAAAATTCAGGGTAGTGTCTGCATGTTAAAGGTTCAGGTTCAGTGAGCTGGTGGAACAGGTATAATTACTCTACTGGGAGAAAATATTATAAGTATCCTTACCTGCTCCAACAACTTTATCAATGGCTATGATGGAAGAATCGAGTTCTTTGGCAAATTCATGGACAGCTTGACTGGGATCTTCATATGTATGTGGATCCACATATGTTCTAAGGCCAGGGAGTTTTACTGTTTAAAAAGAAACCCAAAGAGACAAATATAACTTCAGTTAGCAATAATGGTGAATGCATGATAGCAAAAAGTGGATCATAAGAAACTAAAGTTGGAATTGACAGTATATTTCTGCTGGATTCTAACTTTGCAACTGGAAACAAAATAGGAGTGTTTTTTCCCTCACTCTTATAGCTTCCCATGACCATTAAAACTGTTCTAGAAAACTGAGAAATCTGCTGGAACAGGGCTTCAGTGTCTGGCCAGTAAATCCAGGTCCTAGAGAAGGGGTTCTCTACCTGGGGTCCCCAGATGTTTTTGGCCTTCAACTCCCATAAATCTGAACAGCTAGTAAACTGGCTGGGATTTCTGAGTCGTAGACCAAAAACATCTGGGGACCCCAGGCTGAGAACTACTAGAGGAAGCCATACATACTGTTCCAAACCCATGGAGATACAGAATCCACATGTTCCAGCCAGGCCTTACCATCTGTGACACCATCACTATTACTGGTCTCCACGTTAACTCCTGGCCATCACAGTTGTACCTTCAAGACCAGTATAACAAGGGACAGTCATTCAGCATAATATATCAAGTATTAATCACACTCGTGTGGAGTATGTCACTCGGGGGAAATTTCACACACACATCTCCTTCTTTGTAAGACTTGATTTTTACCTTCTTAAATGACATGGGAGGAAATATATATCTTGTTAGCCTTATTCACCCCACCCTGCCCAAATGACATACTCTGCACAAATGTGATTGATATTGATGTATTGGGCTGAATGGCTGTTCCTCGTAACACCATTAGTCTGCATCTAGGTCTCAATACTTGGGATGCTCCTGGCCTGGCAATCTACAAACAACATAGTAGAATATGTCTCAATAGTACCCCTAAATTTATTAAATTCTTGGTGTGAATGTTTAGCTAAAGTTGAAAATGGTTGGTCCATTGTGGTGTGTCTAGGGACCAATTTTCTGTTCCAGTGTCCTCCTGGCCTGGCATTGCCCACCAATAAATACAGAAGGGGATAGAAGAAAATATCTGGTTTAAACTAATTTTAATGTGAAAGAGTGTGTGTCCAATTTGCAATCTAAAAGTGGATTGCTGAAGTCCCCAAGACAGGTGATTCACATCCCATTTTTATAGAAGGAAATGGCCAGCACCTTATTTCTGACCATTAATGTTGGAAGCAAGTTGCTAAATTAAATGAATAAGGGATGGGGAAATATATCACTTTTTCTTTGTCTTGATTTGAATGTTTTCACATTTCAAGTTCTGTCCAGAAAAAAAGAACAAGAAGAAATCTGTGAATTTTCTCATTTCCTCAAATTATTAAGTAATTTTTTTCCAACTGCATTGGAAATACATTCAGTACTCTTCCCCAAATTGAGGAAAACATATTTGATATGCCTGCAATGTATTTGTAACAGACCAGAAATATCGTTTAAAAATGTTTACATCTTATTCAAATCTAATATGGCTGAGCACAAAAGATTCCCAATCAGATATTTAAAGGTTTAAAACTCAATGCTCTGGAGCTAGACAGATGAATCATCATTTTTACTTTCGCTTAATTTTTTTGAACCCTCATGTTCTTTCCATCCCAAATATGAAGACATTTTCATACTCTGGTATCTTTTGTATCAACAATACAAAATACAAGCAATAGACCTATGCTGTGTTCTCATACACTGTAAACGCAAGCCAACAAATTAAATACCATATATAGTATTAAATATATTAGTATATTTCTTTAGTGCAATTGGGGTTCTTCCTCTAGCATTCCACTATGAGCATTTGTGAATGTCACAGTTAAGGTGATACACAATAAACATTTCAATAGCAGCTTCACAATATACAATATAAGTAGAGCAGTCCTACACAAAAACAGCCTCACAACAATAGAAAATAGAGCAGCTTCACAAACGGTCTTCACAGTCGCAGCTTCACAATAGTAAATATAAAGGATGTTTCCAAGTCTTTGTTTACTGCTGTGCCATATGGCAGTACTCACTGTCCTGGTGGGCGTTGGCAGAAGTCCTGTATCTGCGGGTCCTCAATTGAGGCACTTATATATCCATATGGGGGTATCTTTTGTATCAAAACAACTTGTAATAAAGTTCTCATCCATTCTAAAATGAACATTTGTTCTGACTCAGCAAGAATTTTTCAAGATAGGGATCTTTTCTATTCAAGATTTGTGAGACTTCATTAAACCATATATCTAAATTTGATTAACAAATTATTTAATCAAACAACAAGAAAGTATTCCCTAACTTTTAGTAAAGATCTTTTCATGATCCTACCTAGAACAGAGAGAATGTGTTTTGCTCCCTGTAATATGCTGGTGCTGATCATGTTTTCTATTGGACTGTGATTGGTTAAGAAATATATCACAATAAAACAAATAAGAGCAGTAGTTAAAACATGAACACATAAGAATGGTGTACTGCTATAGGTTTAAGATCTCATAAATGTTCCCTGTGATTCATGTTGGGCTACATGGTCCAGACACCCTCCTGCCCTTTGTTAAGAAAACAATTTGAAAAAAATACCAATTTAAAGCCTTTGTAGAGTCAGTACTTTTGCTCCTGATTTCTTCTTTTGTTTTTTTGTCCCCAAAGTTTATGCATTATCAGCTGATTGGAGATTGCAAAGAGAACAATCTGTTCACAACAACTACTAATAATCTATATAGTAAGTAGACTCTGTCATGACCAGCAGATAATAAACACATGTGCATGTGTAAAGCTACACCACTTTACAGCTCCTCCTGTGCAAGCATCATTATTTCCATTTCCATTTCTCTATCATGAATCGCCTTACGGGTAGTAAAGGAGTAGAGAGGCTTTGGCCAGATGTGGGCAAACAGAGAAGGTCTGAGGAGGTAAAATGTATTTCTGCTTCTTTGAAGTGATATTATAGGATTTGAAATAAGGCTGCAGGGAACCGTTCACAGCTAAGGCTTTTTCTCCAGAAATCCAGAATCAACAGACTGAAATAAACCAGCTGCTACAGGCTGAAGTAACGAAAGTTTATTATAGTCCTAGAAGTACAAGGAGTTATTTTATCCCACTACTGCAAACCCAGGAGACCCCTGCATGCAGTGTTTGCTGCTACTTGTTCTCCACCAACTTAGTCCAGATGAAGGCCAGGTATTCGGGTTTGTCCTGCTTTAGCGGCAATTTAGGGGAAACTTACTGGTCTTGAATGAGCCAGTAGTAGTTACAAAAACAACAGACAGAAAATAGGGCTGATGGATCACTAGTCCTTTATGATCCTTTACCATTGGCCATGTTGTGTGGAGACAATGGGCTATGGACAAAAATATAAAGAGATTTGAAGGTTCCCCAACCTTGCCTTGAATGTTAACTGTTCAATGAATAATGTGGATTAATAATAATAATAATAATAATCTTTTATTTATATCCTGCTACCATCTCCCAGAGGGACTCAGGTGGCCCACAAAATGTTCAAGGCATTACATGCAAAATACAACAAGTGCAAAACAAAACATACACATAGACAATAAATAATCAACACATCAAAAATAGACAGAACCCCTGGGAAAAAAACAGTAAAATATAGCAATTGCTGTAGACAAAACAGCAGTATTTGATCTCAGAAATATAAACTGCTAATAAAGAATCTAAAGGTCCTCATAGATATTATTAGAGAGTCTAAACATGGTCAAAGGCTTGTCAGAAAAGCCAGGTCTTTAATATTGTGTGTGGATGGTTTGAGGCTGGGGGCTAGCCTGATCTCTCCAAAGCCTGATCACCACCAAGAAGACCCTCTCTCATCCACACCAACTGGACTTGAGACGGAGGACTGAGCGGAAGGCCTCCCCGGTAGATCTTAAAGCCCATGCTGGTTCATAAAAGGAAATGTGGTCTCAAAGACAGATTGGACCCAAATGTATAGATAGTGGTTCTCAACCTGGGGTCGCGACCCCCAGGGGGGTCGCGGAGCCATTTTCGGGGGGTCACGAAGGTGCCTCGGTTGGCCCCCGCCCCTTCAGCCTGCTCAAAATGGCTGCCGGCCCCTGTGCCGGGGAAACAGCCAGGCAGTCCAGGTCCGCTCCTCCTCCTCCTGTTCCCACAGGGCTGCAGGGAGTCAGGAGGAGGAAGAGGAGCGAAGCAAGGCCCTCCTCGCCCCCTGGCGAGCTCAGCAGGGCTCCTTTGCGCAAGGCCTTGTGCGCCGCCTCCCTCGCACTCCCGCCAGCCGGCAAGGGCGCATGGGAGGCGAAAGCTTGCATGGGCAGAAGGTCAGACTAGGTGGCCTTTAGGTGCATAGGGTGGGCGGGAGCGAAGGAGACCCCCCCCCCCCCCCGCTGCCCTCCTGCCTGCCTTTCCTGCAGGCTGCAAGGCAGGCAGAGCACCAAAAAACCGGCGCGAAAAGGCAGTGTGTGTGTATGGGAGAGAGGAGTGAAGGGCCCATTGCTCCTTCCTCCCCGCAGGCCATGGGGACTGGAGCCGCATGCAGGGTCTCCCCAGGAGGAGGAGGGAGACAAGGAAGGTGCTGATGCCCTTTTCTTTCGAGTCCTTGACTTCCTCTCTGCTCCCCTTTCCCTGAAACCCTCTGGCGGGGGCAGAGACCTGGCTGGGTTGCTGTGAGTTTTTCCCTTCCTTACCAATATGCCCCGATGACAAATGCCCCTTTTTGTTTTCCCCAGGGCAGGATTTCCTCCCCATTCAATTCCTTCCCTTTCTTCTCTCCCCCTTCTCCTTGCTTCCTTCCTTTTTTTTCCTTCCTTGCTTACATTTTTTCCGCCAGTTCCTCCCCTCCCCAGGCTGCCTAAATCAGGTTGCAGCCCGTGTGTACTCTGCAGCCAGCCACCCCGTGCGTTGGGGAAAGGGGGAGAAAGGAGGCTGCTTTTGCTGCCCTCCTCCTCCTCTTCTAGAAATATATCACAATAAAACAAATAAGAGCAGTAGTTAAAAACATGAACACATAAGAATGGTGTACTGCTATAGGTTTAAGATCTCATAAATGTTCCCTGTGATTCATGTTGGGCTACATGGTCCAGACACCCTCCTGCCCTTGTTAAGAAAACAATTTGAAAAAAATACCAATTTAAAGCCTTTGTAGAGTCAGTACTTTTGCTCCTGATTTCTTCTTTTGTTTTTTTGTCCCCAAAGTTTATGCATTATCAGCTGATTGGAGATTGCAAAGAGAACAATCTGTTCACAACAACTACTAACAATCTATATAGTAAGTAGACTCTGTCATGACCAGCAGATAATAAACACATGTGCATGTGTAAAGCTACACCACTTTACAGCTCCTCCTGTGCAAGCATCATTATTTCCATTTCCATTTCTCTATCATGAATCGCCTTACGGGTAGTAAAGGAGTAGAGAGGCTTTGGCCAGATGTGGGCAAACAGAGAAGGTCTGAGGAGGTAAAATGTATTTCTGCTTCTTTGAAGTGATATTATAGGATTTGAAATAAGGCTGCAGGGAACTTCACAGCTAAGGCTTTTTCTCCAGAAATCCAGAATCAACAGACTGAAATAAACCAGCTGCTACAGGCTGAAGTAACGAAAGTTTATTATAGTCCTAGAAGTACAAGGAGTTATTTTATCCCACTACTGCAAACCCAGGAGACCCCTGCATGCAGTGTTTGCTGCTACTTGTTCTCCACCAACTTAGTCCAGATGAAGGCCAGGTATTCGGGTTTGTACTGCTTTAGTGGCAATTTAGGGAAACTTACTGGTCTTGAATGAGCCAGTAGTAGTTACAAAAACAACAGACAGAAAATAGGGCTGATGGATCACTAGTCCTTTATGATCCTTTACCATTGGCCATGTTGTGTGGAGACAATGGGCTATGGACAAAAATATAAAGAGATTTGAAGGTTCCCCAACCTTGCCTTGAATGTTAACTGTTCAATGAATAATGTGGATTAATAATAATAATAATAATAATAATCTTTTATTTATATCCTGCTACCATCTCCCAGAGGGACTCAGGTGGCCCACAAAATGTTCAAGGCATTACATGCAAAATACAACAAGTGCAAAACAAAACATACACATAGACAATAAATAATCAACACATCATAAATTGACAGTACCCCCTGGGAAAAAACAGTAAAATATAGCAATTGCTGTAGATAAAACAGCAGTATTTGATCTCAGAAATATAAACTGCTAATAAAGAATCTAAAGGTCCTCATAGATATTATTAGAGAGTCTAAACATGGTCAAAGGCTTGTCAGAAAAACCAGGTATTTAATATTGTGTGTGGATGGTTTGGAGGCTGGGGGCTAGCCTGATCTCTCCAAAGCCGGGGATCACCACCGAGAAGACCCTCTCTCTCATCCCCACCAACTGGACTTGAGACGGAGGACTGAGCAGAAGGCCTCCCCGGTAGATCTTAAAGCCCATGCTGGTTCATAAAAGGAAATGTGGTCTCAAAGACAGATTGGACCCGAATGTATAGATCAGTGGTTCTCAACCTGGGGGTCGCGACCCCCAGGGGGTCACGGAGCCATTTTCGGGGGGTCACGAAGGTGCCTCGGTTGGCCCCGCCCCTTCAGCCTGCTCAAAATGGCTGCCGGCCCCTGTGCCGGGAAACAGCCAGGCAGTCCAGGTCTGCTCCTCCTCCTCCTGTTCCCACAGGGCTGCAGGGAGTCAGGAGGAGGAAGAGGAGCAGAAGCAAGGCCCTCCTCGCCCCTGGCGAGCTCAGCAGGGCTCCTTTGCGCAAGGCCTTGTGCGCCGCCTCCCTCGCACTCCCGCCAGCCGGCAAGGGCGCATGGGAGGCGAAAGCTTGCATGGGTAGAAGGTCAGACTAGGTGGCCTTTAGGTGCAGAGGGAGGGAGGGAGCGAAGGAGCCCCGCGCTGCCCTCCTCCCTGCCTTCCCTGCAGGCTGCAAGGCAGGCAGAGCACCAAAAAAACCGGCGCGAAAAGGCAGTGTGTGTGTATGGGAGAGAGGAGTGAAGGGCCCATTGCTCCTTCCTCCCCGCAGGCCATGGGGACTGGAGCCGCATGCAGGGTCTCCCCAGGAGGAGGAGGGAGACAAGGAAGGTGCTGATGCCCTTTTCTTTCGAGTCCTTGACTTCCTCTCTGCTCCCCTTTCCCTGAAACCCTCTGGCGGGGGCAGAGACCTGGCTGGGTTGCTGTGAGTTTTTCCCTTCCTTACCAATATGCCCCCGATGACAAATGCCCCTTTTTGTTTTCCCCCAGGGCGCAGGATTTCCTCCCCCCCATTCAATTCCTTCCCTTTCTTCTCTCCCCCCCTTCTCCTTGCTTCCTTCCTTTTTTCCTTCCTTGCTTACATTTTTCCGCCAGTTCCCTCCCCTCCCCAGGCTGCCTAAATCAGGTTGCAGCCCGTGTGTACTCTGCAGCCAGCCACCCGTGCGTTGGGGAAAGGGGGGGGGGAGAGAAAGGGAGGCTGCTTTTGCTGCCCCCCCTCCTCCTCCTCTTCTTCCTCTTCCTCCTTCGTGTTGTGCTTTTGTTTTTGGGAGGAAGGAAGGCATGAGGAAGGGAGCGAAGCCACCTGGCGCTGCTGTCTTCTGTGGCGCCCCCAGAGTTGAAAGAGGAAGGGTGCCTCCAGGTGACCTTAGCCCAGGCCTGAGCAAACTTGGACCTTCCAGGTGTTTTGGACTTCAACTCCCACAATTCCTAACTGCCTACCGGCTGTTAGGAATTATGGGAGTTGAAGTTCAGACACCTGGAGGGCTTAAGTATCATTTTTGTGATTTATCACTATGCTTTGGAAGCATCATCATAACATCCATATGGATAATCGAAGATTCATGGGAAAGGCCCCATGAAGTGGAGGTTCTAGCCGCTTCCCATTTGGGTCTGAACAAGCCTCCACTCCACTGAATCCCTCCTCGGCGTTTGATTGCCCCCCTCCTTGGACTCTTCCGTATTACCCTGTGCATCTGCATTTTCCTTCACATCCTCTCTGACGACCCCGTCCTTCCCCCAATCGGCATCACACCGCTGGGGAACGCCGCGCCTGCGTATTGAATACAGGCTGCTTCCTGCTTCTACTGTGCAGCCAGGAGCCTTTTTCATCTGGGGGCTTCGGTTGATTTATTTCCAGGGGCATTGGCCTCCACCATAGGGACGCCCTGATTTTGGGTCTCCTACTCCCTCCTCCCACCTATTTGGGTCAGGGGAGCCTCTGCAGCCTCGCCGGGGCACCCGCACAGCGGCAGCCCTTTTCCAGGTGGGTCCGAGCATTTGTTGCTCTTTCCACCTCCAGACCGGCGTTTTGGATTCTCCGGGGCTCCAACCTCATGTATTGATATTCCAGGGGGATTTCCTCACCACCCGCCCAGGGAACATCCTCATTTGAGGAGCTCCTGTGTTTATTGCTGGCATTTCCATTTATGTTTACATTGCTTGTGTTATTGAGGGGGTTTCCCTTATCTCTCATTGCATTCAGTGTATCCGTGGCTTGCGCTTTGTTCTCACTATATAGTGATATTTCACTGGTTGGTACTTCTTTGGAGGCCTATTGCCTCACTATTTTTCTATTTTGGGAACATAATAAATGATATATATTTTTGCTTATGACCTGTATTGGTCTTGCATTGCACTGAGCACTTGGGGTATCATCTCTGGGTACTCTTCTTCCTACTGTGTTAGACTGTATCCTAGGCACCATAGCCTCATTCGTTTTTGTGTGTTTTGTGCTTGATTGTTTCATGCCTGGAACTCCCCTGTTTTCAGAGTGTTTTTTCCCCTCATTTTTGATTTCCCCTGATTTTAGAGTTTTTAATACTGGTAGCCAGATTTTGTTCATGTTCATGATTTCCTCCTTTCTGTTGAAAATTTCCATGTGCTTCATGTGGCTTCTCTGTGTTGTCTGACATGGTGGTTGTTAGATTGGCCAAGCATTTCTGTATTCTCAAATAATATTCTGTGTCCAGGTTGGTTCATCAAGTTCTCTGCTATGGCTGAGTACTCTGGTTGAATTAGTCTGTTGTGCTTTTCATGTTCCTTGATTAATGTTTGGGTGCTGTGTTTGGCGGTCCCTATGTATATTTGCCCACAGGTTGGCGGTCCCTATGTAGATTTGTCCTGCAGGACCTCTGCAGGAGTCTATTGTATACCATGCAGCTGGTGACAATTCTACACAGGGATTGCCAAAAGCAGCATTCCCCAAAATATGAATCAAGGAACATGAAAGGCACTGCAGACTGATTCAGCCAGAGAACTCAGCCATAGCAGCACACTTGATAAATAATTGAATTTAATATTTATTTATTGTTTATTTATTTATTGTTCGGTCTTATATTCCGCTCCTCCCTGCAGGCTCGGGGCGGATAACAGCATAAAAATAGGCAACATGTACCAACCATGCGGCCATACAATAAAAACATAAAACGCATATCACATCCCGAGGTACAAGATATAATACGAGAGCATTTCCTTGAACCCGAGGCATAAATAATTAAATTAAATAATTAGTAATAAAATAAGTAGCAACGAAAATAATTTTATGGTTGGGGGTCACCACAACATAAGGAACTGGATTTAGGGGTCACGGCATTAGAAAGGTTGAGAACCACTGGTATAGATAGTGCTGGGATATGCCCTATTAAATCCTACAGCATGACAGAATGTAGGTATACAGTATGTGTCCAATCATCTTTTTAAAACTAAAAAATGAACCTTTTGGCACAAGGTAAAACAGGAATCACTTCACCTGTTTCAAATGCCACATGTTACTTCAGGAGCAGATTTAATAATCTCTGAGTTGGTTTCTTTTGGTACCTAATAGTCTAACAATGGCATTTGATATTAGGCTAAGGATATTTGAAGAAACCTCTTTTAAATAAACATTATTTTCCTTCTTGGCATAAAATTAACTTTATGTGTAAATTGAGAATTAATTCAGTCACCAATCTGTTGCTACAGAGACAGAGCATTTACTATTTATAAGTAATGGGAAAAGAATTCAACTTAAAAAGAAATTGAAATATTTGGGAAATATTATTGGAAGTTTTAACTATACATTCAGTAAATGACCACATTTTTTTCAGGGGAGATCTGAAATTGTTTCTGATATTATAGTCAGAGCATCATTGTAAAACACAAAAGCAGCCATCATTGTAAAACACAAGTGGCCAAATCCACAGAAATATAACTACTGTGACTAATTCAGAAATAGTGACTGTGACATTACAGTGTATAGGAGCTGAGAGAACATTTTGACCTGTTATTTATCCATGACACTTTTAATATGGCTGTTTCTGTTTTATAACCTAATTAAATTTGAATAATGAAGACCTTGTGAAGGGGGGGGGCATATTTCATCAGTGGATAGCTAAGCCCAGTGTGTTAACTGTTGGTGAATGGTCTTAAGTAGCTTCATATCACAGCTTGTACTCTTTCAATAAAGAAAGTGCAGGCACATTCCAAAGGGAAAAGGCTGCCGGGGGGGGGGGAGGGTCAGTCACTCCAATGGAATTATAATTAAGCATAGGTCTCAATTTCAGTGGTCTGTGGAAGCTGCATATAAGGGATTGCTGATGTTAATTCCAATATTACTTTCAAATAACATAAATAAAACTCATAAGCAAACTTTCTCATGATTGGAAACAATGGGGATGCATGGTGGCTATATTAATCTCAAGCATTTCACACCAGCCTCTGAGTTCCAGAACATTCTGGGGCAGGGTGCCCACATTTATCCAGATTGACATGGAATGAGCTTCTCCTCCATGACAGATGGAAGAAAACAACAGACTGTGCCCCATGTGTGTGCTATTGGTGCTTTGATCTAAAGCAAAGGGAGGGGGGCTCATCCTCCTCATGAGAGATATAGAAAACCAGACCGCAAATAGTCAGAGAATCAGGGCTGAAGTCATGTATCTTGTTCCACATTTCAAGCAGTGATGTCTAGAATAAGAGGCATTAGAAAGGGAATGCAGTGGATGTCTAGTATAAGAGGCAGGGGATGTCTAGAATAAGAGGCATTAGAAAGGGAATGTATCAAGCAATCTATTTTTTAGACTGAGTGGCAAGAATTGATGGAAATACTGCTCAGCCCAGTGTTTTCCTTCTCTCCTCACAACTTCTTCAAACTAGCCTTTACATGTCTTTAGTACAGTATCTGATTTGACCACATTAACTCCACTTTAGTGAAAAACCCAGAGGCACAGCAGTAAATGATACCCAGTTCACATCCCAGTAGAGCAGTGGTTCTCAACCTTTCTAATGCCGTGACTCCTAAATAACGCTCCTCGTGTTGTGGTGACCCCCAACCATATTTTCGTTGCTACTTCATAACGGTAATTTTGCTACTCTTATGAAGCATAATGGAAATATCTGATATGCAGGATGTATTTTCATTGTTACAAATTGGACATAAATAAAGCATAGTGATTGATCACAAAAACAATGTTTGGGGAGTATGGACAATGGATGATGGGACTTGCAGTACCTTCAACTGATTCAGCTGTGATTTCCACAGACTACTGAGACACCCAGAAATTATAGAAAACTCAGAACTCAGAAGGGCGTGGGGACCCTCCGAAAATGGCCCAAGGACCCCCCTGGGGGTCACAACCCCCAGGTTGAGAACCACTGCAGTAGAGGGATAGCCACAAACAAGGAAAGCATTTCAGAACATGAGACAGAAAAGCACAACATCTATCCACATCATCCATTTTTACCACCTTCCTTCAATACAAACTTAATAAATAAATGTGTTATGACCTTCATTGACACCCCCAAAATTGTAATCTGAGTCAATTGCATCACCCTGTATATTGATAGGACTGACCTTGTGTAGTGTATAGGATTAGGATGCAGCATTACATGTATAATACTGAATAGATGCCAGACATTAAAGCAGCCCTCATCTCCATTTCAAGGAGAGGGCACCTGTTTGGACAAAAGTGAGCTTAACCGTGTTGTCATCTGTTCAATAATGGACGCTGGCATGCAGCAATATTCATGGGCGTGTATTTCATGCATGCAGATTGGTCCTAAAGTTACGAGAGTCAAGCTTAGAAATGTGACTTGATCACCATGTTTTTACATTGCTCACCACAGGGGATAGGGAGGCTGCCAAAAATGTCCTTTGCAGGACTCAATGAAATTCATTTTTTTCCACATAAGAAAACGGTCTTGTGCTATAATGCATCATTTGTTGCTGCACGGTAAGGGGTCACAGCACAGGGACCAGCTGTTGAGACTTGTTAGTGAGAAGCATTGCTTGGCCTTCAATGATACCAGAAAACAAGGGCAAGCTCAGCGGGCAGTCCTATTTTGAGAAACTGTTCCCAAGTTGACTGAGAACAGTTCAGATCAGTCTTATTAGTGGATGATTTATTCTGAAGGACATATTTTTCTTGACTCTCAAACACCTGTCATGAAATGAAAACAACATTTAAAACAACTAGAAACCTGGAACGCAGTTTTGACAAATAGCTGTAAGGTTGTATCCAGTAGGAGTTTTATATTAGTGGAAACTTCTTTCATGCACAGATGTTGGAATGTTCTTGTTGATGCTCTCTTCCCTTTTACACTCCCAAACTCATCCCAGCATCCACATAAAAAGCTGCTTCTGAAGGTTTACATGCAATTGCAGTGGATATTGCTAGGATGAGGAATTTTATTCCAAGGAAAGCTCAAATGACTTTCTCCTTGTTGCCCTCCTGGTACCTTGAAAAGTCTGTTTTATTCAGGTGGGTTTCTGTCACCTGCCTCATTGCAAATAAAAGCACCTATACAGGTGAGTGCTGTACTTTACACTGATATGCTTTTACGTTGCTTTCAGTTCAACTTACTTGTAATATCATATGTTATTTGTTGTGAAGCTGAGTTCAACTTCTGGTTACCCTATGAATGAGAGCCCAAGGCATCAGGCATCCTGCTCAGGCCTTGCAAACTCAAAACCATGGCTTACTTCATTTAATCAATCCACTTGTGGTATGGTCTTCCTATTTTCCTACTGCCCTTCCCTTTACTGATCATTACTCTGTTTTCCAATAAGTCACATCACCTCATGATACATTCAAAGTGTGATAGACTTAGTTTAGCCAACTTGACTAATAGCATTAAAAATAATTTATATCCTACTTTCTTTTCTTAACAAGACTAAAAATAATTTCTTTAAACCTTTTTAATGAAATGACTTTGTGCCTTTATTTGTACTTATGTTTTAAAAATATTGTTGAGATTCCCTAAAAAGTGGGATATAAATAACACCTAAATGAATAAATAAATACATTTGGAAAAATGGCGTACTATGCAAAGAAGCACAGTGGACAGTATAAATGACAAAGAAAGCCACTGACAAGTGACCAGAAATATCTTCTGATGGTGATGAGAGACTCATGCAGCAATCCAGATTGTGTTGACCAGCAGTTCCCAGCACCCATAGCAAGTGTAGCCCATGCTGAGAAATATTGAGTTGTAGTACGATAATATTTGGAGGGCCGTGTCATTTCCACTGTTGTTCTAAGGCATAAGCACTCTTGGCTACAAGTTATTTAGATGATCATATTCAAAATATCTTTATCAGTCTATCTCATTTTTATGCTTTCTCCAGTATTTCCATCTAAAGAAATAAATGTCCTTTGGATGCATTTAATATAATACCAAGTTTTTAAAGACTGTTTTTTTTAAAAAAATACATTACAACTGTACTCTTGGTTCGCTCCTGATACGATAAATAAATAAATAAATAGAATTCTGTGAGAGAAGTCAGATTTTACAAGATCTTAATGATCCTTGTTGATTCTAGATTTTTGAATTTAACAGCTTTCTTGAGAGGAAGTAGAAACACAGCATTGGTTTAGAATTTAAATAGAATTAGGGAAACAGAGAGAGAATCAGAACTGAGAAGTAGAACTGAGAGCTACACTTTGGATGAAGTTTGGTAACTTGATGCATGGTTAACAGATTTGCTGTTTCAAGTAGGCATGTTGATTTGCTCCCAATATGCTTTGCTTGCACATGTAAAAACAAATAAAATATTATGGAAATATCTTAACTTGAGAGTGCTCTTATCTAATGAAACTAGCTACTTCATCAGATGTCCAGTGGCAGAAGGAGGCAGTGTTTCACTTTGCCACAAGGCATGAGGAATGTGGTACCCCATGCCTTGCATCACTTGCCTCACCAGGAGAAGTGTGGAGCATGCAGCTTCCATAGATTGGGCAACATGGGAAGCATCCTGTCTTGCCAGGGTGGTTGTGGCAGCACGCTGGTTCTGCCCCTGTACACCCATGGAGCCAGCAAATAGTTTGATGGGAGTCAGCTGGCTGTGTGGATGACTGGGGCTAAATTAGCGTTGTCGTCAAATCTAGCCCTGTTTGATGAGGTCTTAATACAGCAACTTTTACTCATTAATGGCTTCACTAGACAAGCTAAACTTTTGTGACATCATAGCCTAAAATATTAGGTGATACTTCAGATTATCCTATGCTAAAATTATGATTAAAATTATGATTATTTTGTGCCAGCATTATTGCTATGTGTCTAGGCTAGAGATTGTTTTTATTCTTCTACCAGTATATATAAGCACAAGCAGAGCAGTTCTGTTGACAAACTGAGATCTGTCAGGAGACCTCTGAAATCTGTGTCAATGTATGATTATGTCTTATTTAAAACTACCTTTGAAGTAATATGATGCTATAAATATCTCATCTTGAATATATTTACAAGATACTATTCTCAATGAAAATAGTGGAACCTACCACTAATAAACACAGTTTAGTTTGAGTTAGAAATATTATAGGGTTACCTTGAAACTTTGCATGATTTGACAAAGTGTATGTTTAAATTTCTTATTTAGCATATTTAGGGTTTACCAATCTCACATGCTCCTTTCCATTTGTGGTACCAAGTATGAGAACACAAAACTGAAGACAAAGATGGTGTGAGGCAGTAGTATTTCATTTTACAACAAAAAGTTTGAGCTCATTTCCTGTATCATAACACAACTTTATTTACAATGACATAGACATTTGATTAATGCATTTTAAAAAATCTTACTATAGGTTTCTGTAACTTACAATGCCCATTACCGAAGTAGAGTCTCTTCTCATCAATTCCATGTTTTGATTTACTATGTCCACAAAACCTACAAGCAATAAAAGGTAGAAACATCAGAAATCCGACTTTTTATGCACTGCTTGCACATAAAAACAGAATGAAATGTTTTCCCTGAACAATTAAGTACCTGTTGGAAATTTTAGTACCGTTTATGTTCTCTGAACCCTACAGGCTGCAATATGTTCTGAGGGAATTTGAGGAAATTGGCTAATGAGACTATATGTTGATTTTTGACCCTTCCAGTTTAGTTTTACAGTTGCCTGAGAATGTGTTTATAGCTCTTTTTAACAAGTTCTGGAGGGCTTGTGCTACTATTGTTAGCAGCCTCATTACTATGTGTAGTTCTGCCATGACTTCCTGCTCTTGAGGGTGAGCCAGAGAAGAAACCCAGCCATTAGCAAGTGAGGGATCAGTCAATCTCCAGTCTGTATCAATTTCTCACATATTTACTCCTTCTCACTTATCTCTACTAATCCGTGATTTTTTTTTTTAAAAAAATGGAAGGCTGAGCACAATAATCATATTTAAATACTCCTTTCTGAATACATTTTTTTCACAAAAGTAGATATTTCAAAATGTGTTGTCAAATACAGCACACTCCAATATTTGCAGAACTGATATATCCATGTTTTCATTTATTCACATAGAGGTTCTTTAAAGACTATACCCTCTTCTCAGTACCTCAATCATTTATATCATCAAAAATAATAATAGGATTCATTATTATCCGTGGCTTCACATGACATTCAGGAATTATCCCCTGAAAATATGGGGACTGTACTGTATAGATTTCCAAATCCATTTTATCTTTAAATATACATATGTTGTTTTGTTTTTATGGGAGCTTGTGTGTGAGAGAAGTAAAAACACAAAAAAAAATCAGTGAAGAGTGAATAGCAAAATCTGAAGCATGGCTGTATTGCCACACATTATTTGAAAATTTGTATCAGGTCTGTTTTGCATCAAAATGCAGACTGAACAAAATCTTTACATATTGCCACATCCAAACCATAGTGACACTCCTCATTATCCTAATGAAGCATTGAAGCAATGGAAATAGATGCATAAAACATATGATGAACTAACCTCCCAATCAGAATGTAAAGGACAATTGTTAGCAGAATAATTGCTACTGCAGCTGAAACAGCAATCATGACAACCTGGCTATTCTCACTGGAGATGGAGAAAGCTGGAAATTAAAAGGAAAGAAGTATGAGTGAAACAAAGCAAAGCACATTCAGTATATCAATACAGACAAATGAATGCAATGGATAAGGGTATCACTTTACTCTTATAAATGATGTCTTGTTCCAGTTTGTAAATAATAAGGGTATTGCGTGTATGTGTTCAAGTCACTTGTCAATTTATGGCAACTCCATGAATTTCTGAGGCTTTTCTTAGGCAAGGATTACTCAAGACCCTTCCAGACAGACCCTATATCCCAGCATCTGATTCCAAGTTTTCTGCTTTAAGCTCAATTATATGAGTCCTCACTGCCAGATAATCTGGGATAAATAGAAAATCTGAGAACAAGCAGGTTAGGGACATAGGACCTGCCTGGAAAGGCCTTCAGAATTAGTTTGGCTAGATCTTTCCTCTAAATATAGCTTATAGGGCCTGGTGTTCATTGGTAATCTCCCATACAAGAACTAGTTAACCCTGCTTAACTTCCAAGATCAGCTGTGATCTGGCAGGCATTCTCAAACTGTGGTCCTCCAGCTGTTTTGGTCTTCTATTGCCAGAAGCCCTAACCAGTTTGTTCAATGGTCAGGAATTATGGGAGTTGGATACCAAAGTAGCTGGAGGACTGCAGTTTGAGGATGTCTGCTTCAAGGTATTTAATTAGACTACATAGGAAATGGCGTAAATAAATAAATAAACAGGTAGAGTGGCCATAGAAAAGGGAAATGTTGAGTTAGATTTGGTATTGTCCCGTCATACACCAGAGTTTACTATTAGATTTAATTTAGATTAACATTTGCATGCTTACACTCACTAATAGCTGGGTCCTATGTTACTTTTAAGAAGCTTGTGGGGGCTTCGTGTTTCTTTGAGATTTTTCACACATGCATTCCCTTCCTGTGTCACTAAAACCTGAAAATGTTATCTTCTTTCTATCTCTCCTCGTGTGTTTAATTATGCATATGTTTTTGTAAGTAAATATTAGGGTTGGTTTAGAACCCAAAAATCACGGTTCTAAAAACCAATGGGGGGGGGATTTTTTTTATGCTTAACGTAATGACTTACAAAAAAAAATCAAAAAAATTCTTACTTGATACGTTATTACTTGCAAAATTTTGTAATTAGTTTTAAATTGTCCAAAGCAGGGAAACAGAACTGACACTGTTTTAAGCACAGGCAAATCAAGGGGCAACATTTCCCTTCTTCTCTGGAGTGCAATTCACTGGGACCTATTATTACTATTATTATTATTATTAAATGCCTGGGCCTGCTTGGAGGGAAATATAATGAATTAATATTATTAATATTATTATTATAATAAAATGCCTGGGTTTCCTTGGAAGAAAATATAATGAATTGATATATTATTATTAATAATATTATTATAATAAAAGGCCTGGGTGTCCTTGCAGGGAGATATAATGAATTGATATATTATTATTATTATTATTATAAAAGGCCTGGGTGTCCTTGCAGGGAGATATAATGAATTGATATATTATTAATAATATTATTATTATAATAAAAGGCCTGGGTGTCCTTGCAGGGAGATATAATGAATTGATATATTATTATTATTATTATTATAAAAAGCCTGGGTGTCCTTGCAGGGAGATATAATGAATTGATATATTATTAATAATATTATTATAAAATAGTTGCCCACCACTGGTCAAGGCCTGCTTCTCTACTGCTCTTCTCACTCCAGCTTTCCCCCCTTCAGTCTTCCAAACCTCTCTAGGAATGTCCGTTTGTCCTCTATGGCTTTTCTTGATTCTGAACTTTTCCTTCTCCTCTCCGTGCTCTTTTCACTCCCTGCTCCCCTTCTCTCAGCCTTTCTTATGTCCTTCTCATCTGTCCTTCTATCTAGCCTAATTTCCTGGGGGATTAAACAGCTTTTTTCCTCTCAGTCCTCCCAGCCGCTCTAGGAGTCGCGCTCTGGGTTCTCTATGGTTCCGGATCCTTTTTCACTTCCTGGAGGAAGGCCTTTCACTTAATTTAGGCTCTGACCATGCAAAGGCCCTGATCTGACTATGAGTAATGTCTGGAAAGCTATTTTGGAGGGGATAATTTTCCTGTTAGAGGGACATCCGAAATAATTACAATAATAAAGAACTTTTGGGCCCACGAAGTCCACTTCCGGTTTGGCGGGAAAAGTGCGGTAAAGCTTAAAATTAGCATTTTGAATGGATCTAATACGAATTATTTTAATTTCTTCATCCGAAAGCCCAACCCTAGTAAATATGGTTTTATATATTGCACAAAGAAGGGTGGACCTGTTTTCCTTTCTCTGCTAGACCTGTGTTTGTGTGCTTTTGTGTGGGTAAGGGTATGTGATTTGGCTTGGGACTGGTTGTTTTTCAGCTTGTGCCTTGCCAATGCATTACTATACTTGAGAAATAAGGTATAATCTCTCACAGTTTTCTACACTAACCTGGCTTTTCCTCCTTGGAAAGCCAGCAGAACACAAGGAGGGAGAAGGTCTATTGTGCTGAAAGGACCGTTTATCTGCATATACACAAGAATTTTTTTTAACTAAAACTGTGCTGCTTCTGCTGATTTTTCCAATAAATTAAAAATTAAATTAAAGATTTTTAAAGGTACATAAATGAAGTATTCTAGATTAAACTATGTCATTATTTGTAGCTTTATCAGGGCTTTCACACCAGAGCACAATCAAGGATGGTCAAAAGGAAGCAAAGCAAAAGATATTTATTGGTATTTGGTGGATATAACAGCTATCATGGACACTTTGTTTTAAAATCTTGATTTTAATAATGCTTAAACTTGCCCTATTTATGTTTATAGTTTCAAATCTTTGTAAGAGCTATGATAGCTTCATATGCTAATCTTTTTAAAAACACAGGTTTATCCGGATCCAATTTATGATTGCAAAGTGACCAATCTATTCCAAAGCAATATTAGGATAATAAAGAATTATGCAAAGGTCTGCTCTAGTTAAGGCTAGATATACCAATATTTTCCTCCTATATTTACCAATAAATAATATCATATTTAATGTTACACGTGTATCATAAAATATAACCCAATGTTGAAGGACAACGTTAACTGTATTTTGTTAAGTAATTTCATTGGCTACCTTCCAAAAAGAGAAGGAATTTCAAATATCACAGATCTCATACATGTCAAGTGCAAGATTGCTTTGACTGCCGATATATTTCTCTACTTATTGTTGAAACGTTATATTGTACAAACATACATTCTTCTTACATTTAACACAGATGCTTTATGAGGAGTTTGTATAGTTAACGTCAACACAACCATATCTATGGCATAAGTAATGTTATTATATAACCACATATTTCCTCCTCCCTTCCTCAAAATTTATTTTATACATTGAATGCTTGAGGCTATAATGGTTGTCTCTAGAGCTTTTCTGCAAAATATGGTATTTGTTCAGAAAAAGTCGAGTACACTAAGAGATACTTATCAAAATTTACATGGATGTTTGTGGGGTGCGGTCCATACCCATGGCAGAAAATGCACGCTTTCTGGCATGGGTGCCCAGAAATTCTCTCGGGACTAGCCTGAACGAACATCCAGAGGGCCTAACCCCCTCCCCACAAGCCCCCAGACCCCTTAGAAAAGTAGTAAAATCTTACCTATCCTCTATTAGAAGCCTCGGCAAGCTCTCCCAGTGCATAGAAATTATGTGCCAGGAGAGCGGGTGGGGAGTGATTTTCCTCCCCCACCCCCCGCTCTCCTGGCATGTCATTTCTATGTGCCGGGAGAGCTTGCCGAGGCTTCTAATGAAGAATAGGTAAGTTTTTACTACTTTTCTAAGGGGTCTGGGGGCTTGTGGGGAGAGGGTGGGTATTCCCACAGTTTATCAGGCTTATTTAGCCCTGTAAATTGTGGGAATGGTTTCTGGACTGTAGTTTTCTACAGTCCAGACCCAGAAGTACTGGATTTATCCTGCGACTTCCAAGAAGGCACAGAAATAATCCACTAACAAACTAATTTTCCACAAACCAGGGTTTTCCTGGTTTGTGGTAAATTAGTTTGTTAGTGGATTATTTCTGTGCCTTCTTGGAAATCGCAGGATAAATGATTTGGGCAGTCCCACAGGGTTTTCCTGGTTTGTGCTGAATTTATTTATTTATTTATATTTATAGTTCACTTTTATATTCCGCTCCTCCCAGCAGGCTCGGGGCGGATCACTTGAGGGACCGACTCACCCCACACTGTCCCCCGAGATCACTACGCTCCGAGGATGCTAATTTGTTAGAGATACCCTCGGCGAAATCGGCTAAACTGACATCTACTCGCGGAGGCGTTCTCCGTTATAGCTCCTACGCTGTGGAACGCCCTCCCGGCTGGAACGCGGGCTATAAAGGACCTGCTCCCGTTTAGACGCGCCTGCAAAACTTATTTGTTTAAGCAGGCCTTCGGTGAGTAGGTCCTGCCCATGTTCCGCTTTAGCCACTGTCCTGGGGTGTCACGCTATCTAATTTCTGAACTGTACCTGGGGGTTTTGTATTTTGCTGTTTTAACTGTTTAATTGTCTTAGATGTTTTATCGCATTGCTTGTGTGTAGTTGTACCTTCGGTTCCTGTGAGCCGCCGCGAGCCTCAGGGAGTCGGCGGCATAGAAACCCGAATAATAAATAAATAATAAATAAATAAATAATAAATAAAAATACAGGACGGCACGGCGTAACAACGGCATGCGGCCGATTACAATCAATAAGAACATAAACAAACAAAGCCACATTAAAACAGTTACAAAAGTCAAAGCGTGGGTTAAGATGACATACATCTGAGTTATCACCCCAAGCACCTAATTGAAGGCCAACCCAAAAGGGCTGTCTTACATGCCCTCGAAATGGGCCCAATTCGAAATGGCTCGGGCACTCTCCGGGAGGGCATTCCAGAGCCCTGGTGCCGCCACAGAAAAAGACCTTTGTCTGGTCGTCGATAGGTGGCAGGAGCGGACGGATGGAATTAACAACAGATTCTGCTCATCTGAGCGCAGTGATCTCGGGGGAACATACGGGGTAAGGCGGTCCTTCAGGTACGCAGGCCCCAGGCCGTGCAAGGCCTTAAAGGTCAGAACCAATACTTTGAAGGCGATCCGGTACTCAATGGGGAGCCAGTGCAGCTGCCGAAGAGTAGGTGTAATGTGCTCTCTCGCTGGCACTTCTGCCAGCAAGCGGGCTGTGGCATTCTGCACTAGCTTGAGTTTCCGGATCGTCGACAAAGAAGGCCAACGTAGAGGCATTACAGTAGTCTAGTCTCGAGATGACCGTCGCTTGGATCACCGTGGCCAGGTCCCTCCTGGACAAGTAGGGGCCAGTCGCCTAGCCTGTCGGAGGTGATAGAATGCGGTCCTGCTGACCATGGAGACCTGGGCCTCCATGGACAGCGAGGAATCCAGCACGACCCCCAGACTCTTAACTGACGGCGACGGATTAAGCCGTTCGCCGTCCAGGGTAGGCAACCGGCACTCATCCAGCCCAGGCCGACCGGGCCACAGTATCTCCGTCTTCGATGGATTCACCTTCAGCCGGCTGGCACGCAGCCAACCAGTCACGGCCTCAAGGCACAGATGGAAACAATCGGTGCGGAGTCCGACCTGCCGTCCATTCTCAGCAAAAGCTGGGTGTCATCAGCGTACTGATGGCACTCCAGACCAAAGTCACGAGCCCGCTGGGCCAGGGGGGCGCATATACACGTTGCCTAATAAGGGGGAGAGGATGGCCCCCTGGGGGACCCCACAGTCAAGTGGGAGCCTCCTGGAGACCTCCCCACCCCCCTCCACCCGTGGTCCCGGTCACGGAGGAAGGAGGCCACCCATTTAAGGGCGGTCCCCTACCCCGGAAGCGGCTAAACGGTGGGTCAATAGTGCATGATCTACAGTATCAAACGCTGCTGTCAGATCTAACAAGACAAGCAGTGCCGATCCGCCCTGGTCCAGCTGGCGGCGAAGTTGGTCTGTAATGGCGACAAGCACGGTCTCCGTCCCGTGCTCAATACGGAAGCCGGACTGGAAGGGATCGAGTCCAGCTGTGTCTTCTAGGAACTGCTGCAGCTGATCCGCTGCTGCCCTCTCAATTACTTTGCCTAGAAAAGGCAAGTTGGAAACAGGCCTGTAATTGGAGGGAGCCGAAGGATCTAGATTCGGCTTCTTCAGCAGCGGTCTCACCATAGCCTCTTTTAATTAATGTGGGACTGCCCAAATCATCATGTGGACAGCTCAATTTTTATGGCAGACGTTTCTGCAATAAAGGGGCTGTCTGGATGGGCCCCTAGAGAGGCCCAAAAACACTTCTGGGAAAGGTGTGGGGACTGGATTTTGGAACATGTGTGCATGAAAGCATAAATATCAAATCCATGGATAAGGGGTCATATTGAATTAATTACTTTACTCAAAACGTTCCTGGTATACTTGGTATTTCTCTTTATTTAATTTCACCATATTCCTGTGAGGGTAAGAAAGAATGATAGATGTCCAATGGCCTTTTATGAGCTTGAACAGCAGCATAGTTGCATTTTCAATACTATGTTGCATGGCTTAGTGCAGACTACTACAACCTGGATCTACTTTCCCAATGAAAGAGGAAACAGATAAAACAATAAGTAATAAATCTCCCTATGTTCTCCAGAAGTACTTAAGTCCTGCTAAATGAAGAAACAGCAACAAAAGAGTAAGAGCTGAAGAAGGAAACTAGGCATGAGAATAAATTTATGAAAATGAAATGATTCGGAAGAAATTCGTAAGAAATGCTACTTTTGAGTATTTCCGCATCTGGAACGCCAACCAGGAAGTGGACTTTCTTTATAGAACCGGGGCCAGGATTTTCTTAAGTGTCGTTATTAGGTCGTAAGGGGGCACCCTCCTTCTCTCTCACCACCCTCCGCCTCCCTTGCCAATAAGTATTATGGCAAGGCAAGCCCTAAACTCGCTCCTTCTTTCGGCTGGAAGCCTGGAAAAATGTAAACAGAGAGGTTTACTCAGTAAATCTGCAAAGGAGGGCACTTTGGATGAAGTGCCCTCCTTTGTGGATTTACTTCTGAGTAAACGTCTCTGTTTACATTTTTTCCAGGCTTCCCTGACTCTCCTGCCCTGCCAGGATCTAAAGCATCAAAGAGTATTGGGGTGAGAAACCAACCTAATGTATAATAGAATGAATGCTACTGTAAGTGCTTAATATTATAAGTAATCCAACTGGTCATATACCTACATTCTATGCACATGCAATAATACAGCAGTAATAACAATGGGTATAAGAAGAGGTAAAATTCAAACCGAAGTATTCTGACTGTGGTCCCTCCTCAAACTGCAAAAGGCTCTTCTCTATGAGCCCGGAAAAGCCAAAACCCGGGCATAGCGTTTGCTGCCTGGGTGCACACACATACATATTCTTGGGGGATTTGCTGCAGAATCCGGGCTCATAGAGAAGATTCTGCAGCAAATCCCCCCAATATGTATTACTATTCTATTACTAATTTAAAAAAATCCCCCTCATTTGATTTTAGAATCACGATTTTTGGATTCGAAACCATGCCTAAAGGAAACTATCAATTAATTTTTAGGCGAATTGGACTTTCTTCTGAGCAAATAACATTCAAGGATTTTGGCCACAGGGGCGACTTCCTTCCCTCCATCTCCACTCTCACTTTCACTCTCATACTGACTATATTAAATATGATATGAAATTTAGGGAGGGAAAAAATTCCTTTGTGTATCCTTGCATGCAAAAACAACAGCAAAAAACACTGCTATTTTTCCTCACATTGGGTTGAAAATTACATGGCTATTGTGTGTGTGTATTCATATTCATATTCCCTAGTGGAACTTTCATTTTAATCCTACCATCAGTAGACTGAGAAAAAACAGTGCCTCTGGCTCTAGTGCAGAAGCAATCTAGGTTATACATAAAATGGGCATTCAACAGCAACATCATTTCCTTTGGCTTCAATTTGCATGCAAAGCTATTTCCCCATTTCTGGTGAATCCACTCCACTGTTGACTTGGGAAAACCACTATATTTAGAGTTAATGAAAGCAATGCACCATTCTGTAAACTTGGAAGCGGGGAAAAATTATACTGCAGTTCTGGAGTTCAGAAGTTTTAGAGTCAATAGGGTCAGCTCACAATATTATGACACTGAGGATATTTTAAATTTATATTCTGGCAAGACCTGCTATCTAGGCATCTTAGGGTTCATTTAATTTTGACAACATAAATAAGATATGGTAGGAGAAAGTAAGGAATACCACCTGTACCATTTTATAGTATACTTTTCATAGCATGTTTTAAATAATGACAAAATACAAAAATTTATAGGTCTGTTAGCTGGAAAGGCAGATCATAAATACTGAATCACATTTGCTGTAGTAGAGGAAATAAAGCTGGTCAGCCATATAATTTTCAAATTGTGCAGGAAAACATTCAAAATCATTGTATGTGTGTGTGTGTGTGGGGGGGGGGAAGATACCTACAGTCTGGGCTTGTTTCAAACTCAAACTTGCGGCTGTTGGTCCCATATCCTGCAGCAGTTCGGGCTCTGATTTGGAAAACATACATTGTGTCTGGTTTGAGACCACTGATGGTAACGTTGGTGCTTTTCGCTCTCAGAATGGTGTAACTTGTTTCTTGTTCCTGCTTTAGAAAAGAAAATTGCCACATTAAAAACCAAAGCACTTAAACCTAATAGGGGCAGTACATCATTTTTATTTTCATTTACACTAGAGTTTTCTTTATGTTATCCTGGGTGGATAAATAGTATAGAGTGTGGAAGCTAATTGCATTCACGCATGGTTGTTATCTTCCTTTCCCAGAATGGTGAAAGGGATTCTACATTTGATGTAATCAGAGATGCCCTTTCTTGGAAATGAATTTGGATATTAAGATGTGTAAATATAGTCATATAAATCTCTCTATCTGACCTCCTTGGAGACACCGAAAGGATCAGATAACAGAGAGAGAGGGAGGGAAGGGGGCAGGATTCATCACCTGCCTCATACTATGATCAAAACATGAGGACATAGAAACGTTTTGCTCCTCTTCCATCCTATATCCTGACCTTTGCTATATGCAGCTTTTCAGAAAAGAGAATCCTCCCTCAGAGTTTTGCTTCCTGGACAACTTACGGAGAAAGAGAAAACCAATTATAAGTTTTCTTAGCACCTTCTCCCTTTATTTTCATTGACACGATCCTGAACATTTTATCCTATTTTGTAAATCAGGAAACTTCCAGATCTTGTGGCTGCTAGAGAAAAGGCAATGGTAGAATCAAAATGTCATGCATGCAATATCTGGAAATCATTTAAGTACAGATACTAATGAAATACCAATTATGAATAGGATATGCAAGGGAGAAAGATTACAGTCCCCTGATCCTACTCTTAATGAAGAAAAACATACTGGAAATCTAAGTCACGGATACCTCACATGAGATTGGTTCTCATCATTGCATGACTTTTGCTGCCTAAAACACACCTGAAGGTAAACTATTAATGTAACAAACTTGGCAATATCTTTTTACTGTACCTTGACTTATACTGCTTTAAAAATTAAGTCCTAATTGCTAGGAAAATGGCTTAGATTCACCAGTGATCTGAAAGTATTAGGTCTTAAGTAGTCCATATGGGCTCAGAGGTATTGTATAGCATTACTGTAAAGATGGGATTTGCTGAATGAACTGATTTCCGACTTCCTAAAACAACAGCTGTGTTCCTTCCCCAAAAGTTAGAAAAGTGCTAGGAAATTCAACTACTCACAATTGTTGACAGAGCTCATGTGAACCTATTTTCTAGTTCAGCTTCTGTAGTTTTCATAAATTAATGAAATAGAAACTCCAGAAACTACAGTCCCATGAACATTTTCTCAGAATAGGTCCAGCCATATTTAAAGGGACTTACCTCATAGCAAATATTAGTTGGTAGTCTAAATGCTGAAAAGTGTACTGAATTTACAGTATAGAATTTTCCTAGCTTCTTGCACTATGAAAGCTGAATGTCAAATTTGTAATGAAGATACAACTCTGACTTTGGGTTGCCCTTAATTTTTTGCTTCAAGTTTAGCATGATATGATACCATAGCTTAGTCTCATGCATTAATTTACATCGGAACTGTTAGAAGAAGTTCGGTGTAAACTAATGCATTAAGGCTAAGAATAGTTTCACTTATTATCTCAAGTGTACATTCCATGTATATTACCCATAGGAAGAACATCACACAATAGCCCTATTCAGCCAATAAAGAAAATCATAAGAATGGACAAGACATGAGAATGTGCATACCATCCACTTCACCTCCAATCTTCCCCATGGTTAAATGGAAGGTTTCAAGGAGAAGGTGTTATTGGACTTGACTAAACATGCTTGAAGTCCCTTGTGTTTCCTAAAGGGCTTCCGATTACTAAGAGCACTTTAACACTGTTTATGTATTATTTGTCCTTGTCAATTGTATAACAGCATCACATGTTTGCCATAAGTTCTGTAATCCCCTTGAGTCCCCTCAGGGAGCTAGAGTGGAATATAAATAAAGTATATTATTTATTTATTTACATTTGTATACCACCTTTCTCAGCCCGAAGGCGACTCAAGGCAGTTCACATTTGGCAGAAATTTGATGCCTTAACATTTATAAAATACAATTAAAAACAATTATAAAAACAATTAAAATATGTAGCATATGACATAAAAACTGTACAGCCTATAAAAACATAATCCTCAGCATCTGCTTACTAAAATCATTATCCAATTGCATCGTCAGTCATTCCATAATTTCATATTTGCCTGATTATGCTGCATTAGGGAAAGCTTGCTCGAAGAGCCAGTTTCAACCTTTTTGCAGAATTTTTGAGGGGAAGGGGTCGATCTTATATCCATGGGAAGGACGTTCCACAGCCGAGGGCCCACCACTGAGAAGACGCTGTCTCTCTTTCCCACCAAATGCATCTGCGAAGGAGGTGGGACCGAGAGCAGGGCCTCCCCAGAAGATCTTAAGGTCCTAGATGGTTCATAGGGAGAGATACATACGGATGGGTAGGTTGGACCGGGACCATTTAGGGCTTTATAGGCTAAAGGCAGCACTTTGAATTGAGCCTGGAAACAGACTGGCAGTTGTTGTTGTTATTATTATTATTATTATTATTAACAACATTTAATCAAATATGAATACTGATTTTCTTAAGATTTTGCCATTCAGCATATGTAGAGTGAAGGGATAATGCACATATTCCTATAAGTCTTACATGGTTACGATGTGTGGTTTTTTTAATGGCTAAAGAACTATGGTGTAGTGTCCTTTGTCAGGATAGGATGCTTGGATGTACTACAAGAATATTGGTGAACTTAATCTTTACTTCTTACAGTATCAGGATGATATACTTCCACACTGACCCTAAAAATATATAAATACCAACATGTTATCATGCTTGGCTAGGGCATGTGTTAGGTCTCTCTCCACATACATACAATTTCATTGGGACAGTAACAGAAGAAACATGATGTGACACAGGAACACATTGTCTGTTGTGAACGAATTGCAAATAAGCTTCAAATGTGACCGTATGAACATATAAATGTGTCCTTTGGATAAGACAAGGAGGTTCTGATTTTGTAATCTATTTATCCTAATTTAATGTCAAATTTCATTGGAGATGATTAACAACACATCTCTCTAAAGGACCCAAAGCAGGAGGTTTTCTAGTAAATGGCAGTTAAACTGGAATAACTGAGCTTCCATGTAAGTTTTTTAGCATTTCAACAGCTGAGTTTATTTTAAAGTATTTGGAAAGGAACCCAGTAGCAAATTGTATGTCCACTTCTTTTCAGCTTCTCACTGTACTCTTTCTGTGGCCTAACCAAATCCCCTCCCTGACCCCTTTGCTGTACCTTCCCACCTTTTCATAGTACTTGACTTCGTAGTCCAAGATGATCCCATTAGGATGCTCTGGTTCTTGCCAAGACAGAGAGACACTGTTCCGAGATGTCCGGTCTTTTCTAATTATTGTAATAGGGGATGGAGCTAGAGTAGTGAGAAAAAGAATAGGGGAGGAGGGGAGAGAAAGCAAATGGAGTTTATCACTGTTCAATTCTTGGCAAGAAGGTGATATTTCCATTTGAAGGCTCCTGAGTATAAACCTGGACCTGTATCAACATTCAACAGCTAGATTATAGTGTTCTTACCCAAGCCTTGAAGCAGGATGGCCTGGATGAAAAAGAGTTAGACGTTTTCTTGCCTGTAGACTGGTGGCAAATGAGCAGATGTTTCTAATCTGCTACTATAATGTAAGCAATACAATACATTTGATATATTAAAACTGAATCAAAATAAAGAAAGGAAGGGAGAGTTTTGACTATTTATTATGATGTTGAAGCATTATTATTACCAGATTCTGTAGCTCATTGATAATGTTTTCATATTTCAAGCATACAACAGGACTGGAATCTATTATGGGCAAAGAGTCCCAGGAGGTCAATTGTTTAATAGCAATAATCAGTGTAGTGTTGAATGTATACCTTTCCATAGCATTTTTTAAAATTCCCCCAATGCACATCAAACTTCTACTATGATCTTAACAGTATTATTTGGGGTTTGCACAGATGATTTTGCTTAGATACTAATACCATAAAGCAACAAAATATGATGTTGAGGAACTGGGAAAATCACCTAGGATAACCACATGAAATTCAAAGAATTCCATAAGTCAACCAATGACTTGATGGTACAGACAGATAGATAGATGATAGATAGATACACACACACACACACACACACACACACATATATTATGTGGTAAAGATGAACTGAAAGAAGTCAACTCCTGCTTTCTTCATAGTTAAGCTCAAATTAATGATAAAATTATAAGATTGCCCTGGTATTTTATCCAGATAAGAATAAATAATCTTGTATAATTGTATACAGAATTGTAGCACCACCACTCTTTTCAAATACAGTGAGTTTGTCACTGCTTAACTAGTTCAACTCTTCAATCTCCTGACCTTCCAACAGTGCCAGCCAAATTTTAAACTACCATCAATCACCATGTCCTCCTCTCTATCCCCTATCCTTCTAACAACAAGAGTCAGATTTTAAGATTCCCTTCCAAATCATTGACCTCTGTTGAAAAATCTCCTGTCCACATTCTCAGACTGTATGAACTAAGATGTATGCATGATCACTGAACGAGAAGGGGAAAAGTTCACAAATTGTACCTGTGTTTATTGTAGCTTCCAACTTGGAATCGATCCAATGAATTTTATTTGCAAAAGTGATGGACACATAACAGTTGAGTGGTCTAGATTCTACCTTCCTCACCAACAAATAAGAGAACCCTGACCACTCAAAACAGCTGTGCTGGCTTGCTAAGGAAATAGATACACTGGAGGCAGGGAAAATTGTTTCTGTCCTCATTGCCTCAGAATAGGCTCTCAGACAAATGTTAGCCTGTATTTGAGCTGAGTTTTCCTGTTCTGAGCTGTCTGCTGTAGTTGCCTTCTCTGAACTCCATGAGACAAAATATTCGGGAGAGATTGAGTCCACATGATTTGTCCAGGATAATGAAGCTACAGACAGTTCCTCTACTTAGAGTACTCTTTAGAAAATACCAAACTTGCAGCAGCATGCTTTTGTTGGCATATATGGCAGGCTCCACAGCAATATGGATGGAGCATAATAGGAAATTCACTGACCTTTACTCATTAGACTTAAGGCTAAAGCACAAAACACAAAAGCAGGATTTGAAATATTTTCTTTGAATGGGAGTTTGGATTAAATTAAAATACAGCTATACACTCGATTAAAGGATAATTTCATTTTAAATACCAGCTATTCCTAAAGAAGTACCTAGTGAAGGTTTTGTGAACAATTCTGACCCATTCTTTTATACACATACATAGCCCATGTCCTTCTTAGTACCTGATCATTCAGATGTTTCTATATAGAGATTAGCTGATGCTTCAGCAAGGGACAGCTGGAATAGGGCTGTGTATTCATCCAAACTAACCAAACTACTGAACTAATTTGCATTGCAAATAAATTTTGGAGGATTGTTTCAGCACCACGAATAGCTCATTTACAGTTCATATTATTAACCCGAGCCAATTTACTGGTATACTGACATGAAAGCCACCTGCTATCAAAGATGGATTCACTGATGGTCCTTAAACTAATCTCAGTCTCAGTCATTGCTACTGGCTTCCATGAGTGCTGTAACCTTCTCACATTTCTTCTAGGCGCTAAAAATTGTAATAATACTTGCATATTGTCAGGAATAGCATATTGAGGATTGATGTGCACATAGCAACTAGACATGAATGATAGTCTCAAAGCCACATTAATAAAGCTAATAAAATCATTCCATATTATAATGGGGAATGTTTGCCCCACACCTAGGTACTGATGGACTATATCTCCAAATTGCCTTAGTGAAGGCAGGTTGGAAATACAGTCTCCAGTAGTGAAGGATGATGGAAACTGCTGTCAATATCTGGAGGATTACATGTTTCCAATCCCTGAAATCATTAATAAAAGAATCTTGAATCAGAATTTAAATAGCACAGTGCTTAAGATCAAAATGCCAATTGCATTAATGGTAAAAATGGGATTTAACAACAGCAATGCAATTTTATTACTTGTTACCCTTCCTCTTCTCACTGTTCGAGGTAGAGTATAACATAATTAAAATACACAAATAAAATATAATACTATTAAAATATGTATTTTAAAATGCACAGAACAAAGATTAATACCAATACTAATAAAATGTAAAGTTAAAATTCATAGATTAAAATGTAGTGGGTAGGCATGCTGGAAGATATATTTTATTTATTTATTTATTTAGGGATTTTACCCCGCTCTTCTCAACCCCCAAGGGGGGACTCAGAGCGGCTTACAGTACGGCACAATTCGATGCTCACATAATCACAATATAAACCCTTCAACAATTAAAATACATTAAAAATACATTAAAATACAACTACATTAGCACCATTCACTCTGGATTAAAACAATGTTCAGTCCATAAAAACATTGGCCATAATCACCCACTTTCATTAAAAACCAATCCAAAATGCTGCCTTGTGCTGGTGTACAAATGCCTGGTCCCACAGCCAGGATTTTACTTTTTTCCTGAAGGCCAGGAGGGATGTGGTGGATCGTACATCAATAGGAAGCGCATTCCACAGGCGGGGAGCCACCACCGAGAAGGCCCTATCCCTCGTCCCCACCAGCCTCATCTGAAACGTAGGCGGGAGCGAGAGCAGGGCCTCTCCGGATGATCTTAGATTACGAGGTGGGACATAGCGGCTGATGCGTTCGGACAAGTAGGCTGGGCCAGAACCGTATAGAGCTTTAAAGGTCAAAACCAGTACTTTGAATTGAGCCCGGAATTGGACCGGCAGCCAGTGGGGCTGACACAACAGGGGGGTGGTATGCTCCCTGTATGTAGCTCCCGTTAGCAATCTGGCTGCCGCCCGCTGGACTAATTGCAATTTCCGAACTGTCTTCAAAGGCAGCCCCACGTAGAGTGCGTTGCAGTAATCTATTCGGGATGTGACCAGAGCGTGGACGACCGTAGCCAGATCAGACTTCCCAAGGTATGGGCGCAGCTGGCGCACGAGTCTTAACTGTGCGAAAGCTCCCCCGGCCACCGCTGAGACCTGGGGTTCCAGGCTCAGCGATGAATCCAGGGTCACTCCCAAGCTGCAAACCTGCGTCTTCAGGGGGAGTGTAACCCCATCCAACACAGGCTGTAACCCTATGCCCTGTTCGGCCTTTCGACTGACTAGGAGGACCTCTGTCTTGTCTGGATTTAGTTTCAATTTGCTAGCCCTCATCCAGTCCGACACAGCGGCCAGGCACCGGTTCAAGGTCTGGACAGCCTCCTTGGTGACAGGTGGGAAGGAGTGACAGATCTGGACGTCATCTGCGTACAGATAACACCTTACTCCGAAACTCCGAATGATCTCTCCCAGCGGTTTCATGTAGATGTTGAATAACATCGGGGACAGAACTGAACCCTGAGGGACTCCACAGGACAACGGCTGTGGAGCCGAACAGGTGTCACCCAATGACACCTTCTGGGTACGACCTTCCAGGAAGGATTGGAGCCACTGCAGACCAAGCCCCATGTCTGCAAGGCGACCCAGAAGGATACCGTGGTCAACGGTATCGAAAGCCGCTGAGAGGTCCAGCAGAACCAACAAGGACACACTCCCCTGTCGAGTTCCCGGCGTAGATCATCTACCAAGGCGACCAAGGCTGTTTCAGTACCATGTCCCGGCCTAAAGCCAGACTGTGCCGGATCAAGATAATCAGTGTCTACCAAGAACCCCTGGAGTTGCGAAGCCACCACACGTTCCATGACTTTGCCCAAATAGGGAGATTGGAAACTGGCCGATAGTTCACTAATTGAGTGGGATCCAGTGATGGTTTTTTCAACAGCGGTTTTATCACAGCTTGCTTTAAGCTGGCTGGAATTTTGCCCTCCTGTAAGGAGGCATTAACCACCACCTTCACCCACTCTGCCAAACCCCTCTGGCTTCCTTTATCAGCCAGGATGGGCAGGGGTCTAGGATGCATGTAGTGGGCCTCGCCTCTCCAAGGATCTTGTCCACATCCTCGAGCTGAACCAATTGAAACGAATCCATTAAAACCGGACAAGCAGATGCTCGTGTCACATCCTCAGAGACTGCCGTTAAAGTGGTATCGAAATCGGAACGGATCAGCGCCACTTTATCCGCGAAGGCCTTAGCAAATTCTTCACAGCGTACCACCGAGCCGTCAGGGATCTCGCACTGTGGCGGATTTAAAAGACCCTAACGACTCGGAACAGTTCCGCTGGACGGTTCTTCGCGGCGGCCACCTTGGCCGCGATAGATGTTTTTTGTGCGGCTTTTGTTGCTGCGTCATAAGTCCTCAAAAAGGGGACCAGGCGCGCACAAGCTGATCTGCTCCGCTTCCGACGCCACACGCACTCTAGCCTCCTCTTTTTCGCTTCATTGCTGCCAGCTCCTCAGTAAACCAAGGAGCTGGTTTAGCTCGGTTACTCTAGAGGGGGCGTTCTGGAGCGATCGTGTCAATAGCCCTTGTCATCTCCCTGTCCCAGAGAGAAACAAGAGCCTCAACAGGGTCACTTACTGAGGAGGTGGGGAAATCCCCAAGAGCCGTCAGGAATCCATTCGGATCCATAAGTCTCCTGGGGCGGACCATTCTAATGGGTCCACCACCCTGCAGAGGTAGGAAGGCGCGATAAGTCTAATCCTGATCAGGTGGTGGTCGGTCCATGGCAAAGGAATGATGGTCAGTTCCTCTACTCCGCCACCTTCATCCCATCCCTGGCAAAAAACCAGATCTAACGTGTGTCCTGCACTATGGGTGGGACCTGATATTAGCTGGGACAGGCCCATGGTTGCCATGGCGGCCATGAAGTCCTGAGCCGCTCCTGATAGAGGGGTCTCGGCATGGACGTTGAAGTCTCCCAGCACAATGAGCCGTTGGGACTCCACGGCCAAGCCTGAGACCACTCCGGATAGCTCAGGTAAGGAGACTGTAGTGCAGCGGGGTGGTCGGTACACTAGCAGAATCCCTATCCTGTCCCGATCACCAACCCTTAGGCCGACACATTCGAACGTGGTTGATTGCGGGATGGGGCACCTGGTCAAGGGGATGGAATCCTTATAGACCACTGCGACTCCCTCCCCCGCCCTCCCGGTCTCGCTTGGGGCTGTACGGCATAACCCGGTGGGCAGAGCTGAGAGCGATTAACCTCCCAGCCTCGTCCAGCCAGGTCTCCGTTATACAAGCCAGGTCAGCTTGTTCTTCAAGAATTAGATCTTGTATTGTTGATGTTTTTCCATTGACTGACCTGGTGTTAAACAGCACCACTTTCAACCGGGAGGGGCCGCCTTCCTGGGTACTCAGCTTAACTTTGTCAGGAGCCCGATTTAAATTTATTAAAGTTCTTGCACAAATTTTTGGCCGGATTGGAAATTTAGAACGCTCGTTTCTAGATCGAATTGGTAATTTAGATCCATCACAAATTCTAGGCCGAATACATACTTTGGGTCTCCCTTTCCCGCATCTTCCCCTCCCAGTCACCACCCCGATAGGAACTCCCCGCCCGGTAGCCATCCCTCCTGCATGTTCCCTCTCCATGTCACCCAGTTGAACACCGTACAGCGGATCCTGGTTTAGTGCACCCATATAGAATGTTTCTGCTGGGCCTTGCTTCAGCCAGGCAGGCAGGGCCTGAGTCTGTAAGGAGCCAGTCTCCAGGGGCCGAGGTCAAAGGCAGCCTGCAGTGGAGAAATACTGCTTTTTCCTCCAAGCTCCCTGCTGCTGATGTTCCTTGGCTCTCTTGGATGGTGCTGTATGACTGGGCACCCACCGGGATCTTCCTTTTATGGCCAGCCTCAGGAGGCAGCAGGTGTTTCTGCTGGGCCTTGCTTCAGCCAGGCAGGCAGGGCCTGAGTCTGTAAGGAGCCAGTCTCCAGGGGCCGAGGTCAAAGGCAGCCTGCAGTGGAGAAATACTGCCTTTTCCTCTAAGCTCCCTGCTGCTGATGTTCCTTGGCTCTCTTGGATGGTGCTGTATGACTGGGCACCCACCGGGATCTTCCTTTTATGGCCAGCCTCAGGAGGCAGCAGGTGTTTCTGCTGGGCCTTGCTTCAGCCAGGCAGGCAGGGCCTGAGTCTGTAAGGAGCCAGTCTCCAGGGGCCGAGGTCAAAGGCAGCCTGCAGTGGAGAAATACTGCCTTTTCCTCCAAGCTCCCTGCTGCTGATGTTCCTTGGCTCTCTTGGATGGTGCTGTATAGATTTTTAATGGTGTCTTAAATTTTGACAGCTCGTTTAACTGCCAAATCTCTGCTGGCAGGTCTTTTCACAGTCTGTGCGTGGCCAGTGAAATGGTCTTCTGGGTGACAGTTGCCTGTTGGGTTATGACTGATTGGAGTAAATGTCCCCCAGAGGACCTAAATGCATGGGCTGGATTACACGAGAAAAAGCAATATGTAGATAACCTGAACCCAGACCATGTTTGACTTTAAAGGTCATAGCCAACACTTTTTATTTTATTTATTTACTTACTTACTTATTTATTTGCAGTATTTATATACTGCTCTTCTCAACCCCAAAGGGGACTCAGGGCGGTTTACAGTATTGGCAACAATGCAATGTACTTCACCTGGAAACAAAACTGCAACCAATGGAGTGATTTTTGTATAGGTGACATGTTCCTGTAACCAATTTGGCTGCCATGTTTCGAAGTAATTTGACTTTTCAAATTTGGTATAGAGGAAGCCCAATGCATAGTCTAACCCTGAGGTTACCAGCACATACATTACTATCTTTAGGCATTCTAATTCTAGGAAAAGGTATAACTGGCATATCAGATGAAGCGGGTAATATGTACTTCTAATTGTCACATCTATCTGATTTGATGTGATAAAAAATGTTAAGTGAGTTCCAAGATCTTCACACACTGTCACATCCCGACCTGCTTCCAGCGAACCAAACCGCCGCCATGCCTTAAGCAGGAAGGCAAAAAGGATGGATAGCCAGGCTTCACCGCTTTCCCTGACCGGGCCCCAGCGGTTCCAAGAGAATCGCCACGCCGCCTTTTCCCAGAGAGATAACCGTACCTGGGGCAGAGATAGTCCAAGGCCTCCTCCTTCCACATCTGTCCCAGTTAACGAGATGGAATTCCAGAAGCCTACAGATATGGGAGTAGAGAAAGACTCCCTTTCGTTTCCCGTGGGAAGGCCCAGGAGAAGTCAGCGCCTTGCGGAGTTAGGTAGAGACAAACCTATAAAGACCCCAGCGCGACTTCAGTCTTTATCTCGTGTCAACTTTTGAGTCATCTTGCCTTGCTCCACTGAGAGAACCAGCAGGGTTCGCCTAGCCATGGAGACCTTGCTTTCGAGTCAGGCTATCGGGCCTGTGGATTAGCCCTTGGGGCATCAAGAGACTTTATTTGCCATTTCCAGAGACATTGCTTGCTAGCTGCTTAGAGACTTGCATCCGCAGTGGATTGACTTATAACCACCTTGTTTTTGCTTTTTCTCTTTTGCCTTTTCTATCCATATATTCTAAATAAAGCATTTAACTGTGTCAGAGTGGGTTACTAAGGTCCAGTCAAGCCTAGGTTACAATACACACATTTAGTTTGACCTAAAGCGTTTTAGCTCCTGTTTTACACACTGTGCTCTGTTGAACCATTGTATTCCTTTTGTGAGTTCCCTGAATACAAGAGACATGTAAAAGCCTAGCATTTCCAAAATTCTCTATCTCAGGAAGTTCCTCTATTGCTAAAGAAACATACCCTGTACACAGTGACCCTCAAAATATACAGAGGAAATGGAACAGTGACATGGAAGAGCTAGTGCATCTCTCCCCTTTTCCCACCTCACACTTTGAATCTACACAACTGTAGTATTTGCATAAAATTTTCAGGGGTGAATTATGCAGTATTCGTTTCTAAACAAACAAATGGATATGATATCACATACAAATGACAATAGACAAACATACAGGAGACAATAAAATAGAAGAATGCAGTAGAATGTAAAGTGTAAGACTTTTCATTTCTGCTAAGCTGGAAATGTTGTTCTTTTTGTGTTCCCCATACAAATACTGAAAACACAGAAATCTATGCTCTATTCCATTGAGTCTTCACATTTTCAAGCATTGTTGTATGTAACCTTTGGAGTAAAAATGCTCCAGTTTATAATGCAAATGATTATTTTAATTACAGGCCCTTTGGATCTTAAAGTTATGAAGCTGAGGGAAATCTGTAATGAAAATGTGATGAGTCCATCTTAATATGCCAGCTGTTCAAGTGGAAAATGAACATTAGAAAAAATACTCCTTTTTGGCAAAGCTAAGGTAACTCTGTATGAAATATCACCCCTTTAACTAACATTGATAGGCTTTCTCCAGGATGCTTTGCCTTTTTAAAAGGCAGTAATAAAGAATAGACTACACTCTCACCTTTATGTAACAGTCCCTGTAGACTACATAAGACACACTGAAAAGGCTGGGATTTTGGATGAAACTTGCATTGCTGTCCTTTGTGGACAAATTGATGATTACATTGAGTTTATCTTGGTCAAACAGCTTTTGGAAATAAAGCCTTCTCTCAAAAGACATGCCCTATCTTTTAACAAGTATGTGCAAAGACATTTAGCAATTAAACTCATGTGGATTTGGCCTGTGTCCATCCCATCCATATTTGTTTATCTAACAAATGAAATGGCACAGGTGCAAAATGTGGAATTACAATTTCTCAAAATATCCTCTCGTCATTAACTGAGGCTCCTTTCTTTATTTTTAAACTAATTTCCTCAACATCAAAACATTTTTTAAAAATTAATCTATTTTCATAAAGCCAACATTTATTGAAGTATAAATTAATCTGAAATGAATATTAATCATTAGTAACAGCTCCAAGATTACCACCACCACTGCCACCAAGGCTACACCTTTCACTTGCAAATATTTAGATAAGTATCCAAAAGATCTACATATCTGATGTACAATTTTTTCTCTACTATCAGCCAAGAACAGAGACAGAGATGATAAGTCAATTTTCTTCAGGTGCATAATTACTGAGTTCTACCTTGCAATGTAATTCTTTGTTGATTTGCGTCTTGAAAAAAGCAAATAATAGTCTCAACAGTGTTCTCTTTGTCTCAAGAAAATCTTCGGAAATTGTGCAGTTTTGTGAGTATCTACAGGACTTATTTGCTGAAAAATTTGTATTTCTGCACAGAAAGCAGCATTTTCTCTGTTGAAAATAAACCTTATGTGCAAAACAATATACAAATTTTGTATACTTTAAGTTTCCAACTAGATGAAATAGCATTTTTTGTACATTTTCTATACAGACATTATTTTCCATGCAGGAAATAATGTTTCCTGAATTTTTTTTTTAAAAAAACAACACTATTTTCTATTCAAAACAAGACAGTGTGAAGTTTTTATACATAATGCCAAACTGTAAAGATTCTCATCAGTCAAGTTTTCTTCTCAACAGAATGTTTTGACCTTTTAAGAACATTTTTGATCAATTTGAAATATTTGCAAATATTATTTCCATTGTTAGTTCTACCCTATTCTGTCATGATGCTCACAAAAATATATATCTAACTTTATTGGCTAGCTGTACTGCAACACTATTTTTTAAATCTTCTAAGGCCTCTGCCAGGAATAAAGAGCAGAAGGAGCTAAAGTGATGGAAATAGAGGTAGGGAATAGAAAACATATATTTGTGAAGGCTTTCCAGTTGTTTTTGACTGTATTCGCAGTCTGGGAGAATGGAACGTGAGATAGAAGAAGATTTGATTACAGAGAGAAATGAAGTTTTCTTTCTTCTATTTCATCATCAAGGGAACAAATTCAGCAAAATCCTCCTTCTCTGTCTATTTTGGTAAAGGCTCAATATATACTTAGACGCTCCCTGAGGTGAGAAATCCAAAAGGACTATAGGGTTTAAAATTGATTTCTTGATCTTCTTCAAATCTGATGTAGAGATGTAGGCAATAACATAAAGCTTTCACACACAAAATAAAGATACAGATATGATCAAAAAGAAAAATAACAGAATGACATCATCAAAAGGATATGTAGGTAAACAGAAGGAAAACTATCTTCAGTTTCTATCACTCTTACTGTTCCATCTCATTTATTACACAGAGTTGAACATCTGGACAACCTCTGTTTCATGAAGTAAGCTAATGAGATTCAAGAGTTGTTGCAATTTTGAAGAGTTTTGCATGTGCCAGTTATCAGTAGTGTTCTGGTCAGCAAATGTGGAATACACTCTTATTTTGGGATGAGTGAACTTGCTCCGAAACCATAAAAAATTGGTGTTCAGTTTCAAAGTTAGTATATTGCACTATGCATCTGAATACTGCTCTAAACTTTGGCTAAAAACACTGAAGTGTACATAAAAAGGCAATAATGAACAGTAAACTACATCTGCTCTCTTTCACTTGAATTGCAGAGATGAAAATACTTCTGTCTAACAGTTATCTTTGTAACTGGTGGTAATGATTCCACTGATATAACTATATTTTAAAATTTAAATCAAACTATGGCTTGTTCACTTTTTCATGTGCGGTTGTCTTGTCTGCCTGTCTCTTTTTTACAGAGACGTGAGGTAAGTGAAATAGACATGTTGCTCATATGTTTAACATGTGTGATAAATCAAGGGTATGCCAAGTCCACTTGAAATGTAACAGACTCTGCAATATATCCACTGTACAAACCACATGATGCTGTTGTGGCTTTTTCAGATGTAAGCTTTCATCATGTTCTAAAGTATAGTGTCTATAATATTAACAAGGTGTTTTTTACTAAATGTATGTATGCAATGAAATAAGTCATTTTATGTTACTTTATAATTTCAATTGAGAAGCCAATTTCACTAAAATCAAAATGAAAGGATACAACAGTTCTACATCTGTTTCTTGATTTCCTGATTGTCTATATTGTCTGTCATGATCACGGACGTAGCGGGCCCCTTAATCACACACACAGAGACGTACTGAAGGCTAACTACTTTATTGAGTATAAAAACAGTTCCAAAGAGTAAATAGTCCAATAATATGCAAGTGTCCAAAAGGTAATAAGCAAAGTAGTCCAAAGTAACGTAGCAAATGAGCTGGAAGCGTGGCAAGGCTCCGCAATCCAATGCGGATCAGGAAACAGGGCAAGGCTCCACAAACCAATGCGGATCAAGAAACAGGGCAAGGCTCCGCAAACCACTGCGGCTCAAGAAACAAGGCAAATGCAAGGCAAGGCTTGATGACCACTGCTGGCTTGTGGTCCCACTCCGCTTCACGCCTATTCAGGAAAGACGTGGCCGGAGAACTGAGGATGCGTTCCCACGGACCCTATACTTAATCCGTCGGCCGAGGTCCGCGACGCTCTAGGCTCCTTCGTCTCCAATCTCTGCTCACGGACCTCGGTCGGTCTAGGACCCTCGACCAAGCCCTCCTGCTAGACTCGATGTCTCGTCTCCCTGCTCGAAGGAGCGACCTTGCCTCTCGGCAGCTGTGTCGCTATCTTCCTGAGAACTTTCCTCCCTGGCACTTTCCCACTCGGGTTCGTCCATGTTTACATTCTCGGGCTCCTGGGAATTCCTCCCCCCAGGGTGCTCATAACTCCCTTCGCTGCTTCCCATCTCCACCTGGTGATCGGAATCTAAGCTGGGCCCAAACAACATTTCATCCCATGCCAAGCTCTCTGTGGGAGACTGCGGCCCATCCGAAGGGCCCTGTGCTTCACCCCAGTCATCTAGCTCATCCTCCGAATCCACCTCTGCTGCTGCAGGCCCTAATGCTAATGGAACCCCAGGACCTATTCCTTGCCCTCCAGGCACGAACGAGAACTGCTGTGCTACACTATCCCCCCCCTCAGGGCCCCTCCGAGGCCGCCCTCGAGGTTTGGGTTTGTCAGGGTACTTGCGGTGAAAACGAGCCACGAGATCCGGAGCATGGACATCCCGAGCCCGGGTCCATGAACGTTCTTCCGGTCCCAACCCCTTCCAGTCAAGCAAATACTCCAACTTCCGGTAGCGGATGCGAGCATCCAAGATGTCCTGGACCTCCAACTCCTCCTCGCCATCGCGCATCACAGGGGGAGGAGGCGGCTGCGTCACGTCAGGCCGCACCCCCTTCGCCGGGCGGAGCAACGAACGATGAAACACCGGGTGGAGCTTCATGTCCGCTGGGAGTTGTAGTTTGAAGGAAACAGGCCCCACCTTCTCCAAAACTTTGTAGGGACCCAAAAATCTCGCGTCCAGCTTGCGGCTGGGTCGCTGCGTGGGCAAATTCTTGGTGGACAGCCAAACTTTATCCCCCACAAGGATGTCAGGACCCTCCTGGCGCCGCCGATCAGCCATCCGCTTGTAGTCAGCTTTCGCCTGGTCCAATTGAGTGCGTAGCAAGTCTTGGAGTGCAGTGAGCTCTCGAAGCCAATCCTTAGCCTCGGAAACGTCTCCGGACGGGTCCACCGGCGGGTAGAACCGAGGGTGGTGTCCATAGTTAGCAAAGAAAGGAGTCTCTTTGATGGATTCCTGCGTCGCATTGTTGTAAGCAAACTCTGCCAGGGACAACAAGGGCCCCCAATTGGTTTGCTGATACTTGACATAGCACCCCAGGTAGTGCTCCAAGGTGGCATTACCCCTTCGGTCTGGCCGTCGGTCTGCTGGTGATGAGCCGTGGACATCCGCACATCAATCCCCAGCAACTTCTGGACAGCCTTCCAGAACTGGGAAGTGAATTGGGTGCCCCGTCAGTCACCAGGCTCTGTGGAAGTCCATGCAGCCGAAACACATGTTGCACAAACATATCAGCAGTCTCTTTGGCAGTAGGCACCCCCACACAGGGGATGAAGTGTCCCATCTTGGTGAAACAGTCCACCACGACCAGTATCGAGGTGAAACCCTTGGACTTGGGGAGATCGGTGATGAAATCGGCGAAATCATCTTCCAGGGAGCAGAGGGGTCGGAAGCGGCTGGAGCAAGCCAGCCGGCTTGCCCCCCTGGTTCTTAGCCCGGTGACACACAGGGCAGGATCCCACATAGTCCTCCACATCCCTCCGCACTTTAAGCCACCAAAAGTCCCGTAGGACCAGTTGCAAAGTCTTGAACAGCCCAAAATGGCCTGCGGCCCGGCTATCGTGGCAAAGCTTGAGAATGTCCTCCCGCTCGGGCCCAGGGGAAACATAGACAGAGTCCCGGTGGTAGAGCACCCCGTTCTTTACCTGGAAAGGGGCTTGGGGCCCCTTGGTCAGCTGCTCCTGCACCCACGGATCGGTCCGCTGGCGAGCCTGAACACGGACACTCAATGGTCTCTTGTCACCAGGGGCTGGCGGAGCCACTGGAGGGTTGACAGGAAGCGCCCGAGCAGCCGCAAAGTTCTCCGCTTTAAGCAATCGAGCCTCGGACGGCCCGTCGCCCTCACGAACGTACTCCGGCTTTCGGGACAACGCATCAGCTTGCTTGGTCTGCTTGGGGGTCATAGTGAATGCGAAAATTGAATCGCTCAAAGAACAGGGACCATCTCTGTTGCCTCTGGTTCAATTTGCGCTGGGACTTCAGATGCTCCAAGTTCCGGTGGTCGGTGTGAACCTCCACCGGGAACTTGGCCCCTTCAAGCAGGTGTCTCCAGACCTCGAAAGCCACCTTGATGGCCAAAAGTTCCTTCTCCCAAATGGTATAGTTCTTTTCCGGAGCCGTCAGCTGCCGGGAATAGTAGGCACAGGGCAACAAGTCCGTCCCCTGAGGCTGTAGCAGGATCGCTCCCACCGCCACATCCGAAGCATCGGCCTGGACGATGAAAGGGGTGCGGGGGTTGGGGTGCTGCAGAAGCGGCTGAGTGGTGAACAGCTGCTTCAACTTGCGGAACCCCACATCCGCCTCCGGAGTCCACCGGAACGGCACCTTTCCCCGCAAACACTGGGTGATCGGATCAGCCCACTTGGCAAAGTCAGGAATGAACTTTCTGTAGTAGTTGGCAAAGCCCAGGAATCTTTGAATGTCTTTTTTGCTAGCAGGGGCCGCCCAGTCGACCACGGCTTGGACCTTGGTGTCATCCATGGCAATGCCCGTAGGTGAGATACGGTAGCCCAGAAAGTCCACCTCACGCAAGTCAAAAGCACATTTCTCCAGCTTAGCATAGAGCCCGTGGGCCCTCAGTCTCTGGAGCACTTCCTTGACATGGCGATCATGGGTCGCCTGATCCGGAGAAAAAATCAGCAGGTCGTCTAAGTAGACTGCCAAATAGCGGTCCAAAAGGTCTCGGAAAATGTCATTCATGAAATGTTGAAAACATGCTGGGGCGTTGCATAAAACCGAATCCCATCACCAAGTATTCGAAACTGCCCCACTTGGTCTGGAAGGCCGTCTTCCATTCATCACACTGGCGAATCCGGACAAGGTTGTAAGCCCCCCTCAGGTCCAGTTTAGTGAACACCTTAGCTCCCGCATCCGCTCAAGAGCTCGGGGATCAAGGGCAGGGGATAGCGATTCGGATCGTGATCTTGTTGAGTTCCCTGTAGTCATTGCAAAGCCGCAACTCCCCGATTTCTTCTTGACGAAAAGAATCGGAGCCCCGGCCGGGGATTGGGAGGGCGAATGAACCCCTTCCGCAGATTCTCATCCAGGAAATCTCGGAGAGCCTGTTGCTCTGGTTCCGAGAGAGGGTAGAGTCTCCCAGCGGGATTGGGGCTCCCGGCTGCAATTCAATGGCACAGTCATAGGGCCGGTGGGGAGGCAAGCGTTCTGCCTCCTTCTCACTGAAGACATCCCAAAATCCGGCATACTTCTTGGGCAGGGTGGCCACATTCTCCACTTCTTGGGCCAGGCACGCCCGAGCCGTCATGCAGTGGCCCTGGCAATGGTCCGAGAAAAATTAGCTGTCTCTTAGCCCAGGAGATCTGGGGGTCATGGAGCGCGAGCCACACAATGCCCAGGACAATGGGGAAATCTGGGAGCTTGGTCACAAGAAATGTCCTCTTTATGGGAACTAGTCCACATCCTGGTAGGAGCTGTATACTGAGTTACAGCCCCCGTTTTCAGGACTCTCCCATCGATGGTTTGGACGCCCTTGGGCTCTTGGAGATCAAGAAATTTTAATCCGGCAGACTTGGCATAGTCTGCATCGATGAAGTTGTTGGTCGCTCCCGAGTCAATCATGGCATGGACCATCATCGGTCCCTTCTCGGGCGACCACAAACTGACCATTACAAGGAACAATTGTCCAGTCTTGGGTTCAGGGGGGAGGTTAGCGACATCGGCCGAGTGAGCGAACCCTCTTACACCCGGCCGGTCCCTTCCCCCGTCGCCTGAAGGGCCTCTTCGGCCTCTGGGGCCCCTCCAAGGGCGGCAGAAGCCCTAGGAGTCTTTCCACGCGGTTTCTGGGGGCACTCCTTAGAAAAATGTCCAGCCCCCCCGCAGTACCAGCATAAGTTGAGGCGCTGACGCCGTGCCTTCTCCGCCTGGTCCACTTTGGGCCGAACTGTTCCCAACTGCATGGGCTCTGGGTCATCCGGGCCGGCCGGTACTGGCAATTGTCGGGGTTGGAACTGTCCAGCCCCTTCCTTCCTCGCCACCGTTTTCTCCATTCCGCCCTTGTCCCACCGCCTCCTGGTCTGCAGTCCTGCTTCCATACGAAGGCTCAAAGTGATGGCGGCCTCAAGATCATCGGGCCGGGGATGCTTTAACATCTCCTGTTGCAATTCCGTTGTCAGCCCCGCAATGTAGTGGTAACGTGCGCCCGGTACGCCCCACTGTGTCTGGGCAGCCAGGACTCGAAAACGGGAGATGTACTGGGACAGGGATAAATCCTTGCTCGTCAGCCGAGCCAAATCCCTCTCGGCGAGCTCTTCATTCACGGGAGCCCCCCATGTCGCCCTGATCGCGGCTAGGAAAGCCCGCAGCGTGTTCGTATGGGGGGACTGCGCCCGGATCAACGCGGTGGCCCACGTTGCTGCTGTCCCTTCCATCAGGTTGTAAACAAAAACCACCTGGGCTCGATCGGTGGCGAACTCGTTGGGGCGTTGCTCCAAATATAGTTCCACTTGGCACACAAAAACTTCCACCTGGGCCGGATTACCACTAAAGCGGCCAGGTGGGCTCACCAGTGCCGTCCGGCCCGGGTCCGCAGCTCCCCAATTCTCGTTGCAACTCTTGTACTTGGGCATCAGTCAAGTTAGCCATGGCGACCACTGGCGTGGAGCGCTTCTTGCGGCGTCGTCGAGCGGCGTCCGTGGTGTGATAAGGGGTTCTTGGAGTTCTCCGGCCAGCTGTCACGATCACGGACGTAGCGGGCCCCTTAATCACACACACAGAGACGTACTGAAGGCTAACTACTTTATTGAGTATAAAAACAGTTCCAAAGAGTAAATAGTCCAATAATATGCAAGTGTCCAAAAGGTAATAAGCAAAGTAGTCCAAAGTAACGTAGCAAATAAGCTGGAAGCGTGGCAAGGCTCCGCAATCCAATGCGGATCAGGAAACAGGGCAAGGCTCCGCAAACCAATGCGGATCAGGAAACAGGGCAAGGCTCCGCAAACCAATGCGGCTCAAGAAACAAGGCAAATGCAAGGCAAGGCTTGATGACCACTGCTGGCTTGTGGTCCCACTCCGCTTCACGCCTATTCAGGAAAGACGTGGCCGGAGAACTGAGGATGCGTTCCCACGGACCCTATACTTAATCCGTCGGCCGAGGTCCGCGACGCTCTAGGCTCCTTCGTCTCCAATCTCTGCTCACGGACCTCGGTCGGTCTAGGACCCTCGACCAAGCCCTCCTGCTAGACTCGATGTCTCGTCTCCTATCGAAGGAGCGACCTTGCCTCTCGGCAGCTGTGTCGCTATCTTCCTGAGAACTTTCCTCCCTGGCACTTTCCCACTCGGGTTCGTCCATGTTTACATTCTCGGGCTCCTGGGAATTCCTCCCCCCGGGGTGTTCATAACTCCCTTCGCTGCTTCCCATCTCCACCTGGTGATCGGAATCTAAGCTGGGCCCAAACAACATTTCATCCCATGCCAAGCTCTCTGTGGGAGACTGCGGCCCATCCGAAGGGCCCTGTGCTTCACCCCAGTCATCTAGCTCATCCTCCGAATCCACCTCTGCTGCTGCAGGCCCTAATGCTAATGGAACCCCAGGACCTATTCCTTGCCCTCCAGGCACGAACGAGAACTGCTGTGCTACAAGACTACTGTGTAAATAGTTTGAAATTTAGTCTCTTAAAATCCATCTTAATGAACCAACTATATATGTATGCATTCCAAGTACTTCCAAAGGATTTTAGTAGCAATAAAATCAAACAACATGCAGGCTTCCAGAGGTTTTTTTTAAAAAAAATAAAACCATTATAAAAGCTGCCTTTTATCGTCCTGAAAAAGTATTCACAATTGTTCAAATCATAAAATACATTCATACAAGTGTGTGATATAATTTTTAAAAAACTAACTGCAACAGATCCTAGGCCAGTCTAGTCCAAAATGCTATTTTAAGAAAGCTCCACCAGATGCCTGAAGGAAATTCATACATAGGATATGCATCCATGCTCCCAGGTAAATTATGTACAGAATATAGAATCATAGTGAGAAGTAGCTATTAAAAGACAGGGTATCCACAAATTTGTCTGCTTTCCTTTTACCCATTGAGCTGGCCCAATTGGTGACTCATTTCATGTTGAGACTGTGAATTGTGTGAGGCAGTCCCAAATCTGACAACATTAATGACAATATTAAGAGTGTTCATCTTGTCAGCAAGAAACCACAAGGGATCAACACATGCTATATCAAACTTTATCAAGGTAAAATAAATCAGATCTAGCCAAATAATAAATTTGAAACATTATAATAAGACCCCACCTCTCCATAAATTAGAATCATAGAGCTGAAAGACACACACGGGCCATTCAGTCCAACCCCCTTCCCGGCAGGAAAAGCACAATCAAACTACTCCTGACAGATGGCCACCCAGTCTCTGTTAAGATAATGCTTTGAAGTGTAATTTCTGGCAGTTGTCAAACACTGTTCCTGTTTACCAATGAAGATGGAAGGAAGGAGTGAAGCAATTCAAACAATGAAGTTGTACTCAATGAATGTAAGTGGTGATAGTAGTGTGTGTGAAATCAGAGTACGCCTACTGATCCAATTTGCAATCCTATTCCTTTTCCCAGGAATCCAGAGTAGCCATATCATCATGCTTCGAGTTGTCTTGCCCTTGTCCCCAATAAAAAGCAGCAGCTGTTCCTTCCAATATAGACTGTCTCTGAAAATAGGTTTTGGTCATAGAGTACAAGAGCAAGAGAATTGTGCCCTAGGTCCTGTCTGAAAAGAGGCCCACTAGAGTTACTGGCAGGGGTCTAATAAATACGTCAGAGCAAACTATGTCATGTTTCTGCACCACCAATTCTACAAAGAACCTCAACTGCAATTCTGAGATGTTCTGTTGTCAGAGGTTCTAGAAGTTGAAGACAAAAATACCTGGAGAGCCAGGATTTGAATGACAAACCACATTTCTACTGGTTTAGTCTTTAGAGGGTCATGAAATACTGAAAACAATAGATTGCTCTTAACATTAAGCTTCACTAGGTGATCTCAGGGCCCTTCTGCACAGACCTACACCCCAGAATATCAAGGGAAAAAACGCACAAAATCTGCTTTGAACTGGGTTATCTGAGTCCATATATCCCAGTTTAAAGCAGAAAATGTAGAATTTTATTCAGCTGTGTGAAAGGGTCTTGGGGTGAGAGATGACAAAAACCCCTCTCCTTTTTTGACAGCAAATGTAATTTTATATAATACTAGCTGTACCCGGCACGCGTTGCTGTGCCCTTTTTAGGAGATGCGAGAAAGTTCAATCATCCACGGTGTGCCCTCCTCTAAACTGCATTTGGATGGAGTGTGGGTCATGGGGGGCATGGTGTGCCAAGTTGGGTCTTTATTGGTCTTGGTTCTGGGCCACAGTGGTCTGTGGGGAATGATGGGTTTTGAAGTACTACAAATCCCGTTTTCCATGGTGGTACTTCAAGTCCCATCATGCATGGTCGGGGCTCTGTGTGCCAAGGTAGGTTACTGTAAATTCAGGCCATACACAATGTCCCATGAGCTGAGGCCTAGTTAGGAACAGCAAGTTAATGAAGCCTTACTGTCAATTCAGGCCATACACAATGTCCAATGAGCTGAGGCCTAGTCGGGAGAATCAAGTTAATGAAGCCTTACTGTCAATTCAGAGCGTAAAATCAGCTTCCCAGTAAGTGAGGGCTAGTAAGTAGGGAAAAATCAAGTTAATGAAGTCTTACTGTCAATTTAGAGCGTAAACAGCTTCCCAGTAAGTGAGGGCTAGTTAGGGAAATCAAGTTAATGATTTCCTTATTCTGTTTTGGCAGTTTATTATGGATCGGAATTTTCATGTTGGCTGGGCAGTGCAGCAGTTATGCAAATCCGCCCTTATTGGCAGCCAATCATGTTGTTCAGAATGTAGAGGCTGGGTGAGTCTTTGGCTGCCCAGGAGGATGCTGGTAAATGTAGTTTTATTTTTATTCGTTGTTTTGGGGGCCTTTTAGGTTTTTTGGGGGGGGAGTTTCTTTGCTACAACTTGCTTGAGGCCTATTTCTGTTGGCAAATATTGTGTTTCTGCGTTGTATGGTTTCTTTGTTTGAGGTATACATCACATGACGTGAACCCATTTATATAATAGATAGCATGCTCCCTTATATTTTGCCTTGACTGGCACTCCATTTTCCATAAATATTTTGGGTTTCTGAGTGTTTTTTTTAAAGTGTTATCGAGAAATATTCTTAAACATTTTTGCTTTATCTGAAGGCTATTAACATATTAGAAAGATGACATTGTGTGTAGCTTAGATCTTCTAATTAGACTTACATCCTACAAGCAATGTATTTTCCTGGCTGTATCTGAAATTTTGTACTACTCAGTAGCATGTTTGATGGCACACATTTAAATCAAATAACGTTAGACTATGAAGATTTTCTAATTTTATTTTAATTTATATTGCTTTTTGTTTATCTATTTCAGGAAGGCAGAACATGACTTAAATAATTTTTCTGTGCACCTTGCTTTTGTCAGTCTGTCTTTTGGCTGTTTTCAAAATTTAAAAATCATATTTGGAAATTTATATATGCATGTGCAATTTTCAATTGATATCAAATATACTACTGGAAGTTGGTGGAAACTTCCTTTTCCTTTCTTCCCCTTTGCTTCCAGTTCAAATTTTGGTTCGTATAATAATCTTGCACAAGTGAAGACTCAGTCCACTGCTATCATACTCCTGATTTATAATATTGGTAAAAATTTACCAAAAGATCTCAAAACCCATAAACATCAATACATCTCATTATAGATCATTAAAATATTATCCATCAACAACCTGATCTGAAAACCTAGTTACTAAGCAAATACTGTTTGAAGAGATTAGAGCATTCTGCACATCAGCTTTTTCAGAGTGGCACAGCTGTCCATCTCTCTCCATGACACATTTGTAATTAGCACCTTGCCTTAGGGGAATGCGAATTTCATATAATTCTCTTGCGGCAATCAGTGACCCGTCCTAAGCAGGGTTGATTGGTGTTATTAGATAACATCTGTGTGAGAACATATTATTGTGGGATGAGATGAAATCTTGTTTCCTTCAGCATGGCTGATAACTGCCTTTGTAAGCCTCTTTCTTGACAACAGGAAAAGTGAACTGCTAGACACCAAGCTACACATGATTCTGAAGGCACAGCATAATATTCTCTCCTGTGACAAGAAAACCCAGCACTAATTATTGTAACATTCTAGTTTTAAAAAATGAAAATGATGCCAGCTCTGTTTGAAGAAAGCAGGTGTGGAACTGGGAATAAAGCAATTGGTTAAACCTTGAGTAACACCGCTGTTCCCTTTACTTATTTTTGTTCTATGTTGCCTAGGAAAAGTTAGAATATGCCAAACAATATCAAGATTACTCCACACATACTTCAATTTGATAACCACAAGAAGAGAAGCAACCTCATTTATGTGGTTAAAATAAGAAGCACACTTGAGTTAACCCTAGACAGTCCATCTCCAAAATGTGGTGCCCTTGTTCTGAAATGGTTTTATTGTGTTTTTCTTTTATTATTATGGGTTCTGCACTTCTACCGAGTGAAAAATAAATGTTTGAGATACACCACAAATGTCTCGTCTGTGTTCATAACTTCTCACTTTACTGGCAGGCTAGGAGAATATTGGATGCTCAGAATTTCCCATAATGGCCCATCTACAGTGCTGTAGCAATACTACTTTCCCTCTGTTCCTGTCTCTTCTTTTCTTCCTTGTTTAGTACCACTTACAAAAACTGTCCAATTAGTAACCTATTCACTGAGAAGCTATATAGAGACAGTAGGCTCACAATTGCAGTGTCAAAATGTGCATATTGTTATAGTCCTTATTGTTTTATAGATCTTATTCTATTACAAATCTTGCTGTAGGGTTTGGTTAGAAATCTAAACAAACCCACAAATGTAACAAATGTTAAATCCATTCCCAAAAAATAAAGAAGGCATTTACATTCCATTATAGAGAATGCAGACAATTGTATGTAATGGAGCATAGGAAATAGCTGTTGCAGATTAATGTGTTCTGCCCAAAAATAACTGCTAAATTTTGGAAAAGACCCAAAGTAAATTGAAATTTAGTGATTTACATATGGACCAAGATCCAATGCTGTAAATCTGCAATCAGTGTCAGAAGTTGAGAGAGACATCTCCTGCTCCTCCAATCTTAGGCCCCTTCTACACAGCTGAATAAAATCCCACATTTTCTGCTTTGAACTGGAATATATGGCAGTGTAGACAGATAACCCAGTTCAAAGCTGATATTGTGGGATTTTCTGCCTTGATATTCTGGGTTATATGGCTGTATGGAAGTGCCCATAGTGAGTATTAAAAACCTACTACAGAGGGCTTCCTTTGAAGGAAGTTTTTAAGGATGCTTTAGGAAAAAGACATCATTGCTGATTCTGGCAGAAACAGTGGGATCCAGAGGAAGTATACCATTAGATCTTGGCTTCTGTCTTGAACAAATAATAGTACAACTACTAGACCATTATTAAATCCATATTACATTTTCCAAAATGAAAATGATCCCTTTCATTTATTCATTGCCCATGCACACAAAATGCAGCAAATCCCACAGGCATGAAGGGCATCTGAACACTATAAATAGAAAAATCATAACTTTAAAGAAATATTCATCTCATAAAGCTGCTTATGATTGGAACTTGTGTCAAGAGCAGGAAACATGGAAAGTAGAAATATAATACGTAACATTATTAAACCTTTGTAATGCCGATGTTACTCTTTTATATGTCTAACATCAAAGCACTTAATTTTCTTCATTTCTATTAAATCAAAATTAATGACTTACATGACTGGCATAATTTATATGGAAGATTACTACAATGACCTTTTCATTAAAAATCTGGTTTTATTAATAAAACACATTCTTTCTGTGGCAACATACTAAAGTGTTACTTGACACTGTTGATTGTGGAGTGGGAGTTTATTCTGACAGAGATTCTGCCAAACCCCTTGACAATAAAACCACCCGATAACTGAAGATCTAATTCTGTTCATTTGCACTGGAAAAGATTAATTTTTTTCCTTAAATGGAAATAGAGAGCTTTCTTTGTAATTATAAAAGAGTAACTTTGCATAATTTGGAGCTTGGACTTCCATTTCATTTCATTTTATTTGAACGATTAATAAAGTGCCTATAAACAGTATGAACCAAAGCTATATATATATATATATATATATATATATATATATACACACACACACACACACACACACACACACACACACACATATATTAGCAGTAAAAACTGGATTATGATATAAACAACTGCTTGATTGAATCACATGCTAAGTTAAATGCAAAAACATTTTGGGCTAATAAAGGTAGATAGATACAGGGCCTCCAATGCTCATCGGAAAGTGAAGATGATATCCAAAAATTCTTCCATGACATACTCTAGATCCAAACCAATGAGAGTTGTAAAGACCAATCTAACATCTGAATTCAGTTTAGAAATAAGCTAACACATGATAAGTACTTGTAGAAGCATGCTACTATTAGGTACTAAAGGTACCAATACATGATTCAACTATCAAGCACCTGCCAGAATTTGAGCAGATATGTGTTCTTCTTGTTAAAGTTTCTGCTGACTCCTTAGAGAAGGGGTCCCCAAACTAAGGCCTGCAGGCCAAATTTACCCAGCCCCTACCCTAAACTTTAGACTTGGGATCATGCTAAGGCTGATACAATTTGAAGGCACATAACAACAACAATCCAAATTAACTTGACTATCTCATTAGCCAAAAGCAGGTGGACACTTCCCATTGAGGTACTGGTAATTTTATGTTGGCTAAAATTATTATTCATTTTAAATATTGTATTTTTCTTTCATACGTTTTTTGCACTACAAATAAAATATGTGCAGTGTGCATAGGAATCCAGTCATGTTTTTAAAACTATATATTTAAAACATTTGAGGACCCTTGCTTTACAGGTAGACCAACATGACAGCAAAACATGGTACCAAAGCATTGACAGATCCAGAATACAAATGCCATACAAATATTGTTGATCCCTCAGATTAGTTCTGATGAAATAATCAATATAAAACAAGATATGAAGGAGAAGGGTTACAGGAAGAGATGGTCAAAAAATAAGGCAGGGGTGTGGGTATCTTCCACTGCTTGTATATACCAGATATCAAGCTATGGAGAGGAAAATAAAAACATCTTTTCTTTCTTTCTTGATGGCCATAAACTAGATGTTGATAAGTTAATGGAAAGCTGAGTTGTGACATGATGGGATGATGGAGTTGGAGACTGGAGGCTGGAATTCTCTGCTAGCTCAAAAGCACCACAGAAAAACAGTACTCACCAGCTTGATTTGTTGTGATGCTGACTGCAGCAAATTGTCTTGGGAAGATGCTCAAATCAGACACTCCATTAACAGCATCTATCTCAAATGTGTAATTTGTGTGAGCCAGGAGGTCTACTACAGTCACTGTGGTGTTGGTGAGTCCAATCTGGCGTGGAAGGAATCTTACATTAGCGCTGCAGGGGTCACACAGGTAGGCGGTTCCTCCACATTTCTTGCATACAATGTTAAAAGTGACATCTTTCCTGCCTCCGGTGTCCAAAGGCCAGCTCCAGTCTAGGATGACTGATGTTTCATTAATATTAGAGATAACATTTCTGGGAGCAGAAGGTGGTCCTGCAGAGTAAATGGAAAGAGGACAATCAGTCTTTATTCTAATTCTGCTAAGGCAAATAAGCTATTCAAATAAGCATCTGGTAATATACTGTAGTTGTCCATCTACATTTGCAGTTTTGACTTTTGCAGTTTTATTCACTATAGTGCAGGTGGGAAAAGACAGTGATGTCAGGGGCCACATTCAGGAATCTGAAAGTATTTAGGGCCTGTAGCTTATAAAAACTAAATCCAGCCATTTATGTCGCAATTAAATTTAAGGCAGGACTGAAGCGAGGGAGGAGGGACAAGATTCCAAACTGAAAAGTGAATGAAATAGAAGGAGGGGTGGGAATATTGTAAATGTAAACCAGGACAGAAATGAATGAAGAGAAAAGAACATGGAGATTGGAGTATTTCCAAGTGGGAGCAAAATTTTCAGCTGCGACTTGAGTGAGTGAAATGGAAAGAAGGATGAAGGCAAAGATGTGTCTTTACACACATTCTCACATAGACATCTGATCCCTTCTTCAGCCTGCTGTTGTGACATAATTTATCAGGCTTTTAATGTATTAATGTATCATGTTTTAACTGGTATTTAGCTTATCCTTGGTTTAAGTTCTGTTATTTATAAGTTATATTTAGTTTATTTTATTTCATGTTTCGTTATGATTGTTGTTTATTTGCTCCTGTCATTGAAAGTTTGCCATTTTTGTTATACTTTGGAAACGACCCTGAGTCCCTCCGGGGAGAGAGGGCAGGGTATAAAGATGATGAAGATTATGATTATTATTTGTGAGTAACAAGTTATTAAACTAGGACTGGAGTGAGTAAAACATATAACTGCTGCAATAAGCTTGGGATCCTCCATGCCAAAGTGCAGCAACCATTATTAATGTTTTCAAAGTACTGGAGGGGCGTCCCTGGTGGTGCAATGGGTTAAACCCTTATGCCAGCAGGACTGCTGACCAATAGGTTAGCAGTTCAAATCTGGGGAGAATGGGTTGAGCTCCCTCTGTCAGCTCCAGCTCCCCATGCAGGGACATGAGAGAGGCCTGAGAGAGGCCTCCCACACAGATGGTAAAATGTCAAAACATCCGGGGGTCCCCTGGGCAATGTCCTTGCAGACAGCCAATTCTCTCACACCAGAAGTGACTTGCACAAGAATAAAAGTACCGAAATTCTTTCAACTTTGCAAGGAGGGCTCTGGAGGCTTGGTGTTGAGCTTTTGGTTTAGGGAGTCTCATGTGACCTCACAGGTCACACTTTGCCTATGCTTATAATAATTATATGCTTATATAGACTTTTGGTTTGAAAACCCCAGTGAGTCACACATACAAATAGACTGAAATACAAGCATAGCTTTTGATCAATATGAGGCCACTCACTTGTGCAAGCCATAGATGGAGGGTCTCTCTCAGATCGGAAATAATTCTTTTCACACTTGCAGTTTGTAGAACCCTCCACATTTGTAGAACTATGAGGTGGGCATTTGGCACACTTGACATTACCAGCAGATGCCTTGTAAAAGCCTGGTCGGCAAGCTGTAAAAGAAAAAAAAGGAATTGCTTACAATCTTTCATATAGACAAAGTTCTGTCAAATTTTTTGTGCTGAAGATGAATAAAGGTCAAGGGTAGAATGCTCAACAATGCTTCTCTCTCTGGACTAGATAGTGTAATTCTGATTTGAAAGAATTTATGTCTTTTGAAGGATACAGAGAATTCAGAATCCACATGAAAAGACTAAACATGCTAGGAAGAAATGGCACTTTTATCTTTGTTCTTGGTGACTAAATGAAGACTTTTATCACAAAGGAGCTATCTTTAGGATTGAGTGGAACTTTACGAAATATACATGGTCCCATTCCATTTATTAATGCCTACATCATAAATCATTCGCAATCACACCAATAAAAACAATATATAAAAGAGTAACAATGTGAAACAATATAAAAGAGCAACCATATAAAAATCATAAAAGTACTGCATAAAACAATTGGTATACAGATCTTGCCTATTACAATTCAATACTCAGAAATATACATTGTGTACAAACTTTTATTTCACATCTGCTAAGAATGCCTGGGGTAATGTGCCAGTGCTTACTTACATCACTTGAAATACTCAAAAGAGCTCTGCAGGCTCAAGATCCCAAGCTCTTTTCCTGACACACTGTTTGCTAGAGCTGCCTATGTTATTGGATGGTGAAGTTTCTTCAAATTATAATCCAATGATTCTAAAACTTTGGTCATACTGGTTTTGGACTTTAGCTCCAAGAATCTCTGAAAATTGACCAAAGCAACTGAGATTTCTGGGAGCTGAAGTCCAAACTATTTAGAGCAGTGTTTCTCAACCTGGGGGTCGGGACCCCTGGAGGGGTCAAAAGGGAGTGTCAGAGGGGTCACCAAAGATCATCACAAAACACAGCATTTTCTGTCGATCATGGAGTGGGTGTGTGTGGGAAGTTTGGCCCACCCTATCTTTGGTGGAGCTCAAAAGGCTCTTTGATTGTAGGTGAACTATAAATCCCAGCAACTACAACTCCCAAATGTCAAGTCTATTTTCCCCAAACTCCACCACTGTCCAAATTTGGGCATATTGATATTCATGCCAAGTTTAGTCCAGATCCATCATTGTTTTGAGTTGACAGTGCCCTCGGGATGTAGGTGAACTACAACTCCAAAACTTAAGGTCAATGCCCACCAAACCCTTCCAGTATTTTCTGTTGGTCATAGGAATTCTGTGTCCCAAGTTTGGTTCAATTCCTCCATTGGTGGGGTTCAGAATGCTATTTGATTGGAGGTGAACTATAAATCCCAGCAACTACAACTCCCTCCAATCCCACCAGTATTCAAATGTGGGCATATTGGGTATACATGCCAAATTTGGTCCAGTGAATGAAAATACCTCCTGCATATCAGATTTTTACATTACGCTTCATAACAATAGCAAAATAACAGTTGTGAAGTAGCACTGAAATAATTATATGATTGGGGTCACTACAACATGAGGAACTGTATTAAGGGGTCACAGCATTAGGAAGGTTGAGAAACACTGATTTAGAGGATTAAAGTTTAGGAATCTCTGTGTTAATGCAAGCTTTAAAAGTTCTGTCCATGGTGCTGAAATTATTTTGGCAATAGGGATTCACCACCTTGGATATCTTAAAGTATGGGTTAAAACTGTATTATATTTGCTATCTCACAAATATGAAGCTACCAGTAACCATTAAATCTCTAAGTTAATATATGCTTACACATGCTAATTCCAATTTCTCCTTGATAACAAACCTTGCTCTGGAAGGGGACAGTGGGTTTGGACTATTCTCTCATATTCTGCTTGTGTGTTTGCGTGCCTTCAAGTAAACCATTAACTTATGGCAAATTCATAAATTTCAGTGGGACTTTGCATCACAATTGATAGTTGAATAAATATGATAAGCTTAATAGAATGTGTGAACAGAATGCAAGATGCAAGAAAATGCATATTGCCTAAAAGTCCCAATGGCTCCAATAGCAAACGGAAGAGATGGTGTAAAGAGAATATTGCAAATCACTTTGATAATTCTTCGGTACTAGAAAGGGTATTTTATTACACACATATACATATAGTGGACCCTTGGTATCCACTGTGGCTTTGTTCCAAAATCTGTGGATGCTCAAATCCCATTATATATTGTAGTGCTGTCAATATTTAAAATGGCAAAACCAATGTTTACTTTTTGGATTTTTCTTTAAAAATTCAAGCTATGAACAGTTGAAGCCTTGGACACCGGATCTGTGGACAATTTAATAAATAAAGGGTAATGAAACTAAGGAGACTAGGCAGCTCACAGACCTCACCTAATGAAGACAAGACAAACCGAAGCAGAACATTGCAAACGACATCACACGATAAAGCCAGATTAGCCTGTTTATGTTCTTGAGAGGCAAAAATACGACAGTGCTTTTGTGTTTCCTGCATGGCTCAGCTACAATGTTGTGCAGATAGCAGTTGTGAGGGAAATGAGCTAGTTAGAACCCTGCTGTCCCAGCATGCCCTAGCGGGAGGATTCTGATTTGTATCTCCTCCTCAGGCTATTTTGCACTTCTATCTCTGCATGTCAAGTGAATGTAAAATTATTCAGTGCTACAGCCCTCAGGTTAACAATAAAATAGAATAAAGAAAGTAATTATATTGTCAGGTAAAACCTGGAGAGGATGGCCACACCATCTTTATTTCTTTGATATAGAATGGGATGGGAAAATAGAACAGTGACCTATATATCAAATAATGTTTCCTTTCATAAGTGTGGAGAGTGAATTTTATATATTTATTTATTTATTTATTTGGTTAGTAAATTGTTTACTCTGGAGCTTGCTCATATGGAGAATCCTTTTAGCATCAAGACAAGAAGCGAGAATTTTGCATTGTTTTACTTAAAAATGGAGATTATGTTGATTCACAATGTAGCTCATACAATTGTAATGTTGAAAATAGGAAGTGGCACAATGAACTGAACTGAACTTTATTATTTATGAGTCGCCCTCCACAAGTGTGCTCCGGGCGATTTACACAGCTAGCAATACCACCATAGGGATTGATGTCCACAAACCAAGGGTGGGGATCATGTGCGCCTCAAGGTATTATTGGACTGCAGGTCCCAGCAACTCAAGCCATCCACCATTGAGGAATGCTGGGAACTGCAAACTAGTAGCTGCTGGATATTTAATTCACACACCTGCAGTAAGCCTATAGCCGAAACTATGATTACTTAAAATAACACAGGTTGTAACACTGTCTTGTACAATATATGATACAATTAGCAGAATATGAGTGGAATTTATTGACAAAGGTTTTCCTGTCATTTTATTCCCATGCACTTTTGGCTACAAACTTGTGTAGTCATGTTGAGTGATGTACACAGAACACAGTCTCATACACACACAGGTACACACACAAACACAAAACAGCCTTCAGCTGTGCTTTGATTGCAGCTCCTGCCTTTGGCTGTCATGGCCAACAGTACAAATGCCCAGGGATGTGTTACAAGTGTTGAGCAGCCCTTCAAAAACACACTTATGCCACTGTTCTATCTGTCTGTCAGTCTGTCTATCAATCTATCACAGTTAATAGAACTAAATAAGTTTTAGCTACCTGTGCTTATGAAAGAGCTCTTTTGTTGGGTAGGACTGAAGAAAACAGTGCTACTATATCCCTCCAAGTGGGACAAGGAGATGGGATGAGACCTTAAACTGACCAGGAAGGTAAACAGGCAACAAACAATAATTTTGGACAGAACTCAGCATTTCAGTCCAAACTACTCCTAGTGCTGGCTGAGACAGATAAAGTTTATTTCAAGCACCAGTATTTTATAGAACTTCAAGGTTATGTAGACAACAACAAAGTGTGCATAAACAAAACTGTTTTCCTGTATCTAATGCATATGTGGTAATCTTGATCTGAGTTCTATGTTACCAACACAGCATGCAGCTGGAGCTTGTGTGTTTATTAGGACACATAATATTGCAGTTACAGCATTTCTAGCACAGCAGAAATGACATAGCTCAGCAAACGCTATAGGCCATGAGGAAATGTCAGCTATTGCCAAAGTGGAGTTAATCAGATCAGCATACAGTTAAATTTAATTCTTATTTTCACCAACACTTCTGTAATAATCTCTCTGTACTCTTTGTTTTATCACTGGGAATGTTTCACTAGAGGCAGGTTTGAATCCGGGGACAGTGTGGATGAGCTCCCTCTGTCAGCTCCAGCTCCCCATGCAGGGACATGAGAGAAGCCTCCCACAAGGATGGTAAAACATAAAACATTTGGGTGTCCCCTGGGCAACGTCCTTGCAGATGGCCAATTTTCTCACACCAGAAGTGACTTAAAGTTTCTCAAATCACTCCTGACACAGAAAAAAACAACAACATAGAGGCAGTTCTATTGAATTTATGCAGATTGCCGATCTGTTTCAAAACAAACTGGAACTACCAAAAATAAGCAGAAATAAATGTCGATTTTATCTAAAAGCCAGAAACAAATAAACAATATAAGTCCTGACTTTTAGAATACTGGAAATGTTTAAGGCAATTTAACATATACAAAAATTACTATTATAACCCTCTAAATCAAATGCAGATACAACTTTAATCTTCACTGAATACAAAAGTATCATGCACCACAGGTTACAATACTACTTACACTTCCCTCATCTCTGGAAAATCTGTTCATAAACAAACTATGATAAAAAAGCAGCTCTGTTCAATAGGCATTAATTAACTTTTAAAGCTACAAAAATAAACTAGGTTTATTTAGTTCATACTGAAATACGTATATGGGACTGCAGTCAGTCATTATGAACTGTTTATGCCGACTTCTGTGGAACATAGATGTACTGAATATTTGAATCATAATCTAAGGTTATGCTTAACTTCAGGTGTAAATGATTCTATTAATGTCTTGGACTATTACTTTCATAAGCATTCATTTAATTCTCTACTGCAGTAAAAACAACAACAACAAATATTTCTGAGTCTTACTCAGGGAGGGGACAGCATGTTGAGCTATTTCGTCATATTCTGCTTGTGTATATGTGTGCCTTCATTTCAACTTCATTTCATGCCAATGAAGCCCTATACACTTCGGGTCCAACCTATCATAGACACCGCATCTCTTTCTATGAACCAGCATGGGCACGGACAATATAAATCTTCTGATTTACCTTGTTTTAAAGGGTTCCTTATTTTTTTTCCTTTTAAAAAGGTGATTGGACACATATACCCACATTCTGTCCTACTTTAGGATCTAATAGGGCATATCCCAGAGCTATTCATACACTTCAGGTTCAACCTATCTTCAGCATCACATTTCCTTCTATGAATCAGCACAGGCTTTACGATCTACTGAGGAGACCATACCCTTGGTCTCACTCCTGTCTCAAGTTGTGTTGGTGGGGACAAGAGTGGGAGCCTTCTCAATGGTGGCCCATCGGCTTTAGAATGCCCTCACAAGGGAGATCAGACTAGCTCCTACCCTTCAAGCCTTCTGTACACAATTAAAGACATGGTTTTTCAAAAAGCCTTTGATCATATTTAGACTCCTTTAATGAATATATGTGAGGACCTATAGATGTTTTTATCAAGCACTTTACAAGACTGATTACGATTGTTTTAATTGCTGTATTTTATTGGTTTTATCCAGTGGGAATTATGAAGTTGTGATGTTTATTTTGATAGTTTATTGTTTTATGTTATTGTTTAAAACATTCTGTATTTTGTGTGGTTGCACCTTTGAGTGCTTTGTGAGCTGTCCCAAGTCCCTCTGGGAGACGGTGGCTAGGTACAAATGAAGTTTATTATTTATTTATTTATTTATTCATACTTATCTGCCGCCCTTCCCCGAGGGCTCGGGGCGGCTAAAGTACCACCATAAAAACTATCGAGCATACAAGCATTAAAACAGGATAAAACACATCTAAAAGTACAGTAAAACAACATAAGGGCAGAATAGGTAATTGACTATGGTGGTGCGTAATGGGCAACATTTCATCCAGCTCCAAACGCCTGCTGGAAGAGCAAGGTCTTCAATGCTTTCCGAAATGGAAGAATATCCTGCACGGCGTGGACGTCTGCCGGCAGCAGGTTCCAGAGCGTTGCCGTCAGACGATACACTTTGGGGGAGGGGATGACCAAAAGATTCTGGTCCTCCTAACGCAATGATCTGGTGGGATAATACAGGATGAGGCGGTCCCACAGGTACACTGGCCCCAGGCCATGTAAGGCCTTAAAAGTTAGAACTAGCACTTTGAAGGTGATCTGCCATTCTACCGGTAGCCAGTGCAGTTTGCGCAGAATGGGCGTGATGTGAACGCTCACAGTTGTATCATCATCATCTGCAAGCCCATTAATTTCAGTAGGTTTAGTTTAGGCAAGAAATACTCAGATGTCATTTCACTAATTCTTTCATCTCAAATATGGCCAACAGCACTTGCTATTCATTTGTGGTCTTCCATCCAAGTCTTAATCAGAGCTGACCCTGCTTAACATGCATGGTTGAATGGGAGCTGGTCCTTTTATGGTACATATTTAGACTGGTTTATGATCTTCCGATATGAGTTTAAATGGCTGCTGAAAGAACCAAAAATGCTGGACTAGGTAGATATACATTTGCTCTCATTGGGGATAGTGGCTCTTCTGTTCTTGAAGTGACTTAAGTGAATGGTAAGCACTTCAGTTCCACTTATGTGAACTCCCTCTGGACAGCTCATGGCAACACCTCTTCCAAACTATCTCTGGATTGCACCTGTAGCAATAATCCCCCCTTTAGCTCTTGGCTCTGCATAAAAAGAACAATAACAGCTATAGCAGCTGTAAATACAACCTAGTGACATGTAGCAGTCCCAGATAAACAAGATTATTTCCTGGATTAGCTATTGGAGGCTGGCTTGTCCATACAAGGTCAAAACAACTGTTTATTCATGAAATGAGCCATGATGTATGATCCAACAGGAACCCCATTCTTTATGGTTTGAACAAAAGTACAATACATCCAGGCAAAGTCAGCACCATTTCAATGCAGTGGAAGTAGATATGTAGTAATTAAGCACAGCAGGCAACAGGAAACATTTACAAAGTGATCCCTGTTTCCTTCAATTGCTCTCCTGCTGTTCAATTTTTTTTAGAAGCAAGGAGAAGAAGGTTCAGGATGAAAAAAATCACAGCTAATTTAAATGTGAAGTATTTAGAAAATAAGGGGAGATAACAAATATGGCTCATATAAATATCCTGTTCCGACACACTTAGTATGACAAAGTATCAAGACAAGATTCAAATCTTTAAAGATTGGGTATACATCTCCCTACACACAGTTGTTAGTGGGCTATTGGGGGGTATTGTATATTACAAAAAAAACCACCCTCAAGATTTTAAGAGTGCAGAAATAATAAAATAAAGGAGACCATAATTTGTATCAGAGGTGGGCAACCTTTAGCCCTCCAGATGTTTTGGAGTTTAGCTACCAGAATTTCCAGCCAACATGGTAAGGGGTTATGAGTTGCAGTGTAAAACATTTGGAGGACCAAATGTTTCCCACTCTTTGTTTAAATTTCCAGAACCCAGTTTCCTTGTTTTCATATAATTTGTGCTGACATGAAAATGATACATTCCAAAATGTGGTTCCTTTTATAAGATTGTGAAGCTTGTAATGAAGATACAAAACAGCCTCCTTCACACCATCTGATTTTAATGGAAGGCACTGCACCACTAAGACATGATTAGCTCATAACATTCTCACCTATGTGCTAACTGCATTAGCATGCCACCACTCCTGCTTTGTTCCTCTAGTCTGGCAGGTTTGTTAAATGAGAAAAATTTAGAAATAAAACAGATGCACATTTATGAAATCCTGTAGACGAAGCGCGACCAGCTGCAGTGCAATTTACCTTGCATGTGTTCCCTATATCCAGATATATTGGATTTTATAATGTGCAAGAAAGAGCAACAAAAATTCCCAATGACAGCTGGGCCAAAGTTTTTTTCTCATGTTTTTAGTTATTCAATAACGAAAAGGGTGGGAAATGGCAGCAAAACTGCAGAGTATGGTCAAATTTTCATTTATTAGTACAACTAAATTATTATTACTATTACTATAACTATTTGATAAAGAATGTGTTTTTTTATTGAGCTCCATTAGTTTTTCTTGGCCTTTAATGGAAAGGGGAGTGGAAAGGGGAGGCGTGTTCTCCAAGAGGTCCCATCTAACATGCGGGGTTCCTCAAGGGGTCATTCTTTCCCCTTTGTTATTTAACATCTATATGCAACCACTTGCTCAACTGGTTCGAAATTTTAGGCTGGAGTGCTATCAGTACGCTGATGATACCCAGCTTGTTCTGAAAATGGAAGGCCGTCTGCACTCCGTGCCCGCAAATTTTCATCAATGCCTTGAAGCTGTCACTGGATGGCTGCATGCCAGAAGGTTGAGGGTGAATCCAGCAAAGACGGAGATACTGTGGCTGGGTCGACCGGACAGCGGGGTGGTCCAACTGCCTACCCTAGATGGTGAGGCATTATGCCTGTCATCTTCAGTAAAGAGACTAGGAGTCATTTTAGAACCTTTGCCGACAATGGAGGCCCAGGTCTCTGCTGTTAGCAAAACGCCTTTTTTCATCTGTGGCAAGCTAGGTGGCTGGCCCCCTATCTGTCTAGAGATGACCTAGCCACAGTGATTCAGGCCACGGTCATCTCAAGATTAGACTACTGTAACGCCCTTTACATTGGCCTATCTTTGTCTGTGACCTGGAAACTTAAGCTCGTCCAGAATGCTGCTGCTCGGCTTCTCACTGGGGCTCCAGTGAGATGTCACATAACTCCAATTTTGCAGCAGCTCCACTGGCTGCCGATCGAGCACTGGATCACTTTCAAGGTGATGGTACTAACCTTCAAGCCCTTGTATAGTCCAGGGCCAGTGTATCTGAAGGACCGTCTCACCCCCTACCAACCCCAGAGATCACTTTGCTCTGAAGATCTAAACCTACTGGAAGTACCCCACTTTAAAGCCGCTTGCCTAACGTCTACGAGGTGTAGAGCTTTCTCTAGTGTGGCGCCAACTCTTTGGAATGCCTTGCCAACTGAACTTTGTGCCCTGTGAGACCTGTCAGCCTTTCGCAGGGCTTGTAGGACTCATTTCTTTCAGTTGGCATTTGAATTGTGAACTCTGAATTTAAATTTGGTATCATTAATGTTAATCTTTGCTTTTATGGTGTTTGACATTGTGCTGTGAGCTGCTCCGAGCCCTCGGTGAGTGGCAGCATACAAGCCCACCTCGGAGTTGGTTGAGGTAGGCGGATTTCTCCGGTACTGTGGCAGGCAGATCCCCGTGTACAAGATTGAACAATAAATTAAAAAAATGTTTTAAATAGCTTTTAATTCTAATTGTAGCTTAAATTCATTTGTAAAATGATTTGGTACTTTTTCAATCAAATATACAGATTGAATAGCCCATATTCAAAATGCTTGGGACCAGAAGTGTTCCAAATTTTAATTTCTTTCATTATGAAACACTTGCAAATACACAACAATTTATCTTGGAGATATGACCAAGTACAAACCCAAAATTCATTTATGTTTCATATACGGATTTAACAGACACCCTGAAGATTATTTTATACACAAAGTGCATGAGGCAAAGTTTGTGTACACTGAACTATCGGAAAGCAAAGGTATCACTATCTCAGCTACCCATATAGACAACTTTGGGTTTCATACTCAACCTGTAGTAAGTTGCACACCTACAACCTTTCGAAAAATTTGCTGTTCCAGAAGGCTGACGCTCTTGCACTTTTTTCATGCATAATTGGTGGTGTGAAGGTCAAGTGACAGTAATATGACAGTAATGTTCAAGGAAATTCACAACAAAATTCCTTATACTGATGTTCTTATTTTGAACTAACACAAAAATGAAATGTACTTAGCTGACTGGATCTTTTCCTATGAACCCACACGAGCCCTGAGGTCATCACGAGAGGCTCTACTCTTGGTCTCACCATCATCCCAAATGCAATTGGTGGGAATGAGAGAGGGGGCTTTTTTGGTGGTTGCCTCACGGCTCTGGAACTCCCTTCCTAAGGAAGTTAGAATATCTCCCTCCCTGCTAACATTAAGGAATCAAGTAAAAACGTTCCTAGGGAAACAGGCTAGTCTCAATTCAGTGTGCATCTAGTCCTAAAAAATAAGACAAGATGGGATGCATACTGATACAAATGGATTATATCCTAGTGTGATAAGGTCATGTATATTTTAAATTGTGTTCTACTGCTTTTATGTTAAGCCGCTTTGAGTCCCCTTCAGGAGAGATAAAGTGGGCCATAAATAATAATAATAATAATATAATACTGTACTTTGTAGGAAGGAAGAAAGGGTGACTGGGATACTGAACATCTCTTCTATATTTATGGAAATCAAGCTACCATTTGAAAGTGGATAAGTTTATCAGACAAACAAAAGAGAACACACACACATTTTTGAATCTACTCAGGAGAATATGCTGATTTTACTGGAAGTCAGAGGGAACATATGAAGAATGTCACGGTTGAGACAGTTAATAGCTTTTTGTCACATCTGGTCATTTCATAAACCAGCCACAAATTGGTCTCACAAGACATCATTTAATGTTTGCATGTGTAGACAGAACATCTTCCTGAATGTAACCACAAACTGATTTTCTACTCCCCTGTTGATGGATCTTATAATGTTCTGTACTCACAGATGGAAACAGCAAAAATATTAGCTTGCATTACTGGAGTGATCTCTGCATATGTGGGCAAAACTGGGGACTATAGTCATGCAAAAAATAAAAATATTCCCAAAGGAGAATGAGAGTGTATGGTCTCACCTGACATTGTCAAGGTCAGCAAACAGCAAGTTACTAAAAGACTTTAATACATAATGATGACTTCCATTTTACTCTAACGTTATTTATTCCTTCATTATTCTTAAGGCAACTCTTTCAGCAGGAATAACTGATTTCCTGTGAACTCTCTCCAAGGTGAGCCACATTTTAAACATATTCCATTGTGCTTCCTACATAGCAAGTCACACCGCCTCTTGAACAGCAGATGTGCAATGACAAGAAACATGTTCTTTCTAACTATTAGCATTCTCTACCACCACCCATCTTGTAAGAAAGTATTTGTTTCATAACTGAAAAATTAGCAGATTTGACATTTATTAGTTGGTTTTCAGAACCAGGAAGGGGATCTCACTTTGGTTACACTTTTAGTTTTCAGAGAAACCTTCTGCAAATGTATCTGCTCTAAACTACAACCATATTAGTTTGATCTCACTTAACTGCCATGGCTCTGTCTCAATGGACCTGGGAATGTAATCTGTTTAAATGTTGACAGTTCTATTCTAAAGATCTCTATTTGACAGTCAAGAATTCTACATACCTCACTAAACAATAAATCATGGAATCACAAAGCTGGAATTAAGGATTTAATTCCAGCCTCGTTACACATTTCCATAAGTGCTGTAAATGAAGATATATATTTATTTATTTAAAAAACATTTATATTCTATTCTTCTCCCCCTGAAGGGGACTTGGGGTGGAGCACAACATATATATGGCAATCATTCAATGTCGAGACATAAAATCATAAATATATACAAATACTGAAATCACTTATATCCACTTTAAAATCAATTGCTTAAAAACCATCTCAGGACACCTTTGGGACATTGCCTTATTGCACTGCCCCAAAGGCTTGGTCCCATAGCCAGGTCTTCACCATCCTTCCGAAGGACAGGAGGTAGGGGCTGAACTAATATTGCCAGGGAAAGAGTTCCATAGCTAAGGGGCAATCACTGAGAAGGCCCTGTCTCTTCTCCCCACCAAATGTGCCTGTGACTGTGGTGGGACCGAGAGTAGGGCCTCCCCAGAATATCTTAGTCTTCGAAGTGGTTTGTAAAGGGAGGTGCATTAAGACAGGTAAACTGGGCCAGGGCCATTTAGGGCTTTTTAGGCCAAAGCCAGCACTTGGAATTGTGCCCGGTAGCAAACAGGCAGCCAGTGGAGCTGACGTAACATGGGAGTTGTGTGTTCCCTATATGCCGCCCCAGTTATTAACCTGGCTGCCTCTCGTTGGACTATTTGAAGCTTCCGAACCATCTTCAAAGGAAACCCCACGTTTAGCATGTTGCAGTAGTCTATTCTGGATGTAACGAGAGCATGGACCAACCTGGCCAAGTCTGACACTGTTGTGGATGCTGAACTGTTTCTATTTCCTTGCATAAAACTAAGTCCTAAACAGTTTACTCAATATTTTTTGTTCAGAAAATCAAAATATTGTATCTATGATGGTAACTGGGGACCCCATCATATGGAAGTTTTCCTCTGTTTCTACCCATTTCTAGACACTTCAATGATGGACTCCCACGGAGCCCATCAAATGACACAAGACTGCTATTGGTGGTTGCTCAGGGAACTCTCCTTTAGTGTAAGGGTTTAAGGGAAATGATCCCATGGAAAGTGGTTTTTCAAAAATGACGATTATTTTTAAAAAATGTGCTGGCATCCTTGAAATGGCCAAGCTAGAAAGGGAAGGAGGTGATCCTGTCTGATGGGGTGGATACATTCTCTGCATTCTTTAAAGACGGAACTCCATGAAATGCCAAACAAAAAATATGATTCCACCTTCTATCCCCCACTCCGGAGATGAAGTCCTAAATAATTGAGTAAGCATTTCCTTATTGTCAAATGATGTAGTTTGGTGCCAAATGTCCAGTTCTGCAAGGGCTAGGAGACAATATAAACACTAAGTTGGACGTTAGTTTCACTACACTCAAAGGATCTTATTTCTGAGTATACTTGTATATTCCATATGGTACTATATATGTATAGTCTCATGGGCCGGGGAGATAGCACAGCAGTAACACAGCTGCGCTTGCAATCAGAAGGTTGCTAGTTCTAATCCCCGAGCTGGCTTGGACGACCAGCTATTTGAGCCTGTCCACTGCCAACCCAAGCAGTTCAACAGCCCAGCTGTGCCCATCTGTGAATAAACAACAAATTGGGGACCACGGAAAAAGTGGGGAAGGACTTTTGCACAGACTTGTCTGAAAAGGCTGCCGGAGAAGGGAGATGTGGAAGTGGTGAAACAAGAGGCTCCCGTCATGAGGATGGAACAACAGCACCCCCTTGTGACGTGAAGGCGCAATGACGCAAGGACATAACAACAATGATGTTGTAATGGAGCATTCACATCCTATGACGCACACCCTGTATGACGCAGCCAGGAAAGAAGAAGTCCTTCTAAAAAATGCACTGTACTGTCCATGTGTAAATTGTATGTCTTCTGACAGGGACTGTCTATCATATGTGTATTGTAATCTGCACTGAGTCTCCTTCGGGGTGAGAAGAGCGGAATAGAAATAAACAGTATTATTATTATTATAGTCTCACCTTTCAGAACTGTATATAAAAAGACGAATACTAAAAGTGGTAATATTAATTATTTGGAAATTGGCATTAGTGATGAAAACTTTTTAACAATTTTAATGTTATTTATAAGTGAATTTCCGTTATTTAGTCCTCTTCCCTTGCATATTTTACACTGACCTGTGACCTTAGCATTTTAATCTGATGCCTCTTACATTGGCTTTAACGTCAGATTAAGTTATTCAACAAACACAATCCTTCAACTCTGTTTAACAACTCTTAACTAGCAGACATATTAATTATGTATAAATAAGAGATATCTTTAACTCAGGGGACTTGAAGCTGTACTCCATAATAGCTTCATATTGTAGCTATCTGGGTTTTTGTGTCTCCTTTTATGTACTTTACTACTTTAACAAACAATAATGCAGTTTTTAAAAGGTGCTTCGGTATGCCAGTAAGATACAATTGTGAAATCTATGAAAGTATAATACTAACAATGTGAACTGTAGAAACTGAAGAAATTATGAATATGTTGTAAAATATGTCTATTTTGCTTTCTACATGACTATCAGCCTATTACTGTCACTGGTCATATGGCTTTTAGGCAAACACAATCCCAGACTTCAGTGTAAATTCCTCAATAAAATGCTATTCTCAAGGGACTTAGATGTTCCATCCTGGTGTCTGAATATTTAACTAGTTTGAACAAGAGATCTCTGACTTCAATATGGATTAAATAAATATGAAAATAGGTTAGAAGCAATAATTTCTCAGACAGCCTTAAAGTTCACATATAGTATATTCATTCTGGGAAGAATCTGTCATCTCTGACTGTACCACATAAAAGAGAAACGCTTCAAATGGCTATAATATTCATTTGTAAGATGTACAGCTTTTGTTATACCTATTATCATTATTAATTTCTTTGTGACTGGATCACTATATGAAATTGGATGCCAAAAAGTGATATTACGATAAGCTATATAAAAGGATATTGCAAAATTTTTTTGCATCTGATAGGGTCAGATTAGTCCATACCTATAGGGTACTATATGTGATATAGAGCAATGATAATGTATGTCAAATGCGGACAATGGCAATGAATTACAGCCTTGCCAGCACAGTTAACCCACAGCAAAATATAGCATGTCAGTTGAACACAGAAGCATTTTTATTTGACTATAAAAGAGGTAATATTCTTAATTTAATGCAATCTTATGATTTTTTTTGCCATATGTGTTTTTAAATGAAAGGACTGTCATTAAAAGTATTTAAAAATTCAGAAGTCCTAGTTGGTGCAGTTGAAGTCTGTCCCGAGGAATGTGTGTATGTATGACCTGAACCACTATACTATATTAGGTTAGATCCAGACTATGTTAGTTGAATTAGAGTCTTGTTCATGTTAGTTCTTAAGAATCACTGTATATATGACCTAAGTCAGTAGTGATTTCACAATGGAAATCTATATGTATCAAAGCAGCTTTAAACTCAATAGGAATTGCTTCACATGCAAACCAGCAGAGAATTTTAGCCTTAAATCCCACCAATTTCAATGGGGAAATATGCAACTGTGTGGGCATCATTGCTTAGAGTCCCATTGTGTTTGATAGAACTTACTTTTAAGCAGAAGTGAGGAATGTGTCTGTGGTAGAGAGGTTAGGGTATTATACAGGAACATAGGAAATCCATATTTGAGTTCTATTTGATCCATGAAACTCAGTGGATGACCCTGATCAAACACCTTCTTATTCCACCTGACCTACCTCACAAAGATCTTTTGAAGATGAAATAAAAAACATGAGCTCATTGGAAGAAAAATGGAATAAGAAAGAAAGAAAGACTGGAGCCTTAATCCAGCCCGTTAGTTTCAGTTCACAAAAAATTGTGTTTTTTTCAAGTTAAAGAACAGCAAGTAGCAGAAATGGAAAAGTTCTCCACCTGAGACATCTGCAAACTTCTGCTCCAATCACCAATAAATAGAGCATAGTTGGAAAATAAATGGTAGTGTTAGCCAAAAGCCGCTGTTTATTCTAACAGTAATTCTGAGTTCACATGAACAACATCTAGCTTAATACAGTGTTTTGAAATTACTTGTTCAATATGAAGGACAATGGTGTAATTGGAACCACTAGATGACATGGTTCCTTGGAAAAAAAATGGTGTCTGATAAAAATTGAAGGCAATAGGAAAATAGATCTGTAGCACAGGTGGGTTCAGTCAATTAAGGAAGCCACTGGCCTGGGTTTGCAAGTCCAGGGAAGGCTATTGATAACTGGAGCTCTTGGAAGTCTTTCATTCATCCGATCACCATAAATTAAACGTAACTTGTGGGCAAATAACAGCAATGATAAAATAGAATGGTCAGTAGTAAACAATGAGATCAGAGGCAACATCATTTTGTCTCAAACAGAAACAGAATTGTCACAGGAAACTGCTGATTCCAGCCAGATACAATTAAATCCTAAGCCACTTACACCCACTTTTGGCTTAATGAATAATAAATAGTAACAGGGAGAATGAGGGCAAAATGAATGACACTCTTAAATCCCATCTCCCAGACAATGTCTCCTTGCCCTCCACAAGGACTTATAATACAATCACATTATATATGAATTTTGTACGAAAGGGTCCCCACTTCAGGTAGTCACTTTAATACTAGAAGTCACAGAATAATAAAATCATAAAGCTGGAAGAAACTGCAAGGCCTATCCAGTCCAACCCCCTGCCATGAAGAAACACAATCAAAGCTCTCCTGGCAGATAGCCATTGAATCTCCATTGAAAAGTGTCCATGTGCAAATACTTTAAGACACGTTCATTTCCCCACTTCTATGTCCCAAGTTCATTAGGTCTCTTGCTGTTTCTGGAATCATATCTGCTTTACTGCTTGTGTTTTTTCCAAATATGTCCCTCCTGGTTAAGCACATATTTTAAATTGTATGTATTTGTTCTGGCACAACAGTGCCAATAGGGCTCAGTTTTCCCTTGGTTGCACTACAAGTTTGCAGGAGATCATTCCCTTGCATTTTATTTTGTAGGTGACTTTCTTGGCTTGCAACTATGGCCCTGAAGGCTGCCAATCATTGTCAGAGTTACAGACCCGCCCTCATCCCCAGGGTTTGGGAGGGAAAGGGGATGTTTTTTCCTGCCAGTCTTAACAGCTGCTCTATTGGAGAGTTCGTGATTTAAGGTAGTCTATTCCTTCCTTTTGGAAAAATGCATTAAATCTTACCGCTTTGCTGGGGTAACAGACCAGCTTTGCTGGGGAAACACAGATTCAGCTCTTGCTGAGGAAAATGCAAATCAGCCTCACAGTTCTTTGTGAAGAGATTGTCTACAGTCTCAACAGTCTGGCTGATCAACAGGAACCTTGCCTGGTACAGGACATCTGACTACCCACAATTCAGCTTGGAGTCGGAAGAAGGGGCCTCACACCAGCAAGCTAAAGAAGGATTGCCCAGGGAAGAGTCATAGGATTTTCCCCAAAAGGAAGAAGACCAGTTTTGCCCAGTTTGCCGGCCAGTTGCTGCAGACTGTGAAAGTCACCTGTCTGAAGCCTTCCCACTTGTTAAGTTTTAGGATGGTTATGATTCTCAAATAAAGAACTTTGTTAAATTTATTGCAAGCTTCAAAGGACTTATCACTGGGGAAATTTAAGGGGCCTTTCCAACTGAGGCACCCTGGCATCCCGTTGGTCACGTTCCAGATACAGCTACTCTATGGGCCCAGCGCACGATAGCACAGTAAGATTTAATGCCGGCGGCTTTGCCGCTCGAGTGCAGAAGGATAGGTCATTAAAGTCTACAGACAGTCCAGAAGGGATCCATTGCAGGGCCTATGCCAGCTCTCATGCCTCCAACCTGATGTGAACGGGTCTCTGAAGATTCGGCCATCTTGGAGGGCATCCCATGTGACCAGAAGGGAGGGGTCCGGTGCACTTCCTCCATTGCTCGAAGCTCCACCCAACTCTTGCAAACTGCTACATTTGCAAGAGTTCCAGCCCACGCTGCAGCAAGCTCCAGCATAGTTTGCTACGTCCGAAAGGTTCCAGCTCCACCCTTTGGTTGCAAGTATCTTCCTCACCAGCCTTCCAGAAGCCTGCAAAGGGCTTGCAAACCTTCGGCGCTTGCAGTTCAACAAGCAGAAGTCTACTTTGCAATTGATTTGTTTTGGCTACTGTGTTTTTATTTCTTGCTTTGCTATATTGTGTGCTTAATTTGTGATTATGGGTCACACTTTGGGCTCTGCAAAATCTGAGGGCAAATCTTATAGTTTGAGATCTTGAGAGTCATTACATCCCTCTCAAAAGGCCTTGGACCTGCTTTTGCTAGAGGATGCTCAGTTGACAAATAAGGCTGAACGCGTCAGGCTTTCTATTGTTAACCTTGATGGCCAGCTAGTGGGTTCTAAAGACATTAGGGAGTCTCAATGTATCAGGGCAAATCTCAAGGCTCTGATTAACAAGTGGAGAACCCTAGTGGATGACATCACCCAGGTGTTAAGCAAAATAAATAGCCAGGAGGCAGATCTCAGATCTCTACAGTTTTTAAAGTGTCAAGCATAGAGAGTCTAGCTATGCACACCTGTTTCATCTAGCTGACTTCAGCCCCTCCCCCAGAAGGGAGAGAGATGGTCAGGCTACAGCCACATGTAGTGTGAGCTCAGGGCTCCTTAAACTTTCCCCACAGGCCTTAGGATTGCAGGATAGTCAGGGAGGTGCATCTGCCCATAGCAAGCTCAGCCATCCCAGCAGGCATGATTCAGCGCCTGGCTCTTTCCGTTTCAATGGCGGCCTTCTACAACAAGGAAGCCAAGCGAATGGAGCTGCAGGAGAACATCCTTGAGGCCGAAGTGGAGGCAGCAGCTGCAGACCTAGGCCTGGACTTCGAATGGGCAAAAATAGAACTCCAGGCTGAATTGGAAGCAAAGTTAAAACTGACGCACACCCAACAAGATTCAGCTCAGAAAGGGGTCCAAGTCAAGATCCTAGCAAAGGCATTACAAGGAGAGCTGTCTCAAGAAAACATCAGACACCTGGCAACGCCACCAACTATGCCGCTCATGCCAACCCACATTGGCTTTCTAGATGACAAACTGGTGCAGATGGGCAGTGGATTCTTCATGCATTTTCTACTGTAAATAGGAGACCTATGAGCTACTGAGTGATTGCTCATTCCTGCTCCTTGTCTGGGCATTTTTTCATACCACAGAATGTCTATATACAGCTGTAGTGGCTGAATTATGCTGTATGGCAAAACAATCTTATACATACTACCATGTGAAAAGTTCCATGAAATTCAGTTCAATAAAGCTTACATAGAATAAGCATGGATAGAATTGCAGCATTTTATTTACAGATATGGAAACTTAGCCATGTAAAAATCATTAATGAAAATGGTTATAGGTCTGCCATAATAACATATCTTTCTCTTAATGACAGCAAAAGAAAGATGGTTCACATTATAGTAATCTATTACCATAACTGTCAGACTATAGAAAGCATGTGCAGTTTTTAAGAAAAGGCCTTCCAAGAGCTCTTGTTCCAGATTTTTTAATTAAAAAAACACTATAAAGATAATGCCAGAAGCTGCATGACACAATTAATGGCAGATGGATGATCCAATGTTTCCATAGATGTCTTGGTTTAATACAAATGGTAAAGATACATGTAGAAGATTTACTGCAGGGCTTGGGGGGAAAATGGACTACAGCTCCAAGAAGCCCACAGCAGCTTGGTCAACTTGACTTGAAAAACAAAGTTTTCTGAATGCTCATCAGCCACATCAGTAGCAAATGTGTGAGTAAAGTGGACCACTGCAGATTAATGCACTGGTTGGAAGAGAATCAATCGTAAAGATATTCATCTTCAATGACAAAACCATTACTAAATATTATTGCAGCCTACAGGGCTTTGGAGGTGGAATTCGATTAGTGACCCTTAGACAGGTCAGAAGTAATAATGCAGTTTCCAAAGTCCAAAATTCACCAGTGCCAAATTTGCTAATGATAAACTAGATGATTTAATGGTCTGATGTAAGCTAATGAAAGGGACTGCATAGTATTAAATGACTATAGTATTACTAAAATTTTAAGGCACAATAGATATAATACAGACAAACGCAATAGTGTACAAATACACATATAATTAATGAATGGGCTGTAGTATCTCAAAGAACACCAATAGCAACATCATAAATCACATACCTCGATATAATATACACAACAGAATATGTAGAGGTAAAGTGGCGCCAAAACACAACAATATTATCGCAGTTCCAGAGCCACGTCAGTAAGTACTCACTGTACAATAATTGGCATAAATATGCACAGTAGAAATGGTACCAATATCCACCAAGGTAAGTAATAGAACCTGTAGTAAATGCTAGTTCCAAGGGCAAAAATAATAGTGTTCCGAAATGTGGCAGGATCACGGCAGCAAACCGAAGTGAATCTCCCACAATGAAGGAAAAGTTAAAGTGGCAGGCGCTGCTCTCGACGCCGATCTTGGCTGGCGCAGCTGGCGTGTGGAGATGTCCTCAGTGTATGGAGAGGAAGATCGCTATGCAACTGTGTAGCTTCCGGAACTATGGATACTGATACAAAGTCAACAATGGTAACGGTAAGGAAGCCCAAAATCTGATATATAAAGTTGCAATATCCAACACGGGACGCTATAAAGACCCCAATAGAAGCTGTACATAAATTTCCAAAATAGGTGGGAATCGAAGACAACTTGAGTTCGCCAACGGGAAGAGATAAGTCAAGGGCCCACCAACCCATTTCACTCTATTACAGAGCTTTTTCAAGGCCATATAATACAAGATTGGCATCCAATTGGATAGAGGAACATCCGAGAACAGCACCTGCCACTTTATCTTTTCCTTCATTGTGGGAGATTCACTTCGGTTTGCTGCTATTGTTTTTGCCTTTGGAACTAGCATTTACTACAGGTTCTATTACTTACCTTGGTGGATATTAGGACCATTGCTACTGTGCATATTTATGCCAATTATTGTACAGTGAGTACTTACCGACGTGGCTCTGGAACTAGGGTAATATTATTATTGTGTTTTGGTGCCACTTTACCTTTACATATTCTGTTGTGTATATTATATCGAGGTATGTGATTTATGATGTTGCTGTTGGTGTTCTTTGAGATACTACAGCCCATTCATTAATTATATGTGTATTTATACACTATTGCGTTTGTCTGTATTATATCTCTTGTGCTTTAAAATTGTAGTATTACTGTAGTCATTTAATACTATGCATTCCCTTTCTGCGGACCCTGTGGTTTGTGTGTTTAGTTGAGTAGATAGATTTCCCAGTGTGTGTACTGATGTAAGCTAATGCCAGATTTGCCACCGAACATGCCAAAACCGATTGCAGTAATAAAGTCATGAGTTCCAGATTAGGGTAGAACTTTTAGTTTATCGTCTTTAAAATTGAGAACCCTTAGTTATGTAAACTTTTATAAAGTTTATCTTGCATAGTTCAAACTAGAGTCTGAGCAATCTTCATGCACATCATGATCAACATACTGAAAGGAACACTTGCTTTAATGCCACCATTCTGTTGAACATAAGGAGATGCTAAAACAATAGAAATCTTTTTTCAAAAACATATCCAATATTTAAAACTGCTTATGAGATTGTTCTATAGCAGATGTTCTTATTGCTAATCATTGTCCTTACTATGGAAATATATTCCTGTTAGTTTCATCTTAAGTATGTTAACTATGTGGATGTAAGACATGAAGCCTGTAAATAAAGGTTATACTTTGAAATGCTGACAAGAGGAAATAGGAGTAGGTAAGAAGGGCATGTCTTCATCAGTACTGAAAATGATCAATTACAACAGGCAAGTGAAAGCTGTCCTTACTATTAGAGTCTGTCATAATGCATTAGTGAAATATTGTATTAAATCATACCTAATGTGAAATGATGTTCCACTGATAGCATGCCGCTGCTACTATGATCTATTTTACTGACATCTCACAGTAAGATCAAGGCAGCTTTCCACAATCTGGCACTGGACAGTCCAACTCCTGCCAGAGGAGCTGATTAAGACTTGGCATCCCCACCTGGTGCCAGGAAAAAGAAGCACATGACATCCTGAGTTTTCACTGATTATCATCTTGTAATTACCTGGATACTTAATCTAATCTGGACCTTATCCTGCTGAAATCTGCTATCTCCAGAGAAGCACTGTCAGCAACATGGGGATAAATAGGATGATCTAGAATGATGGCTTTTCTTTTGTGAACATTTTCTGTACCAACTTTTGTTGATGGCATGACATATTGAAAATGCATATTATTTGCTTTAGAGTTGAACTATAAATTAAATATGACATGGAGCAACCACTGAAAATAGGACCTCCCTGTCAAGCTCTTTACCCTTCACTAGTAAAAGGCAGCTTCACTAGCTTAGTGTGAATTGTGAATTGACTAAAATAAATTGTGCATTGTTGATCTCCTAGATGGATTGCTAAAGGTATAAGAGCATGAGAAGATCTCTAGTAAAGATTACAGATTAGAAGGCTGGGCCAAAACTAATAAAATAAATTTCGACAAGGACAAATGTAAGATACAATACTTAAGCAGAAAAAATGAAACTGAAAGATACAGAGCAGGTGGCACCTGGCTCCACAATAGTCTATGTGAAAAAGATCTTGGAATCTTTGTGGACAACAAGTTGAATATGAGGCAACATCAACAGTGTGATGCAGCAGCTAAAACAGCCAATGGGATTTTGGGGTGCATCAAAAGAAGTATAGTGTCTAGATCGAGGGAAATCAGTGGCTCTTTATTTGGCTATCATTATACCTCTTTTGGAATACTGTGTCCAATTCTGGGTACCACAGTTCAAAAAGCTATTGACAAGCTGGAAAGTGTCCAGAGGAGGGCAATTCAAATGATCAAAGATCTGGAGACCATGCCCTATGAGGAACATCTTAAAGAGCTGGATATGTTTAGCCTGCAGAAGATAAGGTTGAAAGGAGACACAATAGCCATGTTTAAATATTTGAAAGGATGTTATAAGGAAGAGGGAGCAGGCTTGTTTTTTGCTTCCCTGGAAACTACAACTCAAAGCAATGGGTTCAAATTGCAGGAAATGAGATTCCACCTGAACATTAGGAAGAACTTCCTGACTGAAGAGCTGTTCAGCAGTGGAACTCTCTTCCTTGGAGTGTGGTGAAAGCTCCTTCCTAGGAGACTTTCAAGCAGAGGCTGGATGACCATCTGTTGGGGGCACGTTGTGCTTTTCCTGCATGGTAGGGAGTTGGACTAGATGGCCATGTGGTCTCTCCCAACTCTATTGGGTCAGATCAAAAGCTTATCTAGTTCACATAATATCTATCTGTTGTTTGAAGGAAGCCTACAAAAAGGGGGGGACGGACATGAATACAATTACAGTATCCATCTTATTATCCTCAACAATTGCATGCAAACACAGGAATGCCATTTTTAGGCATGAAGGTGAAGATGACGTTTGCACGATAAAATTTCCCCTTCATCATCATGCCTAAAATGACTCAACGTGTACAAATTATGGTCTATTGTTTCCAATACAAAATGTTCACAAGAAAGATCCAGACTTCTATGTCTAAAACTACATATTTACTGTTTTAATTAAGTATCTTAAACAGGCATAATGTGTGGGGATATTACTGGCAGCAATAGAGCAGGTGAGAGGAAGAGAGAAAAGAAACAACTGACTGTTCAAACAATAAGGTATTTACAGATGTTCTATTACTGCTCAGACTGAACATCTGTAACTACCTTGAAATTGCAAACATAAAAATGCAAAGGAGTTTTCAACTGGATTTAGGAATGCTAATATACATAGAAACACAAATTCTGATTTCCATTGTGAAAATGGCATTTGTTTTGGTACAGAAAATTAAGCATCTCAGCAAAAAGAAAGAACAAGGTTTCACATAGTCTATGTACTCATCAGCCTTTGAAAAAAGTTACTTTTTATAGTAACTTCCAGAATTATCAGATTTCATGGTCACTGATAATAAAAGTTGGTGGATTTTTGGAGATAATAAAAAAGAGATAATAAAAAGGTAATTTTTCCAAGCTCAATTGTCAATATTGTAACCCACTCATGTCTGATGAACTATCACTTAGGAGTTCAGCAACCTCCCCAACACCTATTTTCTGTTTAATGCAAGGATGAACCAGTTTGTGTTGACCTGTGAATATACGATACATGCTTAAGAGAGATGGAGTATCAGTTATTCACTCCAGAGAGAGGGAGAGTTACTTTTGAATACAGTGTCATTTTCTTGGTTGTAAATCAAAACAACAGTTTTTGTCTCAGGAGATTTACAGAACAGAGGAACCTACAGTGACAGCAAGTTCTGCTGTTCACAAAGGACGACAAAATCAATCACAAGGGATGCCTGTGGCTCAGCTTGGATGTCAGCACATTTGTTAGAATTTGACTGCTAGCCACCTCCCATTTATCTCTACTGACTGCGTACCGAAGCTGTCATAAGGCACAGTGTAAACCTGCCCAAAATACATCGCACCTCATCTGGAACACGGACTGGTTCATCAAGAGAACAGACATTTTCATACATCATGCCAGACTGGCACACACGTCGCATAAATCAGCCAAAACTTTTCACCAGGGAAGACAGAAAGTTTTGCTCCTCTTCTTGTCAGTAAGTGACAGAGTTATAAAGTGGAGTAAATGATCCTTGCACATAATCTCATGCAACAGTGCACTTCAAGGTCTTTGGTTAGGGTCTCAATAATAATTCTTCACATTTAAGTACCTAAATTGTCTATGAGGCATCTTAGATGTGCAATCTCCTATTGAACTTATTCAAATACACTTTATATAACTCTGCTTCTCCCCCAGTTCTATCCCCTGCCAGTTGTCTTTCCTCAAGAGTAAATTAAGTAGAACTGCATTTATTACTGTCTTTAAACATCTTGGCATAAGGAAATACATCAAACCATTTTGAACTGTTTTATATAATTAGGTGCTACCACTCTAAAATGCTGCAATTTTTCCTTTAGCTCAAGCGTACTTCATGAACATCAAGATGAGGTCTCATAACTTTGTTCACCAAGGACACTACTTGAAGTTAAATGCCCATGCTATTAAAAAAAGAAAAGCTTATCTTAACTTAAATGAGACATGTCCAATAAATGAACATTAAGCACATAACAGCTATGTCTTCTAGTGTGTAATGGGAATTGAGTGCCTCATTTGGTTTCTCGCTTAGCTGAATATTTACTTCCAAAGCCATGACAAATCACTAAGGAAATAAAAATGATAGCTTGGGGAGCTATAATTTTTTCATATCATTAAAAAAATCAAAATAGTCTCCCTAACTCTAAACAAAGACCCAGGAAAAGTGGATAATACTTGGTCAATGCTAACAGCCTCATCACACTAGAGCAAGCCTGGGCAAACGTCGGCTCTCCAGGTGTTTTGGACTTCAACTCCCACAATTCCTAGCAGCCTATTGGCTGCTAGGAATTGTGGGAGTTGAAGTCCAAAACACCTGGAGAGCCGAAGGTTGCCCAGGCTGCACTAGAGCAAGCTGTAGGTCCCAGGTGTTTTGGCCTACAACTCCCATAAATCCCAGTTTACCAACTGTTAGGATATCTGGGATTTGAAGGCCAAAACATCTGGGCACCCACAGGTTGAGAACCACTGCACTAGAGTACCTTGGGAAGTCTATGAAGGCTAAAAGGGGGGCTACACCAAAAATAAATCTAAATGCAATAATGTACAAATACAAATGCGTACTCCAAGAATAGCTAAATATAGAACTATAATTGAGAGAATAATAGCATAGAAAATATATTCTATTCACAGTAAGTACTGATAATGTGTAATAGTAACAGAAAATCAGTGCTTACATGCAAGTAAGCGAAGACGCACCAAATCACGAAGGAAAGTTCCTCTGACAATACTCTCAAGGATGCAATCCCGGAACACTCTCAAAAGCGAGTGTCAGCAGCCAGATTACTAATTGGGGCATCATACAAGGAGCATACCACCTCTTCTTATGCCAGCTCCATTGGCTGCCGATCCATCTCCGAGCCCAATTCAAAGTGCTGGTTTTGACCTTTAAAACTCTAAACTGTTCCGGCCCAACTTACTTGTCCAAAGGCATCCACCCCTACGTCTCACCTCGAAATTTAAGATCATCCGGGGAGGCCCTGCTCTTGCTCCTACCAACAGCTGAAATGCGCCTGGCGGGGACGAAGGATAGGGCCTTCTCAGCGGTGGCTCTCTGCTTATGGAACACACTCCCAACAGACATAAAAGCGATCTCTTCTCTCCTAACTTTCCGCAAGAAAGTGAAGGCTTGGTCCTGGGACCAGGCGTTTGGTCAATAGAAGTAGCAGCACCCTAAAGGGATAAATCTGGACTTATGTTGAGACGGATGAGGCTGGTATATGTTTTTAACTGATAACTGTATTGATTTTAATTATGATGTTTTATTGGGTTGTCTATTTGTTATTGGGTTGTCTATTTGGTATGATTTTATTATATCTGTTGAAGTAGCCTCTTGATGGGGCTCAATTGTAAGCTGCCCTGACTCCCCCTTTGGGGGTTGAGAAGGATGGGATAAAATGCAGTAAATAATAATAAATAATTAATAATAGAGCATGGATCCACTTTAACTCCAGTTTCTACCTCTTGCTGAATTCTGGGATTTGTAGTTTAGGGAGGCCCAGGACCTGTCTAGCTGAGTGGCAGGAGGGTTTAAGAGGGATTTTGTTGAGGAAGAGAAAGCTGCAAAACATAATATCTAGCTTGTAATTTGGATCTCTACTTAGATCTCAAAGCAAAAAACAAAATGAGGGGTGACTCATATCTCAAATAACTTACAAGTTGGGTTGCTCATAAATCAAGGTATCACTGTATATAGATACACAAGGTCCATTGGAACTGTAGAAAAGCATGTTAAATTTTACCATCAGTCTGTGCTCCTAGCATGGTAGAAGTCTCCACTCCACTGCCAAATGGAAATTGTCAATTGAAGAATGTACACCTTGCACACAACATGTAGTCTTTAAGTTGCAGTATAATCAGAGTATACTTTAGTTTACATCAATTTGACTATGATCACTATTAACACTTATTTGAACAAAAAAAGCAAAACTTCATAGCAAATCATAGAAGAACATTTTAAATATCTGTAATATATTTCAGTTCCAAACAAAGATAACTGTTTTGTCCTCAACACTCCAGATGGTATAATATTTGGGATAGAAATAACCAGCAACACTAGTTTCGGAGTTCATAGTAACAGCAAAAATTGATGCAGTTCCTTTATCTAAAGCACAATAATGAAAAACAAATTTTAATCTGATATGATTAACTACCCATAAAAGTAAATATACAAATAGTTGCATGGAAATATTGTTTATTCCAACACCTTCTATAGCTTACTTGTCTATGACCCCTAGAATTAAACACTTTGCACACCACAAAGCAAAAGAAGCCAAATTTGTTGCTGTTGTAAAACAGAATGTAATTTAAAGCTGCAGACATATGCCTCACAGTAACATATTTTTGAACATATAGATAATATTACCCTAGAAAACTACATTACACTACAGTAAAAAATGTGGAAAATACGGAACACCAGACAGAGAAAACAATTTTAACAAATGGAGAGCTTAGCCACAGAAATCAGCAAAATTATATGAACTCCAACATCACAATTTCAGAATTTCAGCTTGAAGAAAAATGTTACAATCTCATTGACAGTCTCTGTCAGAAAAAATGACTGAATTTTCAGTCAACATTTACATAAATCATAGTGACTCAATTAGTCTGATATAGTTGGGAAAAATAATAGTATTTGAGCCCGAATTTGAACACAAAATGTCAAACAATATCTTATTCATGCATTTACATTGCTTTGTGAGTAACAACATATAACTAAAGATACAATTAAAAGATAAACAGTATTTCTGCTCATGCTCTTGAAAATCAATTGTTCTCTCACTCCCAAAATAAGACCACACAAAGTATCTGGGATGAAATATGGGCAACTTTATTAACTGTTACCTATTAAACTTTAACTTGTCCTAAATTTATGCAACCTGAACTTGGTCTGGCAAAGCCAAGGTAGCATCCCTATCTGACCTACTCATTGGCTAACTGGGGTGAAAACCTGGGTCACCTGTAAATCTAATCCGGGCAACCTGTAAAGAAGTGTATCGGGAAAGCCTCGCTCAAGGTAACTAAGATCAGACTCCCCCCCCCCCAATCTTAGGCCATTTGCATTCACCTCACCTAATCAAAGTAAACAACAGGTGAGTGTTTAGTTAATAGCCTATCACTCCAGAAGGGAGTGCCTTGGGTATACACCAAATAATCACCTTTCCCTATCTGTTTTCTGTGACATCCTATTTAATGCCACACATCCCAATTTGCCCTGTAACAGTACGGGGTAGGTGAAAAAGCCTTCTAGAACATAGGGGGGAGAAAATTCCTACCCAGCCCCTTAGTGGCAACCACAATACACTGTTTAATGGGCAGGTTTGGTGGGTTGAAAGTCGGTTAAAGAATGAAGAAAGGGGGCAGGCCGGTCAAGGACCTGGCTCTGCCCCCCCCCAAACCAAATAGTCCTGGCCAGAACTATTTCCTCTCCCTTAGGGGGAAGGGACAAACTTATTTCCCTCCCCTGCTGTCCTGGGGAGGGAAAGCTTCTAATGATCACTCTGAGGCTGGATCTATACTGCCATATAACATACTAGCCATTCCCTGCCACGCGTTGCTTTCTGGTGATCTGGCAAATAAAGTAATGAGAAAGTGTTGGTTTCTAATGTATGTAATTTCTTTATGCTTGTGGGTAAACAGTATTTCTTGTTTCTTTGTCAGTGTTGATGGAGAGACTGCCTGATTTGCCTACTCTGGAACATGCAACATATCATTGTCCTACTTTAGGGGTCCTTTCCAAATCTATGATACTATATCTGTCATATGTGTGTGTAATCATATATATCTATATCTATCTATGACTGGATGGCTCTTTGTCAGGAGGGCTTTCTTGCCCTGGTGGAGGGAGTTGGACTGGATGGCCTTAAGGCCAATTTTCTGAGTGATTGTCACTCCTTGGGTTAGTACGTGCCTTGTGGTCAAATTTGGTGGGAATTCGTATAGCCAGTGGATTTTGAGTTTTGATGCCACTCAAAGTGAACAGACTCTGTGTGCGTGCGTGTGTTTTACTGTCCGAACACATCTCCCTCTTTGAACCATCTTGGAGGTTAAGATCTTCTTTAGAGGACCTGTTCTCAGTCCCACTCATTCACAGGTGTGGTTGGTGGGAACGAGAGACAGGGCCTTCTCAGTGGTGGCCTCTCAGCTCTGGACTCCCTCCCTTTAGGCAATAAATTAATGCAGCACAATAAATGAATAGAAAATAAGTGCAATTGACAACTGGAATGGCTTTGGATTAATGGTAATATTAAGATGTTTTTAATTCTGTGTTTTAATTGTCTAAATATTTGTTTATGTTCTGTGTTTAATATGATTTTAAGGGTTAAATGTATAGTTATATGTTATCATTTTAGATATTATGCTTTGTTTGTATGAATGTTGGCATCGAATCTTGCCATTCTTTGATATACACCACTTTGAGTCCCCCCCAAGGAGTGAGAAAAGCAGAATATAAATATTGTAAATAAATAAACAATCCAGATTATCAAAGCAAATAATCCAGATCAGGGGTGCTCACACTTTTTCAGCGTGGGAGCTACTGATTCAAAAACCAAGTCCCAAAGATCACCTACCCAGAAATGTAAAACGTATAACTATTTTCTTATTTATTTATTTATTTTTATTTACGTACCGCTCCTTTTATTTACGTACCGCTCCATTTTTACGTACCGCTCCTTTCAGCAGGCTCGGGGCAGTTTACATAAAATGAAGTTATAATAAAACATCAACATTTCAATTTAATAACAACAATATAAAACAGAGCATGAAAATACATCCAACCACCCCATTTCTCCCACACTGCCATATTACCACACATATTCTCAGCCGGAAAGTAAGATGAGAGGCTTTTGAACTGCAAGGCCATTTAATACTCAGCAAGGTAAACAAAGGGGCATGCAAAAATACATCCAACCACCCCATTTCTCCCACACTGCCATATTACCACACATATTCTCAGCCGGAAAGTAAGATGAGAGGCTTTTGAACTGCAAGGCCATTTAATACTCAGCAAGGTAAACAAAGGGGCATGCAAAAATACATCCAACCACCCCATTTCTCCCACACTGCCATATTACCACACATATTCTCAGCCAGAAAGTAAGAAGAGAGGCTTTTGAACTGCAAGGCCATTTAATACTCAAAAAGGTAAACAAAAGTGCATGCAAAAATACATCCAACCACCCCATTTCTCCCACACTGCCATATTACCACACATATTATCAGCCAGAAAGTAAGAAGAGAGGCTTTTGAACTGCAAGGCCATTTAATACTCAGCAAGGTAAAAAAAGGGGCATGCAAAAATACATCCAACCACCCCATTTCTCCCACACTGCCATATTACCACACATATTCTCAGCCAGAAAGAAGGAAGAGAGGCTGTTGAACTGCAAGGCCATTTAATACTCAGCAAGGTAAACAAAGGGGCATGCAAAAATACATCCAACCACCCCATTTCTCCCACACTGCCATATTACCACACATATTATCAGCCAGAAAGTAAGAAGAGAGGCTTTTGAACTGCAAGGCCATTTAATACTCAGAAAGGTAAACAAAGGGGCATGCAAAAATACATCCAACCACCCCATTTCTCCCACATTTCCATATTCCCCAACATATATTTCTCAAGGAACAAAGCAAGCAGAGAGGCTTTGGAGCTAAAAGGCCATTTTTAAACATTAAAAATAAACAAAGAGACATGCCACAGAACAATCAAGCACCCACCCCAAAGTAAAAAGACCGACCTTTGAGATGCGGTAAGGAAATGACCCCAAAGCGTCCTTCTCCTCCTCCTCCGTCGTTGCTCCTATTTCCATGCCTCCAGCATGTATGCCGCCTCCAAGAGCTCACGAGAAGTCCAAGGGGCAGAATGGGCGCTTTTGCGCATGCGCGCGGGGCCAGCCATGCATCGCGTCATCCAGGCCCGCCCCTTTGGTCTCCTACAACTCTGAATGGCTGGAGAAGGACGGAGGGAGAAGGAGGAATCCAAAAGAGGGGGCCCATTCTGCCTCTTGGACTCTGGAGCTTTTGGAGGCGGCGAGCGAGCAAGTAGCGGGGAGGAGCAACGGCGGAGGACTTCTTTGCAGTGTGCACGGGCGCGTAAAGAGGACCAACAGCAAAAACCCTGGTCAGGGGCCTGAAGATCACCAGGATGAGGCCCGAAGATTACCCTGGTGATCCCGATCACCATTCTGAGCACCCCTGATCCAGATGATCTGTTTTGAACTGGATTATCTGAAACTACACTGCCACATAATCCAGTTCAAAGCAGATCATCTGGATTTTCTATAGCAGTGTAGATGGGGCCTGAGTTTAAGAGATAATGTACTTTCGACTGATCCATGCAAATGTGTGAATGTTATTACACATCAATTCAAAAATTAGGTTAGGGATTAGACAGACATTTTTGATTCATAGTTAACTTTCTAAAGATTTTGGCATATCAAAGCTAAGAAGGAAGAAGCTCACTTTCTTAGGAACTATGTCAAACAAAGATAGCAGTTTACAAAACAGCCAATCAATATGTAAATACATCACAGCTGAGCCCAAGGAAGACAAGAGAAAATAATGTAATCTAGATATATCAAGTATCTGAAGCTGATCCTGCATAGTTTCCAAGATCAGATGAGATCTGATGCCTTTAGGGTATTTATGTTTTGGATGGCGTGATTTTAATTGAAGTTTTAATAATTCATGTTTGAGTTGTTTGGTTTTGTTTGTTTGATAAATGTATATATGGTATCAAATTGCTGCCTGTGGTAAGACCACCTTGAGTCCATTTCGAGGTGAGAAAGGCAGGATACAAATATGGTAAATAAATAAATAAAGCAAGAAAAAAACATTTGATTTCAAATAACATTTTCTTGTAACATCTATTTAGATAAATGTAATCTTTAGTTCATTCATAGGCAATCTAGTGTTTTTAGAAATATTAGAAGTTACCTTTTAGACTTTTGAAATTCCACAATGAGCATTTCTTGATGAAGTTTAGTGGTGGCTTCCAAATTTTAGTGTGGAAGTGCTTGGCTCTTTGCCTTTTAATTTTATTTAAAGGATCTGAATATCTTTCAAATAGGTTCCCAAGTAGATGATAGGTGAGATTATATAAACAGAGTTCATTCTATTTAGTTTCTTAATAAACATAGTAAGAAGGAATTAGATATAACATAGGAAAAAATATCCACAATTGTGATTGTTCTTTTTCTGCCCCCCTTCTTAGCCCAGGATTACACTAACTAGACAGTTAGTATAACTGCCTAGTTTTACTAGAAGGGACATCTTTTGGCATCACTCTCCATGCCCAACATGCCACTAATAAATTGAGGGGTAAAAACTAGGACTGAAATGCAGAGAAAGACCAAGAGGTTTTGAAGCTTCAAACAGTGAAGTTAGAAAAAAGTAAATCTCTATTGAAAAAAGCTATTCCCTTTGGACAAGAATGTTAATACTAACTTTGGGACATCAAAAACTATCATTGTGAAATAGTTTTCATGTGAATGGTTCAGCATAGTTCTTTTGCCTGAAAGTACCAAGACCATATATTAGGCACAATGCAGTTTATGGAAAATATATTTTGATGGAATTCTGCATATTTTTGTGCACAGATTGTTTGCTCAAAAATAAATGTACTGTGACAGATGCCATTACATGCCTCAGACTTCAGCAGCCTCTAATGTATTTCCATTCCAGAAAACCGAGAAAGAAAAGTGTCAATCAAATACACAACTTTTGTTTCCATGAAAGTTCCTAGTATATTAATCTGTCAGTTTATTTTATTTTTTCATCACTAAAAAAACCTCGCATAATGTGATCATTTCTGACAAGTGTATCCAACATCCAAGGCATGGTATTTCATTCCTATAATTTTTTTAAAAAAAAACATGCACACACCAAATGCTTACTTTAAAAGAGAGAGAGAGAGAGAGAAACCTCATAGAAGGGTGGAAATATTGGGTTAAAAAAAGAGTTTCATTAATAGGAAGTGGTATTTCAATTTAATTAGAAATCTCTCTTCAGTTACTACTGCTGTATGAATAACTCTTCAGTTACTACTGCTGTATGTACATGGGATGGAAGATACTTTCTGGACAATGACTGCTTTGTGGGGAAAAAATTAACATTTTCGCTAAGGACTAAAAATAGTGGAGACCATTCAGATCCCCAAAAGTTGTTGAACTGAAACTGCCAGCATTCTTTATGAAGCTACTGAGTGATACATCTTAGCAACATCTGAAGATCTGCATAATTTCCACCCCTAGTGCCTATTTAGCAATAGGCTTATAGGATGGAGAGATGCCCCATCTAACAGCGAATGAAATTACAATGCATCAGAGCACAACATTTATTGGCCTCTTTCATTCTCTATACAACAACAAAAAGCATTCTCAAAATGTGGGTAAACTTCTCCATGGCAAAGTAATAGAACAGGATAGCAGAGTAGCACTCCCATCACACGACATTTTGGAGAAATAATGGGCCCTTCCTCTATGTACACATTTTCCCTTGAAACACACTACTTTTTCCTTAGTTTGTAAGTATACATATTGTAACTCTCTTTGACAGTAGGGGTATTTTTCCACCTTTTAGCTGGCCTCAGCACTGTTCATTGTGTCTCAAAAGTAGAGCCAAAATAAACAAAGTATCAGTTGTGGATTTAGCATTTGGTGAAGTCAGACAGTTCCCCATGACAGCAGATACGGGTTATTGTGGAGGGGGTACCAGTCGTCTGCCTGTTCCTTTATTTCATTGTACAATTTTATTTATTTATTTATTTCAGACATTTGTATCCCGTTCTATCTCGACCTCCGCAGAGGGACTCAGGCGGCTAACAACTAGGGTTGCCACATAAATAAGGAACAGGTACCTAAAATAGGGAATTTTTCACAAAAATAAGGGACACTTCATAAAAACTTGAAAATCAATTGATTGATTTTCAAGTTTTTATGAAGTGTCCCTTATTTTTGTGAAAAATTCTCTATTTTTAGGTACCTGTTCCTTATTTTTTTTATCAAAAAGTGGCAACCCTACTAATAACCGGCATACCATGGTGCCCGCAACCAAAAGCATAAATATACAATTTAAATAAAAAACAATATAAAAAAATATAAAAACATTCAAACAGTCGCCAATGTAAGTCATCATCCTAAGAGCAGTCCGTCAAGTCCATTAACGCCATCGCTTTGCCAGCAGGTCAGGTCAGCCTGGTCTGCAAAGGCCTGGTCTCATAGCCAGGATTTCACTTGTTTCTGAAAGGTCAGGAGGGATGGAGCAGATCTAATTTCGCTTGTGAGGGAGCCACCACGAGGGGCCACCACAGAAAAGGCCCTGTCCCTTGTCCCCACCCAATGCGATTGCGATGATGGTGGGATAACAAGCAGGGCCTCCCTGGATGATCTTAGGGCCCTAGGTGGATTGTAGTGGAAGATACACTTCGGACAAGTAAACTGTTTCTTAACTGTTACTTCGGACAAGTAAACTGTTTCTTAACTGTGTGTCCTAATGTTGGGGTTATGAAAAAATTGGCGGCAATAAAGGATTTTTAAGCACCTCTTGACCTTTACACAAATCTGTTACCAACAATGTGCAGTGTTTATTATGGACTCTTCAGAAAATGCTTCACCAATGCTTTATCAAAAGGAAAATTGGCCTACTTTGCAAACCTTACAAATACTGATTTATTATCAGTAAATGCTTAATTTGTATGCCTATTTATATACCTATATACCCAGGGTTGTGTAAAAATGTCTTGGGCGGAATGGGGTTGCAATTGGAAAAAGTATAAGAAGCTATGCACTAACCTAACCTACTCCCTCAGGAAAAAGAAAGGACACGATTCTATCATCACTGTCAAATGAAATTTTACCTACTAGTAGGTGGAATTGGGGGTTAAATGGGGCTGTCCTGTTGTATATGGATCAAAATATCTAATTTTTTCTCTTTGTAAACTCATTTTTACCTATTGCTTCTTTCTACTTCCCTATCTTCACACACTTGTGGAAATCAAGCTTTTGAATTTCAATCCAATGTGTAATGAATGACTATGCACAATTTGGTTTCTACCTTGAACAGTGGAGGAAAGTGAACTCTGAATATAGTACAGATTGGACATCCTTTATCCTGGAATCCAAAATCGTCCGCATGGGTGAGTGAGATAGAGACACCTTTGCTTTTTGATAGTTCTGTGTACACACACTGATTCATGCACACATTATTTCTAAATTTGTGTATAAAATTATCTTCAGGTTATGTGAATAAGGTGCAATGAATCATAAATGAATTTCATATATGCTTCATCTTGTGTCCCATCATATATATGTGTATGCAGTTATATATTTACACACACATATTTCAAAATTGAAATAAAATCTGAAATATAGACTTCTTCTGGACTCAAGTATTTTGGGTAAGGAATATTCAATCTATTGTGGTTTAAGATCTATGAGAGAAATGAAGGAGAGTGAGCGTTTTTGTGTCAGAATTTTATTATTAGCTCAGCTGTAAGAGATGTGCAATCTCTCAGGTACATTTTCAAATGGTAGACTTTATTTAAGTGTATGCACATGCAGCTTTGGTTCCTTATGTTTATATATAATCCCCACATGAATTAATTAGTCCTGTGTGAATTTCAGAATGGGTCCCTTGGGTAGTATGTTAACCTTATTTTTATGAAGCTGGCTACTCCATTATTTTATGTTATTCTGCCAGCCCATTTGGGAATTTACATTTTATTGTAGAATGCATTTTTTATTATGTCTCTTTCCCCCCAATTATTTCTCCTGCCTACCGCTATACATAGAAATAAAACAGTAGCTTTATCTATTAGTCTACTCCTTCAACAATGTTATATTAGAATTATGGTATGTGTTGAGAGTATTAATTTATGTCAGGCAAAAAGGTAACCACTAGGCATGGATATCTCTGGTAGTTATCCTTAGAAAATCATTATTATTTCGTATTAAAATCAATTTAGACCCTTTATCAATTTGCGGCCAGCAACCTGGAAGTGGCGTTTCTAAATCAAAACCGGATCCGCCATTTCTGTTAAGGGTGCGTTATTATGTCGTTTTTATTTCCACCCTTTCTTGCTGTATTTTCCTCATTGGCTACTGGACATCAGGTCTTAGCATTAAACCACCTGCTTCCCTCTAGCCAATGAGAGGAAAACAGCACACTTTTTTTTACCAACCAGCCCTAATAACCACTATTACTATGTGTTTGAATGTGCCTTCAAGTTACCTGTCAACTTCTGATGACTCCATGAAATCCATAAGGGTTTCTGAGACAATGAATATTCAGAAATGGGTTTGCCAGCTTCTTCCTTTGAAATATAGTCTGCAACACCTGGGATTTGTTGGCAGACTACCATTCAAGCACTAACAAGGGATGATCATACTTTGCTCCCAGGATTGAATTAGATCTAGTGCCTTTTGGGGTCCTTTACATGCAATGTGCAATGTAAAGAAAGAAAATACTGTATGTGCTGAACATTTTCTAAACAGTTTCTGACACAGAATAACTCCCTTCTTGATTACTCTTGAGTACCTGATTAATTTTAATTGCACTTTGCAGGTGAATTTTTATTCATCTTTTATTTAACAGATGCTTTACTTCAATGCTAGTCAGATCATGCCCACTCCTCTAATATATACAAAAATTAAAAGCAAAGATTTCTTTTTACACATATGTGGGTAGTGAAGGAATGAAGGCTTACATGTTAGTTCCCACACATGTATTTCCAGTATTTGCTCATCTGTGTATACATGTGTAAGGACTAACCCATTCTGAGCAGGCCGAAGCCTGTGTGGCTGTTTGGCTCCCTGGCTGGAATAGCTGGCATCCATCTTGGGAAGGGAGTTCCACACAGCAGCCATTAGGAGAAGGTATTTATTTTATTTATTTCAGGATTTTACCCCGCTCTTCTCAACCCCCGAGGGGGGACTCAGAGCGGCTTACAGCAGGCACAATTCGATGCCACATCAACAGCGTAAGACCCCAAACCCCACAACCCATTAAAACATTAAGGCATTAAAATACAATCCCTCAACACATCTACAATCATTCCAATTAAAACAATATTCAACCCTAGAAACATTGACCCTCTTCCTCCCTCCCATTAAAATTCCGTCTCACATGCTGCCTAGTGCTGGTGAGGGAATGCCTGATCCCAGAGCCAGGATTTCACCTTCTTCCTGAATGTCAGGAGGGATGAGGTGGACCGTATCTCCGTAGGGAGCGCATTCCACAGGCGGGGGCCACCACCGAGAAGGCCCTGTCCTCGTCCCCACCAACCGCATCTGAGAGGTCGGCGGAGCGAGAGCAGGGCCTCCCGGATGATCTTAGGTTACGGGATGGGACGTAGCGGCCGATGCGTTCGACAAGTAAGCTGGGCCAGAACCGTATAGAGCTTTAAAGGTCAAAACCAGCACTTTGAATTGAGCCCGGAATTGGACAGGCAGCCAGTGGAGCTGACACAGCAGGGGGGTAGTGTGCTCCCTGTATGTAGCTCCCGTTAGTAGTCTGGCTGCCGCCCGCTGGACTAATTGCAATTTCCGAACTGTCTTCAAAGGCAGCCCCACGAGTGCGTTGCAGTAATCTATTCGGGATGTGACCAGAGCGTGGACGACCGTAGCCAGATCAGACTTCCCAAGGTACGGGCGCAGCTGGCGCACGAGTCTCAACTGTGCAACAGCCCCTGGCCACCGCTGAGACCTGGGGTTCCAGGCTCAGCGCTGAGTCCAGGATCACTCCCAAGCTGCGAACCTGCGTCTTCAGGGGGAGTGTAACCCCGTCCAACACAGGCTGTAACCCTATACCCTGTTCGGCCTTACGACTGACCAGGAGGACCTCTGTCTTGTCTGGATTTAGTTTCAATTTGCTAGCCCTCATCCAGTCCGACACAGCAGCCAAGCACCGGTTCAGGGTCTGGACAGCCTCCTTGGTGACAGGTGGGAAGGAGTGACAGATCTGGACATCATCTGCGTACAGATAACACCTTACTCCGAAACTCCGAATGATCTCTCCCAGCGGTTTCATGTAGATGTTGAACAACATCGGGGACAGTACTGAACCCTGAGGGACTCCACAGGACAACGGCTGTGGAGCCGAACAGGTGTCACCAAATGACACCTTCTGGGTACGACCTTCCAGGAAGGATTGGAGCCACTGCAATGCAGTACCCCCAAGCCCCATATCTGCAAGGCGACCCAGAAGGATACCGTGGTCAACGGTATCGAAAGCCGCTGAGAGGTCCAGCAGAACCAACAGGGACACACTCCCCTGTCAAGTTCCCGGCGTAGATCATCTACCAAGGCGACCAAGGCTGTCTCAGTCCCATGCCCCGGCCTAAAGCCAGACTGTGCCGGATCCAGATAATCAGTGTCTGCCAAGAACCCTGGAGTTGCGAAGCCACCACATGTTCCATGACTTTGCCCAAATAGGGGAGATTGGAAACTGGCCGATAGTTCACTAATTGAGTGGGGTCCAGTGAAGGTTTCTTCAACAGCGGTTTTATAACAGCTTGCTTTAAGCTGGCTGGAATGGTGCCTTCCCGAAGGGAGGCATTAACCACCACCTTCACCCACTCTGCCAAACCCCCTCTGGCTTCCTTGATCAGCCAGGATGGGCAGGGGTCTAGGATGCATGTCGTGGGCCTCGCCTCTCCAAGGATCTTGTCCACATCCTCAAGCTGAACCAATTGAAACGAATCCATCAAAACCGGACAAGCAGATGCTCGTGTCACATCCTCAGAGACTGCCGTTAAAGTGGTATCGAAATCGAACGGATCAGAGCCACCTTATCCGCGAAGACCTTAGCAAACTCATCACAGCGTGCCGCCGAGCCGTCCAGGGATCTCGCACTGAGGCGGATTTAAAGACCCTAACGACTCAAACAGTTCCGCTGGACGGTTCTTCATGGGCGGCCACCTTGGCCGCAATAGATGTTTTTTGTGCGGCTTTTATTGCAGCGTCATAGGTCCTCAAATAAGAGACCAGGCGCGCCTGAGCTGATCCGCTCCGTTTCCTACGCCACACGCACTCTAGCCTCTTTTTTTCGCTTCATTGCTGCCAGCTCCTCAGTGAACCAAGGAGCTGGTTTAGCTCGGTTACTCAAGAGGGGACGTTCTGGAGCGATCGTGTCAACAGCCCTTGTCATCTCCCTGTCCCAGAGTGAGACAAGAGCCTCGACAGGGTCACTTACCGAGGAGGCGGGAAAATCCCCAAGAGCCGTCAGGAACTGCTCGGATCCATAAGTCTCCTGGGGCGGACCATTCTAATAGGTCCACCACCCCTGCGGAGGTGGAAAGGCCCAGTGAGTCTAAACTTGATCAGGTGGTGGTCGGACCATGGCAAAGGAATGATGGTCAGTTCCTCCACTCCGCCACTTTCATCCCATCCCTGGCAGAAAACCAGATCTAAAGTGTGTCCAGCACTATGGGTGGGACCCGATATTAACTGGGACAGGCCCATGGTTGCCATGGCGGCCATGAAGTCCTGAGCCGCTCCTGATAGAGTGGTCTCGGCATGGACGTTGAAGTCTCCCAGCACGATGAGCTGCTGAGACTCCACGGCCAGGCCCGAGACCACTCCGGCTAGCTCAGGTAAGGAGACTGTAGTGCAGCGGGGTGGTCGGTACACTAACAGAATCCCTATCCTGTCCCGGTCAGGTAGTGCCAGAGACAGGGGGTGTGGCTTTAGAGTGTCTCTGGCTAGTTACAAAGTCTCCCAGGAGATTGGCTGAGAGCCAAGGGGGAGGAGTTAAGCTGTCTAGGAGGGAGAAATCCTGACAGGAAAGTTTAGTCTTGTGCTAGGCTGTGGATAAGAAACATCCAAGCCTGTGCAGTCTTGAGCGAGGTTTTGGAGCAGAAACATCCAAGCCTCAGCTGGTGGTCTGATACAGTCTATTTCTATAGTGACACATCCAGAGAGTTTGGGGTGACGCTTATAGGTTAGAGCCAGTAGGGCTGACTTGGAATAGTCAGACAAAACACCTTGCAGTCTCTGGGTTAGAGAGGCAGGTGGGCTCTGGGACTGGGGAGTTAGCAGTAGTTAGCTAACTCCGTCAGACAAGACTCAGGGGACTTTTAGTGTAGAAAAGTTCCTGGTTGGAAACACCTGTTCACCGCTAGTTTTAGTATTAGGGTGACAGTAAAATTTATTTATTATTTATTTATTTGTCACGTTTCTATACCACCCCTCTCAGCCCGAAGGCGACTCGGGACGGTTTACACAGGCAGTCTCTGCCCTCAATATAACACAGCAACAAGACAAACCCTTCCCCCCAAAACAAATTCTTAGTCAAGTTTTAGCACTGACTGGAATTATTGAAGATCTAAGCTTTAGTAATACATTTTTCTGTAACCATACACTCTAGCACATTTTATCTGTAACCATACGCTCGTTGCCTCAGTAGAAGTAAACCACCAAGATCTGTGCTTTGTTTGAAGCCTGCTTATTTTAATAAATTCTTTCCTGCTCATCTTGAAGAAAGTCTCCATCGTACTTCTTCCTCTTAGAATCCTCTCAGTCAGGGTTATTTGAATAGGAGCCTTGCTGGTGATCATATTTAATTTACAAATCCTAATAGCATTAGGTTGGTGGTGGCATTTTTGTTAACTAGGGTGGACCAAGTAATTATAATTGGACCTAGGTTGTTACAATTGGTGTCGGATCTTTACAATTGGTGGCAAGCGGTGGGATTTCACCAAAGCCCTACCCTGCCACAGTGACCCGACGTCTCCCTCGGGTCCATCACAACATGCATATATGCACATTTAAATTACCTTCCAGTGAAGTAAAAAACCTGGCACTGGATTAAAATTCCTCTGCCCATTTTGTTTCCCAGTTCACCAAAATAATCACGGCTTATTTTTGCACTGAAGCCCCCCGGACATTTACTCTTTTTCTAAACCTATTAATGGGAATAGATTGATTACAAATGAAACCTCTTTTTCACCATGGCAAATTGATAGAATTAAGACTTACTCTTGGAGCCATAACTCAGGGGTGCAACAGCACAATGGCCATGGGTCTGAATAGGAGAACTTCAATGTTAGTCTCTGCAATACTGTAGTTTTGTTATTATCTGTCATTGATTGGGGTGTCTAATACAATACCCTGATGAATGGCATAATTGCATAATGATGAATGCATGAATCACTTTGGAGTTGGTCATCTATCAATGTCTGAAATAGTAACATAATATGTTTCCCAAGGACCTCATAACACTAGAGTATATCCACTTTAAATGCTGTGGCTGCTTCCTGCAGGATTCTGCAGTTTATAGTTTAGTGAGGTCCAGGACCTCTCTGGTCGTACAGTTTAAAGGCCCATCTCTAAATTACAAACCCCAGAATTCTGCACAAGGCACCCACAGCATTTAAAGTGAATAGACACTGTCATGTGATGAGGTTCTCAACTGTCCAGAAACCAAATGCTAAAGCACCTTGCCCAGATAAGGAGTGTTACTGGTAGGGCTCACATCGAAGTGTATGTATTATTTTTCTTCAAGGGATTTCTCACTACGTCCTCCTTGAAGATAGCAGGTACCTTTTCCTGATATAATGAAACATTCATCACCACTAGACCCATATGATCAATCTACTCCTGATAGAATCATAAAGTTGAAAAAGACCACAAGTCTGACTCTACCGTTATGCAAGAGTATACAAATAAAACATTCCCAACCAATCGCCATCCAGCTTCTGTTTAAAAACCTCCAGAGAAAAAAAAGACTCAATTAGTCTTTGAGAAAGCATATTCCATAGTTGAAAAGCTCATAATCATAGCCCAGAAGGAGGAGGATATCGCTTATATGTGGTGAGGTGCCCCGATTCAAGTATCGAGCCTGTAGGTTACAACTCAAACTGATTCCAAGAAAATTGACCCAATGATACAATAGATACCCCTTTAAAGTCTGTGATAATTGTGGTTTCAAGTTCAGAATGAACATAAACAACTTTCTAATTGAACTATCTAGCACATATATCACAGCAGGTAAATATATAAATAATTTTATTTCTTCATAAATAAATGCAATATTTTACAGAAACAATAAAATAAATTATCAGATTGAATTTATTTGCGAGTTATTTGTTACAACATCTGAAGACAGATGAAAAATTATGTTCTAAATTCTTCCATGTTAGTATTAAAATGCACAAAAATACAGTGTTGTAATTACTAGAAGATAGTAAGTCTTAAATATAATATAGTATAATGCAATGTTCATTTCTTAACCTGTTGCTCGTGGGTGTACTTTCAGAGGTCCACATACCAAGGGCAAGGGGGGAAATGCCCTTGAATTTCCTTCCTGTGAGTTTTTTTCCTTTCATAGTAAATTTTAAAGTAAAAAAATAAATGTTCTTGACTATGAGGCCCATCAACTATTGGGCTTTTTTCCTTTCTAGATAACTGAAGAAAAGTGGTTTCCAGTCAGTAAAATTAATTGTATGAAAAACATTATACACCGTTCTTTAAGTGCATGGAAGATGTTCCATAATTAGAATTGGATTTTTAAAGGATGTTATGATTAATAATGAATCAATCATTTTATAAACAATTTTGAAATGTTAATGCAGAAGAACCTTTAAGAGATTTTAAGGGGATTTTCTTACAGTCACAAAATGGTTCACTAGAAGATTTATTATTATTATTATTATTTTGGAATGGGGATGCACTCACATTTTCTGCCTACAACTCCAAACATACTTCTGGTGACTTTATCCTCAAGAAAGTAAAAAAAAACACCTTCAAGAGCCTAAAAAACACCTTTCCTTCTCTTCCCAAATCCCAGAAAAGTACAGACAGAGCCTGCATGCTTGAAGATAGCTATTGATTATTATTTGAAGACTTTCTGACACATATTGAGAATTATCCTTAGGAGACACGTTATCCTAACTAGCCCGTGTGCCTTAACAACTTATCCCCCTTGGAATTTTAACTGGCATACTAGCATGCCCTTTAGGGGATATCTATTCCCTACTGGGAGACCTTCAAATAATAATCAATTGCTAATTTTGAGCACCAGTCTGTGGTTTTACTTCTCTGTGTGTTTCTGTTGCTGTTTTTATCATGAATTGAAGCCATGACTGCACTCTTTCTAGATTTCCACTCATTTATGCAGTTTTGCTCAATAAAATGAAAGGGCAAGTAGCCCCTCACTTTCCCACTACAGTTGAAATTACAAGGAGAAGCTGAAGGAACCTCTCTTACTTTCATCTACTGAAGTTTGCACTTCAGCCAGATACAGTCAACTTCAGCCAGCAGTGGGACATTATAAACACCTTTCTGGCCTCTTTTGCCTGGTTCATATGGGAATCTGTTTATTATAAGTATACATTTTCTTTAAATAAAAATAACATACATTTTACTGTAACTTTTTTTTTAAAAAAACTTTTAGGTATAAATAACATTTGGGGGCAAACTCTGCCTATATATATATATATATATATATATATATATATATATATATATATATATACCCCTAGCATACCTAATAAATTATTTTTATTAAGCTAAATAAAGCAGAATCAAACCATCAACAGATGATTAATAATCCTGTCAAAACAAAAGTAAAATATGGCCCATGGAAGCTACTTGAAGGGGTAAAATGAGAGTTGTCAAAAGAAGTTCAAAAGAATTGAGCAACCATAAATAAACTCTGTCTCTGGGACCATTAACCTGACCATTCTTTGATCTCATCTCATCTTAGAACTGATATTATAATGAAGAGATCAACCGAACCCCAGAAATAACCTAGCACATTGTATCAGCTAAGGATTACCAACCAACTTCAAAAGTAGCCTTACACCAATACTGTTGAGTATGTTATAATTAAGTCAGTACTCTTCAGCTATCTCATTTGGTGAGCTGAACAGTTCCTTTACATAATACTCCAGTACTGGTGTCTTAATTGTGCCGATTGGCTACAACTGTTTCTTTCTTTCCTGAAAACTCACCAAAGATCAACACTGGACCAGCACTGGTCACTTGAACAAATCTTTGAACATTATTTTTGTACATTATTGAAGAGACAAACCATAGTTTTGGATTGATCCATGGCCAAGCTCCCTGGAAGGCAGTAAGGATGACTTCCCTAGTACTATACTGGGCAACTGGAGTGATGGCTTGCCAGGAGCACTAGTAAAGTGATAGGAGTGCAGGATTAGGAGTAGGAAGAGATTGTAAGAAGTTGTTTAGAAGTAATGCTAACTAATGGCTCTAGGTTAGATAGATAGTACTTTCCCATAATTATACAAAAAAGTGGAGAGCATATTTTGAACTAATATATGCAGTCTGTTGCACTTATGTGTCATAGAAATCAATGAGGAAAATTTACCCATGGATAACTGAAGTTTCATTCATTGGTCTAGATCCAACTAATTTGGACTCATTGATCCAATTTTCACCATAGAATGTAGTGCAATGGTAAGAACTGGGTGGCTTGCAGATCACATGTGACCCAGGTGACTCCCATGTGACATTTGATACCTAGATCTCGAGATACTCCAACCTCAACATGGAACTTCAGTTTTTTGGGGAAAGAACCAAAAATACAATTTTCATTCCAAAAAAATGTTCTGAGGATGAGTAATGTTCTAAATAACAGTTTCACTCAACTCCACCATGAAATACTCTGCCCCTTTCCCCCTGGCAAATATCACAAAAAGAGGATAAAGTGACAAGAACAATACTTCTGAATTTGAAAAACTGTAATCTGAAGCCCCTGTAGAGTTGGAATAACCAGATGATAGCCAGCCACTCAATCTTGTTTACATCTCCATATGTCTGATTTCTTTTTTTTTTCTAAATGCTTTTTATTGAAAGTTTCCATTTTATCAAACATAGAGGGTCACAGTAGGAAAATGGGAAGGGGAAAGGGAAAAGGAAATACATTGACTTCCATTCTAGCTCCACACTAATTACATATGTTCTTTGATTACATTTTTTAAACACAGGGCATCCCCGATGCTCTTATTCTTAACAATGAATATCTGACAGTAGAACTTTGCATATTCAATATCTACTAACTATTCATTAACTTAAGTCCAATCTGTCTTTAGTCTCTTTGCCATTTTTCTACCACAACCAATATTTTAATTCATACATTTCTTATCTCTCATTTTCTCTATCCTCTATTCTTTTAAAGGTTGGAGGTTCTATTACCACAAGTTCACAAATGCAATCCTGGCCGTTGTTATAGGGAGCACAAAAACTTTCTCTACATTTCCATTACCCTTCATCACCATGTTAAACCTCTCTTTATTTAGTTTTCTATCTCAGGATCAGCAATATTTATCCTCATCTTATTCTTCTTTTCCTTCCTCTTCTGGTGGATTCCCGGGGTCAGGTTCTGAGGCAGTTGCTCCTCAGGATCTGGGAGGAGTTGGGACATTTCCTTTCCGTTCTTATATATATATATATATATATATATATATATATATATATATATATATATATATATACACTTATTATTATTGTGTTCTTTTTCCCTTCTTTTTCAGACGCAGAGGGCTAAGATTGGGTCTTCCTTTCCTTCTCTAGATCTCATTCCTACTCTAAAGTAGTTTACCTTATCCTAGTAGATCCCCATGCTTCTTTCATTTCTTTCTCAACTAAACCTAATATTCAGATGCTTGAGTTCATTAGTGAGAGGGAAATACATTCTTCTTCTCTTTGAAATAATGGTGGGGAATTTTCGAAGGATCATTGTTCTAACTTCTCTATGATTTAAAGGGTAGGTGTTAAATTTCCTCCAGACCACCTCACATATTCTTTATTTAAAATTATTTATCGCGTTCCGAAGAACCTTATTCTTTTTGTGTGGTTAGTCTGGATTCTGAAATTTTTATCCACTTCCCTATGCGCTTCTCTCTCTGAGATTTCCATTAATTTTAGGTTTAATTGGTTTACCATTTCTCTATTATCTGTCCTTCTTGTCCCGTATCCTTTCATAATATATGCTTGTATTCCCTCTCCCTGAATTCAAGACTTTCTATATTCTTTCCATAATTATAGTCTCCTTTTCCATGGGTTCTGCTTTCCCCCAACTTTCCCTTTTCTAGATTTTCTCATTTAAGCTTAGATCTATTTTTAAACTTCGTTATATCTTTCAGTGCAACTGAGACCTACATTGCTTCTAATATGGCTTCCAACTGGGGTTTGCTTCTTAAGTACATTTCTTTACCATTACTTTAAATTTCAAAATCTAATCCAAGAGAGTGTCAATCAGTCAGTATCCAATTAAATTAAGAGTTCTTACACTTTAAATCTATTCATATCTCTATATGTTCACATTTGAACAGTTGGTGTGTAGGAGTGCCCCATTATACCATTTACTGACTTTAAATCTACTAATAAATTAATTAATTAGTTAAGAAACACCATTCATTCCAAGTGAATTGTGATATAGTCAATCTCAGTATAAGAGCCCTTCCCCCGACAATCAATTATTATCACTTTCTTGATCTTAATCTACTCTTTGCCTTATAATTCTCTCGTCTCAGTTGAATTCTGGGTCCCTATCTAATTTATTCCCCTCGTAAAAGACATCTTCCCTCTCTCCCCAGAGCCCCTCTTGCTGTTATTTCATTCTTTACCCCTATGTCCCAGTGCACCAGATTTCACAGTTCTCCAGTCCAATACCCTGTGAATTTCTTTAAATTTTCCTTCTCAGCTCCCTGCTTTTGTCTGCAGCTCGACCTTATTTCGTCTATTTCTCTTCTTCGTAGTCATCTTCTTCACCTCTCAATCCTGTCGGCCCCTGCCTCGTCCCTGCCACCGTCTGCTTCCACCAGATGCTTCCATATATCTCACTTTGTTTAGTTTTATCTTCCTGGGCTTCTTGACGCTGTTATTCTGTAATGTTCTCTTATTTCCGGATCCCCATTTCCGGGTTCCGGCCCTCCGTGATTTTCTTCCCTCCTCCTTCCTCTTCTGACCAGCTCTTTAGTCCTCCCATCTCATCTCTATGACGTGTGTTCCTGTTATTCTCTCCTTCTTTCTTCCGCTCTCGTGTTCACTCCCTAAGAAGGAGGGAGGAGCTCCGTCAGTTCATCATGTTTATAAAGATGGATAGTAGCCATAACAAAAGAACAGCATCAAGGTCAGCGCCATCTTTCATACTTTCTATTGCCGTTTCTCCTTGATTGAAGACTATTTTCTTTAGCCTTTGGCCTTTATACTCTTTTTGTTCCCAAAGGGCATCTCAAAGAAAAATATTACTCAGTTCGGCTCCTCATCTTCGGCATCGGACTTGCCCATAGACTTTCCTCCTCCATCCCTTCATCTCCTCCGATAGTATCTTAATTCCTTTATAGTTCTTTCTTTGTTCTTTAAGCATTGTAATATTGTGGCAATACAATGGCAAAGGTCCAAAATTAACTTATCTTTTCTTTTAGTATTGGGTTTCAGCGTTCTTCATCCAACCCTTTCTTTGGGGATCACCTCTTAGTGTGGAGTTCGAACTTCTTCATAGTAAAAAAAAACGGAGAGACTTACATGTCTTTGCACTCCTTTCTTGTTGCTTCTTTTAAATGGAAATGAGCGTGGGGTAGTTAGCGTGGGACTTCTCCCACTTCCCGTCTCTCGGTCCGCATGCTACGGTGCCACCTTCTCCCCCTAGCCCCCATCCTTGAGGGGTGGGGGCTTTTGGGGGCACAGAAGGGGCCCTGCCAGCTTCGCGCATCTTCTCCCATCGATCCGGGATCTGAGGGGGGGCATTGGGTCCCCCAAACCTTAAAGAACGCGTGGCATGCCAGAGAGCCTCGGCTTGCCGTGCCTTCCCCTGGAAACGCTCACCGGAAGCCTCATATGTCTGATTTCTGAACCCTTTGTCTGTTTTGTTCAATCTACCCATTAGATATGTTTCTGACTATGTATTTGTGAGTAGTACAACTATTTCAGTAACCATTGATAATGGATCTCTGGATACATCTGAAATCAGATGATTGCCTCCTCAGCTCCCTCATCCCCCTCTAGGGTGGCTTGATCAATGGGAATAGAAACATCACTTGTCACCACTGAAGTATTTTGATTTGTATGATTAGTACAACAGGCAATAGAGACAAGATGACAATATGCCCCCTGGTTCTCTTTGCTACTCCTCAGCAACTTTGCTATCGATCTAGTGTTAAATGTGAGAAGCTCCATCTCTTTGCCACTGTCACTGAGATGCAGACAGGCTGTCTATCCCAACACTTGCCCTCAGCCTGTGAAAATAGACTGCTGTCTTCCCCTTTGACCTATCGTTTTTAGTATTTTGGCAGCACAGTGTTCAAGGCTCCATCTGGACAGTGGAACTTTTTAATTCCTTGTGACTGAAAATTCACTTGGTGATGCTCTTCATGTCACAGTAATTATTTGAATATCTCTATTTCTTTGCCTGGAGTCTGAAGATCCAAGATAATTCACTTGGCTTTTTCATGATTCCTTGAAATATGTCTAAAAGAGGAAAGTACATCTTCAATAAGCTAAGGAATACCATCTCTGTTTATTTTATATTCCAATATAGCAACTGAAAATTGAATAGAAATGCTGGCAGTTAATATTGTGGAACACAGTTCATATAGGAAGAACAAAAAATATTATTGATTATCTGTGATTAAGCAATTTGTGGTATATGCCAGCAAGTATACAGGTATTATTCTGGTATTGCACATTACAAAAATGGATGCAAATACATTTGTTCTGAAATCCAGGATTGTAATTATACCAAAGATATCTTAAATGTATTCTCCTTTTACTGCCATTACTTACCACTGACAAGCTGGTCCTTATTAGTTATTAAAGAAGAAAGACAATACACAATTACTCTTACTTACTTACACCCTTATTGTGCACCAATTGCCCATATTAAGGGAAGCCTTTTGAAGATGAATTGGCCCATTTAAGAAACAGTGGGATGTCACTTGTAATCAATTAACCAAAAAGCTTCCGTATATGAATGGGTGACATACCAGCTTACTTCACTGAATACTAAGCAAATTGAGCCATTTCTCTGAATTTTCAGCTCCATTTACCTTAGGCATTTATTAAACAAATCTTTAAGACCTTAACCAATTATCTCTAGACAGCTAAATAAAAGGCCCACATGATGTTAATTAATCACAGATAGCTCAGAAAGCCTTTTATACATGAGCTCTTATCCAGAATTATAACTGCAAATATTATAGCATAGCAGTTGTACCAAAATGCCCCTTTTCTTTCTTATTAAACATTCTCCTCATGGAATAGGAGGGGACAGAGGAAACTGAAGACTTATGTGTTTTCTAAACATGCAAATGCATTTCTTGTGATTAGTAACATCTTGTTTTTCGAAGTTTTAAATAGCTGGTCCACATGGCAAATAAGGGCAACATCCTTGCAGACGGTCAAATAATAATAATAGTATTAATAATATAATTTCCATTACTTTCTCTCTCTCTCTCCAGTCTTTCAAATGAATGAATGAATGAGTGGATAGAACTATAATTAGAATTAGTCCAAAATGCTGTGCCCAAAGTGCTAACTGGTTGTTTATAGAAAACATATGCGATAAATAGTTTGCTTCCAGGCACAAAGTGCTGGTCATGACCTAAATGGCTTAAGTCCAGACTATTTGGAAACCCTATTTCCCCATATGATCCTCTTTGAGTTTCAATAACATCAACATTCTATTGGTTCTACAACCATTCTTGGAGAAGACATGAGAATGACTGTCCCCAGGCTATGGAAGTTTCTGCCATAGGAGTCTCTCCTGTCCTCCTCCCTACTCTCATTCTTCTGCCAGGTAAAGTACTTTTTTAAAATTTGTATAAGCATTTGGTTACCATTTGGCTATGCAGTTTTCTTCTATGCATGATGATTGTTGTGTGCTCTCAAGTCATTTCTAACTTATGACAATCTTAAGGCAAACCTATCACAAGGTTTTCTTAATATAATTTGTTCAGAGAGAGTTCATCTTTTCCTTCCTCTGAGGCTCCGAATGTAATCATCCCAAGTGAGTTTCCATAGCTAAGTGGGGATTTGACTCCTGGTCTCCAGAATCATAGTTCAACACTCAAACCATTACACCATGCTGACTCTCTGTTTTAAAGTATTAAACTTTTAATATTGTAACATCCCAGATAGTTTAGAGAATGTTAACTTTTCAAATATGGATACAATGGATTCCTTAAAAAAACAAATGCAATATTAAAGAAATATTAAAGAAAGTTTTAAAACAAGGTTGAGATGATATGACTCACTGGAAAAGACAATAATGCTTAGCAAAGTACAAGGTGGTAGGAAAAAAGAAATATAGGACTAGAATTGGATTGATTAAGTAACCACAGCCCCACAAGAATGAGCTAATGACTGAGGGTTTTGAAATTATTTCATTTATAAGGTCACCCTAAGTCAAAGATAATTTGAAAACAAGGAACCAAAGAATATCCTAAAGACATTATCACACCAGTCTGTTGTCTTGCAACAACCACTCTGTTGACACAAACAGGATCATCCTGGTGACCAGGCATGTAGCCAGGGGGTGGTCAGCGAGAAGGCCTTACTGGTACATTATTTAAACTGTTATGTTTATTCCTATCATGATCTGATCACCATGCTCATTATATCCCACATTAATGGGGTTATTGGGATAACAATACAAAAGGTTTGCTAGGGTAGACCCTCTTCCACCCAGTCTCAGCCCCCGTGCTCATGTTCCTTGCTTCCCCTCTTCCTGTCTAGTGTGTCACCCCCATCCAGGTTTTTACACACACACACGCGCACACACACAAGCATTGGAGAAGCAGATGATAATCCCTTTATCTGTTTTTCCTCTATTTTAATACTCCTAGCTCTTCTGACAAATCAGAGGATAGGAGGGATGTGGAGCAATAGGGAGAGATTATTGGAGGAAGGATAAGGGTGTTTTTGGAGTGATGAAATTGAAGCTAATGTCACAAAATCTTTAGCACCCTTCCCCAGGGCTCATTTTTCCACACTATAACCAAACTCATCCTGCTTAGGAATAGCAAGGGACAGAGGGGGAGAATCATGCCCACTCATTCAAGCAGCAACATTGGGAGCCATGGGTGGGGGAGAGCAAGCTCCACCAATTATTTAAATGCAAGGAAGACATGGGAAAGACACATCTTCATGTGAAAAAAAACTGGCTACAGACACTATTATTCTGCTGCAAATGCAATTTACCAGCTTTGTATAACAAAATCCTAAAAAGGGGGAAACCAAGGCACTTCTTATATGCAACCCCACCCATCCTTACCTGGGATCAAGAGACAATGAACAGTGAGGTTTATTTCTCAATAAACTTATGGAAGAATGTATTACACTTGACTTTCAAAAATAAATGGTGAACAGGCTAATTCTGACGGTCTGGTCAGGTTAGCTGCAAAAACAGCAAAAACAGCAAAGAGTCCAGTGGCACCTAGAAAATTAACAAATTTTCTTGTAGCATAATTTCTGTGGATAATTGCATCAAATGCATTTCCTCCCTTAATTTGGACTAATTCTCATTTAGCAGGAAAGCATTGCAAATACATTCTTAAAAACCTTCTCAGGGATATTATAAACACTGCCTTTTGATAAGCAATTTGTATGAAGTATAGAAATTTGTATGAAGTCATCATGTTGCCTGCAAAAGCAAAGATCATTGTCAGAGAAAAAATGAAATACGATCAAGGGAAAACTCATGAACTTTTTCTGTAAAAGCAGCTGCACCCAAACTTTTGGCTACAAAATGGCATGCGATTAACCCTGCAGTAAAATGAGCCATAACTGTGGTGCTGTTCAAACTTTCCATAATCAAAGGGAATAAAAGCAGTGATTTACTTCCTTAGATATAAAAGCATAGGTCTGAAACAAAGCTTGATGGAAAAAAATAATGGAAGATCAGAGGTTACCATGTTTCTTGGAGTTTCACTTTTCCAGGTTATTTTATAGATCTAAGAAAAAATGTTTCAGGTTTTTCAGTCCATCTTCTTTTTTATTTAATTTGCAGAGTTTTCATGAAAAACTGAGTTTTTAGAGGCTTAACAATGCCATAAATATTATAAATACTTATTGAAGTTTTTTTTCTTTATGTTACTCTTTTTTCTGCTCACACTTATATATTTCACACCTTCCAGTATAATTAAAGCATATTCTCTTACATGCTCCTTCCAGAGTGAGATGTGGAAACAATTTTCAAAGCCTGGCTATAGATTTTGTGACTCATAAATTTAAAATATGTGATTAAAGTTCGTAGACCTTAACTAGATATTTACAGTATTAAGGTTTGAGTCTGCTCAATGCAGAATATAAAACAAGTATTGGTAGAACAAAAACTAAAGTCAACGAAAGAAAGAGGAAAAGAGAAATAAGGTAGAGCAGAATAAAGGAAAAAGAAACACTATTGATTTAGAATTTCAGTGTATTTGATCCTTTTTCCAGACAAAAAGATTTACTGCACTACGGTATTCTTAAAGTGCTTCTAAGCTAGGGATTCATCAATTGATCTGCCCCCAGTGGCGCAATAGGTTAAACCCTTGTGCCAGCAGGACTGATGACTGACAGGTCATCAGTTTTGAATCTGGGGAGAGTGGGTTGAGATTCCTCTGTCAGCTCCAGCTCCCCATGTGGGGACATGAGAGAAGCCTCCCACCAGAATGGTAAACATCAAACATCCAGGTGCCCCTGGGCAACGTCCTTGCAGATGGATAGGTCTCTTCAGGGCCGTAGCCAGGATTTTGGTTCGGGGCTGAGTTTGGTTCGGGGCTGAGACTGGGTGTAAGAGGGTCTACCCTAGCAAACCTTTTGTATTGTTATCCCAATAACCCATTAATGTGGGATATAATGAGCATGGTGATCAGATCATGATATGAATAAACATAACACTTTAAATAATGTACCAGTAAGGCCTTTTCGCAGACCACCCTGAGAATTTCGGGGGGGGGGGCTGAAGCCCCCTTAGCCCCCCCTGGCTACATGCCTGGGTCTCTTACACCAGAAGTAACTTGCAGTTTCTCAAGTCACTCCTGACATGAAAAAAAATCAGTACACCTCAACTCACTTTCAGGTTTTTCTTGGTACTGTATAGGGATAGGAATAATATTTGAAATACGGTTGCAAAATATATCAAATGTTGACTTGACTTATTCTAACCAAAATTTGTCCATGATGGTTTTTAAACATGGATGGCCATCTATTGGGGTTGCTCTGACTATAATTTTCCTGCTTCTTGGTAGAAGGTTGGACTGGATGGCTCATTAATTTTCTTCCAACTTTATGAATCTATAATTCTATTCTATGATTCCATGCTTTTGCACAGTAAAGATGATTTTATATGCAGCATAGAATATTGTTTCTTGTATGGAAAATACTGTTTTCTGTGCAAATTGCCAAAATTCAAATGGTCTTTCAAAACAGTAGTGTTTTGAAGACTTTCTCATGAGAAGAAAAGTGCTAAAACAATTTGTAAGGGGGGGTTACAAAAAAGGCACAATTCAATGCCACTTTTACATAAGATAAAAGAAAACATATACATTAAAATCAATAGTTAAAACACATAATCTTAAAAACAGTTACATTACATTAAAACAGTTACATTAAAAACGATGCAGTCCAAAAGCATATTCCAGGAGTCGTTCCATAAATTACATTATTCTATAGTCACTTATTTTGCAGATTACTTATTGCATTTCAGATTACTGTCCAAAGGCTTGGTCCCACAACCATGTTTTTACTTTCTTTCTGATGGACAGGAGGGAGAAGCTGATCTAATTTCATTGGGGGGGGGGTGTTCCATAGCTGAGGGGCCAAAACTGAGAAGGCTCTGTCTCTTGTCCCCACCAATTGTATCTGCAAGGAGGTGGGACTGAGAGCAGGGCCTCCCCAGAAGATCTTAACCTCTGAACTGATTCATAAAGGGAAACACTTTTAGACAGAAAAGCTGGACCGGGACCATTTAGGGCTTTATAGACTAAAGCCAGCACTTTAGCAGTCAGTGGAATAGCACAACAAGGGGTTTGTGTGCTCCCTGCACCCTGTTCTAGTGAGAAATCTGGCTGCCGCACATTGGACCTCTTGAAGCTTCTGAACAGTCTTCAAAGATAACTCCATGTAGAGTGCATTGCAGTAGTCTATTCTCGGTGTAACATCATTTTTTGTTTTTGTTTTCATGCATAGTGTAATGTTACATGCCAAAGTAGAATCTAGTTATATCATGAAGTTTTGCCACAAGGAGACAGAACATCTATCCAGCCACCCTGTCAGGACCATAAACCATTGTTTCCATCCCCCTCAACAGGGAGTCTCCTACTACCACCACATGTGTTTTCAGAGGATTGACGGAGACTATTCCATGGGCCGAACCTTCCATTCCAAAGTTATCTGTACATTCTCTGAGAGCCAACATTGTTGCTCTTGCTGATGTTCCTTGTCATCAATGATAAAACTGAGAGGTTTGAATCAATTCTAGATGACCAAATTTACAAAATAATCATTATATATCAGAGTGTCACATTACCCTCAATTTCTACCTCCTGTGTTGGGGTTCTGAACTCTGCTCCTCTGTATTCTTAATCTCCAGTCTGTTTCAAGTTGGTCAACTTTCTTTTCCAACAGTGCAACCAACTTGCACTTGCTGTAGATGTTATTACCCACATCTTCCAGCAAGAACGCAAGCACCACAGCTGTAGCAGGTGACTGTAATAGCTTTCTCTCCAACCATATTTTGTAGTCTTCAGAAGACAATGAAACAAAACTCCAGGACTCCCTTTCAAATCTTCCACACCAAATACTCACAAAAGATGACTGTGACTTTGCCTATTAGTTGAGCTCCTGATATGACTGCAATTGCCACTAGTCATGAACCACTGTCTCTCAGAGACTGATCTCCAAAGACTGAAGAAGCAATTATATAGAGCTTATGCTAGTTCCACCTCAAGCAACTCAGTCACGCAACTCCTAAGACAATGTGCTCATGGAAAGCACAGCAAAAACACACACACAAAAAATCCCAAACACACACACACACACAGCCAGAGGATCCATCTACATTGTAGAATGAAACAGTTAGATACCACTTTAACTGCTATGGCTCAATCTCACCTGCTCCCGACCCCCCACAACTAGTACCCAGGGAAATCCTGCCTACCTCAACCAACTCCGAGGTGGCACTTGGATTTGTTGCTTGATGAGACACCAGCACTAAATATCAGAGAAGTCTAAAGACCTTGTAAAACTACAACTACCATAATTCCATAGCTCTGCGCCATAGCAGTAAAGTGGTATGAAACTGGATTCATTGTCCAATGCAGATGTACCCAGAGAGGCAAATGCATGATCCTAAGGCTTACTGCTGCCACTTCTTGTAAAGCTAATCTTTGGTTTTCCATTATGTCTGAACTAGCTCACAATGTCATAATGTACAATACATTTTCAATTTTGTTGATTTTATTTTATTTTCCAACTGTAATTTAAACAGATGGGACTTTCAAATTTCAATAATGCACAGCCTTAAAGCTAAACACTTCTAATCCCTTGACATTCAAGTAAAAAAAATGTGCCTTTCACTTTTTGAAGCACAAATGACAGAAGTTGAAGGTTTTATTAGAAATGTAAGCTTTTGAACCAGTAAATCTTACATATGTCAAAACTGAAACTTTCTCTTAAGAGCCAGGGAATACTTAAACTTCAGTTCTGGAGTAATCTGCTGCAATTTCATACAAAACCCACAAGATGGAAAGATTAACGTATTAAGAAAAGGCACAAGGCATTTGTGAAATGAGCATGTAATTTCACATTCTTCAGCTATTCAAAGAACATAAAAGCTTGTTGTGTGGCATGAAGAGTACTAAAGTGGTCTTTGAAGTCTCTAGCACCTAAACCAATGTCCTTCACTTGTTATTCTAAAAAAAAATCATTTCAGAGTGAAATTATGGGTAATGACCACAAAAATGGTACCTTAAGTAAAATGAATATATTTTGTCAGAAGAAACTTGTTGTTTCAGAGCCTCTTCAACTTACAACTCCACTTCTCAACACAATTGCTGCAATCTATTTTACTTAACATTGCAGCTGTATTACCTCAAAAATGGACTTTCCGATATCCTCCTTTAACACATAATATGCTCTTTAGTGTGAAAGAAAAATACATCATTTCCTGGATTCTGTGGGAAACTTGGCTTCTTGAGAGAGCCATTCAGCATAATGCTGTAAATCTTTATCCACAGCATAGAAAGCTTCGTAAAACGTACTCTCTCACTTAATCAAATGTTTTCATGATGCCTTTCTCAAATGATATCCAAGAAACAGAAGTGATGCAATATGCTGCTCTTGGCTCCCGTGCACATTAATTTATATGCACATTGAACATTGCATGGACAAACATAGGATAAAGAATGTGCATAGCATGCATGTGTGAATGAGCTTCAATATGCCATTGGGTAGTTCACAAGGTACAGCAAAGGTGTCTCCAGGATCAAATATACCATATATTACTCAAATCTAATGCACATCTTTTTTTACTTAAGTGCTTAGCCAAAATTGAGATGTGCATTAGGTTCAATGGCACATTACAATCATGCTTCAATACACAAACAGAGCAATCACTGGTAACAACTCACTATACACAAAACTAAACCACAGGGCATAAAGGGGCAGATCTATGGGAATAAAGGTATAGACATGTGTTTGAGGTAAAAACCACAGGTATAATCATATGAACAAATTCAAGTGCTAAATAGCATAACAATCTCACAAAAAGCACAATGCAATGCAATTCATTCACAGTGTTCCAAATTCACATAATAACAATAGTAGTGCCCCTACAGTGGTATAGGGCCAAGTACAAAATTCCAATGGAATCTGTGTATCCCTATCAATAGTCAAGAGTATAATAACTCATAGACTAACAACTGAGTCAGAAGGGGAGCCTTGGTGGGTTGAAGAGCTGGCAAGCTGCTGGATGGGCAGGCGCCAACGGCTGGAGGTAAGCTGGTGACACCAAGATGGCCGTTTCGCGTAAACTCCGCTTTCTCAGGGCGCTCAAACTTCTGACCGCTCCCTCCCCAGTGTTGTAGTAACACAATAAGGACTCAAAGTCGATACAGGAGATTTCTAGATATGGAATAGCATGCAGTGAAGGTAATGCAGTCATAGCGACAAAAGAAGACTATACAAAGGTACATAGAGCGAAACATTCGCTGAAGAATGACAAAGATACATACCGTGTTTCCGTGATCTAATACATGTCAATGCTGTGAGTCATCTCCCGGGCTGGAATCAGCACTGGGCCTCAAAGGAGGCGGGTTTAAATAGCTACACCAAGGTCAGGTGGTACTACAGCAGCAAAGTTTGTACAGACAGGGTTTCATTGTGCCTTTTTTCCCCTCCATCAGTTTGAGACTAGCAAATTTGCCAGGCTCCGCCTGATGGTGGAGCAGGGGCTTCCCTCCCAAAGCCTTTCTCCTTCCTCTCCCAGCTGATAGTCTTCTAGCTCAGTGTTTCCCAACCTTTTTTGAGCCGTGGCACACTTTTAACATTAAAAAAATCCGAGGGCACACTGTGAGAACTCCCCAATGTTCTGTAAGGACCACGCGCAGACGGCAAATCAATCCCACTAGATTTATTGAAGGTATAACACTTTTGATGCCAGAATTGGCATCACAAGGAACAAACACACCTTATATACAATACACACCCCCCATCACCTGTCCATCATCTCAAAGGCCCAACCCCCATGGCATGCAATGCCCAGCAGAGGTTGCATCATATCCCCTTTGACTCAGCAACACCAATATACAGGAAAGGTTGCATCATATCCTGCCTGAGTCAGCACTAAACCAGTCAGTGCTACCTCATGTTGGTGTGGTGTGACCTCCTAGGCACATTTCCAGCTCTGTGCATGTTTTGGAGATTATCCTGCTGGAAGGGTATGAGATAAGAGCTATCCCAGCTCTAATCGACAGACCATTACAGCACACCACCAACCAAAATGACACAAAATGACACTCTAACACAGTAAAGAACGGCTGGGGATTGGTGGCCTGCTGGGAGCAGCTGCTGGGAGTGCCGAAGCTGGGGAGGGGGCGGAGCCAGGCTGTGCCATGCCCCGCCCCTACCCCCGGCTTCACCTCTCCCAGCAGCTGCTCCAGCCTTGAGGGTGCAGTGCCAAGCCAACGGTGCCAGAGCCAGCACAATGCTGGCTTTGCACTGTCCCCTCCAGGCTGGAGCAGGTGCTGGGAGTGCTGAAGCTGGGGAGGGGCAGAGCCATGCCCCACCCCCTCCCCCCGGCTTCAGCTCTCCTACAGGCCGCACCATGCCCCGCCCCTCCCCCCAGCTTCAGCTCTCCTACAGAGGAGGAGCATGAGCGCTGGATGGGCTTCAGTGGGTGGGGCTCCTCCTCCATGCGGTTTCAGCGAGCGAGGGGCGAGAGTCATGGTGGGAGTCATGGCGGATTGGAGGTTGGCTGGGGAAACGGCCGAAGGAGGCAGCACCCCGGTCCCTTCTTCTTTTTCTTCACCACTGCCTGGCCCTTCCTCCTCCCCCAAGCAGCAGGAGTTCAGCAGGAGGGGGGAGGAAGGGGGGCAGAGAGCTTTTCTCGCGGCACAGCAGGAGGTCCATCACGGCACACTGGTTGAGAAAGACTGTTCTAGCTGACAGAGGAGGAGAAATGGCGCCTCCTTTTCCTACCTGGCCTCCCAACTTGGAAAACTGAGGAGAAAATGAGCACTTTTCCCTTCCCAAATCATTTATCCCCATGTCCCATCTTGGAAAACAGAGGCAAAATGAAGCTGCTTTGCCTCCCTAGCTATTTTCTCGCCTGTTTCCGAACTTTCAAAACAGAGGCTGAATTGAGCTGCTATACCTCCCTGAGAAAGAGAGAGAAGAGTCAAAAGATTAGAGTCCAAAGCCCAGCCTTTTTTCCCAGCTTGGGGAGGGTGGAGAGAGAAAACAGCCCAGTCAAGCTGAAACCAAAGGAAGATGTGGCTTGGGGAAACTTCTGAAGCCCAGCTTTCATCCACAGCTGGGAGAGAGAGGGGGGGGGGGGGTAAGAGAGGTGAGATAGCCAGAAGCTGTTGCCCAACTGGGCCCCACAAAGTGATTTTTCTCAACTCCTTCCCCTGAAACATAATCTACCATTGAGAGTCTCCCTTTCAAATGTTAATAAGTACCACTGACCTTGCATAGTTTCCAAAATCAGAAAGGACTTTCCTGTCCCACTTTGGCTTGTAGTTTAGTGAGCCGCAGGACTTCTCTTGCTGAGAATGGGAAACCCCCTCTCTAAACTACAAGCCCCAGAATCCTGCAGACACAGACTCTAAATTCTATTTTTGGAGGGATTGCCTTTGAAGTATTTAGTCCTCATAATTCCTTCCAATAAGTCAGAAGAGTTTTCCATGTGATTTGCTTGTGGTTCCCTTTTGCAGCTCTTAAGGAATTTGGGGGCTAAAGTCTAGGACCGCAGCATAGCCCTTCTAGGATGCATCTGCACTGCAGAATTAATGCAGGTTGACACCACTTTTAATTGACATGGCTCAGTACTATGCAATCCTGGGATTTGTATTTTGGTGAGGCACCAGCATTTTTGGCAGAGAAGGTTGAAGAGCTTGTAAATTACTGACCCCATGATTCCATAGCATTGAACCATAGCAGTGAAAGTGGTGCCAGACTGCATTCATTCTCATGAAGATTCACCTAGAGACTTTGAAATCACCTAGGATGCACCTATCCCACACTGTAAGTATATATGCTGTCTGATAACACTGAGAATACAATTATTAAATGTATGGAATCCCTGGATTATTTATTTATTTACCTTATTTATACCCCCACCTTATGGGATGGTCAGCTATGTAGGATGGCTGATCACCCCATACGATGGGAGGAATGGGGTTTGACTGTTCCCTCTGCTTTCCCCCACTTTTGGGATGAAGTCCTAAGTTTTAGAGTATTGGGGGTGATGATGTAACTCATTAGAAATCATCTCCATGTGTTCTTTCCTTCCAGCTCCTCCACTACATATAGCAAAAGACATCCAACCATATTCATGTCTTCCCATTTTAAATCTTTTCCGTGTAAACAGATAATTCATATACAGTAGTCAGCTATATTTAGGAATGTGCTCATTTTCAGAAAACATTATGTGTGAACATACAAAAGTCTTAGAATATAATCTGATGTGGGGATATATATATATATATATATATATATATTATATACTAATTAATATATATATATATATATATATATATTCATTCATTCTACTCGTGTACAAAAACTAGAATCAGCAGTTATACGTATATGTAACCAGATTTTAAGGTCTATAGTTGCAACAATACTGTCAAATAAATTCAGCCAAGAGTCCTGGGGTTACTCTTCTGTGAAAGCTAAAATGCCCAGGATGGTGCCTAAATGCCAGTTTGGAGAGCAGTTAATTAATTCAAACCTCGTTAGAATACATTGGCTGCTTGACTTTTTAAAAGTTCAGCAAAAGTATTTCTGTTTGCTCACTGATATTACTGTCCTCAGATTTATATTTGTCCCACAAATTGTATACTTAAAAGTTATTTAAAAGCTTGCATTTCAAATTATACAAGGATCATCCATACAATAATATTCATATGGTTTACAAGTTAATTATTCTGTTCACATCTCATATGAGGAATTGCCAGGTATAGTATCCATGTAGCATATGGGCAGATACCATGTAAGTATGAATGTTTTCAGGGAAGCCATCAGCTGGCAGTGCTCCGCTAGCAAATGTAAAATATTTGAGATTTAAGTTATTTTTTTAAGACACCAATTGTGTTCCTTATATTTTATAAATCGCTCTACTGAGTGATATTTAGCACATTTCATTGTTTTGAAATATTATTTAAAGCACCTACAGATTAATGATTCAAATTAGTCCTTTTTGAATTTTTTGTTCATATTTTGAACAGTATTGCAAGTTTTAATTTCACTAAATATTTGCTTATATTCATCTTTGCTGAAAAAGTCCTTAAAATATCTCAAAGGGATAATAAAATCCTCACATCCATATTTTCCACTCTTCTCTATTTGATATACTTGTTTACAACAGGAACTGTGAATTTATGTAGATTTACATAAGAAAATGCAATGTTGCTGACATTTTACAAGGATTAAATTAAAAGTAGTGTCTCCACCTTCGTAACGCCTCAACAGATGGCAGTACTGTTATGCCGCAGGTACTGGCTTGTTCAGCAGACTCTCCTCTACAGTTCCATTTTGGTGTGAAGCCTTAGCATTGAACAGTTGTGTTGTTAAAATGCAAAGTATGGAACCCTGCACAGATAGACAGTCAATGTGACTTAAGCAATGTGCAGTCATTGAATTCTTGACAGCAGAAGGTGTCAGCCCAAAGGAGATTAGTCAGAGAATGCAAGTTGTTTATGGTGATTGTATTGATGTGAGTACGTTGTGTCGTTGGGTAAGTTTAAAGATGTTGAGGTGGGAACATCTGACTTGCGTGACAAAGAGTTGGATGTCCTGTGACAGCAACCACCAAGTTTCACAAGCAAAAGGTTGACAAATTGATTCAGGATGATCGTCGTATCACGCAGAGAGAAATTTCAAGCATAATCGGCATTTCACAAGAATGTGTGGGTCACATTATTGCTTTGCTTGGCTATCGGAAGATCTGTGCACGTTAGGTACCCAGGATGCTGCCGCCTGACATGAAAGCACACAGACTTCTTCCATGACGGCTTCAGAAAACTTGTTCATCGTTGGCAGAAATGTATCCAATTGTCTGTTAATTATGTGGAAAAGTGTATAGTGGTAGTTAAAGAGCACATTATAATGATTATTTCTGCATTTGATTTATTAAAATACTCCCATCCAAACCCAAGTAACAAAGGTGGAGGCATTACTTTTCATTCAACCCTCACCATTTTTAAACATGTTTTATTACACTATGACTGATGTAAGAGCTTTATATATAATCATAAAACTAGAGATAGAAAAAATTGGTAGGGGAATCAATATTTTGGAAGCACTATAGAATTGTATAACATTATAAATAATTTTCCAGTTTGCTCAGCCCACAGCATGAAAAAAGGGATGGGGAGCAATTCAGACAAATTAAATTACATTCTTTTAGGGAATACATCAAATAATGTCTACTAAAACTTCAAGATGTCATGTCAGACAACCTATCACTTAAGCAATTACCTTTCAGAAGCAATTTGCAAAGCAAATGGGAAATCTAGTTATCAATATTATTTGTAATATTTGCTATATTGTTCACATTTCAGCTTTCAATATATTTGGTTTTTTTCCTGCTCTGAACTGGTTTGACTCTCACTAATTTTCTGCTAGATGTTTGATTTGGTTTCATTTTAAGCAGTTACTATATTGTAACTGAGGGGAAAGGGGTTAATTTTTTTCTTGTTACAGCAAAAAAAGAAGAACATGGTCATATATCCAAGTGTCAGACTAAGATTACAAACTGCAGAGGGAGATGGATTTCATACTAAAATCTGATAAGGTAGATATGTTTCAATAATTACATTAAAGGTCAACTACTCATGAAGGACTGGGAAAGTTGAATAGGACTCTATATAAAATTAACTGGTGCAAATGAAAGAGGATTCCCAATATGTTATGTTATGAACCACATGATAATACAAACTCAGCTGTATTATTTCATTTCTTGTCTTAGAACGTGTTATCTTGAACCCCCATTAAAAACAAAATAGTGTAAATTCAGTGTCTCATGGAAAGTACCCTACAGATGGTAAGAATATCATTTGTCACGAGCAAAGAAAATTGTGCCAGAAAGAATGTTACATCAGGTATACTTTGTGGACTTTCTCCTGGTATTCACACAATCTGAAGCATTCTAGTAATTGTTCTATGATGACATGAAGTTTTCTGCACAAAACTCATATTATTCACACAATAATACAATAGTATTTTTGCATAATTAATACACTTTTCTCTGTGCAGAATAATTTTCCATTGGAATTCTGAATCTGAATACAGGGAGAACACTGTGTATAATAATGTTGCAGAGAGAAAAACATACAAATTATTTGCCCTTGCATGCAAAGTTAAGTCAGGAAAACATTTATATCCCTAGAGTACACTTACTAAAATTAATGCAGATTTGTTAGTCACAACTGAATTAAGTAGATAGAATTAATGTTTATTTTCTTCTTCTTTGCTTATATTTTTAAACATAATCTGATATATGCTGAAATTAGGAGGTCTTTTAAGGAAGCAAATGTAATAAAACTCCATTTTTGTCACTTTTCTCCAAGCTTCACTTGCAATCTAATCAATTAATATATTAATAATCACTACAGCCAACATCTATCATCAAGGGCCTGAAGTTCTCCCTCAAAGTCAATTTAAGGATGAAACACTTCATTGAAAGGCATGTGTAAATCCGATTGTGGAGTAGTAGAAGGTAACTCTTGAGTTATTGTTGCTTCCACAATTCCCCATGACCTAATAACTCAGTGAGAAGTTACTGAGGGCTTCATTTGCACTTCTCTACCACTGACTCTGCAGATGAGATGAGAACCTTATATGCATATGCACATGTATACAGAGCAAGGCATGTGAAGAGAGAGCATGAAAAAGAGAACTTTAAAAAAGCTTTTATTCTAAGTAAGCAGAAGAAAGCTGAAAGCTACATACTGGGGATGCTTTAGTTAAATATCCTGCATTGAGCAGGAGGCAAGACGTGATGTCTCATGGGCTGGATTTCACCTTTTACTGGCTTAGTTTGTATGGTCAAATAAGTTAAAGTCTCCAGGATCTGTATATAACTTATCCCTTTGTCTAAGTAGCTGCCACTTCTTGTAAAGCTAATCTTTGGTTAGCAAAACAAGCAAATAGGATATTCATTTTACATCTCAATATGGATTTTTTTTCTAAATGAGTTTCAAACTCAATAGGTTGTAGATTGCTCACCTTGTCACACAAGCCTGTCAAAGTGTCCTGCTTTGACTGGCTTCACAACAAACAAACAAAAACAGGGGGGGGGGCGGCAGAGGGACTAATCTGTCACCCTGAATACTGCTCCTTTGCAGCAATGTTTCCCCGATCACACATGAGAAGTGTTGCCCAAGTGGCGAGGATCCATGCTGGCTCCATTGGAGCCAGCACAACACAGACAGGCTCCCATATTAGGAGGGAAGCATTGTACAATGGTACCACTTGTGGGCAGGCCTCTGTTGGAAGTCCAGCAACCTCGTGGGATGAGCAGTGTGCCTATCCATCTCTGGACTAGTGGGGAAGCATCCTAGGATGCTTCCCAAGCCCCATCTGATGAAGTCGTGGGTGTATGTTTGGCTTCCATATGGTCATTTGTCTAGTCAGGTGTAGTTTATAAATTTAATGTCATGAGAAACTAGAGTTACCAGAATTTTTTTTACATTTAGAGCAGGAGCACAGGCCTACAAGGGAATGTATTAAATGGTTGTAAATATTGACTGACATGTGATTGTTTGAATGTGGTCACTGCATGAAATGAAGAAGGAAGTAGTTGGTTGTTCACTATGCAGGCTGCAAGAACTGAATGTTTCCCATTCAAATTTCTGATAATATTCATCTTAGAATTTACAACAGATCTTTTTACACATGTTCAACCAAGTCCATTAAAACAAATATGGTCATATTGAGCAAAAGTGGGAAAACTTTTGCCCTCTAGATGTTTTTTAAAAAATTCACATTTCTTTCCCATTGGCTATATTGGATGGGACTAATGGAGAGTGCAGGCCAAAATATCTAAAGGGTGGGGGTGGGGGCGTCAAGGGCTTCCTGACCTATAGAGAATTAACCAGGAAGCAGAATCATTGAGCATTCTTGGTACAAAAGGAACAATGTGCCTATATGTTTTATTAATGCACATATTTTATTATACAATGGTGTTTTGCCATTAACAATTCAGCAATACAGTGTTCCCTCACTTATTTCTGGGGTTAGGTTCCAGGACCTCCCACAATAAGTGAAAAATCGTGATGTAGGGATACTCTGTTTATTTTAATATTTATACATTATTTTAGTAGTTATACACTATTTTAAGTCTTCATAAACTTAAAATAAAGGGAAGGAAGGAAAGGCTCTTCAAGGCTGGAGGGAGGGAGGACTGAGGAGGGAAAGCGCCTTGGAGAGTGGAGGCAGCAAAAACCCAAAAAACAGAGAAAATACCATAATATATATTTTTAATTAATAATTTTTTAATCCGCAAAACAGCGAGTCTGCAATAAGCGAACCGCCAAGTAGAGAGGGAACACTGTATATTGAAACACCTCTGATATTCAGTCAATGGGATCCTCTATTGTTTAATTCAGCTGTAGTTAAGTAATTCACTGTTTATTCACTGTTGCCTAAATTTGCCAGTTATTACCCAATTAGGAAAAGAAAAGAAAATAAGGAAATTGTGATTAAATAATTTTTAAAAGAAATTTAGAAGACAGGGATAACTAGGAAGAAAGGAGATTGATGATTATATCTTTCAAGTATAAGTAGTAGCACTGCTCTGGATTTATAAACTTGGAAATAATCTAATGCTAAAACCCCGCAGGCTCCACTAAGTATATGTGTTCAGGGATTAGCCTTAACTGTGTGCCTCAGGAATGAACAGGTCTAAATGGAGGTGATATTAGCCTCCATTAAACTTTCTCTAGAAAGTAATTTATAGTTATTCACAAGAGGAAACCTGGCAGGAAAAAAAGAAGGTAAGACTGCGAGCTGCTCCTGCTGGGATCAAGAGTATCATTTCAACTCTGCTTTAACCATTGCTTCACCTCCCCATTTGTCAATACATAAATCTTGTACTATCTCTAGAAATAATTCAATGACACCTAGAGAAAACCATAAAAAGGGAGGGGGAGGACTGAGGGAAAGGAAAGGGGAAAATGCAGAGCTGATGAAGTGTAATTGAACACATTGTTTCAGGGTTTATCGATCACAGGCCAGAACATTATTTGAAAAAGAAAAGATGTGGAAGAGAATAGGCAAAACGATCCAAATTATTTCAAGTCCAGACCATTGGATTTTGCTGTTATAGGAAAACTAAGTATTTACCCTGCTTTTTGTGGTAAAGAGTATTAAAACTATAGCACACAAAGGACAAGCAATACAGACATGAAGGAGAGGGCTGCTGTGGGATAGGACACATGCAAAACACAAGAACCATAAATGCTGGTTACTTTTATAGCTCTTCCTTGAGAAAGAGGAAAGGATTTCTCTAATCCACTGAAGATCAGCACAAATCTCCAGGAAAGGAACTGGCAAGTTTGTTAGGGTACCTCTGGGAGATGCTTCTGACCTGCCATTATCCATGCCAGCAAAAGAGTATGACCTGAATATAATCACACTGCTGAAACTAAGCAAGTCTGGATCAGTTTAGAGACTAAGAAATTGGTATACAATCTTCTGATCCATGGAGAAAGAAACTCCGTTTGTAAATAGGATGCTTTTGCTGTCAGTGTTTTTCTTAAGAACCTTTGTTTTACTCCTCACTCCATTGAAGTCTAACTCAAAGTACTGATTTTATTACAGTTATGGTCATCCCCCCCCCTCTCAATGGATTGTCATCTTGTCATGGTGAGGGGGCTTGGTATTCAAATGAACCTGCGGGCTTAACCGTTAGAGTCATGTACTTCTAAGAGGGGCCACAGGGAAAGATCCAGATCAAGAACAATCTGAACATTTATTGTTGACTCCCTACATTAGGAGGAAGGCAAGATAGAAATAAAGAAAAAAATAAATAAACAAGGATATTCTCATTTCTGCGTCACATGACAGGTAGCACAGTTCCAGAGTCTTATCCTTCACCAAAAGGTGCTGTAAGTGGTTGCCAAATGTAACTTTTCCCATCCCACTATCCGTCATGGATAAGCGGAAGTGTCTGTCTATCCTCCAACTTCTCACAGGCTGATCTCAACAGCTATCACTATTTTGCAAAAGTCTCTAAGGAAAATCGAGTTTCCCCCTCTGGACAGATGAACCCACCAGCCCTGAATAACTCAGGCTTTTGGAAAACAACTTCTGGATATGGGAGAAAGTGGCTCAAATGCATGGTGCCAAACCACTAACATTTGCTTTAGTTGCACCATTGATAATTCAGCCTTGCCTGGATCCATCCTATCGATTGCACATAAGGCATGGAAATTGGCCTCATTGGGATATTTCCAGTGAGTCCTGAATAAAATTAACTGAGCCTTGGCTTAAGGCTTTTTCAGGTTTTATAGAACCTAAAAAGAAAAATGGAACCAAATGTTAGTGATTAAAACAGTATTACTCTTAACAAAGCAGATAAGTTTTTTCCTGGACAGCTAAGTAATTTTGCTAGTGAAAAAGAACTGTATTTAAAATCACCAAAGTGTTCTCTCTCCTATCCCTTTTCTATTCTAAACCTCCTAAATCTAATATGAAAAATTACTGTTGGCTCATAGTATCCTATATATAGCCATTTTTATCATTCTTTTTCATTAGTACATCTCCACTAATGTAAAGAATTATGGCAAACAGGCTAAGTTAGGAAAAAATGTGGATTTGTCACTTTTCCTGTCGAAGGTCATGAGGATAACATATGAGGTAAATGCAAATATCTTCTCACTGCTTGCAAACTTCAAATATACACTTTCATAAGATCTACACATCCTTTTGGCACACAAAACTGAAAATAATTAGCCAAATATATGCTGAATTGTGGATTTCTGACTATCAACGGTATCTCACTGTGCTTGAACTCAAAAAGCTAAAGTAAGAGTAGCATACCTGCAACATTTCATAGTTGAAAACTGGGACATGTGTGTCCAAGCAACATCAAAATGTAGTCAATAGGCATGAGAAAAATGAAACGGAAATTAAAAGGATTCGTAAGAGATTCGTATGTAATGGGGCTTTTGAGCTTTTACGGATCGCTGCCGCGAACCCGGAAGTAGACTTCCTTTTACGGTCCTTGAGGCCAACAATTTGCGTTAGGGTCGTAATAAATTCTTAATTATTAATTAATTAATTATTGTACTACGTTTACTCACTTCTCCCTGTCTTCTCCCCCTCATTTCCTTCCCGCCTTCATTCAGCTTCTTCTTTTTCCCGCATTTCTATGGGGAACTGGAAGTGATGCTGCTGCTAGGTAGGCAATGCATTCTGGAAAGTGTAGTCCTCCACGCTTCCCCCCCTCCTTCTCTTCCCCGTTGCTCTACTGCCATGCCCCATCGCAGGGGCCAGCTTCACACACACACACACACACGCTTCTCCTCCTCTCTCCCTGCACTCTCTCAGATGCTTCTCCCCCCCCTCCTTCTCTTCCCCGTTGCTCTGCTGCCATGCCCCATCACAGGGGCCAGCTTCACACACGCACGCGCGCGCGCGCTTCTCCTCCTCTCTTTCCCTGCGCTCTCTCAGATGCTTCCCCCCCCCTCCTTCTCTTCCCCGTTGCTCTGCTGCCATGCCCCATAACAGGGGCCTGCTTCACACACACACACACACACACACACGCGCGCGCTTCTCCTCCTCTCTCTCCCTGCGCTCTCTCAGATGCTTCTCTTCCCCGTTGCTCTGCCTTGCCCCATCGCAGGGGCCAACTTCAGCCCTCCAGGTACATGTTTTGGACTTCAACTCCCATCATTCCTCACAGCCTCAGGCCTCTTCCTTTTCCTCTCAGCCTGGGCAAACTTGGGCCCTCGCTCCCTCAGGATCGGGGTGAGAGAGAGGCAGTGAGGAGCGAGGGGGGGCCTCCTCCTTTTTTTTGCTGCTTCCAAGAATAGAATACCCCCCCTCCCTCCCTCCTTCCCTCCCTCCTTCCTATTTGGAGAGTCCCATCTAGAATTCAGTGTGGTTTATTCAAGTTTTGGCCTACAACTCCCAGAAATCCCAGCCAATTTACCAGCTGTTAGGATTTCTGGGAGTTGTAGGCCAAAACCATCTGGAATGCGCATGCTCTGTCATACGAATTACTAACGAATTTCGTTAGTACTTAAGTTACCTTTCAGAAATTTTTGGAAATTTTTTTGTAAGTCTTTCTTTTACTAATCAAAAAAAAATCCCCCCCCCCATTTGATTTTAGAATCGCCATTTTTGGGTTCTAAAACATGCCTAGTAGTCAACTATGCAGTTATGATGGATGATAAAGATACTGGACAAATGAACCTATTTATGAAAGACCATACCTCCCCATTTGAATGTACCAGGTTTCTAAGATCTCCAGGGGGATGTTTGTTTGAGTCCCACCTCCATCAGAGACTCACTTGATGATACAGGAGAGCCTTCTCTGTGTCTGCTTTCACCCTCTGGAACTTCCTTCTGTTGGAAGCTGGCTGTTCCCCACCCTGTGTTTATTTCACCAGCAAGCAAAGGCCTTTTTTGTTTAAGCAAACTTAATGTGTAAGTAGGAATGCTATTTGGGGTGTTTTATTTATCTTTTGTACTTTTGTTTGTTTTTAAAATATTTTTATATTGTTTCATGTAGTGATTTTAATTGTTTTTAATTAGTATTTGAATGTTTTATAATTTGACTGTTTCTGAGAGACACTTAGGGTCCCAGTCTCAGAAAAAGGCAGAATACAAATGAAATACATACATGTATACATACAATTTAGACAAGCAGTTTTTCATTCCATTAAGAGTAAACATATGGATACTCAGTGTATCCTTTCTAGCCCAGTTATCTTTCTCTTGGCTATTGGTATTCCAGGATTTTTCTCTCTAACACATTTGACCATCTGCCTTTCAAATTGTGGCCCAACATCCCAAAGCGATTATAGGGCATTCACCTTAATTCTACTGATTTGCCGCACCGATAAAAGACATATCTAGCAAAGAATGTCTTTTTGACATAGTGATTTTGCATTCATAAACTATTTCTCCCAAAGTTCTAATTATTTAGCTAAAGAGCCAGTTTGACACCTTTCGTTGTAACTTTTCTCTTATCTCATTTGGCAGCAGAATGTGTATGGTTCGTATGATATGAGCTCAATTCCCTGATGGCAGTATGAATGACTTGCAGAGAATATGTACACAAACAGGCCTGTAAAATGCTCAGTGTCACTCACTTACATGCTTTATCTCACAATACCATGCTCTTTTTAAAAAACCAATCATGAAGTAGTGCTTATTGTGCAGCACAATATATCTAAACATGTCATTGTCCATGAAGAAATCATTTATGCACAGCTGAGAACTCTAGAAAATATTGTCAAGGCTAACTATGGCAGAGGGCTTATTTCTTCCCACAGTTAATGTCACACTATCACATTTCTTTTTTTTAAAAAAAATCAAAGGTCTCCCTCCCTGAATGTATATTCCAGACTCCTTTGGATCTGCTGGGGGGTTGAAGAAAAAAACCACTGACCCTGTGCCTCATCTATGTTCAATTGTCAGCTTTGACTACTGACACTGTCATATATTCATGGGGATCAGCTGGCCAGACCAAGCCATAGAATAGACTTATTAGCATCTCTATAGCTCACTTTAGTCCACTTGATTACCGCTTCATTCCCATTAATTAATTTTTAATTTTGCCCTACCTCGACTATTATAAATCAAGTCAGCCTGGCTAAGGGAAGGCACCCTGGAAATATGAAACTCTTTGTCCATGAAGCACCTGATCAGAAGCTCAAGCCCAGCAATTGATTGAGTTGCTGGGAAAACAAAGGGAATATGTGTGTGTGTGTGTGTGAAAATTGTTTTAATTATGATATGCCATTTGAAAGGTCACCAAGGAATAGCAGTACACTTTGCCAGCACTGAAGTTTTTTTTAAAAAAAAAAACCACTATAAAAATCTGTGAAACAGAATTCCTTCTTTTGTCACACCATTAGTCCTATTAATATTACAAGTATTTATGGTGGGAATGCAGGATTTTCTTGACAGCTGCTTCCTGACTCCAGTACACCATTTCTTATGGAGGCTAGACTGGTTTCTTTCTTGTTGCCAGCGTCAGCAAGTGATGACTTTTTTCCAGGTGGCAGAACTTCAGATATTTAAAACAGATATGACATCACCGCTCAGTCTTCTCTTGGCCAAGCTAAATATACCATTTTTCCCCAACTACCCCTTATATTTTTATTATTTTATTTTATTTGTACATCAATTCAATTAGCAAACTTTTGCCATTCAGGTCTTACCTCAATATACAACTACTCCTTATAGAACATGGTTTCCAGAACTTTTACTATTTTGGCCATAATCCTCTAAACATTAATTCTTTTTAAAAATATGGTGCACACCCTCTGACCAAAGCAGAATACACTTGTACTATTCCTTTCTCAGATCTCACTACTATATTTCTATTGATTCAGCAAAGAATTGCATTGGGGTTTTTTGTGGCTCCACCAAAAAAAATCATATTTCGTCTATAGTCTTCTATAGTTAAATAACAATTACTACTCAATGAATCTTGCCTCCTTTTAAGTTCTTGTTGTGTCCATTCCCACTATATATTTATTTCTCCCAACTATAAGTTATACTTGAACTAGTTTATGAATTGAATCCACATTGGAACACAATTCCTGGTTAGGTTAGAAACATTTGATGGTGCGACCTTATTTATGAACCTAAGAAATGACAAAATGAAAGCATTTGAGGTTGAAGATTTACTAGTAGTGGGTGGCTAATCTATGAGTTCCAAAATGACACCTGGTTTAAATATTCATAAATCAAACCAGGTCACTGAAGTTTCATGTTAATATCAAATTGGAATTCAGCCCATAAATTTACAGATCCAGATGTTAGTTTTACGCATGTTTGGCTAGGTTCAAAGATGATATAAAATCTGAGATACATAGAGTTTGTAAGCTGTAGATTAAATGCAACACATAAATTTGCCATTTAATGTAAATGCCACATCAACAAAAAATATTCAACCAAGACAAAACTTCTGGAACATTCAAGTAACTGGAGAATGCACAAAAGGACAAATCTTTGATCTCATATTTGTTTTATATTTTTGCTAAAAGGACTTTTTCTGCAATGTGATATCTGTATGTGCCACAATTTATAAATTGATGTTCTCAATTCTAGTCATATTGATCATTATTGTTCTTTGCTTGTTTTGTGTGTGTGTGTGTGTGTGAATTTTCACAGGCCTGTGATTCCATGTGTTTTATATAAAAATCTTATATTTTGTAGAAAGTTTAAAATGTGGATACAAATGATCTCGCAACAATTTTCAGTCAACCAATATGTCCAGACATACAGAAAACTATCAACATATAATTATCCAGATTAGATTTGGCTACTATAATGCAAAACTAGCACATATATATGGACAGTTACAAACATCAGACTTACAAACAACTCACAGTTAACAACAGGGCCGAGGAAACAGAGAGTGAGAGAAATCTTCTCAGTGGAAGGAAAATTCACTCCTGAATATTTTATCCTGTGGAAAAGGTGTCTCAAGTGAAGCTTTATCAACCATTCTTGTTCCCACAACAAGCCATTTTTTCCAAAATTCAATTATAACACGGACAGAAAGTGAGGTGAAATCTTCTGAACAGGGGCACAGAGGTGCTAGCCCTTCCCTGTGCTATCAATGCTATCCAATCTCTCTCTCTCTCTCTCTCTCTCTCTCTCTCTCTCTCTCTCTCTATATATATATATATATATATATATATATATGGCTGAATTAAAAAAATATGGCTGGAGTTACACAAAAATATACCTGTTCTGACTTGCAAACAAATCCAACTTAAGAACAAGCCTACAGAACCCATCTTGTTTGTAACTTGGGGACTGCCTGTACGTTAAATGTTTAAAACCAACCAAACTAACATTTCCAGTTCACTGATGATGGGTTTTCATGAATGATGGGAAAAGATCTTTAGTCTCGTTCGATGGTTCTAATACTGGAGCTTTCACTACTGAAATACAAGGAGTTAAACTGAAAAGTGATACAGATATTGTTTGATATCATTTGGTGGAGTGATCAAAAGGTCATTCAGCTCTTTTTTGGGGGGGGGTTGCTATTACTATTAAAACAACAAATAAGTTGAGAGCTCTCTGTGTACAAGATGTTTTGCTACCCAACTTGTTAAATTTTCCCAGTATGCATTTCAGCTAGAGATTTTTTTTATCACTTTCTGACATTCATGCACTGAGAAAATATCCAAATTCTTTGGATGGGGAATATTTACTACCAGCATTTTGAAAATGTCGATCCTAGCTGAAATTCTACTGGAGCATTAGGCCCTCAAACTATCCTGATTTTGCAGGGACTTTCTGATAAATTCTGTCATTCTACCTTTTATTGACATTTCCTTTCTTCTCTTCCTCTTTTTTCTATTTTGTCTGCACCTTACTTGAATTGGTGCAAACTTATTCTTAAGGGTAAAAGTAGTGTGCTCTAAATAACTAAGCATGTAGGAGGGGATAGGATAGAGCATTGCCCTTTCCTGTAGATCAGGCAAAAGCGAGCTGTTGAAACTTCTTTCAGCTTGTGTTGTTTGGCGACACACAACCCAGTTTTCATCTCTGAAATGCTGGAGTGTATTCAACTGGACTTTCTCAGAGATTGTGTAAACCCAGCTCCCTGTGCAGATGATCATGTTGCAAGCACATGCATGCCTTTCCTCTTATATGGTTATAGGGAGGTGATTGACTCCTTGCACGACTAGTTGCACAGCTGTGGGATACAGTAGATACTGGCTTACCTTAAGCGTATGCTAAAAGTATGCAAACCAGAGTAAAGACAAACATATAACAAGTAATTATATGCTTTATTTAAGGCAGTGGTTCTCAACCTGTGGATCCCCAGGTGTTTTAGCCTACAACTCCCAGAAATCCCAGTCAGTTTACCAGCTGTTAGGATTTGTGGGAATTGAAGGTCAAAACATCTGGGGACCCACAGGTTGAGAATCACTGATTTAAGGCATCGTATCACTGAAAATGAAAGTTCCTTGTTTTCCACAATGCTCATGGATTCTGTAACATTGGTTATGCTTGCCTTTGAATCAATGTGGGGGGCCTGGAAGATGTCTGCCTCATATAGCGTTAATTGCACAATTCTATGTAAAACATTCACAGGATTTCAAGAAAAGAGGCCCTGTGTTTATAAGTAAAGTATATCATAGTTAATGGCTATCTCTCAAAGCCCAGAAATGACATCATTGAACCAGATGTGACTGGAAAGTTGCAAAGTCTTTCAACTATATCAGAATTGTTCAGTGCACCCATTTCTAGCAATCTATTTAGCATGTTGTACATGGGCTCAGAACCAAATTTCAGCTACAGAATAATTTGCATGAAGTTGTCTCTCTTGGGTACTTGGATGGTGTTAAGTACAGTAGTAATACAGTATTACACTGCACAGAGCTTTAGCTTGCAATGCAGGAATATTAAATTTTTCTCCCCATATCAGAACATCATACAGAGCACATATTATAACAGTTTATAACAGTGGGTTTGATACTATTTAACTACTTTTAATATAAATAGAAATGTAGTTAAAGATTGGTAAAAGGATACATGCTCTAATGGGGGGGGGTGGAAATCTTATTTGTTAAAACCTACAGATATTCAACAGTACATGAGTGTTTTTTCAGACCAATTCACATGTTTAAATAAATTTACATGTGTTCTACAAGTAGTGAACCATTTCCCCCTCTAAACTTACTGGAGGGGCCTGGCTGCATCCTCAAACCCCTCAGAGTAATTTGGATGCATCATTTTGATGTGTCAGGACCGTAATCTGAGGCGGCTGAGGATGCAGTCAGTCCCCTCCAGGAAGTTTGAAGGGAAAATGGGGAGCTGGGGGCTGGCTAGATATCCTCCCAGGTTGACCCTGATCAACACAGGAGTAATGTAGCTACACAATCCCAAGAAAAACATGGGATTTGGGACCAATGTGTGGCCTAAATCTTGAAAGGAATCAGGATCCCAGTTCCTTTCGTGATTTGGTCTTGTCTGGAAGGACCCTTACATACTTTTTTTTAAAAAAATAAATAAATAAATTGGAATGGCTCCCTTCTATGGAACCCTGAAAACTATAGTTCTCAGTTAAGAGAATCTGAAGACTTTCCTAACTGCTAGCCCCAAGATTTCGTCAGATGCCGCCATTGCAGTTTAAGTGGAATGACAGTATTATAATTGTGTATTGTGAAAGAGATGTAGCTCTCTCTGTACCTGAAATCTCAGGACCTGGGATAATCCTGATTTGGCAACCCTAATTTGTTCACACAGAGAGATACACACCATTGTGGCTTCAACACTTCCACTTGTTGCTTAAATGTGGCCCTTAAACAATTACATCGGAAATGGGCAAATCCATTGTTACTACCATCACGATGCACAATTCTATGCACAAACACCCCATTTATGTCCATGGGGATGACATTATTTTATCCACACAATAAAAATCTCTAAAAATAGCATATAGGAGAACACATTATGTGTTAATTCATCTGGAATGATGTCTCTGTCTTGGATTACCACTTATGCATGCAGATTAGATGTGTTCTTCACTCATTAACAGACATTGAAAAGAACAACAAAGATCCGCATGTTGCCATTATTTTGATCATCTGAAAATGGATTAAATGTGCTATTTGCAACTAATCTGGATTTTGCATTACACATTGATCTTTAAGTTAATATGCCATTGTTACAGTAGTGCTTTCATTTTGAAATCATCATGAGACCATCCCAAGCACACAAAAAAAGATACCATGTCACAAGCGGAGTACCAGCCTTAGAAGGATGCTGATATATTTATTTATTTTTGAAATGCTAAGAAGATTCAATTATTTATGAAGAAAAGTGAAAGCATACAAACTCTAAAAGGCTAAATTAATTAAAGTCATCCATAAGGCTCACGTTGTGATAATTGAAACTATCATGTGGATGATTATTGCGAACGGAGCTTTTTGTAAATTTCAAACCATCCTTAGGGTATAATGGACTAAAATGCTTGTGACAGAGAACATAATTGATTTTATTTTAAATTCCAGTCAAAATAAACACAAACATATATTGCTGGGAAACAGGAGATTGTTGTGAGCTTCACAATAAAGAAAAGTCTACATTTTAACGTTGATTGCCCTATGTGCCCCTTAATAGCTGTGTGTTTTGTGTTTAAATTAGACTTTCCACTATTGCTTCAGAAGGGTAGGTTTATTATCCTGAAATGGAACTTACTCCAATTTTCAATTAATTTCCTTCCTGGATTATAAATGAAACATAGCCTCATACTGTTCTTCTAGAATAAGCAGATGAAATAGGATTCTGCTGAAGATCAATCAATAAATCTTCATTTTAAAAAGGCAAGAGGAAGAAATTAAACTATGCAAATTCCCTTTCTCCTCCACACTGTTAGTTGCATACAGCTGCTTTTTCGATTTCAAAAGGTTAATACAGGAGAACCTTCATTACCTGGATCATTATCCATACAAAATTCACAGTATCCTTCATGAGAGCCTACAACATTTTCACATGATATAAAACAATACTCTCAGTCACTACAGTATTGTTTTCTATGACTGGCTGCCAGGATACTATTAATTAAAACGGATACTATGGTTTATATTTATAATATTATTTTTAAACAAACAAACAAAAAACACAGCCCAACCTTCACATTAAACCAAGCATCTGATGCTCAGCAGTGCAAACTTACAAAACTCACTTTTTGGAAATAAAAGCCTTTAAAAAAAATTTAGGAGTGTACCTGAAGTCAGGTAAAGGCAAAAAGATCCTGCCATAGTTCATGGCATTTTCCTGCTGACAAACTTTAACCTGCAGTCATTTATCTTATTCATAAATGGCTCCACCTCCCACCCCAAACAGCATTAGTCCTAAACTTCTGAAAACAGCAACCCAGAGCCAAATTCCTTGCCAGCAGCATCTATCAGAAAAGAAAAACCAAAGCCTTCTCTCTCTCCCCCCCTTCCCCATATTCTTGCCTTCTGTTATACTAAACAGCATCATGGTGGCTGGAAAAAAAAGATCACTTGTACAAGGTCCAAAGGTCCATAACAGCAGGAGAAGGTGAAGTAAGAAGTCATGTCAACAGCAACAAAGCACAGAAGGAATGCTTTGATCTTATAAATAGCTACCACCACAAGACATGCTGCCCATGTTATAACATTTGCTCTCACTAAAATACACAAAGGCATACAAAGCAAAAAAAAAAGGCCTTCAGTTGAAGGCAGCAGATTTCTAGTCAATGCACAGAATTTGAGTCAGTGACTGCAATAGTTGTTTGTTGCCCCTTTGTATTATTGTTCTCCCGCCTTTAAAATAGCACCTCCTTATCTTAAATATTTGTGTGCAATTAATTGCTGGTGCAATTCACTCATTGAATCACGAAACCCATTTAATACTTACGCAAATCTACTGTGAAATGCTATTAGAAGCCATTTTAAGTAATTTCTTTGGGTGTAACCAAACTAGCTTTATTAGAGTGACCAAAAGTGTACATTCATATTAAATTAGTTTAAAAGAAAACATGGATTCTGAATAGTATTTGGGAGGGTTCTTTCCTAGCCCCATCAATCATTGTTTATCCTTGACCATAGGAAGCACATGAAGAATTGTGGTAGTGTTCACTTTCATGCCCTGGCTGGGAACTTGACAAAATCAGTGATCCAAGTGATGCTAGATCTGCCCCCTCTCTGTTGTCCTTTAGGAAGCTGGTGAAGACCTGGATGTGGAATCAAGCCTTCCCAGAATAGGCTGAGATTGGCTATTATCTGAATGTATGACCACCTTTACAGATTGAATGGAATTGTTTTAATGGCGATGTGGTTTTATGTTGAGTTTTTATGTATTTTAATATGTTGTAGTAGTTGTTTTAAAATTTATAGCATTTAATTTTTGCTGTTATGCCAGTCTGAGTCCCTCGATAGAGGTGAGATGTTCGGGGTACAAAATAAATAAATAAATGCATTAATGCCTAGGTATGGATTAGAAAGGAAGAGCCCCATTATGTGTCCACCCAAATGGTCCCAGCACTTAAATTCTCTTAGCTACTGCATTAGTGATGTTCTTCAATCCAGAGCTAACATTCCTATCGTCCTTCCCAGTCCCCTTTTTTTCACCCCTTACATTGTGAAACTGAGATCCATGCTTATGTGAGGACCCATGTTTATTGTATCATATATCCCTTTGTTCTTGAAAGAAGAGTAATATCCTGTTCTGATTTATAAGACACTAAATTCACATCAGTGAGATGCAAAAAGGAAATGGTTATAATGTTTATGTGCAATGTTAATGAGTAACTCTTTATTTGGCTACTGCAAAGGAGATATCTAAGCCATATGAAATATCTTCATGCCAAAAGACGATATGGGAAAGGGCTGACATTCTGGGTTGTGAAGGAGAACTCTTTTTAAATCCCTTATTTCACTTGACTCAGTTCAGAAATCCATTTTAAATCAACAAGAAGGAGCTCACTAAGCAATGGCCTTCGCAGTGTCTCACATCAATGTCAGGTTTATGTTTTGGATGTCTGGCAAATAGTTTCTTACAAACTGATTGAGTAAACACATACTTACTTGCAGGGAGAATCCTCTCATCCATACATCTTTAAAACGAGCCTCTGGTTGGTAGCTAAATTAAAAACAAACACCACAGAATCCCTATCTTCAGTTGTCAATCACCTTTCTCTTTCCCAAAACAACCCCCTCCAAATAAATTAAGAGGAGCAGTGTCAACTTTGCCTCTCGCATTTCTGTTGTGTATACGGCATTTTGTGCATACAGAGATTGCCTCACTTATAGATGAAAAAAAAAACCAAAATGAGTTTTCACCTTGACAGCCACAGTAAAATCCTTTAAATCCCATGCAACCTTGTCTAGAGGCAAGAAACTTGTTTAATCTTTTCTAAATCCTTTGAAAGCTAAATATAAGCTTTGATAATTTAATTTGCAATCTATATAACAAGAACAATTGTAACCTACACCATACCTTATTTTGAGGTTGTTGCTGATAAAAAGTTGCCACCATCAGCCCTATAGAAAGAAGTATATACTGTCTCTATAAAGTATCAACATTTCCAGCCTGAATATGGCAAAAAAACAAGTGGGGAAAAAAAGCAAAATTGTAAGAGATTTTTAATGTTTCCTCCCTTAAAGCTTATTTTCCCATATTTCATTAATGAAAACTAGGGCATATGTAGCCAAGCAACATCAGAGTGTGATCAAGATGGGAAAAATTAGTACAGTGTTCCCTCACTTATTGCGGGGGTTACATTCCAGGACCTCCCGCAATAAGCGAAAATCCATGAAGTAGGGATGCTCTATTTATTTCAATATTTATACATTATTTTAGTCTTTATACACTTAAAATAAATGAAGGAAAGGAAGGAAAGGCCCTTGGGGAGCGGTGGTGGCAAAACCCCACAAAACAGTGAAAATATAATAATAAACATAACATATCAATTTAAACAATGAGCACATCAATTTAAACATACAGTAATAAACATGACACATCAATTGAACAATTCAAATATCAATACAATGAAAAAGCTTAAAACTAAACATTCAATCCAAACCAAAGTGGGCTGATGGAATAAGTGGCCAGAAGCAGCATAATCAAAGCAGATAATCCATATTATCTGCTTTGAACTGGATTATATGCCATATAATCCAGTTCAAAGCAGATAATCTAGATTTTATATGGCAGTGTAGATGGGGCCACAAACTACCTTTGTGGGATGAGAATAGAGAAACAGGGGCATTTTAAAAGCAGTTGAAAGAGTGAGATTAACAGTCAGTTAACTGGTGCTGCCTTTGCCAACAGAGAGAGTTACAAGATAGGTTTAAACAACTGTGTTAGAACGCTTGTATATTCAACCAGGTTTGCAGTACTCAATTATGTTGTCTTCTCTCTTTCTTTCTCCCCCCCCCCTTTAACAGCTACATTAATAATCAAACTCACAACAGTCAAAACTGCAAATGATGAGGGATGACCATATATGTGCTATAATAAATATAGTAGTAAGATTTATATTTATATTGAAGTAATTACAGGGTTTTACAAGTTTTCCCATTAGGACAACCTCTGTAACTTTGAAAATATGCCTTGAAAATATCTTCATCTTAAGCAAGGTCTGATATCAAATTATGAAGCAGGTGGACTCCTGGTATAAAATGCAAACTCAAGTTAGGATATCATAAAAGAAGACAACATGATAGAAAGTAAAGTTGTGCATGGATCCATTTTCAGCTGTTTCATTTGGCCCATCTGGCTTCTTTGCTTTGTTCGGGTGCACGAAACGGCAAGGGCCCATCCATTACGGATTCCCCTCCATAATGGAATCATCAGGAAGCCGATTTCTGTTCCTCCTCCCCTATTCAGCAACACAGTTTAATCTTTTTTTTTATTAATCCCAGCAAACAAAAACAAAATCCTCATTCCCTGAAAACTTCTATCAGTTACCTCTCCTCTACGGAAGCATTAAACCCAAAGCTGAAGTGTGCTGGGGGAAAAAGAGAGGGGTTTTTTTTTTAAAAAAAGGAAACCCAGGGAAGATAGCTCCAGGAGGTCATCACTCTTCCTTACCTGGAAGTGGGAAGCCTCCTTAAAATGCCTTGGAAAGAGTGAATGATGTGGCGCAGGCCTGGGAGAGAAAGTGTGTGTGTCTACCTGCAGCAACTCTCCTCTAGAGCAGTGTTTCCCAACCGCTGTGATGTGGCACAGTAGTGTGCCATGACGGACCTCCTGCTGTGCCACGAGAAAAACTCTCTGTCCCCCTTCGTTCCCCCCGCCTCCTGCTGAACTCCTGCTGCTTGGGGGAGGAGCGGCGGCAAAGAAAAAGAAGAAGGGGCCGGGGCGCCGCCTCCTTTGGCCATTTCCCCAGCCAGCCTCCAATCCGCCATGACTGAAGCCACGCGGAGGAGGAGCCCCGCCCACTGAAGCTCGTCCACCATTCATGCTCCTCCTCACGACTCATGACTTCAGCGGAGTCATGGCGGAGAGTGGCACCGGGAACAGGGGCCATGACTCCTGCCCCTCGCTCGCACTGCCCCCTTAAGGCTGGAGAAGCTGTGGGAGAGCTGAAGCCGGTGGGAGGGGGCAGAGCATGGCCCCCCTCCCCCAGCTTCAGCTTTTCCACAGCTTCTCCAGCCTTGAGGGGACAGTGCCAAGCCAGCATTGTGCTGGCTCTGCCACCGCTGGCTTGGCACTGCCCCCTCAAGGCTGGAGAAGCTGTGGAAGAGCTGAAGCCGGGGGGAGGGGCATGGTGCGGCCTGGCTCCACCCCCTCCCCAGCTTCGGCAGCTGCTCTCAGCAGGCCACTATCCCCCAGCTGTTCTTTACTGTGTTAGAGTGTCATTTTGTGTCATTTTGGCTGGTGGTGTGCCCCAGATTTTTCAAATGTTAAAAGTGTGCTGTGGCTCAAAAAAGGTTGGGAAACACTGCTCTAGAGTAGAAACAGCTTTAAAAATCCTCCCTTAAATGCCTTGGAAAAAATGTGTTGCATGGTGCAGGCCCGAGAGAAATTGTGTCTGCCTGCCTGCAGCACCTCTAATCTAGACTAGAAACTGTGTAAAATGGCAGGAAGGGGAACCTTATAATCCCCCCCCCCCCAATATAATGAGCAGGATAGAAAATGAATCTTTCAGCAACCCAGAGCAAAAACAGATACCTGCCTTCCTGAATTTGGGAGGCTCCCTAAAACAGATCAGTCTCCTCACCAAAATGCAGGACACTGAAATGAATCGCAGTTTACCCGGATTGCACAAGCCTAATGAAAAGGCTTTCTCTAAATCCTAGTTCAGACCAGAAACATGAGCAACTACTGCTTTGGGAGAAATATGCTGACTGACTCACTCCCAATCCTTCAGTGTGCAAATCTATTCTGAAGTTGGTCTCCTGCATTACTGATATACCCCTAATACCAAAAGGAGAACTTTGAATTCCTTTTCAAAACTTTCATTAGCAAGAAATGTATGCTGTTCATGAGCCATATGAAATGAAAATAGGACTGGATTGGATGTAACAGGAAATGTAATCACTATTTTTTTTCTTCAGAAAGAATTGTATAGTAATATGATGAAATAGTAGTTTGGACTGTGCAGTATTTTATGATTCTACATAATTCAGCTTTTGCCAAAAAGGAAAAGGTGGACACTATCTTCATTGCAGTGAATGTGGTTTTTTTCCCCTTCCTTTTGCTCTGATTTCATTAAATCTTCACTGACAAGTGCTGAGAACTATTTTTTAAATAAGATGCCAGGTTTTCTGACAGATGGGTAATGGATGAGATATGTAGTAATCCCTAATTATGAAAGAATTTGGATGTCTGACATGCCTGGTATTAAGGGAGCAATGGAAACAGTGTCATACTGACCCTTCAGAAATGATTAGTAGGAACTTGTAATATATCTGATTGCAAAAAAAAGATGAACAAAGACATAACAACTGGCACCATGTTGAATGGACACTTGTCCTTATGTCCATTTTTAGTGTGGCAAAATGTGAGCCAAACTCCTCTATACTCTTATTTACACTTTAGCCCCAATTTAATTTAAGTGAAATGTTAAATGACAGAAACTAATGATAACAACTAAAATTTTAAAAATGTCAAATTTTGGCTCCCCCATTCAGCTTTTATGCATAAAGTGACAATATAATCAAATATGCGTCTACTCAGAAAGATGTTGATGGAGTTCAATAAGATGCATTACAAATAAGTATGTATAGAATTGCAGTCTAAAGCATTATGTGGGGTGGAGTAAATTCCTCTGAAATAAGTATTTTTGATAATGAATCAGTTAATATAAAATTAACAGGCTATTGTCTCTGATTTTTATATTAATTAGCATTTATATTTGACATATTAATAAAACTATGTTTCAGATTCTGACTTTAATTTTAAAACATTGAAAGTTTTTAAAAATTGGGGGTTGGATGTTTTCCTTTTATTTAAGTCATTTCAAGAACAAAACTTTGAATTTCCTAAAATAAAGTTCTTGTGTTTAAAAAATTACTGCTTGATTACAATCAGCTTATGACTTTTCCTTAAGGAAAAAAAACAAGCAAGCAAAATCTAGAACATTTCCAAGATAGCTTATAAGAATCACCCCTCAAAACAGTACAGCTGGAATAAACTGAAAAATAAACACATCTTTCAAAACTGTTTCACATTAGATTAAAACATTCCTCCATCCTCCTCCTCCTCTTCCATCCTTTCTTTCTTTCTATGAGAAGGATCCAACATTAGATTTTAAATCTTAATATATAAAAAGGAGCTGTAAGCATGAGGAATGCCTAGCAGCCATTGCTGCCACAGGCTCTGCCGCGATATGATGGAGGAGCTCTCTTGGACGCACGTGCGCACCCCCATGCATGCGATATAGCATTTTCTCCTCTTTTTAGGATTTGTAAGTTGTTTTTTGTTGTTGTTGTTAGTCACACCTTGCATTGTGATACGTTGTGTTGCCAAATTTGGTGTATTTCCATTCAGTGGTTTTGTTGTTTTTAAGGTACTAATGACAACAGCTCTCTTTTTATATATTAAGATTGTGTCATGTTCAGTGCTGATATCCCTAGATTTTCCATATTCCATAGTTCCGTGATGCATGATAGGTCTAGTGGTAATTTTATTTACTGCAAAAGGCTGGGAATAACGTGGATGTACAGATATATATGATCTTCAATTTCCAATGTTTTTCACCACTTGCTTTGCTAGCTAGGGCTTCTAGCAGTCCAAAAACATCTGCAATACTCTAAGTTGTACACAGGGGCGGTCTAAGATAATTTTAAATGGTAGGCGAACATTATTTTGGTGCCCCCCCCCCAAAAAAACATTATTTTGCCGCCCCCCATGTAAAACAAATATACAATTATAATATCACAATACCCTTAGTAGTATTATATTGTATCAATGTATATACAATATATTATACCATACTCATACTATATTATATCATAATTATATTATACTACATTACAATATAATTATATTATAATATATTGACATTATAATATAATGTAACATTCTATTATATTATTATTATAAAATAATAAAATTATTTATTTAAATAAAATTATCCTCTACTAAATATTGTCATTACTCCTATAAAACTCAAATAACCCAAAATAAAGTAAAATAAAATATTATATATTACTATTTTGTACAATACCACTATACTGCAATATTGTTTGTAATATTACATGTAATATAAAATATATCATCATTCTATTGTTATATTGTATTTGTATTATATTTATGACAATATTAAGCAGAACTGTATAATAATCAACAAGAGATGCAATGTAAATGCATCAAAATCAGAATATATTTCCTATCACCCGACTCATAATTCATAGGAGTCTCCCATAAGTCCAAAATTAGGATCCCAATGTAAATGTAAATATAAAAACAGCCAAAATGTTCAAATGAGGTCGAATACAGGCAGCGCGGCCTGGGCAAACTTGGGCCCTCCCTCCCTCCTTCTAAGTGTTTTGGCCTCCAACTCCCACAACTCCTCATAGCCTCAGGCCCCTCAGGTCTAGACAGAAATAGAGCCGGAGAAAGGAAGGAGGGAGAGAAGAGGTCACAGAGGAGGAGGAAAGCCCTTCATTCATTCCTTCACTTACACTTCCTTCACTGATTCTTTTCTCCTTCCCCACAAACGCGCGCACGCGGCGGAGACAAAGGGAGAGGGGAAGCACTCCCTGCCTGCCCGATAGGGAGTGCTTTGCTTACAGGCTTCTGCGCAAGGGAGCTACTGGGCATGTGCGGAGGTTTTCGCGCATGTGCAGTTACTCCTGCGCTCAACTTCGGCTCCAGAGCAACTGCGCCTGCGTGAAAACCTCTGCGCGTGCCCAGAAGTGGCGTCGGAGCGCACAAGGCCGGGGTCAAAAAGCAGGCAGTTGCTGCACTGTCTGAGGAACATTGGCAGGGCCAGGATGGCGCCCCATGCAGCCAGGATGGTGCCCCCTTCCCAGATGGCGCCCTAGGCGGCCGCCTACTTGGCCTATCTTGTAGGACCGCCTCTGGTTGTACACTACATATAAACTAAAATCTAGGGAAGATGGGTATTCATCTGCATTAGTCCCTTTTTTTTGCATTTATTCTAAGAGATCCAGAGCACATGTAGACTGACTACTTAACAGCATGGTGTTTAGATGATACAAATAGTAAATGCACAAAGCAATATACTTATTAAAGGTTTTTTAAGCAGGTTAAGCAAAGTCAGTGAATACTCTGAAATAGAGCACAGATTAGTACGCCCTTTTTTGTGTCAGGAGTGACTCGAGAAACTGCAAGTCGCTTCTGGTGTGAGAGAATTGGCCATCTGCAAGGACGTTGCCCAGGGGACACCCAGAGGTTTTGATGTTTTTACCATCTGTGTGGGAGGCTTCTCTCATGTCCCCGCATGGAGAGCTGGAGCTGATAGAGGGAGCTCATCCGTGCTCGCCCCAGATTCAAACCTGCAATCTGTCAGTCTTCAGTCCTGCTGGCACAAGGGTTAAATCCACTGCACCACCGGGGACTCCTATCAGTATGCCTAAGTGTAAAAAAACCACATTGCATGGCAAAGCCGATTATAAAGAACACGGGCTCTGGCAATCCGCACAATGTATTGAGCTGGGGAAGATGTTGTGTCAGATCCTGAATAATCTGGAACCTGTTCAAAGCCACCCTCTGCAGTGCATATACACCCATCGAGGCCTCCAACTGGTTCTAGGACTTCACATGTAATAATCTGAAAAGTGAAATCACTTCCTTCTCTGCTATTTTCACACAGACCTAAGTGGTCAATGTAGATATGCCCGCATTATATAAATTGTTATATAAACCATCTCACAAAAAGCAAAGTAGATGTGACATCAGAATTTGTAGTACAGAAGAACCAAAAGGCTAAAGGGAAATTTTTCATCCACATTATTCATGTTATCATTTCTTTCATTCACTGTCAGCATTTCCATATGCTCATCTTTCCTTCATTAAGAATGAAACGCACTGTCAAAGAACAGCAACTTGAACTGATTGCATCAGAGCTTAACTTTATAGTACACAACCAATTAATCCAACAATGCATGTCAGAAAAACACTTTGTTTTGACTGCTTTCTTAACATGATGTTTTTATTGGCATGATTTCCATCTCAGTTAAGGTCTAGTTACCTTCTGTGCAAAGCACCAAAAATGTACCAGGATTTATTGATGAACTGACATACATACCCTAGTTATCTGTTACAAATTATTTGGATAAAAGGTAAAGGTAAAGGTTTCCCATGACATTAAGTCTACATGTGTCCAACTCTGGGGGGTAGCACTCATCTCAATTTCTAAGCCGAAGAGCTGGCATTGTCCATAAACACCTCCAAGATCATGTGACCGGCATGACTGCATGGAGCCCCATTACCTTCCCCCAGAAGTGGCACCTATTGATCTACTCACATTTGCATGTTTTTGTTTTTTAAAAAATATCTTTATTAAGAGAATTTTTTCAAATATATACATAAAAACCACAGAATAGATTTAGAGAAAAAAAGGGTAGCATAGAAATATAAAGATAACGAAGTGATAGAAAAATAGAAAAGATAAGAAGGGTATAGGAGGGGAAAGAAGGGGCAATATAGCAGAAGAAACAGAAGAGAAGAGAAGTAGCAAGAGGAAAGTGTGAAAAATAGGAATGAGAGATTTGACTTCCATAGTCCTTTATAGGTGTACTTAATTTTGAATTGTCTTCATCCATTTCTTCTCTACTTGGTCAATTCTTTTAGTATGCTTCTATGTTTATCTTATTATTTTTCAAGTATTCCATCACCATTGTCCAATCTGTTTCCTTTATGGGTTTTCACTTATTTTTTGATATCAGATAGGTCAGTCTATCCATATTTCTGATCTCCATGACTTTCTCCATCCAATTCTCTTCTTCTGGAATTTCTTTGTTCTTCCACCTTTAGAATAGTAGATTCTTGCCGCTGTACTTAGAAGGAAGAGCAATTTATCTGTGTTACCTTCCAGTTTCGTTTCCGTCATTCCTAATAGGAAGATCTCTAGTTTCAGAGGAATATCTATCTTTAGGATTTTTTGTAGAGTGTCCTGAATTTTTTTTCCAGTAGGTCTTCGCCTTTCCGCATGTCCACCATAGATGGTAATAAGACCCTTTCTGCCTCCCACACTTCCAACAGTTGGTATTCATATTTTGGTAACTTTTTCCTAATTTCTTTGGTGTTATATACCATCTATAGGTGGACTTTATCCAATTTTCTTTTAATTCAATGGCGTATGTGTACCTTAATTTCTTTTTCCAAATTTCCTCCCATCTTTCTCTTTCTAATGTTTTTCCTATATTTTCCTTCCACCTTTTCATATAGTTTTTTTCGTCCCTCTTGTCCTGGTCCCACTCACATTTGCATGTTTTTGAACTGCTAGATTGGCAGAAGCTGGGCCTAACAGCAGTTCGAATCCTGCTGCGACATCAGGGGGCCAGGATTTATTGATGAACTGACAAATATACCTTATGTTTGTCGTGAAGAACATTTTGGTGAAGAATGTTGGTCAAGAATGATCATCTCATTTCTGCAGGAGTCTACCATGCAGCTGTGGATACATCTGCATAGGAACCACCAAACACATCACCCAAACACAAATCAAGGAACATGAAAGGTGCTACAGACTATTTCAACCAGAGAAGTCAACAATAGCAGAGCACCGGATGAATCAACTTGGACACAACATATTATTATTTGAGAACACAGAAATGATGGACCACTCCAACAACCACCATGTCAGGCTACACAGAGAAGTCATTGAAATCCACAAGCATGTGGACAATTTCAACAGAAAGGAAGAAACAATGAAAATGAACCAAATATGGCTACCAATATTTTAAAAAATCTAAAATCATAACAGTAAATAAAGAACAACACTCAAAACAGGGAAACTCCAGACAAGAAACAATCAGGGACAGCCAATCACCTCTCAACAAAGGATTCCCCCAAGCAGTAATATTTATTTATTTATTCATTTATTTAGTTTTATATTCCGCTCCTCCCTGCAGGCTCGGGGTGGATCACAACACACAATAAAAACACAGAGTGTAAAAATGATAAAATAACGGAATTACAATTCCTAAAACTCATAGGTATAAGTATAAGCAATCCTTTACATTTTAGATTTAACTAAAAAAATTAACTAAAAGCAAGCCTAAAAAGAGCGGTCTTGCACGCCCTCCGAAAAGGGACGAGTTCTGAAATCGTACGAGTATGGTCCGGGAGTGAGTTCCATAGCACGGGGGCCGCAACAGAGAAGGCTCGCTGTCTCGTAGTGGACAGATGGCAGGAGCGGATCGATGGAATGGCCAACAGGTTGCGCTCTTCCGAGCGTAGTGATCTCGGGGGAACATACGGGGTAAGGCGGTCCCTCAGGTATACAGGCCCTAGACTGTGTAAGGCCTTAAAGGTAAGAACCAGCACCTTGAAGGCAATTCGGTACTCAATAGGAAGCCAGTGCAGTTGCCGTAGAATGGGAGTGATGTGCTCCCTCACTGGTGCTCCCACCAGCAAGCGAGCAGCGGCATTCTGCACCAGCTTGAGTTTCCGGATTGTCGACAAGGGAAGGCCAACGTAGAGGGCGTTACAGTAGTCCAGTCTTGAGATGACCGTCGCTTGGATCACTGTGGCCAGGTCGTCCCTGGACAAGTAGGGTGCCAGTCGCCTAGCCTGTCATAGGTGGAAAAATGATGTTTTGCTAACCATGGAGACCTGGGTCTCCATGGACAGCAAAGGGTCCAATTGGACACCCAAGCTCTTTACAAGGGATGACGGGTTAAGTTGCTCGCCATCCAGGGTAGGTAACCGGCACTCATCCAGCCCAGGGCGACGGATTCACCTTCAGCTGGCTGGCACGCAGCCATCCAGTCACGGCTTTGAAACTGCTAGGCCATTAAATGCCAATCAAGGTAGCCAATTGAAACATTCACACCTACCTCCAACAGACAGGAGTGCTTTCAAACACCTGGACATTCCACAGATATATAAACCCCATTTTCCTAGTTTCAAACAGACCTCACAACCTCTGAGGATGCCTGCCATAAATGCAGGTGAAATTTCAGGAGAGAATGCTTCTGGAACATGGCCATACAGCCTGAAAAACTTACAACAACCCAGTATTCCAGCCTTGAAAGCCTTCGACAAAACATACCCTAGTTATCTGTTACAAATTATTTGGATACTTCAATAAAATCTGATCCGATTATTCTCAGATCTTGAAAAGGTTACCTTCTGTACAACAACTACCAGAATCCCCCTGTCAGCATGGCCACTGACCATGTTGATTGGAAGATGATGACAGCTGTAATCTACAAGAGGTAACACTACAAGATGTGATATTTCTACAACACAGCAAAGTCTATCAGAAAAAAGAAAGATTACATATACTGTTCTTCCTCAGATGAATTATATAGTAAAATAACCATTTTTGCAGAAGCGTCGTAATTATGGGAAAGTAAAGGAGAAACTGTCTGAAATTTTTCAGAGAAGAAGGTTCTGGCTTCTACTACATCTTTTTCAAAATATTCCACAAAAGCTATCAGAAGTTTTCTGACCCAATTTTTGTCTCCTTCCTTTTTGCTACCATGAGTTCACAATCCTATGAATATGGTGACATTTATGATTGGGAATTATGAGCATGAGCCTGCATTTAGACAATCCTAGCTATCTGAAAACGGTATTTACCAAACATCTGTGCTTCAATGATGCTCACTTCCGAAACAACTCATATTATAGCATTTTCAAAATATACTTTGCTCACTACATTTAGTCTTCTTGACAAGCTTGTAACAGCTGTCAGTGCTTTAATGGGAGCCCTTGTTAGTTCATCTCAATTCCACTGGAACTAATGAAGGATTGTCTAATAACTCTAAACAGAGGCTCAACTGAAGGATGATTCCCTGAAAAGGAAAAGAACACACTGATACATGAACTCAGTGGTTCAGTCCAACATTAACCTTACATCTTAATCGTCAGTCCCACTGTGCATTTCTATTCCAAAGAGTCACCATGTTTGCAGAGCAATAATGCAGTTGTGCATACATTTCAGAATAAAGTTCCATACATTTTAGTGTAAGTAATAAAATGGCAGCCTAAAAAATATTCTTTACCAGTCTTATACATTGGGATAGGGATTGAGGGATGTACATATTGGGCTAATATTTCCCTCAGGTTAAAGACCCATTTATACAGGCCCCAAAACCCCCAAAAAAGTGGGATAGAGGAAGGGGATTGAAAACGCAGATCAAAAATGCATGTTTAATCATGGGACTGCATGAAAAACACGTGATAAAAAGATTAACATAAAATCCAATATTGGGTGAAAAATGGGCTGCTTTGGAGCACTGTATATCTTGGGGCACTCAAAAACTCAGAGACATATTTATTTATTTATTTGCCGTATTTATATACCGCCTTTCTCAGCCTGAAGGCTACTCAAGACAGTTTATAATCGGCATAATTCAATGCCCCCAACAACATAAAATATAATTTAAAACATTAGCATATTTAAACCATATAAAAACAATATGAACAATAAGAACAATAAAACACAAGTCCTCAGCGTCATTTTCCAGTCGCTCAGCAGATCTAAATTAGCCTGTTACACTGCATTTGAAAATGCTTGCTCAAAAAGCCAGGTTTTAACTCTTTTTCAAAATATTGGGAGGGAGGGAGCAATCTAATATCCCTAGGAAGGATATTCCATGGCCAAGAGGCCATCGCTGAAAAGGCCCTGTCTCTTGTTTCCCGTCAATCACATCTGTGAAGGAGGCGGGACCGAGAGCAGGGCCTCCCCAGATGATCTTAGAGACCTAGATGGTTCATAGGGAGAGAACTGTTTAGAGCTTTAAAGGCTAAAGCCAGCACTTTGAATTGTGCCCAGTAGCAGACTGACAGCCAGTGGAGTTGGCGCAACAGAGGAGTTGTATACTTCCTGAGTGCCACTCCTGTTAATAACCTGATTGCTGCTCATTGGACCATTTGAAGCTTCCAAACAGTTTTCAAAGGCAACCCCACGTAGAGCGCATTGCAGCAGTCTATACGAGATGTAACCTGAGCGTGGACTACCGTGGCCAAGTCAGACTTTCTTGTGGTACGCTAATATAGACTACTCCTCATTTTAAAATCCTGAAGCAGCTGATGACGGATGTAAACAGATAGAACCACGGTCACATAGGTAGCTCAATGGAAGCACGAGAGGAATGCAATTCTCATGAGAACTCTCCAACCATTCCTTTGTTCTCATATTTGTGAAAGGAAATGGAATTGGAAGTGATACAGTGGCTACTAGCATAGTGGTCAATTGGCTCCAAAGGGAAACTGGTTTCAAGTGGGCAACCCTAAAGGCACCAGGAGAGTAAGGAGAGTTGATGACAGGAAATCTGCTTGTGTGCACTTTGTTATATCTACATCAGCGTATTAGTGCTCTTAAGCATTTGCAAAATTCTTGTGAGGTGCAGAGCATCTCTGAGTGGCATTAAGAAAAAAATAAAATGAACCTTCTAACAGATTTCTGTACCTTTTTCACTTCCCTTCAATTCTCATTAACCAAACCATTTCCTGGGACTAATGGCTCCACGTGGGGACTCTCCTTAAGGTACTGGCATTTTTATTTTCACATCCTTACTACAAATGAAGTGGCTGTCTGGAAGGGCCCTACGGCTGGATTTACACTGCCCTGTATCCTAGGATCTGATCCCAGATAATCTGCTTTGAACTAAATTATATGAATCTATCTACACTGCCAGCTAACCTGGGATTAGATCTTGGGCTATAGGACAGCATAGATCCAGCCTTAATCATCATTGCGTAAGTTGGGGAGTGATGGGAGGTGCATCCTACAAGAACTCAGCAGCATAGTTTCCTTACCATATACTTTTACTCAGAAGTAAGTACGCCCAACACTTTTACTCAGGAGTTAGTCCTATTTAACACAGTCATGCTTCATTGTGAATATTAATGAACAGGACTGAACTGCTTAAGAAAAATGTATTTTGCTAATATAATTTATATAAACATATAATAACTGTTTCAAATAGAATTCTGTAAAAATAAAATGCAGATTTGTTTTAGAACGATATGTACTTTTTACTACCCAGAAGCATTCCTGGTAAAGAATTCACACCAAACTATTATTGCAATGTAGGCATTCTGCAGTAGCTGAATAGTTCCAAAGTTTCCTCACATTTTAGCCACTTTCTTTTATGATTTTTGTTTTTGAAAAAGCAAATTGATATAAAACCAGATAAAAACAAAAAATGCTCCAACATATGTTCTGCCCTGGCTAAAGTATTTTTAAGTATTGGGGAGGAAAAAACGATGTTCCATGCTGTTTGTCAGAAATCCATGATACAAGACAGCAGATGCAGTGCTATGGTTGTCAGACATTTGACCTTATGTAATGTGTGGGGACACACTGGAATTTTCATTGGGGTCAGGAAATAGAAGAAGAGTGCCTTTGTACCTTAATAATACCTTAATATTTAACTCTGGCCTTGACCCTGCTCCCAAAGACAATCCTAATTCAAACTAGAATTCTCTCTGTGGTCCAAAAATACCCCATAAGTCACTTCATTCAAGTATTTCATCACATTGCATTGGGATGAAACTCAGATATTTTTCATCTTTCTCCCTAAATGGCATGAAAGGCAGTAAAAGGGGGGAAAGGGTTATTGTATTCTTAGTTGATTGAAATCATGTTTCATTGTAAGTAGACATTTTGTTTTGTATTGTTGTTTGAAGTTGCATTATTTATTTATTTATTTATTTATTTATTTATTTATTTATTTATTTATTTAGAGCATTTGTATCCTGTCCTTCTCAACCCATGAAAGGGGGACTCAGCACGGCTTACAATTGGCAGTCATTAGATGCCGACAAAGAAACAGTTAGAGCACAAGAATTAACATAAACAGGTCAACAGCAATAAAATACATTTAAAAATCAATAAAAATACATTTAAAATATTGGCCCCTAAAATATTAATACAACCAAGTCTGAGCCCCCAAATCCAAATCATAGTCCAGAGTTCCAGTCCAATTGACAATTCTCACAAGTTATTAAAGTTGTTGCTCAGCCAGCTGCCCAAATGCTTGGTCCCAAAGCCAAGACTTGAGTTTCACCCTGATTTCACTGGAAAGTGCATTCCACAGATGGGGGGCCACCACCCTGTCTCTCACCCCCACCAATTGTGCTTGCGAGGGTGGTGGGATTGAAAGCAGGACCTCCCCCAATTATTGTAAACTCTGAGGTGAGTCATAAAGGGAGATATGTTTGGAAAAGTAAACTGGGCCGGAACCGCATAGGGCTTTATAGGTCAAGACCAGCACTTTGAATTGTGCTCAGAAGTAGACCAGCATTAAGATTTCATTAAACTTTGTAATTTCATACATATTATCCTGGAATCCACGTTTGGGAGAATGCATTGAATAGAACCATTTAAAAGCAAGCATCAATATAACAATATCATATAGCATGAAAATGAACAATTCCAAGAGATTTAGACAAAACAAGTAACGGCTGAGCAACCACTTCTGTGCGTTTTCCAAGAAAAATGTACCACACATTCTATTGGATAACCTAAGACAAACTTGCTTTAATGTAGCCATGTTTTTGTAACTTCCATTCCAGTAATTCACAGCAGGGGCAAACCACCTATCCGAGTGAATCATAAATCTATGTTGCATACATGTATCTTCTAAGAAAGAAAATTTTGAAATGCATAACTATTACTTATTCATGTATAATTTTGGGGTACTCGCATAGCAAAATCAGCAGGACAAAACTGGAGCTACTAAGATTAGAAATCCCAAAAAGTCAAAATGGAAACTTTAGCATTTTATTCATATCCAATATAGAATGGCTTCTGTAGTAGTTTTCTTTGTCTCTTTCTTCATACGAAACATTAACAGAAACTTGGCAGCTATTTAAAATACTAGGACAGCTTCATATCCCCCCACCCAGCAAACTGTAACGTGTAATAATATCCCAACTTTTTTCTTAGCCTGTGAGTCAAAGTGGCTTATAAAAATTAAAACAGGCAGAGGTGAAAAACACATGTCATACAAAACATAAAAACCTAATTAAACTATCAATCTAATTAAGAAGAGTCAGAAGCAATGCCATTTAAAAAAGAACAACAAATATAAACAGCCCTGCACATTATGAAAGACCCTTTTACTACTGGCTGATTTATTTCTGTTCCTGAAAGCACTTATGCAGTTGTTACAAACCATGCCATCTCCATGAAATCAATAGATGAACAAGTCAACAGTGTGACTTGAAAACAATGGGCGTAATTATTTAAAATACGTTTTTATGTTAAATGTTGCAGTGTTATTTTAAATGATGCCGAGTCCCTCCAAGGGTGGGACGGGCTAAAGCTCAAAGATTTAGGCTCCATATGCACTGACCATTTAATGCAGTTGCAAACCAGCATTGAAGAAAGAAATTACACAAACCACAGAGCACTAATACAAAGAGATTAAAGGATTTTTTCGCGCACTTTTTTTTGCAGTTTGTCATATGTCCGGCATAGCTTCAAACTGCATTAAATGGTCAGTGCAGATTGAGCCAAATTTAATGAATAAATCATATAGATCTTTCACTGATAAATGATATAGGCGTGTCAGAACAGAATACAATAATTGAGGATCAAAGCCCTTCTGGTGTCTTACCCAAATGTTCCTGTGCTGGAGGTCAGATCGAGAGAAAGTCTTTTGCCACAGATCTTAGAGCTCAACCAGATTAATAGGGAGATAAGAGATGCATCCACACTGGAGAATTAATGCAGATTAACACCACTTTACCTGCCATAGCTCAATGCTATGGAAACATGGTAGTTTCAGATGGTCTTTGATCTTGTCCGCCAAAGAATGTTGGTGCTTCACCAAACTTCAGTTGCCAGGATTCCATAGCATTGAGCCATGGCAGGTAATGTATCAAATTTACTCATGGTTTTTCAAACAGTATGAACTTGAGCCATGTAGAGCTTTAAAGGTCAATTCTGAATTCTATCTGGAAACAGATCAGAAACCACCAGAACTGTTTCAGCAAGGGGGTTATGTGATCCATACATCCTAACCCAGTCAGCAACATGGCTGGTATGCTTGTTTGATCAAGTAAAAAAATGGTTCAAAACTCATTTCGGATGTAGGGGGTCCTGGCAATTCGATTCCGAAATGATTTCTGAAATTTTCTGAAAAAAGTTGAAATTTTCCAAAATTTCCGAAATTTCCAAATTGCTTCGTTAATGGCAGGTGTGACTGCGCAATGCGCGAAAAACTGCAAACGGAACAGGCAAAACTTGGGGGATTCCATTTCTCTCCGTTTTACACTTTTAGACCGCTACTGATAAAGCTTGCCACACTGGTAGAAAAGATTCTCCTCTGTCAGCATACTAACTTTCAACATGTATAGAAGATCCCTGGGGCTTTGACAATTTAAAAAGTAATTTCAGTAATTAAATAAGGAATATTATAAGAAGAAATTTTCTATCTCCAGGATTCTCTTTGAAAATTTAAATTTATCTGTTTTGCATATTTGTCTAGAGCACACCCCTCTGAATATGAGAAAATGGAATTTATCTCATCTCTCTCTGGCATTACTTCGCGAACGAAGATTCTTAGGAAGGACTCATCCCATGCTTTCTACAAGCACGTTGATAACTAAGGAGGTTGGATGTATCCTTCGAATGTTATCTCATAACATTAAATTAATTTACTACATTTGCTTGTTTCCAAGATAAGCCGGAGGCCAGGCCACTGTTCAACATTGTCCCATCAGGAGGGAGGAATCCCCAGAGGACCGATTCCTTGACCACCCTGTGGACAGCAGCGTCCCACCCTGGCCCTCCAAGTTGTGGCTACCCACCATTGGCCAGCATTCCACCCCATCGCCTCAACCCTTAAAGAGGAAGAGGGACAAATCCCCCTGAGGACTGACCATTTGATTTCTAGTTTCCAAAAGTACAACGTGTAACCCCAAGGAGATGAAAGGGGCCTCCGAATTTTTATTGTGTTGTTCCCCAAGAAAAAGATTAGATTAGTAGATTTCTAGTATCCAAAAGTACAACATTAACCCCAAGGAGAGGAAAGAGGGCCACCAAACTTTTATTGTGTTGTTCCCCAAGAAAAAGATTAGATTAGTAGATTTCTAGTTTCCAAAAGTAAACGTGTAACCCCAAGGAGAGAATAAGCCTTTAAAATTTGTATTCCCTGTTTCAGGAAGGGAATTATTAGCAGCAAAGGGGAATTTTGGTTTTCCAAAGCACAGAAGTCAAATGCCAGGAGAGAGAAAAACCCTTAAAAGTTGTATTCCCTGCTTCAGGAAGGGAATTATTAGCAGTAAAGGGGAATTTTGGTTTTTCAAAGCACAGAAGTCAAATGCCAGGAGAGAGAAAAACCCTTAAAATTTGTATCCCCTGCTTCAGGAAGGGAATTATTAACAGCAAAGGGGAATTCTGGTTTTCCAAAGCACACAAGTTAAACCCCAGGAGAAGAAAGGCTCTAAAAAGTTGTATTCCCTGCTTCGAGAAGGGAATTATTAAACAGATCATAGATTAGGCTGAGATGATTATAGTCTGAATTGAATGATCACGTTTCAGACCGAGTTGAGTTTGTGCTTAGTGGTGAATTGGTTTTTATGTATAGTACTTTTTATGTATTTTAATAATGTTGTTCTAAGATGTTTTTAATTTTGTATAGCATTGAATCTGGCTGGAAGCTGGTCTGAGTCCCTCTATAGAGGTGAGAAGGCCCGGGCACAAAAGTTTTAAATAAATAAATAAACAAATAAATAAATAAATAAATAATGTATGCTCCAGCTTTTTACACTGGCATTTTCAGTGTTCTGCATATTTTATTTCTATTTTCTTATTATGGATACATTTTATAGCTAACCAGCTTAAGCTGGGAAATATTTGAAAATTCAAAGTTTGATCAGTGCTGGTATGATTCAAAAGTGGAAAATATCCATAGAAATAGATCCAATAGTTATATTTGATGGCTGCGTTTTCTTCAGGAACCCTTTCTCATTGTCTAGCTAGGCTAGATAGGCAATAGATATTGACTCTGAACAATTTTTGTAATGAAATTCAATGATTCCGTGCCTTAATATTTTTGCTTGCATTGCCTATATGAAGACATTTTGTTCATATAGGGTGGTATAAGAGCATAGGACACTCCATGGTAAGCTATGTTGGAGTGCCAAAAAGTATGTGAGAAAAGCTCAACATGGTTCTCAGCCTTCCAATTCATGCTGTGTTACTGACGTCAACAGCAGGGAGGGGATTGGATTACCAACCGCTTTCCAAGTGCCACTTAAATCACACCCTGGTGAAAAAAAATTGACAAATTTAGGTCTTGATAAAAGCTGTCAGGACAGCAGGACACTGTATGTAAAACCAGAGCATACCAGAATACTCTGTCACTTTTGTTAACAGCCTGCGCAAACAAAGGTCCCTTGATGAACAAATGGAATTGCAATCAAAAAGGAAAGACAGCACCCCTGGATGCCAAGAAATGATTGCGGGATCGGAGTCTATTTTTACATTACACATCCGTGGTCACAAGGAATCTCTTGCTGACTGAAATCAGCAGGCACTGCATCAGTATATGGTGTCTAAAAAACAGGATTAGTCTGGATGTATAAACGTTTAGCAATACATTTGTCTTTGGTTTCATGCCTCCAGTTTTAACAAATGGATGTTCAAGCAACTCAAAGTTTAACTTTACTTATATGGGATTACATTTGTAAAGATTTCTTTCCAGCTGCTCCAAAGAAATTTATACTCTGATCCTTGTACCTTGAATATTATTCTTTTCTTTACAGTCCTCATCTCCCCAAATTTAGTCTGACCATGGAGGTCAAGAAAGAGAGAAATCTGGAGTATTTTAAAGTATGCGTCTTCATGTAACTTTTGACACTAGAAATACAAATTCAAAACCAAACAAAAATTGTACAACTACAGTTTATGTTCCTAGACCATAGTTCATTTTAAGACCAAAGTATATGACTGGTCTCTTAAAAGAATTTGCAAGCGTGGGGTGTTACATGTTCGTGGGATTGTACCCTGTGCACTTAAACTCTGCTTCCTGAACATACATTTAACTTTCATTTAGATACATATTCTATGGAGACCTCTCTGGTTATGTTCTCAATCTCTTTTGTTCAAAAAGAGAGTGGTGGTATTTTCAACTAGTTCTTGCTTCCTTAGTGTTCTTTCACATTCTTATATAAGAGCTCAATCATAATTGCATACCTGGCATATTCCAGTGTTTGGGGGGGGGGATTGATCAATTCCCCTTTGCTACTGTCACAGTACAGATCTCATGCTTCACGCCTGGCATCATCACTGTGAAATTATTCATTTCGATTTGTGAATTCCTCCCCTATAATGCAAATAGTCACCACGGGAGATATCATCTGGACTGGGGAATAAATGCAGGAGAAAAATTCTCCTAGTCTTTGCCGAAGTCCCAAGCCATATGCCTCTCTATGCACATACAGCACCACTCCTCGCTGGGTTAAAAGAAACTAGTCACAAAATCACAAAATTTATCCTTAGCATCTAATGCCAGTTCCACACAGTTCACGCCAAACCAGGTTTAAAAAACAACAGCCCCAAAAACCCATGCTTTCTGTGGAGGGTGTCTAGATGTCTTCCCAGTACCTCTAAGAGAATGTCCAGACACCCAACCCACCCCCCCCAAAAAAAGATTTAAAAATAAAATTATTTACCCATTCACCATTAAACCATTGCTAGAGCTCTCTTGGTGTGTAGAAATGACATGCCAGGAGAAGGGAGGGGGAGGAGGAAAATCGCTGCTCACCCTCCTTCTCCTGGTGCATCATTTCTACATGCCAGGAGAGCTCTGGCAGAGGTTTAATGGCAGCCAAATAAGTAATTTTATTTTTTTAAAGGCTTCTTGGAGGGTGGGTTGGGGAGGTGGTTGGTGCCCTAAGGGTTTTCAGGGATGATTCAACCCAGAAAACCCGAGAGGCTGTGCAGACAGAACCCTCAGTAGCCCAGGACCCATACTGCATTAGACCTGGATCTTTCACGAAGTATTAAATTAATTTGGGATAAAGGGATAAAGCATAGGTCTCATTATTTTAAAACATGTAATTCTGCCCCTTCTATTCCAGTTTATCTCTCAATTCCATTATATAGCTGCCCATAAAGCTGCATTCATAATATCTATGCAGGCTTGACCCAGATTTATAACCAAAATACAGGATAAAGAGGCCAACTAGAAAACCATGACTGCATCTTGTTAGTTGTCCAAGTCAGAGTAGTCTCCTTTGGGGTGAGAAGGATGGGGTAAAAGTGCATAAATAAATAAATAAATAAATAAATAGTCTTGTAGAGTCAAATATTTAATAGTGAATCAGTATTTCTGTAAATCTCATGGATCCAATGGGTCTTACTTTATTTGGGCATTAATTAAAAAAATCACACCAATGTTCTCCCCAAATTTCTACAATGTAGAAAAGTTACTAATATAACTTTAAAAGTCTCCTAGACAATATACTGCTTGGTAACTTTGAGGACTGTAGTTCAAACGACAACTTTTTCAGTTTCTGAATTCTTTAGATGAAATACTTAGGTGTGTATGTATGTGTGTCGAGGAGGGAGCCACTGCCTTTACTTTGAGAGGAGACATGCACAGAAGCAGTTTTCCTTTAGGAATCCATTATTGGTAATGTCTGCATTCCAGTTGATGAAATCAAGGATGGTTTGATCCCCATTGATTACTGCACAAATAGCAGAAGGAAAGGATTTTGTAGAATTGAACGTAAAAATAACCTGCAAGTTCCATGATCACCTCTAGATCCTAAGGATGAAAACAGAAGTAATTCTCGCCTTCTACAATAAAAGGCTTATTCATACACAACAATAGTACAATAATTACAATACCCAACACTGACAAACACAAACATGAGGAGTAGAGTGACATTGTCTTTTCTCTATAGCACTGGTCCCAGCATATGGTCCTCCAGGTGGACTTCAACTATTGCAATTCCTGAAAATCTGGCTGGGATTTCTGGGAATTGAAAGCCAAAACACCCGGAGGACCAAAGGTTTGGAAGCACTACTCTATATCAGCAAAGAACCTTAGCAGTACATGAAATGCTTTCATGCTGCTATATTTCTCCAAATCTTAAGAAGATAAAGAATGCTTAATCATGATTTAATTGTTTACTTTGCAAAGCTAGTGTGGCTGAACACATTTGTTGTCTTGAGTCAACCTGTTGAGACTGAAAAATGAGGGATCTGGATGAAATTGTCTTCCTTGTGTTTGAGAAATACTAGAACAGTATTTCTCAAACTCGGCTCCTGCAGATGTTTTGGACTTCAGCTCCTACAATTCCTAACAGCTGGTAAGCTGGCTGGGATTTCTGGGAGCTGAAGTCCGAAACACCTAGAGGAGCCGAGTTTAAGGAACACTGTCCTAGAGGTTTCCAGGAGCATAAGTACATCACAGGACCTCCATGGATCAGTTCACCCTGAAAATATAACAGTTTTCCAAAACTAGAAGTAGACTTTCAGACATTTTCTCTCTCCTCTCTCTTTTCAACATGTTTGGTAGTTGGATGTCATGAGAGTCCCTGGGCAGAATTTTGGTCACTGAGCCGATACAGTTATCTACCCTTTGTGTAGACCTTTATGAAAATTCTATCAGTTGTGGCTTCCTCTGAGTAACAACAGCCAAGAAGTGGTGAGCAACCCAGGGTTTGAATTGTCCATATTAGGTCAAACCAACCAGCCAAAATTTTGCTTGCAGGCATCTAGTTAGTAACAGATATGTTTATGTAAGAAATCACTTTAGAAGTGGTTACAAGCCTGTTCCCTCTGTTCTTTTCCAAGGCAGTTTAAAGCACAGAAATTCAATGAAGGGAGAAAAAACAGTGAAAATGTAGAAACCATTAGAGAGACAATACCTTGGCAGGCATAACCCCTTTCTTCATAGCCAGCATTGCATAAGCACTTTCCTATGGGAACGAGCCATTCTCCTTCTGTACTGCAGTACATTTTGGGCGGGTCTTCCTCTTTGGAATTATTAACACAAGAACCTTGCACTTCCACCAATGACTGGGAATCCATAGGTACTGTGTCTGGAAACATAGCAAGGTTCTTTACAGTGAAAGGGCACTTTTTGAAGTACACTCTCACCGATACTAAGGCAACACATGCTCCCACATCTTGAAAAGCCAAGTAAAATCCTTTCCGGCTTACTGGTCCCACTTCACGAACCTCTGTGTTGAGTTTAAGAATTCGATCCCCAAGATCCATTTGAGTGAAGCTCTCATCAGCTGCAATGGTATCAATCTTTGTAAACTGATGTTCTCTAAACTTGACAGAATACTCCTCATCGGTTTCCATATAATACAGATTAAATGTCTCTTTGCAAGTGCCCAATACCAGTGGGATGCTGTTACAGTCCCTCAGGGTAAACTTGAGTTCCACATAGATCTTTTGAGCTGAGTTGCGTGGTATCCAGTTTGTCCTCAGCCAATTGTTCTGACTGTGGTCCATAACATTGCAAACCTGGTAGGTTCTGATTGGCGTGTAGTTCTCATCAACACCACTTATTTCTTCCCACTGAAAACATATACAGAAGAACAGTCATTAAGAATTTATCTATAACTTCAAAGGAAAATATACAGTAATAGTCAGAAAATGTGTCAAATCATAAACTGATATCCTCTCTGCTGGTAAACACAAAGAAGAGTTGGGGAATGTACATGCTTAGAAAAATATGTGGCATGTTCATCTATGAAGTACATTATTATAGTTACACAAAGTATGTTTTCCAAAATTTTGCAAAACATAAAAAATTCCCTGAAACAAAGAAAGTCCATGAGAACAAAACACATGCAGAGAATCATAGAGTTGAAAGAGACCACCTGGGCCATCCAGGCCAACCCCCTGTCCTGGAGGAATGCACAATGAAAAAACTCCTGACAATAGTAATTCAGCCTCTGTGTAAAAATCTCCCAAAAAAGGAAACTCCATCAAATTCTGAGGCAACATTCCATTGTTGAACAGCTTTTTTCATTAGGAAGTTCCTCTTAATGTTTAGGTGGAATCTTTGTTACTATTGTTTGAATATATTGCTTCTTGTCTTTGCAGAAAGCAAGTTTGCTCCACGTCCTTTCAAATATAATCATTAACATATGTCATAGAGAAATATAGCTGAGGCCCCTTTCTACTAATTTTATGTGGGCAGATTTTCTTTCACCTGCATTCTGAGATGACGGAGTCTCAATAGAGTTGTACAGTCAATGTGTTTCTTAACAAATAAACCCTTTTTAAGGAAATATATATTTAGGATGTATTATGTTTTATGCTATTAAATAATGTGCAAAAGGATAGGCATTTTATTGTTAACAGTATGTCACACCCTAAAAGACAGTGCACATATATATAAGGGCACAAATGAAGAGCACTGTTTAAGACTCCATCCTAAGTCAATTTCCCAAATTCACAATGCCAGTGTAGGATAGATGGGGAAAAAAACTTAAATGGGGGGAAAGATTCATATCCAGCCCTGAAAGAACCAGCAATGCCTACACTGTACTAAGAGGCTGGGCCATCAAAACCCAAATAAAGGGGGAGAGAGGACAAGAGCGGCATTAAATAGGTCCTGAAGTCTTCTCCCTTCTCCCCTGAGTCCTGGCACTTAACTCAGATGGGGGAAAATTGCATTAGAACAGCATGTTAAATAATTCATTATTACACTTCCAATCCCAGGCTTCTGTGGGATGGAGTCTGAACAGGTGAAGTGCTTACCACCTGTTACAATTTTGCAAGGTTGAAATGCTAATTCAACCTTGCAAAATGTGCACCTCTCCTAAAGCTGCTATTTACGCTATTTCCAGGCAAAGGGGTTTCTATCAATAAATGCATGTGTGTTGAGCTTAAATTTAATCTCTTTTCACCACAATGCAGAACAAAACTAGTTATCTCATACCTTTACACCAGTGGTTCTCAACCTCTGGATCCCCAGATGTTTTGGCCTTCAACTCCCAGAAATCCTAACATTTGCTAAATTGGCTGGGATTTCTGGGAGTTGTAGGGCAAAACACCTGGGGACCCATAGGTTGAGAACCACTGCTTTACTCCCATAAGAACAAACATATAAACACAACGTTGGTAAGTGAAATAATTAGTTATAATTTATGGCACAATGAAATTAGAAGTGTCAACAAGACATATTTTTGTACTGTTCTGTATTTTATATAATTTTGAAGTGTGACAACTAATTAAAATCTTTGTTGTGTTGTCTTTAATCATCAATATTCTATGCATCACTTTCAGGCTGGACATGATGTATATACGCATCTATTTATGTTTAATATTTATATTGTATTTTGAAACTCCTGTCATCACAGCTGACTAATAAGTATCATCTGAAAAATTCAAATGTGACATATTCTGATAAAATATGTTAATTCGTTTCTGTGCATTCACTGTTTATTATGATTTCTGCAATTTAAAACATGTCATAGAAGTGGAAAGTCAGGCTGAAAGAAAGAACCTTCACAAATAGAATGTTATTTATTATACATAAGAAATTAATTCCCTGTTCATTTACCTTCATTATACAGAGTATTTGCTTTGAAAGCCTTGTTATCTGCTCTGTGAGGGAAGATCTCATCATGGAAGATGAACAGTTTTCTGTTGTTTTAATGATTTTATAGGGTATAGAAGTCAACGCATTGGTCTGATCTTAGACTAGTAGATAATGAAAATTCAATAGTATACTGATAAATTTATGCAACCCCCCCCCCAAAAAAAACAATCACTTTCCAATTAATTTCTTATTGGCCAAAAGCAGTAAGAAACCATTAATGCAATTGTGATGTTGTGTCATTTACCCTGTTCTTATAACAGCAACCTCTATCTATATGGTGTGACACATGAAAAGCAATGTATGATATAAAATGATTTAAATGTCTGAAAAAGGAACCCTTTCTATTTGTTCACATTTCTTTCTTTTCCTATCTATCTACTGGTGTGTAACAATGAATTTTCTTCATGGATTACTTTAGCCCAGCAAGTGTTTTAATAATGGCATAGACTTTATAGACTTACAACAGATTCCAATGTTCATCTAAGTAATACATCTATCTTCTTGAGTTCAGCTAAGTGGATATAAGATTCCAGACTCAGATCTTATGAATGACTTGAATGGAACTAAAATGTGTGTTTCTACTTGATTGCATAGCTGTAATATATTGAGATGTCACCAGGTTTCACAATTCCTTCCTTTGGAAAGCAAAGTCAGCAACTCATAATGCTCAAGTACAAGGAAACCATTACATGTCTATTTTCCCCTCTTCTCTAGGTGAAATTTCAGTACCCTGGACAAAACTGAATTGGTGAGTGAAAAATGGAGAAAAGAGGGAGAAAGAGGTGACGAGGGAGACTTATGATGGGGAGGAAGGGGAGATGACAAAGGAGGAAGTAGAAGTTTGAACAATGGTGCCAGTGACTGTCCCTGTCTGCCAAAGTGATCTGAACATTTCATTTATTTACTTTCTTTTTATCCTGCTATTCTCTAATATAGGAATAGATGGAGGAGGAAGAGGAGGTGGCTCCCTCCATTGCTCTGTTAGCATGGATCATCATAAAAATACCTGATAAATAACTTACAACATTGGCTATTAAGGACTTGGAATTCATAAGTTTGAAATTATTATTTATTCATTATTTATTTGCAGCATTTGTAGCCCGCCTTTCTTAGCCTTACGGTGACCCAAGGCAGCTTACAGAATCGGCAGAATTTGATGCCATACATTCATAAAAATACAGTTAAAAACATTCAACCTAATATTATAAAAACCACATAAAACCATTAAAACCTATACTTACCATGAACTAATATAGACAATTTTCATTCTAAAATTAATTTTTTCCTCCTAGACAAAATTTCCTCCTCCTACAGCATTAAAAACAGAATATAGCATGCATATTTTAATGAATGTCTAGAGGAAGTAATGGACTGAATGAAGCAAAACAAGTTTAAATTGAATCCAGATAAGACAAAGTTGGTTGCCATTAAGGGTAATAACCTAGGCTTGAAGGTGTGTCAGTCAGACCTGAATGGAGTTACACTCCCCCGGAAATACTGTTTGCAACTTGGGAGACCTCCTAATATCAGCTTCGATAGATGCAACGGTCAGGAGTGCTTACCAGCTTCAGGTGAAACACCAGCTGCATCCTTTTCTAGAACTGGAAGACCAAAAGATGGTAGTGTACCTGATGGTAGTGCACCTGTCGTTTTATTACTCTGTTTGCTTTTACACTGCTGTAAACCGCTCCGAGCTTCTAGAGGAAGCGGTGTAGAAGCCGAAATAATAAATAAAATAACCTCAAGATTGGATTTCTGTAATGCGCTATACATTAGGCTACCTCTGTACCAAGTATGGAAACTCCAATTAGTTCAAACATGGCAGTCAGATTGGTTGCATCTATCAGTGAGCATATTAGACGTATATTAAATTCACTCCACTGGCTGCCTTTTAGTTTCTGGGAAAGGTTTCTGCCCTTGAAATCCCTACATTCAGGTCTAACCTATCTTCAATACCATATCTCTTTATATGAACCAGCACAAGCACTAAGATCTACTGGGGAGGCCCTACTCAAGTACGGCTCAGGTATGGTTGATGGGTATGAGAGAGATGGCCTTCTTGGTGGTGGCTCCCTGGCTTTGGAATGCCCTCCCAAGAGAAATCAGACTAGCCTACTCTCCAAGCTTTCTGTCCCCAATTGAAGGCATGGTTCTTTTGACAAGCCTTTGGCCACATTTAGACTCCTTAATGAATATTCGCACTTTACAGGACTGAGACTGATTACTGTTGTTTTTACCTGTAGCTAATGCTGTATTCTATTGATTTTAACCAGGGGACATTGTAAAGTTGTGATGTTTATGTTAGTTGTTCATTATTTTTATGTTATTGTTCTTAAACTTTCTGTATTTTGTGTGGTTGCACCTTGAGTTTTTTGTGAGCTGTCCCGAGTCTCTCTGGAAGATGTTGGTGGGGTACAAATAAAGTTTATTAGTTTATTATTATTATTACATGGTCTGGGTACAGGTTACCTACATGATTGAGTACCTTCTCTTACAAAATCTGCTCCATGTGCTGACTGGCAACTGTCACCCAGAGGACCTTGTCATCATCTACTCCTAAACTATGGAATAACCTTGTCCCTGGGGAGTGCAGATAGCAGCCAGTTCCATTTTCCATGGTTTAACCCAGATCAACCCCCATACATTGAAAGTCACTCACAGGATGATCTGAACTCACACCAACCTATGTGGTTGGTATCGATGTGCCCAAGCTGCAATCTCAATTGTAGTTTTTCAATCGAGTATTTCTTGATATTAAAACACTGATACATAAAAGAGAACTCGTTTTGAGAGAGCAATTACAAAGGTATAAATGTATACAGAAAACTCATATTATCTCTCTAATACATCAACATTAAATTCGATTTACACTTACTTCATCACACTACCATATGGATAAAGTAAGGTGATGGGCATGCAATAAAAAGGAGCATCGGTCTTTTAGTCCCATTGCTAGCTATTACCATGCTTGACATCTTTAAATTTGCCACATTGACACAAGGACATGAACTCTGGGGTATAAATTGCATGACAAACTAAACAATGTCACTATATGCTCTGCATAAAGGGCAGCAATGAGCTATTATCATGACATTAATTTGTAATGAAGGCCAAATTGCCTGTAAAATTATAGGAGAATGAAATTTCAGGCCCTTTGCGGAGCTAGCGAAACAGATTAGCAGGTAACAGTGAAACATTGCTGAATAAAAATACCATATTCTGATCTTATCTGAGGCAGGTTGAATAACATTTGTTTTATGCAGAGACCCTATACAAATAACCTTTAAACAGCTTTAAATAATGTTTAAACTATTAATGCTCCGAGCATTCTTAATGCTGAAGTTTAAGCAGAGTTTTGTATATTACAGCTTCTTGTTATCTGGAGACAATGATTCATTCATTATTGATAGGATTTTTTATGAGACTTGATACCCTAGCAGCACTTTCAATCACATTGCCTTCTGGTATATACAGTAGAAACTATTTGATCAATTCGACACAGGATCTAGTGCTTAAATGCCACACCACTGGAGAATCCTTATGTGATTGCTAAATTTGGGTACATACATTAAATATTCTTAGAACTATCTTAGACTACTTCTATAGCATAACCATGATAAACAAGGAAACTTCTAAAATATATTCATTTTATTCCACCTCCCAATTCCCACTCTAGATCTTGGTATTCCGATTTACATGGATGGCTTTGCAGTGTGAATTGTAAACATTAGAATGCATCTTGTGTTCTGCTCTTTGATTACAAATGTTTGTACAAAGCACAAATTAGTTCAGAATAGGTTTGCTTTTGTTTTCAACTGTGGCTGTGAGAATGTGACTTGCACCAAATGGGTTTTCATGGCTGAGAAGAGGTTTGAACTCTGGTCTCCGGAGTCATAGTCCAGCACACAAACCACTACAGTGGTCCCTTGCTCCTTTGCAGTCTGCTTATCACGGAGTCGCTGTTTTGTGGTTGTTTTTATTTTTTTTAAAAAAAGAATTTCAACCTCCTTACCTTCCTCTTCCTCCTCCTTTTTGCCACTTGGAGCTTCTTGATGCCGCTTAGGCCCAATGTGGCATCACAGCGAGAGGCCCCAGGCGGTGAAGAGGAGGAGGAGGAGGAAGGTAAGGAGGGAGAGGGGGGGAAGAAGAGCCACCCCTTGCCCTCCTTACCTTCCTCTTCCTCCTCCTCTTTTGCCACCTGGGGCCTCTTGCTACTGCTTGGGCCCCGCGACTGATGAGGCATCGTGGGGCCCAAGCGATGGCAAGAGGCCCCATGTAGCGAGGAGGAGGAGGAAGGAGCTAAGGAGGGCAAGGAGGGAAGGTGAGGGGGCGTCCCTATATAGGGAAGGGCGTCCCTATATTGTGGGATTTATTATTTTTATATTTTTATTATTATTTTATATAGTTTTATTATTATATAAAACTTTTATACCCCAGCCTTCTCACCTCCGAAGAGGGACTCAGACTGGCAAACAGCAAGTATTCAATGCTAACGTTTAAAATCTAAAAGCATCATAAATTTACAATAAAATTATCAAATACAATACAATAAATACATTTTAAAAGCCTTTCGCCAAAGTAAAATCAAGTCCAACTTAATCCATATATTTGGTCTGTATCAAGTGGTTAGCGACTTTAGTTGCTTTGCGATCTCCTCCTTCATTCTGTGAAAGCTTCATTGCACAGCCACATTTTAACCCACTTCCTAAAAGTCAGGAGGGAGGGGGCAGATCTAATTTCACTTATCGCGGGTGGTCCAGGAACTTAACCCCCGTGATAAGTGAGGCATCATTGTATATATGCTGGCTTGAAAGCATATATGAACATATTCTATACTTCCTTTAATAATTATTTTTATTTTCCCATTAGTATAAAACTTTTCCATATTTAAAAATATTTATATAGAAACTACATAAATAGTTTTTAATATAGGGATTTTTTTAAACAAGTAGCATAACTGAGCAGATTAAGTAGAAAACATAATAGCCAGAATGTTGAAAATTACAGACCCTACCTACCAGGAAATTTAATACAAACAACATTGAATGAATTTAGTTATTTATTTAGCTAAATAATTACATATTATCATGCCTAATGCTAACATTGTCAAACTACAGCAATTTTCTATAGTTTAAATCAAGGAAAGTCAAGGAAAATATACATGGTGAAGAAAAATTATCCTTCTCCTTTGGATTTAGTTAACCCTCATGACAACCGTTTTCAACATCTGTGTTACTTGCTATTATGTTCTGTCATTACAAAGTTTAGGCACCATCATTACGATTATTCTGAGTAACAATTGTAAACATTAATCTGGATTGGAATGCAAAGGGATATTGTGGCACACTTGAAACTAACTGAAGGGAGTTTTGTAGACTATGAAAGCTTATGACACAGGTTACTCTCTCTCTCAAACTCAAAGTGCTGTAATACCCGTTTGCATTTCAGAACAGTTCTCAACATCCACATTATATGAAGAAATGGAAGAAGGAAATCACCTATCCTTGTTGCTGAGTGGGAAATATTGTGGCAGAGGGGGAGAAGAATAAAAAAGGCTTGTTGTTAACCACAATCTTTCAAAGGCTGAAGGTGAATGTCAGTGTATAGGAGTGCAACATTCAATATGAAAACAAGAATATCTTGTTTTTGTAGGCTCTACTTCAGAGAGGTACTTTGGAAACAAGCTTTTTCAGTTCCCCCTTTTAAAAAGCACATTCCAGTCTCTTAAGACCTTGCTCTCATGAAGCTATAACTGATGTGGGACTGTCCCATGTCCCACCTGAATATTACTTGGCAAGCTATTTAACCTCAGCAGACTGAAAGCCAAATCCAAGGTCACAACAACATCTGTTATTGAACTGCAATATGCGGATGACAACGTAGTTTGTGCGCATTCAGAAGAATACCAACAAGACACTCTAAACACCTTTGCAGATGCATATAAGAAGCTCGCTCTCTAATTGAACCTTATGGTCAAGCCTGCTCGTCATGCATGAGATGTGAAAATACTCCTTCTGCAGCGACGCAAGCCTCCTTAGCGGGTACGCGCCTATTTGGCGAACGCTGGTGCAGCCTCTGAAGAAGCCGCGGGCTCCGTCCACCATCCAGGAGCCCCCCCGAAACGGCCCGAGCTCTGCACAAAAAACTGTCAGGCGAACCGCGTAGGACTCCTCAAACATCTTTGGATCCACGGAACCACAGCCTGCCGACCCACCCCAATTTGATGCCCCAACGGAGGACAGACGCGGAGCATTTATGCAGTCATACTGAACTTGAGCCAAGCGACGTCTGCCTCTCCAGCGGAGAAACAGCCCATTGTTTACACCCAGGGATTTCCCCAGCTATACCATAGATTCAAACTAGGTGATTTGCCCTACGGTGGAAATACAGGTTTATTGAGTTGGTTTCGTTATAATTACACCAGTACCTTGCTTTAGAACTTATGATGCATTAACACTGTGATATTCACATTATAATACTGTGATATATATATATTATGTGTGATTGAAATATTCCACTAATGTGAACTTATTGTAATAACACTGTGAATTTGTGAAGTGATTATACTTGCACCTTGCACTATATCTATATGATATTCCATTGAATCTCTACAGAATATTTTTGATATAAAAAAGTGATTGACACTACATTGCCTTATTATTAATTCTTTATTAGCTCTCATAGCGTGTTTACAGTATTGCCAGTATTAGAGCCTAACTCTGTGTACAAGAAATCCCTTTGCAATGCCAGAAATATAGGTTAATGGTGTAACATTAGAAAATGTTGACCTCTCCACAAAAGTCAACATAGACGCTGAAATACAACACCGCCTGAGCTCTGAGAATGCACCACCGGCATTGAAGTGATGCTTCTATGCAACCAACTCCGCTGAACTAGCCAAATACCCGACCACCGTCTCTCAAAGCAGTTACTATAATCCCAACTCAAGAACAGAAAATGGAATCTTGGTGGACAGGAAAAGAGATTTAAAGATGGGCTTAAAAGGTAACCATGAAAACTGTGGCATAGACACCAAGAACTGGGCAGCCCTGGCCCTTGAGCACCCTAACTGGAGGTCAGTTGTGACCAGCAGTGCTGTGGAATTCAAAGAGGCACAAATGGAGGGCAAAGGGGAGAAACATGCCAAGAGGAAGACACGTCAAGCCAACCCTGACAGGAAACTGATGGAACCACCTGGAAACCGATGCCCTCACTGTAGAAGAACACATAAATAAAGAATAGGACTCTACAGTCACCCACATATCCACTGCCAAAACACTACACTTGGAAGGCCATCATTCTCGGACAACTTGGTCACAGCCAATTTTTTTCTCTAAACTAAAAATCACCAAAAATTCACTTGTATTTGGTATTTAAATGAGATAGAATTAAAATTAAGTGGATGCCTCTTGCAAGTGTGATTGTTATTTTGTGTAGAGTTTTATGAGATCTGAGTGCTTCAAGGCCCACAAAGTTCCCATTCCTAGACTATAACACTTTCCAACATGCCAGTTTATTTATATGGCAATTACATTCAGACTGATGGAAATGTTAGTACTTGGTGCTTTTCTCTTTCAATGAAAGAAACAGAGAAAAGTCCTACATGTATATGCCCAGCTTAGTTAGATGTCGCATGCCTTTTCCGTATAAAAGGAACACTAATTTGTCACACGAGCAGCACAAGCCAGATATAAAGAGACAGCTGCGATATTGTTTTCATGTTCTGCAGAAGAAGCCACCACTTTTTGTAGAGATACAACATATCATTACTTTGAACCAAAGGGGCTCAAGGGTTTTTTGAGCGTTTCAATTGAATCCTCAAATAAGCCCTATGCACAAAATGATGTTTCTTCTACCACACGTCATGACAAAAAGTAGCAGGAGTGCAGCAGAACACATTGAAAGTCTATATAAAGTACATTTGGAGGAAATGTATTTCCAATGGGAATATTAGCACAGCTGCCACATTAGAGAAGAGGACCATTAGGGCAGAGGAGGAGAATATCATAAAGAATTGAGGTAGATAATCACCACCTTTTATTTTACTTGCAAGAAAATGTTTGCATTTGTCTATGTGAGCAGCCCATTTCATATTTTGTCTCACTGAGAAATGCAAAGAATATCCAGATTGTTAAATTTTCAGTTTCTAATCTGAATACAGTAGGATTGAATACTGATTATGATACTCTATAAAGCATCCTACATAGAGTGTTATCAATACGCCGAAGACACTCAACTTATCCTGAAGATGGCTGGTCAACCAGAGACAGTTCCGTGAAATCTCCATCAGTGTCTGCAGGTCGTTACCAGATGGCTTTGGTCTAGCAGGCTGAAAGTGAGATCCTACAAAAACGGAGATCCTGTGGCTGGGTTCCCCGAGTGGTGGGACCATCAATTTACCGACCCTAGACAGGCGAGACATTGCGCCCTTCACCTCAAGACATTGCGCCCTTCACCAACTAGACTCTCAATTGACGATGGAAGCCCAGGTGTCCACCATCAGTAGAACGGCCTTCTTCCATCTGTGTCGTATCAGACGCCTGGCCCCCTACCTCTGTAGAGATGACCTGGCCACAGTGATCCAGGTCTTGGTCATCTCAAGACTAGACTATGGCAATGCTCTTTACATTGGCTTACCAGGGTCTACCATCCGTAGACTTAAATTGGTCCAAAATGCAGCTGCTAGACTCTTGGAGGGGCCCCCTGCAAGGTGCCACATCACTCCAATTCTACAAAAACTTCACTGGCTTCTGATCGAGTATCAAATCATCTTTAAGCTGCTGGTTCTTAACTTCAAGGGATTACACGGCCCCGGCCCGTTATATCTAAAAATTCAACCTGCCTTTTATCAACCTCAGAGACCACTTTGATTTGAAGATCAAATACTGCTTGTATTTCCCAGTCTCAAGATCATATGATCTACGAAGACTAGTAGCAGGGCCTTCTCTGCTGCAGCTCTGTCTCTTTGGAACACTCTTCCGCTTGACGTCCATACGCTCCAAGACTTACTAGCGTTTCGGAAAGCATGCAAGACTTATCTGTTTAGGCAGGCCTTCCCACCTGGCTAATCAGTTTTATATTTTACTGTTTTTACTGTTTTTACTGTTTTATTGTATCACTCATGTCTGATATAAGCTGCTCTGAGCCTCCGGGGAGTGGCAGCCTATACATTTGAAATAATAATAAAATCAGAAAATATATAGTGCTCATTGTCTTATAACACTTATTTTTCCCTTCTAATTAAAGTAAAAAAGAAGATTGATAAGGGAAATGTCTAACCACATTCAAAATAGGAAAAATGAAATCAAATAATAACAACAGTATGTGTGTGTGTGTGTGTGTACACACACACACACACACTGTTTTTTGGGCAAGAGAGGTGCCCCCAAAAAGAGATATAAGGACTCCCTGAAACTATAACTCAGGCTTGGCCAGATTGATCACCAACAATGGTCCACCCTGGCCTTACATCGGGAGGCACGGAGACGCACTATCCACAATGCTGCGGCCTCTTTCGAGAAGATACGCCAAACGGGTCTTGAAGAGAAACGGCAACGCAGAAAGAACCGCAACTTGGAAACAACATCACCCAAGGAGACTTTCTGCTGTGCTTTCTGCAACCAGACTTGCCTATCTTGGATTTGCCTTTTTAGTCATCAACATGCTTGTAAAAAGCGTGGGATGAGTCCTTCCTGAATCTTCATTCGCGAAGTAATGCCAGAGAGTATATAGTTCAGAAGAAATGATGTTAATAACTATCTGATGCTTAATATACATCCAAGATTTTAGAGGTCACAACTCTTATTAAGATGTTTGATTTATGTAATGATATTTTTCAACTGAAAAGGGTGAATTGTATTTTGACCATTCAAAGCATATAATTCTTTGCAACAGAGTCGACAGAACAAACTATTTCCAATTATTCCTACACTCATTTCAGACTTATGCTCAGATAGCAGTTGGCAACAAAATATAAACTGAATATAACTGAACCTGACACATTCATAGAAAACATACTGTGAACATGCGGCTGAGAGAAATATCAAAAGAAAAGTGACTATCGAATGAAAAGATATTGATATAATATGAAGATTGCTACATGTGCTAACAAGCTCCAGATACACAGTTGGAAGTAGACATATCATCACTTATTAAAATAGACAACTGGGGGAAGAAATTGCATGGCATTCTTGTTGTCAGTGTAATTATTTTACATCACATTGCGAACTCACCCAGGCAACAGACACATCACAGTGAAGAGCAGTTGATAACATTCAGAATTGTGGCTGTTCCCACTCAATTTGATAGCATTCAATAGGGTTCTGTAAATGGGAGGTGATGGAGACAGAATGCAGAGTTACCTTTTTTCTGCCTTTTGACATCTATTCAGTCAGTTTTTCTCTACGTAAAGATAATGCAACTGTAATGGGACTACTACAGCACAGATGCCTTGTCTCAAAAAATTAAGGGTGGACGACACAAAGGGACTGATTATATCATTTTTGGGTTGCTAAGCAATTGCCCTAACAAATGGTAAATAAGACCTAAAACAGAGTGGAATGGTGTTACTAAGAGAATTGCAGACATTACTTGAAGACTATTGTCATCATCAATGGCATCATTGTTATACCATTATTATCATTATTTAGAGTGCAGCTCTCAGAATCTCCCAGTAGGTATGGCTTCAGGCTGTGCAGATTGATGGATTCTGGGATTTATAATTAAAACACATATAACTTTCCATGCCCTCTCAGAAATGTTTTGCCATGTTGACCTACAAGAGGGGTGCAGAAACCTTGCTGAACAGCTACCAGGCAGTTTGCCATGAATTCAGGAGACAGTGTAGCACTACGATCTAATGAATGCATGATGTTAAGGTCAGAAGGAAAAGCAACAGGTGGGGACCTCAAGCCAAGATCAAGAACAGATGTTTTGGGGGTTTTTTTGTTCCATGTCCTACAGAAATGTAGATCTTTATAGATTTGAACATGAATTGACACTCAATATATAGTGTTGGAAACATAAGCATCCTAACTTCTACTCCAGAGTGTTCTGTTCATATGATCTAAGTTTTAGGAGAGGGAGGAACTATCACATATGTTCAAAATAAAGCTTCCAGTTTCTCTTGTTGCCTCTTGTGAGATGTTCTTATCATAAGAAAAAGTTGGCCCTGGTATGCATCCTGGTGCATATTTAAGGTGGAGGTAATCTTGGATCATGATCGATTTTCAGTGGAGAAATATAATAAAAGGGAAAGTGGCTATAACGTCATACTTTCATAGTCATCTCTATTTAAATAAATTTTCTGGCACATTGGAGCGAGTGGTTCACACATACAGCAATGTTTTACATTTAAGAAAAAAATCATATCTCTTTAAATAAAGCCATTTATAAAAGGAAGAATGTAAGGTGAAAAATTAATATAATCAAGAAAGAAAATAAGAACATCTTTATTGTTATCAAAAATATTCACAATTCACATTTGAAATAATCTTAGCTTTTGGCATTTTTATTGCCTGAAATAAAGAATATGGCACATCAAACAGGTGCACAATATACTATTCCTTTAGTCTATCCTTCTTTCAAAGTGAATATACACAATGGAAATCCACACAAATATTCCTCCTACTGTAATTTTGAAAATCATCAAATGTTCACTGAGATTCCTTAAATGCTGCTCTGAAATAAAATTGTTAAAAAGCACCAGCTGGCTATATCAGTAATGGCTTATTTCCAGGTCTCAAATGTCTTATTTATATACAATGGAATTTTGCCGGCTGTTTAATATTTAGAGCTAATAAATATAATCAGCAATCCTATGACTACAAACCACAAAACACAAATATGCTCACTAATCTTTCCTATCTACAAATTTAACCATGTCTTATTTCTCTTGACTGGCTCATGACACAACCAGAAATCTGTCTCTATCTCTGTCTGTCTCTCTGTGAACAAATGCTTTGCTCTGATAAAAAGACCTAAATCTATACATTTTACACTGCTGCAGTCAGAGCAGCAACTAACATGCAGAGATATGCATTAAAAGAAAAGACTTTAGTTATTGCACTGTTAATAAGCATCCGAAAAGCTCATCGGTTTGAGCAAAGTATCCAGCAATGCTTCTAGTTGCAAAATCCATAAACACTATTCCCAAACTTTTCTCTAGAAAGTTTTCCCATTCCCACTGCTCTTTCATAGAGCCATTTAAAAATGCTCTATAGGCTGCTGAATGTGTAATATTCTGTTCTGAACTGGAACTGGAGCCATTCCAGGCCTTCCTCCAGAGATTTGTGTGATACCAAGACTATCACAAGACACTGATGTCAAAAGAGAATTCACTGGTGATTAATGGATACAGCAGGTGCTTCACAGCATAGATTATTTTAGAAATCTTGATGGAATCAAACCCTCCTTGCAGCCAATGGTGGGCTGGATGCCAAGCCAGCGCCAGAGCATCCTGGCCAACATGGCTGCATAGGCTGGTGCAGGTGCTTCCCCACGACTCTCTGGAAGATGCATGAAATGCTGAAAATACTTCCTCCACAAAAATATAGTAAATAAGGTAAAAAAAACCCAAAACAACCACATTACCAAGATGTTCCTGTCTATCAGCTCTAGCTCCCCATGTGGGAACATGAGAGAAACCTCCCACAGGATGGTAAAACATCAAACATCCAGGCGTCCCCTGGGCAACGTCCTCACAGACAGCCAATTCTCTCACACCTGAAGTAACTTGCAGTTTCTCAAGATTCCTGACATGAAAAATGCCCTTTAACAGTTCCTACCAGCGACAACCATCTCACTCCACTTAATACCGGTAGTAGGATGCTTAGGAATTAAAAGATGATACTATTTTGTTTCCCTCATCCTAAAGTGGTTAATCAAATTACTAAATACAATGTTGAGAATGACAATATCAACCAACAAAAGATAACAACACAACACAACAACCCTTATCCAAACCATACTATTCTTCAAACTAATGCCTTATAAAAAGCGCAGCCCAGAAGCAGTGACTGTACCAAGAATACATTATAGAATAGGGAGAGAGAAAAAGAGAGATAGGGGCCCATCTTCGCCTGCCTGGAAAAATATATCAGGATAGATGTAGATTTCTTAAGGAGGGAGCTCCATGTATGTTGTAGAATAGCAAAAAAAAAAAAAAAGGATTATCCACTCTCACAGAGAGGTAATATGAAATTCAAAGGGCTGAAACTTTATAAAATATCAAGTGCTCCTTAATTTAACTGTCCAATTACAGATTTTAAAACAAATAAAAATGATTGTCTATGCCATTGTTGGGGCATTGTCATAAGGAGACTTGGTATGCACTAAGCTGTAACAACAAAATTATGTGTGGTTTCTGTTTATTTGTTCTTTTCTTTGTATTCATATTTTAAGTGTTCTGTGTATTGGATTTCACGGGATATATATAATGTAATCTGTTCTCAAATAGGAACTCATTAGGCATTGTACCAAGGTCAAAAACAAATAAGCTGCACACCAGACACTTAAATTTATTTTCTTTCTTTCTTTTTTCTTTTTTTTTTACTAAGGAACAGCTCGAAACAAAAATGCAACCCTGCTGGGACCATGTTTCTACAAGTGTGTTTAACTCTTTGCTCTGTGTTTGAGCCTTCATGAGGGAGTGGAGACTGGGGAAAAGCTACATAAAGATTTCATTGTTTGACTCTTTGATGAATTATGCCTCCATGGTAAAACTACAGACATCATGACACTATAAATGAAAGTCTCTATTTGCTCACCAGTCAGACCTTTGTAGGTAACAATACAACCTTCCCTAATGCCCGATGTATGACCTCAGCATCAGAACTGGAATACTCCTCTAAGGATAGGAGGTGGTTTAACCTTCAGACTATCTTAGTCCTTTGGGATCTCCTTGGCCAAAGGTCAGACTCTGAGTTACTACATGTCAAATTATTTGCGTTTCTGATAAAGACGACTCAATCTCAGGGGTTTGAGACAAGACCACCGAGTTCATTTGAACTGAATTAAAGTATCAAATGTCAGAAGCTAGCTCGGTATACTGTAAGATAAGGAAAAATTCTTAATAGATGGTGCATATGTTCTCCCACTGTGCATATGTGTGAGTAAAATTGCTGCATTAATCACTTGTTCTCCTAAAGCAATACTTACATCTTGAAGACACATGCCAGAAATCTGTGTTCAGGCCATCAAGTATTCTTCTGGCTTCTTTAGAATAAAAGACCTGGTATATGCTACTGTCACTGTTCAGACTAGTATGTTTTGGGGAAAAATTGGCAAGATTTCCAAACATCTTCATATTTGAGAAAGGATAAACTTCTAAATCACAAAATTTACATATGTGAGAAACTGAAACGGATTAATGTCTCCACCCAGGCAAAGTGATGACTTATGAACTATCTGAATCCTTATTCATGTATTTTGTCATGTTAGCAATCAATTCAGAATGCCACCTTCCTTTTCCCAAGTTGTTCTTCAACATGTGTAAGAAGACTCTTGCACTATGCATCTTAGATTCTTGTCACAACATCTTGGGATGAGTCTTTTTATACAGAAACCATACCAGATTGCAAACTGGAGTGACTTACAGGGAGTGGTCAACCCCCCTGTTTAAGGAGCTCCATTGGCTGCCATTCATCTTCCGGTCCCAATTCAAGGTGCAGGTTCTTACCTACAAAGCCCTGAACGGTTTGGGATCCGCCTACCTACGTGACCACATCTCTGTTTATGAACCCAGGCAATCTCTCCGATCATCTGGAGAGACCTTACTCTCTCTCCCACTGGTCTCACAGACACGGTTGGTGGGGACAAGGCAAAGGGCCTTCTCTGTAGTGGCGCCCCGACTCTGGAATGCGCTCCCCAAGGATATCAGACAAGCCCCCATTCTGGCAGTCTTTAGGGGGAGCCTTAAGACGTGGCTGTTCCAATGTGCCTTCCCTGAATGAAGGAAATGACGCCCTGCCATGTTTATCCTTAGAAGCACTTTAATTACCTGTTGTATGTCTGCCCCATAGTATCCTTGAAGCCTTCCGACTATATGCAAACTACCTCTGTCTGCACCCAGTGTTTATTTATTTTAAATTTTTAGCATTCACATTTGGCCCGCCCAAAATGGTTTTAAATTGTCTGTTATTGCATGTGTTTGAGTTTTATTGATTGTATTGTTTTTTATAACTGCTATTGTTTTTATTATGCGTTATTGGGCTTGGCCTCATGTAAGCCGCTCTGAGTCCCCTTGGGTTTTTTCCCCTTCCAGATAGATGGAATCAATGTTTACTCATGGGACGCCCTTATTGTGCATTGATTGTTTATGTACCCGGCCTTGATAATGCCAGAACTCCCCTGGCGAAATGGTGATGGGCCCAAGTATATTCGCTCCCGCCCCACCTCCCCCACAAGTGCGGGGAGGCTCCTCTACGAAGCAACTTGGTCCCTCGTCCCATTGAAGGGAAGATTCCATTGAGGACCAATGCATACTTGCTTTGGAGCAGAGCCTTACATGCATCCTACAAGACTCGCACATCCGTTTGAGTTTGGCAGCGCTATCAAATCAGGTGCCTTGGGAATTGTTTACCGTGAATTTGATCCACTTTATTTTCCCGCCACGCTGACCATCTGGCGCTATTAGCACTTGAAAGACTTGCATTTTTGCCTGTTAGTCATCAGATGAGCGTGAGCTGTGACTCGGAAGATCCACATTGTCCAGAACGCGTCAGCTAGGCTGCTTACACTAACACCCTTGAAATGCCGTATAGCGCCAGCTCTTCAACAGTTGCATTGACTGCCAACAGAATATCGGAGTCTTTATAAGACACTGGTCCTGATGTTTACGGCGCTGTATGGCCAGGGTCCGATATATCTCGGAGACCGCCTTTCCTCTTATGGCCATCAGTGGTCACTTAGACCCTCCCAACGCAATCTGCTTTACATTCCAGGCCCAAGAGAAGCACATCTTACTAATACGAGGCTTAAGGCCTTTTCTATCTCTGCCCCAGCACTGTGAAACTCATTGCCTCAGTATATGAGAGCGCTGCGCGATCTGCGCGATCTTCACCCAGGCTCTCAAGACCTGGCTCTTCAGTAAAGTATTTGATATGTAACTTTAAATTTTATTTTCATGACCCATGTATGTTTTATCTGGATTTACTGTTTATGTATAAATTGCCTGGAGCATCTTGATAGAGGGCAATTAATAAGAAATAAATTGATGATGATGATGATGATGGATGATGAATGTGGGCACCCATACACACTATAGTTAACGTAGACACTTGGGATTTTGTAGGTCTCCCTTTACATTCAAACCATTGGCGGAACTTTCCGCTGAAACCACCTCCCCATTGGGGAAGTGGTCTACTCATTTACATATCACCATCAGGACTACAGCGAACTTTATAATGTGAAAACTCTTATGGAATATAAAATACTTTTCCAGATATATTGGACTTACAAAGGACTTCATTTAACTATGGTGTTGCTGGGAATTTTCCAGAGTGCCCTCCTCACAGCGTGAGTACTGACTGCTGCGCTTGTGGATGATTCATTAACTCTGTTTGTGTATTTAATAATTATATAGTTAAAATACTTTGTGGATGCATATATGTATTTTTGATATAGGGTTGCGTATGATAGTCTTTTTCTGTGAAATGTATTGATGTTTTTACACTGTGCCTGACCATAACTTCCAATATACTGTTTATTACCTTAAATATAGAAATGTTTTTGTAGTACATACACACTAGTGAGTTTGAACACACATGATTTATAGGATCAGATTATATCCTAAGATATCAGAATTGTTCTTTGTCTGTGTACTATGAATATTGGGCACTTATAGATTACTCTTTACTTTCATTTGATATATCTACTGCCCTACTTTGTTGTTGCTTGATGGAGGGGAAGAAGCAGAAAAGTGGAGGGAAAGCTTGGAGGAGGAGGAGGAGGAGGAGGAGGAGGAGGAGGGTAAAAGGGAAGGAACCACAGAGCCCCTCAGTATGCTTTGTGGAGGCCTAAGGGTTCCACAAAGGAAACTTTGAGAGCCGCTTCTCTAAAGGAATCCATGACCATTGCAGTGTAATGGTTTGAATGTTAGCCTTAGACGTGATCAATGGCCAACTATTTTCTGAATAAAGTTTTCCAATAAAACTTTTTGATGGGTGTTATCATGACAGAATTGGCTTGGGGGAGGGGGTATATACCATTGTTTGATGAAAAATATCCAGAAGGTGCTTTACTAAGATGATATGACTATTGCATTAACACTACTAGTAGCTGCCGGCAATATATATTTTCCAGTTTTATCTAGTATCATGTCAAGTCAACCTTATTTATACCCCTCCCATCTCCCCTTGGGAACTTGGGGCAGTTTACAACATAAATGACAGCCATTCAATGCCATACAATACACAGAGAAAATACAAATATATAATAAATTAAATGCAGATAATTAATATGACAATTATCATAACAAACATGAGAACAAATCAATAGAACACACATGACCACACCTATGTTATAAAATATCTGCCTCCTTCTTTCTTCAATAATATAAGCAGAACCTGAAAAGTTTTTGGACTACATATTATCCAGATTCACTGAATCTTCCAACAAACAACTGGTTATGGTGATTCAGAAAGCTGTCATCTTTTTAAAAAGACGATTGATTATAAGTCTTCTTTTTTGTCAATGCAGTTCTGATTTCTCCTTCTGTTGATCCATGAATAGTGTTCACACAGTTGATTTTGTAATATATTTTCTCAAAAACAAATCGGCTTTTTTACATAGCAGAAATGTAGCTGATGTGCTCCCTCGCTTAGAAAGTACGAAGCTGCCATTAAAGAAAAATAGTCAGCAGGACTTTCCTAGCCGAACAATAGATATTCTAAATATATCTTTACAAAGAAGAGTGAAGTGGAAGAGTACAGTTAGGAAGAATCCAAGCAGATAATGTTTAATGGAGACTTAATTACATTCCTTGGGTCAAGAGAGTACTTTAGCATTCAAGATTCAGCTAATCTATGATTATTAAATTAAGGATGTAAATCTTCATTATTTTTGTTCTCATAGATAAAAAGAAAACTTTTAGTATTTTTCTCCTCAATATGGAAAAGGAATCAAAACTGCAGTTTTCAGACTGCAATTTGGGATATATTTTGTACAAAACAATTCAAATTGGGGTTTTTTTGTGGAGAATCGAGTATCTTCTGCACAACTACATGAAAAAATTCTGGGTTTTATGTTTCATGAGGCACTTGTTTTTCCACTTCTTTTTATTTCATTTCTATTGATTCATAACTTTAAAAACGTATTTTAGGGTTATTCTTTTTTAATCACACAATAATTATTATTGGCAACTTTGGAACTCTAAGAGCCATATTATTACATAGGTGGAACATGGACAAAGACCACTTCATCACACTAGAGAGAAAAATCCACTTTAAATCCGGTTCCTGCCTCCTGCAGAATTCTGGGATTTATAGTTTAGTGAGGCTGTTAAAGGCTCCTTCCTAAACTATAAACCCCATAATTCTGCAGGACGCAGAAACCTGATTTTAAGTGGATTTTTTTCTAGTGTGACGAGCCCGTCAGTGTAGAAACAAAATCCTGAACGAACTCACTGAACTAGCCAAAGTCAACAGTCCAGGGTCAGAAATGCCAATTACAAGAGTCCTTAGAAAGCAGTATAAAAATAAAAATAAAAAGTTGTGCATAGGTTTGTATTGTTGTGTTTTTTATAAATGTATAAATTTAAAAAATAAAAAAGAAAGCAGTAGAATATCCAAAAGTACAGTCCAGAGTCAGAAATGCTCACTTCAAAAAAAAGATGTCAAAGCCAGAAATCAGATTATCAGAAATTGAAGCCAGAAATCTTTTGAGTAGTAAACCAAGAAGCTGCAGAGTCAGATCCGAAGATGAGAGCAAACAGGTGCCACACTCAAGCCAGGTAACAACGTCGTTGGAAACAAAAGAGTCACAATCTGAGAGCTTTTTATCTTCAGATCTCAGCTGTGGAGGACTGTTTGCTTCTGTTGAAAGTTTATCTTCAGCAGTGACTGAGCAAGGCTGGGCAGACTGCTGTGAGCTACTGACCTCCATCTCATCTGCTTCCAGCAACTCCTCATCCTCACTATCTAATGTGGTCATGTGTATTTTCCTTTAGCATGTTTCATTCCTAGTACCATTTTTTAAAAATAATCATATGTCTGAGGGAACTTATAGAACAATATCTGTAGTGCTGAACCTGGACCAGAAAAACACAATTTCAAATTCTTCATTCGTAATTGAATGAACTTGAGATAACACTCCCTTTCAGCAAATAGAGCTTATGGCATTGTTGTGGAGATTAATAGCAGGACAGGAACTGGCTAAAATGCCCATCGTATATTTAATGTTGTAAACAAAAAAAATCATAATGCACAGACATTTCTAGTGCCACTCCACTAAACTTAAATAGTTGCCAGTTTTCTCCCCAATGGCAAAAAGGTACAGATTTATTTGAGACCCAAGGGAAAATTCTTCCATTGTATTTTTCCACCTTGTAACTACTTCTCTTGTTCTCTGCAGGCTCTGACTGCATCCCTCCCTTCTTCTCTTACTTTTACAATGTCTTACTCCACAGCAGCACCTTTTTACTCCTTGTCTCAATTTTCACCATCACTATGTCCTCTTCCTTTTTAAAAAAATTCCTATCCCTTCTTCCCTCATTCCCTCACCTTGGTTCAGTTCTCTTGCACATTTCATCATGGGCAAGGCTTAACTCTCTTTCTCCTTCTAACCCCCTACAATTTTGTGGGCAAGGGTGACCCCCCCCCCTTCCCACACACACACCAACTGTAAGAAACAGTCTCACACATTCTGTTAGGATAACTCAGTGGTTCCCAAATATTTTAGGCCTACTGCCAAATTGATTATTGTCACACCCCAGCATGGTCCTCAACCTGTTTCCTTGGTCAAGCCAGACCACAGCCATGTTAATTCAGTAAGGCCTGCTAGGCCAAAAGACAAGCTGCAACCTGACTGTGTTTACAACGAATCCCAGGTCATTCCTTGTTCAAGGCTAAGCAAAGCTGCTCTCCCTTTCGGCTCAATAAGGGGAGATGGGACGACTCCCTTTTCCTTCAGGTGCAGTTGCTAATTGGCACCACATACCATTCCCATGTGAAAAGCCTAGAGGGAGGCCAGCTGGGATATGTTTTGGGAACTGACTTTTGACACAGTTGCGTCGAAAGGATCAAAGCCTTTGAAACCTACTTAAGCTGGACCCTAACAAAGGGATCCGATCCTTCGTCAACGTTTGGAACTACGCTACGCTTTCCACGGAACCTCGCCTGGGCCTTGGGCCTTCCAGCTTCCAAAGACTCTGTTACCAAACCTTGCAAAAATGGAACTGCTCTCGAGAGCTGCAGAGACCTGCTGCTGCCGCCATCTTGCCTTCACCCGGAAGTCCCTTCACCCAAGGTCCTTTCACCTAAGGGACCCCCAACACTGACAGAAGGAGGTCAGGTTGGTAGTTCACCTCACAACGGGACACTCCTGGCAAGGGGTGGTGGACTCATTACAAGGAGGCCACCAACCCAGCACGTGAGGTCCTTGGTGAGGCAGCAACCTGAGGAGGAATGCACATGATGCGAAAGCGCCGTGGCTAAGCTGACCGCCTTCATTTTAAAAGAAAGAAGTTGAAGGAGAAGAATCAGTCAAGAAGGTAAAAGGAAGCAAAGAGAAGAAAGGCCAATAAAGAAAAAGAAAGCAGGCAACAAAATAACAATTAGAGGACTTACAGTATAATTTCCGGTCGGGCAATAGCAGCTCTCCCGAGAGAACCGAGCAAACCAAGAAAGCTCAGAGAGGAGAAGAGGACAAGGCGAAGTGAGAGGTGGAAAAGCCACAGGGACCTGAAGGGCAACCTCAGTCTTGGGAGCCCTAGGGGCACAGTGAAACGGCACAGTGTGGATTTAAAAAAGAAAAGAAAAGAAAAAGTTCCAAGCCATGGAGCAGTGCCTCATCCTCTTTAAAAGACTGAATCCTGCCCAGCTCCTGCTTCTGTGTACAATTCTGGTCTCCGCACCTTAAGAAGGATATAACGGAACTGGAAAAGGTACAGAAAAGGGCAACAAGAATGATCCAAGGGATGGAGCGGCTCCCTTACGAAATCAGGTTGCAACGCCTTGGTCTTTTCAGCCTTGAATGACGGCATCTAAGAGGTGACTTGATCGAAGTGTATAAAATCATGCATGGGATAGAAAAGGTGAATAAAGAAAAAATATTTTCTTTGTCACAAAACACTAGGACTAGAGGGCACTCCTTGAAGCTCCAAGATAGGAAAATTAGGACAAATAAAGGGAAATATTTCTTCACCCAGAGGGTCATTGGGTTATGGAATTTACTTCCAGAAGAGGTTGTGACAGCTGTCAGCCTGAACAACTTCAAGGCAGGATTAGACAGATTCATGGATACCAAATGTATCGGTAGTTACTGAAAAGGACATTCAAGTGCCACCTCGGAGTTGGTTGAGGTAGGCAGGATTTCCCTGGGTACTGGTTGTGGGGGGTCGGGAGCAGGTCAGGGTTTTGCCCTCCCTTCTGCTCGAGATCCCCGTGTACAACTGGTGGGCCACTGTGTGATACAGAATGCTGGACTAGATGGGCTGAGGTCCGATTCAGCATGGCTCTCCTTATGTTCTTATGTTCCTGCGGGCTAGCAGGTGGCAGGAAACATGAAATTGAGGTTGTTTCACCCGGCTCCCGCCTACTAAGGCCTTGCAAACAGCGGGGTGTGCCACATGGCCTAACCTAACGGGGAACTTCTCACCTGGCGCCGTGCCATTTTGAGGAAGCAAAAGGGGCGGGGCCAAATAAGAGGGCCTCGCGACCTCTCCTAAATGGAAAATCGTTCACTGCCCCCTGAAAGTGATTCATCGCCCTCCAATGCACCTGTGGCCATCACCGCCCCATTGGATTGCTCCAGCACCCCCATGGGTTCTGAGGGCCTCCCCCGATGCACCTCCTCCCATTCTTTCAGCCCCAAGACACATACCCCACCACATTTTCTAGCAGCCAGCCCCACCCGCCCTGAGTCCCTCTTCCACCCCCATGCCAACTGTTCCAAATTATGATTAAGATACAAAGAAAGAAGCAACCATGCAATACAGCAACAAAGCCAACAAATTCAAGGGCGGGCTGCAGCAACACGTCCAGCAGGCAAACCAGAGGTAGTATGGGCATGCGTGCAGGAAGATCCTGCCCCTGATTGCCTCCCCATCTCAGCTCACCGGAGGGCGCGGAAGAAGGAGCCCTGCAGAAAATGATGGGTGGAGGAGAGAGCCCACCACAACAATTTCCTTGGTCGGGATGTTGGGCAGGATATCTCTCATTATAACTTTCCTCCTTTCATCTCCCTTGCCTCATTCCACCCCTGCTCCAGCGCCTCCCCCATCCATGTTAGTGTAACCAGCCCCAATTTTTTTCCCAATTTTCCTCCTCAAAAATCAAGGTAGATATGAGTCTTATCAGCAGATGCAAAGCAGTTCTCACAAAATTATGGTGCGAAAAATACTGGATGTAAAGAAACATATTTTTTTAAAAATGCCACCATCTCCCCAGAGGGGAATCGGCGTGGCTTACATGAGGCAACAACATATTACAATAGAATAAAAACTAAAACACAATAACAACACAATGAAATACATACAACATATGAATACAAAAATAATATAAAATACAAAACAAAATCATACACAGTAAAATAACAATGAGCGGGCCGCAAGTGTGAGATAAAATACTAAAATACTAAAAAAATCATTCAGGGTGAGATAGGATTGGAGCATCTAATTTGTGAGGGAGAAACATAGTGGGGACATGGAAATAGACCTTCGTACCGGCGTGCGCGCGGGGGGGGGATATATACTCTGGGGACGACATGTTGAGGGAGTGCAACTATGTATGGTAATATGGCTACTCTCCAAAAGCGCAACAGAAAAGCAAGGTTTTAAGATTCCTCTTAAAAGTTTTTAAGGTGGGGGCCTTCCTAATCTCACCAAGCAATGAGTTCCAAAGTCGGGGGGCCACAGAGGAGAAGGTTCTCTCCCTTGTGCTCACAAGACGAGCCTGTGATAATGGCAAGGGCCTCCCCTGAGGCCCTCCTTTTGCCCTTGCCAATAGAGTTGTGGGGCACAATTTGCCCCACAACTCCATTGCTACTATTGCAGAGGTATCTTTCTTTTTTTAAAGTTGGCAGGGAATAAATGTTGGAATCTGGGGCACATAATGGTCCAAAAAGGTACCAGATGGCAAGCCTAGAAACTATTTGAAATCTGGCCAAGCCAACAGTATGACAATCCTATCATCTAGCTCAGACATCTGAGTGTGACTTTCCAACTGTAATCCATGATTGATTGTTCTTCCAGAATGACCTTCCTCTGCTACTTTGTCACAGTCCTCCTTGGTATGATCTATCTTTCCTAGAGCTTAGAAAAACTAACTACAAGATCCAGTGGGTCTTAGGTGAAATTGTAACTTTTCTTAACTTTCAGTGGGATCTGCCCCAGCAACCCAATTCCAGCTCCAACCTTACTAAAATTTTGCATTGTTATGACCCAACAGTGTCAGGAACTGATGAAATGACACTTTTTGGGTGGCTAATAGGATCTGATGATGCTGTCGTGGATATTGCCAGGTTCATAGTCTAGGAAGACTGCTAAGAACATTAAAGTGTGTATGTGTATGTGTGTGTGTGTGTGTGTGTGTGTTAGTTAAAGTGATATTTGTTTATGCAGAACTTCAACTAAAACAGCTCCACTGGGATTTCTCATTTACTGATGTGTTATGTCTGGTCATCCATCACCACTTTCTTTGTTAGGTAACACATGAGGGATACATGAGATTTTACAGGGTGGGGGAAACACAATGGGAGCACAGTAAATGTCTGTTTGTCAGAATTAAGGGTGGGATGGGAACAAGTCCGTCCAGCTGTCATGTTAATTAAGCATTGTTTGGTTGGCAACTTCTTTGATGGGTTTTCACTATATAAACAATCAAATTAAAAAATACTTCACAGGAAAGAAAAAAGCCTATAGAAAAATAAGATGCCAGACTTTGGGTATAAATTTGAATTCACTGAAGAGGGCACACAAAACAAATAAGTTAACGACTATTGAATTCATCACTCTTCGCAAAACACTGTAACATTGTGTCTCCAAGATACGATGGTCAAACAAAATATATTACATTAACCATTTATGCCCATATGGCAGTGCTTGGCAAATAACACTGGGCTAAACACCCATCAGCCCAAACAAGTATTACTAGCTAATTGAGGGAGAACATGGAATCTGTAATTGAGCATTGCCCCATGTTGCTCACAACCTGAACTTCCAAGGAACATAGCTACCTAAGACTAGGATGCAGCTGTGGGACAGTAAAGTCAGCAGAGGTGGCTTCCACGTCTGCTCTGGATTTTAGTCTGACTATTAAATGAGTTCTCCAAGTTATTTGGAGTTATTTTAGGGGTTGGGCTCATCAGCACACTGGGTAGCTTCTTTCAAATACAGATTAAAATATAGAACATATTATTTTCCCTTCTGGCATGAAAACCACCAGCCACTCAGTTTTATTTTACCTTTGTATTCTATTGACTTATAATTACAACACTATGTACTCTCGAAAAGGAGGACAAAAATTCCCACAAATAACCACTGTTATTCATTTGAGATCACATGGTTTCATGTCATTCTTGATTTGAAGCACTAGACACCCTACTATTAATGGATGATTCTAGCTGTACTCAGAATGCATGCACAAGTACAATATGCATCTCTGTCCTGTCAAGCGTGAAGGGCATGCCTGCATAGCATTATGCATGTGTCTCCTTTAAAAAGTTGGAAGCCACATCACATCTTTCCCCAAAAACAATAATAAGATACAATCCTGCTGTACTACAAAATGTAAAGTGAGAATTTCCAATCTTTTCCTGAGTCTCTGCTGCTTTGATGTTCATTTCTTTAATTTACATGCCTCACAATGTTCAAACATCTTATGTAGGTTTACATATTTCATTAATAAATAAAACAGCGCTCTTGGAGTGTACTGATTGTCTTCAATTTGAGAAATCGTAAGAGATCCTCCCACCCCCACCCGCAAAAGTGGATATTGAATTTCTTAATGTAAAATATGTATGGTATAATGTAGCCATTTTTTAAAAGATGCAAGGCGGGGAATTAACTATTTCCATAACTTTAATGTCAATGTGTTTCAAAATAAGAGTTGTGATTAATTTTAAAAGTATTGTTTAATCTCTGGTGTGGATTTATGCATGCAAGTCTTTTGCTATTCTACATTTGTTTGCCTGGGTAAAGAGATACCATCTTTCGGCCACTGCAGAATTCAACACTGGATAAGAACTCATCCATCAGAGGAATCCAGACCAAGTTTGGAGAAGAGCAATCTTCCCTTCCCACTGCAGTACCCAAACAAATTGAAAACTTGTTCCTAAGGTTGAGAAACCTCTCTGCAATTGTTTTTAAACAGCTTTAAACTGCAGGAGGAAGTGGACAACAAAAAAGGTTATTTGACGTGTTCAAGCACCACTTTTTCCACGTAGCTGTTCTGATGACTGAGATACTTATATGGTGGAATTTAAAGTACATACTGAGTATAATGCCGTTATGAAGGGAAATAAGTACTTTTATGTAGTGACATTTTGTTAAAAAAAAACCTTTAAAATAAAAAGTGCTGTAGTTCCCATGATTTTCATGAAAAAGCCCAGCTTTTTTATGGCTGCATGTTTAACTAAATTGGCTTTTTAAATGACACCATTATCTCATCCTCTTTTCTCCTCTTTGTTTCTTTCTGTCTGCCCATCAGCCCCCTTTTGTGAACATCAGCAATAAAATGATACAGAACAGCTACCTCCTCCTTTCATCCGGCAAAGCTCTCCTGGTGCTTTGCATAAACAGGACTCTTCACAGCCTTGCAATTACTAGTAATTTGAATGAAGTGACCACCACAAAGGTTAAAACTGGGAGTAAAGAAAACCCAGCAACTAATTAATATGTCAGAAAGGTACTCGGCTCTTCCAAAGGAGTTAATGAAGCTTAGAGAGGACACATGTGTGCCTTTTGTAGCCAGCCTCAGTGCAACTTGTGTTAAGTTCAGCAGTGTGTGAGTTGATGGCCCTGTTGGCCACCACCTGGTGGCTGGTGCCAGCATCCTTACCCTCCCACTTTCCAGCCTTCAATGACAAGCTGCTGCCATTAAGCAAGGAAGGATGTCTGATAATGTTTAGTTCCACAATAGGCCCCTGACAGCTGAATACAGAAGAGGGCTACCAGCTGAATAGACAGATTTTTCCATTTAGTCATGATGTGCACGAAAACAAAGAGCCATCCTACACATCATTGTGGCCATTAACATTTATAACAAGATGCTAATAACCTTCAAGCTAGCAGTTAAGCCACACCATTGATTGCAAATGGACTTGGGAGTTTAACCAGGGAATAGTGGGTGGAAGGAGAACGATGGGGGGATTGTATCAATAACAAAGCAGCAGGAGAGGCTTCCTTTTCCTAAACTGCCATCATTCCACCCAGGATAGACAAACCCATCCCACTGTCTCCTTTTGCTTTAGCCCCTGTAATAGCATGTTGCCTGGTCACTACAGATGCCTGTTTGTATCAGAGCACAAACTATGATTTGATTTATTCATTAAAGACACACAATCAACCTTTTATCTCACTAACATTAGTACAATCCATGGGAAGGGCAAAACACAGTGACAGGTCTTGAACACAGATGTCACACTCTCTAACACACATCTCTTCTTTATAGCATGGGCATTGTTTGTGTTCCATACAAATGACCTGCAGTCCCCACCTGACACCGAACAACTTGTGGCACCAACTGTCAACGAAATAAAAGGATAGTTCAACTCTTCTAGTTTCAACTATACTGGAGCTCCATGCAGCAAATGAATGAAAAATGTATTGCAACTTTCCAGAAGCAAAGCCAATGATGTTTCAATGAGCCTTGGTTGTCTTGTCAATGCAGGTTGACAGGCCATCAAAAGTATGGACTGGGAGACATGTCTTCCTGATGTCATTGGACTGGAGCTGCCATCAATCCTACAATTGACTATTTCTGCAGGGTAGTCTGTGGTTAGTGGGAGTTGCATTCCAACAACATTGGGAAGGTTGCATAATTTCCTTTCCTAACCTAAAGAATACAACTCTCTTGTTGCAGCAGATCAAATCATTCCCAGTTTATATCTGGATACAACTAGAATTCATGACTTATAAAACCTTATACACCTTGTGTCAGAAAAACCTAGATTTTAACATTCTTGGATCCATTTCAGGAATGCTTGGAGGGAACGAAGAAGAAAGCCTTCCCAAACCCCAGAACTTCCTCCGTCAGCACTAGATGGTCTCCTTTCTGTCCTTCCACCAGCAAGTGCCTGTGTCTGTTTCAACAGGCTATTAAGAGTTTCCTACAAGACATTTTAATAGTGCCATCAATAGAAGACTAATACTGGAAGATGTGTCATCTGCAGACTAGGTATTGGCCCTTTCAAATTATTTCTGTAAATGCAGACGTTGGAAGGGCTAGACAAGGGATCCTCAAACTAAGGCCCAGGGGCCGGATACAGCCCTCCGAGGTCAATTACCCGGCCCTCACTTGGGGTCAACCTAAGTCTGAAACTACTTGAAAACACACCACAACAACAACAACAACAACAACAACAACCCTATCTCATCAGCGAAAAGCAGACCCACACTTCCCTTGAAATACTAATAAGTTTATATTTGTTAAAATTATTCTTCATTTTAATTATTGTATTGTTTTAAGTGTTTTTTGCACTACAAATAAGATATTTGCAGTGTGCATAGGAATTTGTTCATGGTTTTGTTTTTTGTTTTTTTCAAATTATAATCTGGCCTGCCCAACAGTTTGAGGGACTGCTACCTGGCCCTCTGTTTAAAATGTTTGAGGACCCCTGTACTAAACTGAAGAAAGACTGAAGATAGTTTGTTGCAACAACCACCTGCCTTGCCTTGTGGGTATCAGATGCAGATAGTAGTAACAATCTGTCTGTTGGCCAATAGTCCTGACAAAGAGCTGTCCATCAAATTTCGTTTTGTGTAGTACAGCTTGTCCTATTAAGCATTATAAAAATTAAATAAAAGTTCATAGAGAATGAGAATACAGCACCTTTAATTCCCCAAAGAGTTTTTATAGGTATGATACAGTCATTTTGTAATTACAAATCAAAATATTCTGAAAGTGCACACTTGGAATTGGTCAAAGCATCAATACCATTTGAGCATGCATATTCAAGAAATATACTTCAAGAAATATAGGTTCATGCTCTTTTCAGAAAAAAAGTTGTTCTAAATGGCTGGATTGTGGCCAGTATGTGACCATGTGAAAGAAAACCCGTCTCTCTCTCTCTCTCTCTCTCTCTCTGTGGAATGAAATAATTATGGTACTTTCCACTCCAGTGAAATGCTAGTTAGATTCAGATTCATCTTTCAATTGATTATCTCTTTGTTACTAGACTGTTTACATCCATGATGGTCTGCTGACTTTACTGTATGTTTTAATTTGATATATGTTAGTGTTTTCCCATTCCAGAATCATAGAGTGCATTTTCCTTTTCCTTCATCTGTTTTCCCATCTCATAAAACAAATGGCTTGACAGCCACAAGACAGTTCACATGCTCTACAGCCAGCTTTCCTTTGGTATCATTGATTGGGTACAAACATTCCTTAAGAACTAAGCACCAATTAGTGTAGCATTATTATAACATTTGAAAAGAGAAACCACCCTTCTTCTTAGCTTGTCTAGCATTACTCATTACTTTTGTCACTCAGGCCCCATCATTAATTCTGATTAGTAGTACTTGATCATTTTTGACAGTTGCTTCTGTTTCCACTGATGTCTGCATTTATGTTGTGACACAATGAAATCAAAGCTGCTGGCGATCTACCTAGGAAAATATATTGGTCAAGACAACAGGCATTTGACATTGCTTGTGTGCTTTTCATCTTCACCACCAGGAAGTGACCTTATAAATAATCAACACCAAATACCATGTTTGTCTTACAGACGCCTAGAACGGACATCTATAAAGAATGTGTGCAGTGAATGTTATAATTGAAACATCAAAGGATATTTGGAACAAAACACCTGGCTGTGTGTTAACTAGAGGGTTTTTACTCTACACCAGAGTTACTGACCTTAGTGACCTGAGGCTGTTTTTACCAATTTGGGAGATGGGGGTGTTGCGGACCTGTGTTCATTTCACTACATTTACAAGAGTGCATTTTATTGAGAATGAACAGAGAGCTCAAGCTACTTCCACCTTCACTCTTCAACTTATATATACTCTATTTAAGCATACACATACATCACACCTTTAAGTGCCATGGCTTAAAGAAACATGAATAAACTGAGCCCAAACAAAAGACAGGAATATTTGTTTGCTTTCCAAACAGACCTACAAAAAGCAGCCAAAAAAATGCTTTCAAGACTTCAGAGATGTGTGGCCCATGGATTTAGAGAAACCACAAAACCCATCCAGTCCAACCTCCTGCCATGCAGGAACACACAATCAAAGCATTCCTGTCAGATGGTCATCTAGCCTCTGTTTAAAATACTCCATATAAGGAAACTCCCATCAACATTCTGATGCAGGATATTCCACTACTGAACAGCTCTTAGGACCAGGAAGTTCTTCCTAATGTTTAGGTAGAATCTCTTTTCTTGTAGTTTGAATGCATTGCTCCATGTCATAGTCTCTAGAACAGGAAAAGACACTAACTTTCTTCATCTACAGTATGACACAACCTTTAAAATGGATATCGTCATCTTTCAAACTTCTCATGTCCAGGCAAAACATATCCAGCTCCCTATACTCTTTTTCATAATGCTTGGCTTCCAGACCTTTTACCTTTTTGGTTATTCTCCTCTGGACACATTCCAGTTTGTCAATATCCTTCTTGAACTGGACACACTATTCTAGATGATGTCTGACCAATGCAAAATAGAATGCTATTATTATTTTCCTCAATCTAGACACTATATTCCAATTAACGCAGCTTATTATCTCATTGGCTTTTTAGCTGCTGCATCACATTGTCAGTTAATGACCAGTTTGTGGCCTATTAAGACTCCTAGATCCCTTTCACACGTGCTACTGTCAAACCAGGTGTCATCCATCCTATCTATTGATTTAATCTTTTCTTCCTAAATGTATTGCCTTACCTTTCTCAGTGTTTGAATTCAATTTGTTAGTTTTGACCCAGATCTGTAATCTATTACGGTCATTTTGGATTTTGATCCTGTCCTCTGGGCTATTACCTAAGCTTTTCTTTTCTAATTTGGTGTCATCTGCAGATTGGCTAAGCATGCTCTCTATTCCAATAAGGAATAACGTTAGCAGGAATTTCTGTGATGTTGTATTAAAATCTACTACTAACATTGTATAATGGCAGACAGAGAGTGCCAGACCTAGCGCATGCCAGAAAGAATCTGTTTATTGACTTTGACACTTGCCCCCAACTCAGATGAAACATTTGGCTTTCCAAAAGGTTACCCAAGCAATAGAGTTTGCGCACATCCTTAACACGCTCTTTCTCTGTGATAAAAATCACTGTATGTCATTTCTACTTTATGCATTTGTTCTGGAATGCCCCAGAGTAATGCTAGTTTACTCTGCACCAGACACAATTTGTGTGGAATTTGAATGCAATTCAGGCTTCTTATGGTTTTGAAATTCAAACTCTTCTGATACATACATGCAATAAATGTGTGTGTTGATGTATCCATATAGCTACGCACACAAACACATGAATTTATATACACATGCATGCAAAGCAACATATTCAAAATGAGGAATGCAGAATTGTGGAATAGTCCAATAACCCAATGCATAGTCTCCCTAACACATTGGTTTTTAAAATTAAACCCTCACAATAGGTTTGTTTATCAGCAGCATCACACTAAATGTTTCCATTCTTTGAGATTTCAAAGCAAGATTTCCACCGTTATCCAGGTTATCTGTTTCTTATCAAACTCTGTGCTTGGCATCAGACAAGTTTGATTCATTCATCATTGTCAGCACACTAGTGCACTAATTATTGCAAATTGTTTCCTCCGGCAGAGGTCTAGGAAAACTTCAGGCTAGCCAAAAACAGCAGTTATGAATAATTATGCATAATTTACCTCTAGGTCCAGGCTATTCTATTATTAAAACATTTACTTGCCACCTGCGGCCCATGCTAATTTTAGATTTCAAATTAGATCAAGATGGCTTTTTAAAGACAAAAACAAACAATTGCAGTTCTTATGACTTTCCATAGTAGCAGCCATTCCAACTTGGCACCCTACAGATGTGCTGGACTGTAATTCCCATCATTTCTAGCTGCCACACTCACGGTGCAATTGAAGCTTCTCTAAGAAGTTTTGTGATGCTTAAAATACTTCTAATTTTCTTGTTAAAATGCTTTGCTATTTTGCAGGCTTGCTAATAGGATAAATCCTGGAGAGATGAGGTCACTTGTGTGTGACCTTGCAGCGAGAATTCTCTCCCTCTCAAAGGAAAAGCAAGTTTCTGCTGCACGTGGTAAGCAGGTTTCAGCATCTTCAAAGTGAAATATCGATCCTTTATGATGGAAAAAATTAAATTCTTTTAGCATTTTGTCTTTTGTCCTGCTGTACTGCTACTTCTATAAAGTGTTATAAAAAGCACAAAAGCATACAAAAGGCAATGAAACCCAAAGTATCTTGCTTTCCATACCTATTTGAAATATATTTTACCTATGTTGTCCTGCACAGGGGTGCCAGTCAGATGGAAAAGAATCAAAGAATGCAAGCAATGGACACAGATACTTCATCTCTTCAATGCAAACTGCTTTTCTATTCATTCCAATAACAATTTCAATAACTTGAAGTTAACATGAATGGACACCAAGGAGAGATGTACCGAATCAAAAAATCATGGGGACATTGCTGAAATCATAGCACTCCTAAAATAATAGAATGTAGGTGTGGTTGTCTAAAAATGGTATGTTTTTTTTTAAAAGCAGAGGATAGGATGACAAATTGATGGTAATGCTCAAGAGGAATGACATCAGTGTTTTCACACAATTTAAAGTTATATCAGTGACAACACAAATGAAAAATGTTCTGGAAAATTTGTTCTGCATTTGGCACAACAACTTAGCTAATTGGGTTGTTGTAGGTTTTTCAGGCTATATGGCCATGTTCTAGAAGCATTATCTCCTGACTTTTTGCCTGCATCTATAGCAAGCATCCTCAGAGGTTGTGAGGATGCTTGCCATAGATGCAGGCAAAACATCAAGAGATAATGCTTTGAGAACATGGCCATATAGCCCGAAAAACCTACAACAATCCAGTGATTCCAGCCATGAAAGCCTATGACAACTTAGATAATTGTCTATGGGTGCAAATACACTGTAGAATTAATGCTGTTTAACACCACTTTAACTGCCAAGGCTCAATGATATGGAATCATGAAAGGTGTTGTTCTATAAGGTGTTTAGCCTTCTCTGCTAAAGAGCACTAGCGCCTCACAAAACTATAATTCTCACAATTCCATGGCACTGAGCCATGGAAGACACAAGTTCAAGTGAGAATTGATTTGCCCTAGATTTTAAATACAGAATACGCAACACACATTAATCATCTTTTGAAATTTCAGTCATTACTGGTGCATATTACAATCAGACAGAAATGATTAGATGTGGGCAAAATTATGGTATTATGATTTATAAAATTTACAGCAACACACAAAAAAGATCAATATAAAACTGTAAGCAAAAAAGATTTCACATTTACAACAATGCAATGAAAAATGTAACCACAATTCTAATCAGGGTCTATTTTTCCCTAACAAATCCATGGCAAATTGAAGCATCTACAACTTTGTCCTCTTCTACATACTGTAATGTTAAAGTAGGACTGGGGAATAGATGTCACACTATATATTTCTGGATTGCAGCTCCCACAATCCCTTACTATTTCATGGCTTGACTACAGCTGATAGAAGTTATGGCCCAGCAACATATGGAGAGTAACGTGTCTCCTCAGCTTTTATTAAAGGAATAGGATGTCTGTCATCTCCTGTTTGTACCAGTTCAAAGGTTAACACATGATATTAAAACATATAGCCATCAAGTATTTCCTTCCATCATATAGTAAACATCCTTTTGTGATATAGCATAAATATATTCTGGCTGTTACTTCACAATTCTCTTTTATTTACCAGTGCTGTTGGTTTTGAGTTTTATGTGAGAAGACAGCTGCAAGTAATTGCCGTTTTCCATTTTATCAAAACCAATCAAGGTCCTGATCTTGGATCTGCATATGGAAAGTCTTAATTTGAATCTTGGGAAACATTTTTATTCAAGTCTGCAAGTGTTTTTTTTTCTCTTCAAGTATGTGTGTCCTCCCTTTTCACATTTATCTCAATTATCCTTCCATTTTCTTTTCTAACTTGCTTGCTTAAATTCATATAGAATTATTCTAAATGTTCTAAATGTTTTTATTTCTGCCAAATACCTTCTCAGCCAGCCATTATCATGAAGGGGGAAAAGATGTTGGAAAACCTTGGTTTGGGACTCCAACTCCCACATGACTGGAACATTTAGGGAGTTGCAGTCCAAAATGTTATGCATATTTCTAAGTTCTAGAAATAGCTTAAGTCCCACAAATGTGAACATCTTTCAATGCCTCATGACTAGATGACTCATAACCTGAATAATCCAAAGGTCTGGTTCCTCAGATGACTCATTTGGGATGGACGCATTTTAAACCAAAGCAAAAATGGAAAACTGCCTCAGGTTCATACTGGCATAGAATCAAAAAAGACAAGCAAATATCTTCTGAGCCAAGGGATTACAAATCCTGGTGACATTTAGATGTTTCAGCCATTACTTGATGAAGGCCAAGTGGAGGTGAGTCTTCCTGTTTGAATCATCTCATCCAGTCTTTACAGTTCAAGAAGGATGAGAGAAGAAGTAAAACCATTTCCCCCTGTTTTCCTATTATTTTCCCCACCCATGTCTCCATTGAGGAAACAACCCTCATTTATGAAATGGGAAGTGGGGGAATAACCAGTGAAAACAGAGCAATGGTTTTCCTCCTTCAACTCTCCCCTCCTACAAAATGGACTATCCCTTTCTCTCATACACACACCTACTTGTGGTCTCCACTCAGATAATGGAAATGTACCAAAAACTCTTAAAGTGAAAAATACTCCATTTGGGGCTTATTCTGTGAAACATTTTCACATGGTTGTAGTGTGCAGAAATCATCATTTTCTGCTTTTAAAAATATCCAATTGGGGACCTATTCTGTGCAAATTGTACACCCGATTGTTATAGAGAGACTTTTTTGTGCAGTAATATTTCTGAGCCGCACAATTGTTTTCTGCACAGAACAGGCTGTTTCTTGTACATATAACATGTCTTCTGTGGAAAGCATCCAGATGCACATTTTATAGAAATTGTCCCAAATTTTAAATAGGTTTTAGAAACTGCAGTTTTTGAAGGCTTTCTTTCAGTTTGAAGAAAATTGCTAAAATTGTTACTTTCTTACAGTTAGTAACATTTATTTATATCAATTGCCTATTTTCTAACTGCTCAAACACATCCTGATATAAATTTCTATATAAGAAAGAAAAACAGAAATAACTTTTTTGGTGTTCAGAAATTAATTTAAATGTTTTGTTTCAAACATTTATTCATTAGCTTCTACCAAATCCTACTTTCCTCAGTCTCCTCAGTCTCTAAATTATGAATCTAAGTTTAGATTTTGCAAAATATAAAACAAATTTATTTGGCACTGTAAAACTGAACAAACACAGACAGTGCTACTCAGCCCATTATACTATACTATATTTTTATTATTAAAGATAACAAATTGGTATTTTGTTTCATTTGGCCACTTAAAGTTCATTCTAATTTATATAATGATGTAAATTTGCATCAGCATATATAAATGGAAAAGAATGTTTTTATAGAAGAGAAAATTGTGTGTGAGATTAATTATATCTCCAAAGTCTTCTGAAATATATAAGAATGACTTCTACATTTTCAGCTAATAAAATCTGCCACCATAAACACATTTAATCAATAATGTTTTCTCCAAAACCCTTCGTTGTCTGATCATGGAAGTTTATGCTACTGACAGTATTTTACCCTTGAGATTCTTTGATGCCTCTGCAAAGTAGCATCTTGTAAATTATTTATTGCAAAACATCTGGATTAAATAAATCCAAGCAGGGAGAAATATTATGTGTGGATGCCAAATTGTGATCTCAGCTCATTAAAACAAGTATCACAATTCCAGATTATTGGTGTGAAAAAAGAATTAAGCAGAATGCAAACTTGGGTCATAAAAGCTAGTGACATTGTTAATGCCAAGATAAGTTATATGTTTTTAATTAGACATACGTTTTGTGCCATTGAGGTGTGAAGAAAGCATATCAAATCATTGTAACAGATGTCTTCTAGGAAAAGCACTAGTCCATGTTTACATACGATTTACATACAATTATACACAAAGAGTATAGGAAATCTACTAATTGCCATCTGTGTGAGATTGTTGTTGTGGTCCTTGAAGTCATATCTGACGTGGCAACCCTAATGTCGCAACACCTAAGGTGAACCTGCCATAGGACTTTCTTGGCGAGATTGTTCAAAGGGAGTCTTGCATAAATTAAACATACTTCTATAAAAGCTACACATCAAAATGTATCTCTATAAAATAAATATTAAAATAAACAAAACAGAGATTAAACAATAGACACACATTTAAAATTCATGCTTAAAAACTGTCTAGGGAGGCCTACCAGTGGTGTCACTAGTGTAATACAGGGGCATGGGCTGCAGAAAATGAAGTGAAGATGACTGCATATATATTTTTATATATATATATATATATATAGAGAGAGAGAGAGAGAGAGAGAGAGAGAGAGAGAGAGTAGTGTTTCAACAGAAATGTATTATTTTTATTTTAAAAGTATCTCCATCAATAGATAGATTAGAAGGTTCAAAGAATAAATTAGCATATAATTTTAGCCTTGTAGGTATATTGATACTGGATATGTAAACTGAACTTATGAAAAAAATGTTGTGATCATATCTATTGATGGATATGATCACAACATTTTTTCATAAGTTCATCTTACATATCCAGTATCAATATACCTACAAGGCTAAAATTATATGCTAATTTATTCTTTGAACCTTCTAATGTCAGAACTGCTATATAACCTCCAATGAAACTTTAAGTCAAGTTGTTTCACCTGCACATGCTCCACACATACACTATTGTTTTCATCCTGCTATAGTGACTGCTTTTGTCAAACTTCCTAGTATTTAAGCTACAGTATTGTGATATGTTCTGGTGCAAGAGGAGGTCCATGGAGGTGACACCATGAGTTACGACACACAGTGATACCAACCCTTGTGACAGTATCCCACTCATATGGAAGCCACCAACCATCACTTGCTTAGGAACGCAAAAACTAAGAGATGGTGCAACAGTCTGCTATTGTCTGAGGCCAGTTCAACACTTTAACCCATGCCCAATTCAATTGGTTGTGAGTTATATTCCACACACCTCCCCCCAAAACCCATGCTTTCCGGGGTGTGTGTTGTCACGATGCAAGGACTCGGCCGGCCCCTTAATCACACACACACAGACAATAATCAGCGAACTATTTATTGAATAATAAGGAACAGGTGAAAAGGTAATTGTCCATAAAAATATTGAAAAGTTCAATCCAAAGAAAGAGTCCGTAGTAATCCAAAACAATGGCGTGGCAAAAGCTTGGTAGAAGGCTTGGCAAAAGGCTCCGCACGGCAGTGCGGATCAAGGAACAAGGCAAAGTTCACACAAGACCCAAGAAACTTCTTGGCAAGACACGAGCCGGCAACTTGGCTCCGTGGTCCTCTGCTCGCGTCACTCCGTTTAGATTAGAAGTTCACTACTGAGGATCCGTTCCCACGATCCTAACTTAATCCCCTTGGTGACCCTTCCTCCATTTCCTCATCGGCTGCGGCTGGTTCCAATGCAAGTGGGACCCCCGGAGCTGCCCCCTGCCCCCCAGGCACAAAAGAGAACTGGGTTGCTACATGTGTGTCTTTAGAGGCCTTCCAGATTTTCCAGCCGGGCACCCAGATTCTAATGAAAACCTAACAGAAAGCCTTAAAAAACTAAAATTACTTACCCAACCTCAATTAAAGTAGTGCCTAAGCTCTCCTGGGGCATAGAAATGATGTGCCAGGAAGGAGGAAAATGCCCCCCCCCCCAGCATGTCATTTTTATATGCCAAGAGAGCTCCAGCACAACTTTAAGAAAGGCCAGGTAAGTTTAAGTTTTTAAGGTTTTTCAGGTGGGGGATTTATTTTATTTATTTGGGAAATTTATATCCCACCTTTCTCTGAGCACAGACCCAAGGCGGTTATAACAGAATTTTTAAAAAATACAATACAAAAGTTAAAACAAACCATTAAGACATAAATATTTGAAACAGCAAACACAATTAAAACTGTGGTTTTGGGAAAGGGTGGTGTCTTGGGTTTTCTGGGCTCCAGGAGTCTGGAATTCCCAAGACAGCTATGTGGATTGGGTTCCAGGGATCGCATGACACAATCCCTGGGCCCAATCCACACAGGGCCCACAACGGACAAGACTGAAATCTTATGAAAGATCCAGGTCTTTCCAGGCATCAAATTAATGCAGGACAATGTAGGAAAAACCTGCTTTGTCCCAGATTAATTTGCTTTCACCTGAGCCATCGTTTGAATGTCTCAGGTAAAAGTCTGAGAGGACCCACAATTTGGGCCCTGTGTGGATGGGCCCTGAGTCTCCTTATTAGAACAATCTCTTCTTCCCTTGATGAGAAAATTGGGACAACTGAAAAGGTAGAATTGCAGAAAATTAATTGTGACTCTACCTGCCAAATAGGAACACCTGAATGGATTCCGTGTAAAATTACAAAAGTATGTGTATTAGAGTGAAGCAGAAGATATGTTAATGCTGCATGTGGAGATTGTATTTTAACCGGAAGAAGTCAGTTAGCAATGTTACCTAAAGCAGTAATTCATGTACCCCTCTGTTATGTCAGCTCCACTGGCTGCCGGTCCAATTTCGAGCACAATTCAAAGTGCTGGTTTTGACCTATAAAACCCTATATGGCTCTGGCCCAGCTTACCAGTCCAAACATATCTTTCTCTACATCCCACCTCAAAGCAAGGAGCTTTTCCAGAGGAGTTAAAAGAGGCGATGGTTAGTCCATTGCTGAAGAAGCCCGGGCTAGATCCCGCGGCTCCCTCCAATTACCGCCCAGTGTCCAATTTACCGTACCTGGGCAAGGTAATTGAGAGGGCAGCAATGGACCAGCTGCAGACATTCTTGGATGATGCAACCTGGCTTGACCCCTTCCAGTCCGGCTTCCGTTCGGGCCATGGGACAGAGACCGTCCTGGTCTCCATCACAGACCTACTCCGATGCCACTTGGATCGAGGCGGATCGGCGCTGCTCGTGTTATTGGACCTCACGGCAGCGTTTGATACTGTCGATTACCAATTTTTGACACACCGCCTGGCGGTGGCGGGGGTGAGGGGGACAGACCTCAACTGGCTGTCCTCCTTCCTCCAAAACCGCGAGTGAAGTGGGGAGGGGTGGTCTCCGAGGGCGCCCCCTTACATTGTGGTGTCCCTCAGGGGGCCATTCTCTCCCCGCTGTTATTTAACATCTATATGCGACCACTCGCCCAATTGGTACGGAGTTTTTGTGCTGGAGTGCCATCAGTACGATGATGACACCCAGCTCATTCTGAGGTTGGACACCGGTGGAATCTTTACCCGATAATTTCCATCTCTGCCTTGAAGCCGTAACTGGATGGCTGCGAGCCAGTAAGTTGAAGGTGAAGCCGGCGAAGACGGAGATCTTGTGGCTGGGCCGCCCGGGGGGAGTAGAGACCCAGCTGCCGACGTTTGATGGTGTGGCACTTCGCCCACAGCCCCTAGTTGGACACCCAACTGTCGACGGAAGCGCAGATTGCCTGCGCTTGCAAGACAGCATTCTACCATCTGCGGCAGGCGAAACGGCTGGCTCCTTACCTCTCACGCAGCGACCTGGCCACGGTGATCCAAGCCACGGTCATCTCGAGGCTCGATTACTGTAATGCGCTGTACATTGGCCTACCCTTGTCGATGATCCGGAAACTTAAGCTGGTGCAGAACGCAGCAGCGCGCCTGCTGTCGAGAGCCCCAAGATCTGCGCATGTGACTCCACTCCTGCGTGCACTGCACTGGCTTCCCATTGAATTCTGGATCTCCTTCAAGGTGTTAGTTCTAACTTTCAAGGCCTTATATGGCTTGGGGCCAGTGTACCTGAGGGAGCGTCTTACCCCATATAAACCCAGAAGATCACTGCGTTCAGAGGGGCTCAATCTACTAGAAGTCCCTAGTATTAAGATCTGTAGGTTGTCGAGCACCCGCCAGAGAGCATTTACAGTGGCCGCTCCGATCCTCTGGAATTCTCTACCGGAGGAGATACGAGCAATACAGGGCTTGCTGGCCTTCCGCAAGTCTGTGAAGACTTGGTTATATAGGCAGGCATTTGGTTCCAACTGATGCCTCCTATAGCTCGCCAGCGGCCATCATACCGTTTTTGCCATGTATTGCCTGTACATTATTGCTGCCGGGGTTATTGTGGGGAGTGGGGCCTTGGGTATTCGTTTCTATCTGTACTGATGTTTTACTGATTTTACTGATTTTACTGATTGTGTTGTAAACCGCTCTGGGCTCCGGAGAGAGCGGTCTACCAAATCGAATTTATAAATAAATAAATAAATAAAGTTTAAGATCTTCTGCCAAGGCCGTGCTCTCGGCCCTGCCCTTGACGCAAACACGCTTGGTGAGGATGCGGGACAGGGCCTTCTCGGTGGTGGCCCCCCATCTGTGGAACTCACTCTCCTGCGAAATCAGGTCAACAACATCCCTCCTTGTCTTCAGGAGGAAATTGAAAATGTGGTTATGGGACCAGGTCATTGGGTAGCTGGCAGATAACTGACAATGGCAATGATGATAATGTGATGAAAAATGGACTATGGGCAGGATTCCAATTGTGTTGTGCTCGCTGAATTTGGTTCTACATAAGGCTAAACAGCCATTATTATTGTACTTTTTATTAATGTACTTTTTATTTTAAACTAATTTTAATTAATTTACTATGTTTTAAATATGTAATTGCTGTATGTATTATTTATATGTAATGGCATCAATAAATAAATGTATCATGTCTTCAGAGAAAGTGCAGTAAACAAGCAAGTGCTTATAGGTGCCAAATGAATTCAACTAAAAGGCATGTTTTGTTTTTCCACCAGTTCTCATACCAGTCTAGAGACTAGCACTCTGTTTTCCTGCTGCAAATACAAAACAGAATGGGAGAACAAACAATGGTGGAATGATAAATCATAGCAGGGAAAAACAGCATCAGTTTTGGTTTCATATCAGTCTTTCCCAAAAAGTACACTTTCATTTGAATTCTAATTGGCATGTTGTAATAATCGTTGTCCTACTTAACAATCAATTGACTACTAAAAAACTATTTTTGAAGAGGTGTCAGATAGCATTATTCTTTGCACAAATAACCAAAAATCTTAAAACGTTATTTAGGTTGTCCGCCTGTAACATTACATTTCATGATGTGATACAAATTAAAAGTTGTTTAAATCAGAATGGGTTCTTCATATATTTTTGGTCTACAACTTTCATCAGTCACAGCAACTATATCTATATCTAATGGTTGGGAGTGTTGGGAGTTGAAGTCCATCAACATCTGGAGGACCACCTACTTTTAATATTATATTGAATATGTGACTTATGTTTTTAATATCCATATGCCCTGTTTTAGAAGCCTATTCAAACACAAAACCAACCATACATTGTGACTATTTTTTTTAAAAAAAACTCATGAGTGCAAAGTAAAAAAAATACTAAAAAAACAAAACAAAAATGTGCTTATCAAAGATTTTATCTTTAAAATCTGATAGTTTTTTGCAAAAAAATTTGCAAAAAAAACCTATCAGATTTTAAAGATAAAAATAACCCAGAGCCTGGAAACATTGTTTTGTTTGGTACCATTTCAATAATCATCCAGTCAGATTAGGCCACATGAGTTTCTGGGAGTACGAGTCCAAAAAGGTAACTTTGACAAATCCAAGACTAATCATAACACTACAATCATATTTTCCTTAAAGTCAGAGCAAGAGTATAACATTAGTTGACTCTTCCCTTAGCAATAATCATATTATAGGTGAAATAGTGTTTCCTACTGAACGTGCTTCAGCAATGTATGGTAGTTGAGATGAGAGGAAAACAACTGTGTTTCTGTGATACATTTTTGACTCAACCCTCAGGAAATTTAGCAGAGTCTGTGTACACATTTTGATACAGCAAACAACCCTTAATTGCCTTGTCTAATTATGGTAAGCCAAATGTCTCTTGTCTCCTTTAAAAAAGCCTAAGGATATCTCCTCACTCTTTGCTGTGTGGGTTGAATGGTTGAGTCTCTTTTGTAGAGAGAAAAAGTGGGGTATAAATAAACATAATTATAATAACAGTTAAAATGTGAGGGATTTTCAGGATAATGGTGTTTGAAATATAGTTGCATTGAAAAAAGGTTTAAGGTAACTTTGTTTAAACATAGGCCAGTTGCAAAATTACACATGCCATGAGAACTGCCAACGAACACCTAGAATCAGAGTTGGAAGAACATAAAGGTGGTCTAGTTCAGTCACTTATTCATGCAGAATATCCAGACAACAACATCCATGATAAGTAAGTAACTATCAAACCTCTGTTTAGAAAGTTCCAATTGCTTATTTTCCACTGATTATAAAAACACATGTTCATTAGAAAATTGTCCCTAATGTGTGGTTGAAATCTCCTTTGTGATAGTTTGAACCTCTTGGAGTTGGTAATTGTACAGATGCCATGTGAAGCTATTTGATGCTTTAAAAATCCCATAGAGGTTTGCAGGGGTGGAGGATGTTCACTGTGGTTTTTGACCTTCCTGGACTATTTTAAATCCATGAAAGCCGAACTATAATCAATTTTCTGGCTTGTCTCCAAGATCAAAAAATAATGAACAATAAAGAAAGAGCCTCGAGAAACAAACAATAGTATAATTGTTCTAGTTTTAATGTAATAAATCCCATATTTAGGGGATGCCACAGAGTTCTTGGGGTCCTCCAAAACAGCCATGGGCTTTTCTCACCAGTTCCGATTTAAATATACTTATATTGCAAAAGGCGTAAATGTAAGCACACTGCCAATCTCTAGAAGAAAAGAAAACAAATTTGCTCCATGATCTATGTGTTAGTCCCCCAAATATTCAAATCTGACTCTTCATATATTAACAATCTTTCAAGCTAAACATGTCCAGATCATGCAATCCTTCCCTATAGGGCTCCTTGTCATATTTGTCACTCATCTCAGGGCACAAAACGGACAAGGCAGTCTATGTGATGTGTGAATGCATTATGCTTTGACATTTTGGGGACACAAGGAAAATGTCTCAAAAGGACATGTCCACGCAAAGGAAAGACACACAGCAGCAAGATGCTCACTTACAATTTGGGCAGTTTCTCTTACAAATTAGAAATCTCAAAGAATTGAATAAAAGGCCACTTCCACATCATTTGGGAGACATGGGTTTAAAGTGTTTATTCCTAACTTTGCTTTTAAAGAAGTCCCAAAGAACTAAAATAATCAAAATCTCAAACACTACAACCAAGAGTACATGCCAGACATAAGGAATTCTCACCCTTCTTCTTTCTATTTGTTTGTTTATACCTACACAGAAGTCCACTGGTTTGAGTGTTGAAGTATTTCTCCAGGAGACAAAGGTTCAAATCTCCATAGACACACACTGCATGACCTTGGGCAAGTCTGCTCTTTCAGTCTCATCGGAAGGAAATGAGTAATTTCCCCTGAATAAATCTTCCCAATAAAACCTTAAAGTGAAGTCATAAACTGAAATCAACTTGAAGCCACATAAAAATAAGGCTAGATTAGTCATACACATAACTTAGAGCCAAGAACTGGCAAACTAGAGTTCAGGGCAAGTTGTTCGCATGGAAAAATGGCAAGTAATGGGTTTTATAACTTCTTCATCTTTAACAGATGAAAGTATTACAATCAAAGTGAAAGCCTTCTTCTCGTGAAGAGACCCTTTAATCTTGAGTAGACCTTTTACTTCCAAGGGACCTTCTTCCAGAGTCTAGCATGTCTGCCACCTAGTGGTCAAGTGGCAGAGTCACACCTAGTAAAGTGCTGTACAACCGCATTCTACAGGCAGGTCATAACTAAAATTAAACAGTACATTTAAAAAAATAGATGTATAGTTGTCTATGCATACTTTTCATGGGTCTAGGTTTCAAAATTTTGGAGCTATGAGTGAGTGAGTGAGTGAGTGAGTGAGAGAGAGAGAGAGAGAGAGAGACCACCTGCCCACAGATTCATACATTAGGACCTCATCACACAAGATAATGAATCTATTTAAATCTGGTTTCTGCCTCCTGCAGAATTCTGGAGTTTGTAAATTACTGAGGTTGTTAAAAACGCCTCCCTAAATTACAAACCCCAAAATTCTGCAGGAGGCAGAAACTAGATTTAAATAGATTCATTCTCTAGTGTGATGAAGTCTTTATTATAGATTGGACAACTTTGAATATATAGTACAATATCACCCCTGTATCTGTGAGGGATATGTTCCAACACATGCAAACACCATGGATGCCTGAAACCATGGATAATAGTGAACTCTACATTTTGACCATACCTGGATTGGCAACATAATATATAATCACACTGGAGGGCCTAGAGAGGCCCACAAACATTTCTGGTGGGGGAATATTTATTGGAGTATGGATAAGGGAAAATGCAGATAGGAATCCATGGATACGAGGGTCATACTGTATATATATAACGCAAACGAAGATTTGCATTGTTTACTACTACTATGATTAAAAGGTGGGAGAAAAAAAATCCCCTTCTGTTCACAGAATTCCCTGTAAGTGTGAGAAAAATGAAATTAGATTTTGTTCTGCTGTGCAACACATTATAAATCCTGGTATACAATTATAACACTTCCATGCCGCTGTAACTACATTGTTTCATCCTATGGAATCCTGTGATTTGTTGTTGTGTGAAGTCATTTTATTAACTGCCAGAGAGCTCTGATGTTGTAATTCTGGGGAGTGGAATTTTGTTCTCTAACAGAAATTCAAAGGACTTCATTACAAACAACAAATTCCAGTAGTCCATTGAATGTCAGACTGCTCTATCTGTGCAATGTGGATGAGAAAGGCAAGGCAGCACAAAATAAGCATGCATTTGGGAAACGAGGCTATTTTTCCTCACCCTTCGGTTTGGATGCAAAGCTATGCAAACATTTTTGTATGTTTAAGAAAAGATGGGTAATAAATCCAACCTGGAGGTGGAGAGAGTGAAAGAAACATTGCACATAGTACTGTCAATATATAACAGTACAGAATCAATAGCTATTAAATTAATTTGTTATTCATGATAGAATCATTAATCATGACAAACCTAATATCAATACCAACGATTGGTCTTGTAAGCCTAACACTAGTTATACCAGAGTGGGATAGTTTTTCTTGCTGTATCAACACTGCTCTTGTTCAGTCATTCATTTCCAGGGTTCAATAAGAGTATTTTATTAAATCAAGTATGAGCACGAGGCTGTCTTCCCTTCATCTCTCTTCTCTCCCCTCTTTTAATATGTTGGCTTTGTTGCAAAGATCCTGTCTTGAACCAAACCAGCCTGAAGATCAGGAAAGTTGGGTAGGATGTGATCACTGACTTCCACAATCACAAGCAGACATCTGTGCAACATTTGAGAGTAAATGAACAGACAGATACAATGGCAGGTAGTTTCCATATGGTTTTGTTGGAGGATCCAGCAATTTCCTAGACGAATACCTTTTGCATCCATGAATCCCACCATTTGCAGTTTGAATTTTTAAAAAAAATAAATCCAAAAAGCAAAATTTGATCTTGCCATTTTATACAAAGGACATTTTACACAAGGAGCAACATTTTACAGTGTGATTGTATCATGTGGGACTTGATCATTGGACCTGACCTGATTTTAGTATCCATGGCCCTGCAAATGAGATATTTTGTCACACTTCTGTAAACCTCTATTTGCTATACAGTTATGAAGACCTTAATATGTAATCTGAAGTTGAGGTAGAACAATGTTCTGCCCCATCTCAATGGTTTGAGTGGGCCATGGAGTTCTTTCTCATGCTGTCACTGCACAAGATCTCTCCACTCCTTTCAGGCCATGGGTCATCAGTGCTGCATCCCCTTCCTACACAAAGTAACTGCCACTTGCTATTAAACAAATCAACTTTATCAATATTTGGCTAGACTACAATCATGAGATTCTATTAGTACCTTTATTTCATTATTTCATTACTCCTCCTCTTTCAGAAAAGTATTGTGCTTTTAGAGTCACCTTACTCAACAAAGCACTCAAAAACGGGGTCAAACAATGCATTTGATTTTGTTTCAAGTAATATTTTACAGGTTTGAAATAATTCTTGCCACTTTCAGGCTACATCATTTCCCTTCACTGACCAGGGCTTCCTTGAGTAATTTAATACACTTACTTTTCCTTATGACCTTTTCCATGCTCTTCCTTTATTAACATCTTTAACAATCTTATTAACCATCTTGTAACCTTTCAATCACCTATTGTATTTTATGTTGCTTATTCTATTAATCACTGATGGATTTTTCTACTTTCATGTTCATCATAGTGTTACAGAAATTGCCATTACTGCAAAAGGAGACCAATAAATTATTTCAGGCTATTTAAATCCTTTTTGCCATTTCTTTTACTTGAGCTTTATACCCAAAACCAATTTTCTATCCAAAAGAGTAAAACTTATATGGTGTCCCCTGAAAAAAGGAATAATGACACAGGTGGCAAGAAGGAAGCACAGTAATCCCCCTTTGAATGCATTTTACCATGAAAACTCTATGATGAGACAATACAAAATTAAACAAGAGATAGTAGCAGAAGATGAAACTCCCGGGTTGGATGGCACTCAACAAGCTCCTGGGGCACAGAAGGCAATTATGAGTGTTACTTTTACTAATTGCTCAGCTGGACTCAAATGAAAGGATACAGGACTGTTGATATGCTTATAGGTGAAAGGAAAATTCATAGTTGCACAATACATTAAATGTGAGAAGCGTGAATCAGTGGAAGCATCAAAGTGAGGAAAAACTGGGATTTTATATTTGGATAAGAAAGAAGCGCAGAAACTAATGGAAAATGCCTTCTTGCTTTATGATGTAAGAACCTATCCCTAGTCATTCCATGTTATTTCTGCCTCTGGTATCAACATGTCTGTTACACTGAGAAACACATTCATTTTTTTACCTGTATGTTTTCATCTTTTTCTAAATTAGTTTATTGTTTTTATTTGAAATTGTTATAAATTATTTAAATAGTAGCATTTCTATGCTGCCTTGAAATTTCATGTTTAAGGGTGGGATATAAATATTTTTAATAAATAAATAAATAAATAATAGTTGCTAAGAATGAAATCTGTGTCTCATTAATATTGTCTCTGAAGACAGTGTCATGTGTTTAATGTGCATTTATTTATTGTTTCAAAAATGATAAGAGATTGGTTGTGAATGACCTCAGATGTGCTATAGAATTCAATGCACAATGTATATCTATAGAGAAAACACATAGATATGGAAGGGGGTTGGACTATTTGTCATGGAGAAGGACAAATGGATTTTACTGTGAAAAGATCTTCTTCACCTAAGTTCCTGGAGAATCACCAGAAACATGTTCATTTGGAAAGCTGGATAACAGTCTACACTCACACATATGTATGAATATAGGTCTCTTTCCTAGCTACACCTGGTCTTCTCATCCATTTTGATCAATATACAATTCCATCTTCTACAAATAAAGCATTAACATTATGAAGGTAAAGGAAAATTAGCTAGCTAAAATTTCACAGTATGAGCACATCTGCTCATGCATTTCTTACCATAAAGAAAACTAAGGGCAGGATATTTTGGGTTTCTAAATATCTTGTCCTTGAGCATAAAAGAAACTCTGTGAAAGTTAAATTAGAGGAAAACCTGTCTCAGGTTGACCAATGAACCCTCAAGAAAATCAGATTGTGGTAACCATCAGTTTTAATAAATGACAAAAAGCCAGAGAGATAAAAACCAGGTCCTAACAGGCCCAATGAACCAATTTCCTACATACAATGCATTTCAACAATATACCTAGTTTGTTTACATTCATTAAAAGGAATGCCTTTAACTTAACTACTAAACCAGGCTAAACAAACATCCAAATCACAATTTACCGATGTTTGTAAATATCATCTAATGCCAGTTCCAATACATGTGATTGTAAAAGGTTTCTTCCAAACATGTCAGACATAATTACACAGAAATGTTACATATATTGTAAAAAAAAACATGGCAACTCTTCCCCAGTGGCCTTAAATTACATCTAACCATTTAGAAGGGCCAAAGATGCAGTTCAATACTATATTACTGAAGTTCAGGTTTACTGAGTCCTAGTGAGGCAGTTTTTCTTCATATTCAAAGAATGATGGCATGTAATTGGAATTAAACTAGGCATTGTATAATTAAAAACAAGCAAACTTGTAGGTGCTTTCCTTGTAAGATCAAAATTTGGGTTTTTTTTTAAAAAAATGCTATGAAATTTTGCAACTTGTCAAATGTTTTCTTACACATATATAATTGGCACTGACCCTTCAAGGGCACACTAACTGATGTTCTGCTGAATATTACCCATTGCATTTCAAGTGTAGGTTGGTATCATACTTTGCTACTCTATCTTCCACTACCTTGAGCTCTGCTATGATAAAACAGTATGGTTTCCATAGCGCAGTTTTCCCCAAGAAGTGTTGGAGTATAGTAAACTGGGATCAATGGGAGTATAGCTTCCATAGTTCTCAAGCAGCATAACAGACACATTTGGAGTATTACAGTCTGGACACGGCTCCTTTAGTACCTTTTGTCTCCTATACATATTTGGGTTCAGCTGAAGGCACCCTAGATATTCTTGAACAACAGCTCCAAGAAGCCCAGACCATTGTGCATGCTGGCTTAGGCTTTTTCAAAATTGTAGTCCAACAACCGATGCATATTCATACTTGACAATCAGTGCTTTAAAGCTATGGGAATCATGAGGCTGTCAGTGTCATCATTCATCGCAAACAAATCCTGAACAGTTTGAGTTGAAAATATCTGCACATTTGCAAAGTCAGCTAGTATCAGAATTAACATGATCTCATGCTACAAAACAAAGTCCTATTCTTTCAGGAATATCCCTTACAACGCATCTTGACAGGACTTCCCCTTTTAGTAAAGTTTAAGAAATGACTTTCTGCCCTTTATTCTTTTATAGTCAGATCAAAATAATATTATGAGAAAGAAATACCATTGGGGCATATGAACTAAGAAAACGTAAGTTCTGAGTAGGGCTTCTCGCCACCTGCTTTTCTCATTGGCATAATCTCCCTATACCACAAGGAGTCTTCAATCCTTGTGACATTCTTCCTAAAATGTGCATCCATTGACTTCAATTAGACTCACCTCTGAACAGACATGCTTGGAATTGTCTACAATAAAAACACTGCAAAGGTATTGTTGGAACATAGACTAAACTTTTTTTTATTACTATAACTCCTAGAAATGTCACTGTCCTTACTGGTTAAGGAATTCTGGAAGCTGTAGTCCAAACACATAGCTCTTCCAAGCTTTGTTTCAGACACTGGCACATTCCTGTTTTTCTGGAAAACACTCTAGAATGTTTCATACAGGGATGTGTAAAAGGGCACGGCCTTGTTTTGTCCAAGAGCCCTCAAAATTCTGTCAGCAAAGTTGCTGTCCATCATGTCCCCATGCAGGAAAGTAACAGTTGTGACAGGCAGCATACCCATTGGAATTGTTTTGGCGAAAAATATTTGAGCAGCTGTAACTCCCTGCTGGATTTCCATTTCAAAAGAAGCAGCATTCAGAGCAGCTAGATGTCTGCTCCAGCCCTTTGTGGCCCCATCAAACCTTGTGAAGTGTTCCCTTAGGTAACTGTAGTCGAGATTTTCTGCACATCAGTGCATCTACTTACAGCAGTGCCCATAGTGATGAGCATGCAAAACTAGAAAGACAGAGGCACTTCTTCTGGCCTTTGAAAACACCAGACATCTGGAAAATACTCAGAACAAAATACTATGCATGCTGGCAGAGCCTGAACAGTGGTAAAGCTATCACCTATAAACATAATCAAAATTTAATATACACTGCAAACATACACTTTTATTCAATGCAAAACTGATTATCAGGTATGAAAAGACTAGCTTGCCATCCCATAATCCCTTAGTCTTGCAATAAAAATTGTCCTTCACTATCACTATTTCACACTGAAATTGTAATGGGAAAGAATATGACAGCGGAATAAAAGATGTAACCCAAAATGTGTAAGCAATAGTCTTTATTTATGGAGAAGAAATTATAATTTACTGTCACCTCACTGTAAACTATGAAATCAGGATCTTGGGATCACAGGTTCCTACTTGAATAATCTTTTTTGGTAAACATTTCTTTGATGACTTTTTGATTTCATTTTACTATCTAGACTACATTGTGGATTACAAAAATTAGGTGATAGTAGAGCTTTCAAAAAATAAAAGATTTCAAAGAAAATATTAAAATTGAAGGATTGCTTGATTCTTGTACTTTTTACCCAGTTCTCTCTATAACAGTCAGGGTATTTATTATCTGAAGTTTTTGATGAACTCCTGTCCCCCAACTATACTGCATCCCTCCCTTTTAATATCTCCAGTAACTATAGTAAGTGAAATGCATTTCTTATTGAACATCCGAGGGTAATTTCAAAAGTAGTTTATGAAGACATATTTGGAGTTATATTTGCTCTAAAATTATTTCTATGAGTGTTGAAGAGGGCAATATTTATTTCGGTGTCTTAAGTAGAAATTTACATCCCACATATTTGTGGTTCATGTGTGTTACAAAAACAATTTCCTCCAAGGCTTCCAGGCTCATAAATATCAGCTAATAAAGTGGTTGATATTTGCATTTAAGACACCATTCAACCTCTTTTTTTTCTTATGCAAGCATCAGCATTTTGTTCCATGGTATTTTATGCAAATAAATGCAGCCCAAGTGAATAGTGGGAAACTCAGCAATGATGGTAAAGCTTTTCTTCAGAGAGTTTAGTGGAAGGGAGCATCCAATGTGATCTCATCTCCGATAACTTTCCACAAATGGTCTGCATTTATGCTGAGAGACTGACAGAAATAAAATGCCTACCCACAAGGGAAATGATACTGTTTCTAACCATTGAAGTTAAAAGGAAAAAATGGGAAGCTGTAACATACGCAGTACAAGTTCTAAATAAAATCTTTATTTGGGCCTCAGCATCTGAGCTGAAACATACTTTTCTGGAAACCACAGAAAAATGATACTCAATCTGCAACAAGTTATTTTGCAAATGGCAGAATGATTGATTATATGTGTAATTAAATAAGATGGTGTTTCAGTGCTACCCCTTTCCCCCCAAATTCAAAATGGCAGCATGCTTGCTGTATTCTTGACTGCTTTCCTCGGGCTGGTGGTAGCTATAATTATTTTAAGCAGCAGAGCTGCAAAAATCTGAAACAGCTTCACCTTCACAGGAAAAGACAAACATTAAATGTAAGAAGAGGGAGCAAGGATTAATGCAGCAGGAAGAATGGTTTACACTGAGACCAACTGGCATTTTCTGCTATGTTTCTTTGAATTATTACAACCCTTGAGCAATTATGAAGTTGGGAAGTACAGGGTAAAAATGAAATAAAATTACCCCACTGGCAATATCATAATGTGGGTGAAAATACAGTTGGTTTTGGTTGCTTGTAGAATTAGTTGTCAGTGTAAAGCCAATTACGAGAAAAATAGAGCAAATCAGCTAAATCAAACATATCAACGATTTTCCTAACAAAAAGAAAATCTTTCTCCTGCCCCCACCTAAAAACAATTGAAGGACGTTCTGAAAACAACAGAAGGAGCTCCATAAATTTGTTTTTTATTTTTATTATATGATCCCACACATACAGGAAGTCCTAGACTTTGACTTGTATTACCGACTTATGGCTAATGTAAAATTAATCTATCACAGGGGTATCTTAGAAAACTACTCAGAAGAGGTTTCCCATTGCCATATCTTGAAGATGAGAGTGTGATTCTTTTGAGGTTGCCCAGTGGGTTTACATGGCCAAGTGGGGCTCCTAATCCTGGTCTCCCAAACTCTAATTCAACACACAAACCAATTCACCACACTAGCTCTCAATACCTTGCTTTACCTGGAAGTTAAGTGTTGCTTTCTTTTTGATGTGTATCTTGATGATCACACTAGGTATACTATGTAACCTGTAACATAAAATTTTGTCTTTGGGCTATTTTCTTAATCTCTGAAAACAAGAAAATTATGACTATGTATTAGTTTCTTTTCTTAAACCTAAACATGTCCACACTCTTCTGTTCTCTGTCAGATAATATCTCTTCCATACCACATCTCCTCTTCATACTCTTTTTTGAACTTTTAATCGTTTTTTCCTATCTGACTACCAAAACTGAAAGTAAACGCCAAATGAGATCATATCAACACTTGGTGATGCCATTTTGGTTATTGCAATATGTTGCTGTTTCATATTCATCTTCGTTTGCTAAATTTCATCCTCTAAATCCTTTTTATCGAGCCAACTATTCCCCATTTCATACTTGTGGAACTGAGGGTTTATTTCTTATGTGTAGCACTTTAATTTTATATAAACATGCTTCTCTATACTTACTCCACACAACTGCTTGGCAAGGAGAGTAAAAATGATTGCCAAGCAAGATCAAACAGATTTTAGATACCATAATTCGCTTCAACCACAACTCAGTTAAGCTCAAATGATTGGATTTAAAGCAATTTACTGAGAAAACAGATTGAAATAACCATTCACTTTCACTGATTAAAAATATTTTAAAATCCTATTTCAATATCCATATGAAATAGCAAGAGTGACAAAAGGGGAGAGAAAGATGTGTTTGCATTGCTTGGGGTATGTTTGCAATACCCAAGGCACACAAAATGATACAATGACGGGTGCAGATAAGAGGCAAGAATAGTTAATGGATGTCTGTTATGGTAAGCCAAGGTTCTGTGGACAAGCTGGCATGATGCCTCCCACTTTCTGATCAATTCCGCCTGAGACTGGAGTAGCTAAATAAACTACAGACTTCAGTTTGTGGTTTGTGTAGCATGATGTGTTAAACCTGTAGGAGTTGGTTCTCTCCCAATAAGTAAGAAAGGGAATCCAGTCGTCCCCCCCCAACTAGGTTCTAGTTTATTTAGTTGTTCCAACTGCAAGTTGGAGTGATTGGGAAACATAAGCCACAGTGGATCCCCTATTTACTATCACAAGTCAAGCAGACCAAAGATTAGCAAGGGTAGGTTTGCATTATTTATTTATTTATTTATTTATTTATTTATTTATTTATTTATTGTATTTATATAACACTTTTCTCACCCCAGGGGGACGGGGGGACTCAAAGCAGTTTACAACAAATAATGGCAAAATTCAATGTCTCACATTATATAAAACCAAATCATAAATCTAAACCAAAAATATAACCATGCATTAAAATCAATAAGACAATTAAACATAAGATAAAACAATATTTAGACATGAGGACATAAAACTTAAAACCACTTAATACAAACATTAAAATCACATGATCCAAACTCATAGACCAAGGCCATTCCAAATATCAATTGCACATATTCCATATTTATTTCTTGTATTGCATCTCATTTTGGTAGATAATTGACTGCTTCTTTTTATTCTTTCCCTGTGTACAAAACTATATATTTGTGTATACACAACCAATTTATAAAACCTAGAGAGTATTTTATTATATGTCTACAACAGAGCAGCTCCTATCCAAGGTTTATGGTGGGAATCACCAATCCACTTGCAATACTTTAGACAAGGAGACACACTGTAGATTAAACACCCTAGAACAAACCGTTTGGCAACATGTAGCATATTCCTGGTTTACTCAGAAATAAATCTCTTTAACTACAGACATACAATACCATACATCAATATAATGTCTCCATCAGACATATGTTTGTGTGGGGACACAAGAAAGGTCCTCTCATTGGCTGTTGCAACACTTTGCTATATCTCTAGGGAGCAAGACCCAAAGTTTGCTACATCTCTGTTCTTCAACTTGCATACACTCACATTTTATGCCAGCAGGCTTTTGGCTTTTAAAATACCCCAAAATTATTTTTTTTAATCTGTGGGATCTGTTCCTTCATTCTTATGTATGTGCTTTTATTTGACATTGGCTTATTTATTCATTAAACTGTGGGATAAGAGCTTTCGTAGTTTGTACAGAAAAGAAAGGCATCAATGAAACCATAATACATTAAATAATAACTAAAGATAGGAAAATATAAAACCCAGTTTATATCATGTGGATGAAATAAAACATGTTTTGAATATATCATCATTAGCTTAGCTCCTTGAACTTTGGTTGCAAATTCAATCAAGCCAACAACACAAAACTCTGCTATGACTTTTTATTTAAACATATGTAAACATTTTAGGACAAAGTGCTTCACTGAAATACAAAAGAGTTTAACCTTGTATATCGGTCATTTCTTTACTGAAAAGTATTTGAATAATCCTTTTGGAATAGACGTAAAGAAGTGGCAGTGTTCAAAAACAGCTTCATGCTTATTTTCCTGTTGAGCTGTAATGCTGTCTTTGATATCTTGCTTCTTTAGATATTTTCCAGAAAACATTTAAATCCCCACAGATATCTTGCTCCATTATTATTGGTTTGTTACATTTGTATTTCTCCTTCCCACCAATGAACGCAAAGTGGCATACATGGATGGTGAAGCATGGAATGTGGTGACAGTTCAGCATGAGGTAAATCTGTGACAGGAAGGAGAACTGCTATCTGTCTAAAGCTCAATGTCAGAGATTAAAACCATGGGGTACTCTAAATGTTATTGTATTATAACTCTCAGCATCTCTAGCCATTGTAGCCAATGGTCTCAAATGCCAAGATGTCCTGATCAAAAGGACCTGGAGTCCAATGACAACCCCTCTGTTGTGCCAGCTCCACAGGCTGGCAATCTGCTTTTGGGCACAATTCAAAGCCTAGAAAGCCCTAAACGGTTTCGGGCCAACTTACCTATCTGAACGTATTTATCCTTATGAACCACCTAGGACGCTAAGATCTTCTGAGGAGGCCCTGCTCTCATTCTCGCCTTCCTCACAGATGCATCTGGTGGGGACAAGAGACAGGGCCTTCTCAGTGGTGGCCCCTCGACTGTGGAATGCCCTGCCTAGAGAGATAAGATTGGCCCCCTCCCTACTGACCTTTCGAAGAAAGGTGAAAACCTGGCTTTTCGAGCAGGCCCACTGACGCAACTGGACAATGATTTGATATGGAGACGCTTTGATAATGTTTTTAATGCTTTGTATGGTTTTTATATTTTTATATTGCTGTTAGTGTTTTAATAGTATTTTATTATTGTGTTAATTGTTGTAACTGTTCTGGCATCAATTGTTGCTTATTGTTAACCGCTCCGAGTTGCCCCTGGGCTGAGAGGGGTGGTATACAAATGTAGTAAGCAAATAAATACATAAATAAATAAATAAACATGAATTGAGACAGCTTTGGGGCAAGTGTATGTGGAAGTGATGTACATATCATATCATATGCTTTCTTATGTTCTCTTCAATACAGCTGTCCTTTCTGTCCCTTTTGCCTACTCAGAACTGGGCTGTTATAATTACTGCTTGGGTCTTAATCCTGGGGAAATTTGGGGGAAGAAGGAGAAGGAGAAGGAGAAGAAGACAGTCATGTATTCACTGAAGATTGTCTATGTGCAGTTTAGGCATAGAATTTGACAAGTAGCTAAACAAAGTGAAATAGAAGCAAGGCAACTGATCATATGAATAAGTAAAGTGTCATTCCCCCTTCACTTTTTGTATCCTAGATGAATGTGCTCAGATCTGAAGTATTGATTGAAGAGACTTGGGGTTTTTCCCTCTTACTCTCCTACATCTGCACTGCTGTAATTTATGTGAATTGCAGCTAATAATCAGTTGTGTTATGCTTAATCAGCATATCAATAATGTGCTTGGCAAAGATTGCATGATCTTATTTCCCAGACCCTTTCACAAATTTGAATGATTGACAGCATGAAAATTGCACAAATGCAGGTGTTGGTGCAGGATATTGTCTCTGTGGACTTTGCAATCAAGTAGAATTTAATGGGGCTATTTCACTTTTTAATAGTTGTTTCTCTGCATTTTTGTGTGTATGTGAAAGAAAATGGTCCAGACTCCCTAAAGACTTGAATGAGCTTAACCAGATAATCATTGTGATACAGATGCTAATATTATAAATGAGGGGAGATCGTTGCGAGGGAGAAAGAAATTATGGCATTCTTTGAGGGTGATAATACTGGATCCAGGTTAAAATGCTAACACTGGAGAGTTATCAAGTGGAACACAAATTTGTGAATACAAATAAGGGTAAAACACAACATGAATATTCAGGAACTTTGCATAGCTGCAAATCAAGCCACTAATGAAAAAATAACTTGAGAATCTTGAAGCAGCCAAATTGAAACCTACCTTTTCTCCTCTCAACCATTAACCCTTGTGTGTAGTGCAAATAAAATAATGTACACGAAAGATCTTTACTGGGTTCATTCAGCTGGAGAGACTGGAAATGGGACTTTTATACCAATGAAAGTAACCTGCCTCAGCATTTTGGCACTTATGGGTTGTGATGGGGATATATTGCTGTGTCTTGGAACTTGGCTGGCATCATACCAACACCCTCATTTGTGAGTCACAGCTTTGAGTGTAGCTCTATTAACTTTGGCTTATAAATCACCATAGTGCTATTAGCAATGTTTCAATACAATGTGACATCTTTATTATAATGCTTTCCCTCTGAAGTTTAAGTTCATATTTTAGTTAGGCTTCAGACAGATGTGGATTCGGCAGAGTTTTAATTAATACAGTAGAAGTAAAATGCCAAGGAAATATTGTCTTTCCTGCGTACCTCTTTTCACTTTCTGAATACTACTGACTTCAACAGCCCAATTTTTCAAACTAGCATAGATGAACAAGAAGGATTCTACATTTCAACTGCTTCATTAAAATCTATGGATGTTTTGCTATTAAATTCAACAAAAGTAGCAAAGCGCACTGGTCTTGGCATGAGACATTTGATGCACATGATGTTTGTAGAACACACATACAGTAGATAATTTAGCTCTGGGATAATATGCATTGTCCAAAGATTTAGACTTCTCTGATTCCAAGAAAGATCAATAGATAGAAACAGCATGCACTGCTAAAATGTACCCAGGTTGAAACAGGCTTCCATACAACCAAGCAGTATGCTATATGAGACATAAGAGTTTCTGTAATGGCTTAATATGCATTTCTGTTTCTTATGATTCCCATGATACTCTGCTTCCAGTCTGTGCCAGCTGATTTGCCTCTTGCTGCTGTTACTATTTGTAGCCAAAAGCCACAACACAGAAAGAGAGCACAACCAAGGATTAAATGTGCCTTCAGAAAAAGCAAAACTGAAAGGCTGCAAAACTAAACCAAAACTCGGTTAGTGGTTGCGCAGGAGGTCAGCTTGAAATAAGGAGAGCAATTAATCCATTTGTTGAATTTGTTTCCAAAAGGTACCAAATCCCCCAAAATGAAAAACGACTTATAGATGGCAGCACATTGTTGGCTAGGAGTAAAATATGATGTATAGATCAAAACTATCAAAATGAATGAAATTGCCTTGGTACAGGGTTTGGAAAAAATGTATTTTATAGCAATAGATTCAGCATGTTTTTTCAATTCGTCTAAAATTTGTTCAGATGGATTTGGTACTTTTGAAAACAAGCTCCACATTTGGCAGCAATAAAGAGAAGATCTACTAGTGTCTTGCCCTCTCAATTTCTGAAAGTAATAACATTTTTAAAAATGTAAACCTAAAACAGTGTCTAACCCACAATGCATAACTCGCCCTGTGCACATATGCTGTTGAGTGAAGCAGGAATGAAAGGGGGGGGGGGGAGTTGAGAGGAACAAGAGGGTAGAGATGAAAGAGTGAGAATGTCTGGAGTCTTAGCTTCCAGTTTTCAGTGATATGGAAAGCTTACCAAACTTTTTTTTGTTCGTCTACTTAGACTGGGGAGTGGGAAGGGGCAAACAGCAACTGCCGTTTTGGCATTGCTGTTAGAAAGGATCTTCCTTTGCCTGCTCAACAGTGGGGTTTTGAGGGGGGGGGGTGAAACTCAAATCTTGACATCATTTGTAGTAAAGAGTTTAATTTCCCCGCTTAGAAGGGGTGTTAGGGGAGGAAACAGCTTGAATCTTAGAGTTTGGGTTTGAAAGGAGCTTCTATGATCATTTAGGTGGGGTGGATAATCAACTTTCTTCGCTTGGCAAACCTGCTGAAGACAATACAATGGGAAAATGTGTTGCCCTTCCTACTGATGTTTCCTCTGCACCTGCTAGAAGGGGCACAGCAGGAGGCAAGCTGCTTCTCCTCCTGGTCTTCTCCCTGCACCTGCTGCAAGAAGACACAACAGGAGATCTGTTGCCTCTCTCAATCCAGATGTGCTCTCTATTCCTAGGGAAGACTGCTGGAGAAAGTACAGCACATGAATATATTTTAACCATACGGTCTGTATGCTACTTTGAAATGTAACTGGCATATAATCTCCACTTCTGGTCACTCTGAAGAGTATCCGCACATTTATCTAACCAGAAAAAGGTAAACCGTCTTTAAAATTAGTGGCATGTAAAATTGCTAACTCTTTGATGACTTCAGCTCCATTGGAATGTATCTCTCTGGTCTAAAATTATTCCCTATGGAGCTGGTTCCCTCCATTTACATCAGTCTCAATTCACATCACAGGTCCAGGAATGCAAAACCAACTTGAACCGAAACTCTCTTGTAATACACAGTGTCCAGAAAGGCATGTCATTGTCAGTTGCATGCACACATGTCACTAAACAAATTAACAATATGCATACACTTTAAGAATACACACAAAAACATTTCAGTCCATGAGAAATGCATTTACAGATTATATTAGGAAAATGTGCCCAGAAGCATGTATGTTGGGGAGAAAAATATGAATGGAAAATACATACAAATTTTTAGAGGACATGTACTACTGCTGCAATCTTTTATATTCTAATCCATATAAAGAAAAAACACACACAATCACGAGGCACTATGTTCTAGCTTGGTATGCTGGAAGAAGGAGAGTATGGTTAAAAGCATTATTTTCTTTTTTTTAACAGACTAACTTACCCCATGCGATGGATAGGAAATCCAGCCCAGCTCTCCCTGAAATGCTTTCGAATCCAGCAGATTAACTGTGAAAAAACGAAAAAAATATGAAGAAGGGGTTTCTCTGCTTCTGTTCAGTTAGCTTTAGTTTGTTTGGTTTGGCATTAAAACAGAACTTGGAATGTTCCTTCAAAAAGTAATTAGTTGTGATTGCTTTTCCATAAAAATAGTCAGTTATGAAGACAAACATTTTGCAAACATTATTTTGTTGTTCAAATTAATCAAATCCTTTTTGAAACACTACAGATCACTAGCCTGCATTACTATTTATTTCTAATGACTAAGATCACTCACAAATGTAACCAAAATAAGTTACAGTTATGCCATAAAATGTTATTCTATTTATGCATTGTTGAAGGCTTTCATGGCTGGAATCACTGGGTTGCTGTGAGTTTTCTGGGCTGTATGGCCATGTTCCAGAAGCATTCTCTCCAGCCAGGCTTTGAAGCTGCTAGCCCATTAAATGCTGATCAAGGTGGCCAGTTACAACATTCACAGTTGCCTCAAACAGACAGGACTCCTTTATCCTACCCTGGACATTCCACAGATAAATAAACCTCACTTGCCGAGTTTTCAACAAACCTCATGACCTCTGAGGATGCCTGCCATAGATGTGACGTTTCTCCAGAAACGTCAGGAGAGAATGCTTCTGGAACATGGCCATAGACCCTGGCAAACTCACAGCAACCCATATTATAATTATGTTAAAGTCACAACAGAACATAGTAAGGTTTTCATTATGGCAAACGGGAATCCATTATCATACTTGAAATGATTTACCTCCAAACGGTAGTTAAACTCTCATAGATAAAGAAAGTAGAGCAATCAAAGCAAAACAAAGCATTGGATCTACCTCCAAGTGAATTTCTGCAGGGTGATAATAAAACTGTCCTTATCAGCTGCACACATTCCAGTTTTCCACCCTTCTCAAAATGTCTGAAACTTGGCTCTGTGAGTAAAACTATATTTTCAGGTGAGTGCTACAAAAAGATTCAAATTGCAAATTCAAAGACAGTTTGCACTTTGCGACTATAATGTTGCGACCTCAAGTCTTGCCTTTCTACTTTCTGTGTAATTCATTTATGCATATCTTGAGTTGCTGGGTGGTATATACAGATTAGACATGGGAAGAAATCCCCTACTTCAAGCAAAGTTTAGGGTCCGTCTGTTCCCCCCTTACACACACACTTTTCTTAGATAACCTCCAGCTTTTTAAGAGTTTTCTAATCTTCCAACAGCAAAGGCCAGGTTGGATATTGTGGGGCATGTTTAAAATGTAAATTGAAAATTCAGTTAAGTATATTTTGAAACTCTGGAATCAATGTTGAAAATAGATCCAATAAAATATACATTTTTAACAGCCACTAAAAACAAACAGAAACCCACACAATGATATCTCTCCTATTTCTCACAATAAGCATATTGATCCGATTGCTGTCGAGTAATCACATGATTCCATAAAGGTCCATTCATTTTTCAATGGAAACTAGGGAGATGGGATCAATACCATAGTAGAAGAATAAAATTATTGCGATAGTTTCCAGACTGACAGAAATCAATACAAATTATTAATACATAAGCACGCAAATAGTTAGAGTTCTCTTCTAATATTTAAGATTTAGAGCCAAGGGCAGACATTTTATAGATTTCTTTTTGCATCATGAATTTAGTATTGTATTTGTAAATAATATTTGTTAAATCCTACTGTAATAAATTTCTCAAGCTTTCCCCCTTCGGCAGCCATCAAATTGTAGTCTACTTGTGTGGGAGTTAGTGTCCAAAATGTAATAGGACTTGCCTCTGTGTAGATATGCATTGGATTTCAGTGTAAGTCAACTAAAAAAATGGATATTTAGAACTACCTCTTTGCTTTGAGACTTTTTCTGGTTCAAACCCAATATGTAAAACTTACTTATTTTATTTTATTTATTTACCCTTTTTATACTCTGCCTTTCTCAACCCCGTAGGAGATTCAAGGCAATGATTCGATGCCATGTAAATTTACATACATAATAAAATAAGCATATCTATTAAAACAATCATTAAAACATATCAAACCTTAAAGCACTTATTAAATCTTAACTTATTTCATTTTCACACATAAAAATAAAATAAAAAAGTTTCCTGCCTTCTAGGTAAAGTAATAATAAACTTTGCCAGTAATTGTTTCTTCATTTTGGTACTTTTTATGCAACTTTAATGAATGTGGGGGGTTTTAAGGCAGGAAAAATAACAGGAGAAAAAAATCTCATAGCTTTCGGTTTTTGATATCATTTTCATTTTGGTTTGGTTTTAGGATTTTTTGATGGGGTTCACTGGTTGCCATCATGATAATCTTTATTTATGAGGACAAGGATATTTAGAATCATAGAGTTAGAAGGGGCCCCATATGACACTGACTCAAACCCCCAATTTAATGCAGAAAATTCAGCTAGAGCATAATGTACAAATATTCTTTACGTTCCTCCTTTGAACACATGAAGAACATCAGGAAGGGGAATGCAATGCAATTGTGGGTAGAAATGACAGATAGTCATATAATAGAAACAAAATTATTAATAATGTGGTTTGTTTTCTCTTCAGTATTGTATATGCAGAGAGTTACATTTTTAAAAGATCTCATAACAGTTTTATGTGTGAAAAAAAATTAAAATAAAGGAAACAATTCCAGAGTTGTTTTTTCAAAAGATGAAAAGGAACAGAAAGAGGTTTTTTAAAAATTGTTCTGTTTCTTTCTCTTTTTTTATTGCTATCTAAGCCAGTTAAAGAAAAATAATAATTGTTTCTGATAGAATATGGCACTTTCTAAAGAGTCTTTCTCTGTTTGGTGTATTTATATTGGTTACTTTTTTGGAGAAGGAAAAAACTGGAAATATTTCTACTTTTAAAAAATGCATCAAAAGAGATGAATCAAGTAAAAGAAAGATATTACTGCTCTCACACACATTTGCTAAGATGTAGTACAATCCGGTGTTTTCCCAGACGTATGATATAATCAAAATATTTTGCTCAATAGGTGATAAGCATTTGTGTCAAGGGAATCCAAGATCTTATTCCTATCTATCACTTTCTATAAATCTTAACACAAGACAATCTTGGTAATGCAATTAGATCAGAGATTTTTCCTCCAAAACAACCTCAGTGGGTTCTTCAAAGGCACATAAGAAGAAATGATTAATACAAATGGGCACTATGTCACAACACGATCCATCATTGTATTAAGAATCCGTGTAAAAGATTATTTAGCTAAATACAAAGTTTAATGGCAACAATGGATTAACTACAAAGAGATGTGGTTTAAGTATTTGTTGGCTAAACAAACATTTTTAAAAGCAATTAATACGGAGTTAGGAAAGATAAATAACATATTACAGAAAGGCTATTGACCCGCATAATCATTTTTCAAGCTGGATTGTACAGCACAGAAAAACGTAAGTAGATGTTGAATGATTATACATCGTAAAGTCAAATAAATCTTGAACAATGATAAAAGTTTTTTTAAAAATTACATTACTTCAACAAAGTAGAATATTTTCATGGGTTTTAATCTATAAACAGCACCAAACAGTAGAAAGTTAACATACCAATTTGAAAGCTTAAATAATGTTCCCTAGTAAATATTATTAAGATATGCATCATGGAACAATGAAAAATATTTTTTTAAAAAAATTGAGCTAGTTGCTTGTACATATATATAGGGTATTATATTTTATTTTAAATATATATATTTCACATTCTTACTTAAAATAACGGTTTGGGTGCCAAAACTGTATACTAAAATGATTAACATATTCCTTAAATAACTAGAATGATGATTAATATAATACATATATAACATTATCACCCAATTGCTAGAAATATTTGAAAATGCAAGATCCGTGGGATGATGTGTAGGACTATGACTCTGGATACCAGAGTTCAAATGATTGCTCAACCATGGGAACTTAATAGTTGACCTGTGCATGTGCGTGTGTGTACACACACACACACACACACACACACATTTATTAAGAAGCTTTTTTAAAAAACAAGCAAAGACAATATAAAGAAAGCAGATTTTCATAGTTTATAACCACTAAAACTACCTCAAAAACTAGTATATAACTACTAAAACTATGTCTGAGATAAAAACACTATGCTAGTACTTCCCTAAACCTACTAAACGAACAACTACAGAAACTAATTCTATAAACCTCACAGTGTGTGTTGAGTTTTGTTCTTTATTATCCCACTCTCTTTTGGTAATGCTAAATGAAAATACTTCTATTTCTTTTTTAAAATCCTCTAATTCATAAATCCAATAGTTGAAATTTGTTCCCAGCCACCTAGAGACCTTAAGCAAGTTCATTCTCTTAGCTTCAGAGGAACACAAAGGGATCCCTTCTCCTGAATAAATCTTGCCAAAAAGGACCCATCTTAAGTTTGAAATTGGGTGATGGCACACACCAACAACAAAAGCTCTAATTCAAAATGTACCCTAAAAATGAGTCCTTTCACACAAGGAAAAAAATGGAATTTTAGGTGATGTCCCTATTTTTGTTGAAAATATATGTACAGATAGTCATATAATAGAAACAAAATTATTAATAATCTAGTTTGTTTTCTGTTTGGCACGCAGAACTATAGCATGCTTACATCAGACTAGAAATCAGTGCTAAATCTATTTCTTAGCCCTAATCAGAATAGATCCTGGAAAACAGCTTTCTACATTAGCACTTTGTCCTACATCCATCTTGAATTAAATGGTAATCACAGAATATGTAACTTCATATGAGTATGTTTGCATAAAAAAGGGAAATAAATGAAGTAAATAAACTCTCCAGTAGACATCAGAAAAATGTTGAATTACTACAATAAAATGAAAAATGAATATGGTATCACACATAGTGATCTAAATTAAATAGCCCACATGCAATGGTACTAAGAATTAGTATAGATTTACATTAATGTTAACATACTATTCAGCAATGTATTCAATGGATCTATTTAAGTTGGGGGTTCAATAATTGTACTCAGATCTACAGATTCTCAATCAATAGGACTATATAGAGACCAGAGTTCAAATCATTGCTCAGTCATGAAAACCGACTAGATGGGTTTCCAGACCTGCAGATCTAAGAACAATTTCTCAGTCCAGTGCTTTTTTTATTTGTCCAAGTAGTAAAAATAGTACAAATACACCAAGTCTCAGTTGATCCAAGAACAATGCAACAGAATATAAAAGGAAAAGGTAAAAATCATAACCCAAGAGTTGACTACATAGTCCTATGGAAATGGGTATGGCAGCAATCCTATTCATATACTTGGCAGTAAATATGTATAGTTCTGAAGTACATGATTTGCAAAATCCGGAAACAACAGTAACCCAGGTCCTTTCCACAACAGGAAAGAAGAGCGTAGTTTGTTCACAACACATCCACACTACTATGGCTCATTTCACCATAACCGGGAACATTGCCTATTATTATCATGTTCTTTTTCTAAGACTTCTACTTCCACCATGGCTCCTGCGGGTTCTGTGGTAGTCCAGCTTTACCATGGAAGCAAACTCAAAATAAGATGCTTTGGTATGAATTTATGCTGTGGTGTGAGGATCAGTCTCATTGGAAACTTGTAATAGCAGCTTTGTATGCATAACTGAATACCTGTGGAAATTATGATATTTCAGCTCAAAACACAATGGCAGCAACAACATAGTTGTGTTATTGCTAACCAGGGTGCAGAATATGTAAACTGGTGATTCAACAGAAAAAATGGATGTAAAATCTAGGGATATTTCAGTATTAATTTAGCAAGAAAACTAGATGTAATGTCAGGTATATCCAGAAAGTTTTTGTATTAGAAAGCAACAAAGGCTACCTGACCTATAATAAGAGAAGGTTACAAAACCTACTTCCTTCCTAAGAGAACAGTTTAGTTGAGACATTGCAGGCAATTATTGTTTTCTGCTGAGAAAATGAAACATGGAAAGCTGTGGGAGCCTATTCACCTCTTGTAGTCCTTTGCAAGAACAAAGAAGTAAGAAACCTTGCTTTGCCATTTTAAACAAAGCACCATTCCTTGCAAAGTTTAAAAAAAACTTGGGGAACTCTGCTTTAGCTAGAATGACCAGAATATTATCACCCAATTCACTTCATGCATCTGATTATGAAGATTCGCTCTACAAAAATGTATACGTCTAATTTCTTTTTCTCAAAGTCCATCATTCTCCCAGGGTAGAAACAATGCAGTTCGACATCACTTTTAATGTCATAGTTCAATGCTATAGAATCAATCATTGGAGTTTTTGTTTCACAAGGTCTTTAAACTTTTCTGCCAAATAGTGCTGATTCCTGACCAAACTACAACTCCAAGGATCCCATAGCATTGAGCCATGGTAGTTCAAGTGTTGTCCAATTGCATTGATTGTACAGTGTAGATGCACGCTGAGTCTCAAAGATGCTACAAGATAGAAAAATAAGTTTAAAAAACAAATATAAGTTAATGTTTCCATTTTGAAAGTGTCTTTCATAGCCACAAATGTATGCTAAGTAGATCCTATACAACTGAATAAAGAAATGTTGGGTTGGATCCAGTTTGCTTTAGTTTCCATTTATATAAACTTTTAAAAAAATGCCATGGATAGTTTTTCACTGAGAACTTAATAAGTGGCATGAATTTGCAGTGCAAGCCTAAATGGAACAGAGAAGGACTGAAGCATCAGATGTGTTATCCACGTGAAAAAGCTGTCTACAGGGTTTTGTGGAGTTTTGTTAGAATCAATGGGATTAGAAGAGCAGGCTCCAGGCTGGTAAAGGCCACTTTCTGCAACTTTCTTGAAGAATCGGAAAGGGTTTGAATTCACTAGATCCAGAGTCAGCTTTCTCATCCTTTCCTGGATTGCTTTGTTTGAGCACTTCCCAGTTGCCTGGTTGATAACATGGCTTATTAGGTCCACAATAAATATAATAACCAAATAACCATGTATGTATTTGTGCATAAAAGTGAATTTAGTTGAACAGGCAAATTTTACAGTCTCTAATTATAAAAGTATAATGCTTAAATTTTGCAAAACTAATGTTGTTATACTTTACATTAAAAAAGAAACTAATTCAGGGTAGTAGACATGGGTTAAGAATCAGTATTGCTTTAATACAATCAATCCTGAATCTTTACTTGTAAATGAGCTTATTTTTAGAGGCATTATATAACTTTTTAAACAATACATGCAGAGATATCGTATTTTAATGAGACTTTAATTTATAGGGTTTTGTAGGATTTTTACCTTACTCACATGCTATTTATTTTACATTTTGCCCTGAAGTAGCACAGGATGAAATAAACATGTTTTTTGAAAAGCAGAACCAGAGAGCTTGTTCATGTTTAAATAAATTCCTTGCAATAATTAACATTTTGAAAACACTTTGAAATATGAAGACCAGACAATACTTTTATAATCTTTCCTTTTAAAATCCCTTTTCAATGAAAGAAAAAATCAAGATAACTGAATAGACTTTTTTTAAAGTCAAGCATATGTGTCAAAATGCAGAAGAGATGGGATTCTTATTAGGTTTTATTAGCCAATTAGCTGTTAATTTGGAAGCAAAATCACTTATAAAAGATGCTAACAAAGGGAAAAACTGAGTTTTGCTTTGAAAACCAAAAACTGAAGGTACCCATAATTGGAACATGTCATGCAAATCTGGGAAGCCCAAAAGGCACTTTGAGGCAAACATCCAGCCAGGCTTTGGTTTTTGGGGTGGGACAATGTGGAGACTATTCACAAGCTGATATACATTTATAGACCGCAGGGCCCAGCTTGCGCCCAGTTTTTGAAATGCATTATCTCAATAATGCAACCAACGTGATGCGCTTGCTTCTTTAAACATGACTCACGCTCTACTCAAAAACAGAGAAGGGGATCAACAATCTACAGCTAAACTTACACTGTGTTTTTCCCCAGAGGGACACACCCAGCAAGAGACAGGTTTGGACGTTGTGATTCTAAAGACACGTCTCTCACCCATTTTTGCCTGGCCACCCACCAAGAAACATCTGCATGTATTATGTCAAAAATATATACTATCCCAAATGTTGATGCTACAGAAATTCTTGCAAAACCAGCTCTACATCATACTTTCCATCATGCAAGAGTAGCTCATCATCAACAGTACTGAATCACCACCTTTAAGAAGAGACAAACTAAAAATATGATTCCATCTCCACCTTTTTGCATACATTTTCATGGAAACCTAGGGATGTTCTTCATGTATGTGATTAGAAAGACCTAGGGTTGACAAGAATCCATTTACAAATGACCGGAGAATTTCTGTTGAATACAGTAATCCAGAACTCCATCGCTGTTTACCTCCCAACTAACCACATTGCCAGGACTGTGTCCAGTTAGGCTGCTCAACATCCTGCATTATAACAGACAGCCCATATTATAGAAGACCGCACTTACACACTGTTATTAAAATTAGAACTGGTGATCCAAATGCCAGGGGTGAGGAGGTGCAGAAAATGACATGCTCATCACTCTGCAGACTGTTTATGGCTCTTAATCTAGTGACAGTAGATTTTGAAACTGGCAATTTTCAAACTCTGGATTGTAGTAAGCAGCTTCAGGAAGCATGCAGAACTTTGGTGGCTCTGAGATGCGCTCAGTTGTTCCACTTTTTCCACTTGGGATCAGTGGGAGAAAAATTAATAATCAACTCTATTACATTTCATATTTGTGTGCATCATCAAAAACGGGTAAGAATAACATTCCACTCCAACATTTCCTAGTTTAAAATTGGGACAGATATGTCCAAGAAATTTCGCAGTGTGATAAAGGTAGATAGCAAAAGGAAGAACAAACAAACTAGGAAAGGCTGAAGCAATTTGCTTTTGCATGAACCTACTAGGGAAGTATGGTGATGATGATTAGAAGTAGTAGTAGTACTTAAATCCATCTTTTTGTCTCTCAAAATAGACTCAAGTTGAGTCCATCCCTTCCTCTTTTCTCCCCAAACTGCTTTTGGAATCAGTTTGCAGCCAATGACATAAGTTGAGGATACAAGGGGGAAATGGAGGCAGGAGAAACTGATACATTTGAAAGCTTCTGAAAAAAAATAACAGAGGAATAATCCAGATTGCCCACATCAAACTGAGACACTTGGAGAATGTAGAATAAGTATCTGTGGCCACAAGAGTGTTGTTCACCTTTCTGCAAAGTCTGGAATAAAATTGATTTTCGAAGAAAAACCATGTCACCCATTAAGAGAAATAAGGAACTTGCCCAGACAATCACACATGGACTGATAACCCCAACAATACCACTTACAGTGCAAAGGAGTGTTCCTCTTTAACATGGTGTATGTGCTCCACAATGTGTACATATACCTTAGTAGTGGTACATATCATGCAAATAACTGCAAAAACTACAACAACTTCTTTTTAAAATACCGAATATACTAGAGTATAAGTCGACCCGATTATAAGCCGAGACACCTAATTTTACCACAAAAATCTGGGAAAACATATTGACTCGAGTATAAGCCCAGGGTGAGAAATGCAGCAGCTACTGGTCAATTTCAAAATAAAAATAGATACCAATAAAATTATATTATTATTTTTGGAATATTTTGCATTGAGGCATCAGTAGGTTAAATGCTTTTGACTATTTACATAAAACTGTAATTTAAGATAAGACTGTCCAACTATGATGAAACCATTATTCTCACCTTCTTCAATGTATCCTTCCAATAATAATAGAGTAAAGTAATAAATGTAACAAAACAATAATAAATACATAAAAATAATAATAGTGTAAAATAATGTAAATAAAATAATAATAAAGTAACACAATAAATGTAATAAAATAATACTAATAACAGAGTAAAATAATAAATAACCTTGACTCTAGTATAAGCCGAAGGGAGCTTTTACAGCCTTAAAAACGGGGTTGAAAAACTAGGCTTATACTCGAGTATATACAGTAATAGAATAGCTTTATTATCTTTGTACTATTACACCACAGAAATAAATTAAATTTCCTTCTGTCTTTGTATCTGGGTAATAAAAGTGCATAGTCAGTGGGATGCAGCAGCTATGGCTGTCTTTAGGGAGTGCTCTAGTTGAGATTAGATGACCCTTATGATCTCTTCCAACCCTATAACTCTATGAACTCTAGGAAAAACCAATTCCAGTGATCCCTAGCATGTGGCTATTATGTGCAAAATGTATTGAGGCACAAAACAACGTGGAAACAGTATTTGTCCATTTTAAGACACATAATTGCTTAAGAGTTTTGTATTGGGTCATTCTCAGAACTACTCCCAGTAAATTGTAATGGACCTATTATATTCAGCCATTTAGCTACCTGACAAATATTTACTTTATAGAAATTCATTTCATGTAATATAATAGCAATATGTTGGGATTTTTAATGACTTGTTTACATTTGCCGATGACACAGTTTACTTCAGGAGAAAGTATTCCTACCTTTCCCCTTGATTAATATTTATAAAGAGCTAGCATGTTTTTCCTAATGAAAGAAGAAAGAGAGAGAAAAGAAGGGGGAGAAGGAATGGAAAAGGAAATGAAGCAATAAGATGACAGCCATATAGCCACATATCAAATATTTCATTACAGGAATAAGGCAAATTATATTTTGTCTTTGTCTGAGACTCACACATCAATTCTCATTCTATGACCCAGAAAGCATATCTACTGTTCTGTGCTAACTCTTGCACATTCATACGAATTATGCTGAAACCATATGCAGACTCTACTGGGAGTATGGTTAAGACAAAGTTACTTCAGTAGATTAGTGACTCATTGCCCATGAAGATAACTGACCTGGATCAGTCAAAGGGCAATATGGCTCCAGCATCAAGCTATCTCCCTAACACTCTTGCACAGAAAGAACAGCTGTAATTCAATGAAGCAATGCTATTTCCCCTCAGGAGCTGCTATTGATGTAGATAAACTATGATGGGCCCGGGCCAGAGGATTACAGAAAAATGTGGAGAGCAAAAAAACCCCTAAAACTATAAAGTCAAAAGAGTTTTATGGAGGGTCATGTTGCAAAAAACGAGATATGGATCTCCGAAATGGATGCATTGTTCCCAATATGAATTTCATATGGTTTCAAAATAAATTTGCCATATTGCAATCCCCCCCTCCCCCGCAATAATAAAAAACAAAAACCCCAACCTCTTATCCAGGCACATCCCATTCTCATTAAACTTGTGCATCTTTTGTATCCATATTTCTGTCATGTTAACAGATGTTTCTTTAATCAGACACTCCAAGTAAAAAACAAACAAAAAAACCCTCTTAAAATTTTATCCTTCAAACATTTAGTTTGGTAATTTCATTCCAGTGTCTAAATGTGATGTTATCATAAAAAATGGAGGCAAATTGAAGGGAAATCCCTATTACTTGCATGCCAGTGGGTGCATTCACAACCTAATATCACAGGCTATGAAATGAGAAAAGCACAGAATTCTGTTCTTCAAGCTCAGTGTCCTTCCAAATGACTTTATATGGCCAATATTTTCCTGTTTTAGGATACAAAGCACCAGCTGTTGGAAAAGAAGAGTTGGTTGAAACAACTAACAGCAAATTGAATGAAGAATCACGACACGTTTTCTTAGTGCACCTGTTGCCTTTATTTCAACACTTCACCTGCCTTCCCACTCTGTCTTCCCCCTCTTCTCCGTTTATGAGAAAATATTTTCATGGCTCTGCTTAATCAAAGTTGGGATAATTTCTTGGCAAACCTGGAGAACAAGAATCTTTCCCCGCTTTCAAGGACTGAAGTTGAGCGGAAGGGGACGGGGGAGGTGAATATTTGTCAATCCATAACTAATGGGCCAATTCTGTGCAAAATGAGCTTCCCAAACTACAAAAAATCCAAGAGGGAGTGCTTTGGGCCCAAACCTTTTCAAGCCTACAGATTCCAAAGCAGATAGGTTAGTTTGGGGTTTTTTTTCCATCCAACTTGAATGTTAGGATGGTGAAGCATGAAAGCAATTTTCACACCAGTTCACGGTGTGATTGCTTTCCTTGGGGAATGTATGCATGTACCAATAGAGAACTTTGAAGCCATCTGATCTGAAAAAGTCTGTTTTTCTACCATAACATGTTTCAATTATGGGTATTTTCATTTGGGGGTGGTGGTGTCTTGCACAGCAAAACTCAGTTTTCCCCTTTTAGCATTTTCCCGCAAGTGATTTTGCTTCCCAATTAACACCTAGTTGCTTCAGAAATCCCAGTTAGAAATATATTTCTGCCTAATCCTTCACCGACAGTATGAATTTCCTTTATCTGATGCCAAAAAAATACTGCAGGGGCAGGAACATAAGGTGTTCCAGAGATTTATGAACTACTTCTCCCATTATTCTGCATAGCCTATTCTGACATACTGTATATTTCTAGAAATCAGAATCTGGAAAGTCAGTGATTCACCAGACTTGGATAAAAGTATCATACAACTCTTGAATGACACAGATTGGTGGCTATAATAAATGATTCTAATATCCCCCTTATGTTAGTTTCTGTAGTCTTTTATGATTTCATATGTTAATTGAGTAAGTGAGTTCATTATAGAATGCTCCTTTCACATTCTGTGTAAAAAGGATTTCAGGTTAAAAGAACTTCCTAGAACCTTCTTCCCAACATGGTGGTTTGTTATACAATATGCAGAAATTTATATGGAGAACTGAAAACATTCTGAAATCACAGTTTCAAATACAACTGTGCAGACCAGTAACAGACAACCCATAAAGGGATTTTGTTCTTCTCTCACTGGAAATTCACAGGGTGTGTCAACAATCAATCTATGTCCGAAACTTTAGAAGTGAAATCCATATCTCAATCTGCCAAAAATGCAGAAAACAAACCATGCAAGCAATATATCAAGATTTTACAATAAACTTTTTATCATATATACAATGAGAAATGCCACATGTCAAAGCTGGGTTCAGCCACAAAAAAGGAACGATAAATCTGGGCTTGTTTTCTGAAATTCTAATTTTCTGAAAATCAGCCTGTGTTGGTTACCGCAATATCTTTGGCCCCAACTATGCTGCCATATAATCCAGTTTATGAATCCAGATCTAGATTATATGGTAGTGTAGAGTCATATAATCCAGTTCAAAGCAGATAATCTGGATTTATAACTGGACTATATGGCAGTATAGATCCAGCATTTTACTATGTATTGTAGATCAGGAAATTTATGTATCCCTGTAAAAAAATGGGTGTGTCTCAATATTTTATTGTCCTGCTGCTCTAGTCCAATTCTCTGAACAAGAGGATGCTGTCAGGATATAAAACGGAGAAACAGAATGGTTTCCAAACAACAAGAGGGGGTGCATTTTATCACCTTTTTATTTTATACTCAGAACATATCACACAGAATGTGGGATGAGACTTGGAGGAAGGAAGTGTGAAAATTGTAAAAAGGAACATTGACAATTTTAGAAATGCAGAAAATAGCAAAGACATGGAACACTGTTGAAGAAAGTTAAGGAAGAAAATGGAAAATCAGGGAAACAGATGAATGATATAAAAACCAGCATAATGTTAACAGAATTTACGTAAATTAAATGTGGACAATGAAGACATTGAAATTGTTAAATATTTCCTATATATTGGCCCATTTATCAATAGAAAAGAAACCTGAGAGAAAAATAAAACAGAATGCTAAGACTTAGAAAAAACACATAGTTGCCTTTCTAAGTCTTAGCATTCTGTCATCTTTTTTTTCCTTGTCAGGAGCGACTTGAGAAACCGCAAGTCACTTCTCTCACACCAGAAGTGATTTGCAGTTTCTCAAGTCATTCCTAACATTAAAAAGTGACTAGATAACATATTCAAGGTTATAGATATATCATTAAATATAAAAGGCAGAATCGTATATACCAAAAATATTTTTATTTCTGGATGGAAGGTTTTAAAAAATCAGTCAATTTGAACTGAATTTCTATAGATGCCATACTACTTCATCACATTAGAGAATGAATCCACTTGAAATCTGGTTTCTGCCTCCTGCAGAATTCTGGGGTTTGTAGTTTAAGGAGGCTGTTAAAGGCTCCTCCCTAAACTACAAACCCAGAATTCTGCAGGAGGTAGCAACCAGATTTAAAGTGAATTCATTCTCTAGTGTGATGAGGTCTATGGACTGATAAAAAAAAATCACTTGGTCTGAAAGGCTCTGCCATGCCAGCTGTACATAGCTAGAAATGGATTCATCCTTTTGTGTATGTTGCAACAATCAAATGTGGCTAATCTTTTGGAAATTATTAAAATGACATCAATTTAAAGTACATATTTTCCTTTAAATGAATCATACTTTTACCATGACATCATACTGAATCATACTTTAGAGTAACAGGATACTTGCACATATCAGGATACTGGACTATTTTAACGCACCTTTAGCTTGTTGAGCAATTGAACCTTTAATTTTAAAAAAATCTTTCCATCTTTTGAAATGTGTCATGTAAAAAATGTACAGTCTATTGGATCATATTTTACATACAGCTTGTGCAGGAGGAGAATCAGTGGTATTGCTGCAATTTATTTATTTATTTATTTACAATGGTTATATGCCGCCCTTCTCACCCCGAAGGGGACTCAGACTCCAAAGCTGCTAGGCATTTAATACAAAGTTATATATATCAGATGTAATTGTTAAATATGATCCTAACTCAATTTAAAGTATCAATTCAAGCACAGGCCGGCATTTTGGTCATGAACTGAACTATCTATAACCAAACCAAAAATGCTTCTCTTTGTCCTGGCTTCTTCATTGCTACACAAGAAACCCAAAGTGCAAGTAGCTAAATGCTCCAGTGTGAACACACGAAGTAGAAGCAACATGCTGATATAATCAGAAATTTCCATTAAGTGTCATGTTGAGGAAAACAGGAAGATTATTTTCCAATATGCTGATGTCACCAAAAACTATTTTTATTGTTTAACAAAATTTATGGAGGTAATTAATTCAGAACATGTGTGCTTTGCGATTCACTTAAAAATGAATGGCTCAAGTTAAATTTCCTTGTTTCCAAGCACAATTTTACCCATCTCTCCCTCCTTCCTTATGTGAAAGAGCCTCACTAAAGCAAGATAAGATAAATGCAGGGAAACTCAATATTTCAGTTTTTGGTATCCAGTCTGCTACAATTTTGTAAAGAAGTCCAGTTCTTCTTCCAGCACCGTGTTGTCCCACTATAATTCATAATGCCTTTTCTCTCTGAGAATCCAAGAAATAGTGTGTACTCATAGATCCCACTGTGAATTCTCTTTGGTTTCCTTTCAATGTTGAGCAGGTGTTTTCTGCCCTATTTCATTTCCTCCATAACTCAGCAATCCCCTGAAGATTACTTCTTTGTCCCGAAGTGGTTGTTCTAAATCTGATTTCTCACCCATGCAATACATGAAGCTCTCATGGGTGGTTCTAACTGGGCATAACTTTCAGTACATTCTACCTATCATTTGAAGGTATTTTAGCCATGTGCATATAGCTAACAATGCTGGCACAAGCCCAATAAGAACTGAACTGTTGGCTTCCAAAAGAAAAGACAGGAGCTATTCTTGGGCTTCTACATTCAAAGAAAAACATGGAAACATATACATAAGCAAGAGTGAGCCACAATGAGTCTAAAGAACTAAAACTAAGAATGACTTATCTATTTTGCCACAGATCCAGATTTAGGTTTAAAGTACACCCACTCAAATAATAAAAAACTTAAGTCACATTGATTTCAATGGATATACAAATGAAAGTGCTTGAGTAGGACTCTGAAGCAGTGGTTCTCAGCCTGTGAGTCCCCAGATGTTTTGACCTACAACTCCCAGAAATCCCAGCCAGTTTACCAGCTGTTAGGATTTCTGGGAGTTGAAGGCCAAAGCATCTGGAGTTCCATAGATTGAGAACCACTGCTCTAAAAGATCCTTGCTCCACTATAGAAACATTGGGGAAGTCACACTCTCCCAGCATAATATGAAGGGAATGCTAAGACCTCTGAAGAAATATTGCCAAGAAAACGAGGTTAACATAATTCAGAATCAATTGAATGTACAACAATGACAGAAAAGATAACTTTAATCTTGTCCATGAACTACTTTTTTAAAATAGATTTCAGCATTATTTATTTATTTATTTATTTATTAAGTTCGACTTAATATACCGCTCTCTCTGGCGCCCAGAGCGGTTCACAAAATTAGTGCGCATAAAACAAGTAAAATACATTAAAATACAGTAAAACAGTTAAAATACCCGAATTAAAACATATTGCCAGCCAATAGCAATAATTAGCAGTGGCATGCTAACAACGGACCCGTAGGTGCAGATAGTGGCAGTTGGCTATGGGCCGAATGCCTGCCTAAACAGCCATGTTTTTACTGTTCTGCGGAATGGCAAGAGAGCCCGGATGGCCCGGATCTCTTCGGGGAGGCCGTTCCACAGAGCTGGCGCGGCTGCGGTAAACGCCCTCCGGCGTGTAGTAGCCAATCTGCAAACCCTGATATTTGGCACATCCAAAAGGTTAAGTCCCTCTGAGCGCAGTGATCTCCTGGGCACATAAGGGGTAAGCCGCTCCTTCAGGTACACTGGCCCCAAACCATATAAGGCCTTGAAAGTTAGAACTAACTTCATTCATGCAAGCATGACTTCATTCACCCATAAGGTCATTGATTTTTTTCTTTGCAATTTAATCAATGGGGCTAATTTATAAAACTATCAAAAAAACTTAAAGGTGTTAAATTATTTTGCAAAAAGACTTATAAAATCTGTACAAATAGTTGAGTTTTTGAATTATCACAAATTGTCATGATTACAATGATTAGATACGGTTGAATGCAGAAAGCAGTACAACATAAATAATATAAAAGAGGCAAATATAGCTCAAGAGATTGGCCCTACAACATATATGACAGCACAACAGGAAACATAATTTGGTTTTTGAAAAATGGATGTATAAATAAAAACATCTATGAGAAATATTTTGCATTATGCTTAAAGTACAATGTATAATGAAATATCAAGAGTATCAAGATTATTTCCTATCCATATTTACATGAGAACAGTACTCTTGAATTTAATGGTTCTCACTTAAAGCTGACCATGAATATATTGCCAATGTAGCAGTACTGCAGATATATAATACACAAATGCAAAAAAGGACCCAGTGTAAATTATTAGTAGTAAGGATCTTAATAGTAACACCAAATAAGGTAAATCAATTATTACAAACACTTGTGTAAATGTCAGTGAATCATTTTTCTACTTTAATCAGGACTACCAATAAGACACAGGCTAATGAAGTTTTTTCTCTTTTCACAATGTTCCCAACATCTCTCTTTGCTTGTACTTTCTGGGTTGCGTCAAGCAGCAGTTGTATGATATGACAGAAGCAGCCTCAAGGCTTTTCTTTTCTGTTGGATAAGATTTTGTGTGTTCCAAGCAATTTGCCCTGAAGCCCTCACATAAGATGAAAAAAACTGTCCCATCAGTGGAGTTCAAAAATTGACTTCAAATCCCATTTACATTTTAAGTAAAATGTTGGTGGGTAAGTGCCGTTCATTTTGCAATGTAGGCCACAAGAGTTATTTTTAGTGTGTATCTGTCTGTACAATTTTAATGTGTGGACATTGGTCCGTTGTTTTATAGTGTTTTTATGGTTTTAAGCACATGTAAGTCGCCCCGAGACTGTCGAAAGGGGCGACTAACTAATCGAAATAATAAATAAATAAATAATCTGTTCTTTTGCCTCAGGCAGTAAAATATGTTAGGGTACCCCTCAGTATTTCAGATCAGACACCTCAAAGTTTTATTTGACTGGTAGGTTACATACCTGTGACCATCTTTCTTCAAGTGGTGCTCTGTGAATTCACAGACACCATGAAGAAAAATAATAATTATATCAAACTTAGTTAATTAATGTTACAACTGCATTTTTTTTAAAAAAGCAGATATACATATTAAATAAATATTGCTACTTAAACTACTTATAAACATGTGAAGTGCTTTGTAAGTACAAAGGCTTCTATGAGCATCAAGAAATTGTGTGTGTGATGTTTTTTACAGGAAAAGTATTTTTGGGTAGGACAGTTGCTGGGTATGAGCCAACTGCTGAAAGAATCTGTCTCATTTTTATTTATGCAAATTAATTATAGTTGTCAAGTATATCAGTTTAAAACCTCTAATATAATGCCTTTTAAAAAATATTGCAGTTCTGTGATGAAATAAATGTGAAAATTTGATTCAGAAACAAAAAATTAAGAATCAATACAAAGACTACTCTGCTTACTTAATAGAACTTTACTGTGCAGACCTCCTTTATTTCAGTGTTGAACTACTTTTAGGTTTCCACTGCTGTTTGTTTGGTGTGCTTTTATTCTTCTCCCACTTTTTCCACACCAGATTAATGGGATTTTCTTCCCCGCTCTGCCCCGTAACAGCAGGATATACAGTAGTTTACAAAGAAGGGAAAAAAGTTGCCTAAAAGTTTTCATTTACAGTGTATCAGCTTGAATAATGTCTGCCCACGTTAAAGAATTAATTTGGTGTGGTTTCATTAATCCTAAACAAGGCTTGGCAGGCAAGGCCTTTTATTCTTTTGTCACACTCCCAACAATTCCCTTCATGCACAACAATCTGTAGTTCTATATCTTCATTGCTTTTAACTACTTCATCTAGCAAACTTTGCAAGCAAGCTGAAATTTAAGAATTTGTGGATTCTGGCTGTAGATTTCAATTAATGGGAAGGGACCATCAGAATTAATGCAACGAAAGGCAATTCATGCTCTGTCTTTTTGATTTACTTTTAGTTCAATATTTAGTTTAATATTTGTAAGATTCTATAGGTAAGGCTTAGCCAAAGTAAGACATTTTTTAAATATTCTGATTTCACAATTAAATATGCATTTAAAATATCTCTTATTGAACTGTCCCCAAGATTATTTTTAAACAAACACACAAACATACAAAAAAAACCTGTTAATATTCTTGAACACCTTGCAACAAATAAGATATTGTAAACAACAACAAGGAACAGATTTTTTTCCCCATCAGGTTACCAACACAGTCCTGATTTTTCCACTTTGACCATTACTCTTACAAATTTGCTGTGATGCTATGATCAGTTAATGCCATTTTTACATAGGAAGATTCGCTGCACTGCTGCTATCATGAAACTTTTTAAACACTCTGTGATCATGAAACTTGTCCAGTGGGAAAACTTCTACGTTTTAGCTTATTTATATTCCTCCATTCCCCACTTTGGGATTCAAGGCTGCTTAGAACATTAAAGGAAATCTAACTAAATAATAATAATCACTCCATAAGAAGTATTTAGCTCTTTAAAGTTACAAACTTGTTTCCTGAAAATCACTTTGCATTATAACCTCGCTTATTTGGAAGTCAACGTCCTTAAAACAATTATATATTTCAAATGATATTGTTAGGATTATTATATTTAAGGCACACATCTTAGAAGTTTTAATAGCATGGTGACTAAAAACTTTTAAAAACTTTTTCCTACTAATAAATTCTAATTTCTAAGTGAAATTCTAATTTCTAAGTGAAATTCTAATTTCTAATTTCTACACATTTCTGAGTGAATATGTAGAAAATATTAGTTTGTCTTTAGGTTTACTTACTGGAACTAAACTCTAGTGGATACATATGCACTATGCAATGAAAATAACTTTAAAAGAAAACATCAAATACTGTGGAACTGAATTTCAATTAAAACAATTTTGACTTGTTGTTATACTTTAACTCTGATAGGATTTACCCCTTGGGGCCATCTTTAAATATCCATTATGAACAGGGAAATCAAAATGAAATCAGAGGACAGGTTGTTATATAAATACACTTTTAGGCTGTGTAATCGAACGGGTGCCTAACAGGAGTCTTAACTTTCCAAAACGCTGCCTTTCTCCACCTATTTTTTTTAATATTGCTCTGGAGTGACCCTCTCTTGTGACAAAGTCCAGGCTGCTGGCAGAAAAAAGGAGGAGTAACATCTGCATTTATATTTCAATCCATGTAGTGATAAGTGTTACAGCGAGACTTTCGCCTTTTGCTTCCAAAAGTTTCCTTGAAGGAAAGTTGTATTGATTTAATATAATCAGACGCATGCGCACTCAACAGAAATAATCTCCTCCACCACACAGTATGATCCTGGGAGATAATGTTTTAATCCCAGCATTTCTGTCAAAATAAGTGCAAAGATAACATTCAGTTATGCCAAATATAATGAGGGCAGCCTTTCTTTCCTTCTTTTTTATGTTGAATTGTGTGTTCTGAACAACTTACACTTTGGTGGAGAAAAAACCCCTCTTTTTAAAAGGTGACCCCCCCCATATATATATATATATATATATATATATATATATATATATATACTCTGTATATGCATGCCTCTTAATATCATTGATTACTATTTGCCTAATTCCTCTCAGTTTAAAAAAATATGCACCTAAGCATATAAAACTCATATTGGCTTCCTTAATATTTAACATGTGTTCAGTATTTTTAAAGAAAATGTGCCATACTTGGGGACTGTTAAATTAAACCAATCTTGCATTCGGAACTATTACTGCAGAGAAAGGAAATACTGAGATTATTAAAACATACAAGTCAAGTCTTGTAATGAGAACAAGCAGTGTGTGTATGTGTGTGCGTTTTTCATAATGACGTCTTTGAAATGCTATGATGGACATTATAGAGCACTCCAAATTACTTGTTTTGACTACTTAAATAGGGTTGAAACCAATAGTAATGCTTTAGATCTTATTTTTGCATTCTTCAGTTTCAACAACCTGACAAGTAATTGTTGTTTTAAAGTAACCACTCCCTTATAAACGTACCTCAAGTTTTGTTCTTTAAAGTGACACTTGCTAAACTGTATGCCTCTCAGGAACTTCACCATTTTGAGTCAAGATCTATCATGCCATCACACATAACATCTTCTTGGAGCATTGTGAAACCATTGCATTTGGGATAACTTCTTTGCTGGGGTTAAACTATGTGGCGTTGGGTGTGTGAGTGGGTGGACAGACTCAGAGTGAGCATTTTAATCATATTGAGTTCTCATGGATGCTTGCCTTGTCATTTATGCAATATTTTTAGCATTTTGTTCTCTGTTGCTTAAACAGCCTCCATATTTCCCCCACCCACAAGCTTTGAGGAATTTGAAGAATACAAGTCTATGGGCACAATCTACTGGCAAATTAAACCAAAATGAACAGACATTGTGCACATTAATGAGAACATAAGAACACTGATGCGCCCTTAACTTTCTACAATTTGTTTAGGCCTTTCCAAAGGGCTATCCAATAAATAAATAATTAAGCAACATACAATATTTGTTGACATGATTTGTTAAGTTTCAAAATACACTCCAGAATACTGTGTCAATAAAAAACCATTTTCCATTTTAAAAATCAGTTTCTAAGACTTTATTTAAACCAAGGAATGAAGCATTATGACTGAACGCGGGGAAGTAATACAAATAGGCCGCAGCGCCTATCGCTCGGCCACTTCAAAGTGCGATGGCTCATGACATCACTGAGAAGAAAATTAATATTTTGAACTGCTAAATTGTGTTTACCAAGGGGAAAGATGTAACGCAACCGCTGAACAAATGTTCCGGTCCGGATAAGCACAAATGCCGAAGTCGTTTAAGGGAAAACTCGCACACTGTAAACAGAGAGTCTGAAATACTTCTCGCTGTTTACTGAAATGGAGCCTGTAGGTAACCATGAACAGATGTACAGTCCTGGTGTCTTTGGGGTTCGTTGTGTTCATAAGAAATTCTTTATGTGCGATTGGAGAGGTTAAAAGAAGTTTCCTGTCTGCACAGTCAAAATATTATTGAAGCAATTCAAGTTGTCAGTAAAAGCTTAAACAAATTTGCTGATAATCCTGTTAATGACCTAGGTCAAGTGTTAACTGTTGCGGGTTATAAAACAGTTAAATTAAGGTTGCTGGTACCCTAGGGCAAATCGTATCATTACATTACAGAAATGGATTAGGAAAAAAACTATTAAATTATAGAGTGATAGCGCTCCTTAGGTTTGCGATTTGACAGGAACAGTTTCCCCAAAGTCATCACAACACCTTCCAGAGGAAAAATAAGGAGAATTCTCCTCCTTTAAATGTATAAAGTCCACTTGAAAGATATAAAATGGCGAGCAATGAATTCTAAGAGAACATACTTCCAGCTTGAAATGTCTGTACCTATCAAAAAATCTATTTAAGCCTGAGCATGGAGCGAAATCCATTCATTATTCAGATGTTAATTCCTCCTGACATTTTCCTGTGGTTGAATAGATGGCTCACACTTCACAACTCAGCCGGGTTTTTAATATTATTTTAAAAGGAAGAGGTTGCTAAAAGGGCTTTAGTTCTACGTGCACACAAAAATGAAGGTGTGTGTATGTATGCATGTTTGTGTGTGTGTTTGTGTGTGTGTGTGTGTATGTATGTGTGTAGAGGGGTTGATGAAAATTACCTGTTTTATTACTTCTTGCCTTAATTGGAGCTTCTATTCACAGCAACCATCACACAAAAACAGAGTAGATGCAAACTATTAACTACAATATGAACCTTTACGCTGGATTTTAAAATGGTTGTTATTTTTGGTACAACATAAAAGTATTCTAAAGGTGTCAAATAAAAAAGCAATGCAAGGCAACACACACACACACACACACACACAAAACCTATGTGGCTGAAGAATGAGCTTTATCCCTTCCCATAAGTATACATAAGATGAAATAAGCAAAAAGGATTTGTTTCGGATTTTTTAAAAGGGGTTTGTTCTGCTGTGACACATAAACATGGCTGAAGACACATGAAGACTCCAAAATTTAAAGATTCTGTGATATAGTCATAGTGGGTAGCAGAAATAGGATGGGTTAATTTTTTATTTTACATGTCTATATGTGTGTACGCAGAAATAAGTCCCACTGAGTTAACTGGGGCTTACTTTCACATAGGTGGGTATATAATTACAGCCACAGTGTATGATTTAACCCTCACACACTCAAAATAAAGCCATACTTTTTTATATTAACGAGTTTGGAAATATTGCATTTGAAGTTTGTGGTTTGCCTTCACAGATATTATTTGAAGGAGAGAAATCATTCAAATCTATTGGGGGGGGGGGGGGCTTTAAAAAGTTCACTTTCAAAAGTCAGTTTGTTTTCTGGAAACCCAAAAAGTACTCTGTTGATTTAAACAGAGACACATTTTTCCTGTAATTCAGCTTCCAAGTTCCTTTATAATTGCATAATTCTAATGACATAATTATAAAATTGGCTGCTTTCGACAACACTTCAAAGTTGGGCAGTTTCAAGCCACTGTGTGGTCCATAGTAAAGATTAAAGATAGGAACAAAAAGAACTCCCAGCCCCCAACTTCCCAACCCAATATTCATGATATCAGATAAAAAATGTGGAATATACTCACACACTAAATGATAATAATTATACACACAATTAAAAAGAGTTGTCCTAATAGCATCTCCTTTGAACCACTATATTCTCTGACCACAGTGTGCTTTCAGAAAGGAGCAAAACAGATACAAAAATTATGATATTGTGGCAAAGTATATGTGTTTATATATTGCATACATTGCCTTACTTGCTATTTAGTGCCTAGCCTATCACACTTTGCCAGTCAAAAAGCTATAGCTGCTTTATTGCCCTTTTGTGCTCATTAGGAATGAGTTTAGCTGCTAAGAGATGCTGCCTTTCCAAACTGGCCTCTCCTGATACTCATGCGTCCTTAACAGAAAAAGAGACTACAATAAGAAAGCAAGATACCATAGATCAGCAATACAAGTTCAGTTAATTACTATTCCATCCTATCATGTATCTATTATTTTTTAAAAAGAAGAGAGCATTCAATATATGCTTTTATAAAAAATATAATATTTTTTAAAAACAAAAATAATACACACACACACACACACACACATATATATATATAAATCACACACACAAACATATACATTTAAAACCTGAATCCCCCAAGAATATACATCCTCGTGACTTTAAAAAAAGATCATTGTGGATGCCAAATCACATCCAAACAAAACTATTCATTCCATACTTTTGTTTACTAGCAAAATAATTAAAACATATTGCTTAATGAGGAAGACTAATCAGGCAGGTAGAAGGTTTCGCACAATTATTTAATACTACAAGGTCCATTCACTCTTTTGGCTTTTGAAATTGCATGTAAGCTGGTGTGCTTGAACACTCTTGTGTCAAAGGTTGAACGTTCAATGGTCTGATTACTACACTCAAAGAGTTACTGGGTGTGTCTTTTAAAGGAACATCATATATACACACAATATATACATACACACACATACTCATACACACACACACACACGTCCCCAAAAGGCTTTAATTCTGTTCCCCCACCCTCATCACGCTCGACACCCTCAACAATAGTCTGTGATTGAATAAATGCTTTCTGATTGAACGCCTGTAAATTGGTGCACACGGCGCATGCAAGGGAAATTGACATAGTTAAATATTCTACACCAAACACAGGTGACTTTTACAAGACAGAGCTCGATTTCGTGATTCCCCAAAGTTTTTCATACCAACCAACTTCATTAATCCTGGTATGAATCCCAGAAATAAACCAAATATTAAGGAATATGAGTTTGGTGGGATTATTTTTTTATTTCTCTGTAGATGCATAGGTCAGAGAAACAGACACACTGTTCCCTTGGATGCCTGCAATCGCTTATCACAACAAATAGAAACAAGGAAGATGCCACCGAATAATATAAGAAGTCAAGACAAGTTTGTCAGAGGGAGAAAGAATTGGATATTGCATATTGCTTGACTTTTTGAGAATGCACTAATTGTCTTATTCAGCTAGATCTGTTGCCACAACATTTAAATGATATGTAATATCCCTCCCACGATATGTGTGTATAGGTCTGTGCACATGTAGATAGATACATACACAAGAGAAATCCTCAAGAGCAGCAAGGCACCTCTTCCAAATGAAAGAAAATCCTCTCTAATCCCCAGGGCAAAGGCTTCCCCGAGGAGGCATCTCTTGGCAGGGCTTCTATGCTGAGAATCACCACCCTAACCACCCTTCTCATTAGAGGCACACACTTGGCACACAAAAGCCATTCAGCCAGCCCTTGGCATTGTCCAGGGCTATTGAAATGCTGAGTTTACCTGCCTCCTTAACCTTTTTCTGCCTCCATGGATGCCAGAACCAGTCAGCATCACTCTTAGAGTAACCTCTCTCTTGCACGCACGCAATCACAAATACGCTTCCATACAGAGAGCCAGCAATAATAAAAGTAACAACAACGATAAATGCACCTTCTGGTTGCTTGAGAGTTATGCCAGGCAGGCTGAACTCAGGCTGTGGGTATTCAGCCCCTGTGTTCTAGTTCTCTATCATGTTATTTTGTAACTCTTTATTTTATTTTGTTATTTCACATATTTTTGCTTCTTTGTATTTTATTTTGCTGTACTGTAATTTTGGGCTTGGCCTCCTGTTAGCCGCCCCAAGTCACCTTTGGAGAGATGGTGGCAGGGTACAAATAAAGTATATTATTATTAATATTATTATTAAAATAGGCCTAACTGACATTGTACCATACCATATCAGTATTGATATAAATATTGAATATCATTTATATAGAAAGACAAAATTGCAAAGCAAATTAGGACCAGTAAAGACAAACTTATATTAATGTAACAGCTTTTAAAAAAAAAAAATCTTTGAATGGTTTTGCCCGTTGCTTGAGAGTCCCAGTTAACTGAGAGATTATGATGATAATAATGATGATACATTTAATGTAACATCTTTTTTTTAAAAAAAGTATTATTTCTTGGAATGGTTTTGCCCGTTGCTTGAGAGTCCCGATTAACTGAGAGGTGATGACGACGATGATGTATAATATGATATATTGTATATACATGTAATCTTGATAATATTATATTGTGATACAATATAATACTACTACTAATAATATGGCATTATCATTATATATTTTATATTACATGTCATATTACTAATAATATTACAGTATGTTATAGTACAATGTAATATATAATATTAGTATTGTGCTATGGCAATAATATAATATACTGTATTTACATTTTACTTGTCTGAGTCCCCTTCGGGGTGAGAAGGGCGGCATATAAATGTCGTAAATAAATAAAATAAATAATGTAATAGTGTTTTTTTTTAAAGTATCATATCTTTGAATGGTTTTGCCTATTGCTTGAGAGTCTCAGTTAACTGAGAGATGATGATGATAATAATAATGATGATGATGATGTACTTAATGTAAAAGCTTTTTCTAAATAAAAAGTATTATATATTTGAATGGTTTTGCCCATTGCTTGAGAGTCTCAGTTAACTGAGAGATGATGATGATGATAATAATAATAATGATGATGTACTTAATGTAAAAGCTTTTTCTAAATATAAAGTATTATATCTTTGAATGGTTTTGCCCATTGCTTGAGAGTCCCGGTTAACTGAGAGATGATGATGTATTTAATGTAAAAGCTTTTTCTAAATACAAAGTGTTATATCTTTGAATGGTTTTGTCCATTGCCTGAGAGTCTCAGTTAACTGAGAGATGATGATGATGATGATGTACTTAATGTAACAGCTTTTCCTAAATAAAAAAGTATTATATCTTTGAATGGTTTTGCCCATTGCTTGAGAGTCTCAGCAGGGCCGTAGCCAGGATTTTGTTTCGGAGGGGGCTGAGTTTGGTTCGGGGGGGGGGGCTGAGACTGGCTGGAAGAGGGTCTACCCTAGCAAATCTTTTGTATTGTTATCCCAATAACCCCATGAATGTGGGATATAATGAGCATGGTGATCAGATCATGATATGAATAAACATAACAGTTTAAATAATGTACCAGTAAGGCCTTTTCGCGGACCACCCTGAGAATTTCAGGGGCTGAAGCCCCATTAGCCCCCCAGCTACATGCCTGAGTCTCAGTTAACTGAGAGATGATGATGATGATGATGTATTTAAAGTAAAAGCTTTTTCTAAATATAAAGTATTATATCTTTGAATGGTTTTGCCCATTGCTTGAGAGTCCCAGTTAACTGAGAGATGGTGATGACAATGATGATGATTGCTGCCCTGCTTTGCTCTCTCCCTCGAGCCCCAAAGCTGCTCATCCCACTCGCTAATGAGAAAAGGAACAATGCCCTTCTCCAGCAGAGAGGAACTGCCAATAGCATTCAACTTTGCCCAGAAGTGCCCATCCTCCTGGCTAACAATGGAGCGGCACCTTGATGCCCCCGCCTCCAGCGCAAAAGAGAGATCGGTCGAGAGAGAGGGAGAGAAGGTGCAAAGTGAGAGGTCTGCCGGGGGGATGCTGTGCGTGTGGCCCTTTAAAAGGGCGCGCGCGCCTGGCCAGGTGTGCCTCCAGGGCTCGGGATGCGGGGAAGTTGGGGCTCCGCGCCTGGTCCTGCCGGGGAGCTGCTCACGCATTCCCCCCCCCCCTCCCTGCCTGCCTGCCTCCCTCACTCACTCTCTGGGCTCACCTTCGTTGCTGGGATGCGGGTTGAGGTCCGCCCGGGCGAGGAGCGGCAGCCCGATCAGGAGGCAGAAGAAGGCAAAGGCGCACGGGCGATCCATGGCGAGGGCAGCCCCGGACGCATATCCTCCTGCCGCATGCCAGGGGCGCGAGGAGAAGTTACCATGCTCCGCGCGCCGAGGCTGATGTCAAGTTTGACACTGGAGAGAAAAAGGAGGAGCCTGCCGGGCTGGACCCAGGCTTGGCAAGGAGGCAGGCAGAGAGGCGCCCGCTAGGTCCTAGCGCCCGCTCCTCATGCCCGGATCTGTCCAGCACACCAACAACAGCTACTTTACAGATATCTATTTAATGATATTTATATACTGCCCTTCTCAACCCCGAAGGGGACTCAGAGCGGCTCACAAGCAAAATATTACATGTAACATAAATATGCAATTCTATCTTCTTATTATTGCTAGTAGTATATTGTATTATATTACAATATTATCCATATTATATGCATATACAATATTATACTATACCATTATACTATTTTATATCATACTAGCTGTACCCGACACACGTTGCTGTGCCCTATTTAGGAGATGCGAGAAAGTCTGAGTATGTAAGGGTTGGAATTGATGGTACTTATGGTCTTGGTGGGGTCATGGCTGTGTCGTTGTGGGTTGCTCTGGTGGGTGGGATGTTGAAGTCCTGTGGAGTTGTCGGTGTGTGGTGTTGAAGGAAGGAATGGCATACAAATGGGTTGAGCAGTAGACGCAAGGTTGTGTTATGTGCATATTGTGTTGTGTGTAGGTATTACTTTTTTGATGAGTTAGTGGGTGTGTGGTGGCATTGTGGGTGGTAGTATGTTGTGGAATGCTTGTGTGGGTGGGGTGTTTTGGGTATTTGTGTGTGTTTGTAGAGTTTCAGTGCAGTGTTGTGTTGTGGTTGGAGTATAGGTGGAGTTGGTTTTTGTTTGTGGTGGTGGTAGGTGTTGCGTGTGCAGGGTCCCGTAAGGTTGGGGGGATGGGTTGTGATAGGAAGTTGTGTTGTGTTGTGTGGGTAGGAATTGCTGGAGTATTGTGCCTGGGACGTGTGTGTATTTGGAGGTGAGTAGTGAGTGCAGTCCTGGGTTTTGTGTTGGGGAAGTTGTCAGGTATTTGTGGGGTGTATTTTTTGTGTGTTGTGGTGACATAGTTGTCTCAGTCTGGCTTTGTGCTGGTTGTGATGTGGAGGGGGTGTTGCTTTTGCCAGTGGTGTGTGTTGTGAATTTTGGTTGGGGTGGGTTTTTGTGTTGCAGTATTGGGTTTTTTTTGGGGGGGGGTTACAAGTTTGTGTTATTCCGGCGGTATGTGTTTGTCAGTGGTGCCTGTGTCCCTGGTGCCCTATTTGTGTTAGTGTTATGTCCTCCTGGTAGTTGTTATGTCCTCCTGTGTTAGTTGGTTGTACTGTGTAGGTTTCTGTTTAGCAGTGGTATGTATGCATTGTGTGTGTTGCGTGTCTGTTGTGTTGTGGGTCTGTAGAGGTAGGCATCGCGAGTTGTGTGGCTGTCATGTGTGGTATTTTGTGCTGGCTTGGTCTTTTGGATTGTGTTTCTCGAGTGTGGGAACCTGCTCCCTCCTAGAGCTTGGCCTTGACAGTTTAACCCACAAACACCAACTGACTAAACTCAAATCACTCAGCATTCTAACCTAGCCTTGGCTGGCTCTGCCCACCGTTACTATGGGAACTCAACCTCCCTGCATTTTGTGTGGGCCGATGTTGGCCAATGGGATTCGCTGACGGCCGCAGAGGATGCTGGGAAATGTAGTATTTTTTATTGTTGTTTTGGCGGACTTCTAGGTTTTGGGGGGGGGACGTTTCTTTGCTAAAAAAACCTTCCTTGCCTGAGCCCTATTTTTGTTGGCAAGTTTGGTGTCTCTGCCTTGGAAGGTTTCTCTGCCTCTGGCAGTCGTTCAATGACGGGTCTTCCTTTATATATATAGATTATATTATTTATAATTATTTTAACATAGTTTTTTTCTCGATGCACAGGTTTTGCAAAAGTTTTTCTGTACAAGAGCTATAAAATTATTTAAAAATTGTTTTGTCTATATATATATATATATATATATATACACACACACATATATACATACACATATACACAAATATATACACACACATATACACACATATACAGTGTTCCCTCACTTATTGCTAGGGTTAGGTTCCAGGATCTCCCGCAATAAGTGAAACACCACGATGTAGGGATGCTCTATTTATTTTAGTATTTATACACTATTTTAAATCTTTATAAACTTAAAATAAAGTGAAGGAAAGGAAGGAAAGACCCTTCAAGGCTGGAGGGAGGGAGGGAGGACTGAGGAGGGAAAGTGCCTTGGAGAGCGGCTGCGGCCAAACCCTACAAAACAGCGAAAATACCATGATATATATTTTAAATAAATATTTTTTTAATTCCACGAAATAGCAAGTCTGCAATAAGTGAACCGTGAAGTAGCGAAAGAACACTGTATAGTGTTCCCTCACTTATTGCTGGGGTTAGGTTCCAGGATCTCCCACAATAAGTGAAAAACTTTGATGTAGGGATGCTCTATTTATTTTAATATTTATACATTACTAGCTGAGGACCCGGCGGTTACCGGGTTATTTGAGGAAGGCATTGTGTGCCAAGGTTGGTCCGTATCAGTTGTTCATTTGGCTCGCAGTGGTTTTGGGAAGTGAGTGAAGGATTATGGACCATGGACCATAATCCATGGTCCATCCTCCTCCAAATTGCACCAGGATGTAGGGGGTTCTGTGTGCCAAATTTGGTCTTGATCAGTCATTGAATGATGGTCGCAGCAGTCTCAGGAAGTGAGTGGAGGTACTTCAAGTCCCATCATCCATGGTCTATCCTCCTGAAAACTGCACCAGGGTGTAAAGTGGGTCATGGGGGCTCTATGTGCCAAGTTTGGTCTTGATCAGTCATTGGATGAGGGTCGCAGTGGTCTCAGGAAGTGAGTAAAGCTACTGCAAGTCCCATCATCCATAATCCGTCCTCCCCCAAACTGCACCAGAATGTTGAGTTGGCCATGGGGGCACTCTTTGCCAAGTTTTGTCTTTATTGGTAATTGGATGAGTGTCGCTGTGGTCTCAGGGAGTGGAGGTACTTCAAGTACCATCATCCATGGTCCATCCTACTCGAAGCTGTACTAGCATGTAGTGTAGGTCATGGGAGCTCTGTGTGCCAAGTTTGGTCTTGATCAGTCATTGGATGAGGGTCGCAGCGGTCTCAGGAAGTGAGTGGAGGTACTTCAAGCCCCATCATCCATGCTCTGCTCTTCTCCAAACTGCACCAGGACATAGAGTGGGTCATAGGGACTCTGTGTGCCAAGTTTGATATTTATCGGTCTTTGTTGTGGGCCACAGTGGTCTCTGGGAAACAAAGCACTTTGAAGTACTTCAAATCCCATAATCCGTGGTTCATCTTTCTCAAACTGCACCGGGACGTAAAGGGCATCATGGGGGTTATGTGTGCCAAGTTTGGTCCAGGTCCATCACCCGTGCTGGTCAGAGTAAGTGAGTGAAGGTACTGCAAGTCCTTCAAACTGCACCAGGATGTAGAGTGGGTCTTGGGGGGTCTGTGTGCCAACTGTAGTCTTGTTCTGTCATTGTTGGGGGCCTAGTCAAGAAAATCAAGTGGAGGAAGCCTTACTGTGAATTCAGGCTGAAGCCTGGTCAGGAGAATCAAGTTGAGGAAGCCTTACTGTGAATTCAGGCTGAGGCCTAGTTTGTAAAATCAGCTGAAGGAAGGGTGGTAATAAATGGACACTTCTCTGGATGGAAAGAAGTGAGAAGTGGCGTACCCCAAGGTTCAGTTTTAGGACCGTTACTTTTTAATATATTCATAAATGATCTGGATGTAGAAGTAAATTGTGAGGTAGCAAAGTTTGCAGATGACACTAAACTGTTCAGGGTAGTTAAAAATGAAACTGACTGTAAAGAGCTCCAGAAAGATCTCTCGAAATTGAGTGAATGGGCAACAAAGTGGCAAATGCATTTTAACCTAAACAAGTGTAAAGTCATGCACATCGGGGCAAAGAACCCCAACTACACCTACCAATTGATGGGGTCAAAGCTTTCCGAGACAAACCAGGAAAGGGATCTTGGGGTTTTGGTGGACAGCTCAATGAAGATGTCAACCCAGTGCGCTGCAGCAGTGAAAAAAGCAAATTCTATGCTTGGCATGATCAGGAAGGGAATCGAAAATAGGTCGGCAAATGTTGTATTGCCTCTCTACAAATCTATGGTGAGGCCACATCTGGAGTACTGTGTACAATTCTGGTCACCGCACCTCAAGAAGGATATAACGGAACTGGAAAAGGTACAAAGAAGGGCAACAAAAATGATCCAAGGGATGGAGCAGCTCCCTTATGAAATCAGGTTGCAACGCCTTGGTCTTTTCAGCCTTGAAAGACGGCGTTTAAGAGGTGACTTGATCGAAGTGTATAAAATCATGCATGGGATAGAAAAGGTGAATAAAGAAAAAATATTTTCTCTGTCACACAACACTAGGACTAGAGGGCACTCCCTAAAGCTCCAAGGTAGGAAAGTTAGGACTAATAAAGGGAAATATTTCTTCACCCAGAGGGTCATTGGGTTATGGAATTCACTTCCAGAGGAGGTTGTGACAGCTGTCAGCCTGGACAGCTTCAAGGCAGGATTAGACAGATTCATGGATACCAAGGGAATCAGTAGTTACTGAAATGGACATCCAAGTGCCACCTCTGTGTTGATGGAGGCAGGCAGGATTTTCCCCGGGTACTGGTTGTGGGGGGTTGGGAGCAGGTGAGGGTTTTGCCCTCCTTTCTGCTCGAGATCCCTGTGTACAACTGGTGAGCCACTGTGTGACACAGAATGCTGGACTAGATGGGCTGAGGCCCGATTCAGCATGGCTCTTCTTATGTTCTTATGCTCTTTTTATAAAGAACTCTGTCTGGCACCTTTGAGGTTTGGGATGTTGGAATGCTGGCTTATCCATGGTCCATCCTCCCTCAAACTGCACCAAGACTTAAAGTGGGTCTTGGGGGTTCTGTGTGCCAAGTTTGGTTTTGTTGTCTCATTGTTGGGGGCTGCAAAGTGTTTTGGACTGAAACTCCCACCATGCCTGACTGCCTCAGGCCTCCCCCTGGCACTTTAGAGTCTCGGAATGTTCGTGTTGGCTGGCCAATGGGAGTCGTTTATGCAAATAATGCTGCCACATATCCTTCCGCCCTCCGGATACAAACATGCAAACATTCCGCTTTATAAAGGTATAGAGATAGAGAAGAGAGAAGAGAGAAGAGAGAAGAGAGAAGAGAGAAGAGAGAAGAGAGAGAGAGAGAGAGAGAGAGAGAGAGAGAGAGAGAGAGAGATTTCACTGATTTTAACCTATAAAGTCCTATATGGTTCCAGCCCAGTTTACCTGTCTGTCTATAATGGAACCTCAATAAGAAATGTGCCTGTATGCTAAATGAATACAAGATGTTTATGAGTAAACAAGATATTTTACTTTTGAAAGAAGACTTTATTTTTTGTCTCAGAGTACATATTTTAAATCAAGAGGTTTTAAGGGAGAATATATGTTTTTGTCAACTGAAACTGCAATTTCAACTTCAAAAAAACATTTCAAAACTGCTAGCTAAGTATATGGTTTTGTTTTGGGGGCTTTGTTTTGTGTGTGTGTGTGTGTGTGTGTGTGTGTGTGTGTGTAGTGGTATGTTCAAATACATGGTTTATAGTTTAACAACTGAGTTACCTGTGTGCCATTACACAAATGCTTGTGAACATCATTTTTTTAAAAAGGGTTGATTTCTAATAATGTCATGCCTTTTCTTGACTAGTGGTTTTCAAAAGGTGGTCTCCAGATATTTATGGAGATTCACATTTGCCAAAAGGATATGACATCATTTGTCTTTTCAAAAAGGTTATGAATGCAATTTTCCCAAAAGGCTCCATGCAAAGGAACCCTGGGAGTTGTAATTTGGCACAGTACCATCACTCTTGGGCCTTCTCTACCCTTGTAAACCGCAACTTCCAAGCATTGAGCCATGGCACAGTGTAGATCAGCCCTCTAGAACTTCAACTTCCACAGTTCCCTACAGCTGGTAAGCTGCGGGTTAAAGTCCAAAACACCTGGAGGGCTGATGTTTGTTCATGACTGCTGTAGATGCAGCTTTTGTTTGCCTCTGCTTCTCTTGAAGTGTGGCTGCCTGAAAAGGAGGAGCTACTTAACAAACAACCAAATAAGAGAAGGGGGCTTGTGGGAGCCTCCCCTTCAATGCAGAGCCACCACTTTTATTGTCATAGAATCACTGAATTGGACGAGACCCAAAGCATCCTCCAGTCTGACCTTTTGCCATGCAGGAAAACACACACAATCAAAGCACTCACAGCAGACAGCCATCCAGCCTCTGCTTTAACACCTCCAGAGAAGGAGAATCCACTATGCTCCGAGGCAGCACATGGTATTCCACTGTAGATCAGCAATTTTAAAGGGAGTTCCTCAGCTTTTCTTCTTCTTTGTTGATCAAACAATAAGCAGCAGTCTTTCCTCTATAGCAGTGGTTCTCAACCTGTGGGTCCCCAGATGTTTTGGCCTTCAACTCTCAGAAATTCTAACAGCTGGTAAACTGGCTGGGATTCCTGGGAGTTGTAGGCCAAAACACCCAGGGACCCACAGGTTGAGAACCACTGCTCGATAGGGCGTCAAAGAGGTGAGTGATCTAAGAGGCACTACACTCACACACAAACCTCATGCATAAAACTCACTGATATGCTCAATTTTTTTGCCCAGGATGAGGAGAAGCAAGTGAGAGAGGCCTCAGCAGGCCCTTTCTTCTGTACATGGAGAGGAACCTTCACCACTTTTCCTTTTCAGTAATTCACCTGTGTCTGTCTTCGAAGGGACAGAGAGTGAAACTTGGTGTAGAGCTTAGAATCTTGAACAGAGACTCTGGAGATCAGAGTCTGAATCCCTTTTTTGGCAATGAAAACTCATCGGGTAATCTTGGGGGAGTCACACTTTCTCAGCTTCAGAGCAAGGCTAAGGCCAAGTAAAATTCCTCTGAAGAAATCCTGCCATAAATAGCCTCCAATAGGCTCACCTCATGATCAGAAAGGGCATGAAGGCACACAACCCCTTCAAGGTGCCACCAAGAGAAAGAGAAGCATGAAAGAGGAGATATGAAACAGCTGCATGCTCTTGTTCATTTACTCCTTCCAGCTGGATAGCACTGGAGCCAATCCTTCCTGGTGTGCCAAAGCCAGGAGGCAAGTGGAAGCATCCAGAGGGAGGAAAGCTTGGAGTATTTTGTACAGCAGTACAGTTTTCAATTGTAAGTAGGTCAGCATAAACTATAGATAGGACTCTATCATCATCGCCAAAATGGAATGAAAGTGCAATTGCCGGTGTATTGTGAAAGCGCCACTGAAGTGGCTTCAGCTCTCACTTGCTCTCAACTGAGTTTGCTGAGAGAGTGAGCAGCAGAGTTAGGAAAATATACTGTATTTTTCGCACCATAAGTCGCAGTGTTTTTCCTCCCAAAGTAGGAAGAAAAATCAGCCGCGTCTTATGGAGCGAAGATGCAGGCAGGGAGGGGAGGCGCTGGAGCAGAGGGGGTGGCGATGTACTCACGCTATATTCGCGCGCCCCCCCCCCGGCGGCTCCCGGTGGCTTCCGCGCATGCCCAGACTCTCGCCGCCGTGTCGCCGCAGCCAGCCGGCGGCGCGGAGGAACGGGGGCGGAAGGGGGGACTCGTGGGGCGGGCTCGCCGCTCACGGACCCGAGGAGGAGGAGGGAGGCCACGAGGGCGGCCCCACGGGCGGCAGCGGCAGCCGTAGCAGCCGCAGCAGCAGCAGCGGAAGGGCCCGAAGCCAGAGGCGCATCTTTGTGACGTCACGAAGATGCACCTCTGCCGAAGAGGAAAAGGAGGCGGCCGGGCGCTGTAGGAGGCCCGAAAGAGAGGCCGCAGGGAGGGAGGGAAGGAGGAAGAGTTCCCTCCCTCCGGCCTCTTTTCCGGGCGTTCTTACAGCGCGCGGCCGCCTCCCCTTCCTCCTCGGCAGAGGCGCGACGAAGTGACGTCACGAAGATGCGCCTCTGCCGAGGAGGAAGGCCTCGCCGGCCGCGCGCTTACAGCGTTCTTACAGCGCGCGGCCGGCGAGGCCTTCCTCCTCGGCAGAGGCGCATCTTCGTGACGTCACTTCGTCGCGCCTCTGCCGAGGAGGATGGGGTGGCGGCCGCGCGCTGTAAGAACGCCCGGAAAGAGGCCGGAGGGAGGGAACTCTTCCTCCTTCCCTCCCTCCCTGCGGCCTCTCTTTCGGGCCTCCTTACAGCGCGGCCGCCTCCCCTTTTTCTCGGCAGAGGCGCATCTTCGTGACGTCACGAAGATGCGCCTCTGGCTTCGGGCCCTTCCGCTGCTGCTGCTGCGGCTGCTGCTACGGCTGCCGCTGCGTCGCCGTGGGGGCCGCCCTCGTGGCCTCCCCCCTCCTCCTCGGGTCCGTGAGCGGCGAGCCCGCCCCACGAGTCCCCTCTTCCGCCCCCGTTCCTCTGCGCTGCCGGCTGGCTGCGGCGACACGGCGGCGAGAGTCTGGGCATGCGCGGGAGCCGCTGGGAGCCGCCGGGGAATATAGCGTGAGTACATCGCCCCCTCTGCTCTAGCGTCTCCCTCCATGTTAGTGTCTCCCCCCCATATTAGTGTAGCCAGCCCCCATTTTTTTCCAATTTTCCTACTCGAAAATCTAGGTGCGTCTTATCAGCAGGTGCGCCTTATGGTGCGAAAAATACGGTATGTCCTTTTACATGGAGATGATGGGCCAAAGGATAGGAGAATGATGAACCAATAAAGATCTTTTCATTTAGGTGACTCTATGTCAGGCATGGGCAAACTTTCTAACTTGGGAACTGTATGACAGGCCAAAGTGGGGTGGGTGGTCCAGGAGAGAGGGGGTTCACCCTAAGTCCCCTCTCTTCCCTTTCCTCCTCGTCCTCTTCTCCTTTAAAGGCAGAAAATAAAGGAAAGATGGGAAAAGTTTGGATTCCAGAAGGGTTAGCCTTAGTCAGGATGAGATGATGGATGGGAGAGAAAAAATGTATCCATTAAACCTCATATTGCCTATGCCTGATATAGAATCCTAGAGCTGGAAGAGACCCTCAAGGGCCATCCAGTCCAACCCCTGTCAGACAAGAAGGCACAATCAAAGCACTCTTGATAGACAGCCTCTGCAGAAAAGCCTCCAGAGAAGGAGACTCCACCACATTCCAAGGCAGGTTATGCTACTGTCCAACAGCTCTTATGCTCAGGAAGTTCTTCCTAACCTTTTCAGTTGAATCTCTTTCCCTGCCATTGGAAACTATTGCTCCCTTGTGCACTGAACATAAGAACATAAGAAGAGCCATGCTGAATCGGACCTCAGCCCATCTAGTCCAGCATTCTGTATCACACAGTGGCCCACCAGTTGTACACGAGGATCTCGAGCAGAAGGGAGGGCAAAACCCTGACCTGCTCCCGACCCCCCACAACCAGTACCCAGGGAAATCCTGCCTACCTCAACCAACTCCGAGGTGGCACTTGAATGTCCTTTTCAGTAACTACCGATACACTTGGTATCCATGAATCTGTCTAATCCTGCCTTGAAGTTGTTCAGGCTGACAGCTGTCACAACCACTGGTCTCTAGAGTAGCAGAAAGTCAGGTTTCCCCCTCCTCCTCCACGGGAGACCCCTTTAAATCTGGAAACATGGTTCTCATGTTCCCCCTCTAACGTCTCTTCTCCCAGCTAAACATCCCCCAGGAGGAAAGGGGGAAGGAAAAAGAGAAGGAAGGAAGGATGGGAGGGAGGGAGGAAGAGAAGCATGGAAGGAAGGGTGGAAGGAAGATGAGGGATGGAGGGAGGGAAGGGAGAAGGAAGGAAAGACAAAAGGGAAGGAAGGAAGGGTGGGAGGGGGAGGGAAGGAGGGAGAGGGAGGAAGGGAGGGAAGAAAGAGAGAAGGAAGGATAGGATGGTGTGTGTGAGAGAGAGGAGGGCCTGAGAAAAGAGCCCAAGTGGCCACATCGAGCCCCTGGGTCTGGGTTTGTTCATATCTGTCCTATGGCATTTAGGTCTTTTGGTGCTGACTTTTGTCTTTCCTATGTTTTAAACACATTTCAAAATGTTTTGAATTAATGTCTAAATGGGACAGTCTCTTTAACAGTTCAAAAACTTTTTTTTTGTTTTTGCTGTGTGCCTTCAAGTCATTTCTGACTTATGGTGACTTTAAGGCAAATTTAGACTTTTGAAGCGATTCCAAAAACAAGCTTGCTCCCTCTTCCCTATGACTTCTCCTCACATATTTATACATGGCCATCACGTCCCCTCTCAGCCTTCTCTTCTGCAGGCTAAACATGCCCAGCTCTTTAAACGGGTTTTTGTTTTCTGCAAGGATAAGGAAGGTGTGGCTCTTTGGTTATTGCTTACTGTACTTGCTATCCTACTGGCATGTTAGCTAAACATCCAATGATGAGCATGATGGGAGTTTTATGTAATTCAAGATGGTAGCATATTTATAATAATAATGCTTTATTCATAACCCACCCTATCTCCACGAGACATCTTTGTTGTTGTTGATTTATTATTTCATCATCAATAACTTTTAAAGGTGCCACTTTTCATCCTCTGCATTTTTTCACTGGTATTTATTCAACACTAGCTTAGGGACCCGGCCCTGCCCGGGTCATTTGAGAAGTGCAGCAGGATGTAGAGTGGGTCATGGGGGCTCTGTGTGCCAAGTTTAGTCTTGATCCATCATTATTGGGAGTTGCAGTGGTATCATGAAATTACTGAAGGTAGTGCAAGTCCCATCATCTCTGTGTGTCCCGTCCCCCCCAAAGTGTAGTAGGATGTAGATTGGGTCATGGGGGCTCTGTGTGCTAAGTTTGGTCTGTATTGGTGAATGGATGAGGGGTGCATTGTTTTTCGCAAGTGAGTGAAGTTACTTCAAGTCCCATCATCCGTGGTCCATCTCACAGTAAACTGCACCAGGCTGTAGAGTGGGTCATGAGGGCTCTGTGTGCCAGATTTGGTGTTGATCAGTCATTGGATTAGGTTTGTAGCAGGATTGGGAAGTGCGGGAAGGTACTGCAAGTCCCATCATCCATGTTCTGTCCCCCTCCAAACTTCAGTAGGATGTAGAGTGGGTCACTGGGGCTCTGTGTGCCAAGTGTGGACTTTCTCGGTGTTTGTTGGGGGCCACAGTGGTCTGTGGGAACAGAGGGGTCTAAAAGTACTACAAATCCCATCATCCATTGTCAGTCCTCCCCCCAAACCTCACCAGGACGTGAAGGCAGTCATGGGGGTTATGTATGGCAAGTTTGGTCTCGATCAGTGATTGGATGAGGGTTGCAGCGGACTTGGGAAGTGAGTAGAGGCACTTCAAGTCCCATCATCCATGGCCCACCCTCCTCTGAACTGCACCAGGACGTAGAGTGGGTCATGGGGGCTGTGTGTGCTGAGTGTGGTCTGTATTGGTCCTTTTTGGTGGCCTCAGTGGTCTGTGGGAACCAAAGTCTTGGAAAGTACTACAAATCCCATAATACGTGGGTCATGTCATAGGGGGGTTATGTGTACCAAGTTTGGTGCAGGTCCATCACCCGCGCTGGTCGCTGTGGCCTGTGAAAGTGGCTGCCACATATCCGCCCTGGCCTGTGAAAGTATACCGGTGTAAAACAGAAAGGAGTTTAAAAATGGAAAAGGCCTGCATGGAATTAGCAGTAAGGTCCAATGAGGCTGGGTGAGGGGGCTTTGGGCCAGAATTATTTATATAAGCATTAAAAGGCATTAGAGAAAGGTATTTATTGTTTTCTCTTGTGTCTTTTTTTTGAGTGAAGTAGGGCCTTACCTTGTAGAGTGACAGTGCCTGTTCTAAAGATCCTGTCAGAAGCTGCCTTTCTCTGACACTGTGTTGAAGAGGGAAGATGGATGCCTCTTTTGGGCCTATCTGGGAGAAGGGGATTTGTAGGGGCTACAATGTTTTCTGGGAAGTGAATTGGGATGCAAATCCCATCATTCGTCGGCCATCCTGCCCTAAACTCTATTTTGGGGCCTGTAATGTTATGGCCTGCTATTGGTAACTTTAAAAGGGTGCATGGCAGGCAGCCGTTTTCTAAAAGCTGAGGGGGAGGAGAATACAGGAATCCATTTTGTTTTCACAGAGCCAAGTGGGGAGGGAATGTTGATGGTGCATTTTTTCCCCTCAGTGGGAAGAAATCCTGTTGTTTGAATGTAGAGGCCTGGATTCTGGGTTGCTGGCTTTTTTCCCCTCAGTGGGAAGAAATCCTGTTGTTTGAATGTAGAGGCCTGGATTCTGGGTTGCTGGCTAATCAGTGGCTATCAATGCCCTCTGTCTGGTGCCTTAGAATTTTGGAGTGGCGAGGCTGTCCAATCAAAGGACTTTATGCAAATAGCTGCCACATATCCGCCCTTCCGCCCTCCGCATACACACATACACACATACACACATACACACATACAAACATTCCGTTTTATAAAGGTATACAGATAAACAAAAACAATATTACACAGCGGGTGGAAGGTGTTGTTCGTCCTCCATTAAAGACCAGTTGTACCAAAATATGCTCTTCAACTGTATGTTTGCAATGTTAAGATTGAGTCAGGCAGGTGGAGAGCAGTGTTTCCTGAACTGCAGTGCATAGCATGAGAAAGAAACCGTAGTACCTCCACCCCCCGCAAATCCATTTCAATATCTCCTTATCTCAGCATGGGCTAAGAAGAAAAGGAGAGGAAGGTGGTTTTATCATCAATGAAAGTAGAAAATCGATAATGCATGTGTTATTTATTTACAAGCACTAGGGCCCTCTGGGGATGCTAGCTATCCACACTCCCTCTGGAATCTTTTTATTTTTAGCCCTTGTGGCTCAGACACTCCATTTAGTTTTATTTTCCCTTGCTTCTAGCATGACTTGGTATTAGACCACAGAACTGAAAAGCTGCTAAGACACACTGAAGGACATTCAGGGCATTTAAATTCTCTGGGTTCACATCTGTGTTCTATGAGCTCTGCTTTCCAATCATGTTGGGAATCATCTCAGATAAGGACCTACAAAAGATTATTGAGATTTTGAGAAAAGAAAAAGTGCAAATCTTCTGAGAAATCATAGCTCCCATTTTGAATGAATGTTCTGTCCATATTGTGGCTTCTTCTTCTTCTTCCACAAATATTCCTCATCAAGTATGTAGCAAGCAAGTTGGAAACAGGCAACTGGAATAATAATAATAATAATAATAATAGAACTTTTTATATATTTTATATCCCTTCTCCATCTCCCAAAGGGACTTAGGGCAGCTTGCATGGGGACAAGCCCGGGCATACATAGATTAAGAACACGACACAATAAAATAAGAAAAAAAAAATAAGATAAACACATCATAAAACATAACACAACATCATAATTGTACTAAATATGTGTCTACTAGGCCTGTTTTATCATGGAAAAAAGGGCTTCAAAACTTGCTTTGGATGTAGGGAATGCTGGCACCTTGTTTCTGATAGCCTTCAGCAGTTTTTTCAGAATTGATTCAGATGTACTTCTGAAATTCAGAATGGCTTCGTTAATGGCATTCGCGATTGCGCAATGCACAGAAACCTGCAGAAGGGACAGTCAAAACTTGGGGGATTCCCTTTCCCTCCATTTTTGACCGCTACTACTGTCAGAACTAGCCACACTGGTACAAAATATTGAACACATTTAACACAGTAATAAAAATTTAAAACATTTTAAATGCAATGGGACGGGCGGAAATGACATACGAGCCCTATCTGAATATATTCCGAATATATGGCGACGGAGACTTCGGAATGGCGAATCCACTTCCTGTTTCCTTAACTCTCTTCGGAATCACTTTGAAAGTCTAAAACATCTGAATTACATCCGAATTTTGGATGTATCCGAAGTTCAACAACAGGCCTAATGTTTGCTGTGTCACTTTGCAATATGCTAGAAACCTTCCAACAGAGCATTTGTAGACAAAATAGTGAGATGGAATTCAGCATTGATGCTAGTGCAATGAAATGCCCCACTGTTGCATCTAGGCAAGCATTTGTAGAGTAAACAACACTATTAGATGTCACTCTTCTGATCACTTTGAAAATACACAACCTGTAGCAGAACGATCATTGTGTGAATATAGGATTGGGCAATTGGGTTGGGATGGGAATGGTTTTCACTATACACCCCCCTTCCACAGCATATCATAACGTTTGTCATGATCCATACATTTCTTTACTTTGTTTCTAGTTCACTTATAATTTAACTTTTAGACATGGATGTGGGTATGTGAATTTTGTGTGAGTACATTGACATAAAGCAACCCACACTCCCGTGTTCTGAGGCATTTTGGAAGCATTTTTGTTGTTGTTGGTGGTTTTTTTTTTGTCTTTTCTGGCAAAAAGAGCTACTTTTAAAAAATTTGAGCAGGGTTCTGAGGATCTGAATGTTGTCCTGGTGGTTTGATGGGCCACAAAAAGGGGATAGAGGAAGCCACGTACTGGCTTTAGGGCTCATTTGTCCCATCACTGTATGAATTAAGGGATAAAATTAGACAAGTACATTTGTGTTATGAGAGGATCATATTTTCTCCAAACAGTTTTTTCTGCATGTTTATTAGTCATTTAACCATGTGTCCAGAACAATTATGTATGAGTATAAAAGAAATGGCTTATATTAGAAGTGCCTTGAAACTCTTTTGACTCTGACTGTAAGGTAACATTTAAATGCAATCCTATGCATATTTTGTAAGAAGTGTAGACCTGCTGAGTTCAATGGAGCTTATACTCATTTCAAGTGATATACAATTGAAACCTAAGTCAATATGGCAATTTTATCGTCTCATGTAAGATTATCATTTTATGGGCTAGGCAAGAGGGAGGAATAAATTCCATTCAGTTGGGTGGGACTTACCCCTATAGGCTGCTTGCGGTGATGCAACTGCTTTATTACATACATGGTTTAACACTACCTGACATTTTTACTATGCCATTACATTTCAAAAGCTTCCAAAACTCAGTTATGGGTGGAATGAGAAAAGTCAGTTTCTGCTGTAAAGCTATGACTTGAAATTTGAGCAATCACTTAAGTGCCCCATGAACCTTCCAACACGTATTTTTCCCTTCCCCCTTGACTAACTGTAGTAACAACATGGAAAACTGATGCAGAAGAGAGGGATAATTTTCACATCATGAATCATAGACATAGAAAATCCAGTCTAGTTCCACCTGTGATTTATTGTTGTGTGACTTCAAGTCATTTTTTTTTAATTATGGTGATACTAAGGTGACACTATCATAGGGAGTCTTGGGGGTGAGAGTGTGTATTTCACTCAATGTCACCCAGATGATTTCTATGCACAAGGAATTGAACCTGGTCTCTAGAGTTGGAGTCCAATACTCAAACCACTAAACCAAGTTACCTCATCTATGGCCAATTTACACACTGTATAGAAATCCAGTGCTAAGTGGACATCTAGTTTCTGTTTAACAGCCATCAACGAATGAGAGTCTGCCAACTTTAGAAGTAATCTATTCTAGGTAAAGGTAATGGTTTCCCCTGGCATTAAGTGTCCAACTCTGGGTGGTGGTGCTTACCTCCATTTTCAAGCCAAAGAGCCGGCGTTGTCCATAGACACCTCCAAGGTCATGTGGCCAACATGACTGCATGGAGAATTGTTACCTTCCTACCAGGGCGGTACCTATTTATCTACTCTCATTTGCATGTTTTCAAACTGCTAGGTTGGCAGAAGCTCTACGTAACAGTGGGAGTTCTCCCTGCTCCCCGGATTCGAACCTTCAACCTTTCCGTCAACAAGTTCAACAACTCAGTTGTTTAATCTGCTGCACCAGCAGGGGGTCCTAATCTATTCTACTACCAAGGAGTTCTTACCATCAAAAAGGTCTCAAGTAATTTGAAACCATAGATTCTGTCTTCTAGAATAGAAGAGAATGAGCCCCAACTTCATTAAGATATATTTAATGTAACTAAAATATACTTTCATGTTATAAAAGGATTTATGTTATTTTTTTTAAGCTGTGATATTAATTGGAAGTCATATCTTCATCATTGAAAAAAGAAATTACAAGTAACTGTTTAGTTCTAACTAGTTAGCTTCAAGTTCTGAATCACAATGAAGATTCATATTGAGCCCACATTAAGGAAACTACATATACATTATCTACAGCTATTGAATATTTAGGAAGCCTTGTTGTCCTTCTCCACAGCAGGCTCTGTGGCCCACATTCAAGGTTGTGTGAATTGGTCTGACCCTTGTATATACAATGATCACAATTCAATGTCAGCTGGACCTGTGGTCTGCATTCAAGATTGTGCGAATCTGACTGGCCCTTATATATACAATGATTCCCATTCAAAGTCCACAAGTTGCACAAGAAGTCCCTTTAGCAACACAGCATTCCGCCTCTTGTTGTCTCACTGTGGGGATTCGTTCTGTGGGACTGGGTATAAAAATAAGGAAGATACAACAACCTCCTGCCAAGTACCTGCCAATAAATCACAAAAGCAAGTCCCCCAACCCATCTCATACATACATGCAGCTTTCACAGTTCCCTAGGGAGCCTTGCTTTAAAGGATGACATAACTCTCACAAAATCTGGGCCTCCCCCTTCAACATTTCAGCCATTCACAATCTGATAATACTCCCTTACTGCTCTTTTCCCAGCTCACACACAATCACAGCCCGAAGTAATGCTATCAAAACTCAAGTAACTTGGCGGCAGAGGTATTATAGAATTTGTCAGTCTCACTCCCTGTGCCACAGAGAGCAATTGTTGTAGCCTTTTATGCTTCAGGAAGTTGGCAATTTGGCAGCTTAAGATAATAATTCACACCCCAGGAAATTCTTATGGTCCCTTGGAAATGTCCTATGCAAACTAGAGCATATTACATCCTCATCTTTCCTGCACACTTGGCTGTGTGTAGTCCATTGGTGCTAAGCGTTTGTTTTGTGGAGCTGATCACCCTCTCATAGTTTCCACTTGGAAAGCATGTTTTAATAGAATTCATTAAAGGACTGCACCTTAAATCCTCTGCTTCATTTATCTAGTCATATAGGCTTCAAATGAAGTCATTCCAAGGACTGCTACAGGAAAGATAAATGCTGTGCCTCCTGAGATTCATTAAGGCTGTTCTATATGTCTGCCAGTTTGGCAACGGCGGGGGGTGGTGGGTGGTGAGGGGCAGTAAACACTCAAAGCTTTTCATAAGTCAGAACTTCATGACCAACGTCTGGCCTGTATTCATCCAATATAGCAAAGGGTCCTCTGTGTGCCCTTTCACTACTTGTACACTACTTTTTTTATTTGCACTCAGACCCTTAGGTTGTCTGTGTTTAGGAGCACAGGACTCCCATGGAAATGAAAAACTACAAAAACATCCAACCTAATTTGCTATTTATTTCTTAAAAAATAAAATCTGAGACGCAGATGAGAGAATTCCTCCAAAATAATTCCTAGATCTTCTAGCATGACTTCATGGTTGACTTCTACTGGAAGCTGACAGCATTTGAAATACATCATTGAGGGTCAAATGCCTGAATGAAACCAGTGTTGGCCTCCATCAGGTCTCCAAGGGGAGGACATTACACATTTGAGGTGCCATGGCTGAGTGGGCTGTCTTGCACATCCTCACGCAGTATGTTGGCTGCATCAGTACAACACAGATGAGGGTGCCCCTGGTAGACTTACATCCAGAAGCAGGTGTGTATTATTCTAGTACCGGGAATGTGGCGCTGCTGGCTGGGAGTCAGCTGCATAAGATCTCTACTGACCAGAAGGTCATGAGTTCGAGGCCTGCCCAGGTCGGAGTGAGCTCTCGACCAATTGTGTCGTTCGTTATCTGTCTACATATGTTGTATGTCTATGGCATTGAATATTTGCCTGTATATGTCCATTGTGATCCACCCTGAGTCCCCTGGGGGTTAGAAGGCCGGAATATAAATGTTGTAAATAATAATAAATAATAGTACTATGATTCCACTGCAGTGATTGACTACATCCTATGGAATCCTGGGGGTTGTAGTTTGGTGAAGTATTCACGTTATTTGGCCAACCTTAAGATCTGTCCCTAAACTGCAACTGTCAAGACTCCATAGGATGTTGTCATAACAGTTAGTGAAATCATAGCAGTATTTATTGATTTATTTACCATTTTTATATCCTGCCCTTCTCATCCTGAAGTGGACTCAGAGCAGCTTTACAACAGGCAGCAATTTGATATCATACATATTAAAATAAACAATTACAATTAAAAACCAATCAATTTAAACATCAATTATTAAACATCAATTAAAATCACACCATTCAAATCATAATACAGGGCTATTCCATTTGTCAATCACATTAATTCATAATCAGTTATTGCACTGTTCCAAATTAGTCGTCAAAAGCTTGGTCCCAAAGCCACGTCTTAAGTTTTCCCCCTGAAGGTCAGGAGAGAAGGAGCTGATCTAATTTAATTGGGGAGGGAGTTCTATAGACAGGGGGCCACCACTGAGAAGGCCCTGTCTCTCATCCCCAATCGCACCTGCGAAGGAAGTGGGGGACAGAGATCAGGGTCTCCCCAGATGATCTTAACCTCCTAGATGCTTCATTGAGGGAGAGACATTCAGACAGGTAAGCTGAGCTGGAACCGTTAAGGGCTTTATAGGCTAAAGCCAGCACTTTGAATTGTACTAGGTAGCAGGCTTGGCAGTCAGTGGAGCTGGTGTAACAGGAGGATTGTGTGTTCCAGTGAGCAATCTGGCTGCCACCTGTTGGATCATATGAAACTTCCAAACAGTCTTCAAAGGCAACCTCACATAGAGTGTGTTGCAGTAGTCTATTCAGGATGTGTCTATTTGAAATATGTAAATGGTGTACTGTGAAAAGGATGCCAAATGTTGGTGGACTGCACCTGCTTTCAGCTGTAACTAGCATAAGCCAATGATGAGGAATGCTGGAGGCAACATTGAGAAGGGGGCTGGATTGTTTTCTGTTGCTCTTGAGACAAGGAAATATAGCAATGGATGCAAATTGCAGGAAAAGAGATTCCACCTAAACATTAGGAAAAACCTCCTGAAATCTGTTCAGCAGTAGAATATGAGTGTGGTAGAGTCTCCCTTTCTGGAGGTTTTCAAGTGGAGGCTGGATGGCCATCTGTTGAAGGTTCTCTAGTTGTGTATTCCTGCATGGCAGCAGATTGTACACGATAACCCATGTGGCGATTCTAGGCTGCAGTTGAAGAACTAATCAGCACCCTGGTTCAGGGAATGCCATGGCATGCACATAATTTTAATCTCGGGACCTATTGTATTTTGTTTTATTGTATGTTTTATGTTGCATTTTATTGTATGGCGACATGGATGTACATGCCTGCCGAATTTTATATGATGTTATCCGCCCGAGCCTGCAGGGAGGGGCGGAATTGGAACAAATAAATAAATAAAATAAATAAACTTTGGGATATCAGCTGTTTGCTTTCCTTTGCACTAATATCAGGTAAAGGTTTAGAGTTGGAGGACTGCAATTTCTGACACTGTGAACTACTCCCTGTTTCGATTTCATCTTATAAATGACTTTGCACAATGGCTTGGGAAATCATGAATGAAATGAAGAGGATTTATGTTTGTGCCTTGATATGCACTGCTTACATATAGGAGACTAGCTGTACCCGGCACGCGTTGCTGTGCCCTATTTAGGAGATGCAAGAAAGTCTGAGTATGTAAGGGTTGGAATTGATGTTACTTATGGTCTTGGTGGGGTCATGGCTGTGTCGTTGTGAGTTGTTCTGGTGGGTGGGATGTTGAAGTCCTGTGGAGTTGTCGGTGTGTGGTGTTGCTGACGTTCTGCAGAGCTTGTGGATATACAATGTTTTTTGTCTTTCCGTCTGCTGTGTTGATGTAGAGGTTCTGTGGTTTCCCAACTCTGGAGCACGCTACGTAGAGTTGTCCACGGGAGAAGCATTCTGTGTCAAGGTCTATGCCACAGATTTGTAGTGTTTGTCCTTGAGCCTTGTTTATGGTGATGGCAAAAGCTAGTGTAATTGGGAATTGGAGACGGCTGAAGTGGAACGGCATATCGGTCGGGACCATAGGTATGCGTGGTATGAGCACGTCTTGTCCCTTGTAGGGTCCAGTGAGGATGGTCGCCTCAATGACATTGTTCTGCAGTGCTTTGACGGCAAGATGTGTGCCATTGCAGAGTTTTGGCTGATCAATAATGATGGCTACACCCAATTTTAAATGGCGGTATGTGTTTGTCAGTGGTGCCTGTGTCCCTGGTGCCCTATTTGTGTTAGTGTTATGTCCTCCTGGTAGTTGTTATGTCCTCCTGTGTTAGTTGGCTGTACTGTGTAGGTTTCTGTTTAGCAGTGGTATGTATGCGTTGTGGGTGTTGTGTGTCTGTTGTGTTGTGGGTCTGTAGAGGTAGGCATCGCGAGTTGTGTGGCTGTCATGTTGTGGGTGTGGTGTTTGTAAAGTGGAGGATTGGTGGTGGGTGGTTGGGATGGTGCTTGGAGAAGAGTTTGTTGTGTTGAGTGTGTAGTTTGTTGTTGTGAGTGTACAGTGGTAGTGTGGTGTGGATGTATGGTGTGGATGTGGGGTGTGTTAGTTGGTTGTACTGTGCTGGTTTCTGTTTAGCAGTGGTATGTATGCATTGTGTGTGTTGTGTGTGAGTTGTGTTGTGGGTCTGTAGAGGTAGGCATCGTGAGTTGTGTGGCTGTCATGTTGTGGGTGTGGTGCTTGTTAAGTGGGTGTCTTTTGTTGTGGGTGTCTTTTGTCCTGTGAGTGGTATGTATGTGCTCTGTGCACATAGTTGTGTATCTTCTGCATACTGGCGTTGTGTGGTATTTTGTGCTGGCTTGGTCTTTTGGATTGTGTTTCTCGAGTGTGGTTGTGAAAGTTGTAGTGTCTGGAGGAGTGTGTGGTGTTTTTTTATTTTGTTGTTGTGATTGTGTGGCTGATCGTACCATGGTCAGTGGTTTGTGGTGATTACCAGTGGTCAGTTTTACTGGTTTGGCCAGTGTGGGCGAGGCTGAAGGAGCCTCTCCTTTAGGCACTGTGTCCTCGGCAGTCCGACTGGCTGTGTGTGTGGGAGGCTGTCCTGAGGTGATTTGTTTTGGCGGCAATTATTTTGGAGAAATTGTCACTGGAGGGGGGCGGGGCCAGCCCAGGGGAAGGGGGTGGTGTGGTTTTGGGGATGGCAGGGGTGGGGCCAGGCTGGGGGAAGGGGGTGGAGTGGGTATGGGGATGGCAGGGGCGGGGCCAGCCCGGGGGAAGAGGGTGGAGTGGTTGTGGGGATGACAGGGGGCGTGGCGCCGGCATTTTGTGTGGGCCGATGTCGGCCAATGGGATTCGCTGGCGGCCACGGAGGACGCTGGGAAATGTAGGTTTTTTATTGTTGTTTTGGGGGCCTTCTAGGTTTTGGGGAGGAAAGTTTCTTTGCTAAAAACCTTCCTTGCCTGAGGCCTATTTCTGTTGCCAAGTTTGGTGTCTCTGCCTTGAAAGGTTTCTCTGCCTATGGCAGTCTTTGGATGATGGGTCCTCCTTTATATATATAGATAGAGGGCTTTCACTGTGGTTAACGGTAACTCCCATCAGCCCTAGCCAGAATAGCTAAATGATATTGTAGCAATTTAATCTAAACCCAAATTATGCCAGATGTTGACCACACTCTTGATGGAAAAACCTAAAGATCCTAGAAAGAACACTTCTCCAGGCATTTGTTGGTCCTCCAGTGCAATTCAGCTGAGAAGTTGACCCTACAAATGCCTAAACACATGTTTTCACAGGAAAAAATGCTTTTTAATTTGTGTTTCCCCCCATTTTCATGGGGGTTGTGCATTCATAACCCTAGGGAATATGGAGGGCCGACCATATTATTTACTTTGATTAGGGATAATCCACTGTTCTTGTATGTCTCTGAAGAATAGGAACGGGCAATTTTGTGGTGTTCTGTGGCACAGGATAATGCAATCTATTCACTCTAACTTCCATAAAACCATTCTGGTGAAATATGTAGCTGCGATTTATGATGTTATACTGATTCTCTCTCTCTCTCTCTCTCTCTCTCTCTCTCTCTCTCTCTCTCTCTATATATATATATATATATATATCTCCAAGATTAAAATCCTTACTAAATATGAACTTTATATTGGATATTTATCTTGCCTTAAAACAGAAAGTGAGACCACCTTTCTGGAAATGCAAGATTGAAAATTCTGAACACATGGCCAAAGTGCCGTGACAACATGTCTGAATACAAAACAGAAAAGCAACTTTCTATGTGATGAAAAATATTACAGGATTATTAAAAGTAACTACAGAAGTGATCAATCACCTTGTCCCTTGGGGCTCAAAGTCACAGTCTGATTCCAAAAAGGCTTTTTAATGTCTACAGAGCTTGATTTGCACTTTTAATTAATTGCACCACACATAGTAAGTCTCCAATAGCCAAGATTTAAAATCTCTGTAAATGGCACTATTTCTTTTCTTTTCCCCCCCTCTCTCTTTTTAATTAAAATCTCAGGATTCATTTTTAATTCTGAAATGGCGCTAGTGGGGAAATGTAAGTAATAAAAAATTTACACAATCAGTGCTGTTCTACCTGGTCTGATGTCTCTGTACTCTTTGCTAGAGGGATCACCTTTAGCAATATTGCACCCTCACATAATGACTGCCTCGTGGTGACTATTTATAGCTAATATAGAAGGGCCATTGTTATCATTAGCTCAAAAGGAAAGGTAGTTGAGAAAGTCATGCTCTTGGCAACTAAGGCCCCTTCCACGAAACTGTATAAAATCCACATTGAACAGTTCTGCAGTACGGGATAAGTACAGCAATGTGAACTCATATAATCCAGTTATTGTGGATTATCTGACTTGATATTCTGGGTCATATGGCTGTGTGGAAGGTCCCTAATACTTGTGTAAATTCCCATCGCTGTTGTTGTGGGCCTCAAGTTGTTTTCAACTTATGACAAGCCTAATGCAGAATTTTCGGAGGCTGGGCATATACAGTATTTATTTATTTATTTATTCAAACTTGTTCACCGCCACTCCCAAGTGGCTCGGGGCGGCTCACACACCAATCACAACAAACAATTAAAACATCATTAAAATCATATCATCAGGTTAAAAACATCAACGATAAAGAACATTTACAGTAGGAGGCATGGCCAACAATTATTCAAGAGCTGAAAGCTTGCTGGTACAATAGTGTCTAGCTAGAAGGGTCTGAAGGGCATGGATTTCGAAAGGCAGCACATTCCAGAGGACTGAAAATGCCCTTCTCCGTGTAGCAGTAAGGTGATATACCTTGGAACTTGGAACCACCAGGAGATTTTGCTCCTCTGAGCGTAAGGATTTAGTGGGACAGTATGGGATAAGGCAGTCACTTAGGTACGCTGGCCATAGACCCAGGGGCGGTCTAAGGTAATTTTAAATGGTAGGCGAACATTATTTTGGTGCCCCCCCCAACATTATTTTGCCGCCCCCCATGTAAAACAAATTTACAATTATAATAACACAATACCATTAGTAGTATTATATTGTATCAATGTATATACAATATATTATACTATACTCATACTATATTATATCATAATTATATTATACTACATTACAATATAATTATATTATAATATATTGACATTATAATATAATGTAACATTCTATTATATTATTATTATAAAATAATAAAATTATTTATTTAAATAAAATTATCCTCTACTAAATATTTTCATTACTCCTATAAAACTCAAATAACCCAAAATAAAGTAAAATAAAATATTATATATTACTATTTTGTACAATACCACTATACTGCAATATTGTTTGTAATATTACATGTAATATAAAATATAACATTATTCTATTGTTATATTGTATTTGTATTATATTGTATGACAATATTAAGCAGAACTGTATAATAATCAACAAGAAATGCAATGTAAATGCATCAAAATCAGAATATATTACCTATCACCCGACTCATAATTCATAGGAGTCTCCCATAAGTCAAAATTAGGATCCCAATGTAAATGTAAATAGAAAAACAGCCAAAATGTTCAAATGAGGTCGAATACAGGCAGCGCGGCCTGGGCAAACTTGGGCCCTCCCTCTAGGTGTTTTGGACTCCAACTCCCACAACTCCTCATAGCCTCAGGCCCCTCAGGTCTAGACAGAGATAGAGCCGAAGAAAGGAAGGAGGGAGAGAAGAGGTCACAGAGGAGGAGGAGGAAAGCCCTTCATTCATTCCTTCACTTACACTTCCTTCACTGATTCTTTCTCCTTCCCCGCAAACGCACTTGCCGGGGCGGAGACAAGGGAGAGGGAAGCACTCCCTGCCTGCCCGATCGGGAGTGCTTAGCTTACAGGCTTCTGCGCAAGGGAGCTACTGGGCATGCACGGAGATTTTCGCGCATGTGCAGTTGCTCCTGCGCTCAACTTCAGCTCCAGAGCAACTGCCCTGGGTGAAAACCTCCGCGCGTGTTCAGAAGCGGCGTTGGAGCGCACAAAGCCGGGGTCAAAAGCAGGCAGCTGCAGCACTGTCTGAGGAACATCGGCAGGGCCAGGATGGCGCCCCATGCGGCCAGGATGGCACCCCCTTCCCAGATGGCGCCCTAGGCGGCCGCCTACTTGGCCTATCTTGTAGGACCGCCCCTGCATAGACCATTCAAGGCCTTAAAAGTAAAGACTAACACTTTGAAGGTAATCCAGCATTCCACAGGGAGCCAGTGCATGTATATAACTCACCCAGTGACTTTTCATGGTTGAATCCTCATCTCCAGAGTCCAACACTCAAACCACTATATCCCATTGGTTCTCAAATTCTCTCTAGCTTTTATTTCAGCAGTATAAAACAGTTTTTGTAATGAGACACAGTGGGAGTAGAAAAATAGCAGCAGAAATTGTCAGTAGTTCACGGACTGGTTATGGTGTTGATGTATAATGACTCTGATGTGTGATGATTCTATCATACTGTTTTCTTGTCAAAAACAGTATGACTGAGATGGTATAACTTGTCCAAATTCACCTAATGGTTTTATTGTAAAGGGATTTGAACACTGATTCCCCTCAAGTTGTATTCCAACATTCCAACTATACTACATTCGTTTTTCAACTGATGGAAGTTACTTTCCTTGCCATGCCATGATCCATCACTATGACGTCCATGCCAATTTTATCCCTGTTGATGTATTACTGCCTTAGGGTGCATCTCTATTGAAGAATTAGTGCAATTTAACAGTATTTTAATTCCCATAGTTCAATTCTATGGAATCCTGAGAGTATCAGCAGTCCTTGGCAAATAAATGGAAAGACCTTGTGAAACTACAATTCCCATGATTATATAAGTGTTAAAGTGCTGTCAAACTAATTATACAGAGGGCACACACCCTAGGGTGCTACTTCCATATATGATAGTATATTTATGCAGGTCAATGGGATCATGACTGGAGACCCAGGTTTGACACCAGTGTAACAACCAAATTTGAGTGTGTGTGTATTTGCATGTGCAGGAGGAACAATTTGAACCAAGACTATGCTAAGAAGGGAAGACTCCTTATTCTTTATAACCATGAAGCATCCGACTTTCTTCAAACTATATTATGGGCAGTCCCCAAATTACAAATATCCAACTTGCATACAACTCATAGTTAAGAATGGGTGTGAGAGAAATCTACCAGTTGGGAGTGAAATTCTCTCTTGAAAGAGTTATCATGGGAAAAGGTGTATCCACTGAAGCTCTAGCACCAATCCTTGTATCCACAAAAAGCCATTTCTTTCAAAATTCAATTATCACAGGAACAGAAAGAGTGGTGAAATCTTCTGAACAGGGGCACAGATAGCAAAATGAAAGCCACAGGGGCAGGGTTGTAGCCAGGATTTTGATTCACGGGGGGGGGGCTGAGTTTGGTTCGGGGGGCTGAGACTGGGTGGAAGAGGGTCTACCCTAGCAAACCTTTTGTATTGTTATCCCAATAACCCCATGAACGTGGGATATAATGAGCATGGTGATCAGATCATGATATGAATAAACATAACAGTTTAAATAATGTACCAGTAAGGCCTTCTTGCGGACCACCCTGAGAATTTCGGGGGGGGGGGGGGGACCTTTAAGCCCCCTAAGGCCCCCCCCCCCCCCCGGCTACATGCCTGCACAGGGGTATTACTCTATGTTACCCAAAGCTTGTTTTTATATGTGTGTGTATGTTTTTGTGTGTGTGGCTGGAGTTACACTTACAATTCAGATTAAGAACAAACCTACAGAACCTATTTTGTTCATATCTTGGGGGCTGCCTGTTTGTGTTTCTCACTCATAAATACATACAGCAGTTCAGAAGATTTCCAGCAGGAGAATAGAATAAGGGCAAAACTTGGTAGCTCTGCTTTTTTCTACTGCAACTCTCAGAATCCACAATCTGTCTGTAAGTGTCTGGGAGATGTAATTTTAAAACTACCAAGTTCTTCACAGGTAGAAAGTATTGCTCCCCCTTTATTCACCACATTCCTGAGCTACATTGGTCTACATCACAGCTTCTTTTTCTGTCTTATATACGCAACCAGCTAAAGTGAGCAAAGAAAATCTCAAAGCGGATGCTTATATGCAGTAATATAAATATGACAGGCTCAGCATTGGTGAGAATTAAATTATAGCAGAGAGTGGAGTCCTTTACCCCCACAAAATGAATTATAACCAGTGCTCTCTTTAATTTAATCAAGAGAAAAACAAAAGAAAATCCAAGAAAATATTTTTTCCAGACAGGAATGGAATATATTACAAAAGCAGAGCAAAGTTTGAATATAAAGATGTTACTGTTACTATGATATATGGAAAAAAATAGGGGCGAGGAGAAAAAGTATTTAAAAAATATTTTGTAATATTTATTACAAAATAAAATCTCAGCAGGTGGTCATGTGAGAGTGTGAAAAGGTATGGATGCTTTAGGGGGATTCTGTAACACTGAAATGGGGAACTTTCTTCCTGTAATTGTGAGGCAGGACAGTTAGTGGAAGATGGATGAAAGTATGAATCAATCAGCTGGACCCCTTTTAATTAATTCATTACCATTCTTCACAATCTCTATACTCATTTCCTTCTCTCAAATGGAGACAGAGATTCGTATTCTTTCCTTTTACTGTTTCACGTAGAACAGTAAACTGCAATGTGTCACAGCCTTAAAATTGTGCACTGTTTCTACAAACTATATCTTCTGTTTTTCCCCCAGAATAATGTGATATAGCAACTGAAACACTTTTTTGTAATCTCTATGATTGTTCCACTTGTCTTCTGAATATTCTCCTTTGAATTTGCCACATTCTGCTATCATTTCCTTTGTGCTGGATAGGATGTTTATACTGAAAATTGTAAAGCTTCAGTCTTTTGAACACATAATTGGCATGTGTAGGTTTGTCCATAAATCCAGAGAATATTGATTTCAACTTCCTTATTCAGTCTGAGATGTAATGAAGGATTTTGGAATGCTTTCACATTCATTTTTTATTATGCTGTTTTATTTCCCACATCCACAAAATTTTATGGAGGGCGCATATGATGTCATTTATCTCTCATTTACAATCTTCCTGGGTATTTTTTTGTTGTTGCCGCCAATGCTTTCTGATAGATCCATCTAGAAACAACCATAGTATTTTCCATGTTTAATACGTTGGCAATTGAACAATATTCAGCACTTAAAGAGTTAAGGATTCTTTAAGGAGGTAGCAACTATGGTAGGCTTAAGTAGTTTTCAGTGATCCAGAGTTTCCTAATCTATTAACCATGTATCCTAACTTCTCTGTGATGTAAGCTGATATGCTTGAGGATGTTTTTCCTTTTCTTACTGCCATTCTCTCTCATTCCAAACATGAAACTATTTTGATTTACGTGTTTAGTAACCTTAGATAGATCTCCTATCTTAGGGTGCATCTACACTACAGAATTAATGCAGTTTGATATCACTCTAAGGATGCTTCCAGATGTGGCTTAAAGTCCACATACTTTCCCCAAAACCCAGGCTTTCCTGGAAGGAGGGGGGGTCCCCATGCCAACCCGATAACTACCGGGATGGCATGGGGCCATCCCAGCCTCACTCCCAAAGCCCTTTACAGAAGAAATAACTTACCAGACTGCTATTAAGATAGTCCTTGAATATTCCTGGTGTGTAGAAATGACACACCAGGAGGCAGGGAGGATCATGGGGCCTGAAAAACACTGGGCATATATCTGGTAAGGCCTGGATCTTACCAAAGATCTGGGTCTTATCAGATATCTAATTAATTTGGAGCAAAGCAGGGTTTGTGTGCTTTGTCCTGAATTAATTTACTTTGACCAAAGGTGCGTTTTAGACGCTTCTGGTAAAAACCTGACAGATCTCGCAATTTGGGCCCTGTGTGGAAGCACCCTAAGTGCTATGGCTGTGAATCCTGGGATTTGCAGTTTGGTGAGGCAGAAAAGACTAATGGCTTTATAAAACTACAACTCCCAGGATTACATTGCATTGAGTCATGGCCATTATAGTGGTGTCCATCTGTATTAATTCCATATTCTTTTGAAATAAATCTTAGTTTCTTTAGTCATTGGTGTTTTTATTCCTTAATTAGACTTTTTTTATTACTGTAGCCTCCATTGTAACATTGATTTTCAGTTGAGAGTATCCCTCCAATCATTTTGTCCCTCTCTGATTTTGATTTTCACTGTTGCTTTTGAGGAATGGGTGACATTGTCATCCAAGTGAAATACGCACCTTTTCCTGCTATGTTGACTGAAATCTCCCCTGTTCTTTAATCTGTTCCATTAGCAACTTGGCCAGGATCAAATACTTCACATTCCTCTTTTAACTTTTCTCCAAATCTCCCACCTTCAATCTTTCTATCTTACTTGGTTTTCTACTTTCAGTTTCTCTTCTGGTACCACAATGATTAGATGAACCAAACTGCTTTTGTGTATTGGTTTGGGTGAAAGAAGTCTGGAGGCACACCTGTAGAGAACAAAAACCATAGTCTTTTGCCATTTTGAGAATAGTTTTAGAAGTTGCACACTATGTTTGTTTTCCTTCTCTAATCTCCTGTGGCATCATTGTATAATGTTTGGAGCACCAAAAAAATTACATAGATTTTTGTCTTTTGAAAGCAGAGTTGCATTCCCATGAGAAATATGAGTCACTCGCTAATTCAGTCCTGCTGAGCCCGATTACTGACCTCCTTCCTCTGGTCACATACAAAGGCTGTTTGTTTTCTTTTATCTTAAAAAAGTGTCAAGAGAAGCCTGCCTTTCATATAACTTTCTAAAGGTCTGATATGTTCAAAAGCTTTAGCAGTTTTGTTGGAACAGCTATTAACTTGTACAACCTATTTGCACATGTCTCCCCCCACCCTCAAAAAAACCCAAAAAAAGGACTGGTGTTTCTGTGTAAACTTGAATGAGTTATAGGATTTGATAGATTGGTTTCCTGAGTTTCTTCATGCATTAAAACATGATGAGGGTAACACATTAGTAATAATTGTATAAAGAGAGCATATATCCTGCTCTCAGGTTCCCAATCTGAAAACACATGAAACAAAAGAGGAAAAGAGAGAGGGAAGGGGCAAAAACAAACTCAGCCACTATATATTGTGAGGTTCCTAGATCAGTGGCTACATTGTGAGAATCAGGGGCCCCTCTACACTTGTGCTAAAACTTGGGAGAAACCGGGATAAAAGGGGAAGTGGCTAAATGATGTTTCATTAAAAATCCATACTGATTCGGATTAACAGCTAAAAAACATGTGCACTTAAAACTTGATTTCAGTCAGAAAAAGCACATATTTGCATGACTATATATCTCTGCAGTCAAAGAAAACATGTGATTCTGTCTGCATACCCTGGTGTGAACTGCTCCACCACATGTACACATTTTAAAATCACAAAACAGCCAATCAAAGCTGTAAACAAATGGAGCCACAGCCATAAATGTGTCTTGACTTTCTTATGAAATGTCAGGAGGGAGGGCCCCAATCTGATGTCACTAGGAATAGAGTTCCAAAGCTGAGGAGCTACCACTGAGAAGGCCCTGTCTCTCATCCCCGGCAGACACGCCTGCAAAGCAGACGGGACCGAGAGCAGGGCCTCTCCGGATGATCTGAAGCATCATAGGGAGAGATGCGTTCGAACAAGTAAGTTGGACCAGAACTGTTTAGAGCTTTAAAGGCCAAAACCAGCACTTTGAATTGTTCCCGGTAGCCAACTGGCAGCCAGTGGAGCTGGAACAACAGGGGAGTTGTACACTCCCTGATTGCTGCTCCTGTTATCAACCTGGCTGCTGTCCGTTGAACCAATTGAAGCTTCCAAGTAGTCTTCAAAGGCAGCCCCACATAGAGTGCGTGGCAGTAATCTATACAGGATGTAACCAGAGCATGGACTACCGTGGCCAAATTTTATTCCATACATCTGGCCCACTCGCTGTGTTGATTATACTATGTGTTGCTATATTGTTTATCTCATTTGTCATTTTATATACTGTATTTTGTTATGATGTATTTTTTCCCTCTGCTGTTTTATGTTCAATTGTGTCGTATTATTTTTTTGTGGGGGGCTTGGCCTCATGTTAGCCAGCCACCCCGAGTCCCCTTAGGGAAGATGGAGGCAGGTTATAAATAAAGTTTATTATTATTATTATTATTAAATTATTATTAAATACAGTATAGGCATCCTAAAGCAGGCAAGTTACCAAAAGATTGCAAACACAACCAATCTAGCGTAGTCTAGCGTAGGAATATTTTAGTACTGTAACAATTTTTAGATTAGTTGGTGTCTAGTTGCTTGTTTTTATACTGTATGTTTTATATTGCTTGCTTACACTGCTGTAAACCGCTCCGAGCTTTCTAGAGGTAGCGGTCTAGAAGCCGAAACAATAAATAAATAAAAATAAATAAATAAATAAATAAATAAAAACCTTCTGGGTGTTAATGATTTTCAGTGACCCAATGTATTACAATCTTAGAAATTTGGGAACTGAATAAAAAATATTAGGGGTAGCATCATTCTTATTGGAGGGCAAAGCCTTCTCCTTCTTGATAAAGAGATAGAGATACTATCCCATTTTTTCTTTTATTGAAATTAAAGCAGTTTATTCTCCCTCATTATTTTATCCAGACAAGCACTGTGGAATAAGTTAGGGGGAGAGGTAGTGACTGGACTGAGGTTAGTGTAGTTCCTGGATGAGTGGAGCGTTCATTCTAAATGTCATTGCCACTTCAGACATTTCAAGGAAACAGCAACAGAGCAGACGTGACTGGTGCTTCCCCTCCATATGGCAATCGTTTGGCAGGTTTGCTCAAATCATCTGTTCTGCAGGAACTTTGATACGATGTATCTGGAGATTTGCCTGTTTTGAACATATTAATTCATGGGATTAGACAGTAGAGGATCATCTTTTACTTGGAGTATAGACTGCATTTTTCAGAGTGGTGAAGGAAGCTGCTTTCTGGAACAACATCTTCTGGTCTGGACACTATCAATGATATTTACACTCATACCTCCCCAGAACACATACATCCCCAAAGAGTTTGTGGTTCCCCAGAACCTTAGAATGTTCCCAAGTTTAAACAGCAATCTGTTATAGTGAGCCAATCTGTATGTCATTATTAATCCATTCACTTTGCCCTTATCACCTGAAATGTAAATAATATTCTTAAGAAACATAGAGCCTTTCATTGATTTGCACTTCATTCATTCAAATTTTAAATAATAAATTAAAAAGCATGGTGCTTCTCATGCTTCCTCTCTCTGGATTTCAATTTACACACAGATTCTTAAAGCAGCCACTGGGAGGCCACTGACAAATCCAATGGGTGGTAAAATCCTTCACTTCTCTTCTTGTCTGGGTGAAGTAGCCGCCAAAAAGCTGCTCTGCAGTATCTTTCCTCATTCACACTTCTTGGAAAATAAAATAATAAAAATAAAATAACATCTTCTCTTTTTTGAGCCATAGACTTCCTTCTCTCTGTCAGTGGTGTCTTTGTCTGTCATTCCCACCCTCCAGGCCCCAAAAGCACATTGCTGTCTTCTGCCCCCTTTGTGTTTTATGGGTGAACTATTTCAGTGCTAATGCTGCCAGATGGCCCTTGTTTTCAGGGACACCCATTATTTTAAATGTCTGTCCCTGATTCCGGAATATCACATCTTCACAACAACACATAATGGACCTCCCTTATTTCCAAACACTGTAGCTCTATAGAAAGTGACAGAACAAACACCACAGCTCTGCAGCGTCCTTTATTATTGGAAATGTCAATCTGGCGACTTTTGTCAGTTCTGTAGGTCTGCTATCAAGAATTAACACTGCTCCCTTATTCAGCCTGAAGAGCCAAACTGTCAGACCCTGTGGCCTGATTGTTTTCTGTTATCGGAAAACAAGAACAGTTTCTTTCCTTGTATGTATTAAAAGAAAGGACTAATTGCCCAAAATCTTGCCATGTGGGGAGTCCTTTGCAACTAACGTGACATTTGGGATGACTCACTCAAGCCAGACATGGCTCATTCTGCCATGTAAAATGGATTTCCATTTTTCAGTTGAGAGTATCTGAAATATACCATTCCAAGATACTAAGATACCATTCCAAGTGCTGTTAACAGATCAGCTTCCAAAACAGAGGCCTCTAAACATATCACTATGGCTTCCAAACGTTGGTTTTGACTATGATTCAACTTCAAATTCCAATATAACCAACAGCCAATGCTTATAGGAGCTGTCACCCAGCAACACCCAGGATCGCAAGATTAAGTATTGGAACTAGAAGGTGTAAGAAACAAGAGGCTAAAATGGGTATGACATGATGGGAAGAGACTTTTACATTTACAGAAAGCACCAACATCCAACAGAGGCTCTCCACAGAAAAGGGAGGACAAGGAGATGCCCTACTGCCCAGCTGCACTGAACATGATTCAGGGCCACTGGCCAGCCACATGACTGTCTCTCCCTTGTGTCATAACAGTCTTCATCCACAACATAATACCTAAATTTTTCTTGGTACTCTGACAAAGCCCCCTCATCTCCCCCTTTCCTTTCCCTTCAGTGCAGTAACTCTTTGGCTGCCATCAGCCAGTGCCAGGGAGAAGATGGTGCCATATCTCAGCTGGGGATTGCCACAACATGAGGAGTGAGGCAGGGGACTGTCATCCCATGTCCCTCAGCTGGCCAAACCTGGGGACAGGGGTTGGCAATCAGGATAATTGTGTCTAGTTACAATTGAGAACCACCCCATATTTACAGATTTCCCTTAAATTGAGGGAGAACACAAACCCTGGGGCAGGTTTCAGGTTTCAGGTTTTCCTCTAATTTATGCTTACCCAGGTAAAGGCTATGGTCAGATGGTCTTACGCTGACTAGTCCAGATCAACCCCATGCAGCATTTAGTTGCCACAGGTCCATTTCTTTACCAACCGAAGTGTTAACTGTAAAAATGCCTTCAGTCTGGATCCACACTGGCCTATATTCCAGGATCTGATCCCAGATTATCTGATTTGAAGTGGATTATATGAGTCTACACTGCCAGATAACCTGGAATAAGAAGATAATCTGGGATCATATCCTGGGATATAGGACAGTGTAGAGCCAGCTTCAGTCCGTGGAACATATCCTCCAAACTTTTTTTCACTCCATCTCAAAGATGCTCCAATTTTCCTTTGCATACTGATGTTTTTCAAAATCATATGATAGTCATATTTGTTTTATATGTCATTGTTATGGATGACTGGTTTGTGTGTAGAGAAGACAGGCAGTCCTCATATCACAAACATATGACTTACACATGCCTCATAGTTACAAATGGGGAGAGACAACAGGAAGTAAAAGAAAATCTATCCCCAAGGATGGGAAATTCACTTCTGAAAGCATTATCATGAGAAAAGGTGTCTCCACTGAATCCATGGCAATCCAAAATTTTCAAAATCCTATTACTACAGGGACAGAAAGTAAAACAAATGTTACACAGTGTTAACTTTCCCTATCCTATCTAAAAAAAAAACCCAAACAAACTTAAAAATGTATCTGGTCTGATTTCCACACAAATTCAACTTAAGAACAAACCTACAGAACCTATCTTGTTCATAAGGGGGCCGCTTGTAGAAATATTTATTTATTTATTTATTTACTATTCTTCTATACCGCCTCTCTCAGCCCAAAGGCAACTCGAGGCGGTGAACAAGCGGTAGCAAGTGCCCACATACAACACATTGTAATAAGATAAAAACAGACATATAAAAACCATATAAATTAACAGTTAAAACTACAAAATACAAATCTCAGCACCTCATTCTTAAAATCGATTTCCGTTTCATCGTCATAATAATCCTTTGATCTTGATTAATTAAAGTTCGTCTGTGAATGCTTGCTGAAACAGCCAAGTCTTGACTTTCTTATGAAATGTCAGGAGGGAGGGGACCGATCTGATGTCACTAGGAAGGATGTTCCAAAGCCAAGGAGCCACCACTGAGAAGGCCAGACGCGCCTGCAAAGCAGGCGGGACTGAGAGCAGGGCCTCTCCGGATGATCTTAAGCATCTTGATGGTTCATAGGGAGAGATGCGTTTGGACAGGTAAGTTGGACCAGAACCGTTTAGAGCTTTAAAGGCCAAAAGCAGCACTTTTAATTGTACCCGGTAGCAAACTGGCAGCCAGTGGAGCTAGCACAACAGAGAGTTGTACGCTCCCTGAGTGCCGCTCCTGTTATCAACCTGGCTGCTGTCCATTGGACCATTTGAAGCTTCCAAGCAGTCTTCAGAGGCAGCCCTACATAGAGAGTGTTGCAGTAATCTATACAGGATGTAACCACGGCCAAGTCAGACTTCCCAAGGTATGGGCGCAGCTGGCGCACAAATTTTTAATATATATAAAAAACATGAATTTTATCCTGATTTGCAAATAATTCATGTAGGAGGCATTTGTGTATTTTCATTATAAAGAGAGTACTCAAAATTAACATTTGTATTTCCAGCCACAAATGGTGTCATATGAGGAAGTCAGACTTTTCTATTTGTGCACATGCCATTTGTTTTGTCCTTTATACAATTGCTGAAGGGCTTATACCTCTCTGTCTGATGGGGGTGTTCACTATTTTATACCACACAATGATAGTATTTTGTAGACATTGTTAGGTTCATTCGGAATCTTCGTAATTCGGAATAAATTCAGAAATATTTGCTTTTTAAAGCAATTTCGAAGTTTTTAAGGAAACCGGAAGTCCCTTTGCCCTTCCGAAGGTTTTTCTGCCATTTCTGTTATGAAGCAGTGAGTGAGTCGGAAATGATTCAGCATTTCTCCACTTCTGGTCCCTGGCCTCGGCTCAAGCCTGGGAAGTGGTTTAAATCCCAGTGGGTGGCTTTCCTTCCTCCCGTCTCCCCGCATGAGCCTGGGGAGCAATTTAAAACCCAGTGGATGAATTTCCTCCCTTTGCTCCCCCCCCCCCGGTTGCTGGAGTAAAATAACTACTTTCAAAGTAAATACCACCCAATGAAACAGGAAACACTTTGAAACCATTAATGAATGATTTTCTATGAAAATCGGGAATTGACTTTAGATCTGAACCACCAGCGCCCCCTGCATCTGAAACTAGTTTTGAACCATTTTGGGGGATCAAACAAGCCTAGTGTTTTGATACTAGTATAACTATGACTCCATCCTATATACTTGGGATTTATTGTTTCATGGGGTATTTAAAATGCTCTGCCAGAATGCTTTAATGCCTCACCAAACTATACATCCAAAAATTCTATAGAAAGCAGCCATGACGGTGGTATCATTGTGGTATCAAGGTGCAGTGTGAAAGAAATGATATGTTGAGAACTCTCATTCTAAAACCAGGAATATACAAAAACAGAATGAAGAAAGATTGAAATTAATACACACATGAAATCACACCTTTTAGTGTACTATATGGAATTGCTAGTTGGGAGAAAAACCTACTTAGAAGCTTGGGCACATATCCATCACAAAAGGATCCTTGACCTCTGAGGTTGGTGGATTGGTAGTAAAAACTGAGAGGGTATCAAACCTGAAGCAGTGCTTCTGAAGCCTCATCTCCCAACTGCAAATTGGAAATACCTTCCTGGTCCCCTCCGTCAACAAAGAAGTCCCTTGATGTGCGATTCCACTCATCATCCCTCTGAAGCCATTTTCAGACAGCTGAGATCAGGCTAGAATGAATGAGCATGTGCCTGATTGTTAACATGTCAAATGTGTAGGGGAGAGGGGGTAGGGGGTGGAAGAGCTGCATTTCTTTCTTTGCTAGGAGTCATTATTAGGGAAGTAATTAATTCATTCTTGAGATGCATTGCCACGCTGAAGAGATCTTTCCATGACAAAGCATCAAAACTGTACCATTCGTTTGGGTAATTATTGGCATTGTTTGTATTTCCAGTTGTGAAGCTTGTCAGCTGATAATCTGTTTTCTCACCTTGACTGAATGGATGATCTAACCACAGGCACTAAACACACACATCTCTCTGTAATATCCTCCCATTGTTGAATCCAATAAAAAGGATTGCTGCTGTCTTTTTAAAAAAAACCCACAGCGTTTTCTTCTGTGAAACAGTAATATGATAGAGATGTTGGTGACTAATTTCTTAGAGAGCAAGATACATTTGCTTCCACGCAGAAAGTTTCATTGTTTAACCTTCAGCTCTTTTACATAATGCCATTAATTAGATTTCTAGTTGTGACAGATCACCACAATTTGGAATTTGGCTACTCACCCTGCCCTTGTTCCCCCACTTAATCCTTTTTTGGATTGGTTTCATGGGTCCGAAATGTAGACTCGCAGTTTGTGGGTTCTTTATAGTATAGGTATGATCTGACTCCACATCAGGTTGCATAAAAAACAGCCAGACACAAATGCAGGTATATTAAAGTAAACAATAGTGTATTAATCTCTGAATACCTATTATTACAAGGCTTTCTATAACAAAGGCTGTCCTGCCTCTGTGAAATGCCAAAAACCTGTCAAAGACATCATCAACACTGACCATTTATTGAAGTTTGAAACGAGTATTGAGGAATGTGGTTTTGTAATGCATTATATAGAAAATCCTCCACTTTATACCATTTGTAAATTAGTACTGCCCAGTCTCTAAGTAGTAGCATTCACTACTTTTTATGAGGTATTTTATTTACCTATTTATTTATTTACAACATTTTTATCCCACCTTTTTAGCCCAAAGGTGACTCAAGACGAAATACAGATTGGCACAATTTGATGCCACAACATACATACATCTATATCTCTGGCATTATGGCATTACTTCATGAACGAAGATTTTTAGGAAGGACTCATCCCATGCTTTTTACAATTGCGTTGATGACTAAGGTTGGATGTGTCCTTCGAGCTTGTGCAATGGATTTTTCTGGTGGAGTGCAGCGTGCACAGAACTGACCTCACCCTTTAAACCAAAGGTTCATCTGCCAGGGCCTAGCAAGCTTGGACGGTGACAGCAAGGTCCTCAGGTCGTAGGTTTGATTTGAGTTTCCTTCTCTAGATAGTTGACCTTACAGGGTTAGATGAGCACCATCTGCCCGGGTTTGAAATCAGAGTTTTCCTTCTCTTAGGATGGTTGCCAAAAGGCTAGAGAACCCATCCTGCCCATTGACACTTTTTGTCAGACCCTTCAGTTGTAACCTGTCTGGCATGGGAGGCCCTACCGGTGGCTATTATGCCACCGCCAGCATAGCTCACAACTTCATTAGGGTACGCAAGCCTCTCCCGCATGACAAGGGGGCGCCAATGGAGAGGTACATACATACATATCAATTAAAAACATTTAATATAACATAATAACATCTATATAAAACCATTAAAACTATAATCACCAATGTTTTCCAGTTCAACTGCACTGATGCAGATAAAGGGTTTACTTTTGCATGCTTTGGGGGGTAGTTTGTTGTTTGGCTGCTGCAGCTGGAAGCTAGCTTTGAACTATATGAAATTGTCAGTGTAGGTGGGGCCTGATTCAAATCATAACCCTTTAATTTCCCACTTCCCTCCCGGAGACCATCCACTGCCTTATGTAACATTCTGTTTATGTATAGCCCACATTTACAGCCTCCCTGAGCTAAGATTGCAATGTCTACCATCAACCAGATCTGAGGACAGCCAATCACTAAAGTAGAAATAAGAAGATCCCAGTTATGTCTGAGGAACCTGTAAAAGGAGAAATAATCATTTAATTACTTTGTATACTCATGTATAAGTATTAAATCAAAGAATAAAAATCCTGGGTTGACTTGTCCACTTATCAATGTAAGTACGTTGTTGGGACAGCTGCAGGAGCAGCCAGCCCCGCAGCAGGACTTGCATTGAGATACCTCTGGCGTTTGTGCATTGGAGCGCACTCAGTATATATCTACTGTTGGGATTGCACAGCTATTTAGCTGTGGTCCTGAATAAACATTATTTGGCATTTTTGTACATCTGTGTGGACTTGGACATCATTTTGATACGTTTGGGCCTCACCCATTGCTTCCTGGGCGGACCGCAGGACGTGCGGGGCACCCCTCCGGCCACCTGTGTCGGATCATTGCATCGGACGGGGGTGGGAACCGCAGCCCTACATTGATGTTGGATGTTACTGCAACCCTTGATCTTTATTATTATTTTCATTTTTACACACAAGGAGTCCCGCAGTTGCCTCCCTGCACCTCCGGGGATTTCCCCACCTCCATGCGGTGACCGCCGCTCTGACGCAGCCTTGGCTCCGCCTCTGGGATTTCCCTCAGCCGGCGCCACCTTTTCCCACTTGGGAGCCCCGTTTACGTCATCATCACGGGCCGCATCTGAACAGGCACGCCATCTCCCGGCGCTGACTCGCCAGGACCTCTTTCGTCATCAGGACAGGCCACTCTGACGCGGCCTTGGCTCCGCCCCAGGGATCCCCTTCAGCCAGCGCTACTCCTTCCCACCTGGGAGCCTGCCCACGGCATCACTACAGGCCACATTGCACACAGGACGTCATCTCCTGTGCGCCCTTTCGCCAGGACCTCCCCCATCATCGGGACAGGCTATGCGCTTTCGGAGCGGATGGGCCACGACGCAGCCGGCCTTCGCCTAGCCGCGCAGCCGTCTTCGATCTCCAGCCGATCTTCATCTCAGCACATCGCTATTTGGAGCTACAGGGCGGTATTGGGACTGGGGACTTTCCCTACTTGTGTGTCATATAATTGTATGCTATTTTTTCATGTTGGGTTTGCGGGGCCACGGCCTGCTATTTTGATTATCATTTTCGGCTCCCGCTCCACGGGGCTATGCCCTTTTAGGTGGCCAGTGTGCTCCTGCGCCTGCTGGGGCCTGACCCAGTGGCATGGGGAACCCATAGGGATTCCCTGCATTACATAGGATTTGTTATATTATCCACCACGTCCACACGGGTTTGGTATTTAGCATATGATTGATTTGTTCCATCAGTGACTTGTTTTTGTGTGTTTCGACTTTTACAAGAATACCCCCTTCTCTGTGTTTAGGGAAGCTTCACTAATCAGGAAAGCTGCCTCTCCTCCTTTGCTTTCTTTCCTGGACTGGCAGGCTCCTCCATCTCTTCCTGAAGCCCCCCCCCCCTCCCCATGCCCACTTGAGGAAAATGGTAACTTGCTTTCCCAGCAGCACTTTGTGTGATGCAAGCACTTGAAAGAATATGATGGGAATTCAATTTCTTTTCTCGCTGTTTGTTTCTCACTTTCCTTCTCAGCCAATCTGAAGCCTGGTTGACTGTGTCTGTCTATTACCCTCCCCTCTTCTGGCGTGCAGTTAGGATTTCAGTCTTCCAGGCAGGAAAACAGAAACTACTCCTGAATTCAGGAAGTTCCATAAACACAGAACAGGCAGGCAGCCAAAAACGAGACCCCAAAAATGAGATGGGCTTTTGCTGAATTGCACACCCCTTATTTATTTATTTATTTATTCATTTATTATTTCGATTTGTATACTGTCCTTTCCAAGTTGGCTCAGAACGGTTTACAGCATATCGAACTACTACCAAGAAGGCATAAAAACAGTAAAATATAAGACAATTTAAACAAGATTTCTCTATAACCAAGAGGCTAAAGATTAAACGCCTTCTGGAACAATACTGCTTTGCAAGCTTTCCGGAAAGCCGGCAGTTTGCTAATTGCTCGCACCTTTGATGGTAGATTATTCCACAGACATGGCACTGCCACACAGAAAGCTCTCTGTCTGGTTGTCGACAGGTGGATAGTTCGCAGAGAGGGAATCTGCAAAAGATTGAGGTCTTCAGATGAGTATATAGGTCATATATTTGAGTGGAACATGGATTCCATGTTTCCAGTATCTACATGCTTCCAGTGTCATCCCAGATTCAGAAAAAAACCTGTCATCTACAGCCAAATTCTATGATGTGACCACATCTAGTCTGACTTAAGATCCTAACTTAAAATTCATATGGGACATTTCTTAGGTCATCAAATCCACCTGATGAAGTAAAAAGCAAATGAGTGAAGGCAAACTAATATTCATGCACAATAAACTGCAGGATAAATCCAGAAAAGAGGTAGTACACTACTTGTCAACTACAGTTCCCAACAATTTCAATGTAGCAGTAAGTTGTAAAGTCGCTCTTGGATATTGGTGATTTGTTGCTTCTCTCTCCTAGGGTTTGGTTGCATACTTGCTTATATAGATTCCCTTCCCACAATTAAAAGTGCTACTGACCAGCAAAAGCATCAATATGGAGACCAGATCCATCTTAAAACCCAAATACCACATTTGCCATATCTAATAAACTCTCTATTCACTTGATCATCTTTCAATATGATGCAAACCACATTTTTTGCATGATACACAGACCAATTTTAATGAATAGATCAAATGAACAACTAGATACAAATCTGACATCTGAAATGGTAATATTCAGAAACCAGTAAGAAAATATTTCAATTTAACAGGATAGGTTGTTACTGACTTTGAGAGAATGTCCTTAACCACAGGAACATCAGAGAGAAGTTCCAGATTTGAAGTACTGAATTTCAAGGTATCCAGAACTTCAATTTTAAACATTTGTGTCTCATAGATGCAACAGTTTCCTGTTCCACTACTGTTATTAATTATTTCTGAATGTGAGAATGATTTAAAAAACCAGTTTCTACTGTTGTGAATGCCTGCTGTGGTCATTTCACATACATTTAAACTGCAACTGAACTGTTCAAAACCCTTGGGGTTACTGGGTTTTATTTTGTTTTGGACCACCTCCTGTGACTCCAGAGCACTGGTGCGCATCTCTCCTGGAAATGGGGAAGAAAACTCACAGACCAATTTGAGACCGGTTCTGCGGTAAATATAATCACTTTCTTGGCCTCAAACCAGACCTGTCATTCTAATCACCTGCACAGTGAAACTGATCCCTCCCAACCAGTTCCAAACTGACATAAGTGATCATTGTAGATATTCCCATTGCCAGAAACAGCTGGATTAAACCAATCATTGTCAACCTATGAAGCTCCCAGTGATGCAGTGGGTTAAACTGCTGAATTACTGAACTTGCTAACCAAAAGGTCACAGGCTCGAATCTGGGGAGCAGCGTAAGCTCCCGCTGTCAGCCTCAGCTTCTGCCAACCTAGCAATTCGAAAACATGCAAATGTGAAAAGATCAATAGGTACTGCTCCATTGGAAAGGTAATGGTGCTCCATGCAGTCATACCAGCCACATGACCTTGGAGGTGTCTACAGATAACGCCGGCTCGTCAGCTTAGCAATGCAAATGAGCACCAACCCTCAGAGTTGGACACGACTGGACTTAATGTCTGGGGAAAACCTTTACCCTGTCAACATATGACTCAAAGGCCAAATGGGATGCTTTACCCGATCCCTTTTTCCCCTCAGCCTGCCCAGCAAATTTGCAGTCAATGCATAATGTGGTGCCTCAAAAGCAGCTTTCCTCTCATTTTCCCATATCCACCCATCACCCCTGAGTGTTACAAGTATTGCTGCTTTAAGTATTTTTTTTACTTCTTCTTCATTGTCGCCTTCATGGAACACAGGAATAATCTCAGAGATATTATTTTATCCTCCTTAACCTTAGAGCCATTGTAGCTGCCACAAAACGTTGGTTCATCTTCAACAATGCCAGGGGAAAGATGCAGTCTCCAAAATGCCAATTGTTCTCGAGTTCCATACATGGTTCTACTTTGGGGTTCTACCCAAAAGTAAGAAAGATACATATTGAAATTTTGTTATTGTTATTACTTCAATTTCTGCTAGTAGTGATGGCAAGGAGCTATGCTGGATGCTCTCAGATTTAACTAGGCATTCCCAAGAGGACCTAGACGTATGGTTTAAAAAAATTGAGAAAGAATCCAAGAAAGAAAACAGCTATTTTCAGGAAGCTAAACTGAGCAATCAATACTATTTTCCATTTTTCTGCACTTCTATAGGGAAGGAGTGATATCTCAATGGAAAAGACTCAGGTACCAATTCTTGAGTCTGAGCATTATCAGTATGTTGAAACAATACTGAATACAGAAGGCAGGGCTAGACAGAACATGCTTTTGATGCTGTACAATTCATTATATTTAGTTATTGGACATCAACTCTTCAAATATGGCCATGCTGTGGAGATATTTTGGATGTTGTAGTCCAAAAAGGAATATATTTCCAGGTCTGGTGCTATACAACATATGTTGTTATGTTCATGACACTCCTTATGCCAGTTCTTGTTGTTATTTACAAAAAAATATTAGTTCATTTTTGTCTGGACTATAGCACAGCTAAGCAAGCTTTTATGTAGGTAAATTTCCCATACTTTGGAATGGGTAACAGAATGAAAAACGAATCCATTAGCTCAGCAGGCGGTTTATATGAGCACAGTATACATATGCTGGTTGAATGAACTTGTGAGAAGGGCCACTTCTTTGAACACTAGGCATCAAATTAGTGTGTGGGAAGAAATCCAAAAAGATTGTCTCATGGAATCTCCTGTTAAGAAAGAACACCGGGGCTAGGATACAAATAGTTATTTTGGCAAAACCCCAAATTTGCACTTAACTGCTTTGAACTGCAGACCAGTTTAGCCTTATATTATATTTGAAATTATTTGTCCAAAACTAATTGAGTACTTTTCTGAATTTCAGCTAGCACATCTGCTAGATTATTGTCAAATCTATTTTTGAAAACAGCCAGAAAGAATAACTCCTGAAATTATACAGCTACCTGAGGCTAGTACCCCTGTTTCTTCCCAGTAATGAACCTATGCGTATTAAAGGTGAGCTGACAAGTGAGATAATGGGCACTGGAGTAGGTGGTCAACCCTATTCAAAGTACTGTGAGCCAAGTCAAGGAGGGCACAGTCTATCTAAATGCTGTTCTTAACAATTTAAGCTTAAATTCCTTTTTTGAGCCATAGGTTGTTCATATGTGCCTTCAAATCACCTACCAGCTTATGGTGACTCCATTAAGTTCATGGCAAGGAGGTGGGGTGTAAAGAAGACCCGATATTATGCCCACACAGCCAAAATACATTGAAACTCGCTTCTCAGCTGCTGTTGAGAGTCCATGCAACACACAAAAGGATTTCCTACAGAAGAATTGTATTCAACCATTAATGCGAGTCTTGACCTGGCACTGAAAAAGAAAGCAATGTTGCACCAGTTGGGCTCTCCTGTAGATCTTTATTCTTGGGTAGACATACAGTATACAGTATACTGGGAGAGGTTTCTTTCAAATATTGAGAAGCCAAGCCATTGAAGACTTTGAATGTCATCACTAGCACCTTGAATTCAGACCAGAAGTGTATTGGCAGCCAGAGTAGTTCCTTTACGACTAGCACTATATCTTGTGTTTGTGTTGCTTTGGGCAGCAATTTTGCAGATGTCTTGTGTTTAGATATATAGGTGTATGGACATGAAACTCCTTTACAACAAATAGCAAGGGACAAGAATCTAAAGCAGGATTCTCAAACTTTTTCAGCTGTGGAGCCCTTTTTGAAGCAAAATTTCTTGTGAAGCCTCAATAAATATTTATATATTATATTATCTGTATATTAGAGGTGGATATCTCTGGTCATTATTCTTAGGAAACTGTTATTATATCGTATTAAAATCAATTTAGATCCTAATTCGACCCACGGACAGCAACCCAGAAGTGATGTTTCTAAATCGAAACCGGGTCCACCATTTCCGTAAAGGGTGCGTTATTATGTCCTTTTTATTTCCACCCTTTCTTATCTTTAACCCATGTTGGTTCTCAGCTGGCAGGAGACAGTGGAGTCGCTGCTGTCCACTCTCTCCTGTCAGCTGAGAACCAACGCGGGTTAAAGATAACCTGTGTTAGTTCTCAGGTGGCGAGGGGGGTTGGAGGCAATGCCCTCCACTCTCCCCTGTCAGCTGAGAACCAACATGGGTTATCTTTAACCCACCTTAGTTCTCAGCTGGCGGAGGAGAGTGGAGGACATGCACTCCATCCCTTCTTGCCAGGTGATAATCAACCCGCATTAGAGATATCGCTGATATCTTGATTCTGAGCTGGCGAGGGGGCATGGAGGCGGGCATCCCCTGCGCACTGTGCATGCGTGGGTGCCATTAACAAAATAGTAACGTAATTCATTATTAAATATGGCTCGATTTTGAAACAGAGCCAGAAAATTGTTCAAGAGTATCACTTTTGAAAAGGAAGCGATTCCTGCCCCCCCCCCCCGGTTTACAAACCTTTTTTTAATCAACCACCCTAGTGGGAATGTGGCACAGCTGGCTGGGTGTCAGCTGCATAAGATCTCTACTGACCAGAAGGTCAAGAGTTCGACACCTGCCCACCCAGTGGTGAGGTCTTGATCAATTTGTGTAGCTCGTTGTCGACCTTTTGTCGACCGAAAGACAGTTGCATCTGTCAAGTAGGAAATTTAGGTACCACTTTGTGGGGAGGCTAAATTTAACTGATTTCTGGAATGTTAAATTGCCTCTATGTCTGTCTATACATTTTGTATGTCAATGGCATTGAATGTTTGCCTGTATATGTGCATTGTGATCCGCCCTGAGTCACCTGCGGGGTGAGAAGGGCGGAATATAAATGATATAAATAAATAAATAATAGTGTGTGTGTGTGTGTGTACATATATATTAATTAGAGATGGGGAAACTTTTTGACCAACATAAATTTAAGTGTATTTCGGTGGAAGACCCTGGGGTCCATCCAATCCAATCCCCTTCTTCCAATCAGGAAAAGCACAACAGATGGCCACCCAGCCTTTGTAATAATAATAATAATAATAATAATAATAATAATTGGGATCTGCACACATTATTCGCCGATACATCACACAGTTCTAGAAACTTGGGAAGTGTCCAACATGTGATCCAATACAACAGCCAGCAGAGTAATTTTGTTTGCTGTTGTAGCAACCCAGTTCCCTTTCGTGCCTGGGGGGCAGGGGGCAGCACCGGGGGTCCCATTTGCATTAGGGCCAGCTGCAGCTGATGAGGACATGGAGGAAGGGGATGGCGAGGTAGCTGGGCCTTCCTCTCCCACAGAGAGCTTGGCCTGGGATGATGAATGGCCTGACGGCTATGATAGCTGGGAAAGTCAAGCTGACCCTGAGAGTGCTGACTCAGATCAGTATGAGAAACAAGGTGGTTTCGGGTCGCAGGAAAGGATGAGGGAAACAGTGGAGGATGAGCCCATGGGAGCCGAAAGGGAGTTCGGCTCTCACGAAGATAGCGAACCAGGTGCTGGGAGGCAAGGACGGAGCTTTGATAGGAGACGGAGCATTGAGTCTGGCAGGAGAGATTGGCACCGCAGCCTAGAGCGCCAGAGAAGCGCTAGATCCCGTAGCACAGATTGGTGGCACAGCCTAGAGCGTCGGGGGCAGCGCCAAGGGAATTAAGTATAGGATCCGTGGGAAAGGATCCTCAGTAGCTCGGCCACTTCTGTTCTAAAGGGAGTGAAGCGAGCGAAGATCCACGGAGCCAGGATTCGGCTCGTGCCATGCCAAGAAGTTTCTTGGGTTTACTTTCATGAACCTTGCCTTGTTTGCCTTGCCACGGACCAAGTCTGTTTTTGATCCGCTTTGTTTTGCGGAGCCTTGCCAAGCCTTTGCCTTTGGATTTACTTAAGACTCTTTACCTTCATTGCTACTTTGATACTTTTTATGGACAAATACCCTTTTCACCTGTTTTTTTATTATTCAATAAATAGTTAGCTGATTACCGTCTCTGTGTGTGTGATTAAGGGGCCGGGCCGAGACCCTGCATCATGACAGCTGTGGACTCATCTTGTTGTCTTTCAAATATTAATAATACTACTACTACTACTAATAATAATAATAGCAACCCCAGGCCATCCAGTTCAACCCCTTTCTGCCATGCAGGTAAAACAGTGTTTCCCAACCAGTGTGCCGTGGCACACTAGTGTGCCGTGACGGACCTCCTGCTATGCCGCGAGAACAGCTCTCTGCCCCCTTCCTTTCCCCCCTCCTCCTGCTGCTTGGGGGAGGAGGAGGAGGAAGGGTCGGGCGGCGGTGAAGAAAAAGAAGAAGGGGCCGGGGTGCTACTCCTTCGGCCGTTTCCCCAGCCAGCCTCCAATCTGCCATGACACTCGCCCTTCGTTCGCTGATGCCGCGTGGAGGAGGAGCCCTGCCCACTGAAGCCCGTCCACCACTCATGGTCCTCCTCTGTGGGAGAACTGAAGCTGGGGGGAGGGGGCAGGGTGGGGCATGGCACGGACTGGCTCCACCCCCTCCCCCCAGCTTCGGCACTCCCAGCAGCTGCTCCAGCCTTGAGGGGACAGTACCAAGCCAGCATTATGCTGGCTCTGCCACCGCTGGCTTGGCACTGCCCCCTCAAGGCTGGAGCAGCTACTGGGAGAGCTGAAGCCGGGGGCAGGGCATGGTGTGGCCTGGCTCCGCCCCCTCCCCCGGCTTTGGCACTCCCAGCAGCTGCTCCCAGCAGGCCACCATCCCCCAGCCGTTCTTTACTGTGTTAGAGTGTCATTTTGTGTTGGTGGTGTGCCCCCGGAATTTTTTAATGTTAAAAGTGTGCCGTGGCTCAAAAAAGGTTGGGAAACACTGAGGTAAAACACAGTCAAAGCACCTCTTGAACGGAAATAGAGTTTTGGAAGCATGGAAGGTGACAGGATCTGGGCAGTGAGGGAGGCAGAGGGAGGGAGAAGAGCAAGAAAGAAAAGGGAAAGCTTAGAGGGGGAGAGGAGGAAAAAAGCATGGAGCCCCTCAATATGCTTCACAGAGACCCAAGGGATGTATGGAGCACACTTTGAGACCTAATCTAAAGTGTTTTCTAATCACACATCATTATGCCCAGGAGCCAAGGTACTAGTAACTTGCTTGTTAGTCATTTGGCTACTTGAGAAATAGAAACATTCCACAACTTGGAAAAGTTATATTTTGGGCTAAAACTGACTAGGTAAGCTAGGAGTTTTGATGAACTCTACTCCCCAAAAAGTGCTTTTTCAAGTATAATCCTGATTTTGAAACTCCATCCCAAAGGTATGTCATCCATTTAACCACTGTCCTGCTTATTTGAACATTTTATTATAATGTTCGTTTGATTTGTTTGTCGGCAGATTCTGCTTTTGCTTTTAAATGTTTTTTTCCCAAAGATGTAGAATTCTATTTCTGTTCTTCTGTTTCTATATAGATTTTTTTTTAAAGTATAGGAGTCTGTTAAGCTGCTGAAAATACCAATGAGAGCAACAAAGTGGCACATACATTTTAAAAATAATTAAAACAAATTCAGGATGTCACCAAACCATTTATTTCTTGGCTTGAAATAGAATTGGAAATGTTCATTTCAAGTATGAGACACTAATCCCAATGCCATAATACTTCCCTGGCGCCAACTAAAATTGGAGTCAGAGAAGAATTCTGCATCTTCCAATACACCAGAATCTTCCAAACCCATTTTCTAGTTAACCACATACAGCAAGCTCTAACAAAACAACAACAACGTCAATTTGTGAGTGAAGAAAATGAGGAGATCTTCATGCATCAGGATTTGGAAAACATCATATGAAACACAAATAGATCTGTGAAATGTAACGTTCCTACAGGATGGGGAATTCAAATGTTAGGAGTTCCTGGAGAAACCACAGCTCACAAATTGCATTATGTATGTAGTAAGCAGCATGAGAGATGCCAGGGAAGAAAAAAACGTTGGCTTCTTCCCTTCTGGAGTAGCAAGAATGCAAGTGGACAAGTTTAGGAGAGATGCCAGCAGTCTTGATGAATTGGGATTAGTAGAGGGCTGAACTGGAAATGTTCTTTCATTGAGAAGGGTTATTGGATTGTGTGGTGGCCTCCTAGATTATAGGCATTTCTGGATGAAATTGATGACCTAAATCAGGCTTGGGCACACTTTGCCCCTCCATATGTTTTGGAATTTAACTCCTAAAAGAAAATAAGTTGGTTGGGATTTCTGGAAGTTGAAGTCCAAAACACATGGAGGGTCGAATGTCCATGCCTGATCTTGATCCATTACAAGCTTCAGTCCTGCTCGTAGGACACAGACAGCTTTGATCACTGTGGCTGTATGTTAACAGCAATAATCTATATTTTATTGTGTTTCTTTTAAACTCAGTGGTTTAGATTGAGATATTATCAACCCATCTCCTCCCAAATATGTGATGCTGATTCTATTTTTAGTTTTTTCACTACTGAACAGCATGGGCCCTCCTGGGGGTGAGGGAACCATTGAGAGGCCTTGCATGGTTACCCTTACCTGGTTTGGCTGCCTAGTCAGCCGGTCGGCCTAGGGGGCCACCCCCTCCCGTTTAATATTATGGCATATTTCATTGATTAATCTATGGCTCCCAATTAATTCCCCTCACCCCGCCCCGTTTAATATTATGGCATATTTAATTGACTAATTTATTGCTCCCATATTAATTCCCCCTGCCCTTGGCCCGGGGGCCTCTTCAATGGATTAAAAACCAAAGAATCATAGTTTAAAAAAAAAAAAAAAAAGAGAGGCAAACAAACAAATTTATAATAATAGGAGCAATAATAATAATAATTTACTTGCTGGTGGGGCTGGGGGAGGGGCGTCGGGCCTCCGTCAGGCCCAGCTTGAGTTTTGGCTGGCTTGGCTGCCCGGGCATTTTGGGCCTATGCAGCAGGACTCCTCCTCGGCGCCGCGTTGGTCGGCTGGGGGAGCCCCGGGGGTGGTCGGCGGCCTGGAAAGGGACCAGGGCCGCAGGTCAGGCGGGCTCCAGCAGAGCGGGCCCGGTCGCGGCCTCCGATGGGCCCGATCCGGCGAGGGGCTGGCGGGATTGGAAGAGCGGGCCTTGGCTGCGGCCCATGGCGGGCCCGATCTGGCGGGACTTTCTGTCGGACTGGCCGCCGCTTATTGCGGTGGCCAGTAATCGCAAGGGGGCGCATGCGCCTGTTAGGGCTGCGCATGCGCCCATCTTAGTAATGGCTGCCCCCATGTAGCTGCCCGCTTGCCGTACACGGCGGGCCACTGCTGGTCGCCATATTGTACGGCAAGCGGAAGTGGCTGGGCCGCCATTTTGTTGGGGCCGGAAGTTGTCGGCCGCCATTTTGGTGCATGGCGGCCTCCTATGGGGGCCGCCATCTTGCTGTACGGCGGCTTGTTTATGTAGGCCGCCATTTTGGCAGCTACAAGAAGTAAACAGCCGCCATTTTTTGTTGTACGGCGGCGAAGGACGGCGGCCGCCATCTTGGCCACATGGCGGCCTGCTATGGGGGCCGCCATCTTGGCCACATGGTGGCTTAGTTGTGGGGGCCGCCATTTTGGTTTGGCGGCCATTTTTAGCTTTAAAATTAATTAATTAAAGTTATAGAAAATAAAATAAAATAAAATAATAAAATAAAAAAATAAATAAAATAAAATAAAAAAAAATTAAAAAAAAAAAAAAAAAAAAAAAAAAAAAAAAAAAAAAAATACAAGTTGGAGCGAGCTCCTGACTTTGAGGTTAGCTTGCTACTGACCCAAAAAAAAAAAGAAACTGGGGCCATATTGAGGCTTTTCCTTTGACGTTTTGGTCTCGTTCTTTTTACATTACAGATGGCGCCTAAGAAGAACGTCGGGGGGCCTAAAGGAAAAGGCCCGGCAAAGAAGACGACGAAGAGGGCATTGTCCCCGCAGGCCCCCCCCGTTAGGGAGAGGGGGGTCACTGCAGCGGACTTGGACGCCCTCGCTCAGAGGGTTCAACAGATCGAGGGAGAGATGGGCTTAAACGTGCAGAGGGGGGAGGCGAGGCCTGCTCGCGTGGCTGGTCGAGACTTGATTTATGCTGATCTATTGTCTCGTCTTTCTGTAATAGATGCCGAGCGTGCAGCACGGAGACGAGCGGTAGATCGTCCAGTGGAACAGTCCCCAGGACGGCAGGCAGAACAGCCGGAGGACCAGTCGCAGCCGGAGATGGCGCCGATCCGGTCGGCAGCAATGGCAGTGGGACCCCAGCTCAAGCAACAGCAGTTGCAACACCTGCAGGGTGCGAGCAGGCGGCAGCGATCCAGGAGATACCCCGGGTTGTAGGGTCAGAGAGACCCTCAACGTCGCAAGGTACAAACACCACACTAACTTGGCCCTGGGATCAGGGCCAGGTTGCACTCTCCACACAGCACAACACGCAGAGTAGTATGGTGTCGGCTCCTGCTGCACAAACCGGGCTGGAAAAAGGAGGAGACACTCCACGACCTGCCACGGCGTCCATTGTCACCCTGGAGGAGGCCAGGACCAGTGTCGCAAACAAGTACTGGGGACTGAAAAATGGCCCGCCCACATGACCCCCAGTAAGACGGTGGTTGCATTAGGGGCTCATCTTACGCAAAAAGTAATTGATAAGATTTTGCGTAACGAATATATAGACATCTTCTCCCTGTATTTCAGGGATTTGGATAAAAAAGAAAAAGAGGACCTGGATGATGAGCGAAAAGATGAGTTGAAAAAGAGGAAGGTGGAACAAATTTGGGAAAACTGGCATGCATGTTTCGCAGTTTATGCAGCCATAATTTCAGAAGCACATCCTGATAGGGGTCCAGCTCTGTTTAGATATCAAACTTTAATAAGCGAGGCACACCTTAACGGCCCCGGGGACGCATGGCTCATTTACGATCGGCGTTTCCGTCTGGAAGCCGCATCGACCCCTGACATGAGGTGGGACCTGATCAATACTCAATTATGGTCCGAGGCCATGGGTTCTTTGAAAGGGTCAATTAAAGCAAAGGCAGATAGTGGACAGACCATTGTCACCAGAAACACCCAGTCCTTTCGGCGGAGTGGCACGCAACAACAGGCCCAGCGACGGGGAAACCTTTGTTGGGATTTTGCGGCCAGAGGGACATGCAGCCGCAACCCTTGCCGTTTCCAGCACGCATGCAGCATCTGTTCAGGATCACATGCAACACGTAACTGTTCAAGGGGTAGTTTCAACAGGGGCGGACCTAGGGACGGTCAGCACAATAGAAAGAACCCCGGGCAATCATCTCTTCCCAAAGGGCCCCAGCCCAATTAGGCTGGACCAGTTAAGGGAGTGGTTAAAGCTTTATCCCAATAGGGAAGCGGCGCGTTATGTTTGGGAAGGTTTTTCACAGGGCTTCCGAATACCAACGATGGGGCCACGCAGGCCACAGTTGGCTAGGAATTTGAAGTCAGTTAACGGTTTGGAACAGTTAGTTCAGGTTAAGATAGATAAGGAGGTTAAAGAGGGAAGGGTTATTGGACCTTTTAGCAGGCCACCGGTTCCATGTTTGAGGGTTTCTCCATTAGGAATCGTGCCCAAGAAGACCCAGGGAGAATATCGGCTCATTCACCACCTGTCCTACCCCAAGGGCGGGTCAGTGAATGACTCTATCCCTGAGGAATTGTCTTCTGTTAAGTACACTTCGTTCGATGCAGCAGTACGCGTAGTCCGTCGATTGGGCTTGGGAGCCGACTTAGCCAAATGCGACATTAAATCTGCATTCCGTCTGCTCCCGGTTCACCCGGCGGATTTTGATCTCCTCGGATTTCGGTTCCGTGGACTTTTTTACATGGACCGAGCACTGCCTATGGGCTGCTCGGTTTCATGCGCTGCCTTCGAACAATTTAGTACGTTTTTAGAGTGGGCAGTTAAGGCAAAATCCGGCCTCCAGGGGGTAGTGCACTACCTGGATGATTTCCTTTTTATAGGTAGGGCGGGGACTGGAGAGTGCAGATTTCTCATGCACTCATTCCAGCAATTGAGCAACCAGTTAGGGGTTCCACTAGCGGACGAAAAGACAGAAGGTCCGAATACCATGTTGACTTTTCTTGGGATTGAGCTCGATACCATTAATCAGTTTTCGAGGCTTCCCATAGATAAGATAACCAATCTGACAATTAAGGTTCGGCAATTCCTGGGTCGTAAGAAGGCGACCCTGAAGGAATTTCAAGAGCTAATTGGACATTTAAATTTTGCATGCAGGGTGGTGGCACCCGGGCGTGCATTTTTACGCAGGTTGTGCGATGCCATTTCTGGAATTGAGTCCCCGCACCATTACTTGCGGGTGACACGCGGCATTAGGGCCGACTTGCAAATTTGGCTGGAGTTTTTCTCAAATTTCAATGGAATTTCATTTTGGAGACAAGAATTAGCCGTTATGGATGCATTGAAGGTGGCTTCTGATGCTTCCGGCGCCATAGGTTTTGGGGTTTATTTTGACGGCCAGTGGTGTGCGGAACAGTGGCCAAAAACATGGCATGACGCCGGCATCACGGTCGATTTGACTTTTCTTGAGTTTTTTCCCATTTTGGTAGCGGTCACAATATGGGCTGAGAGGTTTGCAAACTCTACAGTTCATTTTTGGTGTGACAACTTGGCGACAGTGCAGGTAATCAATTCCCTGACATCAAAATCCCAGAGGGTCATGAATGCGCTTAGGCATTTCACACTCCACTGCTTGAAGTTTAATATCTTGTTTCGTGCCTTCCACGTTGCGGGGATTAATAACTCACTTGCCGACGCTCTATCTCGTATGCAGATGGAGCGTTTCCGGCAGTTGGAACCCGGCGCCGACGTCCGGCCCCAACGCATGCCAGACCATCTTTGGACGGTTGGGAGCACGAAACGTTAACTGGTATGGTGTCAGCTCTGGCCCCTAGTTCCATGAAGGCTTATTCAAGGGCAGTGAAGGAGTTCGAAGAGTTTAGGAGGGACTACAACATGCCACAGGCTATCCCGGTTCCTTACGAACACATAGCGCAATTTTGTGTGTTTTCTAGGAGGAGAGGTTTGGCCCCGCATTCGATTAGGGTGCGCTTGGCCGCATTGGCTTACTGGCTTAAGGCACAGGGCCTTCCAGACGCCACTGATGACTTCCGGCTGCATAAGATCTTGACCGGATGGTCACGCAGCCAGGGTCAGCTACGGGATACCAGGGAACCTATTACTCCTGACATTTTGAAAGGCTTGAAGCTAGTGTGGCCCAAGGTTTGTGCGGACGCCCATGAACAAATTCTTTTTCATGCGGCTGCCTTGACAGCATTCTTTGCAGCCTTGAGGATTAGTGAGTTAGTCCCAACATCTAAGACTGATACATCCTTGAGGGCCTTGTTACATTCTGACCTAACCTTTACTCAAAATGGTGTAGATTTGCTGGTTCGTTCTTCCAAGACGGACCAAGGGTCCAGGGGCACAGTTATTAAGTTATCAAAGTGTAGTGACCCTGATTTATGCCCGGTTACAGCTTTGGTGCTTTTCAATGGGATTCGGCGACAAGGGCCAGGTTACTTGTTCAGTCACCAGGATGGCACAGCGCTATCAAAGTACCAGTTTTGGGCTGTTACTAACAAGGCACTGAAGATGTTAGGATTGGGTCACTTTAGGTTTGCAACACATTCCTTTCGCATTGGTGCAGCTTCAGTGGCCAATGTTATGGGTTATGACGCGGAGAGAATAAAAACCCTGGGCAGATGGAAATCAAATGCCTACAGGAAATACGTCCGTCCACCAGTGTCATAACTAAGTTTGATCTGTCGTTTCAGATCTGGTGTCGCTGAGCCATAGATGGAGGATCCTCGTCTGCGGGCACAGTTTTGTTCACTGGGCAGCAAGGCAGGCCATGAGGTCTCACTATGGCCAGCATTTGGGCCTCGGCTCAGTTGCTACTGTGGAGTGGCAGGGAATTAGAGGTATGCGTTGGGACGGTTTGCTCCCACTTCTATTCCAGTCCAGGAGGGGGCCCCCTCCGGACGTGTTGGTTATACACTTAGGAGGCAATGATCTGGGCCTTTTGAAGGGTAGGGCCCTGTACTTGCAAGCTTGGGAGGACATCTCTAAAATATGGCTAGCATGGCCTCGGGTTCACATTGCTTGGTCGGCAATCATCCCTCGCCTCCGGTGGTCAGGTGGCGGGGATGTAGCAAGAGGTCGGGGCTCCTACATATTTCATGGGCAGATCTCTCACGTAAGTCCTCACCTTTATAGGGCAGATGGAATCCATCTGTCTGATGTAGGAAATGCAATGTTTCTTAATGATTTGATGGTAGGTGTTCAGTTGATTTTAGACGGCTTGGTGGGGGATGGGAGCTAAATAGGACATTTGCTCCCAATCCATGGCGTAAATAGTTTAGTGTCCAAAGGTTGGTATACATTTAAGGTACCCCTAAGGGTGTGGGGCATTCGAAAAACACTCACCTAGAGGTTAATGTTTAGGGTGAGGTGATGGTGATTGTCCCAGGAACGGGGAGAGTCTAGTCTCAAAAGGTGAGAGAGATTTTTCCTGATGTTCCCCTTGCGGGTTGCCCGGGTTGAAAGCTACAGGGGACCCAGATAGTGCGCCTAAAGAGCTGAGGGGTAGACTTTAGAAGACGCTACCTTGGCTTACACACACCAAGTTGAACTGACACCAAAAAGTTAGCTTAGTTACAAGTTAAATAGGTAACTATTTTAATAAAAGTTGCCCAGAATTTGAAACCAAAATATACTGTGTCTGTCTCTTTATTTCGGGGGGTTGGAAGACAATACAATTCACCCTCCAACAAGTTGGGGGGTGGATCACTTTGTCTCCTCCCCCCCGGAGAAGAGATTGGTGGATTGCACAGAAAGTGCTGGAAGGGAGGTGGGGCTGGCACATCGTGGTGCCAGCCCTCATTTCTCCCTCATTCGGCTGGAAGCCATCGCCCACCACTCCCGCCCATGGATAGTATAATAATGATCGCTCAAATGGTTTCACATTTGGGGGTCGGATAGAATTCGCCCACAGGGTTTTGCCTATCCTATACTGTCTATTAGGGGCTTAGATGGAATGGTCGGTTAATAAAATAGCAAAGCGTAAATAGTTTAGTTTCCAAAGGTGGATATACATTTAAGGTACCCCTTAAGGGTGTGGGGCATTCGAAAAACACTCACCTAGAGGTTAAGTTTAGGGGTGAGGTGATGGTGATTGTCCCAGGAACGGGAGAGTCTAGTCTCAAAAGGTGAGAGAGATTTTCCTGATGTTCCCCTTGCGGGTTGCCCGGGTTGAAAGCTACAGGGGACCCAGTTAGTGCGCCTAAAGAGCTGAGGGGTAGACTTTAGAAGACGCTACCTTGGCTTACACACACCAAGTTGAACTGACACCAAAAGTTAGTTAGTTACAAGTTAAATAGGTAACTATTTTAATAAAAGTTGCCCAGAATTTGAAACCAAAATATACTGTGTCTGTCTCTTTATTTCGGGGTTGGAAGACAAAGTCCATGTCTGCAAGGAAACGAATTACAGACATGGGATTATGGGGAGGAGACAGTACGTGTGTGTGCAAAGCATCAGTCTGTCTCAAGCAGTTGTTTGCTACAGACTGAGACAAAAGTCCTTAGGAATTGCAATTGCTGGGTTTACTACAGAATTTGGTCATGGTGCATACACCAGAATTCACTTAACTATTTCAGTATTACCACCATTTCCCCTTTACTGACATTTGAGGAACAGTAATAATGCAATGAATGCTATTGCCAATTATTTGTCATAGAGTTTTCCAATTATTTGCCTTAGGAGATTACTTTCAAAGCAGCTTTGATCTTCCAAGGTCAAAGTTAGTAGCTCTAGTCACTTTCTACCCAATAAGGTCATATCATAGCTTCTCATGGCTTTGATATGTTATTGTTTATTGAAATCACAGTGACTAACATGTTTTAGTCCTGTGCTTAATAGCAAAGAAGGAATTCTTCATGTGATGGTCTCCTCATTATTATTATTGTCACTGATTCAAAAATCTCTTTATTAAGAAGATCAAAGGGGAAGTGGTTTTGTCTTCTTTGGGAACTCATCTAGTTAAACACCTTTACCAAACATAAAAGCTTCTTCCACCACATTACTTGCTACCTGAGCTTTTCAAACAGTGACACCAGGAATGAAATTGGGGCCCCTTCTATACTGCCCTTTAATACAGATTATCAAAGCAGATAAACCACATTATATGCTTTGAACTGGATTATATAAGTCTACACTGCCAGATAATCCAGTTCAAAGCAGATAATCTGGATTTTATGTGGCAGTGTAGAAGGGGCCTCAGACCTTCAGCAAAGCAAACTAAAACTACAAAAACATACTTTTCCTGATCTACAGGAGAATGCATGAACAGTCTTCCCTACTCAGAGATGTCCTATGTGGAAGCAAAGAATTGGCTGGACATGTCTTTTTAACAGGGTTGCAATGCACGCCTATATTCTGAATTGCTAGTTGCTGCACAAAACCACTTAATCTGATCAGACCCTTATGTATTAGCATGGAGGAACAATGACATAGCTAAGAATAAAAAGAATATTAATTAAATGCCTAAAATGTATTTCTAAAAAGTTTCCTATTAATATATTAACAACTGATCATCTTTCAAAGTGCAAATTAAAGCAATTGTTTACACATCAGTCTCTTGATTCTAAACATTTCTCCAACTCTTAATTTGTCTTGGCTCTAATCCTAACTGTCATGGTCTCTCAAAGGCTTTATTGTAATGTTACTGAAAGATGCAAATTGCTCATTCCTTTGGTGCATCCATCTACAACTGATAAGTGAATGTCAACAGTTCTTAGTAAATGCTAGATCCAAAATACTGGCTCATAAACAAAATTCCTTGTGGCATTTCCCTATTTTCCAAACTTTTTGAAATTGGGATGATATCTGGTTCTTCTCTGCTACACACACACCTTACATTATCATCAGTGCTACAGATATTACTGGCTTTTGTAAAACATGTTCCAAGCCATCATAGGCAGTTTTGATTATACTGAAGTCATTTCATCAGTTTGAAAAGAAGGATATACTCCAAAGGATTGCAGACAATTAATGGGATGTTTTCCCTTGTAATATTTCCTCCTGCGCAGGGCTAATTTCATTTTAACACTATGATTTGAACACCAGACATGCAATTACTTTCTGTTTTGGAGTGGAAGCCCTTTAATTCAAGGTCATATTACATGAGCTTTATGAAGCATGATGAAGAGACAGCTACAATTCAACAAGACTAGTTAAACCTTTAGTCTCTGTATCTATTTTTTTCTTTTCTTTTCTTTTTTAAAAAGAAAATACCCTCAGAAGTTTTCTAAACAGCCAACTAATAGGCTTGACTCTCTCTGAAACAAAGGACAGCTCATTTTCTGTCTTTGGTTTGCACATGCAAGCTGTAATTCACTTTTGCTCAAGTTAATAGCATCTCCTAAGGTAATTAGAAAATATAATGAAGTGCAGTTTTAGAATTTCACCTTGGAGCTCCCTCAATTAGTTAAGGAAAACTAGACAGGAATGTCTAGTAGTTTAATGTTGTATAAACTGCACTAATGGGCTATTTGGAAATGACTGTTTTTAGATCAAGACATCTGGTCATGTATCCTTCATTTAAAGGAACAGGAGGTATCTTAAGAGAAAACATCTCTAGATATAACCCAATAATCTTGAGACTGTTCAGCTGGGGCCGTATTCCTATTAATGATATCATAGTGAACTGTTACCAGTGAATAATATCTCAGCCATGTACCATATAGGTTCAGAATTTATGACAACAGTGTTCATACAGTTATTTAATTAATTTGACAGACACAATATAGTCTTCCACAGAACATATTATGCATACTCACTTCTCCATGTTTATTAGGCTTCTATGTGGATCTGTTTTAGCCATTTTCCTTCGGCTAATCTGGCTTCTTTGGCTTGGCCAGATGGCTGTATTGGTAAAGGCCCAGCCATCATGGTTTCTCATCTGTAACGGGACCGTGTGGCAGATGATCACGGCTCCTTCTCCCCTTTTCAGGGGCACATAGTGTGTGAAGAGGCTACCGCGTTTTGCTCATATGGGGTTTTCCTGTGAGCTCTGCCTGTTGTACCAATCTGAATAGAAGAGCGCCATGACCTGTCTTACACACTGCTACCTTAACCGTGTTGCTCAAACCCAGACTTCCTTGAAAGGAAGAAAGAAAAGTGTCCCAGGAAGGATGCTTCCTTAACTCCATTGCTGAAACCCAGACTCCCTTGAAGGCAAGAAAGGAAAGAATCCCAGGAAGGATGATTCCTTAACCCCATTGCTCAAACCCAGGCTCCCTTGAAAGGAAGACAGGAAAGGATCCCAGGAATGGAAAGAGAAGCCTTGTAAGTTCCCCACTGCTGCCCATTGGCCAGATCTTCCTGGATCTTTCAGCTGCCTAGCCAAAAACAGATATTTCCATTAGCCAATTTTTGAGAGGCTCCCAAAAAAAAACAGATTAGGGTATCTAATGAAATTTGAATGCCAAAACTGGATTGCCTTCCAGTTGACTTGCACATGCCTAGTGTTTATGCATGTTTAGAATATTACATACACATATAATGGTGTGAGTAGAAATCAAGAAGAAATTGTGGTAGGACAACTGGATCTGTGGGACTCCAAGGTTTAACAAAACATTGAGAGGTATATCATCTGTCTTTAAAAAAATCCATATCAGTACATTTTAAAACTTAAAATTCCACATTGCATTCAGAATTTTTTTAAAGCTGATTTGAATACAATGGACTATCACACTCAATCTACTCATTTTAATTAACCTTTTATTTAATTTCTCCCAGTTTTGGACCCGACACAGTTTTCTACTGTATGTAAGATAAAAGAAGATACCTAAAATAATACACAGTACAAAAACTAGAAAGCATAGGACAGCCAACAAACCCAAAACATTAATTTGAAACGATTAAAAACATAAGTCAATGTATATTCCATATGGAATATAACAAAACAGCATATATGTTGGACATCTTTCTGCCCAACCCTATGAAGGACAATGGACAACTCCAGTATAAAAGCCTTTGCCCTGTTACTGGAAATTGATTTCCCTTTTCTCTAAACATAAAAAATTCCTTAGCTTAGGAGCACCCATGGAGAATGCTCTGTTCAAACCACACAAACATGTGAAAATGGTGGATTGTAGAGAAAACCTTTTTCTGAATATTATACATCTTGGAAATATTTGCGTGTGGAGATATTGTCTTTCAATTAATCTGGACCCAAATTATATGCAGCTTTATAAGTAGGAAACAGCATTTTGAATTATGACCTAAAAGCTAGAAAAACAGTTTCAGAATGGGTGGCATATTGTTCCCAAAACCTCACAACCTCTGATGATGCCTGCCATAGATGCAGGCAAAACATCAGGAGAGAATGCTTCTAGAACATGGCCATATAGCCTGAAAAAACTAAACAACAACCCAGTGATTCCGGCCATGAAAGCTTTTGATGATAATATAACCGATAGCAATAACAAATGGTTACCATTATGGCCCCGGCAGATCAGAAAGCAGAAAATTGGCACCCAGATTAGTTGTAATTATCTTATCTCTGATTTATAAGGTGCTTTGTATTGGGAAAAGGCACCATTTAGGGTCAGCTCATGGAAATCCATGGGTAAGTCACACTCTATCATATTTAGGACCCTTCCACACTGCCATATAACCCAGATTTTCAAAGCAGATAATCCACATTATCTGGTTTGAACTGGATAACATGAGTCTACACTGCCACATACTCCAGTTTAGATCAGATTATCTGGAATGTATATGGCACTGCAGAAGGGGTCTTAGTAAAAAATGACTTGAAGGCATACAACAGCAGCAACAAGAACATGACACAAATCTGATGTAGGGTTTTCAAGAGATGATAACCATCATCATGATCATCATCTTTATTTATATCCCGCCACATCTCCCCAGAGGGACTGAGGGCAGCTTACAAGACAACAGTGCAAAAGAAAACACGTAGAATATACAACATAAATTAACCTAAATCAATAAAAATAAACATCAGGTGAAATAAAAATGAACAACATATGGAGATTAACATAAAGCACCTCAACTCAAAATAAAATAAACAATAAAATACAAACAATAAATTATAATTAAAACCATAATATACAAACCAGATTTAACATCCCAGCCACAGATCAGATTAAAATATCAGGGATGCTGAGCCACACTTTTCTAGTCCATAACAGGAAAAAAAACCCTGTTCTCTGATCTGCTCCCCCATACCATTCAAACCTCAAATCTTCCCACATGATTCAGAAATCAGCAGTGCCTCTATAAAGTAATAGCTAGCTTATTTGAGTCTGTAGAAGAGCTGTGTATAAGAACTATCTCACAGCTTTTAGGCCTTTGTTTAGGAATCTGAATAGTACATCCTTTTCCTTCCCCTCCACTTTCTTTCAGAGCAACATCAGCTAAAAGCTGAATGTTCTGTTTCATTTGGGGTTGCAGACTAGGTTGCTTATTGATGGCAGGATTAAAACAATATTATAAAAGCAAATAAATTCAAGTAGTCTTTGTGGAGTTATTTCTTGTGTAGTGGGGGAAAGGGTCTAAAACATTTCAGTAAATTGTTCCCTACGGATTATTCACTCCACTCCATTAAACACTCATAAGCACACTCAACTATCAAATTAGCACTGCCAAACAGTGTTATTTGTGATGGCTATTTTTATTCACAGCGGGCAAGAATCATTCCTCTGTGAAAAGGAAAGCATTTCATCCCATAACCCTCATCTCTCGCCCCCCCCGCCCCTTTTTATCATATTTTGCTTGGTCCAGCACTACCAGCTCCATAGAGCATCATCTATTTTAGTTTCCTAGTGCTGAATACTGATCAGGCTATTCACAACGTGCCAAACTTTGCATTGCTTTGCATTACTTGTCATAAAATAATCTAACACATCAGAGTCTGTGAATTTTTTTTCCACACAAGTGTGATTTGTCAAAAGCCTTGAATTTCAGATTCCTTTTAGTTTGGGGGAAAAACTATGCTCTTCAAAAGACTTTTTTACCCTTCAACTTTGACCATATCTACAGCTTTATTTGATATCTAAAGTTTTGTTGAATAGGCTGCTACCCTCTACTGCTTTCAGCCAAAAGCAAATTTCTCAGTAGCACTAATGACTTACATTAAGCATATAGAGAGCTTAATTACATAGTATGGTTCACTTCCTATTTTGCCACTCAGGCGTTTAAACCAGGAGAAAAAAGTGCTGGAGCTGAAAAGAAGAGAGGGAGGATTGAACCCAGGTGAACTCATTTAAAAACCCACAGAGCAACTTTGAAAAAATACTTCAAATATTACATGTTTAAAATAACTACTGGTATAGGATATATCCTAATATTATGGCATTTTGTCTCATGACAATATGTATTTAAGAGAGCAAGCATGCTAGCTAAAAGCTGATATGAACTAAATTGTATGGGGGAAAGGGTGAAAAAAATAACAAAACTAAATCCCTTCTCCCAGATCTTCAAGAAACAAAATGGTTTCCCGGTCTACAGGCATTTTTGGAACATATAATTTGCCCTAGGGAGCTGCACTGGCCCATTTTAGACTTCTGTCAAGAATGCGGGAAGCTACTCAGTTAAGGAGACTTTCCAACTTAACTCTGGTACAGATAGAAATTTAGAATTTCTAAGGTTCACAACTCCCTTTGCCTAGTTGTTTGTTTGTGGATTAGTAGTTTGTTTTGGATATATCATGTAATTGTGATATGTAGACATGGATGTAATTATACAATGAAGTCAGCCAAAATTTGGAAAGAAGGGCTGAAAGGGAAATAGGAACCTTAGTTCACTGGACTGGGGAAAGTTCTGAAAAATTAAATTGAACCAACAATATATTGCTTTATCAAGGTGCTCTCGTATTGATTTTTTTTTAAAAAAAAATCCATAATTGGCATACTATTGGATTTTGAGGAATTGGGCATTATTTGATGCAAAGGGGAAACTAAGAGTGCTTCCACACAGGACTTAAACCCATGCCAAAGCTGGTTTAAAAACATGCTTTGGTTTGAATTTTAAGTTCCCACAACCCACCCAAAATCCGGGCTTTCCTGGGGAGGGTGGCTACATGCCATCTCAATTACTATTGGGATGGCATGCAGCCACCCTGAAGCTCACCAAAAGAACGCCTAAAAAGTTTTCAAAACTTAGCCGACCAGCATTATGGTCCTCCTCACACCCTCTTGCCACGATGAAATGATGCTCCAGGAGACTGTGGGTGGGGAAACATTTTAGGTGTTCTTTTGGGGTTTTGGCCAAGGGGAGGGTGCCTCCTTAGTTTTTTGGGCTCCTTGATTCTGAAAAGCTGAGATGGTTCTGTCGATTGGGCCCAAGGAATGCATGATGCATTCCCCAGGTCCAATCCATACTGGGCCCACACCTGATAAGACCCAGATCTTGCCTGAGATTCAGATCTTACCAGGTGTTTAATTAATTCATTGTTACTGGAGATGTCGTTTGCACCCCACCGGTAAAATCGAGACAGATCTGGATGGGCCCAAACATGACTTTGGATGGGCCTGCATTCACAGAAAAGTGCTATATCACTTTTAAATTATAGGCCTTTGTCTCAAGAAATATCCTAAAGAAAAAACCCTCTAATGCTCAGGTTACATGATACAGTATACCTTGTTTCTATGATGTCAATGAGGGAATGCATTCGTTTACAAAGATCAGGAAAAATTACTTTAGCTCCAAGTAGCTGTACATGAACAACTTACTGATGTCTATCATATTGTTAAAAATTATATTCAATTTGTTAACTTGATGGAATTTTTCCAGCACATGTGGTTTGTAGTAGTGACTTGGAGACCTTGATAAACTATGTCAGAGAGTATGAGGTTGTGGATAAGTGCTCTTATTTTGTTCAGATTCTGGACCATCAGTGTTGGGGACTTAAATGCATTTCTTCCTCTGAAGTTGGATGCTTGATTCACCAGCATAACCTACAAATTGTTCCTGATGCAGCTTGAAGAAAATTCCATTTAAATTGTTTGATGGATTGTCAGATATAAAATTGTATCTGTTTAATTTTGTAAACCATCTTGAGTTCTACTTTTGGAGGAAAGGTGGGATATAATTCCTAAATTTCTCTCCAACCTATGTTTCTCTCACTCATGCTGAAGTTCAAGTAATACTGATTTATATGTATGTATGAGTTATAAGTATATAAAATGTTAACTCTGCCTGAAAAACAAACGTAGAAGTGTTTTAACATAACAAGTTTCAGTCCATAGTCTCAATCTGTCAGCAAACAATAAGCATTTCACAGTTGCTTGTGGGTATTTATAAAAGGTTGTGTATAATTGAGGGTTTTAATATTTATTTTTCCCATCTAAAGCTACAGCCATCTTATTGTTCCCTTTGGCACCATCTCTTTTCTCTTTAATGATTCCAGATTCACCACAAAGGAGAAGTCATGTAGAGATACTCAAAGCAATACGTATACTTAGCAGACAGGAAAAGGCAAATGTTCAGTTTATTCCCTGTGGCATAGAACATTAAAATCTTTGTGCAGTGCTTAAAGTAGACGCCTCCCTACCCAGACAACCACCAGTACCACAATGAGGAAAATATGCCAGCAGTGACTTGAACATGGCCCATTGATTGCACATCCTGCAGTAAACAAGATATTTTCAAATCAAGGCTATTAACTATGAGTTACTGCTTTAGTTTGTATACATTTTCCATGCAATATCATCCATAGAAATACTGGCATGAGAAACATTCTGTTTACTTGAAAACATGGAAAACACCGACCCTAAATGCAAGTTTAGTTTCTCTAAAGAGCACCATAATCTAAGTTTGTTCATGTTCCCTTGAGTGAATTTGAAGTTTCATAATGAGGTGTGGCCAGGGCCATAGCCAAGATTTTGATTCGGGGGGGCTGAGTTTGGTTCGGGGGGGCTGAGACTGGGTGGAAGAGGGTCTACCCTAGCAAACCTTTTGTATTGCTATCCCAATAACCCCATTAATGTGGGATATAATGAGCATGGTGATCAGATCATGATATGAATAAACATAACAGCTTAAATAATGTACCAGAAAGGCCTTTTCGCAGACCACCCTGAGAATTTCGGGGGGCTGAAGCCCTCTTAGCCCCCCCCCCCCCTGGCTACATGCCTGGGTGTGGTGTATAGAAGCAACTTTATATCTGCCAGAACATTTTTGTAATCTTATTAGGATTGTTGCCCAAAACCCATAACCTTAAAATTGGAGCTCTGAAAACAAGGCTTGGATGGATGATCTCCCAATGCCCTCTTCACAAACAGGAAATTCACCAACCCCAACCCAGGAAGTCTCTCCTGGCTTTCCTTCACACATGAGCTCAGGTCACCAAAAAGTGCAGAAAATTCCTCACCAGCCAAACCACTGGGTAAGACAATAGATTGGGATGCTTATAATCATGCAGATCATGCACAGATTAATAAATCCTATCTATGGTGACCTGAAAGCCCATCTGTGCAACTCAGCTATTGTTCTATCAGGAAGACCAGGGAATCTCATCACCAAAGTGCCATTTTACCCTTATTGTGACGATTGTCACAATTGTCCTCAACCAATATCTATTTCCTCATCCAGAAAGCCAATGGCAGGGGAATGGACACCAACACAACAATAGATTCAGGTTTTCTCTGATAAAGCTTTATTAAAGTTCCTGCCATACAAAGCACACCAATAACAGTTGTAAAACATGACAATGGAGCTGGCACACCAGGAATGAACTCGTGATTCACTTGTATGTATAAAATTTTATTGCTTTTGACCAAAGGCCGTTGCAAGTCCAAAATAAAAAAGAGCGCACACACAAAACAATACATATGGAATTTGCATAGTAGACAATAAAAGGTTACCAGTTACTTATACACCATGAGTCACATTTAAACCTTCTTAAACCAGATTATCTCCTTTACATAGGACAGCCATCTCCGCTATGTGCCTCCTCCTAATCTTCTTAGCCGCAAGGGCAAACAGGGCTACGCGCCAGGTCGTATATTTATCTGTATCCATAAGGAGGTAGAGTAGTATCTCTTGAGAATTCAGAAAGATTTTGTTGTCCAGTAAAGGTAAGATAAACTCGTGATTCAAGATAACAGCATTGTCAGTAATGTTTGAAAGCAGAAAAACTTGTATTAGGCCAAACCCCATACAGGACCCCTCTGTAGTATATTCTCTATGCATAACCTGATTGCATTATTTGTTGTTTAGGTTGGAGCATTTTTCTTTGAATTGGGAGAACTGTATTATAGCCAAGTGTCTAGATAATAGAACAACCAGGATCGGAAGTTAACTACAAACCATTCAGAAAAATATACTGAACCATGGGCCAAAAGGATAATAATAAAGGTACGCCAGTAGTTTGAGTGTCAACATCTATTTTGGGCATGGGTTAAGGAAAAACTTATGAAAAATAAGATCAAGCAGAGTACTGAAAATTGTTGTTGTTGAAATCTTTCTGGTCTAAGCAATAAAATACTTAAAGGACATGTTCATATTGAGGAAATGTTTGCCACAGGGACAAAAAGCTGGAAGACTCGGTGATGCATGCCTTTGTCAAAACATATATTACCCACAGCTAACAAAAACATGCTGTATAGAGATTACAATGAAATAAACAAACCATTAAATTTATGTCAGTCAGTAAAGATGTAGCCCCTCATCTTTATATATAAATATATGCTGTTCCATCTATGCAAACAGTCTTCCACAATATTATCAAAAGCATTCATGAAGGTCCATATGCAATGAAAATCATGGGCACATTTGTTCTTTCTTTTATACACGTACCCAGGCTTTAGTGTATTTTAGGTTGGAGCCAAAGATGTGTTTACATCAACAAAAGGAGTCCATGTTTCCATTGAAAATAAAGGTTTTTTTCCAGACAGACATCTAAAAGCAGACGTAGAATAGACCAATTTTAAGTATTTTCTTCTACAACCTCCTCACCACTTCCATATTGATTTATTTATTTACTTACTTACTTTATTTTTTTCCAGTATAGGGGCTTGTCACCTCATCACACTGGAGCAAATTGTCCCTTTACAGCACTTTGGGAACAGGACCTACTGAGTGCCATCACATGACAATAGGCAGACCCCATCCTATTTATTATGCAGCAGCATATCTTACCCAGTGTCCCAGCGTCCAAAGTCCAAATGCAAAAGACTCACAGACCAGAGTAAAAATGAACAGAAAAATCTTTACTCTTTACTCAGCAGAGATGAAACATAAACTTGCAATGTTGCATACTAAAAAAACCAAAAAACAAGCAGTACAACAAACTTACATAATCTTTGTAAGAAACACAAAATAAGGCATCTTCATCTTACATCAAATGAGAGATCAAAATAAACCTTGAGTAAATGGCTATTCCACCATAGCCTCCTTTAGAGTAACTTCTGCTTCTATTCCTGAATGTTTTCTAAACACTCATGCAGTTATAGCCCCTCGGGGGTGGCCCAAGCTTGCTGGTGGACCTACATTACCAGCTGTACATGTTTTTCTTCAACACACATACACTTGGTCCTGCAACAATTTACCACAACACCATTGACTCGCTAAGTGCTGAGGAAGCATTTTGTGATGCTTCCTCGTCAACTATGAAGAGGTGTTTTTCAGGTAGCTCTTATGGGGCATCCACATTTTTTGTCCTTTTCCCCTGTGATGGGGAAAAGGGCAATGCGGTAGCACATGTTGCTGCCCTTTCCCCTTATCTGATGGGGACAGGGCATCAACATGCCTTGTCCCATTGTCCCCATTTGATGGGGGAAGGAGAGAGGGTACATGGGGTGCCATGAGGCACTGCACGTGTCTGCTATCTCACCAGCAAAATGCACAAGAGTTAGGGACATATGTAGAGGTCCTTGCTAACAACAACAATCAAGGTAGCTGACAACAAACATTTGGAGGATGCTTCTACTTTTCTGAGCAAATTTTCAAGGGCTGCAAAAAATAACAACATTTGCCACATTTAATTATCAGATTCTATTTAAAACAACTCTAGATCCATGCTATTACCTCTCATCTTCAATACCATCAGCACCTGCACCGCCATTGCCATCCTCATTGAATCCTGGGTTATATATTTGTTAGAGTGTTCGACTTCAATCAGGAGAAAACTATTTTGCAGGTCTCAGGTTTTCACTCCTCTGCCCCAATATTCTGTGCAAGGGAAGGAAATCTGAGGGTGAAACAGCAAATCTGATATTGAGTGTTGTGACTGCCCATAGCTTTAGCCTGCTGCAGTCTTGCTCTGCAGGATCTGCCTGACCATCTACTCTTTTCCTCCTCCTCCTCCTCCTCCTCTTCCTCTGATTCTTCTTCTCAAACCACTTTCTTATTTTCTCCTCTTCCATCTCCCCACATCTCCTAGTTGCACACATCTTCTCTCACATTTATTCCAGTCCCCTTCTCCTGTTCTCAATCTCCTTGTTCTGCTTCTCTCCTCAGTTCTCCCGGCTATACACATTTCTCTCTCCTTCCCATTTTCTCATTATTTTTCTTATTCTATTGCCATTTCTTCTGGCTGCAGTCATCATCTGCTTTCTTCTTCCTTTTGTCTTTTGTCTTCTCTCAGCTGTTTCTCTTTTGCTTATGCAATAAATCTTTATGTCATGATTGATACATGTTAGATTATCAGCACATGGAAACTACGAGTTAAATTAAATTCAAGAGGACTTGCTTCTGAAAAGACATTAATGGATAAGCTTCTCTTATTAAATTATTATCATTATTATTATCATAATCATAATTTCCCGCCCCCCAAAGGGAGGTCATTAGTATCATGCTTAATGGTATTATTACATTATTGTTGTTGTTGCTTTGGGAGTTTGACATGATTTTAACTGTCATTGCTCAATTCTATGGGATCATGAATGTTGTAATTTGGTGAGGCACCAGCAGTTGTCATTTGGCAGAGAAGGTGATCTATGTGTATATAATGGAGAATGTCAAAATCTCAGCATTTCAATAGGAGGAATTTGAGTATTGCCTGGTACTTCTGCATAAATTGTATAGCAGTCACCTTATCCCTATAGGCTACTGTCATAAAAGTGACTGACCTTTTGGATTTCATTCTGACAAACATGCCTATTTTATCAAATTAGATTTTGCTTCTCCCAGTTTTATTCATCCTAAGGGTCGATTCTGCATTGTAAATGCTACTAAAATATGAAGACATTCTTCTAATGTGCTAATTTATAGGCCTGAGCTGTCACACAAGTCACAGCCTCATCCCAGCTGGGTTCATTTCAGTAGAATGATATGGCAACTTGAGAACTAATGCATTAGGGAGTGACTTTCCATCTCTCGTTTCTTGTCTTCCACCCCCTTCAACTGTCTACGTGTTGCTTCTAGAGTCCACATTTCTTCATGAACTTAAAGAAACCCAGATTGTATTGTTGGAGCTTAGGGCAGGGCAACGTTCTGTTTCCCTTTGGGACTTGAGCACTTGTAGTGCTTCCTAGGTAGGACTGATTATTTGATAAAGGGTTGTTTTGTTTTTGTTTTGTTTTTTTAAAAAAGTGAACTCCTAAATCTCTGCATTTTCCCTAACAAAAAACAAAACTGGAGATAACTTAGGTACTGAAGGCTAGCTGAAAATCGGTATTATCTCCTCCACTTGTGTTTTTGTTGCTTGGGTGTAAATCATTTAGGAAGGGGACTGAGGGGAGAGAGAGAAAAGAAAAGGTCCCTTTACACTACATGACAGTACGATTTCATGTTACTTGACTTCATTCTGTGGAGTCATGGGAGTTGTATTGTGGTGGGGTACTGCATTTATTCAGCTTAGAATTCTAATAACTGTGAACTAGCCAATCACATGTTACTATGAATAGAGAAAGAGATTTTTCTGTTACAGAGTGAGATAACAGCGGGATGAAATAAACTGAGTTAGGGACAATAAACAACAAGGTTATGGTCTTAACAGGGTTTAGGAAGTTACAAATGTGGAAAGAGTTTTGGATGTAATGCATAAATTATTTGTTATATAATAAATATTTCTGCCTTGGATTTTTTTTACAACTGTGTCTAAATATTTACATTTTGAAATTGAAATTCCAGGACCATCCGCGACAAGTGAAAACCCACTTGGCATGGCCCTCTTTGGTGGTGGCTTCCTTGCCGCCTCTGCTGCTCCCTGCCTCGGAGGCCCCTTGGCAGTGACATCAATGGTGCCCAAGGGGCCTCCGAGGCATGGAGCAGGGAGCAATGGAGGCGGCAAGGAGGAGGAGGCCGTCGTCGAAGAGGGCCGCACCAAGTGGACGGAGCATCCCTACTTCATGGTGGCCTCCTCCTCCTAGCCGTCTCTGCTGCTCCCTGCCTCAAAGGCCCCTTGGGTGCCTTTGACGTTACTGCCAGTTCGGGCTGAGACCTCAGGAGGAGGCCAAGTGGGCGGAGTGTCCCAGCGAGGAGGAGGAGGCCACTGTCCCTACTTCTCAGTGGCCTCCTCCTCCTCGCTGCCTCCACTGCTCCCCACTTCAAAGGACCCTTAGGCCTTAGGCCAAGGGGCCTCCAAGGAAGGAGCGGGGAGCAGCAAAGGCGGTGAGGAGGAGGAGGCCACTGCTGAAGAGGGCCGCACTGAGGACCAGCCCGAAGACAAGCCCCAGGGTCAGGCCCAGTGCCTGGATCCCCCTCCCTTCTCCCCTCCCTCCTTCCCTGCAGCTCCCCATGAAGGGGGGGGGGGGTGAGGAAAAATCTGCACAATAAGTGAACTGCAAAGTAGTGAGGGAACACTGTATTTCCCTGTCAGGAGGATCTTATAAATTCAATAATGATAACTTAGATTGCTCAGATTATCCATGGCAACTTCTGGCAAACCAAGTTTCTTCAAATGTACCTTGCCATTCTTAAGCAACTGAAAAGGTCTTCATGCATTTGTTTTTCAGTTTGAGAAGGTGTTGGTGTATGAGATCGTAATTGGAAAATCATATTTGACTAGAAACATTTCCAGTCCAATTTTTGAATAGTGTCCATCTGCTAGTGAAGTTGCAATACTGATCTGCTAGAAACAAAGGGCACCTCCTTGGACTAGTATTGACAGAAAAAGCAGTTCTAGGTTTATGGACTAGAGCTGCTATAATATGTTCAAGGAACTACTTAGGCTGGATGTACACTGCCCTAAATTTTAGGATCTGATCCCTGATTATCTTATTTGAACTGGATTATATGAGTCTACACTGCCAGATAATCTGGGATCAAATCCTGGGATATAGGGCAGTGTAGATCCAGCCCTACTTGTGCAAAATCACTATTCTCAGAATTTGTAAAAGTTACTTCTTCCAGCAAGCACTGCTATACTATCAGGGGGATTCTGGAAATTATAGTACTGTAGCATAGAAGTGATATGTGTAGAAGAAAACAACAACTATTGGGTGTTCAAGAAGTTGTGAAAATAAAGATAACTCATAGATAATAAGCAAACCTTATTATTCCTCATTCTTTCTTAGCATTTTGGCCTACAACTCCCAGAAGACCCAGCCAGTTTACCAGCTGTTAGGATTTCTGGGAGTTGAAGGCCAAAACATCTGGGGACCCAAAGGTTGAGAACCACTGTTCCAGAACAAAGATTTAGACTCCATTGATAAAATAGCTAGCATGTTTATTTGTAATTTGCAATGGCAAACCTTTTCATAATCCTGCATGAGGAATAAACCCTACAGAGTATAGTCTTGATTCTTGTTCACAACTTGGAGTAAGCATCCTACATGGCGACTGAGGTTTCAGGGAATATACCATTACACAGCAAACTAGACTAATCCTTGGTGTGGCATTGTCTGCAGCACAAGTCTACCTAAAAAGTCCTTCAGTTTGGCAAAAAACATTTTCCATTGTATAAGTATACCTGAGTTCTTTACTGAATATAAAATGTAGGGGTGATATTTGGAGAAATAACTTTCCCTCCAGAATTGATTTCCAAGCTGACACAGATACAATGTAAACAGAATTTTTTATTGTCTGTCTCTGGTGAGTGAGTCCAGAGTCTTTCCATTTGTCGATATAAAGAAAATACTGTACTGTTCACATAGAAAATCAATTGTGTTGCCACACTTTGAACTAGTTTTATAGAGCTGTAAAGGTCAGCTGGAGTCATTTTGTATGCATATAATGCTCTTGCATTCTTTACTACCTGTAGCTAAACATGCACTTACAAAGCAAGAAACAAACTTGCTGGCTTTACTAGTTCATGTGGTTGTTTTACTTAATAAATTGTTTTTAGTTTCAGCACCTGGAGTATGCCTTATATAGTCTTCATTGCAGGCATTATCAGGAATAGTTTATCTACTTCTTCCTGACCATATTCAGTCCTTCTTCAGGGGTCAGGACAACTAACATGGTCCCGAATTGCAATCAGGTCCTGAGAATTTATGGCCCAAATATGAGTTTAGGGACAACCCCCAGTTATATCAAAGGGTTGCACTTAGTAATAACTTTACCAATTGATAACACATGGCTTTTTTAGTGTCCTAGGACACTTCCCCACAAGTCCAGTGATGGCTGGGCATGCTGCCCATCACACAATGTTGCTGGTCTTCTGGTGGAGGCCCTGCCCACAACTGGTGGAAGTATCCTAAAAAGCTTCCCTCCAAACACGGGAGCCTGTCTTCCTGATGCTTTGATGATGCTTCCCCCATGTGATGGGGGAAGTAGTGCTAAGATGAAGCTGTGTTTGGAGTGACAAAGTCTCCTCTCATCCTTGCTGTTTCACCATAGAGGCTGACAAAACTGCATAGGGGAGCTTCTTTGTGTAATGAAGTCCTTAAGCACAATACTGCAAGTTCTCAAATCATAGCATTCCAATAACGCCATTGCAATTCTGCATGGCTCAAAATAGAGTATACATGAAACCACTAGGAGAGGTCATCCGGAGTTTTGGAGTATGATGCCACCTACAGTATATGCAGAATATACCCAGTTCTACTACTTCTTTCCAACTAATGTCAAGGAAGCTGTCCTGTCCCTAAACCTACGGGTCACCCTACTTCCCCGAAGCAAGGTTATGATCGGTCGTATATCGCAATTGTAAATATGGGATGCCGATATTTCTAAAAAACGCCTTGATAAAGCCAATTGGCGAAACGGTTTTTGTGGCCGAGATACAGCGAATGCTCTCCGTTGGCGTGCTGCTTAATGCAATCTCATTCTGAGGAGACGCCGATTTGCAGTCTTTTGTGTCCTGGAATCTTTCCCTTCGAAGTATACTATTACCCAGACCTTCAGAGAACTGTCCCTCACCCCATTGTTGGATTTACTATTGCTCCACCTTACGGAAGTGACTTTAGTGGAACCAAGGACTTATAATTTTCCAATTTGGACTTTATTTTGGGACTATATCATCATTCATTGGAACTTTGTATACAATACGGACTTCTCCCACATTGATATATCCATTGCTATTACGCATTTTCCGGGAGGATTCTTGTATATTTGCTTCCTGATATGCTTACCTGTTATATGTCACATCCATAGGTGCACATATGTATGTCTTTTATATTTCCATGATAATTATATAATTTTTGATACAGTTCTTTAGCTTTTTTGTCAGCTTTGCTTGTACTACTGGATAGCCCCGCTTTTTTGTTTACCTGTCCCTAAACCTGTCATCAGTAACAGACTGGATTAAGGCAAATAAATTGTCCGACATTTATTATTTCCCCTACACAGGGATTGTTTACATTGCATGATTTCATGATATGCGATTCAGCAGCAATATCTATATTGAATTAACCCCTGCGAGGGATACTGAGTGAATATTTGCATTAACCCCTGCGTGGGATTTCATGTAGGGTTTTTACCCTTCATTAATAGACAAGTCTTTCTGTGACTTTGATATGAGAAATTAATATAATATCATTTGATGAACCATTGAATTTGTGTTTTATTACCTTGAACCCTCCGTGGGTATAGTTCTGTTGTTGGCTTTGCAGCCCTAGAGCTCTGTGTGCATATGCCCCTTTTAAATTGCCATATAATCCTGATGATCAAAGCAGATAATCCACACAATCTGTTTTGAATTGGATTATCTGAATCTATTCTGTGATATAATCCAGATAATCTAAGAACATAAGAACATAAGAAGAGCCATGCTGAATCGGACCTCAGCCCATCTAGTCCAGCATTCTGTATCACACAGTGGCCCCCAGTTGTACACGGGGATCTCGAGCAGAAGGGAGGGCAAAACCCTAACCTGCTCCCGACCCCCCACAACCAGTACCCAGGGAAATCCTGCCTACCTCAACCAACTCCGAGGTGGCACTTGAACGTCCTTATCAGTAACTACCGATACACTTGGTATCCATGAATCTGTCTAATCCTGCCTTGAACTTGTTCAGGCTGACAGCTGTCACAACCTCTTCTGGAAGTAAATTCCATAACCCAATGACCCTCTGGGTGAAGAAATATTTCCCTTTATTAGTCCTAATTTTCCTACCTTGGAGCTTCAGGAGTGCCCTCTAGTCCTAGTGTTTTGTGACAAAGAAAATTATTTTCTTTATTCACCTTTTCTATCCCATGCATGATTTTATACACTTCGATCAAGTCACCTCTTAGACGCCGTCTTTCAAGGCTGAAAAGACCAAGGCGTTGCAACCTGATTTCATAAGGGAGCCGCTCCATCCCTTGGATCATTCTTGTTGCTTTTCTGTACCTTTTCCAGTTCCATTATATCCTTCTTAAGGTGCGGAGACCAGAATTGTACACAGTACTCAAATGTGGCCTTACCATAGATTTGTAGAGAGGTAATACAACATTTGCTGACCTATTTTCGATTCCCTTTCTGATCATGCCTAGCATAGAATTTGCTTTTTTCACTGCTGCTGCGCACTGGGTTGACATCTTCATTGAGCTGTCCACCAAAACCCCAAGATCCCTTTCCTGGTTTGTCTCGGAAAGCTTTGACCCCATCAATCGGTAGGTATAGTTGGGGTTCTTTGCCCCGATGTGCATGACTCTACACTTGTTTAGGTTAAAATGCATTTGCCACTTTGTTGCCCATTCACTCAATTTCGAGAGATCTTTCTGGAGCTCTTTACAATCCGTTTCATTTTTAACTACCCTGAACAATTTAGTGTCGTCTGCAAACTTTGCTACCTCAGAATTCACTCCTACATCCAGATCATTAATGAATAAATTAAAAAGTAACGGACCCAAAACTGAACCTTGGCGTACGCCACTTCTCACCTCTTTCCACCCAGAGAAATGTCCATTTTTTACCACCCTTTCTTTCCTACAGTTTAGCCAGGTTCCAATGCAGGACAAGACCTGTCCTCTGATTCCATGGCTGAAGAGCTTATTTAGGAGACTTTGGTGAGGGACTTTGTCAAAGCCTTTTGAAAGTCAAGGTAAACAATATCAATTGGGTCCCCTTTATCTATGTGTTTATTTACACCCTCAAAGAATTCTATCAAGTTAGTAAGACATGATTTGCCTTTGCAGAAACCATGTTGATTTTCTTTCAGCAATGCCTGTTTTTCTATGTGCCTAGTAATATTTTCTTTAATAATGGTTTCCATCACTTTGCCTGGAACTGAGGTTAAACTGACTGGTCTATAATTTCCTGGATCACCTCTGGATCCTTTCTTGAAGATCGGTGTTACATTTGCCTCCCTCGAGTCCTCGGGTACAGTGCCTGATCTTAGAGAAAGGTTATATATCTTAGCTAGAAGTTCAGCAATTTCACACTTGAGTTCCTTAAGAACTCTGGGGTGGATGCCGTCTGGCCCTGGTGATTTGTTGACATTTAGTTTAGTAAGGCATGTGAGAACATCCTCCTTGTTTATCTCTATCTGTTTTAATTCTTTTAATTCCCTCCCTGAAAAAACTGACTCAGCTGCAGGCATATGTTGTCTGTTCTCCTGTGTGAAAACGGAGGCAAAGAAGTCATTTAGCCGCTCAGCAATCTCCTTGTCTTCACTGATTTCCCCTTTCTGACCATTGTCGTCGAGTGGCCCAACTGCTTTTCTAGTTGGGTTCCTGCTTCTGATGTACTTAAAGAAGTTAATATTCTTTGCTATATGTGCCTCAAAATCTCTCTTGGATTTCCTGACTGTTGCTTTGCCAGAGCTTGTGTTCCTTTCTGTTCTCTTTGGTAGGAAGAGCCTTCCATTTCTTAAATGAGTTTTTCTTCTTTCCAATCACATCTTTTACTTCATTTGTAAGCCATACTGGTGTCCTTTTGGACTTTCCATGCCTCTTTCTTTTTATTGGAATGCATTTTAGTTCTGCCTGTTTTAAGGTATTTTCAAACAGTTTCCAAGCATTTTGAGGGATTTGATTTTTTTTTACTGCTCCTTTTAGTTTGTTCTTTACAATTTTTCTCATTTTGGTGAAATTCCCTTTGTGAAAGTTTAATGTCTCCGTGTTAGTTTTCACTGACAGTTTGCTATCCAAACTTAAGTTGAAGGTTATTGTGTTATGGTCACTGGTACCTATGGGCTCAGTTACAAGGACATCTTGAACGAGATCTTGTTCATTAGTTAGCACCAAGTCCAGGATCCCCTTTCCCCAGGTTGGTTCCATGACCATCTGCTCAAGGGAATAATCAGCTAGCATGTCGAGGAACCTTGTCTCTCTTTCATGCGTAGAACCAGAATTTGGCCAATCTATTTGGGGATAGTTGAAGTCCCGCATTATGACTAATGTATTTCTTTTTGAGGCCTGTTTAACTTCATTTTCCAGATAGCAGTCTGCCTCTGGAGTTTGGTTGGGAGGGCGATAGCAGATCCCTAGTGCTAGATTAGTTTTTTGTCCTGGGACTTTTATCCACAATGTTTCTGTAGGTGAGTTTGACATTTCTTGAAGTTCTAATTCATGAGATTCTAGCTCTTCATTTATGTACAAGGCCACACCGCCACCATTTTCCCCTCTCCTGTCTTTCCTGTACAGTTTATTTTTTTTTAAAGATTTTATTTACATACAAAAACAACTTACAATGTAGACAGAATACAAAACAGTGAACATTTTACATACACATAACCCACCACCAAGGCCTGAACAGGTATCCTTTACTTTGCCATATCTTTATAAATCAACCCTTAAACTAAATGTCAAATCCAAAATTCCTGACCAACAGGGTTATATTGCATTCTATTTTCACTCTCTAAAGTGTATTTAATAAAAACCAACCAGTATGCTTCAAAATCTGATCTATTAGTTTCCCCCCTGAATAACTTCATTTCCATTGTTAGTTTATCATTTAAGGCTATGTTCCATACCTCCCTATACCAAGCTTCCAGTGTAAGATTAGTTATTATTTTCCAATTCCTTGCTATTATAATTCTTGCCACAGTGAATAAAATAATCATCAACTCTTTCTTTTCCTTTTCTAAATTCAACATTGTGGCATCCATTAGTAATGCTAACCTAGCATCCGGAGTAATATTTAACCCTATAATATTGCTTATTTCGATAAATATAGCCTTCCAAAAATTCTTCACTTGGGGGCATTCCCACCATAAATGAAAATATGTCCCTTTGTGCATGCCACATCTCCAGCAGAGGTTGCTTTGCTTGCTGTCCATCTGATGTTGTTTGACCGGTGTGGTATACCATCTCCATATAACTTTAAATACATTTTCTTTTAATCTTGTTGATAAATTCTTAGCCACTCTCCACTTCAGAACCCTTTTCCAATCGAAATCTGTCAGAGGCCCTAGGTCTCCTTCCCAGACCTTTTCATTAGTTAGCACCAAGTCCAGGATCCCCTTTCCCCAGGTTGGTTCCATGACCATCTGCTCAAGGGAATAATAAGCTAGCATGTCGAGGAACCTTGTCTCTCTTTCATGCGTAGAACAAGAATTTGGCCAATCTATTTGGGGATAGTTGAAGTCCCGCATTATGACTAATGTATTTCATTTTGAGGCCTGTTTAACTTCATTTTCCAGATAGCAGTCTGCCTCTGGAGTTTGGTTGGGAGGGCGATAGCAGATCCCTAGTGCTAGATTAGTTTTTTGTCCTGGGACTTTTATCCACAATGTTTCTGTAGGTGAGTTTGACATTTCTTGAAGTTCTAATTCATGAGATTCTAGCTCTTCATTTATGTACAAGGCCACACCGCCACCATTTTCCCCTCTCCTGTCTTTCCTGTACAGTTTATAACCTGGAATCTTTGTGTCCCATTTGTTTTCCTCCATCCACCAGGTTTCTGTTATGCCAATAATATCAATATTTTTTTTCTTTTGCCAAATATTCCAACTTCCCTATTTTTGTTCGAAGGCTTCTAGCGTTTGTGTACAGACATTTATATTTATTTCTCTGGTGCACTTTCAACTTTGGCTGTTTGTGAGAATTTGTAGAAGGCCTACCATGTCCTACCTCTCGACTACTACTATCTATCTTTTCTGTTGACTCAGCCATTTGTGTGTAGATTTCGTCCTCCATACTTGGCATTTCACCCTCTTGAACCGGAAGCTGCCCAGCTCCTGTCGACTTTCCCCTAGGAATCAGTTTAAAAGCTGCTCTGAAATCTTTTTAATATGAATCGCCAGCAGTCTGGTTCCATTTTCATTCAAGTGTAACCCGTCCCTTTTGTACAGGTCTGGCTTTCCTGAAAATGTTCCCCAGTTCCTAACAAATCTAAATCCTTCCTCTCGACACCACTGCCTCATCCACGCATTGAAGCTCCTGAGCTCTGCCTGTCTGGCTGTCCCTGCGCGTGGAACAGGTAGCATTTCCGAGAATGCTACCTTTGAGGTCCTGGACCTTAATCTTCTACCTAGCAACCTAAATTTGGCTTCCAGGACCATCCGCTTAGCCTTCCCAATGTCATTGGTACCAATGTGTACTACGACCACTGGCTCCACCCCAGCACTATCTACCAGCCTATCTAGATGCCTCGTGATGTCCGCAACCTTTGCACCCGGCAGGCAATTTACCATGCGGTCATCACATCCAACACAAACCCAGCTTTCTATGTTCCGGACAATCGAATCAGCCACTACAAGAAGCCCACCTCCTGCCACCCGTCGAGAAGTATCTTCGGTGCACGAAGATATGGGCACAGCCTCTGAGGAAGGGGTCCCAACTAAGGGAGCCGGTCCCTCTTCCTCAGACTGATGTTCTCCCTGCCCAAGACCCCCATTTTCCAAGGCAGCTGGAGGGCTGCTCGGCACGGATTGGGATGCTCCTATTGCATCTCTGGAGATCTTATCCTCCAGCCTTACTTCCTCTCTGTGCTCCTCCAGGTCTGCTACCTTGGCTTCAAGGGAAGAAACACGTTCCCTGAGAGCCAGGAGCTCACTGCAGCGAACGCACACCCAAGACTTCTGCCCGGCAGGCAGATAGTCATACATGTGACACTCGATGCAAAACAGTGGGAAACCCCCTCCCACTGCTGGCTGACTACCTCCATTTCTTATTAATATGATTTTTTTTGAGATTAACTGTTTGTTGTGGTCTTAATTTACTTAATTAATTTTTTTACAAGTCTTTGGATATTTCTTTTCCGACTTGTTACAAGTTTATGCTGTATCGCTCGCCAATATAAAATTTAGATTTTATATTGCTGTTTAGATGGGACTGAATATCTGGAGGCTCTGGACTCTGTATTTTATTACACCAGATAAACCCATTGGCATTCCTGACTAGTATTGCTGTTGTGATAGAGTCATCACAAAATCTCTGATCCAGGTTCTCTACCCCAATTGTTTCCTTCAGTAGTTTCCAGTTTGCAAGCAAGTACAATTCAAGAACAGAGAACAGTGGAAGGGTGACTCATGCTGTAGAGATTTCCTGCTTTTGATATGTGAAGGAGACGCTGATTTGGTGATGCTAGAAAGCAGTATGCCAGTCCAGCCTTATATGGCCATTCACTTACCAAACAGAAGAAACTCTTATTGCCTCTAAGAAGAGGGGGAAAGGTGGGCCACAAGGAAAACTTAGGATACACAGATTCAATTTTAAGGACTTTATTTTAGCCAAGTTTTTCTTTCTAACTTTTTCAGAACTGTGGGAGACAAATCCCACATGTTCTGCTTCACCAGTCTTACCATTGCAATGAATAGGAAAGAGGCGGAGGAATCTCTGTTGAATCTATACATTGCTAAATTCATAGCTGCATTGAAGTTCTTTCTTTTTGGCCCATATTTTAATTGATATCCTTCTTAGATAGAATTGCCAGATTGAAAACTAGATACTGCACACTTTTATGGTTGTGTAGAGGAGGCAATTTCAACAGGTGTTTTTCATCACACAACCGGTTTAGTATACCTCTCTGTTTGCTGGCCAGATAAAACCACTATTCTTAATATGAGCCTTTAAAAAGATTTTTTAAAACTAGGCATCTTGGCATATCAAGCATCTTACCCTCTATGGAAAGCAACTGTTGATTTGCACTGTTGAAATGTCTGGTTCTCTTTGGAGACAGTCTGTCTCCTTTTAAACATAAAAGGATTTTCTTAATAGTTACAAATTTGCTTCTGACTTAGAATATTGTTTTTCTCTTGTGTTTTTATTTGTATTTCAGAAATCAGAATAAAGGATTTTAACAAGATATATGTGACTTGGCTGGTGGGAAATAAAATAAAATATAGATCAATACATTTTGCACATGCTGCTTTGCCAGTAAATTCAGGCATGTCTGACTCGTAAGAGCAAATTTATGGACAATGACTAATAGTATGGCTGAGCTAATTAATGTCAGTCAATCTAGGCCATTGAGACATTCATGCCTAATTGTGCTGAGCAACATGATAGTTTATAACAGAAGAGCAGCACGCACAAGGGATTCAAGTGAGGATTTCAGGCTTGAGTCAACTGGTCTTAAACTGAACTAGATTTGTCTCTGTTCTTAGCATGCAGGATGGCTACAAAGCAAATTGATAACTGTGGGCTTTTGTCCTATACAATTGGCCACATTCACATTAGTGGTGGGCTGCAAATAGGGATTGATGAATCAGCCTGAGGCCAACCCATGTCAATTTCTCATCTGTTCAATCATAAATCTGATCCAATGTCTACATCTGTCTGGTTCATACATAGTTTTCCTCATTTCAACATAAATCTCCTTGCTCTCATCCGATTTCTGAAGGTAAGCAGAATTGGCCCCACAGTCTCCTTAAATAGAGATCCACCAGGGAACCCCAGGGATTTCTAGTTGGGGCTGACAGGGAGAAAGTCCTTCCTCAACCACTAGTGATCCCATGCTTCCAGGCAGAGTTGATAATACTGGACCAAATGAAACAATGTGCTGACTTGGTATAAGGCAGTTGTCTATATTCTTTATGCATCTATATAACTTTCCTAAGATATGTATGTTGAGATACAACATTTCTTTAAATTTATTTCTATAACTACACATTTTTGTAACTTTTTTGTACATCATATTTGACCCCATAACCATATTGCAAAATACAGAGAAGTAACAATGCAAAAGATGACTGAATTCCTATTCTGGGATTAGTGAATTGATTGGTTTCTTTAAATATACAGAGCAGACAAAGTTCTTCTTCTTAAAAACCCTGAATGTTTTTAAATTGATACATGCAAATTACAGATTTATATGTTTAATAAATATCTTCAATATTGTTTCTAAAATAATTAGTTCAAGGTGGTTAGCTTGGCACTGGAACTGGAGATTGTTCCAGCTATACTGAGCCATTTATAGTTAACTTAAGGGACACTCAAAATATTGAGAAACCAGATCTAAGGGGTCAAAGATATATAGAACATTAGATGATATGAATTTTACTAGCATAGTTTATGTAATGAGTAGGGAATCACAATACCTCTAGTTGAATTTAGTACCTGGAGGTGAATCTAGTCATCTCCCTGGAGTTGAACTACAGCCTCTAGAATTGAGTCTAGATTCAATTCTAGATTCAATTCTCTGCCCCCTACCTGAAACTTTTGAGATGTCTACATCCTGTTCTGCATCATGCCTATGTTTGGTAGTTTCACAAACTTGTTTATATTTCTTCTCCATTCTATAAGTCTGGAGCAACTATCAAAGTTAAATTTATTTATTTATTTACTACATTTATATACCATCCCTCTCAGCCCATGTGCTTAATGTGCTTACATAAAAATCTCCAAAATTGAATTGGGAGCTTCCAGTAAAAATGATTACCCCCATTTGCTTTATGAGTAAAGCATGAAACTTGAATAACATTTGAAATGGGCTTCATGAAGTGTAAATATTAGTTGGTGGGTCAACGTTGCGCTCCAAAACAAACATTTTAATCAAATGCCATCACATGAGCAGCCTCCATGCCCTCATGGAACTGCAAAAAGTCATCTGAATGATCACAGGGCTGTACACAGTTGGAATTGTTCACAGCATCATTAAGGTAATCATACACTACACTGTGAACGATTCCAACTGGGTAAATTTCTTGATACAACTTTTAGATATAATCCTCGATTGTAATTACTTCTCATTTGAGGATTGTTTCTACCTCCAAGTGTCCAGGGGATCTATGGGGCAAGCTTCCTCACCATCCCTGGCGAATCTTTTTATGGCCAGCTTAGAGGATAAATTTGTGTTTTCAGAGGTACCAAATGAATTTTCTAATGCCATAATGCAGTATCATCGGTATATAGATGATCTCATCTTTTTGGTTGACAATATGGTTAATTTAAAATATCTTGAACAATGGATGAATCAATGGAATAATAGTATATCATTTACCTTTAATTTCAACAAGAAACAGGTTAATTTCTTAGACCTAACTATCTATGAGAAACAGTGCATGCTTAAGACCAAAAACTATAAGAAACCGGTGAAACGTAACTCTTATTTACATTTCCAGAGTTACCACTCCCACCCTCTCAAACATAACCTACCCTTTACCCAGTTTATATGTCTTAAACGCAACTCTTCGTGCCCCATGGATTTTGAATCGGAAGCTACATCCATGCGCATAGATTTCCTTCAGCGTGGGTATCCAGAACACCTGGTTTCTAAAGCCCTTCAGAAGGCAAGAAACCTAGATAGAAACACTCTCCTTTCACATCACACGAGAGATAGAACCAGCAACCTTGTGTGGCCTCTCACTCTAATGCCGCACAGCAAGTCGCTTGTCAATTTAGTTAAATCACATTGGTCTATCATTTCACACATAGAGGGTTTAGAAACACCTCCCCTCATTGCATATAAACGCACCCGTAATTTAGGAGACACTCTCATGCAATCCAACCACTTTAAGAAACCCAGGAGTAACTTCGGCAAGGGGATGAAAATCTGTGGCTATTGCTCGATATGCGAGAACATATGCCCAGATAAATCCATCTTCAGCCCCTCACGTAATAGACAATTTGACATACAATGTTTCGCTACATGTGCATCTTCCTTTGTCACGTATGCGGTCACCTGCTCCTGCTCTCTTATCTATGTCGGGATTACAACAAGACAGCTCAGACAATGCTTTATTGAACACCGCAGCAGTATAAACATGATCCTAAGTCCCTCAAAATTAGGGTGCTTGGGAAAATAGACCCCCGCCCTCATACCAACATGAATTACATTCTACGGAAACTAGAATGCAAATGGATTTTACTCCTTGATACAGAGTACCCGAATGGGTTAAATGAAACCATCAGCCCACAGGCTTTAGTTAATTAAATGGTCTCCACCTGATTACTTCCTAATTAATCCTCTTTGTATCCATCTATACTCACCTTTATGGTCACCTCACTATGATTAGTGAGGTCAGGCTTCTGATTTCCCAACTACTGGTATGTATACCTATTATGTATGTATATGTTCGTTCTAAAAGGGTTGTACACTTGGCAACACTGTACTTGAATATGCTATACTTCTTCTTAGATAAGGACTACGGTATGTTAATGGAGGTCTTGATAAAGCCCTGTCCGGGGGCAAAACGGAGGACAAGCGGCCCCAACATCGCTGGCATCGCCATCCCGTCGACCTCACCTTAAAACGCCTCATCTAGGAGCTCATTACAGCCTCCTTTTGTCCCTTATCGGTTGGATTTTCAACTTCTTCCAGACTAGAGACTGTATTTTCCTTATTTCATTGGACTACCTTATAGACTGTATTGTGAAGCTGCTATTCATGGACATTGAATTCGAAGTATTTTCTTCTGAATTTGCGAACTTTGAAATCCTTGCTACAACACGTACATCTATAGCCCGATGTGGTACGGTATGTCTTGAATGTGTTATATTATATATTCTACTCTAGCTCTGTGATTAATACAATATATTTTTATATTGAATAAGCCTTTTTGTGTAATACTTGGATTGATCACAGGGCTGAACAGGACAACCAGATAAGGACAGAGGTAGAAGATCTCCTGCACAAGCAAAGGTTATGATGTTTAGGGCCTTCTAGTTCAATACATAAATTATCTGGCTGTAATCCATCCCTTAATATTGTATGCTATTTACCAAAGTTAAGTTTATTTATAGACTGAACTTTTAGAGAAGACCATCAATGTGCGTCCTTTGGAAATAAATCTCACAAAATTCAGTGCTGCTTAATGCTGGGTAAGTGTCCCTATAACTGCAGCTTTTATTTCTTACTGGGCACAGTATAACTTGTGGTTTCCTGACAGTCTCATAATGTGAGAGCTTCACTGCCCTGGGAAGAGATGAAAGCCATGATAATAAAAAGTTTACTACTGAAAAGAGAGAATCTGGAGGGAAAATGGAAAAAGAAATATTGTTGAAGTTACCTGTCAGCATTTGAGCTACTTTCTTTGCACTTTTTTGCTTTTCAAATAGATGTGCAACAGCAGTTTGAAGAAGAATCTTGATAATATGATCTCTGTGTCCTCTGATTTTTATCATAAGTTGCTAAAATGAGTTTGCCATCTCCCTAAATTTGCAATATGGTCAAAGAAATAAAAAGTATTAAATTATAAAAAGTTATGAATACATTGGTGGAGCTCCTGAGGATTACAAATAGTTTTCCCCAATAATGTTATGTAACACTTTTTTTGTTCCTAGGTTATAAATGTCATTTCCCAATTTGTTCTATCGTACAAGCATGGAAAACTTTATTAAACTACAAAAACTTTGTCTTTGCAGGACATCCTGCAGCACATTTTGCTATAGTTTTTCAATGAATATCTCATCAAGTCTCAACCAATTCAGCATAGTTTGTGGCAGCCAGAAAACATGAAGTTTCTGAAGTATAACAACTACTTTCAAAGTAAGTACCGTACAATTAAAGAGGAAATAACATGTTCAAACCAGGAACAGATTTTTTCAAATTTTGTTACATAGTGTAATTCAACAAAGCTTTGACTTTATGTGTAGCCTTTTTCCTATGAACAGAATACTATCAAAGCATGAATATTTCGTAACTTATCACATGCATTTCTATGCTTGATTGTACATGCAATATTAACCATAACAACCAATCCCATGCAGATCACATGTGGTAGTTTCACATATGCACATTTCTTTGTTCATTCTCATTGTAGAAGCTTTGATCAATTGCAGATTCCTACTGAGGTGGATGTCATATAACCCATGGATGTATGATAGTTACACATCATATTATAATGCATGAAGGTCAAATCCCCCCTCCTGCTAAATACAATTGATATGGGAAAAGTATAGAATATGAAGTCTTTCTTAACTTGATATACATATTGAGCATCTGTCAGTCGCTCACTCAAAAAATTATACAACAGATCGACCACATTTTGTCCCAAAAGATTTACAGCAGGTCTTTGAAATTTGCACTTCTGTAACAGACTCTGAATTTTCACTAGAGAGGTCTACCATCTCTCCAAACACAAACCTCAGGACTCCATAAGATGAAGTCAGGGCAGTTGAAAGGAGAATCATAGTGCTATAATTCTATAATGTGACTGCATCTTTAAAAATCACTCTAATTTGTTCAAATCAGTTCTGAATTTATTTGAAAGGCTTTAAAGGGCAGCTTTGATTGTGTATACCTGCATGAGAGAGGATTAAATTGAATGACCCTTTGATTCTAGGATTCTAGCTCCTAAGGGTTTCCATCCACTTTGCAATAATTGGCTATTTATTCTTATTTTCTTCCTGTTCTTCTGCCTGTTTTGGATAAATGCCTATGTCTTACATTTTTGGGGGGTTGTTCATCTTGGCATGGGGATTTTGAAATTCCAAGTGGGCAGTCTACATACAGTACATTCCACAGAATTAAAAAGACAGGATTTGCCATTACTGAAGTCATGGCAGATCTTTTGCAGCAGGACTTGTCTTGCTTGCTAATTTATTCTTAACAGCATTTTTAACCAATGTATTAAGTAGTCATTAATATCTTTTTTAAAGTTTTGTGGTCGGAAGGCCACTTTCCAATCCCCTGGTTAGAAAGATTTTTAAAAGATATTATATTTTCCTGCTTTCACTTTTTTATTCCAACTACAGTAATTCATTTAATGAAAGGCAGAAATGGGGAATAGTAGGTAAGATTTGATAAAGGATGAAGGTGGAAGTGAACACCACATTGTAATGTTATCTAAATAAATGAATTAGTAATAAATTCTGTCTACATCAGATTGCCTATACACATTAGGACTTGCTACTGTCTTTGTAAATGCAAATGTGCCCATGATCTATTCTAACCAATATACAGCTAATAAGTGAGGCTTATGTAGTTCCTTTCAGCCATTAACCTTTTTCCAAGGAGACTAAGCAAAATCATGTGCTCACTTTTGGATATCACTATACAGCAAACATATTTTCTGACAGCTCAGGGCTTGGTTATAGGTCAACTTTTTAAAGCTATGAGATGGCACCATTACTGGACTCAGGGCCGTAGCCAAGATTTTGATTTGGGGGGGCTGAGTTTGGTAGACTGGGTGGGAGAGGGTCTATCCTAGCAAACCTTTTGTATTGTTATCCCAATAACCCCATTAATGTGGGATATAATGAGCATGGTGATCAGATCATGATATGAATAAACATAGCAGTTTAAATAATGTACCAGTAAGGCAAAAAATGGGGGCTGAGTTTGCCTGACTGGACTGTTAAAAAAGATAAAGAAAGAGAAGATACCCCCTTTCCTTCTCAACATGTTTTCATCATTTAACACAAAAAATGAGTTTCATGGCCCAGTAAAAGGAAACAGTACTCATCCATTTATTAAGACCTTTCTCTCAAGCGATGTCACCTTTCTCTCAAGCAATGCTGTTGATACATCTGGGAGCATGCTATTGCTTGTAAAGCAAAAATATAACATTTTTCTAAAAGTATATATAGAGGAAAAGCACAAAAACAGCAATCTAAAAATACCCCCCCCCTCTTTCTCTCTCTCTCTCTCTATTTTCTTCTCCTTCTTTTAAGTTTTGGCACTAAAAAGCCATTCTCTCTTTTCCCTCCCTATGCTCTCTTCTTTCCTTGGTCCAGATACAGAGTTTAGAAACAGTTGTGGGTGAGATGGCAGTTTCAAGGTCAGAATTGTTAGCAATCATACCCCTTTTCCTAATGTAAATCTGATAGTAGTGTTGTAGGACACTTTAGTGTTCTGCTACCTTCTGTTCTCCAATAAATACTTTTTGGGTTCCTGTCTCCAGTGTAGCACCATGGAGGTATGCTATCTCATGGTTAGGAGATCTGCTAAAGTGTTTTTAATTTAAGCTTCTAAATTAAACAAATATAATAGTATTACAATGGGCTTTCAGGCCCTGAATTTTGCCTATTCACTATGTTAATGTAATGATTCTGTGTCCAGAAAGAAACAGGAAACCAGTAGAAGTAGAATATATCTCGTGTGTTCTAGTCAGCTATGACTAATCTAGTAGGCTGGATGTTGTGTTTTGTAAGTAAGTAAAACTTCATTTCTATCTCACCCTATCTTCCCATGGGAATTTTGGGGGGGGGGGGGAGGTTGCTATGCTAGAAGCTTTGTTTTTCAAAACCAAAGACACATTGTAGGAATTCAAACTACACATTACTTTTAGATTACTGTGGCAAGGTTATGTCTTCCAAGCACAGATCGTGTACAGATCATGTACCAACCAAAATCAGAACAGGATGCTCTTGGCTGTGGACGGATTTGGTCATCCAGGACAATGAACATAGAGAGGTAGCACGTTTCAAGTGAGAACATTGATTTGTTTTGCTCACTGCTGTTTTCCATTAGTTGTTGGCTGTTCTCTAGGATTTCAGAGAAGTCTTTCCAAGCCATATCTTGTCAAAAGTTGACTAGGTGATTTGCATTCAATGAATATCACAGCTTTCCAACACTGAACCCAGGAACATTTCCAAGCTGTGCAACTAGAATCCTTCTGGAAGTTCCTGCTACAAACAGTTCCTGCTACAAACAGTATCTTTGTCTTATTTGGATTTTGGTTCAATGTATGAGTCTCCATCTATTCCCATTATATCCCTACTTTTTCATATACTTTGTTTTAAAGGGTTTTCTTATAATAAAATAAATTGAGTGGATCATACATAAGGTATCAACCATTAAAAACAAAAACATCAGCAGGATGTACTTGAGATCTGTCAATAAAATTTAAAAACTTTATCCCACATCCTACTTAAAAGCTCATCTAAAAAGGAAAGAGCTTGTCATAAAGCTTCAGGACATACCTTTAGAGAAAGATCTCTTTGTACTCCAGACTTCTTCAGCCCGGACAGTTAATGGCACCCTTATAATACAACTTCACGTTTCCACTTCTACAAAGAAATAGGTGAAAGACTTTCTCCTCTATGCACTTTCTTCATCCTGTGCTTAATGTTATCAACCTCTGTCACTATGAAAATATTCACTTTGTTTCTAAGCTAAAGGTGCCCAAACCACAAATTGTTCAAACTTCCTGATCATTTTGGTTCCTCATTTGTTTATGAGGTGGCATATTCAGAATTATACACAGTATTCAAATATGGTTGCACCATACATTTATAGTAGGGTATAAAGCAAGGATAAGCTACATTAGTAGGTAATATAATAAGGGACACTTCATAAAAACTTGAAAATCATCAATTGAGTTTCAAGTTTTTATGATGTGTCCTTTATGTTTGTGAAAAATTCCCTATTTTTAGGTACCTGTCCCTTATTCTTATATGAAAAAGTGGCAACCCTAATCCACGATCACTCCCACACTGTGAACCTGCAGAATCGTCAATGATATTACTTCTCAGGTGTATGCACAGAAGCTGCACAATAAAGAATGTTAACAGGAATAGAACCAACACATATAAAATGCTAGCAAGCTTTACAGAGACCATGAACTGCTAAAATGACAAAGAAATGAGTCTTAGAACAATGAAAACCTCAATTTTCACTAGAACAGATGAACAATCTGAGATAATATGACATTTTAAAAGATAATATTGCTTGGTAAAGTAGGTGGCAGTATGAAAATAGGATTGATTGAATCAAGTAACCCATAGCCCTGAGCTTGCATGACCTGAGCAGGTCAGCTGAAGACTAAGGATATTTGATGAAGAATACCTTTTGTTTTTTTGCAACATTTGTAATAATTTCAAAACTTTTACAAAAAAATTGAAGTCTGATTTTAGGTTTCTATTACTGACTTCACCACTTTGGAATCTGTATTAAGCTAAGAAAGAATACGATCCACATCAGTCATACATGATTTTTCCCCAGGAGTTACAACAATTCATTATTTGCCAAAATAGCTTTCAGTAGAGCAGGTCAGCAGTGAAAAATGACTATTCCTTTCAAAAACTGTATGTTTGGCTTTTACTGTCAACCATCTGGACATCTTCATTTTTCACAAAAGTCGTGCCTTGGGAGTTATTGTGATGTTTTTGTTTTGCTTTTTTTTAAAAAAAAACCCAACAACAACAGCAACAACACACACACCAGTTTTTGAAATCGTTGCTTTATACAGTCTTCCAAGCTTAGATAAATGGAAGTGACAATGCCACAATCACTCTTGTCTAAATACAAATGTGTGAAATAATGTGGAATAAAACATGTAAATACCAAACAAAATAAATCCAAATATTTATTTCTGAAGTACTGTGATATTACGTTGTCACAGTCTAGATGTCACGTAGTTTGTATATATTTTGTCAGTTTTTGGGGTGGCAGTGGGGAATAGAAGTGCTAATATTCCTGTTAAGAAATAATGCAGAGCTTTGGTTCCTTGGCTGTGAACATGAACACGATAGGTTGACATAATAGACAGTATTATAATATGAAGAAATGTACAAAATGTGTGCTAGGTCATAATATATGTCTGGCATCCTGGATAGCCTGTTAGAGGTGTCAGCTTGAATATAGTCCTGTCCCTCCCCCAATCCAGTTTATTGTTGTAGAGCGGGGGTGCTCATTAGGTAGATCGCGATCTACTGGTAGATCACGTAGGGCGTCCTGGTAGATTGCCGGCAAGGTGGGAGGAAGGCTCCTGACGCCGCCCAGGTGCAGAAGGAGGTTGGACTGGATGGCCCTTGGAGGTCTCTTCCTATTCTAGGAACCCATTGTTGTTGTTATTATTATTATTATCAGAGGCTGAATGGCCATCTGTGATTAATGCTTTGATTGTGTTTTTCCCTTATGGCAGAAGGAGGTTGCACTAGATGGCCCTTGGAAGTCTTCTTTTATTCTAGCAACCTATTGTTGTTGTTACTATTATTATTAGTAGTAGTAATAGTAGTAGAGGCTGAATGAATATTATCATCATCATTATTATGAATAAATTCAGGGGCTTATTATACTCACATTTAGTTGAATTCAGTCTTAAAATATATTATATGGCTCTCACTGAAATAAATTTCCAAATATTTTGCTTTTCTGGCTCTCTGAGTAGTGGGTAGGTAGAACATTTTAATTTGGTTGTTTTATAAGTAGCTCGCATGCAGAAAAAGTGTGAGCACCCCTGTTGTAGAGGTTGTTTTTTCTTGTTCTGCACAGATCAACTCTATCCTAAAATAAAATTGCAGGAATAAATGATATTGCGTTCCTAAGTGTAGTATGAAAATTCAGAGTTAAGTGTTCATTTTATTAAAAGTTTCAGGTTTGCCCTTTTCATAACCTATCTGAGCTATAGTCACTTATATTTTCAAAAGGATCGTAGAATGGCTGAAAAAGTTATGCAAGTGCTTTGTCTGAGCTAAAAATAGCTCCCATTGTCTTGTAAGTGCTGCCTTCTCATCGCAAGTAAACATAGGCCAGAACCATAACTGTTCTGATGATATCTCATGTAGAAAGCCAGAGAGATCTTATTGATTTTTATTGGGTGACTGGGCTGCATGCACAGCAGTTTTCCTATAACCATCCCCAAATGATTGATTTGGGCAACATTTTCTTCCAGATCCCCACATGCTAATTCATTTTGACATAAACGTCAGGGAATGGAACCTGCCGTGGGGAGTTCTCTTTCAACAGTATACAAAGTACAGCCTTTTTCATTCAATCATGTTTGCGATAGAGATCAAATGTGTTCTTCTGTGAAGGCTCTCCTGTTGCCACTCTCTCTAAATGCACTTCAGAGCAAAATGATAGGTTTCCTGGGGCTCCTTTTGTTGTTTCCTGAAAAGTCAGGAAAACAAGTGTCAACACATCCACAGACTTCCAATTCAGCTCAGCAATACAGCTTGGAGTATACATTATCAAAGGAGGGAAATGTTTTATCCACAAGCACAAGTCAGCAGCGATAATGATGTTTGTGAAAGCCTCCGGGGCTTCTGGTTAATGTTAGCAGTCCTTTAAGCATTGCATGCTTTAAAGGTGCTAGATTTTAGGAAGAAAAATTTGAGCACTCTAATAATTTTACCGGATGTGAACAGAAATTCTTCTGCGACAAAGACCCAACCCTGATCTGGTGGAACATTATAACAGCAATAAATATTATCATAGCCATAACCCAAATCTTCACCCCTTTCACAGTTAGGATTGTGTGATTTTAATTGATGTTTTTAATGTTGATGTTTTCAATTGTTTTGGATTTTAATGCATTTGTTTATTTATCAATAATTATTGAAACATTGCCTTTGTACAAGTGTGAGAAAGGTGGTAAATAAATAAATAAATAAATAAATAAATAAGACACAAGTTTTTCAGCTTTTTATAAAACTCTTCAAAAAACACACAAGGGTGTTAGGCCCTCATATTTAGGAAATATAGGGCTATGTGGAAGGGCCTAAACTAGCAATGGGATTTCTAATTATCATGGCTATGTTGTCTCCAAAATTAGAGGTAACATGCCTATGAATACAAGACAAATTGCAATTGAAGAAGGATATTTCCTGAACACAATTACTTGAGCTTCTCAGAGCTTCAGTCACTGTAGGAAAGATACTAAACTGAATAGGTCCTTGGTTGATTCAGCAAAGCTTTCTCATATTCTGTTGCAAAATGTGTGACAATCTCATTTTTACCCTTATTTTGTACCACTACAACTGAAAATCATATCTTAAGGTAAATTGTGTTACAGGGCACAATCAAGGCAGGGAAAAAGAAAGTGGAGATCCAGTAGAACAGATTAAGTAGTAATATAAATAATGAAAATGAAAGCAGAAGAATATGGTAATCATGCAGGAAAGATGAGAACCAGAATGCAATCAGACACCTTGTCAGAAATAGCTTTGAGCTAGATAAATAATTCCAGTAATGATAATTGAAATATCTCAGGTGGTTAGAAGTGGTTAAATCATTTGTTAAAAACAGCACCCATTGCCAATTTTGGCAAGTCTCCATTGAATAATAATAATTATAATTATTATTATTATTATTATGCAATTGCCCATTATTTCATCAGTGCTATAGATGACTAGATAATTAAGTAGTTACAATATTCCTAATAACACTGTTTGAAAAACTTTTTTATCAGACATGATTTTTGGTGGACTAGTTAGATGTTTTGATTCTGACTTCAAATCTGTTTTTAGTTTTTCTGTAGCACATCTAGTTTTATGTGATGTGGTGCATTATGTGTTAGCACTATTTGTGATTTTGTTACATCTTCAATAAAATTATTTAATATTAGGTCAGCTGTGACCAGCAGTGCTGTGGAATTTGAAGAGACACGAATGGAGGGCGAAAGAGAGAAACATGCCAAGAGGAAAGTATGTCAAGCCAACCCTGACTGGGACTGCCTTCCACTTGGAAACTGAAGCATGCTAATACATACTTAGAACAGTATTGAATACATTTTACATCGGTACTAAAACATTCAGATCTGGGGTTTCTTAAAGGGACATAGAAGCACAGACTTTCCTAATTCATTAGTCTACTTGATTGATTTCCTCTCATAGCAGGGTTTTGTACCAACATTTATTATATACATCTGCCCCAAACTATTAAGAATACTTGCTATAAATGCAGAGGAAAGACATGACTTAGAGATGACTGATTTACATTTAAGCTGTGTGCCATCTCCTCTGTACATCATTTTGCAAAGTAAGAAATATTAAAACATGGCATTACATTTCTTTTTGGCATTCTGAAGAGGGAAGTGCTGTCACTGGTGTTGCACAAAGGCTGCCTGAGGTCAGAAGAGCCTGAATAAATTGTATGTGAAAACTGTTTATTTCAATACCTTTACACATGAGTTTTTCTGCTGAGCCTTCATGAACTTTCATTTTTTTTCCTTTTAGGGTTTGGTATTCAAAGCAGGTAAACTTCAGCCAATATACTTTGCTGAATACAACAGTAATTACCATCTTCTAAGGATGTTGAAATGGCATTACTGTTTGTCAGCAGGATGCCACCAGCTGCTGTCACAGGCAATTCACATTTAGTATCATCCTTACATAGACTGCTTACTAGTTTCTTAATGATGTGTAACAAACTATGATTTAATAGGTTTTGAGATTCAAAAGTGATATCACAAAGCAATGTTGAAATCATGTTTATCCGGCTAGCATCATTTGGGGTCAGGCCAGAAGCAGGTTTGGGTTATGGTACCTTCTACTTAAAGAGAAAGACAAAATACTCTTTTCCATTTGCTATATATTTTATTTATTTATTTATTTATGGTATTTGTACCCCGTAGCTTCTCACCCCCGCAGGGGGACTCATCGCAGCTTACATTTGCAGCACTACAGGCCGCACTACCACAATACAATTTAAAAATACACCATATAATCAACATCATTAAAAAGCATTAAAAACATTACATTACATTAAAAACCACTACACACAACAATAATTAATTAAAGCCATCAAGCGGAACACATTGCCAGTCCAGTCAAGTCCAAAGTGTCAATCCAGTCAAATCCAAAGGTACCTTTTTTACATCTGTTGCCCAATGGCCCGGTCCCAGAACCATGACTTTAGCTTTTTTCTAAAAGCGAGGAGCGATGGAGTCAATCTTGTTTGGGAGTGCATTCCATAGGCAAGGGGCCACCGCCGAGAAGGCCCCGTCTCTCGTTCCCACCAGCTGCATTTGCGGTGCTGGCGGGAGCGGGAGCGAGAGCAGGGCCTCCCCAGATGATCTTAGACTGCGAGATGGGACATAGAGGCAGATGTGTTCAGACAAGTAAGCTGGGCCAGAACTGTATAGAGATTTATAGGTCAATACCAGCACTTTGAATTGGGCTTGGAGATGGACAGGCAACCAGTGGAGCTGACACAGCAGGGGGAAGGTATGCTCCCTATATGTCACCCCAGTTAGCATTCTAGCTGCCACCCGTTGGACCAACTGAAGTTTCTGAACTGTTTTCAAAGGCAGCCCCACGTACAGAGCATTGCAGTAGTCTATTCAGGAGATAACCAGAGCATGGACCACTGTGGCCAAGTCAGACTTCCCAAGGTACGGGTACCAGTAGATGTGAAAGTTTCCAGTGAGGGGCAAGAGTGCTATAGAATGTTATAAATTTTTTGTTTCATGTTTAAGGAGAGCAAATTAGCATATCCAAAGGAGGACTGAACTTCATGTGGAGAATAACTCAAGGCTCTCTAAAGAAACATACTTACTTATATCTCCCTAATGATTGCATGCTACTTATTCCACAGAATAGCTTCTTCCACAGTACTTTGACTGGGACGTCTCAGTGTGTTATGACCAAGATTCAAAACATAGGCAACAGGAAATATATCTTGTAATGTATTCATCTAGCCTTTGAAACAATCAGGGGATGGGAGAGTTATCTTTGTGGTGAAATTCTCACAACGTGCCTACATCCATGCCATCTCTTTATATAATGAGAAGTGGAATCTATTAGGTATGTATTCCAGTGCATAAAATGCTATTTGAAGTAAAGAATCTGAACAAGAGATTTGTTTCATGACTCAGAACAATGGGGTGATGATGTTGCCCCAAGGTTATCAGAGAGCAATCTTGCTTAAATGCACAGTATGGAGTTAGGAATATGAGAAGCCGATGCATGTAGGATGAAGCCTCATTCCCAAAAGGAAACATTGTGCGAGTACTTCATTGGGGTAGAGAAAGCAGCACTGGCTAAGGATGTTGGAAATGTTGATATAATTGATCTGATTAGTGCTAAGGTGTTAGTATTACTCAAGTTCTTTGATTCAGGTTGACTCAGACTAGCATAAATATCAAGGAATACAGTTTTGTCCTTTTGTTCCTCCTTGCTTGCAAATAGGTGAATGTATTATATCAAGTATTCGAATGAGACTCTATGTGTACTGATCTGGCTGTGGGGAACTGATTTGAAGTACCACACATGCCAGCAATGACAATATTCTTGATTGGATTTCCTGTGTTTCCTAGGAATATCATTCTCTATTATTCTATAATTTTTGTTGATTTCCAAAACCCTGTGATATGTTTCAGCCATGTAAAATTTGTCACTGTTTTCACTGCACACTTGTCTTTAATCTCATGTGGATTTCACTGAAGACCTATGGAAATAGGGCAGCCTTGATGGAATTGCATGCATGATTGATTCAGCTTGTGAAATAGTATGCCCAAACATTTTATTTCCTCATTTAGTAAGTGTGGCATAGTCTTCATTTTGACTAGCATCTGCAAAGTTTCTTCCAACAGAGGCAATACGAGTAAGGATATTATACACATGATAAACTTGCAGCCTGAAGTAGTGTCTGTTTTTCTTTTAATAGAGTTTAACTCCATCACCACCAGCCATTCCTTCCAGTAAGGGCTAACAGGTGTCACTGTTTTCACTGCACACTTGTCTTTAATCTCATGTGAATTTCACTGAAGACCTATGGAAAGAGGGTAGCCTTGATGGAATTGCATGCATGATTGATTCAGCTTGTGATATAGCATGCCCAAACATTTTATTTCCTCATTTATTAAGTGTGGTATAGTTTTCATTTTGACTTGCCATCTGCAAAGCTTGTTCCAACAGAGGCAATACAAATAAGGATATTATACACTACTAGCCATTCCTTCCAGTAAGGGCTAACAGGTGTAAAGTTGCAGTCAAATAGTTACAACAAGCAGAATTTCTCTTTTATAATGTCAACCTAGCTATAATTTACTATTAGATTATGACCTCTCTTTTTCTGACTATATTGCTTAGTCACCACCATTTTATAGCTATTCCCCATTTTGGGGTCCTCAAACTGGTATTTTTCTTTCACCGTGTAATTGTAGCATTTTTTTAAAAAAAAAAACACCCAGAAACGTCTTCCTCTTTCCTCCTCCTCTCACTAACTACCTGCTTGCTGGACTGTAAGCTGTGATAAGAACTGCAACAGTGATAACAGAAATGTTTGCAATATTCCTTATGTTAAGAAGGAAGTCAACACAAGCCTTGTGTTTTTCAACACCAATCAAGAAGAGTCAACATCTAGCCAGGAACTGAGATGGATCCAGAATGGAGGACGTCTATCATTTATTTACAACTTTGGGACTACATCAGCAGAAAAACCCTATAAAAGACTCCGTCTAATAATGCTCAAAGTGTGACCAACCTGAGGAGTCTGGTTCACTTGCTATGCTATGCTCCATGGGAAGGAGAGATAGTGTACCTATGAATAGTGGCAGATTTGCACGGGAGTAGTCTGGTCACTTTGGGGCTTCTTTCTCAATGGAAGAGGAAGAAGTGCACTTTGGAGTCTTAGATTTTGTGCAGGGTGTCAGGTTCTGCTGCTTGGAAAACAGAGATCTGGTCCTTGGCATTGTGCTTAGGGAAAGGATGCATTTTGGTGTTTTGAAGTTATGGTGTTATGGAAGTTTTGGAACTATGCATTGGAAAAGCTGCAGGAAAGCAGGGTCTGGCGTAATAGGTGCTTCTCCAAGGAAGGAAAAAAGGATATAATAATATTTGGGTGCATGAGAATGAATGTGTGCACACGTGGTGTGAATGTTGAGTGATTAGGTAACTATCCTTTGTTTGTTTGTAAACCAATGTAATTGTAATCTAATGTAGTTGCGTAGAATCTGTATGTCTGTATGTCTAATGTCATTCTTGTCTAAATGTTTTTGTGTAATCTGATGTAACCCATCACACTGGAAATTGCAATAAAAAAGAACATATGCTTTCAAGTTATTGAAAAGTCATTCATGACATAATTTGTGTCAGAAGTGGGATATTCTTTTCCAATGTGGGAAAGTTATTCATAACACACTCATCTTATTGTGTTAATAATAATAATAATAATAATAATAATAAATTGTCTGCACTGCAGACTATGGTACGTATTTCCTGTGCCATTTCTATGTTGTATACATTAGATTATCTATATAGAAATAAAGGCATATTTCCATTTAAATTCCATATAAAATGGTTAAAATGAATATGTTCTTATATGCATATTACCATTATCTGAAATACATACTCATCAACATGACTTTGCCTTGAGTACTAGGCATGGGTAGGTTCAGTCAGAATCTTCATTATTCAGATTAAAATCAGAATAAATCCCCTTTTGAAGCGATTTCAAAGCGATTTGGGAACCCGGAAGTATCCTTGCAAATGCGAAGCCACTGTCATCATCTTTTTTCCGATCCAGGAAGTGAATTGGAAATTAATCAGCATTTGAAGGCAAGCAGCTTGCCTCCAGCCAATGAGGGGAAACCACCTTGGGAGTGGCGGGGTTTCGGCATGGCAGCCATCGCCCTTTAAAAAGGGGACGCGAAGGCAGGGGGACTAGGGCACGCCACTGCTTTGCAAGAACACAACATACCTGGGGAACCTAGTAAAATGTGCCCCCTTCCATGTTTTCCTGAAAGGCTGGGATTTGGAGGAGAAAAGGAAAGGGGAAAGGAAGAGAGATAAGGAAAGAGGAGAAGGGAAGGGAGAAAAACAGCAGGAAAATGTCAGTTTAAACCAGTGTGGATGGATTCCTTTCCTTTCTCTCCCACGTCAGTTTAAACCAGTGTCGATGGGATGGATCTGCGTCAGTTTAAACCAGTGTGGATTGATTCTTTTCCTTTCCCAGCGAACCACCAACGTCCCCTACATCCGAAACGAGTTTTGAACCTTTTTTAAGAAATCAAACAAGCCTATTGAGTACTATTAGTGACTAGAGTGTACTAATTGTGGAATCCATTTCTCTGGAGAGTCACCAAAGCAAAACTCATTTACACACAAGAAAGTTCTTCATGCATAAGAAGTGAATTTATTTGCTCTGTAAGTATATTTAGAGGAAAAACTGTGCTTTTATGAGTTTTTATGCACACTACTTTATTTATCTATATTTGCTTTCTGTTCACATAAGGTTGTCTCATGCTTTGGTATAGGTTGAAGTGGATTTCCCTTGAGATTAAACTTGCAGAAATCAATAGGACTAACTCATGAGAAAATGTACCAAGGAGAACAGGGTACGGCAATTACAATTTTATAGTGTTCTGCTATTGCATTGTTGGAAATTCATGTGGAACATCCGCAGCGGAAATAAACTAGATAGATTTGTCATAAAGTGGGTGCAGTGATTACATTAGAGACATTAAAATGGCTTTATGTTCTCTCCCCCATATTAATGTTGCACTTGTAAAAAATACTTTGATGACCTAGAAGCAGGCAAGTGACATTTTAATATCCCACATCCTTGTCAAATGCAATTTATAACAATGCCTAGTAAATCCACACTACTCTTCATTGCACAAATCTGATTAAGTTGGAAAGAATCAGCAAAATCTTAATATGAATTTTCAAAGCACAGCCCTCTCCCTCCCCGATTGCTGGCAGAAATAATCATATCTTTTCATAAGCAGAAAAAAACATCAAAGGTGAGACACATTATTAATGAACATTGCTACTTGTTCTATTTTTTTAAAAAAAATCCTTCATTTGGTTATTACATATGCTGCCCAGTGTCTGCCTTTTGATCAAATGCTGCTAGAGTCTTAAATATGTTCTTGTAACAAACACTCACATGCTTATTATGTCTGCTTTGCAAGTTAAACTTCATTCCTCTGTTAATGACCCACTTTTCCGTATGTGAGGTAAGCCCTACTGAGCTGGATTGGGATTTATCTCAAACTCTCCAGAGGTTCTTTTAGACAGTGTAGTATCTGTGTTTGAGTAGGAAGAAGCTCTGTTTGATCTACAGTTATGATCTTCCAAGGAAAAATTGGAACATGGATGTCCACCAGCTTGATATGTGCTCTCCTTCATCATGTATAAAGACCATATAATTTAAGAACACTGGTAATACTAATTACTAGGGGTGGTTGATTAAAATAAATTGTTTCTAAACTCGTGGAGGGCAGGAACCGCTTCCGTTTTGAAAGTGATACTCTTACGCAATTTTCCGGCTCTATTTCGATATCGAGCCATATTTAATAATGAAATTTGTTACTATTTCCTTAATGGCACCCACGCATGTGCAGTGCGCAGGGGATGCCCGCCTCCCTGCCCCCTCACCAACTCAGAATCAACCTGCAATATCTCTAACACAGGTTGATTCTCAGCTGGCAAAGAGGGATGGAGTGCATGTCCTCCACACCCCCTCGCCAGTTCAGAATCAACCCGCGATATCTCTAATGTGGGTTGATTCTCAGCTGACGAGGAGGGATGGAGTGCATGCCCTCTATGCCCCCTCGCCAGCTCAGAATCAACCCGCAATACCTCTAAAGCGGGTTGATTATCAGCTGGCGAGGGGTAGAGTGCATGCCCTCCATGCCCTCTCGCCAGCTCAGAGTCCAAGCCTTACCCCAGGATCTGAATGGGGCTGTTCTCAGGCGATGGAAGGGAAAGCCTGGGAAGGGAAAACCCTTTCTGAAATGCAGAAGGCTTTACAAAAAAAATGCGGCAGTGGCTTCGATTTAGGCAATTTACTTCCGGGTTGCTTACAGTGGGTCGATAATGGTTCAATATTAATTTTAAAACAAATTTATAATGACTTTCAGAGGATAACAAAAAACATAACCAGGCCTACTAATTACATAGAAAAGTGTAACTTCAATACTGTTTCAAATAAATCTATTTCAAATACCCTAGTATCCTAAAGCTAAAAAGTTGATGCTGCCAAACTATCCCTCCTATATACTTTCTCTCTCCCTCCTCTTTGGTACAGTTTTAGTAGATAAGAGGAATGTTGATGTAATGTATATTGATTTCAGTAAAGCGTTTTGCAGAAAAGATGGTCCCCTTTCTATTTTTTACTGATATACCAGTTTGATAAAACTTTAACTGTTATGGCTGGATTGTGGGATTTGTAGTGTGGGAAGTCACTAGTATTTTCAATACCCCATGAAACTACAAAGCTCAAGGGCCCACAGGAAGGCCGTGGCAGTTGATTTCCAAATGATGCAAAATTATGGAGTGGCCGATACCTCACATGAAAGACTCTGTCCTCAACATGATTGTGACCAAATGCCAAGATGAACCAAAGTAACATAACTGTAAGAGGCTACATTTAGACAGGAATATAATTGAGATCTATTAAATTGTACTATACTAGATTTCTAGAACAGATGTGGGGATTGTGAAACCTATTGGCCACATGCAGTCTTTGTGCCCCCATTTTGCCATCTTTGAAGATCCCTCCAAAGATCCCTCTCACCTCCCTATTTTTAAAAAAATCATAAACGATGCTTTAGGTCAAACATTTGCTGAAGAAACATCCCCTTGCTGCTTAATATCATTCTAATCTCCTAAGAGAAAGACAAAATAATGAAAAAAGCTGATTTTCAGCTAAAAACTAAAAAATGGAGAAAAAGTGAAATTGCATCTTTGGGTCTTGCTAAGAATGGCACTGTCTCCTATGAAGAGGTAATAGGAACTTTCACACACACTCCAGAACTTGTCCATCCCTCTAAAATCAGTCTTTTTCTGTCTTTTCCTGGCATAACACTAAGCTCTTATTTAATTAGGAGCAAGAAACCAAATGATGGATGTTAGCATTTGCAGATAGTCTTAAAACCCAGAAACACGCATGAATTTCTCATTTATAAAATATTTCACCACAAAAGTGTTGTAACCACAACTGGAAAGTACTTTCTGTTAGTAATTTCTTATTGGAAATTATGAAGATGCAAATTCAGATACAGGTAGCCACATTTTTAAAACAGCATATCCCTCAAGTTCAGGGACTTTTTAATATTATTGGGGGGTGGGGTGGAGAATGCCCTACGAACAGTAAAATACATCTTTACCATTGATGAACCTTCTTTCCCATTTTAAGAAGCATACATGCATGGACATAGAGAGTTGCCAAGGCAATTTAGATTCTTATCTGCAGCCTAGACCAGAGCTAATTTCATTCAGAGGATAAATGAGGAAGTCTTCTTTTGCCAAATGACAAATTGGAATGATTCATGATTAATGGAACCCTTTTCCAGTATAGACCTCCCCTTTAGACATGCTTTATTAGCAGTGAAGTGGAAGAAAATTTGCTTAAAATACAGAAGTGGTAGCATAACCAGGACACACTCTCACCAAGAAATCCAGTTCTCATTCTCAGAAAAAGAGAAGAAGGCTGATGAAGTATTATTTAGTTTTTGCAAAGCTTCAGGGTCACATCAATTATTTTTAAAGTTACTGCACTTGCAAATATATGGCTGAGATTAAACATATTAAACCAATCTTTTCTACAGCCTTGGTTCTTTGCACAATAACAATTGATATGAAATGATGTTGTATCGGCCAAATATGCCCAATTATCAAGAAGCAAACACTTAGTTGACAATGGGAGGTCTCAAGTAAGAGAGAATCTGATAGAGCACAGATAGCTTGAGCTATTCAACAAAAAAACTCATGATATTCAGTTGGAAATGCTTCCAGGCATCAATTTTTTGGGAATGTTTTGTTTCTTGCACAATTTTGGGTGAACCAAGTAGATTTTAACATGCTGAACACAACTATGTATTTATTAGCCTTCGGGCTGAGAGAGGCGGTCTAGAAGCAAAGTAAATAAATAAATAATAAATAAATAAATTATGTCTGTAGCATGTACAGTTTTCCAGAAAAGGCAATACACCCTAAGCATTGCTATATGGATTGCTGTGAATTGTCATTGCTATGTGTCTATAGCAGCATACACTGTGACAGTAATAGTGTAATCAGGAAACAACGGTAAAAATGTTTTTCCACAGATTTTTGTTTGTAATCACTGTCTGACACTTTGTGGATGAGAGTTCAACAATAGTCACCCAGCATAAATGGGTTCTACTTGCCCTGATATCATTCTCCATCTCGGCAATGTCCCGATGAAACTTTTCACCATCTTTGTCATTCACAGTACCCAGAGAATAGTAATGTATCTTCAGCAACATGTTGCACTTCATTGTCACTCATAACCATTCTGAGTCCCCTTTGGGGTTGAGATAGAGCAGGGTAAAATGCAGTAAATAACTGATTTGTATGCATGAAGCAAACTTTCAACCAGTTAGACATAATCTCATGCTTTATATTTGCCTAGAAAGTTACAAACAACATTCTTGAAGGCTGTCTACACAACATGTTCTGCACCCTGTAGAAGACCATCAAAATGACTATCCCTCACATCTTGGATTTTTGGGCCAATGAAAACACCTTCTTTTATCTTCACATCACTTATGCATGGAAACATCTGTCACAAATAAATTAAGGCTTCAATTTGCTTGTTCACTGCCTTAATGAAGTTTTTCATTAGCCCGAGTCTGATGTGTAAAGGTGGAAGAAATATCTTCTTTGGATCAACCAATGGTTCACATGTGACATTCTTCTGCCTCTTTTCTGATATAATACAGATCTCTTGCTTGACTGTCCCACTCACAAAGGAAACAGTAATACTTTAAGTAATCAAGCTACAGACCCAGTAGAATTGCAACTATCTTAAGATTGCCACACAAATAACAGTTGTACTTCAAGTATTGAAGGAGGTTCAGCAGAAGTTGCATCTTTTCATAGGATTCTTTCATATGAACGGCATGTCCAATAGTTATAGAAGGTTAGATTTTAGAGGTGTGCAATGAGGCCAAAAGGCATCCTGTTTTGAGGTCTATTCTCAGCTGACCCCTCATTCTTTGTACTGGGAAGTTACTCGAAAAGGGAGGGGTGTTGCTGTTTTCATTCAGAAAAGATTCAGTCCATTGGCTACAATGAGAAATTTTAAAGGCTCAATCCTCAGTCATTTTAAGTTTTATACCCTTTTTACAACTGCAGGCCTGGCAATTTTCAAAACAATTCACCGATTTGTAGAATTATTTAAAATTTTAACAATTTTTTAAAAAGTAAGACAAACCACAAAAGAGGGCTCTGAGAATTGTAGATGCCAGTTGTGTCCATTCTCAGCCAATCAGAGCATGGGCACAAATGGGCTTTTTATTGACTGAGAAATAGAGAGAGGGAGAGAAATTTCAATTTGCATCATGCTCCAAAAGAAGACTTTTCAATACCCACCCTATGCAAGTGATGTTGGGAAAACAAGTTCCAGCAGGGCACTCTCTGGAGAAGGAGCCTAGAAAACTTTCCAAAAAGAACACTGCTGCTGCCAGGGAGGAAGAAAAGAAGCAGCAGATCCCTGCCTCAGGTATATTGCAGAAATTGGATAAAATCTGGCTCTCTTAATCTTTTTTGCCGGGCTTTTCGGCTCCCTCCTCCCCATTATGTTTTCAGATTTATATAAAGCGGCCCACCGAATACAAATCATTTTCATTCAAACTGATTCAAAACAGAACAATCTGTTGATGTCACAGCAAAAGGTCAGTTTGGCTAAAATATTTTGTCAAATCTTACCTGAAGCCAGCAGCAGATAAAACAGCCCACACTGAACCCAGAGCCTGCTTTGCTGAGTGGCAGAGACATCCAGAGGGTGAGAACTTTACCTTAGAACTCCTGTCTGGGGCCAGCCTTACCAAACATACTAGAGGTGGCCCCCACAGCTGTGTTATCTCACCTGAAGCCAGCAGCAGATAAAACAGCCTGCACTGGACCCAGAGCCTGGTTTGCAATCCAACTATGTTAAGCCACTCAATAAGATCTTGGCACTATAGGACTTTTACCAACATGGATAGAGACACTTCACCATCACAAAAAATACCACCATCTGCCTCCCCAAGAACCTCATAACACAGTTTATACCCCCCTCCATGAAGACCTGGGTTGCAGTCCTGTACCTAAATAGTATTCAGAGGACTCCTTAATTGTGGGGATCTGGGAATCTCTGGGAGGTCATAAAGAATGGGGGTGGATGTTATGGGGAGGTGGGTGTGGGAGGGGGATGGTAACGAGACCAATATAGGTGCTTTTTAACTTTTTAACTTTATTTGTACAATATAATAATTTTATTTGTCCAGCATCTTAAACACTCTGACTCAGACACCACCTGAGCCCTGCTGACTTGTAAAAGCCTTTTTACTTTTAATGTTTTGACTATTTGCTATTATTAGATCTAGTAGTAAACATGTTCTAAATGTTTGATTTACGGTATATATTTAAATTTCTAAGTATGTAATTTTTGAGTAGTTCTATAAGTACACCTGATGTTGTTTATTTTATTGTTTATGATTTGATCTGTTTTTGTTATGTTAGGCTGGCATTGAATGTTTGCCAATTTTCTGTTGTAAACCACCCTGAGTCCCCTCGAGGAGATGGGGTGGTATAGAAATAAAGTTTTTTTATTATTATTATTGTTAATCACGGATGAGAAATTTTGAGATTTTTGTACTGGATGACAAAAGATTCAATCCTTGCAGCCTTGATCCAAGATGTTCTGCCTGACTCTGATAAACCCAAATCTCTGAACAGATCATTTGGCTCTGTCTGAGATATTAAACAAGGATAGCTGGATGTAGATGACACAAAATCAGGATCAGCATCTATATGCACCTGATCGCCATCATCACTTACCTCCTCATCCTGTAGTGTCCATGCTTCTGGCAGGCCTGAGCAAGGCTATAAACCAGTGGTTCTCAACCTGTGGGTCCCCAGATGTTTTGGCCTTCATCTCCCAGAAATCCTGACAGCTGGTAAACTGGGAGGCTGGGATTTCTGAGAGTTGTAGGCCAAAACACCTGGGGATCCACAGGTTGAGAACCACTGCTATACACAATCAGAAATTTATTCATTTGGTGCATATTTAAATAGACTGAGACTCTGTTATATGTTACATAATGTTGGTTATGGCTGTCAAAGATATGAACCATCTTAAAAATCATGCAATCATGAACAAGAAAATATTTCAAAATTTTGCAATAATGTTTTGCAATAATTGTAAAACAAAATTGGGCGTTTCTCAAAAACCTTATGTGGTGTGACAATTGCGACCTTATTTATGTGATCAGCATCAAAAAATCTATTTGGTACAATAAAAAATGTAAAGGAAACAAAATAACTGTTTTACAGTATAATTTGAATAGAGTCCAATTTGATGATAAAATGGACAGGCAAACAGAGGTCAAGTGTGATGCCACGTAGATGGATGGAATATGTTTATTGCCTTTAAACCACCAAAGTTACTGAGGCAAAGTATGATGCATAAAAACATTTATAATATTAAATACAAGCATACAACTATGAAAGAAAGCAAAAGCCCCTCTTTAAAAAACTGTACCAGAATCTTAAACAAACAAGGTTAGCCACCTTGTGTCCTTATATCAGGAGAAAGGAAGGGTAAAAATAAAGCAAGTAAATAATAACATAAAATAAATAAAAATAGTTAAAGATAGCTAAGCTAGTCACATTTAATGTTAAAAGTCAAAGTCCAAGCAAAAAACCAGTCTCCATTGTTTATGTAGAAAAATCATTTGGGTAGGTTTATATGAAAAGAGACAGTCTTTTTGGATATCCTGGCGTTTGGGCTTTGTAAATCAAATTTAGCATCTTGAATTTTTCAAGGAAAAATTGAAAGCCTGTGCAGTTTTTGTACAGTTAATGATACATGATCTCTAAAATGCTTACCTAACCATCGAGCCACTGTAAATGCAAGCTATCGTATAGCTTCTGAACACTTCTCAAGAACAGCTTCATGCAGAATACATTATAGAAATCTAAGCAGGATAAAATAATTTTATTACAGTATAAAGTCTTAAAGAATACATTATAGGAGTCTAATCAGGATGTTATATTTTTATTATATTTTTAAATCACCAAAAGAAATCCATAGGATATATTACTTTAATAGATCACTTGAATAGATTATGGCTATTCTAGGGATGGTATGAAAATACCTGGACTGGCACAAATCTTTAGATTTTGAGAGGGGGCTTTCTTTTAAAAAATGCATGTGGTTGTTTTATGCAGAAAATAGTATTTTTTCTGCAAGCAATATAATATTAGTGGAACATGTCATCTGTGTATTCTTTGTCTAAAGTAGAATGTTGATAATGGGATGGGTTATTTCATTTAACACTATGGATTAACTTGGCTTGCTTAGTCAAATTAATGAATATGCTACATTACCAAGCAGTATTTCCTAATCTTAATTACACATTACCCAACTAACATTTGCAAATCTTGTATAAGAAATAACCTTTATATAGGATGCAATATAAGGAAGAATGTGAAAATAGCCATCTTTCCAAAAGAGATAATTTGAAATTGACACAGTTGTGATAACTGTGGTGGAATATACAGTAATTTTGTTTCCTTTCTGTTTTATATTCATTTATATGTGATGGAGGATGGCATTTTGGAGATCTTAATATCTGATAATAGGATGAAAATAAATGTGGTGGCAACAAAATGATGATTGCCTAGCACCAAGTTATAGATATTAATAATCTGGGAGAGCATGATTAAAAATAAAGCAATATTTGCAAGAGTCTGAATGGAAAGCTCTATAAAGGTATGTGCAAATATATTCCTGATAAATCAGACTTCATTAATGTACTTTGTGTGGTGTGTGTACTATGTGAATACAGATGAGTTTCGCATGAATAATTAGGCTCTAGATCTCAAACACTGTACTTGGAAGACAGAATGCCATTTATTTGACACTGATAAATTGTGCACTCGGACTTGGACATGAAACAAAGACAAAGTCCACCTTACAATATTTGATCCTATGAGAAAGGGCTACTTTCCGTAATGGGGAAGAAACAAGACACAGTAAATGCCCTGCAGAGTTATCTTCAAGTTTGTAATTTTGTTCTTTCAACTCATTTCAATTTATGGTACTCTAAGGTGAGCCTATCATAGTGTTTTCTTGGAAAGATTAGTTCAGACAGGGTTTGCCTCTGAGGCTGTGAGAGTGTGATTTGCCAAGGTCATGCAGTCTCTTTACTTGGCCGTGTTGGGATTTGAACCTAGTCTCCAGAGTAAACTCCATTAAATATATTTTCCTGCTTTCTATAAAGGTTAGGGGCAACAATGCCAACTGATCTTATCAATGTTCCCAAACCAAACCTTTTCTCCAACTGGAAATAAGTTTTATCCCCTGGTCCTTGCACTTGTGATGGAGAAAAGAGGATGAAATCCCTGAGTTGGAGGGATTTCTTCACTTTGTAACTGGAATTTCTCAGTGATTTTTGCAAACATAAGTGGGTGTTATGCCAGCCTAAGCAGGGCACACACCAGCAGAACTACTTATTCTGATGTCTCCTAAAAAGGTATCATGTACTTGCATAACAATTTCTTTTGGACTGTATAATGACTGAACAGTCCATCTGGAAACCGATGTCATCACTGCAAAAGAACATGCAGATCAAGAATTGGTCTCTACAGTCACCTATGGTCCCACCACCAAGACTTTACACTTGGAAGGCAATCATACTCACCCACAAGTGATAACCTATAATGATCTACCCATCTCAGGCAACTGCTAATGAACTAGTAAGCTACCTGATCCTGTTGCTTGGCTGCCAGAGCTTACTCTTTGTGCCCTCCTTGTAGAAATACTGATTTAACTTTGCACGTCATCAATGGCAAATGAACTACTGTATATTCTGTCACATATTTACATACGCACACATGTTATTTTGAGAAACCCAATTTCGTTATCATCAGGCCATCTGATGCATATTATGCATAGAGAGCGCAGGGCTGTTTTTGTGGTTCCTTTTTCCACTGTTTTGTTCTGTGCTGAAACTCAACCATGTTCTCCAGACATAAGTTGTTGGTTTGCCAAGAAAAGTCATGAAGCCACTATCTGATTTAGTGCAGAAGCTATTGTAATTAGAAGACAAGCTTATTGCAGGCTTGTTTATTACAACACTATTTCTGTATGTGCAACTAGGGTCAGCAAAGAATGCAAGAGTATGGGCATCATGTATAGCGTGTCTCTATGCCATGGAGGAAATAATAATTGTGGCACACAATTAAAAATAATATGTGAATGTGACTATCATATTTGTCAATATGGGTACATTCAGAAGTGACAAATAGCAGATCCTGTCATGGCTGATTCACCATCAGAGGGGAATTGTTGAACTATTTGCACAACCACAATCTAGTACTAAGATTGGCATGAGAAGGAAGCCACTAGAATGATGGCCATAGCATTCCAAATGATTGGGCAAAATAAACACTATAGTATTTTGAACAGATTTGGCCAGGAACCTTAGACATACGTTAACTATACTAAATTATAAAAATCTACATTTTAAGTTAACAATGTCAGTAATTCAATGCTTCAGCAGATTTGTGGGTGTAAAATGACCCACGGACAAGCAGACAGCAACCTACTAGCCATTTGATCTCAGGATTATATATAAAAAGTTACCAAACAATACACATACATTCCATCTGTACAATTTCATGAAAATTTAATTTGCTTTTTAGCCTGTTCATATTTTGATTTCTTATATCATTTGCAAAACAACTTCAATGAATGGAAATAATTAGAAATGCTGAGTACCTGTACATGACGTGTGTGTGTGTGTGTGTTTGTAGAGTTTGACATGCATGCAGCAGGAATACTTGATTATTTGTATTAGCTTCATTAGGCTATATGTTAAAACAGAAAGTACTGTAAAGGAGAATGGGTTCCAAATGTACTTGATTACCTCACTCCATGTCATTACTTTTCAACTGAATGTTGAATCTATAGAATAATTATTGCTTAAAGGTGCCACATACTTATGTGTAACTTAATAATAGCACTTTTTCAAAAAGAAGCAAAGAACAGCCAAAGCAACTGGTAAAGGGTTTCTGAATAAGCTGGAAAATGGTCAAGACAAACTGTTTGCATTTCAGGAGTGAATGTGGAAGCGTACAGCTCTAAAGAAATCTAAGATTTCCACCTAAGGTTAAGCAGATAATTGTCAGCATAGAATTAAGTTTCATGGAAACATTTGCTTTGTGTTTCTACAATATTTTAATGAATGGTGCAGCAGATACATTTGCAGATAACATTGAACTATTCAGAATGGAAGATGTAAATTTTGACTAGAGCTAGGGTTCCAAATAGGTGACTAAGGCTGCAACTACACTATAGAATTAATGTAGTTTGACACCACAACTGCCGTGGCTCAATGCTATGGAATCCTGGCATTGCTAGTTAGTTTGGTGAGGCACAGAAGGGTAATGATGACCTTGTAAAAATTACAACTGTCATGTTGTAACTGGAATAAATCAGTCAGCAATATTTCCTGCAGCAACAATTCATATATCAAATCCTAAGGGAAGCTGCAGTTAGCTAGCAAGTACTTCTAAATGCCACTGGAATTCAACTAATTGACATGTATTGCTTTTTCAACCAGTTCTCATGCAAGGCTAGAGACTAGCATTTTGGTTGCCTGTTGCAAATACAAAACAGAATGGAGAGCAGTGGCAGGATGAGAAACAAATCACAACTGGGCAAAACCAGCATCAAAGAGCTTCAACCTTTCCCCAAAGGTTCATCTTTAATTTGATTTAGTGGGAAATTGTCATATTTCACCTATGTTAGATTTCTTAGGAAATGTCCTTTTGTATGATTGCGAGGCAAATGATGTGAGCTTCAGGGTCGCTTGTGCTTTGAGATACTGGTGTGAACTTCAGTGGGTTCAGTGGGCCCACAGTGTGTCTATCCTCCTTTAATCCCTGCTGTGTGTGCATAGAGCCAAAAAGCATACAACATTTTTTCACCCAGCCACAACTTGCCTTGGCAGCATTTTCTAGCACTAGTGTGATCTCTGTGTGAATAATACAGCAAAAAAGAGAACACAGCCACTTGTTTAAATCAGGCAAAAGTTGCCTTAGCTGCTTTTTCTAGAGCAGGGCTGTCCAACTGCCAGCCCTGCAGGTGTTTTGGACTTCAACTCCCAGAAAGCCTAGCCAGTTTACCAGCTGTTAGGATTTCTGGGATTTGAAGGCCAAAACACCTGCAGGGCCGGCAGTTGGACAGCCCTGTTCTAGAGCTAGTGTGATATCTGTGTGCATAATCTAACAAAGAAAGCACCCAACCACTTGTTTACACTTGTGAACCAAGTGTGTCCACAAACCCACCATGCCCTGCCCCACCCCACCCCAGCGAGCCATAGCAGCTAAAAAAGATATTTTTGAACAAAAAGTTTAAAATTTTCCCCAAAATCAGGAGATGTGCTAATCTTTCTGAAACTTGGGGGGAATTATGCCCTCATTATCTTGTGTAATTGTAGAGAAATTCAAGGACATAGCTCTTGTAATATGTTTGTAAAAAAATTGTTTGGTAAAAATAAAATAAATTCCTCAAAAATCAAAAGATGAGTGAAACATTATGAAAATTGGGGAGGGGGGTTTAGAGTGTTAAATGTTGTCTACCATTGTAGCAAATATTACCTCAATAGCTCTAAAATGAGGGAGAAAGGAACCCCAGAATCCCCACACATATGCAAATACTATAACGAAGTAGTAACAAAAAAATTACTATTGTAATAGTAACTAAACTTTTACTAATAATACTTTAGAAACACTTGAGAAATGAAATGCTGGGACCCACTAATTTTGTAATGACTTTTGAAACATTTTGTTTATTGATCGCATGACCCTAGTGCATATACATTGTACACAAGCCTGCTGTCAGGACTCCATGTGGGGCCCAGCAGTCTGATTGTGTTTTTTGGCACATTTTGCACACATGAATAGAATTTATCTGATGGTAGAGGGAGGAACAGTTTAATTTTCAAATGAAACTCATGCTGCAGAATGTTTTTATAAGAGAGAGACTTAAAGGAGCAATACAGTGAAGCAAGCCCATAAAAGGGTATTACCTGGAGACAATCTGAACTAGCACAGGAATCTTAGGAAGATTTTATGCAACTGCTTACTTTTACAACAGCTGCTCCCTTAAGTACCCATTTGAGCTAATGACATGACAATCCACTTCTGTACTTTGAAAAACAAAAAGTTAAGACCTTATGGAACAACTGCATAGCTTGCCATATTCAAGCAGCAGCTACTGGAATCATTATATTTAACTATCTGAAAGAGTCATTACAGTTAACACATAATTTCAGAACAGCTCTGCCATCCTATTTTAGAAAAAAAGTTGCTGTAAAAAAGGTCTGCCAGATGTTAACTGCTGATGAAATGAGGAGCTGAAAGCATCAGTCAAAGCACACAGCAGTAGTCTGGAGGTTTCTCTTGTGGCCTATTTCATGAATCTCATTCTCCAACATTAATAGGTCAACAAATGTTAGCTAGCTAGATCTGCTAGCTAAGTCTTTTCACCTATTTGAGAAGCTCTGGAATGTAGAATAAGTGTCTGTGATGCTGACAGTGAATGTGTGCAAGAAATTCAACGGTGAAAGAAGTTTAAATGTATGCCACAATCCCATAATTCCCTGGGATAACATCCCAGAAGTTGTAGGGCAATGCTAATTTCTCTCTGTCTCTGTCTCTGTCTCTGTCTCTGTCTCTGTCTCTGTCTCTGTCTCTGTCTCTCTCTCTCTCTCTCACTCACTCACTCACTCACTCACTCACTGTCCCTGAAGAAGGACATTTGAAGGGTTAATATACAGGTCTTCTCTGAGTACAGAAACTTATATTTCCCTTGTTGCTTTAAATGTATGGTGAATTTAAAAATATGACAGATAGTACAGGATCTCCCTAACAATGATCATATTGACAAGACAGCAACTGAACCACCCATACACAGGGTCAACTAGAGAAAGAAGTCTCTTTTATGAAATGTATAATGTATCTTTACTTACATATTACTTGTGCCTAATTAAACATACAATCCAATTAAGGAGAAGTGGAGAAGAAAAAATGGCTGAAACTTTAAGTGCTGCAGGAATAAAATAACTATGGTAAATCAAGCAAACAAGAAATCATCTCAATGCAAATAGTGATTGCAAACTCTAACTGGACAAGACTGCAAACTCTAACTGGACACCCAAGTTTTACCAGTATTTTTTTTTAAAGAGGAAGAAAGAATGTTATTTCTGAGTGTGCATATATGGGTGTTGGGGGGGGGGGAGAGCAAAGATGAAAGAAAAGGAATAAATGACGCTCTTTCCCTTCTTTCCCTAAATTTGAGGCAGCTGTTAGGCAGGTTGGAATGCAAAATGCCATAGTGTCAAACAGATTCTGTGAAAAATGTGTGGGAAGAAAGATAGTTAATCTACTTTTCATCATTGCATGTGTCTGACCGGAGAAGGCTAGAGTTGGGAGTGGGGGCATCTTGTTTGTAACCCTTCAAACCCAGGATGACCACTGGTCTTAATGAGATATAAAACAACATTAGAAAAAGACTTTCGCGCAGTGACAGATGACATGCTTGCCATTTAGGCAATCCCCAAAGAATCACATAGCAGGTAATGAGAAAGACCTCTGCTTGAGCTGAGGGCCTTATCAATTGGAAGAAATAATTTAGGATTAGATGTACAAATAAACCTGCCTAGCTTACATCAACCTTTTTAATGCCTGACTGGTAAGAAAATGTGGATATTTTGTCTCTAACACTAATATAGTAAGTCAATCCCAAATCCAGATTCCTAGTAGTGAACTTTGGGGGTTTCCATGCCACTGGAGCAATGAATCTACTCTTGGTTTTAGTTTAAATATAAAGAAGTGTACAAAGATGCTGGAACTGATCTCCCAAACAAATCCAGCACTTTGGATAGTTCCTTCAATGGTTATAGTAAGGATTCAGCTACAGTGCAGAATTATCACAGTTTGATATACTTGAACTTCCATGGCTCAAAGCTGTGGAATCGTGGGATTTGTAGGTTCAACCTGGAAATCATTGATTTCTATATAGTTTTTAATTGTTTTTATATGAATTTTATTATGTGATTAAACCTGTTTTAAATGATGTACTGTATTTATGTGAGTTCAGCATCTAATTGTTGCCAGTCTGTATGCCGCCCTGAGTCGCCTTCAGGCTGAAAAGGGCAGAATAAAAGTGTTGTAAATAAATAAATAAATCTTCTCTCCCTCCCTGAGCTACAAATGCCAGGGTTCCATAGCACTGAGCCATGGCAGTTCAACTGGCGTCAGTTTGCATTATTGCTATAGTGTGGCTGTATCATAAGCTATATCAGGATCCACCACTCTATTCACTAGCTACCAGTGACCACTGGTTTTTAGTGCCTGTAACTTATTATAGAAAATATCAACTGGTGGTCAACATAATCTGGGGACTCCAATTTGGTAATCATTGCTTTAGAATTGTGGTTCCCAATCTAGTCCTCCAGGTGTTTTGGACATCAGCTCCCAAAATCTCTAATAGCTGGTAAACTGGCTGGGATTTCTGCATGCATTCAAACAAATCAATTTCAGATCTTCTCTCTCTCTCTCTCTCTCTCTCTCTCTGTGTGTGTGTGTGTGTGTCCAGCTTCTGAAACATCACAGTGACGGAGACTTGCTGAAAAGCAACTTGGTTTTCTTTCCTAATGACAGCTGTGCCAGACAGCTGAATCCTCACTGACACCTCAAATTTGAGATAGTGTGCACCGTTCCTTGGCTGAAGTGATGTCCTGCAAAAGTGATACCTCACAGTACAATTTTGCCTGAAGATGAAAGGATGAGTGTCACTTTGCAAAGCAGTTGGACAGTGAAGACTTTGTTCTTAAAATTGTAAAATTTTAAATAATTGAAAAAAAACTTGTTTCCACAGCCTATCATCACTTAAGATGTACATGTGAGAAAACAGCAGGGAATATTTAAAACTTTTAATGACAAGGGCTAGTTCAAGAATTTAGCAACAAAATCCAAGATCTCAAAAGAGTAATAACAAAAGGATAATATAGACACAAGTGGTTTGGCATGCTTTTTAAACTAAAAAGGAAGGGCAATGGACATACGTGTTATGAAATATAAGATATAGTACTGGATTATCCAAGCCAAATAATTGAATCAGTAAAGAAGAAGGTGAGTATCAACCAGCTCATGACAACTTTTCCCTACACAGAGAAGGATGGGGAAAAACCCAACAATAATGATGCATTATTTTGAGTGTTCTTATGGTTGTGTGCCTTTAAATCATTTTATTTATTTATTTATTACTTCAAATTTCTAGACTGCCACTCCCCGAGGGCTCGGAGGGGTTTACAACAAAATAGAAGTAAACATAACAAGCAGATACACAATTATAAAATACACAAACAAGACACGTACTATTTACTACAACAACAAATTATGTCATTCCTAGCTAATCCTAGCTGGACCATGGTTGCAGGGCTCAAGGAGGGAACAGTCATAGACAGGCCATGGTGACCTGAGTCTTCTTATTCCCAGCTGAAAGGCTATAGGGGCTGAGTCTTGTTAGTCCAAGCCATAGGGCTATGGGGACTATTTTCAATTTGTGGCAACCCTATCATAGAGTTTTCTTCACAATTTTGGTTCAGAGAGGGGTTTGTCCTTGCCTTTCTCTGAGGCTTGGAGAGTATGCACATCCATGATTGCCCAGTTGATGTCTATGGCCCAGCAGGGATTTTAGCTCTCAAACCACTACACCATATTGGCTCTTGACTTGCAATGCTTATTCATAATGTGATATATGAACTAATAGGAATTGGAAAATAGAGGTGTGTGGTGAGTGATCAGGATATCCCAGATTGGGAGCTAGTGCATCAGGTGACAGGAAGCATATCCTTTTCTCTTTCTTTCTTTTTTTAGTGAATTAGGGGTATCTGCTCAGCTTGATCTTTCCTGCCATCCCTAGGTTTCTGGCTCTTGGCCTGAGTATCAGGTTCATTGATCAACAAGCAAGCTGGTCAATATTTGGATCTGAACCCATACAGGGCCAACCCACTTCCAGAGCTGTAACCAATAAAAGTGGCCTTGTCTTTCAGTGTTCAGTTGAGTATGTTATTTCAGTGTAGCAGTTCTTGCCCTTGAACACACAAAGGCTATAGATGAAAAGAAAAGTGTGGCAATTCAAAGAAATGGGAATTCTGAGAATTAGCAACTAGTAAACACATTCATGCAATATGGTCTTAAAATAAGGAAGGCAAATGAAACCATTGTCTCCTATTGCTCCTCTCCACTTACACCTTTCTTGGTGTGATCTGCCTCCACGAAGGTTCTTCAGTGAAGAACAGAGGAGTAAACAGTTCCTAATGTTTTTCTCATTAATTTGTCCCTTTTTATTTCTTGGAAAATAGTTTGACACTTGTCCCTTTTGCTGTGAATGATAATGTCCTGTATTGCGCCATTTATGAAAATCTAAAATGTTCTGCATCTTCCACTGCAGGGAATAACTTCCTCTAAAAAGGAAGCAAAAGAAGGAATTAAAAACACATTCCTAGAGCAAACAAATTGGGGCAAAGAAGAAGGAATTTCACAATTCCAATCATGTTGTTTTAGTCCCAGCCAAAAAGCAAAGACAGGAAAGTTGTTAAAGGAGCCATCAGCCATGTGTTTGGCTTGGTGGTTCACAGATTTTATTAACTTGTTCTACAACAGAGGAAGGCAACCTCTGGCCTGTGAACCTAATCTGGTTTAATGAAGGTCAGCATCTCACTTGTCTCTCTGAACCTCTGCCCTCTTCCCATTCATTCTCTACAATCAGGAAGATTGCCCCACAGACCACTTACCTTCCAATTAGGAATGCAAGTGGCACATGAAGCATCCTATTGTTATTTCTCATTATCAACAACTGAAGATAATAACAAGATTTTATTCCACTCCATATAATGAATATGATGAACAGCATGGGGATGTATGCTGATATTAGTTCCATTGAGTGACTGGAAATAACTAGGGCTCTCTAGGAGCAGAGAGAAGGAAATTGACACTGGGCGGAGGTCCAAAGAAGGGGTGTTGGATGGGCTCTTACATCCATGATATCATCTGACCAAAAAATAAGGCAACCAGAAGGCCGAACACAAAGGATTATAATCTCCACTCAACCAGGCATCACATGCTATTTTATCTAGCCAAGAACAATGCAGCCATGCCATAGCTAAACCACTCTGCCCACAAAAAAGAATGAGGCAGAGGAGGAGAAAAAGGAGGAGAAGGAGAAGTTGGGGGGAAAATTTCCCCAGGCAGTATGAGGTGCAGGTGGTTTCTTGGATTGACTAGTGTAACTAGTGTGCACTAGAGACAGTATTTGGATTGAGTGGTTGACTAATTGATTGACTGATTATGACAATATTCCTATCTCTCTGTATATAAAAAGATTTCAGGGTGGTGTGTATGTAAAATGAATACAAAGTTCCAGAATTGTCTGCGGGCAGAGAAGGGCAGTAAACAAATCCAGTAAATAAAAATAAATAAAGTTCAAACAATTTAAAACAATGACAATAGCTGAAATAGACTAAAACAATATGAAATATGATGAACAAGTTAAAAGAGGTTTAAAATATTACAATATCATTGAAACCATATACAAATCAGCAAGATCCAAAGCTTTTAAAAAAAAAAAAACCCTAGTACCAATTTGGGCTTGCAAAGGAATGAGCATTCCACAATTGTGGTGCCACAACTGAAATGCCCTCTTCCACATCTTCACACATCTTGACCCAGTGTATTAACCTCACTGATGGGACACAGAAAAAGACAACTTCCCACCACCTAAAAAACATCAATCTTCAGGTAGTTTCATATAGGAAGAGGTGCTGTTTTTGTTTCTCTATTCTTTCCCTCTACTGTTTATTTTGTTTCGTTCTGATGTATGTCCATGTTGGCAACTGCACAGAGATGTACTTCCTATTGCACCTTTTATTTTCCTTTCAAGCAAAATGTACATTTGCACATGAGAATAACACTTAGCTCTTCGTATCAGCCAGCTTAATACAAGCTGTTATAAAACCGCTGTTGAAAAAACATCACTGGACCCCATTCAATTAGTCAACTATCGGCCAGTTTCCAATATCCCCTATTTGGGCAAAGTCATGGAACGTGTGGTGGCTTTGCAACTCCAGGGGTTCTTGATAGACACTGATTATCTTGATCCGGTACAGTCTGGCTTTAGACCAGGACATGGAACTGAGACAGCCTTGGTCATCTTAGTTGAGGATCTACGCTAGGAACTCGACAGGAGGAGTGTGTCCTTGTTGGTTCTGCTGGACCTCTCAGTGGCTTTTGATACTGTTGACCATGGTATCCTTCTGGGACACCTCACAGAAATGGGACTTGGAGGTACTGCTTTGCAGTGGCTCCAGTCCTTCCTGGAGCATCGGACCCAGAGTGTGTTACTGAGTGACACCTGTTCAACTCCACAATCATTGTTGTGTGGAATCCCTCATGGTTCAGTACTGTCCCCAATGTTATTTAACATCCACATGAACCCACTGGGGGAGATCATCTGGAGTTTCGGAGTAAGGTGTTATCTGTAAGCAGATGATGTCCAAATCTGTCACTCCTTCCCACCTGTCACCAAGGAGGCTGTCCAGACTTTGAACCGGTGCTTGGCTGCTGTGTCAGACTGGATGAGGGCTAGCAAATTGAAACTTAATCCTGACAAGACAGAGGTCCTCCTGGTCAGTCGTAAGTCTGAAAAGGGCATAGGGTTACAGCCTGTGTTAGATGGGGTTACACTCCCCCTGAAGACGCAGGTTTGCACCTTGGGAGTGATCCTGGATTCATCACTGAGCCTGGAACCCCAGGTTTCGGCGGTATCCAGGGGAGCTTTTGCACAGTTAAGACTCATGTGCCAGCTGTGCTCGTACTTTTGGAAGTCTGATCTGGCTATGGTCACATCCCGAATAGATTACTGCAACGCACTCTACGTGGGGCTGCCCTTGAAGACAGTTTGGAAACTGCAACTAGTCCAATGGGTGGCAACCAGACTACTAACAGGAGCTACATACAGGGATCATACTACTCCCTTGTTGTGTCAGCTTCACTGGCTGCCTGTCCACTTCTGAGCTCAATTCAAAGTGCTGGTTTTGACCTATAAAGCTCTTTAGGGTTCTGGCCCAGCTTACTTGTCCGAACGCATCTGCCTCTATGTCCCACCTCATAATTTAAGATCATCTGGGGAGGCCCTGCTCTCGCTCTTGCCAACTTCTCAAATGCGGCTGGTGAGGACGAGAGACAGGGCATTCTTGGCTGTGGCTTCCCACCTGTGGAATGCGCTTCTAAGCATAATACAAATGACCCCATCCCTTCTAGTATTTAGGAAAAAAGTAAAATCTTGGCTATGTGACCCGGCCTTCGCACAATAGCAGAAAGCAGCACTTTGGACTGGAATAGGACTGGCAAGCTAACAGATGAGAATATGGCATACTGTTTTTAACATGGGTTTGTGGACGGAACATTGTTTCAATTTTAACTGTTATTATCTAATGTTGTATGTTTTATGGTTTTATAGTGTATGCTATGGCATCGAATTGCTGCCTTGTAAGCTGCCCTGAGCCCCCCCCCCCCCGGGTGTGTGTGAAGGATGTGGTAGAAATAATGTAAATGAATAATAATAATAATATCCTAGAAGATGGTTGGACAGTATTTTGCTATATATACGGCCAGGTAGACAGACAACTGGAATGTGAAGGGGGCACAATCAACCAAACTGTCATAGTGACCAAGGTTTCCGAAATTACTTTTCCCATATCAAATTTGGATGGGATTCAACAATGATTAAAAAATATCTGGACCATCAGAATTAGAACAAATACATGGTCAGGAGAAAAGCAAGTATATTGGGAGGACATACCAAACATGATTAAAATATGAAACAAGAAGAAGAAATTTAAGAATGCTTAATAATAAAACAGGCCCAAGATATTGGTTTAATCAGAAGACATTTACTTCTTGGAAGGAGAGCAATGACCAATCTCGATAAAATAGGTAAGAGTAGAGACATCACACTGGCAATGAAGATCTGCATAGTTAAAGCAATATTTTCCCCATAGCAACCTATGGATGTGAGAACTGGACCATAAGGAAGGCTGAGCAAAGGAATATTGATGCTTTTGAACTGTGTTAGTGAAGAAAAATTCTGAAAGTGTCTTGAACTGCAAGAAGATTAAACCAGTCCATACTCCAGAAAATAATGCCTGACTGCCCACTGGAGGGAAAGATATTAGAGGCAAATATGGCCACATAATGAGAAGACAAGATACCTTGGAGGAAATAATGATGCTAGAGAAAATGGAAGGAAAAAGGAAGAGGGGCTTACCAAGGGCAAAATGGATGGATGTTATCCTTAAAGTGACTGGTTTGACCTTGAAGGAGCTGGGGTGGCAATGGCCAACAGGGAGCTCTGGTGTGGGCTGGTCCATAAGATCACGAAGAGTCAGAAGCAACTGAACAAATAAACATCAACAATATATTGGTTACAATATAATTTTAGCAGTTTGGGGAAAATGTGGATTCGAGGCTTAAAATTAATTAAAGCAAACAAAATTATTGAGAACGTTTCCAAAATGATATTCAGATGGCATATCATTGCAGCAAGATTGGCAAAAATCCACAAAAACAGTGATTAAAACTGCTGGAAATGCAAGAAGCAGAAAGGCACATTTTCCATACATGATAGGCCTGCAAAAAAGCTAAAGCCTTCTAGTCTGCAATTAAAGAAGTACTGCAAACCATATTTAGAAAACTTACCACTTACACCAGAGGCAATTCTACTGATGGAAATATATTATAAAAGACATATTTTTCCCCAAAATGCAGTAACAACTGCTCACATTATTTATGCAAAAAAAATGGAAATTTAAAATGTTTCTTTCAGTGTATGATTGGTTACTAAAATTGATTCAATTGACAGACTATATAGATCTTCCAGAACAATGGGGCACTGTTTTATTGTATGGGGGGTTGAGTCTTAACAGGTTTTGAAAATCAAATTACATCCCTTTTTATATTCCTGCTTTGAGTTTGCAAAGTTAAGAATATAAAAAGAAAATGTCAGGTAAAACAAAGTATATAGTTAAGAATGGTTTCAAATCTTTATTTAGTTACCCTGGTGTGACAATAGGGAAGCAATTAAATAGAATATATAAAAGGATAAGGTGCAGTGACAAGATTTGTAAATTTATGCATTATATATGTTTATTTAATTGTTAACATCAATATTTAGGAATATGAATATGTGATGTCTTTTGTGTATATGCACCAGGTCAAATCAATTGTATGTAATATGATTAAAAGCTTAAATAAAATTAAATAAAACAAATCTACAAGTGCTTGTTATATCTGACATTTTCTGGGCATTTAATGCAGGTTCTAGGAGTACAATTTGACCATTCTGATGTTAGACGTAAAAACACAGATGCCATAAGAAGAGCCATGCAGGACCATAACAAAGATCTATTTATCTTATTTTACCCAGTGGTTTTTGGGGAAACCACAAGCAGGATATGATTCCTTTTGGAAAGTAGGTGAAAATAAACTGTCAAACCTGCATGTCACTTGGAAATTCCTAATAGCTGTGCAAATGTTATTTTAGCAGCTGCACTTTAGATCAATTGGATATTTGTAATGAAAAACCGTATTAACATATCTTGGAGACCAGTTCCAATACAGAAAAAAAATCTTGCTTCAGTTTTGAGGGGCAACTAAATATTATCTAAGCCCTTTGCCAAGTATATAACTTTATCAGAAAAAGTCCATATCACCTAATTTGCCAAGTTAATGGAGGATTGAAAGAGGAAAAAAGTATACTTTGTATCTCTCAATTTATTTTATATTAGCATCATCCCTAAAAATATGAATTTGGAAATCAATATGATAATCCAGTTAGAAAAAAGAGTTTTATTTTAATATCTTCCTTCAGATAAAATATAGTTAAGCTTTTGAAAATATTGTAAACCTTAATATAATGTAGCACTTTGAAGCATCTTGAATGTTACTTACACATCCTTTTCTACCAATAATGAAAGGACCAAGGCAGTCACATCTCCGGCCCATCCCCTGTTCGAATATCAGCCAGCAAACCAACAAGAAATAGCTTTCTAAGATCTACAGAGATACTCGCAGGAACACCTCAGCAAGCGAGAGTCCAAAAATGGCAGGCTAAAACCTGGAACCTCAATCCATGGCTGATATCAAAGACTGGGTGACTTGGAAGGTGCTGAATAGACTGCACTCTGAGATGCAGAGCCAACCTTAAGAAATGGGGCTACAAAGTTGAGTCCACGACATGTGAGTCTGGAGGAGAGCAAACCACATACCACCTACTACAGTGCAACCTGAGTCCTGCCACATGCACAATGGACGACCTACTCACGGCAACACCAGAGGCACTCCAAGTGGCCAGCTTCTGGTCAAAGGACATTTAGCATAATGCCAAGTTTTTAAACATTGTTTGTGTTTTAAATACATCTTAACTGTACCCTCAATTTGCTTCTGACATAATAAATAATTCTACCAAATAGCTCATGATCTGTAATAATTATGGTAATGTTTGAATTATTTTTGCTCATAGTACGAGTACAACCATCCTTTGTTCTTACTCAAAGGCATTAGAAATCAAGACAATGCATTATTTTAAAAGTTCACCATGGTTGGAAACTCTTGTCAAACCATGAATTTGGGAGAACCTTATTTTTCCTGCTCTGTTATGTTCTGCGTTGTACCCCCTCCATGTCATTTCACTTAATTAATGAACAAACCAACTCAACCTCTGAGTGGAGCATGCTTGATTTTTCTTTCTGTTCATTCTCAGGCTTAACAATGCCCAGCAGGTTCATGGTCAATGCAACAGGAGAGACAATCCATCACTGTTCAAGAACACTGAGCATTGACTGATGGGTGGAAAATAAATCATTGGTGGCTTGTCCATTCGGAGAGTCCTGAAAGACACTGATAAAACCATGCATTTCTTTTTTGCTTTTTTGAAGTAGTTTTATGCTTGCCTGTACAATATGTCAGTTATAGACAGATTGGTTTTGCCTAAAAAGCCCACTCCCACTGACTCATTCAGTAAAAGTGTCTCCTTCGTAACATGGCACTTTCCAGCAGATGCTAAAAGTCAGGTTCTCAAATAGATACAGTGTCTGTAGCTTAAAACCCAAGCAGTTTAGAAATCTTATCCTAGGAAGATGACGAAAAGAAGTCAAAATAACAGTTATATCCCCAGACTATTTGAATGGTCTGGAAAATATAAATGTCGGGATTATCATTTCAAGCCTGTTTGTTATTTTGGCTATTTTAAATAAATGAATGAATAAATAAACAAACACAAAAGAGATCTCAGTCACATACAATTATGTTCAAGTATAACAAAAGGAAAAAAATTAAAACACAAAAGGAAAGAAAAAATGCATTAGTTGAACATTTCTATAGAAGTGAAGTTTTCATTTGTAAATTCTGTTTGTACATTGCCATTTAAAAGGCTGTTTTTATAACAAAGTACAACAGTAAAACTATGTTACCTTAAGTTACGTTCATTTTCCTTTATTTGCTTTTTATTACTGTTTTGCAATATTAATATCAAGCCAATACAGAAGTTATGGTATGATATAATATAAGTTGCCCCATCCACAGCCAAACTTAAGGAACATTTGGGGGGGGGGGCATTTGAACATCCCCAATGAAGCAGCCAGACTTGGTTGAGGATGGAGCAGCAAGTTGTTTGGGAATGCTCCATTCCCCCTTTAGGCTGGGTAGTCCCATACATAGAAATTGTGTTCAAACAGCCAAAATTGTACAGGGCTGATAGAGTTCAGCCCTGTACAATGTACCGGGAATGTGGTGAAGCTAGCTAAGTGTCAGCTGCATATGATCTCTTTGACCAGTAGGTCATGAGTTTGAGGCCTGCCCGGGTCGAGGTGGGTGCTCGACCTTTAAGTGTAGCCTGCTGTTGACTTTGCAGCCCGAAAGACAGTTGCATCTGTCAAGTAGGAGGTAAAGATACCACATTAAGTGGGGAGGCAAATTTTGGATGAATTATGAGGCCATTAAAGAACTCCAGGAACGCTGAGGAATGCGGAAGGAACAACAAGAGATGCTGGGAACACTGAGAGATGAGGAGTGCATCAGCTCCCCCTGGTGGCCAGAGTTTGCCTTTGTTCATCTATATGTGTGCATGTGGAAACGGCAGGAATTGTCTGCTAAGTATGTGTACCTGTAATCTGCTCTGAGTCCCCTTCAGGGTGCGAAGAGCGGAATATAAATAAAGTAAATATATAATATTCACATCCATCAGAATGTTTTGTTTGTGAATGACTTGAAAGAGAAGATAAAAGGTATATTGGCCAGCCTAATGAGGATAAGGGACTAGGGGGATGCCTGCCCCTTTTAGTGGCATAGTAATGGTAAAGGTTAAATAGTCAATAGTTAAATAGGGAGTGAACGGTTGACTCCCACAGAAGTTCCTCTAAGCTTTTATAAAATGGGAGCTACCCTTGGAGCTGGAATGAGGATTTACACTCTTTAAAAAATCTTTGAGGTTTGGGAGGGAGAGCCCTCAGGATAGTCTTCCAGCTATGATCAGCTGGCCTCTCTGTTGGCGCCCCCTTGTTGTGGGGGAGAGGCTTGCGTACCCTAATGAAGTTGTGAGCTATGCTGGCGGTGGCATAATAGCCACCGGTAGGCCTCCCATGCCAGACAGGTCACAACCGAAGGGTCTGACAAAGAGCATCAAAGGGCAGGATGGGCTCTAGCCTTTTGGCAACCATCCTAGGAGAAGGAAAACTCTGATTTCAAACCCGGGCAGATTGTGCTCGTTTAACCCTGTAAGGTCAACCATCTAGAGAAGGAAACTCGAACCAAACCTACGACCTGAGGACTTCACTGCCACCGTCCAAGCTTGCTAGGCCCCGGCAGACAAACCTTTGGTTTAAAGGGTGAAGCCAGTTCTGTGCACGCTGCGCTCCACCAGAAAAATCCATTGCACAGGCTTGAAGGACACATCCAACCTCCAAAGCATCGGCGTGCTTATGGAGAGCGTGAGAGGAGTTCTTCCTGGATCTTCGTTCGCGAAGAAAAGCCAAGAGAGAGATGATCAGCTGAGAGGCACAGCCAAAGAATTTTGGCTGGCCTTTGAGATCCTTGATGCATGTGTGCCCTTGGAGGTGGTCAGAAGGAGTGACATCTGGCCCAGGGACAAGACTCACTAGGTGGCCAATAACCCAAGAGTTATTTTAACAGATTTCCCTTTACAGGTTATTCCAAGTTCTTTTAATAAATACTAGGTCAGAAAATGGTCCTTTAGATCCATTTTCTTGTGTCTAGTCTCTTTATTTTATGGTGAGAGTTCTCTTAACTCTCTTGTGACCAACCCACATGTCTGCTGGTTAACCTAGGGCCCTTCCAAACTGCCCCCAAAATACGGAGCCTGTTGGGCTTTTACAGGAGGCATCCAAGTGATGCCTCTGGTAAAAGCAAATTAATTTGGGGAAAAACAGGTAAACCCTGCTTTGTTCTGAATTAATTTGATATCCCACTAGATCTGGGCCTTCCTGAAAGGCTGGGAACTAATGGGGTATTTGGTCTGTGGGGACTTGGCTATTGGTCTGTGGGGACTTGGCCATCTTGCACTTTTGTTCTCCTGAAGATGGTACCCACCCCCTACCCTGAACCTCCCACCCACCAAGCCCTTAAAATTTTGGAAACTTACTGGGTCGTCATTAAGCTGCTCCAGCAGTCCTCCTGGCACATAGAAATGATGTGCCAGGAGATGCGGAAAGGGGATTGGAACAGGAAAAAAATCACCTGCATTTTGGGAGGAGGCGTGGGGACAAAAACCCACATCGCTTCATCATGGATTTTTCCCCTGTGTGGAAGCATCCTGAGAGTATGCTGTATATATTTCTTATGAGACCCAGGGAGCTATAGTCCCAAAGAGTATAATTCTCCCGGCTCAGTTCATTTGGCACCTTATTTATATTTAATTTTCAACATGAGTGTCTTTATTTAATGTGTTCGCATATTGAATAGGGACTATCATTTTTCTTACTTTAGCCTTTATATATCTATTAGGCATGGTTTAGAATCCTAAAATGGCAATTCTTATATCAAATGGGGGGGGGGGGGATTTTTTTTGATTAGTATATCAAAGACTTACAAAAAAATTTCCCAAAAATTTCGGAAATGTAACTTAAGTACTAACGAAATTCGTTAGTAATTCGTATGCCAGAGCATGCGCATTCAGATGAGTTTTGGCCTTCACAACTCCCAGAAATCCTAACAGCTGGTAAATTGGCTGGGATTTCTGGGAGTTGTAGGCCAAAACTTGAATAAACCACACTGAATTCTAGATGGGACTCTCCAAATAGGAAGGAGGGAGGGGAAGGAGGGAGGGAGGGGGTATTCTATTCTTGGAAGCAGCAAAAGAAAAGGAGGAGGAGCCCCCCCCTCGCTCCTCACTGCCTCTCTCTCACCCTGATCCTGAGGGAGCGAGGGCCCAAGTTTGCCCAGGCTGAGAGGAAAAGGAAGAGGCCTGAGGCTGTGAGGAATGGTGGGAGTTGAAGTCCAAAACACGTACCTGGAGGGCTGAAGCTGGCCCCTGCGATGGGGCATGGCAGAGCAACGGGGAAGAGAAGCATCTGAGAGAGCGCAGGGAGAGAGAGGAGGAGAAGCGTGTGTGTGTGTGTGTGTGTGTGTGAAGCAGGCCCCTGCGATGGGGCATGGCAGCAGAGCAACGGGGAAGAGAAGGAGGGGGGGAAAGCCTGGAGAGAGAGGAGGAGAAGTGTGCGTGTGTGTGTGTGTGTGTGAAGCAGGCCCCTGCGATGGGGCATGGCAGCAGAGCAACGGGGAAGAGAAGGAGGGGGGGGGAAGCCTGGAGGACTACACTTTCCAGAATGCATTGCCTAGCCTACCTAGCAGCAGCATCACTTCCAGTTCCTCATAGAAATGCGGGAAAAGAAGAAGCTGAATGAAGGCGGGAAGGAAATGAGGGGGAGAAGACAGGGAGAAGTAAGTAGTACAATAATTAATTAATTAATACTTAAGAATTTCTTACGATCATAACGCAAATTGTTGGCCTCAAGGACCGCAAAAGGAAGTCTACTTCCGGGATCGCGGCAGCGATACGTAAAACCTCAAAAGTCCCATTACATACGAATCTCTTACGAATCCTTTTAATTTCCGTTTCATTTTTCTCATGCCTAATATCTATGGATTTTTGTCTGTACTGATGACTGCTAAGGTGAATTTTGGATTTTACTGAGTTCTATTGATAGAAAAAACCTGATTTAGATAATATATCATTACTCTGGTTTCTCTCCAGATTGTAGAAATCTGCTTTTCACTAGTATATCAATATATTCGTATGTATGTTGATTCAGGTGTGAGTTCAGTTTGGTTTGCTCATAGGTAAGAGTTTATGGGATTGTATCTTCTTAAATTTATCACACCAATCACCAAGGCAGAAATAATAGTCAAGGAAGACAATAGGTACATCTATTGCACTTTTTAATACCCATTTTGGTTTCTAGACAGCGCTCCATTGATTTTAGCTTATCAAATACAGTGGATGATTCCAACCCCCTCCATTATGAAAAGCCAGACACAATTGAAACAACACACTAAACATAATTGAAGAGGCTGGAAAAGAAAAAAAAGAAAAAGAAAGCTTGATTGTAGAATCAATGAAAATTAATTAAATACAAAGCAATATGCTCATCTTATCTAGTTTCCATTTTTAAAAGTAGTGCAATAATTTCTCCAACCTTGTTCAACCCATATTGAGCATTAATCTAAAAAAGTCACTCATCTGGATAGCAAAATTATCATGGGTTTCCTTCAGTTGATAATCTATATGGAATGGAAATTGGCATGCACATTCTTTTTGAAAGGCATACAAAGTACACAAAGTATCTCTTTGTGCCATATGTTTTTAAATGTGTGCAGTATTTTCACAATATTGAGGAGGACATTCTTACTGTTGAGCTTTGCTATGACAGGTTCCTGATCCTGAGGTGTGGGCGCATTCTTTTCGTCTGGGTTATTTTACCATTCTCCATCTCTCCCCCCAATCTGTAATAGCGTAAAAGGATCAAATACCAACAGAGATGAAGTGTGAAAATACATACTGCAATTTCTTTGAGATGAATCAAATTTGCATAGACTACAGGTGCACACAACATTTTCAGGATGCCACATGGGTGGCCCAGATAGTAACTTATAGACTTTCTGATGGATCAATATTCACAAACTTTGTATAATTGTATATGATTTCTGATGGATCAATATACACAGACTTTGTTTCATGCACCAAATTATTAAAAATATTGTATACAATAACATTAAAGCAATGTGTATATGGTGTATAGAAAACATCAATTTCACGTTTCAATCTGTGTCCCAATCTCAAAATTATCTCATTATGCATGTGTTTGTAAAGAAAAATGGGGTGATGGCAGGGAGGCCTTTATTCTTGTTCTGTCCCTAATGCCTCCATGGGCTGCAGGCCCCAAATCCTTCTGACTTCATCATACAGTGCCTTCTGATTTCATCATACAGTGGCAAATGCGGATCTAGCCCCAGTCATCCACAAAGCGGGCTGCCTCCAATCACATGACGTTGTGCTGGTTCTGTGGGTGAAGGAGGGTGGAACCATCATGGTGGCGCCGCCCTGACAACATGAGAGGCTTTCCATGTTGCAATTTTTTCAATGGGGGAAGCTGTACACTCTATGTGCACACCATGCTTCTCCCTGTGTGAAGAGCTGCCGGAGGGGCCCAGTGAAGCGGAGCATGTGGCGCCAGCTTTCTGACACCCAGCGGCAAACTGGGGCACTGTCAAAGGTATCATGAGGTGGTATGAAGTGGTGAAGTATTTTTTCATTTTTTGATTTTTAAACATATATAAAAATGAATAATACCAAGGAAAGAGGGGGAGCCATAATCTCTATAGGAAAGTAGAAAAAAACATAAGAGAAAAAATACGAAAAAAAAGAAAAGAGAAAAAAGGCAAAAATAATATTGTGACTTCCATTCCGAACTTGTGCCTTCCTTTGATTCATGTCTCTTATTGCTCTATTTCCCCTAAATTTATTTTGTTATTATTTTCTATTATAATCCTTTTTGTAGTCAATCAATGTCACGATCACGGACGTAGCGGGCCCCTTAATCACACACACAGAGACGTACTGAAGGCTAACTACTTTATTGAGTATAAAAACAGTTCCAAAGAGTATATAGTCCAATAATAAGCAATAGTTCAATATAGTAAGCAAGATTGTCCAAAAGGTAGTAAGCAATATAGTCCAAAGGAACGTAGCAAAGAGGCTTGAAGCTTGGCAAGGCTCCACAAGGCTATGTGGATCAGGAACAAAGGCAAGGCAAGGCTTGATGACCACGGCTTAGCTTGTGGTCCCACTCCGCTTCACGCCTATCCAGGACAGACGTGGCCGGAGAAATGGGGATGCGTTCCCAGGGACCCTATACTTAATCCTTCGGCCGAGGTCCGCGACGCTCTAGGCTTCTCCGTCTCCAATCTCTGCTCACGGACCTCGGCCTGTCTAGGACCCTAGACCAAGCCCTCCTGGTAGATTCAATGTCCCGTCTCCTATCGAAGGAGCGACCTTGCCTCTCAGCAGCTGTGTCGCTATCTTCCTGAGAACTTTCCTCCCTGGCACTTTCCCATTCGGCTTCGTCCATGTTTACACTTTCAAACTCCTGGGAATTCCTCCCCCCTGGGTGTTCATAACTCCCTTCGCTGCTTCCCATCTCCACCTGGTGATCGGAATCTATGCTGGGCCCAAACATCATTTCATTCCATGCCAAGCTCTCTGCAGGCAAGCGAGGCCCATCCGAAGGGCCCTGTGCTTCCCCCCAGTCATCTAGCTCATCCTCTGAATCCACTTCTGCTGCTGCAGGCCCTAAAGCTAATGGAACCCCAGGACCTATTCCCTGCCCTCCAGGCACGAACGAGAACTGCTGTGCTACAATCAAGAGGTCCCAATTTGTTCTTTTTATTGGTCTACCTTGAGTGGTGCAATCTGATGTGGGAATCTATTCATATTCAACTGAATGTGGGTATATTGCTCAACACATATGGCAATATTATTTTGTAAAGTTTTCCAATTATACAAAAGAACAATTTTCTTCTATTTTTCAAAATTCTTGTTCAGATTTGTGCAAGGCAGGATATAAATTCATTTAAAAAACAAGCAAATGAAGAAAATAAATATATTTTAATGTTTTAGACATACTTTTAATAATGGTGGTATTTAATTAGATTATAACTTTTATAAATTGATGTTTTAGCAGCTTTTAAAAATGTTAGTAAGCCACCTATTTTAGAAAAATGGTGGGATATAAATTCAATAAATAGCTGAATAAATAATAGTATCCCCCTATTCCATTTGGGACAAAACTCACTGGTATACTGTGTCAAATTGTGGGTGGTAAAATGTCTGAAAATCAAGCCCTGTGATGAATGGCTTAGGAAACTTGGTATGTTTAGCCTGGAGAAGAGAAGACAGAAAAATATATGATAACTATTTTCAAATATCAGAATGGACGTCATTCAGAAGATTGAGTGTGTTTTCAGCTGCTCAAGGGAATGTGACATGTATCAAACAGAAAAATTCCAACTAAACTGTAGGAGGACTGGACTACATCAGAGGATGCTAGGCGCTCCTTTTTGCAAAGTTTTAAAGCAGAGGTTAAATAGTCATCTCACCAGCACTTTGAATCCAGACCAGAAGTATGTTGACAGCCAGTGTCCTTTAAAAGCAATGTTATATGCTTCTTTTGGGTTTTCAGTGAGCAATCTAGCTGCTACGTTTTGCATGAGCTGTAGTTTCCAAGTCGTCTTCAAGAACAACTCCGCATACAGTACAATGCAGTAGACTAAACAGAAAATTACCAGCTTATGACTATGGCTAAATTAGCCCCCTTCAAATAAGGCCATATCTAGCAGACCAGTCAAACCTGGCCCCAAGCACTCTAAATCAGTCCAGAGAGTAATATTATCCAATACAGGAGACAGAATGTGAGAGTTGTGTTGCAACATCTGAAGGACCACATATAGCCAACCCCTGATCTAATGTTTCTACTACTCCCAAATACTATTTTATTTCTTAAATGCTCTAAGGTGTTCATTACCATCAGAGAGTGACTCAAATGTTGTTGATATTGTTTCTTCCTGCTCAATTAAACAAAATATTGTTAAAACAATAATTCCTTTTAATAAATGTTAGATTTAAACATTTAAAGAGCAGTGCAATCAATGTGAATAACAGCCCAATCTACTTCCATTTTAAAACAAACCCAGCTGAAGCAGTGAAAGTTTTAAATCAATGCCTTGCTGTGAGCGAGGAACAGTAAACAGAGACTCAATCTAGACAAGTAGCAGCTACTGTTAATTGACACTTTACTCACCTAGGTAAGAAGTGTTCACCCTGTTTGGTGGGGAAAATAATTCCCTCTGAATTACCAGTTTGGAGAGTGCACATTGATCTAAATCTGTCCTTACTATTAGTGCTTTGGAAACTCGGAACAACTCTTATGGGTTTAGCCTGATATGGCAGCTATGATCCTATATAATCTGTGTTTCAATCACCCATTCTTCCTCTCTTAGAGTATTTTTGAACCACTGTAGTATATTGTGTGCAGGAAGCTCAAGAAAAACCATTTTATTAGGACTGTGTCAGTAGACAATATATTAAATTAATGTCTTTATTAGATCCTGAGTGAATCTCAGATGCTCTCTTTCCTTCAGTCTGGTCCTTCAGAAATCCCTCCAACATCCCTTATTGTCTTCTTCTTCTTCTTCTTATTATTATTATTATTATTATTATGAGAGTCTTATTGCTACTCTGTAATGTCAAGAACTATAATTAAGAGGACATTAGTCTACCACAAACCCAGCTGTAGTGATAGTTTGTGAATAGCAAAACAGGCCAAGGGCATGTTATTTGAAGGACCATATCTCCTCCCCATCTCTCTGAACCTGTTAGAGATCTACAATACTCTGGGGGAGGCCATTCTCTCTGTCCCACCACCCACTCAAGTGTGTTTTTGTTGGAGAAATATGCAGACATTCCAGTTTGCCTTCAAGACCCAGCACTATTTGCAGCTATCCAAGGTGCTGAGTCTTCTGCCTTTTCCTATCCCAACTCTTGCTTAGTCTTGGAGTTACAGGTAGCTCCGCACATTAGACTATGAGTATGACCATTTCAGACAACAACCAATATTATAACATTACACCAACACTCTGCTAGCATCACAGATTATTTCAAGTGATGAAGTGAATTTGTATTTTCAAAGCCTTTTATGAATACTTGTAGGAACATCTTTTCCATATATATTCAGGCTCTATAATCCTCAACAGAGTGCCTCCTTTTCAAAAAGAAAAAAGAAAGTTGTGACAGATGGCTACAAGTGAAAAGAAACTTCACTGCAAAATTCCCTTTCTCCTTTGTGTTTCTGACTACTTGCCTTTCCCTTTCCATTTCTCTCACATTGCCTGCCAGGATTTTTTCTATATAAGGACCTGCCTAGATGTCATTTTTACCTGGTTTTGTGTCTGACTCATTTCGTACACCTCTACTTAAAAAGGATTATTTAGCTAAAGGGAGGGGGGAAGCTGGATATTCAGAGTTATCACTTCATAATGGAAAGACTTTCATATATTGTAAGATAGCCTGGAAAAACAAATTATCAGAATTCTAACTATTGTTCTGTGTTTGTTTTCCAGAATTTATAGCAAGAATCTAATATATATGCCTTGCTTTGCTTTTGTTTCTCAGCAACGGCTTCCACTGCATACTGATAGGGAAGTGATGGATGTAAGGCAGCAAAAGAAAAAATGCTGAAAGGTTTAAGAAAAGATTTTAAAACTATATCTTCTTGCTTGGCCATGCTTTCATACTTTGGTATTATGCTGTATTGTCCACATTTCTGTATAACTTACTTTCTGCCCTCTTCACTTCTAGTACATGCCTATTTATTTGTTTTCTTTTGCTCTGAGGGATGAGAGCTTCTCCTTCCTTCCTTATTTTTAGTATATACATTTGTACACATATTTTATTGTATGAATTGTTTCAACAATTTATCACAGTGAATAAAGCATTTCAAGCAATGGCTCATATGAATTTATAAAGCATCTTTTTCTCTGTAAGAAAAAAATTAGAATTTATTATTTATTAATTGATTATTTGGTCTTGTATGCCGCCACTCCCCGAGGGCTCGGAGTGGCTCACAGTCCATATAAAAACATAAGACAGAGTAAAACACCTAATTAAACTAAAACAAAATTACAATTTCAACAGTCAAATGCCAGAATTGTAAAATAGCAATACTAAACGGTTTGGGTCCAGCTTATCTTTGCAATCACATCTTCCCCTATGAACCTGCGTGAGCTCTGAGATCTTCTGGAGAGGCCCTTCTCTCGCTCTTACCCTCATCTCAAGCACAGTTGGTGGGGATGAGGAAGAGGGCCTTCTCGGTGGTGCCCCCCTGGCTCTGGAACTCTCTCCCTAAGGAGATTAGATTCGCGCCCACCCTGTCTGCTTTCCATAAACATGGTTGTTCTAATGTACTTTTGATTAATCGGTTCACTAAATGAATTGACCTTTCTAGCCATAAATTCTAGCCCTCCTTGCCATAACCTCATTCTCAACTCTTACACTTTACTATTGTCCCTGCCCTGGAGTTATACTGTATTAATCTGACCTGGCCCTTTCAGCCTGAATTTATCATTTACCTCTCACACATTATCATCAGCCCTTGATCAGGTAGTTGTATTGCACAAGCATTCCCTCTCCCCTTAATTCGGGAACATCCATTATGCTTAGCAACTGTTTGTTGTATGATGAATTATGTTGTTTAATTAATTGTTATAATGTTGTACATGTATTTTATTTTGTATTTTTTAACTTTGTATGACTGAGTTTGGTCCCTATGTAAGCCACCCTGAGTCCCTTCAGGGAGATGGTGGCGGGGTACAAAAATAAAGTTATTATTATTAATATTACTAATCATGATGATGATGATAATAAACTTTATGTATACCTTGCCATCATCTCCCCAAGGGGACTCAGGGCAGTTAACATGAAACCAAGCCCAACCATTACAATAAAGCAAAGTAAAATACATACAACAAATAATGACATCAAATAAAATGCAAACAATACCAAAATAATACAATAGGGTAAAGACAGGATATGAAATAAAATTTAAAAAGTTGGCTGGGCCAAATGTAAGGGATAAAATTATAAAACCCTGGGTGAGATAATAAATAGAGTAGTGTATCTGATGGGAAATTCAGATGGGACAAACAATGGGGTTTAATTTTCACCAGGGGATGAGATAAAGTGCATCAAAAGAACAAATTTGCACTGGGACGGTCATGGTATAGGGATTTGTTGTTCCTTCATAAGGATTATGTCCATCCTATGGACAATCTGAGAAATGTGGACTGAGCCTTAAACCTTAGACTGAAATCAGATTTCCCACATGTTCTGAAAACTAAGTTTATTTCAGTTGGGTTTTTTTAAAAGAAAAAGCCTTGGCATGAAATCTCAATAGAGACACAAGTGGTCTTATATAAGGATGAGTCATGGTTGTGCATATTTGGAAAAAAGGAAATTACATAATGTAAGAAAGGAAGAAGTACCATATAAAAGTTGCAATGTGCCTCTAAACAGAGTTTGCCATTCAGTCGATGAAGTATAATTACAAAGTGAGCGAAAGTGAAGGAGTGGGATCTATATTAGCATTTCTGTTAGAGAAGAAGATAGGTGGATCCGGTGTTTTCAGTAACTATAATTAGAAGATATGAAGAGTGATTTAATAATGGTGGGGTTGTGGTTTTGTGGGGAGGGAAGATTCCTTTTTTAAACCATTAATCAGCTTGGCCTATAAGCAGTTTTTTCTCATATCAGCCCAAGTGTCACATTTGGGTTGGAAGAAGCTTGTTAGCAGTAATTACCAGCAGTAGGTTCTATTATTTGCTAAAGTAATTTTCACCGCTAAGTACCACCAAAACTGCCTCAAGCTTTTAATTTTTTCCCCCTCTCTCCTTCCTTTAGCCTTACTTGGCTTCCTTTTAAGTCCGTGAATTTTCCCATGATACTGCTCTCTGTGGTGCAGGGCAGGGCAAGACAAGGCGCTGGGTATCAATGTGATCTTGAGAGATGGGGTCAGATCTAGCGAAAGCCTTTCACAAACAGAGCCTGAACTCTATTAGAGATGCAAATCCACTCTCTGAGTGAGGATTGTTGAGGAAATATAATGGAGCCCAAGGAATTCCACAGCAGCCGCTTTTCAGCATCGGGCTTTTGTCTGCATCTTAGCAAATTTCTGCAGCCTGTTTAAACTGCAGCTATTGTTCCCAGGGCTTCACCAATTTCTCTCCCTGCCACTGGCTCACAATGGCTTGATATGGACATCTTTGTTACCTCCTTTGTACTGTATATTGGAGTAATGTTTCAGCAGATTGAGGCCTAGCAGGAAGAATTAAACCTGTACTACACAGCGCATGATGAATTGTGGGATTTACATATCATTTTAAAGGGTGCGCTTTCTGAAGGTTGTCTCTGAATAGTGTTGTGTCTCCAAGGATGTGATCTGCGGGTGGAGTGACAGAAAAGGAAGTGATTTAGATGCTCACTGACAGCTTAATACACAAGGTACAGGCAAATAGTGGAAATTCACACATCACCTCTCTCTGCACTTTCACTTAGAAATGTGGGCCCAGCAGTTTAGGATTTGTGTCGTCTAAGTCTAGGAGAAAGATGAAACCAGCCTAATTCATATAGATGGCAGGTTGTTTGAGAGCAAAAGGCATTGAGGCTTAGCACCCTGGCGCCTTTGATCCCATGGTTTTTGACTAAAACAGAAAGTGCTGATTGAGTCAGGTCTTGACATTACACAGGCAACATATTTCCAGGTCTCTGCGTGCTGTGCAGCACATTCCTTAGAGAAACTGTTGTACTTGGAAAAGCTGCATCTCTAAGGAAAGCATCTGATGCCTCCTACTGAAAATACTATTTGAGAATGCTAGGATATTTGGGACAGGATCAGTACTTTGGGCTCCTAAGAGCAGATGAAAATTATTATTTGTTCATCTGGCATAATACCATTTGGAGGAAACAGGGAACACTTAGGACTAGGCACAAATAGGCAGGACTCTGAAAATTTTCTTTCTATCAGGATGTTGGAGCTAACTTTAAGCATACAAACAAGTACCACTAAACCTATTTGTGGTGGATATGTGATCTGGCAGAGAAAACTGAATTATGTTAACGCACCAAGAAAATGAAACAAAATTCAACCAATGCAAAATAAGAGGGAAGAACAAAATACCAACCCAATCAATGTGGTTTAGCTTTATTGGCTGTTGTAGAAGTTATGATAATCTGAGGCATCTGAGTTTCTGAGACTGACTAGAGTGGTCAAGATTTCCTGTTATTCTGGATTTATTCAATATAGTCTAAATGGGAACATGTCAGGGAAGTGATATCCATCTGTCTTCCATTTGTCCAGAAGCCACATTCTAATTCACTTTAACTTGAGAACAAATCCCATGGAACTTAATGGGTCTTATTGTTTGTTTCCTTCAAATCATTTCATGATCCCCTGAGTAAATGTGTAGTATTATCTGATTTAACTCGTATTTCAGTTCTAGTTTTGTAATGAAATTTAATTCCAAATAGCCACATAGAAAACAAAACTATTAGATCTATCCTTCTCTGATTATAATATCTGATACAGCAGAATTACACAATAGGCTCCATAATCGTTCCCCAACCCCCAGCAGAAAACACTTCTGAGAAGAGCATTCATCATTTAGAGCATGCACAGACTTGTCATTTGACTTTTCTGGTTTCCTAGACAATACTTTCAAGTCTGGGGCTTTAATTAGAATTTGAGTGGAAACATGATTTTCTGCCTGAGCAGGTCTTAAAAATTAATACAGGAGGATTATTTTAAAGAGCTCTAAAGGTGCTAAGTCAATATGCACAGGTTTAGCTAGTTATTCTCAGGATGCAGTTTTTATATCAATAGGTTGGTTCACAAAACAATTTACTTCACTCCCTTCCTGTATTAAGCAGAGAACGATAATCACCAGTTTGAATTTTAGAACTATTTCCTTCTGTTTAAGTTACGCCTAAGAGCTTCTACATATGCAGGCAGAGTGTTTTTCTAGCTACTTTTCAAGAATGCAGTAAGAATTAATTAACGAAATCTGTTGTTTATTAAATTACATATTACTACACTGAGGGTGCATCTTCACTGTAGAGTTAATGTAGTTCAACATCAATTTAACTGCCATGACTCAATGTTATGGAATCATGGGAGTTATAGTTGGTTACAATCTTCAGCGTTTTCTACAAGGAGTGCTGGTGCCTCACCAAATTACAACTACTGTGATTCCAGAGCATGAGCAATGGCAGTCAAAGTAGCATCAAATTTCTTTCATTCTGCAGTGTAAATGTACGCTGAGATAGTGTGACATGCCCAAGGTTATCTAATGAGTTTCCATGGGCAAGCAGGGAAATGAACCCTGATATCTCAGTGTCCTAGGCCAACACCTATAAAAATAAAGATAAGTATAAGGATAAAGTTATATAATAATAAAGTTACCATTGCACCACACTGGCTCTCTGTTCCAGTTATGTTATTATTTATTTATTTATTATTTAGGCTTGGTAGACCGCCCTATCCGAAGCTCAGGGCGGTTTACAATATTAAGATTATCCAGTCCAGTGGCATGCTTAGGATAGACAAATGTCTCTTTGTACCCCCGCTTAGTTACCAGCTCCATAGTTTGAAGCCAATTATTTCTTATTCAGAACTTGGAATTTATTTATTTATTTATTTATTTACATCATTTATATTCCACCCTTCTCACCCCGCAGGGCACTCAGGGTGGATTACAATGTACATATACAGGCAAAAATTCAATGCCATAGACACACAACATATATAGACAAACACTCAGAGGCTATTTAACATTCCAGCTTCTGGCCACCAGGGGAGCTGTTGAATTCCTTCATTCTTTGCATACTTCCTGGAGATTTTATGGCTTCATAAATCAGTTAAATGAGCCTCCCCACAAAGTGATACCTACATTTCCTACTTGACAGATGCAACTGTCTTTTGGGTTGCAAAGGTCGACAACAAGCTACACAATTTGGTTGAGAGCTCACTCCGAATTGGGCAGGCTTCGAACTCATGACCTTCCAGTCAGTAGTGATCTTAATGCAGCTGGCTCCTAGCCAGCTGCGCCACAGTCCCGGAATGTGTTTTGAGGGGAGGAGTGATGTCAGCTTAGTAAAATCATTTGATGACTGGAGAACTGGTGCTCACTACATCTAAATTTTTGCTAAAGAAAGAACAGATATTTTAAAGGGTTCCTATCCCTTCTTGTAGACCAAGCTATATCCCTCAACATGGGTGGATGTTCTAATCTAAAAGAAGGAAGCCTTGATTTTGGTGGCTTATGTAGCACCTACATTTCCTAACATTGACATGAGCCATTCTCTCCTGATTTTTGCCTGCATCTGTGGCAGGTATCACAGTCCAAAAAACCTACAACTACCCAAAGAAAGCATTGCAAGCTGTAGAACAGTGGTAGGTAATGCAGCTAGCAGGACACATACAATGCATGAGGGTCATTTTTTGCTATGAGTTGGAATGGAAATAAATATTTTTACAGAAATGTTTTCAGTTTTTTTTCCTGGAGGGCATTAGGGCATTTTCTTGGGACCCTACTGCTGTCTTGGGACTCTCCTACTGTTTTCAGCAAGCAAGGGTCTTTCTAAAAACTAAAATGTGTCTCCTCTAAATGAATGTCTGAAGGGGATGATGGACCGGATAGGAAAAAAACAAACTGAATCCAGACAAAATTGAAATGCTTGCCATTAAGGGTCCTAATCTGGGGGTTGAGGTGCATCAACCAATTCTGGATGGGGTTACATTTCCCCTGAAAGACTGTGTCCACAGCTTGGGAGTGCTCTTGGATCCACCTCTCCAAGGTAGATGTGATGGTCAGGAGTGCTTACTATTAGTTTTTGCTGATACTCCAGGTGTGCCCCTTCTTGGATTTGGAGGACCTTAAGATGGTATTGCATGCACTGTAACCTCAAGGCTGGATTTCTTCAAGGTGTTTTACATTGGGCTACCTTTGTATCAAGTTCTGAAACTCCAGCTGGTTCAATATACGTCAGCCAGTTTGGTTACGGGAACATCCAGGAGTGAGCCTATCATACCTATTCATAAATCACTCCATTTAGTTTCCAGACAAATTACAAGGTGTTGGTTTTGACCTTTAAAACGCTACATGATTTGGGGCCAGGTTACCTAAAGCAGTGATTTTCAACCAGTGTGCCACAGAACACTAGTGTGCCATGAGAGATCATCAGGCATGCCGTGGGAAATTATTTTTGAACTTCATTCATATATAAACTATAAGGCACATATGTCCCTTTAAGAAATGGAACCATAGAACTCTCACATCACCTAAGAAGTGATGCAAGAGTGCTATGGTCGTGCCATCTTGGATTCGCTTAGATGCGGCTAAGTAAACCAAGTTAGAGTTAGTGCTGCAGCTGTGCGTCAAGTGACAGTGGCAATTTGGGATCACAGCAAGACAGTGATGGAGAAGTTTTTGAAAAGGGGAAATGCAAATGCCGAACAGGGCCCTGGACAAAATTATGACACAGATGAAGGCCCTAATATGAGTGGTGGACAAAAGAAAAAAGAAAAGCTTGACTGCGATTAAAAACTAAAAACAGAGAGAGACTGACAGCTGTTGAGCAAGAGCTTCATTTGTGTCTTTCTACCATTCTACCATTCCTATTTTCTGTTCACCGAAACGGGCCCAGGTTTCACACTAAGTGAGTGTATGAATACATTTTAAAATACATTAACTATATGTATTACTGTGTTAGAGTGTCATTTTGTGTCATTTTGGTTGGTGGTGTGCCCCAGGATTTTGTAAATGTAAAAAATGTGCCACGGCTCAAAAAAGGTTGGAAATCACTGACCTAAAGGATTGCCTTCTCCTCCACAATCTGTCCCACACGCTGAGTCCTCTGGGAGGTGTCTGCTCCAACCAGCCAGAACCTGACTGGCAACTGTCACCCAGAGGACCTTTTCATTGACTGCCCCAAGACTGTGGAATGACCAGCTGGTAGAGTTCTGACAGCTACGTTAGCTATCAGAATTTAAAAACCATGTAAAGACCTATCACTTCGAGCAGGCCTACCCAGCCAGTCTTTAAGTATTCATTTTAAACTCATGTCATGTGTTTTGGTCTCTGTCCTGTGTGATTAATGTGTGTTTTACAGAAATACTGTGAGCTGTATCTTTTATGGAACGGAATTTTAATATATATTTGTAGAATTTTTATAGTATTTGTGTGTTTTTAACTGTGTTGTGACTTGCCTCAAGCAGTGGGAGAGGCATGTAAGAAATAATAATAACAACAACAACAACTAATCTGGAAGTAATTTCCAGTCACACTCTTTGTTTTTTGTTTTTTGAGGGGAGTACTTATCTAGGGACTGCAATGGCTGGGGGGGGGGGGGTACTTTGTGGTCATTTAGAGTCAATAATATTTTTATGGGTGTGTCTCATAGGGGGAGATGGTGCAGCCCACCAATGTGCCCATCTGGCCTTCCATGATTTCCCACTTCTGAAACTGTGGGGGGTTGATGGCTAGACTGCTGGCATAAGCTAATCTACCCTTACCATAATGTATTGATAAATCCATACTACTTCTTTATATGTCTCTGCCAAGTAAGCTTTTGAAACAGCTAGGAGATTTTACTGCATGTAAACCAATTATTGATTGTCCCCTTAAGGCACTGAGCATATTACAAGGAGAACAGATAATCCCCTTAATAAATGTTGCTATGCAAAATTCTAGAGAAAATATAGATAAACCAATATTGCAAATGTTCAGGTAGTGGTTGAAAATTAATTTATATTGCAAAGTGAGGTTCAGAATAAGTTCAGGGAATTGTTACTGGTAAAAAGCAAGATTCCTCCAAAAGTATTTTCTCTACCAATCCTGTTCCTCCAAATATTTTGGACTTCAGTTGCCAACAGCCCCAACAAGCATGACCTGTGAGCAATGGATTATGACAGCTGATACACACACACACACACACACACACACACACACACACACACTAAGATAGAGAGAGCTACATATTTCTCACTCTGAAGTAAAAGGTAATTGTTTTCCCCTGACATTAAATTCAGTTGTGTCTGACTTTGTGGGTTGGTGCTCATCTCCATTTCTACCGTGTTTCCCCGAAAGTAAGACAGCGTCTTACTTTCTTTTTACCCCCAAAACCCCCACTACGTCCTACTTTCGGGGTACGTCTTATATAAAGTAAGACGTACCCCGCTGAGGCCTGGCTGTGACGCGACGTCGCGTCACCCCGCCTCTTGCTCCTTCTCCTTTCCCCCTCCCTTCCTTCGTCCACTCGAGTGAACGAAGGAAGGGAGGGGAAAAGAAGGAGCAAGAGGCGGCGCTAAGGGGTGCCACGTCACAGCCAGGCCTCTGACGCGATGCCGCTTCGCCCCGCCTCTTGCTCCTTCTTTCCCCCTCCCTTCCTTCGTACATTCGAGCAAATGAAGGAAGGGAGGGGGAAAGGAGAAGGAGCAAGAGGCGGGGTGAAGCGGCGTCGCGTCAGAGGCGTGGCTGTGACGCTGACGCGCTTCACCCGCCTCTGCTCCTTCTTCTTTTCCCCTCCCTTCCTTCGTTCACTCGAGTGGACGAAGGAAGGAGGGGAAAAGGAGAGAGGAGCAAGAGGCGGGTGAAGCGCCGTCGTCACAGCCAGGCCTCTGACACGACGCCGCTCGCCCGCCTCTTGCTCCTTTCCCCTTCCTTCCTTCGTCCACTCGAGTGAACGAAGGAAGGGAGGGGAAAGGAGAAGGAGCAAGAGGCGGGCGGCGGCGCCACGTCCGAGGCCTGGCTGTGACGCGACGTCAGCAGCCACCCCGCCTCTGTGCTTCTTCTCCCCTCCCTTCCTTCGTCCACTCGAGTGAACGACGGAAGGGAGGGGAAACGAAGGAGCAAGAGGCGGCGCGCAGGGGTGCCGCGTCACAGCCAGGCCTCTGACGCGACGCCGCTGCTCGCCTCTTGCTCTGTTCTTTCCCTCCCTTCCTTCGTACATTCGAGCAAATGAAGGAAGGGAGGGGGAAAGGAGAAGGAGCAAGAGGCGGGTGAAGCGGCGTCGCTGGCCAGAGGCGTGGCTGTGACGCGACGGCGCTCACCCCGCCTCTGTTCTTCTTTTTCTCCCTTCCTTCCTTCGTTCACTCGAGTGGACGAAGGAAGGGAGGGGGAAAGAAGGAGCAAGAGGCGGGGCGAAGCGGCGCCGTGTCACCGCCAGGCCTCTGACGCGACGCCGCCGCCTCGCCTCTTGCTTTCCCTTCCCCCTCCCACCGAGTGAACAAAGGAGGGGAGGGGGAAAGGAGAAGGAGCACGAGGCGGGGCGCGGGCGTCGTGTCAGAGGCCTGGCTGTGACGCGACGGCGCTTCACCCCGCCTCTTGCTCCTTCTTCTTTCCTCCTTCCTTCGTCCACTCGAGTGGACGAAGGAAGGGAGGGGGAAAGAAGGAGCAAGTGGCGGCGCTAAGGGGTGCCGCATCACAGCCAGGCTTCTGATGCGATGCCGCTTCGCCCCGCCTCTTGCTCCTTTCCCCCTCCCTTCCTGTGTCCATTCGAGTGAACGAAGGAAGGGAGGGGAAAGGAGAAGGAGCAAGAGGCGGGGCGGAGCGGCGTCGCGCTTTCGGGTACGGCTTACTGGGTACCGCTTATATTACCTGACCCCACTGAAACCCCCAATACGTCTTACTATCGGGGGTGTCATACTATTGGGGAAACACGGTAAGCCGAAGAGCTGGCTTTATCCATAGACACCTCCAAAGTCATGTGGCCAGCATGACTGTATGGAGCACTGTTACCTTCCTGTGGGAGCGGTACCTATTGATCTACTCACATTTGCATGTTTTCAAATTGCTAGGTTAGCAGAAACTGGGGCTAACAGTGGGAGCTCATGCCGCTCCCCAGATTCAAACCTGCGACCTTTTGGTCAACAAGTTCAGCAGTTTAACCCACTGCGCCACCGGGGGCAGTACATCATATGAAACACACCATATAAAATATGATTTTTTCCTTATTGTGTGCTATTGCTAGCTGTTCATGTCAAATCTTCTCAGTTTTTTTTACATCAAAGTCATTCCAAAAATTTTAGTATAGTTTCCTACAAGACTACCACTATAGTGTTCAGTTCAATTTCCCAATACTGATCTTGCTTCGTTCCTTGAAATGTAAGTTGGTATGTGTCTTCATGTTGCCTGTTGACTTTTAGCAACTCTGTGAATTTCATAGGATGTTCTTAGGCAAGATATATTAAGGTGGCTTTCCCAGATCCTTCTTATACTGTGTTGCACTTGAGTCTCACACGCCTACTCTATGATTCAATGCAATATTTTTACCCTAACCCCATGGCATATATTATGCTAGGGTACAAACAAATAACCAACTCCAAATCTACAATAGCAACAGGCAGCTTAAAAATAATTCAGAATGGATCAAAATGTACACAAATTTAAAGAATAAAACAAAATTATACTTGTATACAGTTGTACATTTCTACATATACATTTTCAAGGCAGAATTCCTAGACTTCCAAAAGCTTTGGTAAAGTGTCACAATGCAGTCCTTCTATTATTAAGGTTCAGGGATATTTAAGATACTTTGTATTCAGACCAGAAGCATTGGAATTCTTTAAAACTGTTGTCACGCAGTTTCTATAAGGTCTTCTTGTGTGTAATCTAGTTGCTGCATTTTTCATTAGCTGAAGTCTCTTGAAGTGCAGGCCCACTGTATCGTAATCACAATGGAAGCTACCAACCTAATTGGGAAGAACATCAATACTTACATCTAAGTTATCCTTGTTCTTGTCTGGCCGGCTATAGTATCCCATACATTCAAGCCCCAGAGTTCACTGGAGCTTTCCATGACATGTATAGCTTAAACAGTAATTCATTTCCTTTTGGGAACAAGACCTCATTCAAGAAATCCCACATCACGGACTCTTTTTGTCTTTAACTTAGAGCAGGTCAGTAATTGGCACAACCAAGATTATTTCGTACCTTACCATAGTTTGAAACTAGAATGAAAATGGCCTAGAAAATCGGTATTTTCCTAAAATATCTAAAGCCATTCAGCCACCTCAACTGAATACGATGTCCAAATGTGGTATAGAATGGGTTGGAAAATGGAATGGAATTCCCCACATACCATATACCTCTACTTCTGAAGAGGGTGCACTACAGAATCTCTCAAAATGGAAGGCTTTTTCAATTTATACAGTGAAGTATTTACCATTATTTGATTCACATAATCGGCTCGCTTGTGCTAGAGCTTGTCAAGAAAGGCAAAGATCAAGTTTGCATGTAGTCGAAACAGACAACTTCCAGTATCATTCTCACATTATCAGGCCACAGTCATTAAAACTGATGGAGCCCTAGACACAGCAATAACTGTGGTACCCAAATCTCTCTATATAATGAAGTGGAAAATGTGTATGTATGTATGTATGTATGTATGTATGTTTGTTTGTTTGTTTGTATGTATGTGGCAGCATTCTGATTGGCTGCCACTTTCACAGGCCACAGCGACCAGCGCGGGTGATGGACCTGCACCAAACTTGGCACACATAACCCCCCTGACCCCCTTTAGGTCCTGGTGTGGTTTGGTGGAGATGGACCACGGATTATGGGATTTGTAGTACTTTAAATCCCTTTGGTTCCCACGGACCACTGCGGCCCCCAACAAAGACCGATAAAGACCAAACTTGGCACACAGAGCCCCCATGACCCACTCTACATCCTGCTGCAGTTTGAAGGAGGCCGGACCATGGATGATTGGACTTGAAGTACCTACACTCACTTCCCAAGACCGCTGCGACCCTCATCCAATGACTGATCAAGACCAAACTTGGCACACAGAGCCCCCATGACCCACTTTACATCCTGGTGCAAATTGGAGGAGGACGGACCATGGATGATGGGACTTGAAGTACATTCACTCATTTCCCGAAACCGCTGCAACCCTCATCCAGTGACCGATCAAGACCGAAGTTGGCTGTCACACCTCAAGGGCCTCAGGCGTCACTTTCGCTTGGGCGAAGTTCCAGCCAAGGTAACCAGAGTATAATTTCCAAACCAGCTTGCTTTGCTCTTAAACCCTGCTTGGGCCTCCCATGCCTTTCCCGTGAGAAGACTAGGGATGCTAGCATAACATAGGCTTCTCAAGGCCGTACCATCTCGCCTCCTTGATAATGGAAGTGGGCCGCGGGAGTAGAAAGCCTGACTCCCCGGCCCAGATGGCACTAGCTAACGAGCACTGCATTCCAAGAGGACTGAGTGCACAAAACATTCAAGGGATCATCAATCTTACCTTTGGACGTGTGACGCAACTTAGGAATACTATAACTGCCCTAGAGACCCCTAAGCTGATGTCTTGTACCAACAACGCGTTTGGGAGAAGATCTCGCGGGTTAGGCCAATCGGGCCTCCCACCAAGCCTTGCCAGCTAGCCTGCTTCGGGCTGACTCGTTCCAGTGTTGCCTTGTTCCAGTTCGTCGTTGAGACCCAATGATTGATCCTGAAAGACTCTTTTACCCTTTTGAACTTTTTGCTTTATAATCAACGTGTCCCAGCCTCATTGCTTCGGTTAGGATTCCAAGAGACTCTTTGCATCCGGCTTGTGTTCCTGCTTGTGCTCCTTTTGCTTTGGAGCACGCACACCCCTGCTGATTCCTGTTTGGCTGCTAGCTGAAGGCACTATAAGGATTGCCATCAACCTCTTTCCTATATTTACCTATTCTCAATAAAAACCCGTTGTACCTCAGCTGCTGTGTGGTTTATCCAGGGGGGTCAGGTTGCCAAAGCCTCAGAGGACAATATTGATACATAGAACCCCCATGGCCCACTCTACATCCTGCTGCAGTTTGCAGGAGGGTGGACCATGGATGATGGGACTTGAAGTACTTCTACTCATTTCCTGAGACCACTGCTCCACTCATCCAATGATGAATCAAGACCAAACTTGGCACACATAACCCCCTGACCCCCTTTATGTCCTGGTGCGGTTTGAGGGACATGACCCACAGATTATGGGATTTGTAGTACTTTCAAACACTTTGGTTCCCAAAAACCACTAAGGCAACCAAAACGGACCAATACAGACCATACTTGGCACACACAGCCCCCACGACTCACTCTACGTCCTGGTGCAGTTCGGAGGAGGGTGGACCAGGGATGATGGGACTTGAAGTACCTCTACTCACTTCCCAAGTCCGCTGTGACCCTTATCCTATTACTGATCTAGACCAAACTTGGCACACATAACCCCCATGACTACCTTCACATCCTGGTGAGGTTCAGGGGAGGACTGAAAATGGATTATGGGATTTGTAGTACTTTCACACCCTTCTGTTCCTACAGACCACTGCAGCCCCCAACAAGCACCGATAAAGACCACACTTGGCACACAGAGCCCCAGTGACCCACTCTACATCCTACTGAAGTTTGGAAGGGGGCAGAACATGGATGATGGGACTTCCAGTACCTTCCCTCTCTTTCCAAGACTGCTACAAACCTAATCCAATGACTGATCAAGACCAAAGCTGACACACAGAGCCCTCATGACCCACTCTACATCCTGGTGCAGTTCTGTGTGAGACGGACCACGGATGAAAGGACTTGAAGTACCTTCACTCACTTCCTCAAAACAATGCAACCCTCATCCATTCACCAATACAGACCAAACTTGCCACACACAGCCCCCATGACCCACTCTACATCCTGCTGCAGGTTGGAGGAGGGTGGACCACAGATGATGGGACTTGCACTACCTTCAGTAATTTCATGATACCACTGCAACTCCCAATACTGATGGATCAAGACCAAACTTGGCACACAGAGCCCCCATGACCCACTCTACATCCTGCTACACTTCTCAAATGACCCGGGCACCGCCGGGTCCCCAACTAGTTCTAAATAAATACAAGGGACTGGCTCTTCAAAGTGGCTAGCAAATTCATATACTAATGTTGAAATGGAATAGAATTGGCTTCTAAATTAACATGTTAAAAAGATGATTCTAGTCTTCCATAGATATAACTGTACATAATAAAATAGAAATAGCACCTTAAGGGAAGACTGATGAGGCTGGTTTAATGTTTTAATTATGACTTTGTATGGTTTTAATTATGTTGTTTTTATTATGATATGTTTATGTTGTGATTTTATTGTATTGTTGAAATAGCCTCTTAATGGGGTTGAATGTAAGCCGCCCTGAGTCCCCCTTCCGGGGTTGCAAAGGACGGGTTAGAAATACGGCAAATAAATAAATAGGTTGCTCAGAAACCCACACAGAAGGAGCTGCATGTTTCTGAGGGTAAACACAAGAAGCAATGTGAAACTGTGTCCCTTCTTTTAAATAATAATAATATAATAATAATATAATAATAATCATCTTTATTTATACCCCGCCACCATCTCCCCAATGGGGACTCTGGGCGGCTTAAATGAGGCCAAGCTCAGGCAACAAATTGCAATTAAATAAAATCCTGCTGCCTTTACAGATCAAATAGGGTGGACATGAACCTTCACATTGGCAGTCCCTAACCATTGAGATTCTCTTCTTAGAAAGCTAGAATATGCTGTATTGTCTTAATTGTATATTTTAATGGCTTTCATCATTCTAATAATACAGTATGACCTCCTTATCCATTGATTCAATATCCTTTGATTCAATATTCAGTTTCACTTACCTGTTCTCCAAAAATACACATCCTCCCTGAAATGTTTGTGGACTTATATAGGTCCTCCAGTGTGATTATGTGGTATGCCTCCAGCCCAATTATAGGATTCACTATTATCCACAGTTACAGGTATCCTCCAGTGTGTACGGTAGGGTGGTGTTCTTTGAACATACGCATGGTGGATACAGGAAGTCGCACTGTATGCTTTACAATATTTTGGGTTTTTTTAAAAAAAAAATGGCTCAACTCTGTTTTAGTGTTGATCTTTAGTAGTTTTTAATCTGTGTTGTATTTGTTTCAACTTCTAAATCTCATTGAATTCTGCTTTTAGAGATAATGTGTGAGGGTGGAGGGAGGAAAAGGAGGAGGAAGAAGAAAAAGATTGATTCAAGAACAATATTTTTATGCCGTTGGTTCTTCTGCAACTTTGGATTTTACCACTGGATTCTAAACAGAGATCTTCTCCCCTTTTTGACCAGCACTGCAAAGTCAAGGAAAAATACAGTTACCAGCCCTTCAGGAAAAATCTAGACTACTTGATGGTCCAGGCATTCCAATTATCATTTGCATAACTGGAATAAAACATTTGGGATTAAAAATATGTTTCGTATAAATATGTTCAACATAAATAAAATATATATAATTTATTATTGAAATTCTATATACATCAAAACAGTAAAAAAGATGTTCAGCTGATTTTTTTTTTAAAAAAACGATCAGTGCTGTTTTTTATATTAGAAATGAAAGGATGTTATAGCATGAATCCATATCCACTCAAATTGAAAATTCTAAGACTCTGGGATCTTCAATTTTGCTAGTATATTCATTTTCTACTTTAATTCCAGTAATAGAAATGCATATTTGTATTTTAAAATATAATTTTCTGCTGCTGTTATTCCATCTTGCAGTCACTGAATGCTAGGCACTCAGGCCAGAGTTCAGATTGTGTCTGAATACAGAGTGGTGTTTATCCTCTAAAGCAAAACCTAATCACTGGCATAATCTCATGTACTCTGTATCCATCATGTTAACACTTCTTCCGCATCCTTATCTTAGCTGCCAGAAAAATTGTGTTCATGATATTCTTTCATTACCCAGAAGCAACTGTGTTCAAAAGGTGAAAAAGACCTTGATGGGAATATAAACACATAATGGGAGGGGGTCAGTCTGTAATGGGTAGACACTCAGACTGCCAAATCTTTTATGAAGAATGACAACATATAAACAACTTTTTAAAAATCTGAAACAAATTGCTTGGGATTCTGAAAAAACTAAAAAGAGAGTTACTCCACTTGAAAGAATCAGGTAAGTCTTAAGATGTCTAAGAGTAGAGCATGTGCAATGAAGGTCTTGGAATGTGCACGAAGGATCAGTACTGAGAGCTAATTCATCTTAGGGTCAACTATACAGAAGTGTTAGGGATGGAGAAATCTGTTGATTTCCATCTCCCAAGTTCAAGTATTTTTAAACATTATTTCATATGAATATTAAAAAATGCCAGTGGCTGATTTTTGTTCTTTAATTTCCCAGAACTGGCTTCATAAAGGAGGCAAGTACAAGTGCATCCCTCATAACAGCCAGCATGATGTAGTGGTTTGTGAGTTGGACTACTACTCAGCATTCAAATCTCCACAGGGCCACAAAAACCCACTGGTTAACCGCCAGGCCCATTACAGACTCTTGGCTTCAGACCATCCTGTGAAAAGTTGAGAACATGGCCATAAGTTGGAAACGATTCGAAGACACCCAATCACAACAACGTGCCCCATGCCATGAAACAATATATCTTCAGGCCAAAAAGCATTTTGCAGTTACCGGCACAAAGGAAAATGTCTCAAGCAACTGGAAAAGCCTCTGAGCTACTACGTACACAGCCTTATTACATATACAGGAAATTTGGGATGCAGTAAGGTATCCCACAGTCTCTTCATTGTAATGTGCATGAGTGCACTGTGTAAGCACTATCTGAGCCTAAAACTGTTGCCATGATTTCCCATGTAATCATTTGCACAGTGAAACTACTTTCTTCAATACCAGGTTGGAACTACATGTAGGACTTCATCAGACACATTGCAGAAAGCAGGGGGATCGTCTTCATAGCAAAGTTTATCACCCCCTTCTGTTTTAAAAGATATTCTGTTTTACAAATCCTATCAGGCACTTTATGTTCCCTGGCCTTCTTCCATTCGGTCTCTCATTCTGAACCATCACATGAGGAAGTGCAGTCCCTACCCACCACATTATTTTTTTAATGATCTGTCTTTCCCTTGCCTTCCTGCCCCCCATTGTACCAGTGTTACATGATTCCCTCCCCTATGCCCCCCTCTTCCCTTCACTATACCAGTGTTATTATAAACCACTTTACCATGAGGGAAATATTTTTATATCCCAATATGAGGACAATCTAAAGCTAAGTAATTCATATGACACATAATAGTTGGTGCCATTTTAAATGAAAGACACAGTCTCTCCATAAGAAGCTAAATATGAGGACCTGGGGGGGGGGGGAGGGAGAGAGAAATTAATATTCCAAATAAGAATTATGTTCTTCCCAAATGACATTTCCTTCAATCCCCAAATTTTAAGCATTACAGAAAGCGAGATACTGAAAATCGTTCATACCTAGAAATGTTTATATTTGATGTTGTCAAATTCCCTTGGTAACTTTGCCTGCTGCTTTTCTTTTTCTGTTTCTAAAAGCTCAATGGAAGTTAAACATTACTACTAGAGTATGTTTCTGCAGTGCAATATGAAGGAAAATTTCAGGAGTATCTCATGACAGTATCCTCCCCTAAAAACTGTAGAATCTGAAAATGTCTTAAAGGCCTGAAGAAGTCATTTGTCTTAAAGCCATGGGGTTCCCCAGAGAATGCGTATGGCAAATCTCTACGTGTGATTTTGGAATCAAGCCACATGGAAAACAACCATATCAAAAATGCACAGTAAGAATTGCTTGATTTTTCCCTACATTTTAAACACTTTCCTTTAAATCTATGAAAAGGATTAATGCAAATCACTTAGGGGTTGTTGCTATTGTTTTTCACCTTGATCAACAAATAAAATGTTGCCAAGCTCCATCTTGGCAGGATTTTGTTTGGAATTGTTTCAATACAACCATGTATGAAGCATATGGTATTTTCTTATTAACACATTTGAATACCTCTTTTTTTCTGATATATCGGTAGAACCATACAACTGATACCTACCAATCAGCATTATTTTTAGTTATTCACTTAAAAAAAATAACATATGTCTAATATCAAAAGCAATGCACTCATTTCTTCCTTCAAGAGATTCCTTGTCTTGCACCATAAGCGAACCACTTAGAATGTTGCTGTTTTTATTTTTTGGGAATGTATTCAATGCTCACACACACACACACACACACACACACACACTCCTACACATAGAGAGATATCATGGGTCTGATTGGGCCTTCACCAAGCTGGTGTTTCTCCAGGTGTGTGGACTACAACTTCCATAATCTCCATCAAAAATGGGAAGTTAATAGGATGTTTAGATTACTTGGTAATGGACTCAACCAGGATGCAAGGCTGCTACATTTGTATGCACTTGAAATTTGTGGGCTGATATTTCCCTCTCTTAGTATGATAGTTTTATAGGATTATTTATTTATTTATTTATTTACAGTATTTCTATTCCACCCTTCTCGGTGTGGATCACAGAACACATATACAGCAAACATTCAAGACTGGTTGTACAGTGACAAGACAGACAAGAGATAGAGTTATGTATTTAGGCTTTCTCATATTTTGGCATTTTCGGAGGCTGTGATCAGTTCTGGCCACAGGGGGATGCGGTTGCTCTATCTCCTTGCATTTTTCTTTGTTTGTAAACTTCCTCCTTTTTTTGATTTAAACGATTTGTCTAGAATACCTCCCTGTTTTAATGTGGTTCCTATTTATCTACTCACATATTTGTTTTCAAACTGCTAGGTTGACAGAAGCTGGGCTGAAAGGTTAGGCACTCACCCTGATGTGGGCTTCAAACTATCAACCTTCCGGTTGGCAAAATTTATTGAAGCTTGGTCATTAACCTGCTATTTATTTATTTATTTATTTATTTATTTATTTATTTATTTATTGTACTTCTTAGCCGCCACTCCCAGGCGGCTCGGGGCGGCTCACAAGTTTGAGGATAGCAGGGTACAATAATGCAATACAGGGTACAGTAATGGTATGCTAAAGCTAATACCTTTATGGCTTTCTCTCACGTAATCCTTGCTACAGTTTTATTGAAGATATATTCTTTTAAGGAATGCCTTACAATGAAAGCCCACACTTTGAACTCTTCTACATAAAAACATACCCTTTTGGGAAGTAGACAAGATTTGTATGAAGAATCATTCATGAAACTTATAAGAGATGAATGTTATTGACTATGCTGAGAGACATTACCCTTATACAACACAAGATGTAATATTTTGTATTGCTTTTGAAAATAGCCACCGAGAAAGTCAGGATATCAGTTTATTTATGAAATTTCTCATGATGCCATGATGCCAGGCAAAAGGTTGAATGAGCCAATAGCAATATGCAGTTGGCTTATGATAGCTACGCTAGTTTTGTTTTATTTCAAATTACACTGAAACCTTATCAGATATGAAGTCATACTTCATTTGCCACTTTGAAATTACGCATCCATAAACATAACACATTAAATGTGATTATGCAAGTCCTTGAAGGGCTGTGTTCAGATATATATATATATATATATATAATTGACAAGTATTAGCACTTTCTCTGAAAAACCATTTATAATATTATAAAAGATCTTTTTTGATCATTAGGTTGATTTTAACAAGAAGGATCCAACACTCATAAATGTACTCTTTGTGACAGAAATTTAATACTTAACTAATTTCAAAGTCTTGCCACAGTAATTTAAATATCTTTATATTGTTTTAACTTGTTCCATTATTTGTTAATTTCCTTTTACTTTTTGTCTGGAGGAAGAACAGGATTACTAAGAGAATGACATAAAACTTACAAAAATTCTCACCAGAAATGGGCTTAAAAGGTAATTTAAAAGAGTGCATATGCACAAAAAGGATGAAATGCCCTTTTTAAAAATTACTTTTGAAAGGTAGTTCATTACAGATAACAACATAACTTGAAAAGATCAAACTAGCAATGTTATATTTCTGACTTGGAGATTTTGCGTCTAAATGATAGGCGGGGGGAGATTACATTTTTTCAGGATTATATGATATGCAAAGGTGGGTTGTACCTGTTAAATTTCTGCCTGTCATACCGCTGCTGGAGCAGAGCAAGCTATATTTCTCTGAACAAGAGTTGTGGCACATTATCCATAGGGAACACTTTAATGCTTATGGGAAGACATAGCTCGTTGGAAATTACTTCCTAGAATCTCCAATAATCACACAATGAGGAGCTTTTAACTCTGCAATTGAGACATATTTAACACCTAGTCTTCTACTTCCATCTCCATCTCAAAGTGTTTCTGAAAAACTAATTAGCATCTGTACTATTGTTTTAGAAACCCCCCAAAAAACCCAAGATTTAAAGGAAAAAGCAAAACCAAACAGCCAACAAGGCCTGAAATGTAGAAATATGGTAAATAAATAAGCGTAATAGTTATAATTGAAAACAGAGGTGTTTATAGGACAAAAACCACAGCTTTCTGTGTTACAGGAAGGAAGGACACAGAGATTGAAAAGGTCAGCCTAAATGATAGTAACTAATTCAGAAGCAAGATGTCAGTACGGAAGTTGTAGAAGAAGGGATTAGCCAATACGCAATTCAGGAAGACATTTTCATACAGAAAGAGTATTTGAAATACAATATGGCATAAACTGACAAGGTCAGCAGTTACTAGTGATTTAAGGTGGAAGTGGACAACATGCCTGCTAGATATATAGATATATCATTAATACACACACACACACACACACACACGGTTTGCTTGGTTTGGAAGGGCAGATGGTAATGCCATGTTCTTTTAATCCTAGGTCAGTGAATGCAAAATAGCAACAATCCTGGAGGATCACAATGGCTGGGTTGTGTCATAGAAAAATGTTTGGATGAAGTTGAAGAGATGTTAAGGGGTACAAATAAAGTTTATTATTATTTATTATTTATTATTAAGGTACCCCAGCACTATTCATGAAGCAGCATGTGATACCTGATGGCAGGGAGATGAGAGTCAGAGCATTCAGCCATGGTTCCATCTCTTTCATGAAGCATCCCTCTGAATGTGCCAGGTCTGAATGTTCACATATCTAAGGATGAGGGAACCAAAACTGAACAGGAATTATTTTAGTGCATTGCCCACCCTGCTGTTCAACAGTTTTTCTTTCTGATCTGGCTCTGGAGTTGGTTCCAGAGCTCCTTCAATTTACCATATTAAACCTTTTCAATATACATGCTTAAACTGCTCTGTCAGGAATTTATTGACAGTGAGAGTGCTTTGGTATTGACGCCAATTGCTTAGAGAAAGGGTAAAGTCTTATTTGAATGCCTTCAAAAAGAGGATGGACAGCTACTTGCTTGGGGTTGAAGATGGCATTTCATGCACAGTATCACACAGTGCACTCCAGCTGGGACTACTTTCTGAATTATCTGGTCCAGCTCCTCTTAAATGAGAGAGAGAGAGAGAGAGAGAGAGAGAGAGATATATCTCCCATTTATCATTAAGCTAGTGTTTGCAAAAAGCTTGTCTGAATAATTTTAAAGAATATTTTCACAATGCAAAACTAGAAAAAAGCAAATGAAAGTGAAATATACTTTCAAGTATTAATCACTTTTGAAAACTTGGGCATTGTCCAGAAAAACAGATGTCTTTTCCCATAAATCCTTGATAAGATTAGTTATGCTAAACTTCATCCACCTGTCAAGGTCATCATCTAAGCTACACTGTGTTACTTAACTAACAAGATGAAATACTATAGGCTGTTAAAACAATGGGTTAAGCTGGATGACCAGATATGAAGTGGCCAAGGTTAAAACTTTAGGGTGCTAGCTGACTGCACTCAAAAGCTCACTACAGTATTTTGAAAAATAGTTTTATCTTGAAGTTTAAAGCAAAGTCCATCCATAATTAATTATTCAGAAAGCACTTCAATTTCCCCATTGTGAAAAGCTCTTCAAATCTGATTAGACATTTTGACATTTTCAGGAATTTTGACAACTACAATATTTCACTACACTTGCACTTTTATTCTGCTGCATTTTTAAGTTGATTGAAATGTTTTACCTGCTACCAGTTTCAGATTGGTTTTAGATTGTGCTTTCTCAACAATTCTTTTGTTGTATGAATGTTGTAGAATGAAATATTTATTTATTTATTTATTTATTCGATTTAGTAGACCGCTCTCTCCGGAGCCCAGAGCGGTTTACAGCAATAAAACCAGATAAAAACACATAAAACAGCATTATAAAACCAATTAAACCCCGCTCCCAACATAAAATCCCAGCAGACAACAGGCGGCAAGACGCAGCAGGATGGCAGGTTATAGCAGGCATCAGTCGGAGCCAAATGCCTGCCTAAACAGCCAAGTCTTTACGGACTTGTGAAATGCCATCAAGCCCCGTAGGGCTCGCATCTCCTCAGGCAGCGAGTTCCAGAGGCTCGGTGCAGCCACTGTGAACGCCCTCTGACGTGTACTCAATAGCCTGTAGGTCTTGATGCCAGGCACCTCCATTAAGTTGAGACCCTCTGAACGCAGTGATCTTCTGGGCACATATGGGGTAAGCCGCTCCTTCAGGTACACTGGCCCCAAACCATATAAGGCCTTAAAAGTTAAGACTAACACCTTGAAGGAGACACGGAATTCGATAGGAAGCCAGTGCAGAACATGAGCAGATCTTGGGGCTCCTGAGAGCAGACGCGCTGCTGCGTTCTGCACCAACTTTTAAATATATTTATTTAAAAATATTGTACATAACTTTGAGTAAGGAATGGGTTAGAAGAGCATTAAATTAAATAAAATAAACAAATATCATTGATTGATTTCTTTTTAAAAATAAAATAACTCAAGTTATTCAACTTTTGAAAATCATATTACACAATATCAATAAGATAGAAAGAAGAGAAAAATTAGTCTAAAACACAAGGATCCACAACAAAAATAAACAGCAAGTGATACAGCAAAAGAAAACAGTAGAGTTCCATTTATCTTTAAAAAAAGAAATCTATTATATATAAAGATAATCCCTAAAACCAGAAATGAAAGAGACAAGAGTAATTTTTTTCTTGATCCAGCTCCTGGAATATATAACAATCAAACTCCCTTTCCATATAAAAGAATGGATAGTTTAATCTATTTCTAATTTTCATCATCTTGCATGTATTAATTCATTAAATCTAATTACATCTAATGCAATGATCTGTGTATTTAAATTAAAAGAATCAACAAAAACATTTTGTACTTTATGACACATATTTTATGGCAAAATACATATTTCTAAGTGGGATACATGGTATAAAATCAATTTAAAAGATATTTTGCATAGAAAATGTCACCATAATACATTGATAAGTGCCTCATCACACTAGAGCAGGGGTGCTCATTAGGTAGATCATGATCTACTGGTAGATCGTGTAGGGTGTTCTGGTAGATCACAGGCAGGGCGGGAGGAAGGCTCAGTCTCGCCCCGCAGGCTCCCAATGCCGCCCAGGTGCAGAAGGAGGTTGGACTGGATGGCCCTTGGTGGTCTCCTCCTATTCTAGGAACCCATTGTTATTATTATTATTATTTTAAAAATATTCTTTATTATGGTTTTCAAGAACTTAAAAGTAACATAAATACATCACATGTACATAAGGGGTAAGGGGATAGGGGAAGAGAAACAGGAGAGGGTGTAGGAAGGGGGATAGGGAAAGTTAGGGGGTGTGCAATGCATAACAAAGGGGAGAGGAGAATAATATGATCTCATTAAACTTTACAACTTGTGATTTAGTTATCATTCTTCATCCACAGCATTCTGATTTTCTACTTGTGCCTAAGAAAAAGTGTAAGAGTGTAAATTGCATTAGTCATGCTATCTATAGTTAATATCTGATATTTTTATAATTACAATCACATACATCATTCTAGCTAGTAATTTAAATTGAACATTAGATCTATCTTGTGTTCCGTACTGAAGTAGTTTTGGACGATTGACCAATCAGTCTTTTCTATATGGCCTTCTTCTGTTGTTTTTAGCTCCTCCGTCAGCCACTCCATCTGAATGGTTTCAATCACCTTGGATAGCCATTCTTCTTTTGTTAACTCACTCGGTGACTTCTAGTATTTAGCATACATTAGTATTGCTGCTGTAGTTAAGACCAAATATATTCACCTTTCATTAACATTATTATTATTATTATTATCATCAGAGGCTGAATGGCCATCTGTGAGGAATGCTTTGATTGTGTTTTTCCCTTATGGCAGAAGGATGTTGGACTGGATGGCCCTTGGAGGTCTCCTTCTACTCTAGGAACCTATTGTTGTTGTTACTACTAGTAGTAGTAGTAGTAGTAGTAGTAGTAGTAGCAGAGGCTGAATGAATATCATCATCATCATTATTATGAATAAATTCAGGGGCTTATTATACTCGCATTTAGTTGAATTCAGTCTTAAAATATATTATCTGGCTCTCACTGAAATAAATTTCCAAATATTTTGCTTTTATGGCTCTCTGAGTAGTGGGTAGGTAGATCATTTTGACTTGGTTCTTTTATAAGTAGCTCGCATGGTGAAAAAGTGTGAGCACCCCTGCACTAGAGCATGAATCCACTTTAAAAACGATTGCTACCTCCTGCAGTATTCTGGGGTTTGTAGTTTAGTGAGGCCCAGGACCTGTCTGGCTGAGCAGTTTAAAGTCCCTGCCCCTAAACCAGGCCTGGGCAAATTTCAGTCCTCCAGGTGTTTTGGACTTCAACTCTCACAATTCCTAACAGCCGGTAGGCTGTTAGGAATTGTGGGAGCATCAGTCCAAAACACCTGGAGGACCGAAGTTTGCCCAGGCCTGCCCTAAACTATGAACTCCCGAATTCTGCAGGAGGGAGCGACTGGATTTGAAGTGGATCCCCATTCTAGTGTGATGAGCTCCTAAGCGTAAAATATTTAATGTGTGTACTTGTTGTGATCCTTTCATTACTCCAGGAGCTATCAGTTGGTACAGGAATTTAGCAACAAATAACATCTCAACATCTCTACCCATGTTATCTCAAACAAAAGAGGGGCCCACATGAGTCCTTTAAAATAGGGCTCTGAACGGGTTCTCATTTGGCATGCAATGGCTACAATATTGTTATGTGGAATCACCTAGAATATGAGAAGTTCAAGTAGGAGGCCTTGCTCTCAGTCCCACCAGCTTCACAAACACGGCTGGTGGGGACGAGGGACAGGGCCTTCTCAGTCGTGACCCCGCCTGTGGAATTCGCTCCCTAGCGAAATCAGATTGGCATCCTCTCTCCTTTCTTTCAGAAAGAAATTAAAGATGTGGCTGTGAAACCAGGTGCTTGGTCAATGAATATAATGGCACTGAACACTGATACTGACCTTGTGATTGTTGAAATGAAAAAGGCTTTTTGGATTATGCAGATAATGTTGTTTAACTAATTATGTTTTAAATTGTGATATGTATATGTTTTTATCTTTTATTATACTGTATTTTACTACGGCATCGAATTGCTGCCATGTTAGCCTCTCTGAGTCCCCCTGCAAGGGTGAGAAGAGCGGTGTAGAAATGACATAAATAAATAAATAAATAGCTTGGATTGGGCCCAGAAATAATTTGGAAATGAAGCCAATTTGTCAGTTTAAAGACAATGACCAAGATCTGTATCCTCAGACATAGCAATGCTTATGGAACTTACTGTCATAGCTCCTTTTGCCAATGTAACCTCTAAAAGCCATCGTTTTAAGTCAGGCAGAAACTCAATTCAGAAGGGTTTCTGAGGTGCTGCAGATGGAGACCCTGGGAAATGATGACTGCAGTTCTATCATGGAACACATTCAGAAGAGCAGCTGGGGTGACCTACCCTCAGGATCCTGCCAAAGTTGCTAATGCACCCTGTAAGACAGTGTTTCCCAACCTTTTTTGAGCCGCGACACACTTTTAACATTAAAATAATCCGGGGGCACACCACCAACCAAAATGACACAAAATGACACTCTAACACAGTAAAGAACGGCTGGGGATTGGTGGCCTGCTGGGAGCAGCTGCTGGGAGTGCCGAAGCTGGGGAGGGGCGGAGCCAGGCTGTGCCATGCCCCGCCCTACCCCCGGCTTCACCTCTCCCAGCAGCTGCTCCAGCCTTGAGGGGCAGTGCCAAGCCAGCGGTGCCAGAGCCAGCACAATGCTGGCTTGGCACTGTCCCCTCAAGGCTGGAGCAGCTGCTGGGAGTGCCGAAGCTGGGGGAGGGGGCAAAGCCAGGCCGTGCCATGCCCCGCCCCTCCCCCAAGCTTCAGATTTTCTACAGGCCACGTCATGCCTCGCCCCCTCCCCCAGCTTCAGCTCTCCTACAGAGGAGGAGCACGAGCAGTGGATGGGCTTCAGTGGGCGGGGCTCCTCCTCCATGCGGCTTCAGCGAGCGAAGGGCAAGAGTCATGGTGGGAGTCATGGTGGATTGGAGGCTGGCTGGGGAAATGGCCGAAGGAGGCGGCGCCCCAGTCCCTTCTTCTTTTTCTTTGCCACTGCCCGGCCCTTCCTCCTCCTTCCCCAAGTAGCAGGAGTTCGGCAGGAGGGGGGAGGAAGGGGGGCAGAGAGCTTTTCTCGTGGCACAGCAGGAGGTTCGCCACGGCACACTAGTGTGCCACGGCACACTGGTTGAGAAAGACTGCTGTAAGAGACACAATTTTCCAGTTCTTTGATCTGCTATGCCTTGGAAACCCTTTTGTTTGGGATGCTTGGCTTAAGGGAAAGGTTTTTTTTATCATGTCTTATAATTAACAATGGTAAATATGAATCCTCAGAATTACAGGATTGCAAATTCAGGTTTAGATCTCATAAATATGGTGTTATAGTTTATATTATCTGTTTTGTGTTGTAATACAATAAGATATGTTATTTAAAATGCACAATTTTGATGCCTCTTCTTTCAATGAGGACAAATATGGTTTAAACAAAATCAGTATTATTTGTGAGAACAAAATTTATGATTTCCATCTCTATCACAAGGTAGATGCAAGTTCTATTCCAAACAATGATGTAGTCAATAGTTGTAAAATGCTCATTATGACAATTCCCATTGGTCTTACTCCAAGGATATTCAAATATTGCAGAAAATTATGTTTATTCATATCAACAAATTAGTTCTAGCAGTTTTCATCACCTAGGGGGCAGGACGCTGATAATGGAAATGAATAGACAATGAATCGAAAAGATCAAGAACAATCTTTTTTTTTTAAAAAAAAACAAAACCCCAGTATAGTGCTGTTAGGAAAATTATTACCACTAAGTTTTATTATACCTTGCTTTTTCTCTCCACAAAGTAGACTCAAAGCGGCTTGCATTAAAAGCACTTCAATATGGTTCTGGCCCAGCTTACTTGTCCGAACGCATCTGCCGCTACATCCTACCTCGTAACTTAAGATCATCCGGGGAGGCCCTTTTCTCGCTTCCACCAGCAAATCAACTGCGCCTGGCGGGGGCAAGAGACAGGGCCTTCTCGGCTTTGCCCCCCCCACCTGTGGAATGGGCTTCCAAGCGAAATACGATCAACCCCATCCCTCCTAGCTTTCAGGAAGAAAGTAAAATCGTGGGTGTGGGACCAGGCCTTCGCACAGTAACTGCAGCACTTTATTTGGAACAGACTGTTTTAAGGACGGGCATGAAACACGGCTTCCGCCATTGATTGATTATTTGAATGTACATTGTATAGATAGAATTTTAAATGAACTGGACAGCTAATGTTTTAATGTTGATGTTTTAAACGTGTTATATTAGTGTTTTCTATTTTGTATTGTTGCCAGGATCTAATTGTGCCTTGTAAGCTGCTCTGAGTCGTCGTCGTCCCCCCCCAGGGGGGGGGGGGGTTTGAGAAGGGCGGGTTAGAAAAACAGTAAATAAAATAAATAAATACATTTTAAAATCCAAAAATATAAAAACATTAGGTAAAGGTAAAGATTTCCCCTGACTTTAAGTCTAATTGTGTCTGACTCGGGGGTGAGGGTGGGGCGCTCATCTCCATTTCTAAGCCTAAAAGCTGGTGTTGTCTGTAGATACCTCCAAGGTCATGCAGCCAGCATGACTGCATGGAGCACCGTTCAGCAGCTCAGCGGTTTAACCCACTGCACTACGAGAGGGCCCATACAAATATTAAAATAGAATTAAACATCAAATATATTAATTACAAATTAATACTTAACATTAAAAATGTATTCAAACATATGAATTCTTCCTTGCAAAATTTGTAATGCTCAGGGTGAACAGGGAAGTTAAGGGGACTATGTCATGATCCTGCAGCTAATATAAAAGGTCTTAGTACTCCAACCCTCCTGTCCATGTGCCCAGTACACCACTGATCTCAAAATAACATTTGTGAATAAACTCCCTATTTGGGTTTTTTTCCAGGCTGATTTACTGAACAAGATCCCCAAATCAAACATAAATGGTACTGTTCCATACAGGCAAGCATTCACAAGACAATGATTCCAGAAGAAAGATGTAAAGAGTTTTAATAAAACTTTTAAGAAAATACACATTGATCTGATATCATTGACTGAATTTTTCTTAGTATCCTGTCTTCATATTCACCAGGGAAAATGAGATGAAAAATAGAATTGGGCATAGTTCAATACAAAATTAAGAATGCTGGATTTTAAAGGTCTCAAGCTCATATTGCTATGCCAGACTGTGGATATGACATTCTTTGTCTCCTTATTAGACACATAATGAACTGTGTGTGAAAAGGAAAAAAAGCATTTTAACAAACCCTGCTACATGTTCGTTCTAACCAATTTGTGCTGTATTTTGTTTCTCCGGAATGCCAGTCATTCCGATTGACTTTTACTAATGTTACCAAGCTTAATGTTGGCAATTAATGAGACATGGATTCTGAATACAAGTGTTCAAGAATACAAATTGTATTTTCAATGAGTCACATGAATCACTGTGTTCAACCTTTTCAAACCATGATTAGTGTCTATTTTCATCCTAAATATTGTTTTGGTATTTAAAGCTCTAATATTGCTGTTCCAATAACATCATAAATCATGCAAGACAAAATAGGCATGAAGCAAAGGACAGATATTTACACTCAAGACTGAGCATAGCAAGGCAAATAGCAGAATCACTTCAGCAAATATTGCCATAAGGAATTTTTTGTGGGGTAAAGGTGGCTCATCTCAGGAAATTGGTGGCCTGAATAGGCATCTCCCTAAATTTGTCAAGTTAAAATTCATCAGTGGTAGGATTACAGGCTGCCAGTGTAATAGAGTTAAAGTCTCTGAGACCAAATGTTTTGCATCCTTGAAGTTTGTAGAAGTAGATGGAATGGTTAACAGGAAAGTAATAGAATGCATTAGATTCGGAGGGCTTTTTTGAGGATTGTGTGAGATGTTGGAGAGGAAGAGGAAAACCATAGACACTTCCTTTATCAAAATATCAACATAGACTGAGATCCTTTATCATGGTCTATGCTATATAACTTTGTGTATACAATACGTATATAGCAAAGTTGCTAAGAAACCCTAATAGTGAATTATGAAGATGCATAATGTGTTTATGCAATGTGTTGGTTTATTGTTTATATGTTTGGGTTAGGGTGATGATGTTGAGTTCTTGTATTATGTAGTTTTTGTTAAAATCGAGGTATGCATTACATCTGATAGCGTGTTAGAATCTCACATCTAAACCTACCTGTGCTATTAGGCTTGAGATCCCAGATGGGGACAAAGGAGGGCAAAGCAGCGGTGGCCATGAAAAGGCTGGTGGGAAACTGATGATGGCAACAAACGGATAGTGGGAAGATGATGGTGGCAGCAAAAAAGGCTGGTGGGAAGCCGATGGTGGCTGTAAAAAGACTGTTGGGGTGCAGCTTCCCAATAGTCATTTTGTGGTTATTACTGGCTTCCTACCAGGCCTGACAGAGGAGCATGGCTTCCCACCAATTTTTTTGTGGCCAACACCGCTTCACATTACATTTGACAGCAATTTTTTTCTTTTTTTCTTTCTTTTTTTGTAATGCATACCTTCAAAATTGAAGTGTGGATTATAATCAATGGCACATTAAGATATGTATACACTCTGCTCCCAAATCATGGCCACAGCATGAGCAAAGTCCAGGTCATTCAGCTTTTTAAACCCAGTTAAACCTTGCTGGATGGTCACCCTTACTGGTCATCTATGAAGCTCCAGAAACTGCTGGCCATCATGGGATGCATTTGCTAACATTAGCAAATGCACCTATAAGATCTGGGTATAGGAGAAGGTTGTACAGTTTTACCCCATATTTGTTTTGGATACCCCTAGAAGTTATGCAGATGTCCAGGAGCAACTTCTAGTCTTATTCAAGGTTTATATCCAGTGCAGACAGGACCTAAGTCTACTTACAAATAGGATTCTGGCTGTAATATTTGAATAAATGATGTTTAGTCAATGGGGATATAAGGAACATTTCCTGGCCAAAAATGGTGCTCACAATGTGATTTATTCAATTTCATTTCATTTAAAAGAGCAATTTTGCTAAAATAGAGATAATGATTTCAGTGCAGGCTATGATAGCTGCTGACTTTTTGAATTAAATAGATCCAAAAAGGAGCCACCAATCAAAAATCAAGACAATAAACAAAATAAATAAAAAAAAATCTTAAGTAAGGTTTGTAATTACAAAATATGTGAATACTTTTTTATATAATTATATGATTTATTTCTTATGTATTTTTGTTTCTTGACTTATAATTAAAAATGTCACCTGGGTTGTTTACATCATTTGAGGACAGAAATAATGATTTTTCAAAACCCTTCATTGCCATGTTCTCACACAGGAGGTGAGAACTCTTCTGCAGGTTGGCAATTTCTCAACATACTGTTTCAGCATGTCAATACGCAGCCTTTCTTATTAAGCAAAATGACACTTGCAAATATTCTTCATGTCCCTGGCAGCAGGGCAATTACAATAATAATATACAGTATCTTATTATTAGTAATTGCTAATTCTCTGACATTGTACCATGTCTCATTAAATGTTATAAGTTGCCTTGAGGAAATTTCCTAATGTTGAAAAAGTGAATAGAATTCTTTTAAAATAAATAGACACCATGATAGAAAATCAGTTTTGGTTATATCAAATGAAGATTGTGAGATGATATATATGTGTGTGTGTGTATGTGTGTATGTGTGTGTGTGCGCATGAGGTGGAGGACAAGGGAGGGAGGGGAAAGAAAGGCTGGTATCTCATGCCATGCTCTTGAAGAAGATCTATTAAAATCATTAAGAGAAAGATGCAATACAAAACTCCCCTGAACAAATATGATTCACCTCCAAATACTTCTTGGTGACTTGTGCCCTTACTATTCTATAATCTTTTGAGCAATCCTTCAGTGAACCAATGTGACCTGTTTTGACTCACCACTTTGATTCCCAGCAACCTTCTGTTAGGTCGCTGATCCTCTGGCTGTTTGTCGAACAAACGAAGACATCACTCAGAAAACTCATTCCTTTTCAACTGACATCCACACTTCTCATATTCTTCTTCAGTCCCAATTTCATTTCCATTTGGATTTTTTTTTAAAAAAAAATGTCATTATAAGCTTCTAGATTGGTTTAACAATCTCTAGGGTCTCATTTATATCCCACAGTGCATTGTGGGATTTTTCACCATTACATTTTTAAAAGCCTATTCTCTAGAGAGTAAGGTCACAAGACCTAGTAACCATTGTGCCTAGTAATACAAAAGCAATGGTCTGTTCTTACATAAGCCCCTGAAGCTTTAGACAGACGGATTTCCATAGCCAAATCCCTAGGCAATAGAATTCATCAGCTGCTGGAATTATTAGAAATGAACAAGGGCATGTGTTTATCAGGGACACTCTACTTTTCTTTCCACTTCCCACCCAACAGTCCATTGTGATTTAATTTTAGCTTCTCAGAAAGCATATGGGATACATCAGGTATCTGAGTGGGTACAAAGAACTATACATAAGCAATTCTTGTTCTGAAATTTTAATACTTTGGTAAATACTTTACAGACATTTAATTCATTGGAATTATTCCTGATTTGCTCCAACAAGCAAGTGATACCCTTATAAAAGGGCCATTCATATGAAATAATGTATAGGCAATAATGCCATATCATAACTATGAGGGTATATAATCATATGTTTTTAAAGCATCAAACTCCACATCATATAGGTTAGCTGGAGTACATATACATACAATACAGGATGCTTTGGTTCACATCAGAGCAGATGACAAAGGCAAAAGCCAATGTGTTTTGCGTTAATGCTTTAATGTTTCTCTTGTATTAGTCAATTTAATACACTCAAAGGTGCACAGACATGTTCCTTCCTGCCACTACAACCACACACCAGTACCAATACAAATGATTCTTAAACCAGTCATCTGTTTAAAATCATAAATTTTCTTTTATGTAACTATTGCAAATTCACATGATGGAAAGGCACAAGTCACACAATTATGTGGGTTATACTTTCTGACTGATATTTCTTCTCCATCGAAAAATATTCAGGTGGATAATTCCAAAACCAATCTTTCTATTTAAAACTTTAAACAGGCAGTTCAATAAATATTGGAGATATTTATGACTCAAATGAACTTGAGGAATGTGGTTAAATTATTGTCAATACAGTGTTCCCTCACTTATCACAGATATTACGTTCCAGGACCACCCACAATAAGTAAAAATCCATAAAGTAGAGACACAATATACGTATATTTACAGTACTTAAAATCAAAAATGCCTTGCTTGACTTACTGGGTAAGGGCTGTTGCAGCAGAGGGTGCCCTTCCACTGGCCATGCTGCTTGCAAGGTGCTTCTTCTTCCCAGAAGCCCCCTGTGTAGCAAGACGTTTCCTGCCACTTGGCTGGCTGGCCAACAAGTGGTAGGCCCTGCCCTTCCCCTGGATTATCATATACACAGAGTAAAGCTATAATACTAGCAGTATTGAAAACACAAAGTGGAAGCTAAAGAAAATATTGCTAATTCAATTTGGTGTGAAAATCACTTTATATATATATATATATATATAATAGGTCTATAAATCATATTAAAGATATAGTGCAAGGTGCAATTAGATACATTTAACTATGTCATCAATATTCACAATAATCATTCAAATATACATGGCATGTATGTCATTTTCATTCATAGAATGCATATTATCACAATGAGTATTCACATCACAGTCATATACATATAATAGAGCAAGGTACTAGCAGCAAACTTAAAGAAACCATCTAATTAACCTGTAGTCCCACCTAAGGGTGAAGAATTCAACCCCAATTGTAGTATAGCAGTTGATCCAGAGTATCCTGAAATGTGGGTTAAGGACTGCCTCTCCAAATTAGGGATAAACAAACAATGCCTTTCCTGGATTAGCCAGGGCCAGCTTCCACACCTTGCCCCAGCAGCCTTTGCAGGGCTGTCCTGGGGCTCCACAGGGCTCTGTGGCTGGTGGGGTGATGTGAGGAAGCTGGCCCAGGCCAATCCAACCATCAGCAGCCCCCCCCCCCCCCCATGGATCAGCCAGGGCTGGCTTCCCCACCTCACCCTGGCAGCCATAGAGCCATGTGGAGGCCCAGGGCAGCCCTGCAAAGGCTGCTGGGGTGAGAAGGGGAAGCTGGCCCTGGCCAATTCAGGGGCAGGGCCTGCCGCTGATTGGCCAGCTAGTCAAGCCGCAGTAAACTTCCCACTACGCAGGGGGCTTCTGGGAAGAAGGAGCCCCCTGTTAGCAGAATGGCCAGTGGGCGGGCACCCCACAGCCTCAACAGCCCTTGCCCAGTAAGTCGGGCAAGGCATGTCTGAATTTAAAACTGCAAAATAAATAAAAAATAAAAAAATATTCTAAACCCTAACCGCAAAACAGCGAGTCCGCGGAAAGTGAATCGTGAAACAGCGAGGGAACACTGTACCTCCTTTTTGGGGAAAGTGGTTGGATGGGCAGCTTCAGACATTCTTAAAAGTAACAACTTCAGACATTCTCTAAACCTCTTTGAGTTTTGGCTTTTTGCTACAATTTGTTACCAAAACAACCTTGTTTTCTCTGACTAAAACACAAGTCAAAGAAATGAGGAAAAAGTATTAAACTGTGGATTCCCTTGGGTATCTCAGTAGCTTCTTATTCCATGTATTCTGTATCACTTCATATCGGTGTGGTGTAGTGGTTTGAGCATTGGACTATGACTGTAGAGACCAAAGTTCAAATGCCCACTTCTGTGTGGAAACCTATTGGGTGCATGTCAGACACTCTCAGTCTTAGAAAAACTTGCGATGCCACAAGTCAGAAATGATTTTAAGGCACACAACAACAGCATTGGCATTGGACTGATTGTGAACAATGGAAGTAGGAGAAACTGACTTACAGTAGTTCCTCTCTTACATAAAGGATCAGTTCCCACTGTGAGATTCTTGTTCACCCGCATTCCTGTTCAGCGATGGGGTGCCTCAAGATATCATCCATCCCACCCTGCTATTTAATATCTCACTAGGTGAGAAGAGTATGCTGATGACATTTGATGCTATTTTCTGTTGTCAGGGTATTGTAACTGTTCACAGCTGAGATAACTCATTTATTCATTCACATTGTGCTTTATACTATTGCTTATTAATTTAAATGAATTATATCTTGTCTATCTCCCAAGAACCCAAGGAAGATTATATTAATTGAAACAAAGGCCATCCAAACATGAAATGAATAAAAGCACAACATTCGAAACACAATTTAAAATGCATGTTGATAAAAGAAGCACTTACCCAGTTGAAAGCCCTTTCAATAGTAAGTCAGATTAAATACCAAAGGCCCATCTGAATGAAGATATTTTTGTCTGCTGGTGGTCTCTTGATAGGAGACCAAGAAAAGAGAACAGTGATGTGGAAAGTCCATGAGATGTGACCACAAGGTCATTGAGATGACATGCCACTAAATTCTACTGAATTCAGTAAACATTTGAGGAAGCATATATATAACACTAATCAGCTCTAAAAATTGAGTTATAAAATATTACCTTTAATATCACAACACCTAGAATGCCAATGGACACAACACTGAGGTTTGTAGTCCAAAAAAGGTATTTTCCTCAAACTCTGATGAAACAATTTCTGTTTTTCCCTTTCAGGTCATCCATCTGTATTAATAGTATCTTGAAGTAGCAGGAAACTACAGGAAAAAAATTAAAATTATCTATTATCCAACACCGGAATGCTGAATCAAATCCCTTGGTGGGAGCATTCTTCAAGTTTGTGAGCATAGCGATAGAACGTAGGGTGTTTTATAGACTTTAACCAGTTGCCAATTTTTTTCCTGACAGTATCATGATTTTAGAATTCACTGATAAAAAGGGATGTAGTACTGTTTCTTTCTTTTTCCCAAGGGACATTTTTTCTGCAGCACCAATTGTGTTGGCAGTCTGCATTTTCCTACATGTTTGAAAGTAGCACCAGTGTTGATGGTGTTCATAGTGATGGGGTTTATGACTGTCACCACAATAAAGAAAATAATGAAGGATATTTACAGAAAATTACATAAAGCAAATTTGTTTCTCTGTAGAAGCCGAGAAAAGAAAACTTCCTAGAAAAAAATATCAGAAAAATAAACTATTTGGAAATACCAATTTTTCACCTTCCAAGATGGACTCCCCAGTGGTGCTATGGGTTAAACCCTTGTGCCAGCAAGACTGCTGACTGTGAGGTTGGCGGCTTGAATCCGGGGAGTGGGGTGAGCTCCCATCTGTCAGCTCCAGCTTCCCATGTGGGGAATGAAAGAAGCCTCCCACAGGATGGTAAAACATCCAGGTGTCCCCTGGGCAATGTCCTTGCAGACAGACAATTCTCTCACACCAGAAGCAACATGCAGTTTTTCAAGTCGCTCCTGCCACACACACACAACAATCTTCCAAGACAGTCAACCGAATGAAGCACATTCTTGCCTTAGGAATCTACACTTTTGTGACATTTGGAATACATTTTGAGCAAGTTGGGGGAGGGGGCTTGATCAAAATTCTGCATATATTTAAAACATATTCATTAACAAACTACATCTATGTGAAAAGTAGGTCCATGGCAAACTGCACTTTTTGGTAACAAAGTATATGAAAAGGAGGTATACAACAAAGTGTACGTTTTAGTAACCACATAAATGAAATTCCATATCAATTTATGATCGAAGGGAAAAAGAAAACACTGCAATCTGTATATAATTAGAATAGAACATGTAAGCTGATGTAGTGCTGAACAATGGAAGTTTTAAAATGGCAGATTTTCAACCTCTTTAAATTCTAAACCAACCAATTCAGTAGGAGATAGCGTAAAACCAGCAGCCCCATATAAAAATTCATTAAACCAGAAGTACCAATACATGCATGGTTTGGGATCAAGCCCAGAATACATTTATAAGACATGTTTCAAGTTTTTGCCACCCCTCTCTAAACCTGCATGTTCAGCAAATCAGGCACTTAGCAGTATATTAGCGTTTGACATCCCTTTAGCATTAAGGTGCTGCCCTCCACAATGCACCATTCAGAGGACTTTAATGCTCAGATGGAAAAAGTTGCTGAAATACTTTACTTATAATGTACTTTGAAACATGACCTCTTGGTACTGTATTGTGTGTTTTTTAAAAAATTACCTAGGAGCTCCAACACATGCTTAAATGAAACCACATGTATTTTTCAGCTATACCTTGTAAAAATCAGTAACATGGCATGAAGGAATTAGTTAAAAATGACTTGTGGTTTTATCGTTTTCCAAACTTTATGACGTCCCTATGCTTTGATTTTGATTTTTAGAGACCATATGTACTGTCAGAGGGGAAAATTACACATTTCCTATTAACCCCATTTCTGCCATCAACAGACTGGGTCCGCTTTTCATTCATACACTAGACATGCTCAAATTATGACACTCGGACTTCACCTTTATTTTCGTATTATAAACATCCTTTCTTTCAAGCATCCATTTGAAAAGTAAAACCCAAAAGGTACAGCATTTCATCCCTTATCAGTGTTCTGTAAATAAGGCTTCACCTGCTGAATTGTTGCCTGAAAGATGTGCATCTGACAAAGGTGAGATACTTACAAGGAGGAGGAGGAAAGGTGGGACTCCTGCCAATTAAGATTGGTAGAGAGGTGGCACCTAGAAACTGTATTATTTGAGAAGGTACAATATCTATTTTGCGTCTTTCTTGCATCACTTCTATGATATTTCTTCAGTGACTCTTGGCAAAAAGTCAATCTAGTTTTGCTGCTCTACAGACAACAGAAGTCGAAATAAAGAGGTAGCAACTGGAATCAAACCACTTCAGAGGGAAGTATTGCCCTTATGTCAGGAAGAGCAATGGAAAGAAGGATTTAGATTTAGGTCGTATATATTTCTCAAGTGATCTGGGTTTCTGACTTACAATAAAAAAGACAATAGTTCAGGGGTGAAACAACAGGGAAACAAAATAAGCACAGGGTCCTCCTTAGATTCTGCTCTCCCTGATGAAATTTTCCTTGAATTCTTACATTTCTAGCTTTATAGTAACTAGCATTATAGTAAATTTCTAAGTACTCTTTGAGTACTTAGAAAAATAGTTTAGTCATCCAAAATGAAGGGACAGGCAAAGTTAGCATGGGAATTAAATCACAGTGAACATCAGAGTTCTTAATATGATTTTCAAAGATTCACGGCACAGTGCTACAAATTGGGGGACTGCAAAATATATTTGGACATGCAAAAATTTGTATTGGGAAGACCTCATTTTGGCACAACGACCCCTGTAGTACTTCCTATGTCACACATGAGGTCCATATTGACCATACCCAGGAAAATTAAACATCTGCCCAATATGGATTCTTTTAGTTGGCAATGTATTCAGTGTGTCGGCCAGACTTTCCCCTCTCCAGTACTCCCAGGTTGCCCAAAAACATTTGTAAGAAAGCAGATCTAAGTAATTGATCCAAAGAGAGGAATAAATAAATGGGTTACCCCAGCACTGTAAACTTTCAGTCATAGTTTGCATTCTGAAAACATGTGGAGACCAGTGAAAAGAGACATTTGGGAGCTTTTGATTGACCAAGAATGTATTTTTCCAATTGTCAAGCTTTAATCCAACTGTAAATCTTTAGTTAAGCAAAACAGATAGCCTCCATTATATAACAATCTTCCCCAAGGTATTACCAAGTAGTAACATCAGTAGGAGGCTCCAACAGTACATTCACACCTGCTGAGATGTCATTTGATAACCAACCATGGAATAGCAAGAGAAGATACAGAATAGTGGGTTAAATAAGAACCACTTTATTTGATGCAATCTATTTATGATGTGCTGGCCCAGAGAAATGAAGCAAGAAAAGGCAACAACTTGATGAGGCCAGATGTCAACTCCTTGAGAATCCCCTAGCCTTTCATTGGGTATAATATCTCAGTCCTGAGAGTAATTCAAATACTTAAGTTGCTCCACAGCTGTCCATAACTGGATAGTAACCCAAGGACTCCATCCAAGTCCCAGAACTCTACAAATAAGAGCCCAGATCTCAGGTTAATCTCAAGAAAGCCCCATTCCTCAAGCCCCAGGACTCAGAATGCCACAGAAGTTACAAAGCCTTACTCTACGTCAAAACAGCAAAAGGTGAACACAAAAGACTTTTACAACCTCTTCACACATTCTTCCAGAATTGGCGAGTATTGCTGCAAATTGTGGTGATTCCAGCAGCACCTACCCAGGGGGTATGGGGACCTGTCACCCCATGCACAACAACATTACGTCTTCCCCCTTACTTCATTACACAGAGGAAGCCTCAGTAAGCTGGCCAAACCCATATTTCCCTATGGAAAGACGGAAAGCCTCCTGGCAATTTTTTGGTGGTGGCAAGGGTTTTTTCACTAGTTTTACCACAGAGTTGCCCCAGAAGTACTTCTCCAGGGTCTGATGGGGGCTGTTGGGCTTTTAATATGAATGCTGCCTTTCAATTACATACTTTCAATACCACATAAGGGCTTTTAGAGTGGAAGCCAACTTATACATTTATAAATAAATACTTTATATAGATACATGCATGCATAGATAATTATGGCCAGTCAGCTAGCCTACTAGCAGAATCTTTCAGTTTATAGTAACTGTATCTGATCACTGTTGATAGTTGTAGCTGGGTACAAGCATGCAAAATCTCTAGATTGTAGTGGTTCTATTCAGTACCTCTTATCCAAAGATCTCGAGGCAATATACACAATCAGTTTGAAACAATTGAAAGCCATAAGAATAATGTTAATAGACTGGAAACCTATGAAATCATGTAACCCTTAAACCACAGCAATTTATAACCACTTGAAACAATTTAGAATAATGTAAACCATAAGCGATGTGAAATGTGGACAAAATCAATTAGGCACTAACAACTTTAGTTTTTAAAAAAGCTGTTTTGCCTTGACACCAGAATCACGTTGCCATTTGAATCTGTAAGGGGAGGATATTTCATAACTGGTGGACTACAGCAAAGAAGACCCTCTCCCATTCCCTCTCCCAGTATATTGCCCATATGGATTAGACAAAGGAAGGCCTCAGTCTTTGAGCAGACATACAGAGTGGGGAAAGTACTCCTTCAAATACCAGGGTTCAAAGCTGTTTGAGGCTTTAAATGTTCTCCCCAGTAACTTGGATTAAGCATAGTGGCAGCCAGTGCAAGTCCTTTAGGATTGGAGTTACATTGTTTCTATATGGTGTGTCAGCCAGTAGTCTAGCTCAGTCTTTCTCAACCAGTGTGCAGTGACGGACCTCCTGCTGTGCCACGAGAAAAGCTCTCTGCCCCCCTTCCTCTCCCCTCCTGCTGAACTCCTGCTGCTTGGGGGAGGAGGAAGGGCCAGGCAGTGGCGAAGAAAAAGAAGAAGGGACCAGGGCGCCGCCTCCTTCGGCCGTTTCCCCAGCCAGCCTCCAATCCGCCATGACTCCCACCATGACTCTCGCCCCTCACTCACTGAAGCCACGTGGGGGAGGAGCCCCGCTCACTAAAGCCCATCCACCGTTCATGCTCCTCCTCTGTAGGAGAGTTGAAGCTGGGGGGAGGGGCGGGGCATGGCATGGCCTGTAGGAGAGCTGAAGCTGGGGGGAGGGGGAGGGGCATGGCACGGCCTGTAGGAGAGCTGAAGTCGGGGAGGGACGGGGCATGGCACGGCCTGGCTCTGCCCCCGGCTTTGGCACTCCCAGCAGCTGCTCCAGCCTTGAGGGGACAGTGCGAAGCCAGCATTGTGCTGGCTCTGGCACCGCTGGCTTGGCACTGCCCCCTCAAGGTTGGAGCAGCTGCTGGGAGAGGTGAAGCCGGGGTAGGGGCGGGGCATGGCGCAGCCTGGCTCCGCCCCCTCCCCGGCTTCGGCACTTCCAGCAGCTTCTCCCAGCAGGCCACCAACCCCCAGCCTTTCTTTACTGTGTTAGAGTGTCATTTTGTGTCATTTTGGTTGGTGGTGTGCCCCTGTATTTTTTTAATGTTAAAAGTGTCCCGCGGCTCAAAAAAGGTTGGGAAACACTGTATTACTGTGTTAGAGTGTCATTTTGTGTCGTTTTGGTTGGTGGTGTGCCCTAGGATTTTGTAAATGTATAAAATGTGCCGCGGCTCAAAAAAGGTTGAAAAACACTGGTCTAGCTGCTGTGTTTTGCACTAGTTCCATCAGAAATTCTGCCCTTGGCCTTGATATCAAAAGCAACCAAATGCTCTTTTCTTGCCCTTTCTTTTCAGTTAGGATGATTGATTTGCTCATTAATCATCAGGATGCCCTGGGCAGATTAAATATCAAGTGCAAGTGGTTATTTTGCACATGATATTTAATATAGTCAAGTACTGCAGAGTTAATATTGGTGAGATCTTCAAATTGGCTAACTACACAGAGAAACAGAAATGTGGGATGGATTTTTCTTTTACATCAGAAGGGTTGAGATATGTTGCTGCCTAAGGCAGCACACAAGAGGGTACCTTCCACAGACAAGTCTCATTCTTATTATTACTATAATGTATTGCGTTCCTGGCTTGATGTGATGTTATGAAATGTTTAATTGTGAGATTTTAGCTGTGTTTTTATTAATTCATGTAAGCCGCCCTGAGCCACTGGGAGTGGCGGCAGATAGAAATTTGAATAATAAATAAATAAATAAATTACTGAAGTGTATCCATTGAATCAATGAACTTCACATACATGCTGACTCACCATTGAGCAATTGATTCCATGAAACTATTTTAATTGAAAGTAACCAACAGGATTATAGCAATAGAAATATTGGCATAAAATAATAATTAAAGCTTCAATTGTATGGTTATCTGTTTTGTGAGTTTGATACACTCCATTCTGACAACAGCTGACATTTCTCTGTGTCCAGCATTGTTTCCTGAGCTCTAACATTTGTTCCACACTAGAAATGCTCTAACTAACAGCAATATTATGTGCCCAGGGCCAACAACCAGAAGTTGGGTACATACAATGCCATACCCTGAGAGAATCCTCTTAAACAACAAACAAGCTCCAACTACATACTGTGCTGGTTGTTGTGAAGTCTTGGCTCTGCCTTCTCCTCTCCTCTGCTTCAGTTTTCCCTGTTTATAGGCTTTCCCATTGGTGTTAGTTTTTTCCCTTGTATTAGTTTTTGGGTGGAGCTTAAAATCCCCTCAGAGGCCAGTCTTAGTTCGTCTATTCCATTTCCATGTATAGAGCTCTCTTGCTGGACTTCTCCATATTCTACAGTCAGTAGAGGCTTGGGGCATCGTCTGGTAATCCTAGGCCAAGCAATCAAAAATGGCATTCTTAGTACCTGCATTTACCAGTATTATTATACCACCAATCCAAAGGACAACAGAATCTTAAAACCAGCTTAAGCTTCACAGGAAAGAAGATTAAAACAGTTTATAAGCAATAATTTGTAATCCATTGTTTTGCATAAGAGGCAGAAAATTTCAGAGAAGACTGCAGCCAGCAAAATCTCCTTTTGTAATGAATTGTTTTAAGTTTATTTATGATAGTCCTGGGTGGAGTTAACCCTTTATGGAATTCCCATCCTAGGGAGATTAGATTAGCCCCCACTCTGTCTGCCTTCCGTGGGGACTTGAAAACCTGGATGTTTCAGTGTGCTTTTGAATGATAGCTGGTCATGACTGCCCAGCCCTAATTTACTGATAAGGTTTATCCAGCACTTTGCACCCATTCCCGGCCCTATAGTCTGCATTTCACACAAGTCCTTGCCCTACCCTCTCTAATCTGATTATGCACATAATACTCTGGTTACTGGTGTTTGAGGTTGGTTTTGATACATTCAATGATGTTCTTATACTTTGTTGTAATTATAATTGTTTTAATTTAGATTGTTTGTATATTACTATGTTTTTAAATTGAGTTTAAATGAAATGTTTGCCGTGTATATGTTGTGCTCCACCCTGAGTCCCCTTCGGGGCGAGAAGGGCAGAATACAAATGTTACAAATAAAGAAATAAACAATTTAGTTTGTAAATTTTGTTTGTGCTGTACTTGGTCCCCATGTAAGCTGCCCTGAGTTCTCTTGGGGAGATGGTGGCAGGCAGGGCCGTAGCCAGGATTTTGTTTGGGGGTGAGTTTGTTTCGGGGGGCTGAGACTGGGTGGAAGAGGGTCTACCCTAGCAAACCTTTTGTATTGTTATCCCAATAACCCCATTAATGTGGGATATAATGAGCATGGTGATCAGATCATGATATGAATAAACATAACAGTTTAAATAATGTACCAGTAAGGCCTTTTCGTGGACCACCCTGAGAATTTCGGGGGGGGGCTGAAGCCCCCTTAGCCCCCCCTGGCTACATGCCTGGTGGCAGGATATATAAAAACGTTGTTATTATTATTATTGTCATTGTACATAACATGCACTATGTTGAGTGGCCAGGAGGTGATGACAGGTGACCACAGAGAGAATCCAGATTAGACTTTGCAGGGAACCCCAATCTAAGTGATAGGAGTGAAAAACTACACCTGTTTCACTATTTCAGACATTGCATTCTGGAAACTGAGAAACAATATATTTTATGGAAGGGAAAAGTTTGTTTTATATTTACTCTTTTTATGGAGCAATGTGAGTCAATCTATTGTCTTTTATTAGACTGAACTGTAGTGTTGAATATGAAATTAGGAGGTAGAAAGGTGTCTATGAAATAGCTAGCTTAAGCTTTTAAATCTGCACACTTGACAGAAATAAAGTCATTTTGTTTTAAAAGGTATTTCTAAAATGTTTGTCAGATCAAGTATAAAAGCCAGATCTCTTCATCTTTGTGAAAACAATAAGTATTACCATAGGACCAGGCACCTTTGGTTCCATCATTCTAAAAGCTGAATTTTCTTAAACTGATTTGCTGAACTTCAATCTGTTTTGATGAGTATCTTCATCATTCATATCATGTATGGGATTACATAATGTTCTAGCAAGAATGTGAGCATGTATTGTCACTATTGGTTAGGTCTCAGTTCTACACTAGTCATGGGATTCTTCATCAGATGAAATAGAAATTTGTGAAAGACAAAAGCTCTCATTGTCTCCCTTAAAATAGGGGCCAACCAACACACACATATACAAGGAGTGTGGGAAGATGACAAGAGACGTGCTTTCCTACATAAAAATTTAAAAGTAATTAGGTACACCAGTTGGCTATTGTTATGGTTACACAGTGTAAATGTAACTTTTCACTCCGCTTGCAGGTAGCCAGGTCAAGGCATTCCATTCCATGGATATCAAAACCAAAACTTTATGCCAAGAGCTTTATCTTTAGGATCTTACAGTAGGTCCCTAATGAGCATATTACAAAGCCTGAGATTTCAGAGTCAATGGCTGAGAACTAGGGAACTTGGTGATATCACAGAGTGTGGACCCTAGGAATGTTACAAGAGCAGCTGATGTCACAGGAACGACCCTGATGAGATCCTATTAAGAATTAAGCACCAAGAACACACCTCAGAGCATGTGGATGACAATGGAGGGAAACTCCATGTCTAGCAATGAGGAAACAATTTCTCAGGTGGGAAATTAAGATTTCCAAGCTTTGCGCTGAAGGAGGAAGGGGGCTGCCCAGTTCAGTTGTTAACACTTTTGCAAGCACTGGTTTTAACAACATATGGGGTTTGGGTCCAGCCAAAGAAAGCTTTCCAAGCACTGCCTTGTTTTAAACACTTTCCAAGTTCAGGTTTTAACAGATGGGAGTTGTTCAAAAGGAGAACATTTTCCAAGCAAAGAAAAAAGTTTATAATTAGGAAGGCAATGCTATCTATGTATTTATGCAATAAAGATTCATATACTTTTGACTTTCATGGAATTTAAAGATTCAAAATGTTTTAAATTTCATATATTCCAGACATGGTTTTAAGGTTATTGCGGGGAAGGGTTAGGGGTTAGATGTAATGCACCAGAAGAAGGGGAGGGGGGGGCAGCAGTGATCCACCCACTTCAGTTTAGCAAGGTGGCTTCTCATTCTTCTTCTTCTTCTTATTATTATTATTTATATCCCGGCTCTTCTCTACTCAGAAGGGCTTACATGGGCAGCAATTTGATAAACAATTAAATACAATAACTGTTAGGTACAAAAACCATTAAACGATTAAAATACATAAAATACATAAACCATTAATTAAAAACAGTACATAAACTATTAATTGAACAATAAAACCGTATCCTCAAATATATCGCCTTGCCAATCATTTCCAATCAAAGTGCTGCTTTATGTTTGTTGTCCGAAAGCCTGGTCCCAGAACCACCATTTCAATTTATTTTACATTATGTACAGTTCAAACTTACAAGTCATATGATCCTGGAGCAAGGGAGTGAAAAATGGCCATGCAAGATTTATTTTCCATATTATACTCTTTCTTATCTCAAAGACAATGCACACAGATATTGCATGATCCTTCTAACCGGAAAGGTCCTACTCTAGCAATGTACTCCCTTATGTCCTAACCCTTTCATTATTGGTTTCTCAACACTCTGCATGCTTAGACAAAATGGTGCTTTTTACTTACGCACATTTTTTCTCATCCTCAACAAATTTTCGTCTGGTTTGTAATACTGGTCAGCTTCATGAATGGATTTTCAGCCAGTGATATGAATAATTATTATAATTACATTCCTCCCTGGATTGCTGAGTACATATAAACTTCAATACATAGAGAAGGTGTAAATCAGTAGCAACATAAAATTACTGAGACCAAAAAATCCAATTTATCTTTATAACATTATTCCTTCAAAGGACCAGGTGAATGTTATTGCAACTCATGCTATGTTCTGCCTCCATGCTATCTTAACTACTTGGTAGGTCAGCTGCCTGTGCAGGGAATGGATCAGAGTCTATATAGTTGAATCAAACATGAATTTACTAACTGACAAGAATTTTAGTCTTTCTCTCTTCCTGAGCCTCACTACACAATCTTTATGAGGAGAGGTAAAGTCTTTGAGTGACAGACACAGTTCTGGCTGAACGGAACCCCCTGAATCTTTATTTCTTCTTATTGTCTCTTTCTTGTATGGTATTCAACTGCCTCTAAGATGGTCTCAATATTTAACTCTGACTGGACTTGAATATAGATCTAACTGGACTTAAATACAGCTTCAACTGGACTTGAATACAGCTCATACAGCTCCAACTGGACATGCTATTTGTAGACTTTCTGGCACTCCTCTCTCTTCACCTTTCAGTCACAAAAAGCCAAATCATCCAAGAACCAGAAGTGCCTTGCTTGAGCCTCTGTCCCTCAGGGGATTCTTAAAGGGGCAGGGCAATGGAGGATTCAAATGCAAAAAGGCTGTCTAGTCCGACACCCCAGAAATTATACATAAAATATTAATCTCTCTAACTAAAAGGGGCTTAACTAGGGGTAAACAGTGTGGGTCTTTAAGATTAAAAAGAGGTACCATAGTTAGGAAGCAGTATTAAAACATTACAGTGCCCTTTCTATACTTTACTTCTGTCTGCAGCCTCTGTTAGTCCAAGCATTGTAAAGAGAGGCCAAAGGTAAATTGCAGTTTCCACTTTCAAGCCCAACAGTGGACAGATAATTCAATTTTTGTACAGCTGAAGTATGAATATTGTAGTAGAACTGACAGGGAACACTTACAGATATGATATATGTGGAAAGAAAACAACAAGGTTTATTTGCTTCCACATCTCATAGACCTCTTGGCACAGAGTGTGAGGTAAAAGTAAAGGTAAAGTTTTTCCCTGACATTAAGTCTAGTCGTGTCCGACTCTGGGGGGTGGTGCTCATATCCATTTCCAAGCCGAAGAGCCGGTGTTGTCTGTAGACACCTCCAAGGTCATGTGGCCAACATGACTGCATGGAGTACTGTTACCTTCCCACCAAGGCAGTACTTATTGATCTACTCACATCTGCATGTTTTTGAAGTGCTAGGCTGGCAGAAGCTAGGCCTAACAGTGGGAGCTCACTCCACTCCTAGATTCCAACCACCAACCTTTCGATCAGCAAGTTCAGCAGTTCAGCTATTTAACCCGCTGCTCCACCAGGGGGGCCTAAGGGTGAGGTCCATGCCAGTATTTTAACTATGTCAAAAATATTGCTGGATACTACAACATATATGAAGGACTTCCTTTATATTTGTAGGAATCCCTGCAGCAATGCAGTTAGCCAACAGCATTTTCATGTGGATAATCTCCATATACTTTTTCTTGCTTCCAATGCTAAGATTCTATCCACCACCCAACCCACAAAAATCTCAGTTCAGAACAAAAAGAGCTTTGATGAGTGATCAGAGCAAAACAGGGTTGACCCAAAAGATGTTCCTGCTTAAAGGTGCATCTACACTGTAAAATAAATGCATTTTGACACCACATTAACTGCCCTGTTTCAATGCTATGGAATCCTAGTATTAGCAGTTCAATGAGGCACCAGTACTTTTTGGCAGAGCAGGCTAACAACTTCCTAAAACTACAATTCCCATGCCTCTGTTGTGTTGGAGCAATGCAGCTAAATGGCACCAAACTGCATTAATTCTATAATGTAGATGCATCCTTAGGCACAACATCCAGGCAGCAAAATGTACATGATAAAATTTGATAATAACCAAAATACCTCAAAGTGTCAGTTCCATTTTTGTGGCTATTTAAAAAGTGATTGCTAGCAATGGAGACACTATGCAGAGACAAGCCTAGATTTTATTTTCTTATTTGAAGATATGCCCTTTTCTCAAAATGTCATTAAACCATCATTCTTGATCATGTTATACTTCCCTTGAGATTCTCACCTATATATCTGTAAGTTCAGTGCTGAAATTGGAAAAGGTTATTTACATGGCTAAGCATGCAGCTGTAGCCAGGCAGAGGTCAATGAAGGTCCATTTGAATGCTAGTTTTCTCTGGCAGACCTTTGATGAAAAGTCACACTTCAGTGACTTGCCCTTGAATTTCAACTACAGCCAAATTTGAAATGAATTTGGATGTCTCTCCTCTGATAAACTCTCGCAGAATTTCACTGCGGGGAGTGAACGTATGCAGAAAGCATTTTCTTGTCAATGGTTAATTGTAACTGGCTCCTGCCCACCTGGAATTGAGGTGCATGCACCTACAAGTGGCACAAACCTTTGTATTTTCAGTGCATTTGAAGGTGCTCATGGGGATAGAAGGAAGAGAAATCTAGGTACGTTTTTATTTCTTTGGGGATGAAAGAGAATATTAGTACATTTTAAATTTACACCAGAACTATCAATTTCACACTTGCTGAAACTGGTAGTGAGATACTGGGGTGTTGTGTGGTTTCTGGGCTGTAGTGAGATAATTAACTACTAGTTTCACTAGTTTGCAACTCTTGTGGCATAGTTCACCTGCATTAAAAAGGTGGCTGGAAAATGTATCCAATTGAAATTAATGTGTATTAATTTTAATTAGAGGTGAAAAATATTCCTTCAAGTCTTGGCAGATCAAAATAAAAAATGGTGATGGAAATATATATATATATATATACACACACACACACACACACACACACACACACACAGTATATATATGAAATTTGGAGAAATACAAAAAGAGCAAGACTGCTTTTCCCATTAGCTGCCAACTGTTTAGCACTCACAATAGCATTAGTGACAGCGAAGTCCTCCATCATTTCCAGATGATGATCACTAGCTGCCTCCTCCTGCCTCTTTTATAATTACACTCTAATGCTTGGAACTGGTCCTTGCTGCATGTTGCTCACTCCTTTACTTAATAAATGTTAATGTATGCATCCTCTGCAATACTATGTGTTGCGACAGAAGGAATGCAAGTTTTATTGGTACTATTATTATTAGCAAATCTTCAGTCCTTTAGGAGTGAAATATTATAATAACTTTTTCTACACATGGGAAAACTGAGGAAATTACCACAACAGTCATATTGTAAGGCACAGAGAACCTTGTTTTTTTCCAGAGGTGTCAGATGATGAATAGCAAATTTAATGCATGCAATAGCAGCTTTCATAAAAGTATTTAGTACCTACTTGGACATACTTTCCTAGTCATCATAATCAAAAGCAGGCAGTATTTCATAAATCATTGCTGCTTGCTTAAATTCAATGTATTAAGTGAAACAGCTGAGCTTGTATCTCATTGCTTCCACCATTTCAAATTATATTATTAGCTTTTTCACAAAGCACATAAGCATTCACAGTTACGTGTATGTGTTCACGTTAGATCTTTTTTGTAACCTTCAAGGCATTTAGTTCTGAGTTGTTAACAAATAGATTTGAGACTACTCTGGCTTCAATAAATTCAATAAAGGAGAAAGGGAAAGAGAAGAAAAGGAATGTGGTAGCCCTTTTATGGCTAACTTATTTTGATATTAGCATTAGATCGCATGGATATAAACCTGCTTCTTCAGATGCAATGTAGAGTGATTTTAAGGTCTCATAATATAAAGCACATTTATACAATTATGGGTGTGGGAGAGAATTTGATAGGGTTCAGAAAGATGCATATTTTCACAGGGCTGGATAAGCTGATACCATTGGTTTCCTCATACACTCCATAATATATTAGAAGATTATGTGTTATGCCAATCTCATGAGGACTCTCTGGCCCTTTTTTATCCCATCTCCTTTCTGGTTCTCAATCAGCATCAAACTATATTCCAATAACTCCTTTCACCATGCATAGGGGTATCTACTCATCTTGGCTTTAGGCAACGGACTTTATCTCATGAACCTGCCATTCCACTACAGTTGAATGATAATTAGCAATGGATATATCAGTGTTGAGCACTCTAGGAATTGCATCTCTCTTCCTTAGCACAATTGTGTCAATTCAGCAGTTCGTGGTCCAAAGATCATACTTCTGCATACCTATATAATTTTGCATCCCCACACTACTGCTGTTATTTAATATTATCAATTTTATTTTCGCATAATTGCACAATTTCATCATAAATATAAAAAGACAAATATAAATATAAAATAAAAGGAAAACCACTAGTTTGGGAATAGTGGGGGTTGGGGAGAGATACGAATAGTACAAGCGTGCCAATATGGAACTGATGCAGGAAATTTAATTTATCATGTAGCAAAAAAGTACACGGTGTTTCAAAATGATGGACCCAATTTCAAAGCAGCATATTTCAAAATGGCAACATGTTACAATTACACAAAAAGTTGCAAGCAGTTTAATGAGTTACCAGGTTTTTTAAAAAACATTTTGAGCCAGAAACAAATCCAAAAACTAACACAGCAAATGGAGAATATTTTATTAGGTCTTCTATTGCAAGGTTTCCATCTCACAATTGACCAAAGCTAGATATGGTTTTTGTACTGGAAGAGGCATCTAGCAGTAATAATTTGAAATTGAATACTCCTTCCTTTCAAGTGGCAAGAGTTTCATTCATGAGTGCTTCGTGGTTGCATAGATACAATTATTTCAAATCGGGCACATCTTTTTGAAACACGCTGTATGTTTGATTAAACTACTGCACACTGAATTCTTCACAATTAAAGTCTAAGCAATTATGATAATAATAGTATTATATAATAATAATGTAGAATATATTGATTAATGAAATACAAGCATGCAAAAAAAACCAACCCAGAACAACTAGAGAAGCTGAAACCTAAATATTTATTTTTAATTTTTTATTTAATGTATTTATACTTTGCTTTTCTCTACCAAAGGAGACTCAAGGCAACTAACAATGTGTGCATTAAAACCTAACTCATAAGAAACATTAAAAGAGGATTAAATATTGAAGAATATAGTTTTTGTTTCTATATTCCAGAAAGTAAAATAGTGTATCACCATAAATCTCACACTTTTTTCACTGCAGAAAAGTTTGAAAGGATTGATTTAAACAAGAAAAAAAAAAAGATTTGAAACATTGAACATGAAGCTACCCACAAGTTAACATAGAAACTAATTACAACATTTGGTTTTCTTGGTTGCTACAGAACAAATAAGAAATTTCAAAAAAATAAATTATGGGCAATAGTAATGTAACTGACTTCCCTCCTTTTTATTCTATGACTTCATTTACTAGTATAGTAGTAGCAATAATAATAGTAATAATGATTAATGATGATGATAAAGTGTTACATGATCAGAAAACTGACCTCTCTGCCATTCCTTCCCACTCTCCCATGACCAGCATTGTTTTAACAGAAAGGAAACCTAAAATAGCTTATTTTTGCACACCATCTGCCTTTCAAAAACCAAAATTACTATTGAAGCTTCACGTGGTTGTAGTTCTGGTTCATTTTTAAGAGAAGGAGACCACAGGAAGTACCAGAACTAATATGAAGGTCTCTAATTTGAGCTTTGGCTGAATCCAGCGCACATCTTTGTTCCCTAGATTTCCAAAAACTACTTCATCTTGACAATCCTCAATGTGTTCCTTTTTATAGGATAATTATGAAGATAAGACACTCAAATTGGAATACCCTGAGCTCTGCAACAATCAGTAACTACTTAATGGTATTTTTGTTTGTTTGGTAATGGTGATGCAGTGTGGCCTTTGGAGAATTAAAATTGATCTTCTGAAGATCTATAGCAAGACCTTTAATTGACTCATCTCCAGGACTGCAAAGTGCACTAAGAGTTGAAAATGAGAAATCAACTTTGAAACCCACAAAATGTGTTAAAACCCCAGGTATGAACAGATTACATAAGATGACTCTCACCTGGATATCAAGATTAGAGGGAGTTTCTAGAGCTAGCATAGTTCCATGCAACAAACTCTGTATCAGAAAGGACAAAGTTTTAATGTGATTTTAAAAAAAATGTTTTTCTCTGAGACTAATACAGTTATTAGTTTTGACATCATAACCTTTTCCCAATGGAGTTTTAAATAAACTGTGTATGCACTTATATTTTATTTATTTATCTATTTACATCATTTTTATCCCGCCCATTTCAGCCTGAAGGCGACTCAGGGTGGTGTACAAATCGGCAACAATTAGATGCCATATATAAATACATACATCGGTTAAAAGCAAATAAATCACATCATAATACATAAAAGCCATAAAAGCAATAAAAGCAATAAAAACTATAACATTATGAATTACAGTTCAATTCCTTATATAGCTGATGTCTTTGTACCAAGAACGCATGTATGGTATTTCTTTATGTCTCTTATTAGTGATTGTTTTCGGTGGATCTTTTTTTCCTCATGTAATTTGTGATTGAGCATTTCAGTGTGTCTGAATGTACAGTATAGAAATAGTAAACTCTTTAAAGCAGGATTCAGGCTTTCAGGACAAGTTTAAATGTGTGAAGAGAGCAACTAGGCTATCTCTTCTCACCACTTCACTCTCCATACAGAGAGAGCAATGATTGTCTCAGGAGTACAGCAGTCCCAGATATGCATCTTCTCTATAGTTGAGAACATTGATCTATCATATCTATTTCAGGTTCTCCAGATTGTTCACATCTGTGGAGGAATGACAGAGGGAAAAAAGAAATAAACTTCTCTCATCTGCAGATGAATCATTTCAATCATTTCACTTGGTTGTGCAACTAAACACCAAGAGTGGCCTAAATCCTCTAAAGTCACCAGATACCATCTGAACATGGAAACCAAGTAGGGTCAGTGCTGGCTAGAATTTTAATGGAAGACCGCAAATGAATCTCAAGTGCTATATATAATATTTTGGAGAAGGAAACTGGCAAAACCACCTCTGAAGATTACTTGCCTAGAAAACCCCTATGGAATTCATGGGATCACCACAAGTTGATATGTGACTTATAGGCACATACAAACAACCAAGCATAGCTGGTGTGATTTGGCTTTAATCTGAAAATGTATTGTGGTTAGTGGGTAAAATGCCATCCAACTCTGACATCATGAGGAAACCCCTGAGTGATCTTGGGCAAGCCACACTTTTTCAATCTAAAAGGAAGGCAATGATAAATCTCTTGTGAATAAATCTTTCCAAGAAAACCCTTTGATAGGGTCATCTTAGATCAGATTTGACTTGAAGGTTTATAACAATGACAGCTTTCTCACACTACAATGCAATTCAATAACCCATATAACCTGACAAATTGTTTTGTTATGGCTTTCATTCCAAATGTCACACCTAACCATAGTGACAAAAACCTTAATTATATCCTGCCAGAGGTTTTCTTTGAAAGTGTCTGGAAACTTAAAGTGATCCAGAATACTCTGAGATGAATTTTGATTGAAGGTGGGGCTGTAGGAAATTGTGATGCCCTTTTTTCAATAGTCTTACTGCTAGTTGTCTTTTCTAGGCACAAGTGAAAATTGTGGTTATGAACCATATGTTTTTAAATGTTTTTAAATGGAGACAGGCTACTTGTGGAGCAGTGGGAACTGCATTCTTTTCATATATGACATCCCCTGAGATAAGATCCTTGGAGGAGCTCCTTTCCTTCATCCAATTCTCTTCAGAGGGTAAAATGTGAAAGATGCCCTTTCTGTGTTTCTCCAGAGTTTAGAAACTTCTGCCAAAAAGGCAATACTAATGTCATCTTTGTTGTTCCACTTACAGGAAAATACATTTTTACTCAGTCTGTGATCTTTCAAACTGATTTTGCTACTGGTTGGTGCTGTTTATGTCTTTAAAAATGCTTTGCTTTAATTAGGTTTTTTTTCTATTTAACTATAACTGTGTATTGTCTATTGCAGTTATCTAGATAGTAATGCAATGCAATGAATTTTGTATGTTCCTTCCTATCCATTCCACTACATTTTGCTTGAGTTTTTTTTTCATTTATGTAAAATTGCCTGAAGCTTTCTAGATTCAGCTTTTGCCTTGGAGTCTTAAGACTAATCAGATTTACAGGTGTAGTAAGAATTCCACAAATAAATACATGAGTTTGAAGATGAGTTGCATTTCCATTGGACCTTTAAAGCTCCAAGCCTATTCTTTCTACATGTATAGGTCTTAGTATTAGAGTGAAACAATTAGGTAATTGACCTTGACTAGTACCACAGACTCTGCCTAAAATGTTAGAAAAATGAGAAAAAGAATGCTATAGACTCTGGAAATCTTCACACACATTTACTATATTTTCTTTTTTATATTAAAACATTTTAAAACATTACATTCAATAATAAAACCACATCATCCATAATCATAATCTGTGGCCATTCCAATAGTCATTGCATATACGTATTCCATATCTATTATTATCTACTAAAATTATTCTCCGAAGGCTTGATCCCAGAACCATGTTTTCACTCCATGTAATACACTCCATGGCCCCATCCAAGAGAATTCCAGCTTGCCATGAGTTAATCCTTGTCAGAGTAGCAACTAATGCAGAGACTTTCCTAGTCACTGTGACAATATAATATACCCTTTACTATTGTCATTGAGGCCACATTTCATAGACAAATCTGGTTGACCTATATACATGCAATGTGGTACTTCAGACACATTTAAATGCCAAAACCAACCCAAAGATAGAGATTGAGAGCTGATCATGTTTAAATCTAGCTGCAGTTAGATGACTGTTCTTACAAGAAATAGCATGAATTTCACACCATGACTGTTACTAAAACGGATAGATGATAACAGCCCAGAAGATCAAGACTATCTGACCATAATTCAAAACTACCATAACAGATTACACAGTTGGGTAAAACAAACAAATGAATTCATTTAGGGATAAATGTAAGATAATACACTCGGGCCTGGGAAAAATGAAATACTTAAAGGATGAGTGACACTTACCTTGACAAGACTACATGCGAAAGGGATCTAGAAGTAGACCACAAAATAAACATGTGTCAACAGTGTGATACAGAAAATTTAAAAAGTCACTGTGATTCTAGGCTTCATCAATAGGAATATAGTGCCTGCACATGTGGTTATTTTTTAAAATGTAAACAGGTAAATGTGTATAATTGAAAAAAGAGACAGACATATACTTTAGTCAGTGATGAAAAGTTGTGAAAATTAGGTAAGCAGGAAGAAATCGTTAAAATTGTGCACATTTCATTGCCAGGAAGAAACAAACAATTTTGTATCTCAATAAAAATTAAGGCTGGGAAGAAAATACAGGATTCAGAGAAATTCAACAAAACAGAGAACAATTTTCACATCCTTCATATCAGCCTACTACAGTTTGTCCCAGCTAGAAGACAGCAATTGAATCAGTTGGATTTATTTATTTATTTATTTATTTCCGGCATTTTTACCCCGCTCTTCTCAACCCCCGAGGGGGGACTCAGAGCGGCTTCCAAAAAGGCACAATTCGATGCCAACACAGTAAAACACAGTATAAAACCCCCCAAAACATTACACATTAAAATACAATTACATCAACATATCATACACATTCATTTAAGTTAAAAAAATAAATAAATTGCTGCCTTGTGCTAGTGTGCAAACGCCTGGTCCCATAGCCAGGCTTTTACTTTTTTCCTGAATGTCAGGAGGGATGGAATTGATCGTATGTCACTAGGAAGCGCATTCCACAGATTTACCTACAGTATATGTTCACTCTCCATATAGTAAGTAATAGGATTACTCTGGTTGGGGCTGACCAATAGGTTCAACTTTAATCTGCTGTATATGACACCCTTTCTCCCTTGTTGTTGTTACCCTTTGAGATATAAAGATATAAAGACCTAAATTCTGTTTATGTCATAGTTGCTGTTTTTCCAGGGTCGCACAAGAGTGGTAAAGGAAAGGAAGCTCCGATCTGCTGCATGTTTTCCCAATACTTTCTTTCCTTTCCAGCCTTCAAATGCTTTCCTCTACTTAGTTGCTATACCATATCCAACAGAATCAAGCCAAAATCTCACCGACACCTGGAAAATCCCTGCAAATCCATGATTTCTTGTCTTTATCAATGTATTTCCATATGCTGTAATAAAGACTACAACAATGGAAATTAAGTTTCATTTTACAATCAAAGTAAATCTTGTGTATTCATTTAACCACATGGGGCACAGTGACTAAGCCGGCTTCATAAACACAAACTGTAATATACTAAAATCCAACAGCATGGCGGTAGCGTCACATGTCTTTTTTATTGCTATTTTCTACTGGCGAAGTCTTGCCTCTTTCTACTGTAAAAATTATTGCATAATTCCTATTCTATCCTGTATTCACAATTAAGGGATATACTCAAATGAAGAATTGTGTTAAATCTCACTGAAATGGATTATTCAGGCTAGCCTTGACTAACCTAGAAAGCATTAATTTTGGTGGAACCTAAACATGATTAACTTTATTTGGGTTCAAGCCAAGGTATGCATGTATAAATTGTGTTTAATAATAAAAGAATTTCAGGAACTATTAAATGTATGTGTGCAAATGCAAAATATTTTGTACTCCAATTTTCTAGCTACCCATAATTATATGTGTATGGGAGAAAAAACATAAACTCACATGAGCACCTATTTCCCTTTACTTTAAATGTGGATCTGTTCAGATATTGTTTTAGCATTGTTCTTTCCTAGTCGGGATCCTAAACCTAGTTGTTTCATGACAATTTCATCTAAATTGCAACAGCTGTTCTATAGGAAGTAGTTTATGGATTGTAGCCTTATTAAGTAATGCTAGAAGACCAAGGGGAAAAATAAACTGAGTAATGAAAATATCGATTGGGGAACTTGTTAGAAGCAAAACTATTTGGAGGCTAGGTTCATAAAGAGTGACCTACAAAGATCATTATTAAACACCACAAAAGTACCGAAATGATTTGAGATCTTTTGAGATTTTAACCAGACGTGAATCAACAGAAAACATTCTAATGAATGGGGAAAGTGGCAGATTTTCATATCTTCTGTACATGATGCTGTGGTGCTTTTAAAAAGAAACTTGCAGTTTGCTAAATTGCTTGTGTTTCTTTGCCAAAACAAATGAGAGGAAAAAAATGGCATCTTTTTGAAATCCTGCTTTTTAGTCCCCATATAGAATACCTCACTACTTATATACTTCCTGACTGATACAGGATGCTATTTCACACAGCAATAAAGAAAACGATATCCTCTGTTATATGTGCATAACTAACATTAATAAAATAAAGACTACGTAATAATAACCAGAGCCATATGAAATATGTACTTCATGAACCAGAATTAAATGGGAAGAATGAATAAATGTGAAAGGTCAGAGCTTGCAATGGAACTTAATCGCCTGTGTTTTGCATGATGCTCCCTTCCAAACAAATTAAATGTTAATGGATTTTGGAAGCTTTGTCTGCTTCCTATACAGAAGTACATCCTTCCCTGTGTACTGCAATTGGTGGATTAAACACTGGCAAAACAGCCAGCTTCACTGGTTTTTATATAATTTCTTTGCATTGATATCACAGTTTTAGTGATGGACTGAGAGTTTGGGTTATTATACAATGGAAACAAACGAGGGACCTTGGGCATGTCACACTACCTTTATCTTTAATGTAGCTGAGAATCAAGATACAATCCTGTGAACAAGTTGGTGGGAGATTTACAGATGAATATTGAATATTGGTGAATTTTGATTCCATTAACTGAAAGCATGATGTTTTGCAACTTATAAGGTGTTCAGGGCTTAGGGGAAGAAATTAGGATAAAAAGGTTTTTCACATAATCATAATTAAACATTTTCCTTCTACATATTGATATTTAGCTGGCATCCAGTTAGTAATTTATAAATGCTTACATAACTCACTTGCATAATACCCAGTGGTGCAGTGAGTTAAATGACTGAGCTGCTGAACTTGCTGACTGAAGGTCGGCAGTTTGAATCCAGGGAGCAGAGTGAGCTCCCGCTATTAGCTCCAGCTTTTGCAAACCTAGCAGTTCAAAAACATGCAAATGTCAGTAGATCAATAGGTACTGCTCCAGCGGTACCTCATGCTGGCCACATGAATTAGGAGGCATCTATGGAAAATGCCTAAGGAAAACTTAGAAATGGAAATGAGCACCAAACCCCAGAGTCAGAAACAACTAGACTTAATTTCAGGGAAAAACCTTTACCTTTACTTTTAACTCACTTTTGTCACAGAAGAAGTTGGAATTCTTTGGACTATTGCATCCTAAACTGTGGTCCCCTTAGCTCAATGTTGGGGTCACAAAAATGGGCATTAGTAAACCTGGTGCTTGTTTTAGACATTTACAAGGATCTGTTAGTGTTTATAGTGGATTTCAGCTGTACGCCATAAAAAGGAAAATTAGCCTGTTTAGCAAGCCTTGCAAATTCTGAATTATGATCAGTAAATGTTTGATTTTTAAATACCTATGATATATAACTATATATCCAGGATCACATAAAAATTTATTGGATGGAAATGGGTTACAGTGGAAAGCGCTTAAGAAACCCGCCTCTAGACTATAGTCGGGGTGGCCCAAGAACAGCACAAAAGCTACATGTAGGTTCTAGGACTGTAAAAATATTTGAACACGTTTTCCCATCCAGCCTTTAAGAGTACATGGGGGTATTTTTGCCACATGTTGCCACTGGGCCACTTCCTGTTTCAAATAAGGCCTCTCCTTGATGTAAAATGGCTCCCATGCTGGGGGAAACAGCAGCAGCAGTAACCACTCTTTTTAAATCTCAAGAACCAACATCAAATCAGCTAACTGTAACTCAAATCCCACAGGCTCCAAGAACAATCCATCTCAACCTTCCTAATGCCGCAACACTTTAATACAGTTCTTCATGTTGTGATAACCCCCAACTATAAAATTATTGTTGTTGTTACTTCATAACTGTGATTTTGCTATGGTTATGAATCGTAATGTTAATATCTGATATGCAGGATGTATTTTCATTCACTGAACCAAATTGGACACACATACCTGATACACCCAAATTTGAATACTAGCGAGGTTTTTTTTGGGGGGGGGGAGCTGGTGATTTTGTCATTTGTGAGTTGTCATTGTTGGGATTTATAGTTAACTTACAATCAAAGTGTGTTCTGAACTCCATTAACTCCATTAACGATGGAATTGAATCAGACTTGGCACACAAAATTCCCATGATCAAGAGAAAATACTGAAAGGATTTGGTGGGCATTGACCTTGAGTTTTGGAGCTGCAGTTCACCTACATCCAGAGAGCACTGCGGACTCAAACAATGATGGATCTGGACCAAACTTGGCACAAATACTTAATATGCCCAAATGTGAACACTGGTGGAGTTTGGGAAAAATAGACCTTGACATTTGGGAGTTGTAGTTGCTGGGATTTACAGTTTACCTACAATCAATCCATCAATTTTTATTACTTGCTTAGTTGCCCTCCAACAGCGATGCTCTGGGCGACTTACAACATAAAACCAATAAAACACTTTAAAAGAATTACAGTTAAAACAATTAATCAAAGAACACTCTGAACCCAACCCACAATGGATCTTGGCACGCTACCTATATGACCAACATTGAGTACTGGGCTTGGGGAGGGGGCTGTTTTTGAATTCTGGGATTTAAGAAGAATAGTAAGAGATTGCAGTTACTGAGAAAAATATAGTTTGTGTAATCAGTTTTCAGCCAGGAAACCTACCAAGGAGTCTTTTATATACAAGGAGAATTCTAATGAACGTTATAGCTGCAATGGTCTACCTGCTGGGGTTGGGGGGGGGGTGCAAAGTCCATGTACTTGTTCTATCACTTTATATGCAATGCAATATACTTCTTGGTGACATATTTGCATCACATAAGCAAGTAAATTAAAGCAGAAGTTTCATCTTAACTATGGTTTATAAAGGCTAAACTCCATCTTTGTGTTTTTGGTTGTTTCAGCAGCAGGTACTAACTCATTTTTGGTTAACATAAATTTTGTCTTAAAATGCTGATAATATTTGCAGTCATAATAAAATTGCTTGAGATTTTTAAACCTTATCAATGTGTTCTCAGAGTGTAAAATCACCTTAGCACCTCTGTTTTCTCTTTGCCCTGTAATGGGTAATGGAGTCCACACTCTTTCTGAAATTGATTTTAAATAGCTTTTGGGTGTTATTGTTTTTCTTGATGTCACATTCAGAAAGGAGCCTGACTTGTTCAATACACAGTGCATTGGTGCCAATGAAGTAAAGAAGCATGCCTCAAAAGATCCCAAAAGGTAAAAAAATATTGATGGCTTATTGTCTATCCTCCAACATAGCTCTTTTCTTAAGTAAATCATCAAGCTCAGTACAGAAGTAATATTGGCCTCTAAGAATGTAGCAGGTGCTGGCATCTTGCTAAGCTTATAATATTTACTTTATCATTTTAATTACTCATCTTAGATTTCTTTTGTAGTATATCTTGAAGATCAACCTGTCATAGACAAATAGAAACAAACTAAACATATTATCCATATTAGCTGATAATGAAGTGCAAAATGTTATATTGGTGCTGAAGCAACTGGTTACATAGAGTATTATAAACTGAAAAGAGTTCCAGGCACCCTGAAAAAGAGACCTATTCTGGATCTGCATGGTCTTTCACAATGAGGACATGGATTTCCAGGTGGAAGCCGGTCCCAACAAGGGTTGGCTTGACACATTTCTCTCTTTCACCCTTCATTTGGGCCTCTTCAAGTTGAGTGTAAAATAACTTCTTTAGGAGACAGTGAGCGGGCATTTGGACAACACTGAAGTTGATGGCAGAAAATCCTCATTTCAATGTTGGTTGTCTTTGCTTCTTCCAGAAAGCTGATATTTGTCTGCCTGTCTTTCCAAGAGATTTGCAGGATTTTTCAGAGGCAACACTGATGGAATTGATCCAGAAGTTGAATGTGACATTTGTAGATGGTCGATGTTTCTCAGGGATATAATAGGGTTGGAGGACAATAGCTTTATAAACAAGCATCCTAGCATCTCTACAAATGTCCCGATACTCAAACTTTCTCAGCTCCATTTGAAAAAAAAGTCACTATCAAATTTGTGGAGAGGGGGCTGCCTAGGTAACAGAAATGGTCAACATTTTATAACGTATATACATAGAGATGAGAGAATTCACAAAGAGAATGTGCAGAATCTATGCTGGAACATTATTTTCTGCATGTGAATTTTGGACCAAATGAGATCTGAAATGTAAAGATTTTCTCATGTCAAAATTCTTCTTCTTGGGGTTTCTTTACACTTGAAAAATGTGTTCATTGTTTATTTTTAAAATATATATATTTTTTCATCACTCCCCTCTAGTTTAGAGATGACAACTGCGGTGTGCTTTAATTTCCTGGTAAAAAACAATTATTCACACAGGCCTTTTTCAAACTAACTATGCTTATGAGTTTGAGAAAAAAAATTGAGTCCCTGGTTTCAAAGATATCAACTGACTATTGCTTGGACTGACAATTTTATGTTTGCATTTTATTTTTTTTCTTAATATGTTTAGTGTCCCCCTCCCCATTACTGAATGGACTTTCAAGATACCAGTGGCTATGGGAAGCAGCGTAGCAGCTGATGAAACAAACAATGTCCTTTATATATTTACCTTAAAAATGAAAATGACTTTTACTACAATTCTGCTTTTAACCATAGAAAGATTTAATGAACTCTATTTCCTTCTCAGTCTAATTGAAAAAGTGCTCCTGAGTTCACAGCTATTAGCTGTGACTAATTCGTTGAATTTATTGAACCAATTAAACTGATTACATATTATACAACTTCACTCCAATATTTAGGATTGCTGAAATACTTCCTCAAAACATACTCTATCTTGCTTCTTGGGTAGCTTTCTATCTTTAGTGAATGACACACAAAGAGTTGTTTTTGGACAACGCCAGTAAGAGAAGTAAAAGTCGGGGAGCATCCAAAAAATTCACCAAAGAAAGAGGATACATGTTTTGAGATGACGAAATGATCTATATAGTGATGCCTTCCAAATTGAAAGAGTAATAGAACTACAAGTGACTAATAAAAAATGGGTGAGATTTGAAAAGGAAATGAATGGAGTAAGTTGTGAAGAAATAATTTTTAGAAAATGGGATAAAAGAAATATAGATAGATTAATAGGACCAATGAAAGGAACTATGCAAGTGTGGAAGAAATGGCAAGGGAAAATAAGTAGCTTAAAATCCAAAATGTCAACAGTATGGATAATTAACAAGGATAAGGAATCAAATATGAATAGAAATATCCAGATATTGAAGGAAAAGGGAATAGAGAGGGTAGAACAATTATATAACAAAGAGGGAATGGTAAGGGAGAATAGAATTAAACAATGGCTTGGACAAGAAAAAATTGGTTACAGATAAGAGCAATTTGTGCATACTGTAGAATAAAAGATAATATTAATATGGTTAAGAGTGAAGATACCGCCTTTGAAAAGATAATAAGAGACAAATGGGAAGGAATGAAGGCACAGGCCAGCAATATATATACAATGCTATTAGAGGCAGATGGAGGTACAATACGGATTTGAAAAGTATGTGGGAAATGGAGCTACAAATTACGGAACAAGAGATGAGAAATGTGGTAGAGATTATAGGGATGAAAAGGAATACCAGAGTACGAGAAATGAGGAGGAAAATACTGCATAAATGGTATCGTACACCCTGTCAATTAGCATACTACTATAAAAGGGAGTAGTCAGTGCTGGCACGGATGCCAACAGAAAGGGCGATTTATGCACATGATGTGGGAATGAATATATACAACATTTTTGGCAGACTATACAAAATCAGGCAAAACAAATTCTAGGAAATGAGTGGATCATAACAAAGGAAATTGCGGTAATAGGAAAAATGGTGAAAACGGAAAATGATAGGGAAATAAAAGAAGCAATAATAGAATGTGCACAAGCAGTAATAGTATTAGGATGGAAAGATAAATCAAAATGGACAGTAAACAAATGGTATCATTATATGGTGGAACAAATGGAATTTGAAATTATGAATGGGAAATTAAATGCTTCAAAAATTAATGAAAATAGAATGAGAAAAATGGAAGAAAGATGGACAAGGGTAAAGAATCATATTATGAATCATTCTGGAGATCAAGCCATAAGAAATAGGATACAAATGTTATATAGTATATAGAATGGAAAGGTGTAAAGATAAAGATATATAAAAAATGTCTCCATAAGAAATGAATATGTAAAAGGGAATAATCCTCATGTTGGTGGTGGGAATTGTAAATGTTCTGTGAGTGTTTGGTATGTTTTTTTTGTGTGTGTTAAAATAAAATAAAAATTTGTTAAAAAAAAAAGAGATGACGAAATGATTGTAATTTCTTAGAATAAAAACCAGATGCATTTCAGCATTTTACAGTAGCCTCTTTCAATTAATTCTCCAGATGGTTGGATGGCCATCTGTCAGGATTGCTTTGTTTTCATGGCAGAATGAGTTTTGACTGGATGGCTCTTGTGATCTCTTCCCACTCTATGATTCTAATTGTAAGCATGCATTAGGTTCACTGGAACTACAGAACCAATAATACAATTTTGGCCTTCTGTGTATCCCAGAAGCTTCCTTCAGAAGGCTACTCAGAATCAAATTTCAGAAATATCTAGATCAAAAATTTCTAAACCATTTACTGGACATATTTTGACATATGATTTTAAGACTTCATTAAAAATGTGTTTAAATATATACAGGGTCAGATATTCTGGGCTTTTCTAGTAATAAACTACTATGTTTTGATATCTTAGGACAAGACAAAAATAACATTATACTGTAATGTTTCACAGATGAAAACTGGAGCATGTGTGGTCCAGAATGTATTTAAAGTGGCAAAAGTTATTAAAAAGAAGAGACACATAAGTGATGCTGCAGTAACTTGCTTTTTCTGAGCTTACTCAAAAGGGCAAGATTTGTGCCCTTCCTCTCCTGTCCCCTCTGCTTAATTAATGGATTGCAAACTACATTTGCACAAATTGAGGTAAGGTAGAGATAAAGTGAGAAGGAAAGAAAAACTGGGACATTTTAAAAACGGTTGGACTACATAGAATTAACTGAGATTGTCCATATTGAATCAGAACTTTTGGAAACCTCAACAATTTTGTACAAAGCAATGCTTTCAGTGCAAACATTTCAGACAAAATCTCCAAAATAATGGAGCAATGCATAAAGCTCTGACAGTCTCACTAACCAGAGAGAAAACTTTTGATTTTTTTCCTTCTCATATTTTAGAATTAATTAAGTAAAGATTAGATTCCTAACCAAGGCTTCAATGCACAAACTGCCACAGATGCATACAAAAAAGCATTTCCAAATCTAGTTTAAATGAACTTGCATGCAGAAGGGCAGTAAGCAAACTTCAATAGAGATTATTTATACTGAACCAAAAGCACTTCAACCATCCTATGATTCACAATATATTCTCAGTATCATATAACTATGGCTAGAGAGTAATATTCATTTGGCGCTTTTACAAAAAGGCATGCACCAAGGCCAAGAAATATAATATCTCATGATGTCTCTCTTTATTATCATGAATCTAGTGAATTTATATATTCTAAGGATCATCATAAACATTGAAGGTCTAACTAGTTTCTATAAAAGTACTTCCTGTTAATAGCTGACATCCTAGCGAATCCTTTGATAAACTTAATTGACTTTCCAAACTAAAAAAAAATCAGACTGGACACACTGGCAAATAGAATAAGTTACTACAATATTGTGTGTGTGTGTGTGTGTGTGTGTGGATGTTTTGCTTTTAAAAATACTAATTGGGAACTTCTAATTCATTCAAATTTGTCTATAGCCTGGGATATGAGAGTGAATATTTGAGAACATTGAGTCACTAGGCTCATCATTATAAGTTATCATTTGAGGCTGAGTATGATTGCTTTCCAAGTGCAGAGTCTTGGCGATGGGTCCATAGGTGACCGTAGAGACCTACTTTGGAGCTGCATGTTCTTTTTCAGTGAGGACATCCATTTCCAGATGGATGCAGTCCCAACATGGGTTGTCTTGACACACCTTCCTGTCAATCTGTTTCTCCCTTTCTCCCACCGTTGGTACATCTTCGAATTTCACAGCACTGTTGGTAACAGCCGACCTCCAGTTACAACGCTCTAGGACCAGGGCTTCCCAGTTCTCAATGTCTATGCCACAGTTTTTAAAGTTAGCTTTAAAGCTCTTTTGCTGTCCACCAACATTCTGTTTACCATTCTTGTGTTCAGGGAGTTCATTGTCTGTGTTATCCTATAGTGTCCGTATGTTCCACATTCAAAAAAATCAATTGTCTGTTTTGACCACAAAGTGATGACGCCTCTGGATGCAGCAGTCCAGTCAGGAATAAGAGAGGAAGACTATGTTTAGGGTGTCTTTTCTAGCACCCTCCCCATATGGATGAGCAGAGTGGATCTTAAATAGGGCTGCTCAATTATGAACACAGCTGCCAGACTGCTCAACCACCTCAGACCTTGAGGTAGAACAACTGAATCCATATCCACCGCCCATGTGCCAGTCTGTGACAAGGGTCTTCCAGATTCCACTATCCTACCCTCGTTGCCATTCACTGATTGCCATGGGACTTTTGTTGGTTTTCTTCCTTTCTTTTTGGAAGATGCCTGTGCGTGAAGAACAGGAAGAGTTAAGTTTTCATTTCCTGGTGGTTTCAAGTCACACACGAGGTAATCTATCTGATGGTTTGAACTTTCCAAGTGCTGGCCTTTCCTACTGTTGGGGCAATATAGATCCTAATTCTTTCTACCTCAGCTGCCTAATGGATCTTACCTATTCCTTCAAGTATGTTTAGCCAAAAAAAATGTCACAATTATAATTCATATCACATTTGGAGCCTTATAGTTATAAACATTTGTCTTTATGCAATAGTAGCTATTAGGCTTGTTTGATCAAGGAAAATTTGTTCAAAACTCATTTCGGATGTAGGGGGTGCAGGCAATTCGAATCTTTAATGATTTTTGAAATTTTTCCAAATTTTCAAATTTTCTGAATTGCTTTGTTAATGGCATCTGTGATTGCACAATAGGTGAAAACCTGCAAATGGGACAGGCAAAACTTGGGGATTCCCTTTCCCTCATTTTTAGACCACTACTGACAAAACTTACCACTGTGGTAGAAAAGATTCTCCTCCATCAGCATACTAACTTTCAACATGTTTAGAAGATCCCTAGGTCCTTGACAATTTTTAAAGTAATTTAAGTAATCTAATAAGAAATATTACAAGAAGAAGAAATGTGATGCCTCCAGGATTCTTTGGGAAAATTTAAATCTATCTCTCAGTTTGGCATATTTGTCAGGGCACACCTCTCTGAATATGAGAAAATGGACTATATCTCATCACATTAAAGTAACTTATTACATTTGCTTGTTTCCACCGTTGGCCAGCGTAACACCCCACTGCCCCAACCCTCAAAGACCAGGAGGAAAGAATCGCTTGAGGACTGACCATTTCCCTGCCCTGTGAAAGGCTGCGGTCCTGCCCAACCACCTCTAGCAACTGAGGACGCACAAAATCCCCTGAGGAATGTCCACTTGCCTTCCCAGTGTATGCCAGCGGTCCCCCCTGACCAATCCATTGTGTTGATTAGATTGGATTATTAGATTTCTAGCTTCCTAAAATACAACGTGTAACCCCAGGCACACAAAGGGGCCTCCAAACTTTTGTGTGTTTTCCAAGGAAATTGTTATCAGCAAAGAGAAATTCTGGTTTTCCAAAGCACAGAAGTCAAACCCCAGGAGAACAAAGGCCCTTTAAAGTTGTTTTCCCTGTCTCAGGAAGGGAATTGTTATGAGCAAAGAGGAATTCTGGTTTTCCAAAGCACAGACATCAAACCCCAGGAGAAAAGGGACCCTTTAAAGCTGCTTGTCAAACCTCAACGGCCTCAGGCATCACTTTTGCTTGGACAGAGTTCCAGCCAGGAGAATCAGAAAGTACTTTCCAAGCCAGCTTGCTTTGCTCTCATGCCTTGTCCAGAGCCTCCCTGCCTTTCCCATGAGAAGGCAGGGGGTGAAAGCATAACAAAGGCCTCTCAAGGCTGTACCATCTTGCCTCCCTGATAGAGCAAATGGGCTACAGAGGCAGAGAGCTTGCCTCCCTTTCGCCCCAGATGTTCTTCGCTAACGAGCACCACATTCCAAGCCTACTGAGTTCACAAAACATACAAGAGATCATCAATCTTAGCTTTTGACGTGTGACGCAGCCAAGGAACGTTATAACTGCCCTGTGAACCCCCATGCCAGTGTCTTGTGCCAACAACGCATTTGGGAGAAGATCTTGCGGGTTAGGCCAGTCGGGCCTATCATCAAGCGTTGCCAGCCAGCCTGCTTCAGGCTGACTTGTTCTGGTATTGCCTTGTTCCTGTTCGTCGTCGAGACCCAGTGATTGATCCTGAAAAACTCTTTTACCTTTTGAACTATTTACCTTCCAAGCAGCTTGTCCCTGCCTGCCTTGATCCGGCTGGGATCCTAGACTCTTTGCATCCAGCTTGTGTTCCAGTTTCGTTGCTCGTGCTCCTTTTGCTGTGGAGCACTCACACCCCCGCTGAATCCTGTTTTGCTGCTAGTTGGAGTCACTATAAAGATTGCCTCCAACCTCTTTCCTATACCTACATATTCTCAATAAAACCCGTTGTACCTTAGCTGCTGTGTGGTTTATCCAGGGGGGTCGGGTTGCCAAGGCTTCAGAGGGCGATACTGCTTGCCTCCAGCCAATAAGGGGAAACCACCTTGGAAGGGTGCGAGAATCTAAGGCTGATTCCTTTCTGATCCACTTCCAGGATTGGAAAAAAGATGGCAGCAGTGGCTTTGAAATGGCAAATTTACTTCCAGATTCCCAAATCACCTCGAAATCGCTTCAAAATTGGATTAATTCCGATTTCATTCTGATTTACAAGGATTCCGATCGAACCTAGCAGCTATGCTGATTTGACTATTCTAGGAGTTGTAGTCCAAAGCATTAGCAATGTTCATTTTTTCAGTCCTAAACATGTTTACTCAGAAGATAAGCCCTTTGATTTCAATGGAACTTCCTCTTTAATCTGGACAGCTTTGCAACTTCATTGGTTAATTGTAACTTATGAATTGTTGCCAAAAGTCTTAGTGTACACAGCTTGTTCCAATTAAATCTCAATTTCCTAGTCCATGTTACTGCAAAGGAAATAGTATTTTTCATTTAATTACAACTGCCAAAGAGAAAACATTGCTTGCCATTAGTCTTCTTTTTTTGCCTTTTGTATGTGTTATAGCTGCCTTCACCACTTAATTAAATTTCTAAAGCCCATTGGCTGACAGTCTGTGGTCAAACCTTAATGGCAAGAGGAGAATTTCTCAGGTTAGGTTTCCTCCTTTCTATAGTAAGATAGTCTGCCAAAGTGCTTCTATGTTTCCATTCGCCCCATAGTATAATCAGGTGATTTGAAAGATGTGTGAAAGCAAACATTGCACTTAGCCTTGTCTTTTTTTAACAATAAGGATTGTTACTGTACTGCACACTACAATCACACATTCTTATATATATTTAAATAGATTCAGTTGCACAGAATGTAATATCATGTAATGGAAGACTATGGGCTACATTGGCACCCAGAAGGACCCTGGTGGTCTACATTTCTTTTGTTCTCTGGTTCCAAAAAGAAGTAATACCACACCCCCCAACAAAGTATTTGGTAGTATTATTAGCTATTTTGATATGTTTGGTGGCCTCTTTGCACCATCCTTGCCTGTTAAGTGAAGTTTAGGGGTCTGTCCAGACAGCTGCTTTATTGCAGAAACTTCTGCAATAAAAAGGGGGTTGTCCGGACAATGTTATGGGCAGTCCCACATTAATTCGGTCACAAAACAGGACAGCTGGGCTAAATAAGCCCTGTAAACTGTGGGAACACCCCCTCCCCCCAAGTCCTCAGACCCCTTAGAAAAGTAGTAAAAATGTTTCTATCATCCAGCAAGCCCCAGCAAGCTCTCTCAGCACATAGAAATGATGTGCCAGGAGAGCGGGGGGGGGGGGATCACTCCCCTCTCCCACTCTCCTGGTAATCATTTCTATGCACTGGGAGAGTTTGCCGAGGCTTCTAATGGATAATAGGTAATGTTTTACTACTTTTCTAAGGGGTCTGGGAGCTTGGGGGGAGGGCCTCCAGACATTATCTCAGGCTAGTTCCGAAAGAATTAAAGTCTCCAAAAGGAGCTTAAAGAGCTACTGTCACACAAAGAATTCTGGTTAAAGTAATCTTATATCTTATTAGCATGACTCTGTTGTGGTATTATTTAAAACAGTATTATAGCATGTTATGTTTATACAAAGTGTCACAACAAACACAATACAAAATACAGTCAATTCACGCCTTTTCTCAGTATAGTTCATGAGGGGATTTCTCCCCAAAGTCAGCAGTTCACCTACCTGGGAAGCATCATCTCTTCAGACGCCAAGATTGACAAAGAGATAGATCACAGATTATCAAAGGCATATAGTGCATTCGGAAGGCTTCACAAAAGAGTCTGGAGCAACAAGCACCTGAGACAAAGCACCAAAATCAGTGTGTACAGAGCTATCATACTGTCCATTCTCCTCTATGGGTCTGAAACATGGGTCACATATCGCCAACACCTACGACTCCTCGAGCGCTTTCATCAGCGCTGTCTTCGCACAATCCTAAATATACACTGGACCGACTATGTGACGAATGTTGCTGTCCTTGAGCAAGCAGGGATCACCAGCATTGAGGCCATGCTATTGAGAACACAGCTGCGCTGGGCAGGACACGTCTCTAGGATGGAGGACCACCGCCTCCCAAAGATACTACTCTACGGTGAACTCGCCACGGGTCAGCGCAAGAGAGGCGCCCCCCAAAAGAGATATAAGGACTCCCTGAAACAACATCTCAGGCTTGGCCAGATTGATCACCAACAATGGTCCACCCTGGCCTCACATCGGGAGGCATGGAGAAGCACTATCCACAATGCTGCGGCCTCTTTCGAGAAGACACGCCGAATGGGTCTCGAAGAGAAACGACAACGCAGAAAGAACCGCAACTTGGAAAAAACATCACCCAAGGAGACTTTCTGCTGCGCTTTCTGCAACCGAACTTGCCTATCTCAGATTGGCCTTTTTAGTCATCAACGCGCTTGTAAAAAGCGTGGGATGAGTCCTTCCTGAATCTTCGTTCGCGAAGTAATGCCGAGAGAGAGATAGCATGTTATGTTTATACAAAGTGTCACAACAAACACAATACAAAATACAGTCAATTCACGCCTTTTCTCAGTATAGTTCATGAGGGGATTTCTCCCCAAAGTGTACACACGTCCGGTGGTCCCTGTTGAGCGTCCAAATATTCCCACTCAATTAGATAATCAGTCGTTTCGCCCACCGGGGCTTCTTCTGTACCAGGGACTCCCTCTGTTGCGATAGGCGTTTCTTCACTTGGAGTAGTGCTTATTTCTCGTACATAGATAAAACATATATAATGAGGCTCAAAGCCTTCTGGTCAAATCATGGACAAGAAACCATTGCAGTCAGGACCCATAAATAGCTTGATGAAAAGGATTATTTCATGATTCTTTTCAGGAGTTCTGAGTAGAGAAATTAAGCACCGGTTAAATGAGGACTTTACGGCACCATAAAATGGAAGTACCAGAAAATGCCGACAATCAAAGAAAGGAGGAATTCTGAGATCAAGGGCTCTTTGAATTGGAGGATGGAGTGACAGCACCCTCCTGTGGCGAGAATAGAGCACAATGTCCAAAACGCCAAAGTTGGGAAAAATGCAAACATATTCCTCTATCTGTTGTCTGTCCAGTTTAATGACATTGTATGATTGCTGTGTATGTGTTCTGTGATCTGCCCTGAGTCCCCTTTGGGGTGAGAAGGGTGGAATGTAAATGTGGTAAATAAATAAATAAATAAATAGTATATCTGCCTTGACTTTTGCTTTGGAATAGAAGGAATTTAGAGGAGTGATTGTGGAAGACTTTGTACTTCTTCAACCAGACATACAGACATTGTGATTCACCATTACCTTGGCTTCCATCAGCTGTAGAAAGAGCAGATTATAAAGATCTAGTCTAAATTGCTGCCATGCCAACGTAGACCCCTATAGAATTATTATCTAATCTCTATTTAAAGACCTCCAAAGAAATGGAGTTCACTACTCACAAAAGCAGTCAGTTCTTACAAGGCTTTCTGCCTGAAATGCCAGAATACTGTGACTTGCCTGTACAAGTTCAGGATCCTTTATTCAGAATTCCAAAATTCTAAATATTCCAAAATCTGAAATTGTCCACATGGATGGCTGAGATAGTGACACCATTGCTTTCTAATGGTTCAATGAACAAAAATGGTTCAAATAGTGACACCATTGGCTATTGTATATAATGTATTTTGTTCAATGAACAAAAATGGTTCAAATATTTCACAAAATTACCTTTAGGCTATGTGTATATTGCGTGTTGAAACGTAAATGTATTTTGTGTTCAGACTTAGTCCCGTCTCCAAGAGATCTCATCATTATGTACTTTTATGCAAATACAGGCATCCCAAAATCTGGAAAAAATATGGAATCCAAAATACTTGTGTTTTCACAGTATTTCTGATAAGGGATGTCCAATATGTAGTACCATGCTTCTTGACTTTGTGTTTATATGTGTGTGATCATTTCCTGCTCCTTATTCAAGAACAAACCATCTTGTGACACCTCTAGACAGTTAAAAACTAGAATCTTAGAATAATAAAGTTGGAAGAAACCACATGGGCCATCTAGTCCAACCCTCTGGTCATGCAGGGAAAGCTCAATCAAAACGCCTCCGACAGATCACCATCCAGCCACTCCACTTCGAGACAGAGAGTTCCACTGCTTTAGTTCCACTAAAGTCTGATTTCATCAGAAATTACTTCTTTTCTTTTCTTTTCTCTCTTTTTTTTTTTTTACAAAACTTTGGGTTTATGTTTCCAGGACTTCAAAGCTAAGTTAGCTTGCAGTATTAACACATATTGCCACACTTAAGAGGTGATCATATACAAAGAAAGCAGTCTGAGGGGAAACCAACTATGTTTGACAAAAAATATGCCAGTGAGGGATTTTCATCAATATGTAGTTCAATTGAACTGAAGTGTCCTTGCCAAAAAGCTATCTTAAGAATTTGTGCCTTGCTTTTAAAATGCAATGAAGGTGGACAAGTGTAAAAGAAAGAGAACCTTGCAATTGCTTATTGAGTGTTATTTTCCTTTGACATATCCAAGGGTCATGCACACAGCCTTCCAATCACTTTGGCTCTGACCTCATTTATGTTTTGGTAAAAGTGTGACTTCTTTGGATATTGCATCCTGTCATGCAATTCCCCACTTCCTCAGGCATCTGCACAAAAGCCCTAAGGATTTCTAAATCTTGCTTTTGCAACATAATCTACAACATTGCTCAGAAACAATTTTTCCTTCCTGATTAAAATGGATCCTTTGATTCTAAGGAATACTGGAAACAACAGGCAACAAAACCAATAGCTAAGCCTAAGCAGTCTCACTTTTGCTTGTGGATGGAGGAAAAACAGCCACCTCCTTCTCCCTGTCCACATGACAATATGCGGCTTCTTCGGCAGATTACTTCTCAGTTTTGAGAAAGATGAAGTTACTTTTAATTTCCCAGTGGGTTTATGCAGATTAGCTTGCATCCTCACCATGATAATACTTGCTTTCCCACTCCTCCCCACCCAATCACACCCATTCATGTAATGACAGGAGAGAGAAAGAGGGAGAGATAATGAGAAGAGGAGTGGGCAGTTCTTTCCCATTTGAGAGACTAATGAGGTTCCTCATTTGGTCTCATTACAAATGTGCCACCTCTGGCATTGGTCTTTGGTTTAGCTCTTGGTGATGTCAGCAGCAATTTCCAGGCACTGAGATGCATTACAAACATCTTCAGAAGCCAAAACTCCTTCCTTTGCCTCCCCCATACTTGTGCTTTCCAAGACTTTCTACTTTTCATTACTGCCCCCCTCCGGCACATCAATTTCACTCGTAAGTAATTAGATTGTTAATTAGAGTTCTCTAAAGAAGATGATTTCAGTCTAGATTTATTTATTTATTTCTGGTATTTGTACCCCATCACTTCTCTATCCCCAAAGGGGGAGTCAGGATGGGGTCTGTCCCTATCTTTGTTACAGATATGTTCCATGAGATTATTTCTTGATTATGCAGATTAGACAAAAAACTAGTATCTCTATCCGAGAATGATAAAAATAGTCTGTGTTAACACTGAATTTTTCCTTTCTTTATGTCAGGTAACATTATTCTTTTTGTCTGGCAGGCATTTTAAACTAATCAATGAAAGAGGTGTGCTTTCTATCTAAAACGAAAATCCCATTATGGCAAACATAGATTATAGGAGGGAGTGCGGGGAGAATGCATGTTTTCCATTGCTCCCCTGTGATCTCAATCTCAGTCTGCCTTTGTGGGAACTTTTATGGTGGAGGGGCATCCATTACAATTTAAGCACTAAGTCTCCTCCTTCTGTATTTCCTTTAATGTGTCATAGATTTCACAGGTGACCCATATACATTACTTAGAATTATAATTTCTTCCTCATTCAAAATTGATAAAATAAGATACTACTTCATTTGTCAGTTCCTTTCTGTGTTTTAGTAAAACTTTGAGGTGACCATGTCAGCAAATTCATCTGTCTGCTGCACCTGCTGCTGTTCTACAAGAGGACTAAATATCTTCATCCAGCTTTGCTGTTCTCTGGACTCCTTGTGAGTAGACGGCCACTCAGGCCCATTCCAGCTAGGTGTGACTCAGCAACCTCCAAAGAGGAAGCAACTATAAAGCTGAGTTCACAGGACTTGGCAGGGCTGGAGTCTCCTCCATCAGCTCCATAAGAGGACCAAACATCTCCATTCAGCTTTGCTGTTCTCTGGACTTCTTGTGAGTAGACAGCACCCATTCGAGCTGGGTGTGATTCAGTGACCTTCAAGGAGGGAGCAACTGTACAGCTTTGTTCACAAGAATATGGAAGACTTATTCTATTTTAATGTGTTATATGTTGTATTTGTAGAAATCAGTTCACTGGGTGGACACTGGTCACTTTGGGGCTGTTACACCAGCTCGTGTTGAGAGAGCCAGCTGAAGGGCTGGGTAGTAGTGAGAGGGCTACCCAGAACCACCTGGTTGGCTACAAGGCAGTCCCCTGTTGGGAGTATGGTACTGCAGGATTAGTTAGCCAATCAGCCTGATGGGTTGGAAATACACCAATTGACCATGTGATAAGTGTTGTTGTATTAATGTCTTATAATTTGCCTTTTATTATTCCTTTTTTATGCTTTTGATTATTTGTTTGTCCCTGTATTGTTGTTTTTAATTCAATGTATTCAGAAACTAGGGTGGCATTAAATGCTGTGCAGGGCAGAGGGAGATATGGTAATAGCAGGGTCACATGCCTTCATAGAGAAAGGAGACAAAGGTGTTAAATATCTATCCCACCTTCCAGTCACCCTGCCAGCCTGGGGAACTTGTAGAGGGAGCCAGGCAACCCATCAAACCTCACCTTGCTCTTAAATAATGCCATGTCAGTCAAGAAAAAGATACCATATTGCAATAAATTGTCAATGCAAGTGCTGAAGAAAATATGCTAGAAATTGCAAGGAAACAAATTGTAGTTTGCTATGTCTCCAGAGTTATTGTCCAATGCTCAAAGCACTATAATCCATTAGCTCTTTTTGTATATAAAGTACAGTCCTCAACAATGAACCAATCATGCGACGTATGTTTGGCTGAGACAATACTATTGGCCCAAGTTCACTCAGTAAGCTTGCAATGTATAGCATATTTCCTTCAGCACTTGTATTAACCATTTATGGCAATGTGATATTGGAATGTTTCCTTGCAATATGAGAAATGTAGTTGTGTGCAGGTATGAGGCATAGTCACATAGCACATGCAAAGAAATATAGATTATTCTCAGTTGTTCAGTAACAAGTTAAATAACAAGTCAGAAATTAACCAGATAGGGCAGGCATGTAGCCGGGGGCTAAGGGGCTTCAGCCCCGAAATTCTTAGGGTGGTCCGTGAAAAGGCCTTACTGGTACATTATTTATACTGTTATGTTTATTCATATCATGATCTGATCACCATGCTCATTATATCCCACATTAATGGGGTTATTGGGATAACAATACAAAAGGTTTGCTAGTGTGGACCCTCTTCCACCCAGTCTCAGCCCCCCAACCAAACTCAGCCCCCCGATCAAAATCCTGGCTACGGGCCCTGAGATAGGGGAACTATATCAATTGCTTGTCTTGAACAGTGACTCTCCAGCATCAAGTATGTGCACTTTCTCTTTTAATAGACCAATCATCTTGGACCCCAATTTCTGTGCAAGCCTGCACTGAGATGGCATAAGACATTTATATAAATTGGGAAATTGGAGATAAGGGATCTAAGCAAATAATATTTTCCATTTAGGCACCTTTCTGCTACTAAAGGGCAATTACCTAGAGTAGACAATAATCTGGGCAAATTTATTCTTATAGGTGAGCTGAGGCTTGACTGTTCTCAGCACAATGCACATTCTTTCTTGGGAACTCTCCTTGGTCCTGAAGATCCCATAGAAACCTATTATCTTCTGTCTGCTAAATGTTTGCCAGATTGCTGTTTCCTGAAGTTTTCTATTTTCAATGTGTTGCCCCAGACTTTATCTAGCACTTCTAATGCTAGAATTCTACCATTATAATTCTGATCCAGCACTTGCAAACCAGGAGGAACTCCAGGATAAGCAAGAAAATGTTGTGCTGTTTCAGTTGCTCTGTCTTTTTCTTTCATTATCAATCGAGGGATAGAGTATATTTAAAGAATTATTGGTATCTTTTAAAATACAGCAGATAAGAAGCATATCTAAAGATACATCTTTGGTAAAATCTCTCTGTGTGTCCAAGCATATTCCTTCAGATAGAAGTTATGCTGCATTTGGAAACAGTTCCTTATGCAGCTGTTATAAAAACAGCATCAGTCCCATGCCCAGAGTCCTCAAGGAGTCCTGTTTCAGCTTGGCACAGTCACCTGTCTGTGTGTACAATTCCACTAGCTAAGCCATTACACTGGCACATTAGTAATTAATGGGAGATTACACATCCTAGAGACAGGAAATGCAGAAAATGGCTGATGGCCACTAAATTTCTGAGCTATTATCTTCTTCCTGCTAAGTAAAAGAAAATTTAGACTTGAAATACAACCTTTATAAATAGATTGCTGGTTTTTCAAAAATCTTGACTCAATTTTAACTCTTGGGTTTCCTTCAAGCAAGTGCTATGAACATTCATTTATACCAAACCCTGGCTAGTGTCACAGCTTAATGAACTCTAAATGGTTAATGTTTGAAAGGGGCCTCTTCTAAAGTGCAATGATATAGGATTTTCTTTTCATGTAAATAGTGACTTGAGAAACTGGAAGTCTCTTTGGGTGTGAGAGAATTGGCAGTCTGCAAGGACATTGCCCGGGGGATGCCCAGATGTTTTGATACTTTACCATTCTTGTGAGAGACTTCTCTCATGTTCCTGCATGGGGAGCTGGAGCTCAGGTCACCTGTTCTCAGATTCGAACAGGTGACCTGTCAGTCAGCAATCCTGCTGGCACAAGGGCTTAACCTATTGCTCCACTGGGTGCTCCTATGATATGGGGTGTATAGGCACAATCTTTTCATTTTCCTTTGTCACTCCATCTGCTTTCTTGCAATCATGTAGATTAGGCCTAGAAATTAAAAGTGTGGATGTTCCCAGCCATTCTCAGGTCAATTGAGCATATGGAGATTGTTAGAGATCAGTAGAGAAGTCAGTTATTTTATAGCTCTTTTCAAATGCCCAAGGACAGGGGATGGACAGTCATTTCTAAAGTGCCCCAAGGAGCCTTTTTGGCTGTCACGCAAGTTTTAAATACTATAACCAAAGAGAAAAATTAGGTTGAAAGAATACTAGGATGTGACACTTTGAGTATTAAGCTTCTTGGTACTACTCTGGACCTAGGAATTCTGCAAAAATGCCTAGTCCTGATAATACCAGTTCTTCAAGTGAGGCACTATTCTGGATACTCTCACATTCAAAGGTGAAGTGGAGCAATCCCTTTTATTTTATAGCATGCTGGTTGAGCAATAACCCTCACAGATGCATACATTTAATCAAAACAGAGCGTCCTGGATGTATTTTAATTTTTGCTATTCTAGAGCATTAAAAGATTTGAACTTTGGACTACAGCTATTAGAATCCCTCATCCAATGTGACTCATGAATCAAAAACGTTCCGATGCCCTATACAGCTCTTGGTGAAACTATTCTTCTTTTTCTGAACCATCTTAAATTAGATTAGTGTACATTTTTATACTTATCATGGATTGGTGACATAAACAACCTTGATCATTTACATAATAGTAAAGTAAAATATAGATTTTTTAAATAAATAAAACATGTTATCTCTAAATAAATAGAGCATTGTTTATTTGTTTAGTTAGTTTTATGTCCTGCTATGACTCAAAACAGATATAGTTGGAGGCACCATAATTTTTAGAATTATTTCCTTTTCCTATATCACACCGTTGGTGAAATTTTGGAACTGTTTTCCTTCCTAAGAATACACAGCACAATAGCTTTTCCAAAAGGGGCACTGATGTTTTGGACTTCCTATTGGAAACTGGCACATTCTTGTACATAGGTCTTTTTCATGTAATAGTACATCATTACATAGTGACAGGTTATAGGAAGAAGCTAAATACTATAGAGGCAAATCACGATGAGAGAAAGTACCAAGAAACTTTGGGTGGGCTAAACTAACCTTCAATTAAAACCAAATGTTATGACATTTTCCCGTCCTGTAATAAAACATACCTTTCAGAACTAGCCTCACAGTTGGCAATCATCTCACGGAAACACTTACATAAAAGAGAGGAAAGATTAGCCCAGTTTCATACTACAAAATACTTTGGCTTGGATTGATCTTCATTTTGGCAGTGACATGATACTAAATCTCATGACATGAAACCCAATGTAGGTTCTCAAGATGAAACTGGATATTCTCTGCCAACAGCGAATGGAGTGCACTTGAGGTGCAGGTAGAGCATGTAGAGAAATGTGGCTCCTTCAGTCCTGTTCTCCTCAAATTTAACATTTTTAATCTGCAATTTCATTCTACATTGGAATGTGAGACCTTTTCCCCTCACATATAAATTTATGTTTACTTTCATGTGTATTTTTCTCAATGTACACCTTTTTGGATTCATTTTGTATCACTTAGAGCTGATTTTTTTCAAAGATACTGATTTATTGTCATGCACAGATTTGAAAAAAATATGCAGAGTTTTGTTAGCATATGACAAGGCAGGTTGTCATCTATAACACTGACAATTTTGTGAGATATAACATAGATTTTAGTTAAATATGAGTCTGGTGAATTTCTTATCCATCTCTAGTAGCAGGTAATTGGTTCAATGTAATCACAAAGAAATACATCAATAGCACAGTAGGGGCTAATAACCTCGAGGGGAAAGGCAACCCTTTCCCATAGGCACACAACACGTTGTTTCTATTGCATCACAAAGAGCATCTTGCCAGGAGAATATACTAAACAACTCATATTCCCAGTGCCATGACCTTGATCCACTTTTCCCTGCCTCCCCCCCCCCCCCCAATAACTCCTTTTATCCATATGAAGAATCATGGGAGATCATAGTCTTATTCTATCGCATGTAATTTGGCTTAGCTGAATTAATTAATATTGACAATATTCAGCTACAATCAATATGGTTTAAAATAGAATTTAGAAAGCCAAAGTCTTTACCACACTCCCCAAACATTCTTTTGCTTTTCCATGTCACTTAAAAGATCATGAGCAAACTGTTCTTTGGTGAAATGTGCTGTCTTGGAGTGTGATAGTGATGTCTTCTTTGGAGGTTTTAAAACAGAGCCTGAATGGCCTTCTGATAGGAATGCTTTGACTGTGTGTTTCTACATGGCAGGAGATTGTACTGAATGGCCTTTGTGGTCTTTCCAAGTCTGATTCTATGCAACCCAAGCCTATAATATATATACAATTACATGCCTCTGATATAAAAATATACTGTAGCACATCCAGATTCCTGGGGAAATGGCAACTGTTAAAGAAACATGGATATTTCTTGGTTAGATGACCATGCAAAATTGAAGAATGACTAGAAGAACTCTAAGTTCTTTCTTTGTCCTTGGCTGTATTATCATTTATATCCCACTGTTTTTCAAGATTCTATATCACATAAACCTATTATTATTATTGTTATACCACCATTTTATGACACTGAAGTAATTATGCTGTAATACTATAGTTCCTCTTTGGGTACACATACTTTTAGAAACTAAGGAGAGTGCACACAATTTTCTACTCAAAATTATATCCACTTGTGGATCTCCCAGCTTGCGTCCCCCAGCTAGGTGGGAGGAATCTATTTTTCCCCAGACTGTAGACAGTTTTGCCCATCAAAGAGCACATATCAGACCATTTAAAAGAAAATCAGTGTGGTTATTATTTTCTAGGAATCTTTCACTTTCCCCTAAGATCCAATCTACCTTAACAGCAGCAGCAATAGCAACCACATTCCAATTGACTTGGTGTGATGAATGTTATTTACACTTTGGTTTGCAGCTTTTTCGTACGATCTCATAAGAGAATAAATCCACACTTCCATGGAGGGCTGTGCGGGAGGAAGTCTGTGGCTGTTAAGCAAAGGTGTTAGACACATATGGGAATGTATTACTGATGGTCACACCTACATTTCTAAGATTTCCAAGTGACTATGAGAACACATGTTTTAGAGAGAAAGAGACCAGGACAGTGAACAATGATTAATTATATAATTTTGCAATAGAGAGATGTGTTTTTAAAAGAGCATATAATGAATGTGCATTGCTTACACATGATCCAGATTTATCTTATGGAAATCTTTAATGTGAAGATACCCTTTTTCTCTAAGCTTCATAGCATTCTCTATAAACACCCCAACTCTCCAATGAGAAAGGCCATGATATTTTACAGTTCTATGAAGAATATGATGGCAAGTACATCGTTAGCATCTATTTCTCTTTGCCCACATTAATATCACTCATGTCAAGTGACACGGCTTTCTGTTTTCACCAGCTATTTTAAACAGATGCACAAAGGAGCTGAAAATAATTGGTATAAGGCAAAATATCAAGAAGCTCATCAGAAACACGTGGCATGGAGGATTCACTCTTGGCCTTGAGACATCGAATAAACTTGTTGTTCAGGAAGATTACAATGGTGGGAGATGTGGCAAAAGCTTTCTCCAGATGTTGCCTTCCTTCTGGTTGGTTATATTTTCCATACCAGTCCTCTTTCTGAAGATTTACAACAAATATCAGCCAACATTTTTGAAAAGTAATGAGAAAGAGCAACATAGTTGTCCTCAACTATGTTGCTCTTTCTCATTACTTTTCAAAAAGTAATGAGAATTATTAAAATTGAATGAGAGTAATTTTGCAACATAGTTGTCCTCAACTATGTAGCAAAATTACTCTCATTCAGTTTCAATAATTTTAATTGAAATAGGACTTTGTGGAATTATTTCATATAATTTAGATAAAGCCTTTATCTCCGTGTAATATATTTGTTCTAATGCTGCTCTTCCATATATCAGGGGACTTAGAAGTAATGAAACAAACTCCATAATAGAAATAATGAATATTGCCTGTACACATCATAGCCAAACTATTTGCTTGCTGACTCTTTCCAAACTCTTTAAAGCTTTCATAATAGCCAGGACACCAACTTAATAGTTTATTAATGCCTTATCATAAAGTTCATGTTCTATAGGGTAAAATCAGTAGTGACATTCTTTTCTGTAGATCTGAATAAAACAGATGTGAACTGAAGATGCTAGCATGGTTGTGGGTTTGGGTGGGAGAAGCTGCTCATAGTTTCCACTACGCTCATCAAGTTTTACAGGAACACATTCTGTGTGATCCTTTGAACACGTATGTGGATGATGATTTTCTAGTGGAAATAGTACAGTTGAAACACAGTTAAAGCCAACAGGTAGACGCCCTTGTCAAACTGGAATTGGAACCTGGCTCATTGTGGGAGGAAATGAAAAAGATAGCTCACCCACAGAGGAGCAATTCCTCTTTTAAACTTGTCCCTCTCTTTGTCTTTGTAGAACAAAGTCATTTTTATAGCTAAGAATATACATGGGTCTCTCAAGTTGTATTATTTTTACCATGAAATCTTGAGAAATTACCTTATATTGCTCAATATAAGTCAGTGAGCTTAAGCCAATTGGTAGTTGTAACTATGTGAGCACAACAAAATCACCTGGGCTTATTACTGTATATACCCGTATTTTTCGCACCATAAGACGCAGTTTTTTCCTCCCAAAGTGGGATGAAAAATCAGCCCCGCGTCTGGTGCGAATATGCAGGCGTGGGGAGGCGCTGAGCAGAGGGAGGGCGGCGATATACTCACCCTGTCGCCGCCTCCTCTTCTCTCTGGTCGCGGCGGCGGCGGAGGGACGCTGGTTCGCTCGCCTGCCTCCTTTTCCTTTCCCCCACCTTTGCTTCCCTCGAGAAAGGGCGGAGGGAAGGAAAAGGAGGCGGAGGCGGGAGCGAATCGCTGCCGTGTCAGAGCTGACGCGACGCGGTTCGCTTCCTTCTGCTCTTTTCCTCCCGCCTCAAGGAAAGGGCGGAGGGAAGGAAAAGGAGGCGTGAGGCGGAGCGAACCGCGGTCACTGCCAGAGTTGACGACGCGGCGTTCGCCCTTCCTTCTGCTTCTTTTCCTTCCCCGCCTCAAGGAAAGGGTGTGAGGGAAGGAAAGGAGGCGGAGGCAGAGCCTAACCGCTCAGCCAGAGTTGACGCGACGCGGTCTCGCCTCCTTCTGCCTTTTCCTTCCCCCGCCTCAAGGAAAGGGCAGAGGGAAGGAAAAGGGAGGCGGAGCGAACCGCTGTCGCCCAGAGCTGATCGCGACGCGGTTCGTTTCTTCTTTCTGCCTTCCTTTCTTCCCCGCCTCAAGGAAAGGGCGGAGTTCCCCACCTTTCTTCCCTCAAGGAAAGGGTGGGGGAAGGAAAAGGAGGCAGAGGGCGAGCCGAACCAGCGAGCCTCTTTGAGAAGATGCAGATTGCTGATAAGACTTACCTAGATTTTAGAGGGGAGCCGAAATATTTCTTTTCCTATTTTCCTCCTCTAAAATCTAGGTGCGTCTTATCAGCAGGTGCGTCTTATGGTGCGAAAAATACGGTAATACCCATATATGATTCTAGAAATTTATGGGTCAAAAGTATCCCAAAATTTTGGGTTGACATCTGCACGTAAGTACTGCACCTTAATTTTTAACAAAAGAAAAAAGAAAAGAAGAAGCCACCTTCTCCCACTAGAGTGGCAAAGGCCTTTTAAAATGCCTGGATGAGAAAAGGGTGACCAGTGTCCAGGAATGACCTTCAACTTACCTGTGGATTATATCAAAATCCATAATGTTGGCCCAAAATCTATCAATTTGCACATGAGGTTAAATTACCTTATATAGGAGTATACACAATAAGTCAAGACCCTCCATTAGTTCAATACTGGTATCTATACTGGTAGGGAGTAGGCCCAGTGTGCTTTCTGAGTGATTTTAGTGTGAACATTTGTTCCACTTACTGCTTGTGAATATATGTCTGTAGTTGTTGGCTCTTTTTGTCCTACTATGTTTCCTTTCAGTGTTAAGCTGCATGCATCTCAACTGCAAGGAAAAAGGCTAAGACTGTAAAGGAATAATATTTTATATAAAAGAAATATATCAAGAATTAGGAACCAAATTGTCATGGAATAACCTGGAAATCAACAGGGAAAATAAGAACAGCAAATCCTGGCCATCACAGCTACTTGGGCTGACATTTGGAGAGATGGATCCAGGAGCACTCCCAAGCTGTGAACACAGTTTTTCAGGGGCAGTGTAACCACATCCAGAATTGGTTGACAGACTTCCACCCCCAGATTAGGACCCTTAATGGCAAGCACCTCTGTTTTGTCTGGATTTAATTTCAATTTGTTTTTCCTCATCCAGATCATTATTTCCTTCAGGCATTCATTCAGAGGAGACACACTATCCTTAGTTAAAGCTTTATTTAAAGCAGTGGTTCTCAACCTGTGGGTCCCCTGGTGTTTTGGTCTACAACTCCCAGAAACCCCAGCTAGTTTAACAGCTGTTAGGCTTTCTGGGAGTTGAAGGCCAAAACATCTGGGGACCCACAGTTTGAGAACCAATGATTTAAAGCAGTGTTTCCCAACCTTTTTTGAGCCGTGGCACACGTTTTACATTTGCAAAATCCTGGGGCACACCACCAACCAAAATGACACAAAATGACACTCTAACACAGTAATACATATAGTTAATATGTTTTTAAAATGTATTTATACACTCAGTGTGAAACCTGGGCCTGTTTCGATGAACACAACATAAATATCCTAGCAGGAATGGCAGAAAGACACAAACTTCCCACACAGAACCTCCCATAACCAAGAGAAAATGATATAAGAGTTTGGTGGGCATTGACCTTGAGTTTTGGAGTTGTAGTTCACCTATATCCAGAGAGCACTGTGGACTGAAACAATGTTGGATCAGGACCAAACTTGGCATGAATACTTAATATGCCCAAATATGAACGCAGATGGAGTTCAGGGGAAATAGACCTTGACATTTGGAAGTTGTAGTTGCTGGGATTTATAGTTCCCCTACAATCAAAGAGCATTCTGAACCCCACCAATGATAGAACTGGGCCAAACTTCCCACACAGAACCCCCAGGAGGCAAGAGGAGGTCTCTAGTTGAGGAAAGGGAGCCAGGCCTTCCCAATGCATGGAGAGGGAGAGACCAAGTAGACAACGGGTGGGGAGGGGAGGTGTTTGTAATTTTGTGTCTTTATTGAGGTAGGTTTCTTAGGGTTTTTATACTTCAACACACTAGACCCCCCCCCCCCCCGGGAGGTTCCAATTTCCCACAGCACACCTGATGATCACTCACGGCACACTAGTGTGCCCCGGCACACTGGTTGGGAAACACTGATTTAAAGGAATAATCCTCAGAATACTGGAGTTCTCATTTAGCACAGAAAAAACTCACTATTTTGTCAATGTAGCCTTGATACACAAAGGTTAAGAAAGGTAAGCGGGAACACAGCAATGATATGAAATAAACCTGTTCAAAAACCATTAATGATCGATTTTCTGATGGTAAGAACATTTTTAGATTGTATTCAGAATTAGATGCAAATATGAGATATATATTTTGTCAATCTCACATATTCTTTATCATACAAATGCCCCACATTCCTATCCCATTATAGCAATACTAGGGGGAAAAGATCTCAAACCAATATTACAATTCATGAATTAGATCGGTCCTATTTCAGTGCATATTTTCAAAACTTTTAACAGCAGGCCAGGGTGAAACAGTTAGAAACTGAAACACTATCCAGTATAGACCAGATTAACACCTGGAATATGAAGACAAGTAAACAAAGATAAGGTTGACCCTGCTTTAATTTAGGTCAGCTTTGCTCAAGGTTGTATGTGAACCCAAAACAGTTCTCATTCATTGCAGAAACTGTATGCAGTGCACAGCCTTGCTATATAATCTATTCCTATGAAGCACCTTGACATATTGATTGGCTAGGATGCCAATATTCAACATAAGGCTTGTTGGTGGAATGAAGTAATCAGCCTTCATGAAAATTGATCTTTAGCACTCAATTGAGGCAAGCACCTTGTGAAATAGGAAATAAGCTTTTGACCATAAAATTATGTTCAAAAATATTTTGTTCTGCTCCTTTTGGATCAATGTTATAAACTGCTTTCTAGGCAATGCCATGGTCATTATTCTTAAGAAGGTTATGAAAGGAAAAGCAGAAAATATAAGTCACACATACTTTGGATATCATGGGGATGGGTTAACACCCCTATGGTGTTTGTTTTGCTGTCGGTGCCCCTGTTCAGATTTCAACTCACTTTCTGTCTCTTTGATAATTGGATTTTGAAAATTCGGCTTGATGTGGAAACAAAGATTGCTGAGTAAGTTTCAGTGGAGACACCTTTTCTCATTATAATTCCTTCAGGAGCAAGTTTATTTTCCTAGGGGTAGATTTCTCTCACTTCCTGATGTCTCACCCCCATTCTTAACTATGAGCTGTTTGTAAGTCGGATGTTTTTATCTTGGGGACTTCCTGTACATTATTCAAAACATTACCTAATGCTTTCATTTCTAAGGAGGATTCATACTTCCTACAACCATGTGACATAAACTATATCACTTATATATTTCCAAGTTACTGGAGAGTACCAAAATCAAAAATCAGGATGCAGGTGGATTAAAATCAAAAATAGAACCCAGGTTTCATAACATAAATCCACAAGAGGCTTTTAAAGCCTTTCCAATACATGCTATGCCAAAGAGGGAAAGCTCTCCCGCAGTCTTTGAACACCAATTTTCAGATTTAACAGTAAACTTTCTTCTGTCTCAGAATTGAATAATTGTTGTGACCTTATTATACTTTATGTCTGTATCCTCCTTCCACTCTTCCAGGAAGACAGTCACTCAGTTTCTTACAATCTCATGATGATATCCGATACTTGAGAAGATGAGTACTTCTTGCCCCCAACGACAAGCACCTCTACTGTCCTTCTCCCAAGCATCAAAAAGGCCATGCTGAATCTCTTTGTCCCCAAGGTGCTCAAAATTGCTTATATTATTCCATTCTCCTAAAAGACATTCACTCTCAGATTACATACACCCTCAATTGGTTTAGGTGATCCATGATCTCTTTAGTGTCGGTCATCTTTTATAGCACCAGGGAGGCATCTCATATTGTAATTAGACTGAGACTAGAGTGGCTGTTTGCCAGCAATGTACTCATGCTACACTTAACAAAGACGAGTGCAGTACCTCTTCTTGAAATATTTATTCTTTGATGGCCAGGAACTTAATTCTAAAAGGATTACTGTAATTCTTGTGCTTTCATAGGTTTGGCTTTATTGTATTTAAAATCAGCTTTGGAAGAAGTTACCCTCCAACATATTTGATATAAGAACTTCATGATAAATCCATTAGCACATGGCTGGCTCTGCAAGTAATCTATTTTCAAACATTGGGATGGCCCCAACGGTCAAACAAATAAAATGTTTCCCTACCATTTCAAACTGGAATGCTGTCAAAGTGGTAGCTATCAAACCACCTGGGCTATATTAATCTGCAAACAATAGTAGCACTGTACATTTTCTTTTGTGTAGATGTCATAAAGCCAATTATCTTCTCTTGATGTCCAAAACTGCTTAAAATATTATATTCTCCTAAACAAATGAACAAACATTTTTCACTCTCAGGTTAAATGCATGATTGTACCTTCTTCATGTGGCATCTACAAGGGAGAGAGAAGGAAGAGAAAACATTAACGCTTCCTACTTGTAACTAATCTCACAGCCCTCCATGTGATGAGCATTGACTAAACCAAAAGCATTTTCAATCAACTTTCCTCCCATAAGATTAAAAGCCTTGTAAAATAATTGTCCTAATTGATGGATAGGCAAACAGAGAGTAGAAAGTTACTTTTGTTGTGCTGTTTAATACACTTTTAAAAGCAAAAACAATTCTTAAGATTGTGAAGAGCATGGCATAAACTTGGAAAAATATCCAATAATGTGTCTTTAGAATGCCCTATAAAGGTAAATTTTGATGATTACTTTAAAAAATGTCCAAGATCCTGCATTGGACTCAAAGCTTTGTCTCCTAATGCTACACCAAAATTTCCTAACATTAAAGTTGTGCAACGTGGTAGTTCTTGAGTTTTTTTGTGGTTGACTTTTTAAATGTTAAACATGTTTTACCCTCTCCCACCCTCCGCCCTCCCCCTGGATATACAATCTGCATACAATAAACATACAATAAAGTACAGAAATTACCTTTGAAACATCAGTCTTAATCTCAGTTTTTCCACTCCACATCTTAATACATTCTATAAATAAAGAATAACTGGATCCCACATACTCTTAATTATTATAACATTTTCTATTTTGTCTATATTGTTCAATTTACAATTTGTTATTTCCACATTTAACATATTTAATGTATAATTATACCAATTTTTCAGAGTCCACTTTGTTTTATCTTTCCAACCTCTCACTAAAACCATTTGCGCACATACTCCCCAGTGATATTAGAGCAGCTCCCTCCCTCCTAGCCTTCAGAAGGAAAGTGAAAACATGACTCTGGGGTCAAGTCTTTGGAGATTAACTACAGTGCAATAATAACTACGAAATTTTGTGTAATGACTTTTGGAACAGCCCAGATTACAATTGTGGATGGCATGATTTTTAATAGTGGTTGCCATATTTAAAGCCCCCTTGAGTCCCCTTTGGGGTAGAGAAAGGCGGGATACAAATAGAGTAAATAATAATAATAATTTGTCAACCACTCTTTCCTTTTGCACATTATAGACTCCTGGTATCTTTGCATGTAGTACATTTCCCAGTTTCCCTGTGAACTGACTCCGGTGGTTGTTGGGCCAGTGGGTCAGGGAAGAGTGAATGGTGTGGTCTTAAACCAATGCACTTAGATTAGTGGCAATGAAGTTATATTGTCATGAAATTGGTGGTTGGCGAGTGAGTTCTACCACTGTACTCAGCTATAAGAAATGGGCCAGATGCATTATCATTCACTCTTGGCCTTTCCTGCATCTCTGAACTGGCCATTTTGGGTGTAGGATGAATGGCTTAAAGGTTTTCAGGGGACATTGGTTAAATGACCACAAATATGAGTTGCATTGTTCAGAGATTAGCTATGACACACTTGCTGACTGGGATGCTAGCCATAGTATGTCTATAACATTGTTTTGCCAATAAAGTATGTGCACTCCCATTCATTATCTCACTTCAGAATTAACCTCATTGGGACTGCGCGTAAGCTGTTACATGTTATTGTATTACTTGTAACTAATGACTTACAAGGTTTCTGGATAAGACATGACCTGTAGGCCAGTGGGACTACTTCCTACTTTTGTAGCTCTTGTGTGCTCAAGAGACCTCCCTATTGATAGCTTCAAAAATAAAAAGTTAAACTAAACCCAAAACAGCCACATTCCAGGAAGCTGTAAAAAGGCATATTCTTCCCACTCATACTCTCCATTGACCAACACCTCACGAATAAAACTGGCTTTCTTTTTTTAAAAAATGGGGTGTTCAAGAGCAGTTTTTTGTGTTTTTAAAGAAAGGAGAGTTCCTGGGCATATCCCACAGTTGATTTTACCCTCCTGTTCCAAAGATTCCTCTACAAAATATTTCTTTCTGTGATTTGGGAGGATGGAGATCAACCACATTTGCTGCAAATAGCTTTAACAGAGAAAAACAAGTATCATGAGTTATGTCTGGCAAGAGGGTAAAGGTCTTGGAAATCTTAAAATAATCTTAGTAAAGAACCACCTTATGCAGGTTATGATCGCTAATTTAATCCTTCACCCAAAGGTTGAAGTCTTAAGGGGGAAAATATCAGAGGAGGCAACCCTTAAGCTTAATTGACCTTAAGATTCAGGCTGTTACTGGGATATCCATCAGAGGTAGCTTCAAATCCTCCAGACTTAGTGAGACATGAAGAAGCATTGTGCTTTATTGACTGCTTTTTTCAATTTTAGGACGGGACCCATTCAACATGAACACATTTGCTGGGATTTTTTTAGTATTTTACAATGCCTAGGCACCTTGAAATATAAAAATGGATTGAACGAAAATGATTTAAATTATATCTACTGAAAGCATACAACTGGAATCAACTATGTTTATTGGAACTGGATTATATTGCAGTGTGGACTCGGGGCCCTTCACACAGCCATATAACTCAGAATATCCAGGCAGGAAACCCCACAAAACCTGCTTTGAAATGGATTATATTGCAGTGTGGACTCAGGGCCCTTCCACACAGCCATATAATCCAGAATACCTGCTTTGAACTGGATTATCGGAGCCCACACTCATATAATCTGGTTTAAAGCAAATAACATGGGATTTTATTCAGATGTGTGGAAAGGAAGGTCAAATAAGAAGCCAGGGCCCTTCCACACAGGCCTATAACCCTGAATGATAAGGCATAATATTCATTCTGCCTCTGCTAATAATAATAATAACAACAACAGGTTCCTGGAGTAGGAGACCTCCAAGGGCCATCCAGGGCCATCCAGTCCAATCTCCTTCTGCCATAAGGGGAAAACACAATCAAAGCATTCCTCACAGATGACCATTCAGCCTCTGATGATGATGATTACAATGGGTTCCTAGAATAGGATACCTCCAAGGGCCATCCAGTCCAATCTCCTTCTGCCATAAGGAGAAAACACAATCAAAGCATTCCTCACAGATGGCCATTCAGCCTCTGATCATAATAATAATAATAATAATTACAATGGGTTCCTAGAATAGGAGACCTCCAAGGGCCATCCAGTCCTACTTCCTTCTGCCATAAGGGGAAAACACAATCAAAGCATTCCTCACAGATGGCCATTCAGCCTCTGATGTTGATAATAATAATAATAACAACAACAACAATGGGTTCCTAGAATAGGAGACATCCAAGGGCCATCCAGTCCTACCTCCTTCTGCCATAAGGGGAAAATACAATCAAAGCATTCCTCACAGATGGCCATTCAGCCTCTGATGATGATGATGATGATAATAATAATAATAATAATTACAATGGGTTCCTAGAATAGGAGACCTCCAAGGGCCATCCAGTCCAATCTCCTTCTCCCATAATAATAATAATAATAATACTTTATTACTTGTGAGTCGCCCTCCACCAATGGTGCTCCGGGCGACTTACATCCTTTAAAAACATAGATACATCAGTTAAAACAGCAGATATGAGCCGTAGAAGGCATAAGGGGAAAATACAATCAAAGCATTCCTCAGCCATGTTGAATCAAACCTAAATTCTCATAAGAGCAACAGAAAGTACTGAACCTTGAGTTTGGGAGTTGTAGTTCTCCTCCATCCAGAGAGCACTGTGGACTCAAATAATGATGGATCAGGACCAAACTTGGCAGGAATCCTCAGAAGAGGAGGAAGCCAGAAAGGGAATGGATGAGCACCCCCCAGCACGCTCTGAACTCAGCCCCGCCCCTTTTTGCTCTGGCCACACCCCCTCTCGCTCTGTGCACTCTCTCTCCTTCCCTGTTTTGATCAGGTGGTGGAAGGGGGATGGAATGAAAGGGGGAAAGAGAGAGAGAAGGAGGGAGGGAGAGAGGGGGGGAGGGAGGGAAGTAGGAGGAGGAGGAAGGGAGCCTGCTCCTCCTCCCCCCCGCCCCTCCCCCCCCCCCCCGTCGCAAAAAAATAAAAAAAATATTCCAAAAAATATTCCCAAAAAAATTCCAAAAAAATATTCAATTTTTTTAAAAAAATTAAAAAGCAGATATCTTGCAGGAGGGTAGGGGGCCGTGGGGAAGGGGCTGGGGGGCCGTATACGGCCCGTGGGCCACCAGTTGGACAGCCCTGATCTAGCACATCTTTTAATAACAAGAGTATTCTATCTGATTTCCAATAATACTGTTTTAGTAAGTTAGCAAAGTGTCTGTTCACACTCCTAATTAGAGTGCATTAATACCACTTTAATCGCCTTGGCTGAATCCTGTATTCCTGGGATTTGTAGTTTCATAATTTTCTATCGAAATCCCAGGAATCCAAATGATGGGGCAAATTCAATTAATGCTACTGAAATGCTATAATTTTTTTTAGTGTGAATCCACCCAGAGACCAAGGAAATTAGACCCCTATGATGCCACTAGTATATTATTATTTTTAAACTCTTGAGAACTAGTGATTATTGTGCATGTGTTTATTCTGTTACCAAACTATTATTATAATTCAGCTGTCCCTAAATAAAGGAATCAAGAGTTCATTTTAGCAAAATGTCTTTAACTTTGATCAAAGCAATGCTTCAGTAATGACAGAAAAAAAACTAAAACCAAAAAAGGAAAACTGACACACTTTTAGTCTATGGTAGCTACTAATTTGATTTCATGAAGATCTCAGAAAGCAGTGAGAACCATGTTGGTGGTCTCTAAAGTTGTTCACCTTCCTGTATTGGCTAGAATTTTCCTTTTCATCACTGTTGGGTTGATAGTTCGTAAAAATATATTGGAGGTCCTTAAATTAAGTGAGACTGCCAAATGCCCCACCCTTGCCTCCAAACAAATCAAGAATTTTAATTGCAGGGTCAGATTGGAATCCCACTGCTTAACAATTTGTGGAAACAAGCCTGTTAATTCAACTGCACTAATTGGCTCTTTAATTGCTTCAAATTTTGTAGAAAGGGTTTGCTTTCCTCACATTTAATATACCCCTCTTCAAGTTCCCTTTGCTAACATATAATGCTGACTTAGTTGTATTTTTAAGATGGCTTTGAAAGGAGACACCTAGAAGCTCATTCTCATATTCAAAATTGTTATCATTAAATGACATAATATTAGCATCAAGCATACACAGCTCTAGCAATACCTGAAAATTCAGTGGTACGTGAATGTAAATAAATAATGGCCATTTCTTAGCAAAATCAAAATTTATGCAAAAGATGAACAATTAAAGGGGAGACAGTCATTAATTTCTCATTGAAAGTAATTGGATAAGTGTTTAAACATTACTAGAAGAATTATGAGACCATCTGGTGAATCACTTAATGGTCTTGTGGTGTTTTTAAAATGTGAATGTAACACGTAATTAATTCACAAGGCTTTATTTTACTGTCAATAGGTACAGGTAGCTGAACAAACTGAAACTAGGGCAGTTCCAGGCAGTAGAAAAGTCCATGCCGACCCGGGTTTAAAAATTGTGTTATATAAGAGCCAGTGTGTTATAGCAGTTTCAGTGTTCGAATATGAGTGCATCTACACTGAAAAATGAATGCAGTTTTACACCACTTAACAGCCATGACTCAATTTTAAAGAATCTTGGGATTTGTAGTTTTACAAGGTATTCCGTCTTCTCTGCCAAAGACTGTTGGTATTTCACCAATCTACAACCAAGAATTCCATAGCACTGAACTTCTTCTTAGAACCCTTCCAGACATAGCTAAATCCCAGGAGGAACGGAGAGATTATTTCCTCCCAGGATTTAGTCCCCACCCCCATCCCAAACCCTGGGCCTTCCTTGGGAAGGTGGCTATATGCCCTTCTGGGTCAACCAGCCACCCCCATCCCCCTATTCTCCCTAAAAAAACTTATCTGAGGGGCCTCTTGGCAGTGCAAGCCCCTCCAAAGAGCCCTCCTGGTGTGTGAAAATGACATGTCAGGAATTGGTGGATAGGGAAAATGTGGAGTTGGGAGGCAAGGGGAGGGGTAGGCGCCATCTTGCTCCTTCAGGCTCTTTGAGACCAAAGAACTGGGATTGCTGTAGGGATTGGCAGTCCCAGGAGTCAATCCTCACTTGGCCCTCACCTGAAAAGATTTGGATCTTAGCTTAAGGTCAGGATTTTTCCAGCTGTTTTTATTAATCTGTAGCAAACGGAGAAATCCCAGATTTCTATAGATTAAATCAGTTTTTCCTGAGGCGTCATTTGTCCCGTGTTTTGGGCCAGTCTGGAAGGGCCCTTTGAGTAATAAAGAGAATACTACTCTAAAATGCAGAGGTCTGAACAAGATGAACATGTAGGTAGAACATATTGTAAGCTATATCCTTTGTGAATACTCCATTTGTGGAAAATAACAAGAGCTTTCTCTGGAAAATGGAGACTTTCCACACCATTCAGAAAATACTTCAAAACCATTCCTCTGTGTGTGAGATAACAGATGGGGATGTGGTGTTTTCTTTAATAACATTATCCCTGAATAAGACATTAGCAGATATAATAATGCACTTTGACTAACAAATGTGACTTCTAGTTCTCATCCAAATGTGAAGATCAGTCTCTGGCATTTGACAAGATCTCTCAAGTGGAAATCTTAAATTCTTCACAGAGATTAAAATGGAGCTAAACTAATATATACTGTTAGAGCTTCTCAAAGGTGACACATCAATGAGAAATAAAGACAAGATTTCTTTGTTACATTACCCTGTGTGGATACAAAATATGTTATAAGTATTTACTCCTGAGAAACTCTACAAAAAGCAATGCAATCAATCTTTCTGGGTGGCAGTGTGTTTAGGATTACACAGCCTTATACATTAGAACTATTCCCTAATGTGGCCTGTGGGACATGTCAATGATTCTTGGAAGTCACATACAGTGAATAGTGTGGGTCCACATGAATCAAGATATATTACTGTGGTGAAAAGAGGTAAACCTTCAAATTGCTTTGTGATACTGGTTCACACATTCATTCTCTCTGAATGCTTTGGTTCAGCATGTTAGGATATCCTGTAATATATCACAAAGTAATTCAAAGTTAATGCATGCCACCACAGTGGGTGATGATTAAGTATATGAAATAAACCTTTGGTAGGGCAAGCTTTTAATGGGAATTCACACATTATAAATACATTGTGGTTAGCAACACATTATTTCAAAAGTTTGTGCAATAAATAATCAATTCATTAGAAATTAATGCTTTCTCCATTGCAAAAAGAAACAATGTTTCTTGCTATAAAAAGAGAGCATTCTGCTCTCATTCTTGTTAATCACTCATGCACCCACAATATTTCCAGAACTGGGTGGATTTGCCTTTATATCTCAGAACCACCCAAGTCATGGTTTTTGAGTAAGTGGACATTGCACACCTGGAGTCAGCTTGTACATGTCTTACACACCAAAGTACAGCATTTGGTCAAAGCTCATGGTCAAGTATTAACACTTAATATGGGGAACTAAAATCAAATGTTGTATATTTTACCTGATATATATCTTTTTGATAAATGGGAACCCCCGATGGCGCAGTGGATTAAACCGTGCTGAACTTGATGACCAAAAAATTGCAGGTTTGAATCTGGGGAGCAGCATGAGCTCATACTGTTAGCCCCAGTTTCTGCCAACCTAGTCATTTGAAAACATGCAAATGTGAGTCAGTCAATAATCTTACATAGCCTAAAAAGCACAATCATAATATGCAACAATAAAACAAATTTAACACAGATTTAAAACAGATTTAAAACAGATTTCCGACCCGCACAGGATAGTCAACATGGGTTAAAAGCCTGCCGGAAGAGTGTTGTTTTGCAGGCCCTCTGAAAAGAGGATAACTCTCCGAGGGCCCAAACATCCTCCAGTAAGGCATTTCAAAGGATCAGAGCTACCACCAAAAATGTTCTCTGCTGTCACAACGCGGGTCCTGGCCCTCCCCGTAATCACACACAAAGAGACAATGTCAATTAACTATTTATTAAGCCAAAAAAGGGAAAGCAGGTGCAAAAGGTAAAAGAGTCCAAAAGAATCAAAGTCAATTAGTCCAAGGCAATTGGCAATAATCAAGGTTCAGCAAGGTAATCCCAAAAATAGGCAAATCTCTCAAACAAACGTGGTCCGTGGAACGAGGCAAGACAATCCAAAGTTGATGGAAAGCAACAAGGTCTCTTGGAAGTAGTTGGACAAGGTATGCCAAACTATGGCTTCCAGGGATGCAGAGAACCACCAAGGCTTCTCTCCAGCAACGACGTGGCCGCCAAACTGAAGAACTTTCCCACCGGGTGTATAGTTAAGTCCCACCCTTGTGGGTCCAATGCTTCTCCATTCCCCGTCTCAAATCTTTGCGCGTAGACACAATATTACTCCTACGATCGAAGTAACTCTCGGGCTCAGCACCATCTGGCCTGTTATCATCCTGGGAGCCCGGCGCTGCTTCGGCTTCCATGGCCTCCTCGGCAGCTGGCAAAAACAAGCACTCTTGAGACCCAAAACCTCCCGGTCTCTCATATTCGTAATCCGAGCCAGAATCTGGTTGACCTTCATCATCCGAATAAGCAGGAGGCCAAGTGTCTTCCCATTGCAAACTGTCTGTCGGTGAAACATTCCCATTGGGCCCTTCATCTCCTCCATCTTGGTCCAAAGCAATCGGAACCCCCGGAGCAGCTCCCCCCCCCCCCCCCCCCGGCTGGAATGGAGGCTGGGGTGCTACATCTGCCTGGTGGAGGACAGGTGGAAAGTCCAAACAGAGGGTACTACAAGAAGATTTTGTTCTTTAGGCCATAATGATCTCTGGGGAAGATATATGGGGTGAGGTCCCTCAAGTACACTGGCCCTATACCATATAAGGCCTTGAAGGTCAGCACCAGCACTTTGAACGTAATCCGCTACTCCACTGGAAGCCAATACAGTCACTGCAGAATGGGGGTGATATGACATCTGGCCGAGGCACTAGCTTGAGTTTCCGGATCACTGACAAAGGAAGGCCTAATGTAGAGGGTGTTACAGTAGTCTAATCTTGAGATGACCGTAGCCTTGATCACCGTAGCTAGGTCATGCCTGGATAGGTAGGGTGCCAGCCGTCTAGCCTGACACAGGTAGAAACATCTGCTGACAGCAGAGACCTGGGCCTCCATTGTCAGCAGTGGGTCCAACTGGACCCCCAGACTTTTTAACAAGGATGATGGGCAAAGTGCTTCGCTGTCCAGGGTAACCCCCCCCCCAAACCAGGCGACCCAGCCATAGGATCTCTGTCTTTGATGGATTCACCTTCAACTGGCTAGCCCGTAGCCATCCAGTCACGGCCTCCAGGCACAGGTGGAAATTATCAGGTATGGGTGTCATCAGCGTACTGATGGCACTCCAGACCAAAACCATGCACCAACTGAGCCAGTGGCCTCATGAATTGGACTTTAAGAATTCAAACATGTAGGGGCTATGGCTTCAGTTGACAGCTTCCCCCCAGGGCCTTAGCAGCTACAGGCAGATGTAACAACATGGGTCCTCTGCATCAGGAGCCCCTACTTGGGCCAGAGTAAATGGATGACAAAGACATGCCTCCCCTACCCATGTCTATCTGGGCCAAATAAAACTCACCTCACACCTGCTTCGAGGAGTCAACATGAAGTGTAGCCAATTGTGTAGCTAAAATCCTGCTTCCAGTCTTTAATGTAAGAAGAACCATAGTTTAGCTGAGAGCATCTACAAAACTTTAGAGTGCACCCCCTACCCCGTCTTTGATGTTTGGAGAACAGACCAGGCAAAATCCCTGGTAGATCCTTATTGGTGACCAAATAGGGTGATCACATAGTTGGGCACTCTGTTTTAACCCCACCAGGAAAATGTTGTCAGCAAAGCTGTTTCTGGCTGATGAAACAGTGGTGGCAGCTCCCAAGAGGACAAGGCACAGAAGGCTAATTGCATCCACCTTCCTGTATAAGCTTTTGCAAGAAACAGTGACACAATGCTGGATCTCGAATTTCAAAACTGCAACTAGCATCCTTCCCCAACTATATGGCTGTAAAATATGCATTCTCTTTATGACTGGCACAACTGCTCAGGTGGAACATTGCCTGCAAGAGATGCAGCTCATCCATTCATTACACATACATTTTTAACATTTATTATTGTCATCGTCATTTTTATGTTTATCCCACCTAATATGATTAAAATATATAATGCAGTCAATGTTAAAACTGAATCGAACGATTAGAAATATAAAGACTATTTACAACATACAGTTTAAAAATATGTGTAAATAGTACATTTATTTTAAAAATACAAGTCTTACAATCTTTTTCAATAGCAAACTTTATTTCTAATGACTTCTCTGAATCTTCACATCATGATTGCAGAACCTTGTTAGCAGTTAAATTCACTCACAATGAAGTGTTGGAAATCTCTTTACTGTTAGGTTACTGCTATTTAGCAAAGTTACAAATGAAGAGAATGCAGGCAAGTTCTCAGTTCAATCCCCCCCCCCCCCCAATGACCCCAACAACTCCCAAAAGGACAACTCCAAACTCAGGACAGCCTCAAAGTCTTTCCATTTAAGCTGGTTCTTCTTATCAGGCTCTTTCTCACGCAGGGTCCCAGATGTTCTCCCTCTGTTTATATTCTTCAACCTTGGCTGTGAACCCATGGCATGAAGGTGTTGTTTTGAACACACCAGATACACTTATATGACAAAAACACATTTGTTTGTCTGCAGGACAGCAAGAGGGGGGCCATTCTAGGGCAGCCTCTCTCTCATGTCCCCATCAGCTGCACCTGTGAAGGTGGTGGGACTGAAAGAAGAGCCTCTTTTTCTGATCTCAGGGCCTGGTGGGCTCATTTGAATAATCTGAATCTAAGCCATACAAGGACTTTATAAAAGCTATATAAGGATTAAAGCGTTTCTGTCACATATACAGTAGCTATTAGATTTTACTTGGGGCTTCATCTCACAGGGAGCCGTGAGCATTGTAGGAGCCCCATGCTGCCCATCACACAATGCATGCTGACTTCCAGCAGGGCTCTGTCAATGAACTGGGGTGTAAGCATCCTACAACGTTGTGCCCATGGGAGGGCCAGAAACCATAGGGCTAGCATGAGGGGAGCCATGGGGTGGAGACACTTCCCCACATGTGATGGAGAAACATCGCAGTGGGTGAGGCAGGGCTGCGGGATTGCCCTGTTGTCATGCCAATTCACCACTGAGGCTGGCGAATTGCCCTGCACAACCTCATCAATGAGGTTGTTAGACTGTCATACTTTAGACATGTCATGAGAATATATGACTCACTAGAAAAGAAAGTAATGCTCAGAAAAGCAGGAGGTTAACTGCATTCCAGGTGGATAGATTAAATGAATCTGTTCTGAATCTAAAAGACCTCAGGGCTGTTGATTTGGAGGTCTCTTATTCATGGGCTTGTCACAAGTCAAAGTTGACTTGGTATCAGTTACCAAGAATAACACCTTTGCATTTTAATCTTGTGCATTTTTTTGTTTTCTTTTTTTTGGTTTACATTATTTTCTTTTTCTAATTAGTTGAAAGACAGTGTTCAGACTTTGTAAATAATAAGGAAAATGTAGGTGTATGCTATGTCTATTCCTAATAATATTTTTATAGAATAATTTAAATTGTTTTGTTCGCCTTGTCTGATCTGTAACAGCTGAGTGATGTTTTGAGTGCCACAAGAAGACTGGGAATCTTGGAACAGATGTACTCTGGGATTAGCTGTTCTCAATCAGATTGCTTTTTTACAGATCCTCAAGGACATCAACACTGACGGTGCCAGAGTCAATGAGAATTGTATAGAGGCTGGGATTGTTAGTGTGTCCAGCCCCTAGAAGATCTAAGGCCTTATTTCTTGCTCTTCACTTCATTCATGTTTGTATTTTCCTTGTGTGAGAAACATCAGCTGTTCTTCTACAATCACAACCATCAATGTATTCCCAGTGTTCCTACAGTACTGTGACAACTGGTAAGATGCAACATAGAAGATAAGATGAGCCCTAATAAAAGACAGCCCTTGGTAGATAAGCCAGCAGCATACCCTTTAAACAAACAAACGAAAATATTTAAAAGCACACATTCCTTTTCTCATTTCTTTCATTAAAAAAGGGGAATAATTCTGAAAAAAGCAAAGAGCTAGTTCACAGTAAGGCTTGCATGTAACCTCAATTTTCTTTCTTTTTCTTTCTTCTTACAGGATAATTTGGAGATTGAACTAGATGGTATGTCATCTATATCCCAAAGGTGGGAACAATCAGCCATCCAGATATTTTTGAATAATTCCCACAATTATTTAGTGTTGGTCACACTGACAGGGATATCTGCGAGCTGAACTGGGAAAACCTTCCTAATCCATTTTGGCCAATGCATGTCAGCCTTGTATATCTATTTGTCATCCTCTCTCTCTCTCTCTCTCTCTCTCTCTCTCTCTCACACACTCACACACTCACTCACTCTCACTCTTATAAATTTCCTGTGCAAATGGGTCCAACCTGGTTACTCTGTTGCACCACACATTAAAGGATTCTTTTTTATTCTTTGTTTGTCTGTTTCACAGACAATGTTAACCCTAGTTTGGTCAGTGTAGTTATTCTAGAAGTGACTACAAATAGTCACTGCACTCAAGATCCTATTTAAAAAGCTGAAATTGGGACTCAGAGTGATTTCCAATAAATGAACAAAAAATGTGATGCTAGCGTGATATTTATGTCTTTGACACTAGTGTTAATATTAGAACCAAGACCTGGCATTTCCAAGTATGTTGGGCAAGTATGTTGGGCATGCCAGGTGTTGGTTCTAATATTACCGCTGGTATGAAAGACATAAATATCATACTGGCAGCACAATTCTTTTGTTCATTTATTGGAAACCACTTTAAGTCCTAATTTTGAGAAAAGCAGGAAACAAATTGCTGATGGTGGTGGTGGTGCTGGTGATGGTGGCAATGACGATGATGCTGGAACTTCTTTTTTTTTTCTGTCCTTGGCCTCAAAGCCCCCAGATCCCCCAAAGCCTGGCTTTGGATGTTCTCCAGCACTACAAAATAGATATTTGGCATGTTTGGTATAGTAAACTGAAAAGCCCAGTCCACTGAGATACAGCTCAATTTAGGTTCGTAAAATACTGAAATAAAACTAAGGCTCTGAAAGAAGAAACCACAACTTTATTGGTGACAAACAGATGCAAGAACAGGTAAAAGGATGCAAAAACAGAAAAGAAAAAAGACCCAGCAAGGTGTAACATTGGACTATGACTTTGAAGAACAGAGTCTGAATCCCCTATAGGACACAGAAACACACTGAGTGACCTTGGCAAGTCACAATCTCTCAGCCTTGGAGAAAGACAAAGGAAAAAACCCTTAGGGGCATCATAAGTCAGAAATGACTTGAAGACACATTGTAAAATAGTATTCTCACATCCTTTCAGCTGAACTCTGGCACAGCCTCCAGTCTAGATTGTTCCCTATGCCTATACTGTTGGATGTTATGGTATTATCTTACGTCCAGATGAGCCTTTAAGTCTTGAACAAAAGCCAATGTTCCTATTATACAAGGGAAGGATGAAGGGAAACTCCCACGGGTGTGGTTTATGTACATTGGCAAGACTGACTTTCTAGAAGCTCTGACATTATGCTAGTTTCCCCACTTTCCCCCAGATTGAGAAGAGGAACATTCCTGCTCTCAGAGACATACTTTCTTATTATCATTTACAACTTTATCTTCCACTCGCTGCATTTTGGTTTACAAAATATATTTAAGGCCTTCTTTCAGAGTACAGAAAACTTAACGAGAACGCAGATTCGCATCCCATAACTGAAACATGGGACCAGAAATGTTTGGACAAAGTTGGCTTGAGAAATATTTTGTATTTCAGAATTCTGGGTAAGGGATACTCAACCTGTACCATTAAGCTGTGAAACAGTACAATGTAGCCTATAAGGAAAGTTAGCAGATAGATAAATCAATATTGACATAATTTTATATAAAATAAATATAATTATAGATAGAAAATAGATAGGGTGGGAATGGAGAGGGAGATTGATTAACTATGTTCCTTTAGAATCCAGGGCAAATTTGAGAAAAGTGCTATTGACAATTTGTTTTTAATCAACTATTCATCTGGTCATATTATAGATGATGCATAAGGATGGCTAAGAAGGCTACTTACTTGATTCCTTGCAAATCTGCTGTAAATGCAGCCTATGAAAATATGGGAATAGCATACAACTCTAACCTCTTACTGTTTAATTCTGTATTTTATGAAAACTAATAAAAAAAATATGGGAATGTCACTGGGGCGTGGTAAATCCTGGTTATGGGACCAAGCATTTGCACATTAGCACGATACGGCACTTTAGATTGGATTGAAATGGCAAACTGATGGACAAGACCCAATGCTTCAATTATGGACGGAATACTGTTTTAACTGATGTGAATATATATGATGTATTTTAATGTTAATTGTATTTTAACGAATTTTAATGCCAGCTGTAATGTAATGTATTTAATTTTAACTGTTTGGGGTTTTTTATTATATGTATGCTGTGTTGGCATCAAATTGTTGCCGTTATTAGGCCGCTCTGAGTCCCCCCTCGGGGGTTGAGAAGAAGCGGGGTAGAAATGGTGGAAATAAATAAATAAATAATAAATATACTCTTCCTAATTCCATTGGATTCTGCTGTTCTGTCAGTTGAGATCACACAGTGGTTGATGCCCACAGGAACTACCCATATGGACTCCATACCACAAGGGGAAACAAGTGGCCAGTAGCAAGTGTGACAAAAAATGGAAATTGTACTACATGACCTTCTAACTTCAGTATTGTGGTTATTTGACATGTATCAGCCACCCAAGACTGAACCCCTCAATGTGCCAGCATGTCCACTGTAAAGTAAATATTGTAGTCCAGCACAACTGCAGAACAACACATTAGAGTAGGAAATTGTATGGAATGGGAAAAAATGGCAATGTAAATTTCCAATAAATAAAGTAGATATGCTCCCGGTAGGGTTTCTACACAATAAAAAAAGAACTGATATTTGGCAAAGTGGTAACAAATTTGAAACAAAATGGAATGAAATTGATAAGAGATCTCATAAACCCAGACGGGACTATTAAGGGTTGAAAGTTGATAAAGGACAAATGTGGTCAATGTAACTGGCTCCTTTGGAACAAACTGAAACAAAAGATCATGAATTGGAGAAAAAAGGGAAGGCCCAGAAACAGATTTTAATCAATTTTTAAAGTGGAAATTAGAAAAGGAGAAAGGCCTGATGGGGTTCATATACAAGAAATTAGTTGGAAAGCAATATAATTTGAAACAAACATTGGTAGAGTTATGGTAAGAGGACCTGAATAACAATGATTCAGACATTGAATACTTTATCAATTCAATCAAAAATATCAAGTATATAAGGATTAGAGAAACACAAAAGAATATACTGACTAAATGGTACAGAACCCCAATTAAATTAGCGCACATAACTAAATCAACCACAAAATTGTGTTGACATGGATGTGGAAAAATTGGCTCCTATACATATGTAGTGAGAATGTGACAGAGTACAAAAATTCTATAATAAGGTAAAGAAGGAAATTGAAGCATTAATAGGGCATAAATTGGTTTTCAATAAAAAAAGATTTTTCACTGAGAAATTAGACCGGAATGAAAACATCAAAGATTGGGAGGAAATTATGAAATACATGATAGTTGCCACCCAAGCAACTGTGCACGCAACTTTCTATGGAAAGACCATAGAAAGTGGGAAGTTAAAAAATAGTATGGATACATAGCAGATTTTATGCTCCAGGACTATATCCTGGAAAGAAGAGCCAAATATACATCATGCTGAATCAAGAAGAACTGGGTTCTGAAATGGGAAAGATTGATAGAGAAAGTCAAAGGAAAGGAAAAATATAAAGAACTGAACCATTATCTTTCTACGATTGTTCAATTAAAATAACATTTGAATGAAGGCAAGTACTGTTCCCAGGGGGCGGGGGAGGGATGTAAAATCGATAGACACAAGTGGGAGATAAAGGTGGAATAGGCTAGGATAAGATATGTATTCTGAAATGGTGATGGATTGTGATATTATTCTACCTGTGTCTGCAATAAAAAACATTTAAAAATAATTATTTTAAAAACACACATAACTTTTCTACCTTCAGATCAAAATCATAAGACTTTACCAAATAGTTTTTGTTAATCTCTAATACAGGACTGTCTTAAGGAGGGAAGTAGAAACAAACAAATACTAATTTAACTTCAGCTCACAGTAATTCTAAGTAAAAACATGAATGTTTTTAATTAATAACTAATACCTTGCTAATCTGACAAAAATCCCACAGCATGAACAACAAAATTCCAAAACAATGCAGAATCAACATTTCCATCAGGAGTACCCGGTACTATGCTGAAACAAGTTTGTGTTTGCCATTCCGGACTACGAATAATATTGTAAAGTAAAATAAACAGAACATTTAATAAACAAACAGAACATGAGAATCTATATAGAGAGAGATAAGAACAACTGGCAACAAATTCTACCCCAAATGTTGAACAGGTAGTCTGTTACAGCCAAAATGGAAAAATGAAACCATGAAAAAAACACAGGGCTGTGCATATAGATTCCCCTCGCATCCTTACATTTGGCAGTCCCATCTTCTCAGTACAATATGACTGCTGTATCACAAGGGATGTGATACAGCAGTGTGGATATATAAAACCATAAATAATAGCAAACTCTATTGGAATAAGGGACTTCTGCACACAAATTCCATAGAGACATGTTGAATAGCAATAATAATAATAATAATAATTTTATTTTACCCACCTCTCCTTGTGCCTCGAAGCGACTTACAGCATAATTAAAACACATACGCATTGTAAAAAAAAAATCCTATAAAAACACACATTAAATGTATTTCTATAAAATACATATTAAAATACATAGAACAGAGATTAAACACAAGACACACATTTAAAATTCATGCTTCAAACTGTCTGGGTAGCCCTGCCAGAAGAGATAGGTTTTTAGTTGGTTTTAAAATTTCAACAGCTAATCTTGCTGTGAGAGTTCTTCCTGCAGGTCATGCTATAGTCTTGGGGTGGCCAATGAAAAGGTCCTGTCAGATTCTGGCTGATTAGTGTAGCCGTCCCCCAGAGGACCTCAGAGTGTGGGGCGGATTGCACAGAAAGTGATCCTGTAGATAACTTGAGCCCAAACCATGTAGGACTTTAAATGTCAAAAGCAACACCTTGTAATTTGCCCATAAACTAATAGGCAACCTGTGGATTGATTTTAGGATAGGTAGAGTATGTTCACCCCTAGATGTTCCAGTAACCAATCTGGCTGCTGTATTTTGAACCAGCTGGAGTTTCCTAACTTGATACAAAAGAAGCCCAATGTAAAGTGCATTGCAGAAGTCCAACCTTGAGGTTACCAACTCGTACAATACCATCTTTAGGGCCTCCAAATCTAGAAAGGGGCCCAGCTGACATATCAGCTGAGCACACCTGGATTAAGCTTTTTACCACTCTGAACAGCTCAGCTAGATTTGAATCTGTAAACATAATGCGTGCTGAGAAGGAAGTTTTCTTTGCTGCATGCAGGGGCGGACAAAGGTAGTATTAAATGGTAAGCGAACATTATTTCCCCCCCCCCCCCATTGCTTGATAACAAAAGGTATAAGGTATTATGTATTTATTTATTTGCAACATGGAGTTTGGGGGAAACAGACCTTAACATTTGAGAGTTGCAGTTTCTGGGATTTATAGTTCACCTACAATCAAAGAGCATTCTGAACTCCACCAATGATGGAACTAAACCAAACGTGGCACACAGGACTCCCATGACCAACAGAAAACACTAAAAGGCTTTGGTGGACACATTGAGTTTGGAAGTTGTAGTTCACCTTCCATCCAGAGAGCACTGTGGACTCAAACAGTGATGGATCTGGACCAAACTTGGCATGAATACTCAATATGCCCAAATATGAACACAGATGGAGTTTGGGGGAAATAGACCTTGACATTTGAGAGTTGCAGTTTCTGGGATTTATAGTTCACCTACTCCAGTCAAAGAGTATTCTGAACCCCATCAAAGACAGAATTGGGGCAAACTTCCCACACAGAACCCTCATGACCAACTGAATACTTAAAGCCATCCAGTCCAACATGTTTCTCACCTTCCTTCTTTATCTTCTCTTCTCCCAGTTAAACATCCTCCAGGACGAAAGGAGGAAAGAAAAGGAGAAGGAAGGAAGGAGGGGAAGAAGAGAAGGATGGAAGGGAATGGAGGGAGGGAGGAAAGGGAGGAGGGAAAGTGAGAAGGAAGAAAAGATAAAAGGGTGACAGGAAAGGAAGAAAGGAAGGTGAAAGAGAGGGGCAAGGAGGGAGGGAGAACAGTTGAAAGGAAGGACGAAAGGGTGGATGGATGGGTGGGTGGGTGGGTGGGTGGAAGGAAGGAAGGAAGGAAGGAGAAAGAGAGGGGGAAGGAGGGAGGACGAAAGGGTGGATGGATGGGTGGGTGGGTGGAAGGAAGGAAGGAAGGAGAAAGAGAGGGTGGTAGGAGGGAGGGAGGAAAGAAGGAAGAAAGGAGGAAAGAGTGCAAGGAAAGGAAAGGAGGGAGGAGAAAGAGAGAGAGGGAAGGAGGGAGGAAGGAAAGACGAAAGGGTGGAAGGGAAGGGAAGAAAAGAGGAAAGAGTGGAAGGAAAGAGTGGAAGGAAAGGAAAGGAGGGAGGGAGAAGAAAGGGAGGGAGGGGGAGAGGGAAGGAGGAAAGAAAGAAGGATGAAAGGGAAGGAGGGAGGGAGAAGGAGGAAGGGAAGGGAGGGAGGATGAGAAGGAGGAAGGAAAGAGAAGGGAGGAAGCATAGGGCCAGTCCCGCCGGCGGCGGCGTTGGTGGCATGGAGGGAAGGGGCACGGCCATTGGAGGCCCTGCTCCTTGCCCTCCTCGGGGGGCCCGCCGCTGCCCTCGCTCTCTCCCTCGGCAGCGGGCCCGCGCTCCAGCAAGGGGAAGGGGCGCAGCAAGAACTCTGCATGCTCAGAGGCGCGAGGCGAGCCCCAAAGCTGCCTCCTTTTGGGGCTTGCTGCTTGTGTGCGCATGGAGCGCCCAGGCGCACACAAGCGGCAAACTCCAAAAGCAGGCAGCGCTGCGGCCCACGGCTGCATCCTTTTGGGGTTTGCTGCTTGTGTGCGCATGTGACCCATGAGGCCAGGTCAGCAACCGTTACGGCGGCTGCGCAGCAGGACGCTGGCGGGCGGCAGAACAACACGCGCTGCATGGAACACCCATGCCACAAGATGACGCTCTACGCATTTGCTTAGTCCGCGTAATGGACGCGCCGGCCCTGGCTGCATGTATTGCATTTTAGAGGAGCAAATTTGCCCTCTAATTTGACCATGTCTTGTCACATAAAAGTATAGTTTTCCATCTGCGCTGTAGTTGTTGTCCTTCCAGTTTCATTTCCCTGAGGGCCTCTGTATGCCAGGGAGTGGGTAGTCTGGCTCATTCTCCAAGTTCCCCAAGCTGGCAGGGTGACTAAAAGGTGTGATAGATATTAAGCACCTTTTCTCTTTCCTCTATAAGGACATGTGACCCTGCCACTGCATATCTCCCCCTATTCTGTATTAGTTGACTAGTCTAGCAGCATGTTACTCTGACTAGGAGTCTGCCTTGAAGCTAACTAGATGGTTCTAAGTAACCCTCTACTCTTCCAGTTGGCTCTCTCATCACCAGCTGATGTAACAGTCCCAGAGTGACCTGTATGCTGAAGGACCCAGAAAATGTCTAAAAATGATTTTTTATTTAAAAAAAATTGATAAATAGAACCACATATACCAGCTCTGCAAATACAGGGATTGTACTGTACATGAAATGACCACACTGAGGTTTATCAGAGACCCTAGTTGCATGTAGAACTCTACTTGTGTTCAGGTGAACAGGACTATAGTATAGCAAGGTTGGAGAGTGAAGAGGCTAGATGGGTAGAGACAACAAAAGAATTCAACCCCTGCATTATGTTAGTGGAACATAATTCAGTCAAAATCAAAGATTCATTTTTTAAAAATGGATATGAAACCAAATACAGATCTTGCTGTGATGTTCTAACAGGTTAACTTAAGTATATTTTGCATAAACCACAGCTTCCTATTTTTTATTCAAACATGGAATTGTAGGAGCTGAGGAAAGGAGTGAATCAGAAAGGCTTCACATGGCCTAGTTTATCATAGTTTATCATCACATTTCAACTGAATATATTATTTATTTATTTATGTATTTATTTCTATCATACTTTTCTCCCAGATCAGGACTCAAAGCAGCAAACAACATGTGAACAAAAATATTATAATCATAAAAATAGGTATCGTCATCAAACCATAACATCTCATGAGATTAACAACATAATAAATACATAGAAATGTGGTTCTTTCTTGGGAGAAATTGTAAATAATACTGGCTTTATGATTTATATGGGCTAACCATAACTAGCAATTTTTCAGCCAAATGGTTTTGTTTGTTAATAAGATTGATAGTGCTAAATGTTAGTTTCCTATAGAACCCTCCTGAATTAACAACAATTATTTTAAGTACAGAATTTTTCACAGAATCACTTAAAGCATCCTTTCTTCCTGGAGAAACTTTCATTGGCACTAAGCTATAGCTTTGGCTTTATAATAATTGATTCTGGGTGGTACCCAGCTTGATGTTGGGCCTTCCCTTTATTTCCATGTCTGTACTTCTTGTATTTGTGTGTAGATTGTAGCTGGCTCCTCTATTAATTCCAAATTCCACTTGAATCAGCAAAGAGAGACCAGTCTCCTTTTCTTCTCAAATCTTTTCTCAATGAATCTCAATGAATCTGAGATTTCTTTGGACTCTTTTGCACTGTCTAAAGAGCTTTAACGGAGTCGCAAAGGTTTTGATGAAGAGCTGCCTTGTCTAGTGTCTGCAGTGCTGTTCATCCTGACAGATTTACATAGCTGAGATATTATAATGTCTCCAGATCTTTCCTTTTAATGTGAAAAAAAAAGAAAACTCTTCTCTCAAATGAGAACTCACAAATATGTAACATAGTCTATCTTCCTATATTCCAGTATTTCCCAGAAGATGTTCTTTTGTTGTTCTCTCTAGATCAAGAAAGCATGTCTTTGATTACAAAGGAAATGGTCTTGTGGACCTTCGGATACCATTGATTAGTTAACAGCAACACAGCTCTATCCAGAAGAGGGAAATCAGATGATAGTATTTTAGGATTGGAATTTAAAGATTCCAATATTAATTTGTTTCCAAAACCACATGTTTCTCCCTTTGCTGAAATAGTTCACTTCTATTAGCATACTCTGCTCTCCAGTTCCTGTAGGTTGAGCACAATACATTTTAATGTATTGAGGACAGTTTAGGTGGACAGCATTCCAGTCTAGGGTTTTGACCTCTAGTATCTGGCCTTGATAAAACTATGCATTTTGTTTTGCCATTGAGATGCCATATTTTAATATTTTCTGCTTATGTTGCTTTGGTCTTCTAGTTCAGAATCCCAAGTAGAGGCATGTATAATATACCATCTGGAATGGTTTGATGTCCGTGTTGTATCTTCAAGATGCAAGTCAAAAGCTCCAACATAAACATAACATGAGAATAAACAAGAAAACACAATTTTCCTTTTGTAGCAGAGGTTTGTCTGGATAGTTAAGCCTGTTCTACCTTCTGGGGCACTAGAACAATCTGAGGCATAACTGGAGCATCAACCAAAGCCAAATGAACTTATTTGTGCTGCTGTTAGATATATTGCACATTCTCCAACCTGCTAGGAAAGAGCTTTCACTTTATCCTGCTCTCTTTCACTACTTTCCCAGACTCAAACAAAATCCCAAATGTTTTATATTTTAGTTGAAATTCTACCCTTGGGATTAGGTTCAGGAAAACACCCCCAGGTTCTAAGCCCCAGCTTCCTGTTCTGCTTGCAGGTTGCTTGGGAGAAATTGACCAAACAGCTTTTCTTTCCTGTCTTCTCACTTTTCCAGAAGGCCTTTGCACAACCATCGCTGACCTGTGTGGCTTGTCGCCAAAAGAAGTTATTGGAAACATTTTATTGTCCTCTTATGTGTTATCTTATATAGGAAGGAACAGGATGCCACATTACAGAGACTGTACCGATGTTGTGTCCAGATTTGTAGTGATCTGTAGTGATTCATAAGGTTTTAAAGGTTATGCACTATGAAGGACATTTATGTTTGAGACAAAAGCTGAAGTCTTTTCTTCCGCCTTCTCTATTCCCCATCAGTGGGAATATATTGGCAACACCTCTCAGAAAATGTGTAACAACTGGGGAAAAGAATCAGTTCTAATAATAGGTGTAAGGTATTTCTCTGAAGCCCCTTCAAGGCATTACCAGCAATTGCAGGTAGCTGGAATCACTTGTCCTTTAGCCTCACATTACATAACACACCTGCAGTTCCCAATAATCCCCAAGAAACACTGCCTGTTGTGTATTATTGCTTAAATAGTATGCTTCCTCAGGCACAGCACAATTTTGAAGTTATTTCCCTCCTAGCAATGTCTCTGCCAAAAACAGTTTTTTAAAAAGCATCAGGACCCATGAAAAATTGGTGGTAAGACATACAAAAGGGGAGAAAACATTAATGACAGATAGAAGTATAAATGCTACATCATATTATCACTGAAACGGATTCTCCTTCATTTACAGTTTTTTTAAAATATTTTATATAAATAGCTATTATCTACCTCAGGAAAAACATGTTCCCAAATATAGAAAATCAAATTTTGCACAAGTACTTCTTCATTTACAAATCCTTTGCCATTTAGTTGGTTTACATTATGTTAGTGTATATAATTTTGAGTCCATACATTTCACATGTTAATTATTTCTGATGCTAAAATCTTGTACACAATATATCTTACTGAACTCAATAGGAATTTCATCTGTAAAGACACAGTTAAGACTGCACTATTCAGAAAAGAAACTCTTGGGGAAACAATTTAACATGTAAATTCAGTATCTGTGTAACAAAAAGAAGTGTTCATTTAATTCACAACTGTGAACCAAACATAGAGCTCTTAGACATTCTTTATTAGCAAACTCTGGCTGTATCTATACTGCTCTATATACTAGGATCTAATCCCAGATTTTCTGCTTTGAACTGGATTATATGAGTCTATATTGCCAGAAAGCCTGAGATAAGCAGATAATCTGGGGTCATATCCTGGGATATAAGACAGTGTAGATTCAGCCTCCATGGCAAGGCAACATGGGACATGCTGGGATTGTAGCTAGTAGGTCTGGATATCTCGGGTCATTATCCTTTGGAAACCGTTATTATTTCATATTAAAATCAATTTAGACCCTTTCTCAACCCGGAAGTGACATTTCTAAATCGAAACCGGGTCTGCCATTTCCATTAAGGGCGCGTTATTATATCGTTTTTATCTCCACCCTTTCTTGCTGTATTTTTCTCATTTGCTACTGGACATCAGGTGTTACCATGAAACCACCTGCTTCCCTCTAGCCAATGAGAGAAAAACAAACACTTGCAGCAGGGCGGAGCATTGCCTTTAAGAAGCTGGAGTGCACGCGGCGAGGCTCATTCCGTTTCGTTTCTCGGGTGGGAAAGTTAGAGAGTACAAAAGCAGATCTGCAAGGGAAAGAGAGGGACAGATAGGTGAGGCTGCTTAGTCGGGAATTGGGGCTGGGGGTTCTTTGCGTCATTTGGTCGAGCGGGCGTATGAGCTAGTTCCATCCAAGCCTTCTGCAGTTGCTCCGTGCCGCTTTTTTCTCTCGGTTTTTTTTTGCTTTTGTTAGTACTTTAGTCTAGGCTCCTGTTTTCCCACTTTATTCTCTTTTTATTGTGGGAGACACAACTTGCCACTGCTTTTTATCACCATCTTTACACTGTTCCTCTTTTATTGGCTATTTATCTCCCTTAAGGGACTTCCCATTGTTCTCAACAGAGTTCTGGGAATTGTTAGTCCCGGTGCTAAAGAAAACATATTGGGAGACACAGCTTGCAGTTGCCACTGCTTTTTAGCACCACCTTTACACTTTTCCTGTTTTATTACCTATTATCCCCCTTAGGGACTTCCCATTGTTCTCCACAGAGTTCTGGGAACTGTTATACACGGTGCTCAAGCAATTGTAGTGGGAGACACACTTTGCCTCTGTTTGTGGCCCCAGCCATATGCTACGCCTCGTGAATTGCCTCTTTAACCCCCCTGGGGAGTTATAGTTGTTCTCCACAGAGTTCTGGGAAATGTTATACCTGGCACTCAAGCCATTGTAGTGGGAGACACACTTTGTCTCTGTTTGTGGCTCCAGCTATATGCTGTGCCTCGTGAATTGCTTCTTTAAGCCCCCTGGGGAATTTTAGTTGTTCTCCACAGAGTTCTGGGAATGGTTATAAATGCAGCTGGGGAATGTCCATCGCCCCCCCCCCCCTTGCTGTTGGCGTTGGAGATGGTGTTGGGGAAAAGGACCACACCGCTCTTTCTCCTTCAGACACAGAGAAAGGGGTGTCCTGGTTGGTGTTTGGGGGGGGGGACCTGGAGCAGAGAAATGTCCCTCCCCCCCGGTTGGCGTTGTAGGCGGTGTTGGGGAGAAGGACCAGGCTGCTCTTTCTTTGTCAGACATGGAGAAAGGAGTGTCCTGGTTGGTGTTCGGGGGGGGGGGGGGACCTGGAGCAAAGCAATGTCCTGTCCCCCATCCCCCCCATTGGCATTGGAGGTGGTGTTGGGGAGAAGGACCAGGCCGCTCTTTCTCTGTCAGACATGGAGAAAGGAGTGTCCTGGTTGGTGTTCGGGGATGACGACACCTGGAGCAGAGCAATATCCTCTCTGTTGGAGGTGGTGTTGGGGAAAAGGACCAGGCCGCTCTTTCTCTGTCAGACATGAAGATCCATGTGCCCTGGTTCGTGGTCAGGGAGGGGCCTGCAGCTGGGGAACGTCCCCCCGTTGGTGTTGGTGGTGGTGTTGGGGAGAAGGACCAGGCCGCTCTTTCTCTGTCAGACATGGAGATCCAAGAGTCCTGGTCGGGAAAAGGACCAGGACACTCTTTTTCTGTATGTAATGGTTGTAATGTTTTCAAACAGTCCTAAATTTTGTAAAAGTTGTTACCATTTGTAAATATTAAAAATATACTGTTCCACTTAATTGCAGTCTAGAGGTGAAGGAGAATGAATCCCCCTTGATTTGCCTGTGCATTTCACCTTTTTCGTGGTTTTTTTTGTGCTTTGCACATGCTCGGGCGCCATTAACGAAATAATAACAAATTTCATTATTAAACACGAAACAATTTCAAAAAATTCCAAATAGTTTTCAGAAGACTTCCTATTTCAAAACAACAGCGGCTCCTCTCCCACACATGAGTTTAGAAACAATTTTTTTGATCAACCAGCCCTGCAGAAGTTGATCTTTTTTTCCCAAGTTGAGAAGTACTAGTACACATATTTAGCAAACATTTGTTAGAATCAGGGAGTTGGCAGCAGGTTGGCTATTGATTCCAATCTGCTGTCATCCAGAAAAATTAAAATAAAGCATTCCTGAAAATGGCCATCTAACTTCTCTTTAAAATCCTCCAAAGAAGGGCTGTCCATCACACTCTGAGGCTACATGTCCAATGTCAAATAACTTTCATTATACAGTAAATATATTCTTATCAACTGGCTTATATTCTATTCTCTCAAGAAAAAGAAAACAACCTTGTTCCACCTTTGACATGACATCCCATCAGATATTTAACTATCACCACTCCATTTTCTCTTCTCCATATCTCATACCTTCTCCATATCTCCATACCTTCTTTTGTTCTCAAGATGAGGAAGGAGACTCTCAGGGCAAGAACATTACCTTTAAAAGTATATTCATGTATCTTTCTTTCTAATTTGTAAGGCTAATAAACAGGAGAGTTAAGCAAACACAGCTTCATCATGCCTAGGTCCAGAAAGAGATGAAGGTCCTTCCTCCTTCCCAGCTGCCACTGTCTGACTCATAGAGGAAGAGAAGAAGTGGAAGTATACGTATACTGGACTTCATTCCCTCACACACTGCCATCCCCTTTTTCTTTTGTATTATGTCTTAATTAGACTTCTGTTGGTCTTTTATTTACAAAGCACCATGAACAGTGATAGCACTATACAACTAGATGATGATGATGATGATGATGATAAGGCCCAGTAAGCTTTTTTAAAGGAATGTAAAGCAACTGTGGATTGTGCTCATTGTATTCTGTTTTATGACATCACCAGAGGGTTTGTTTTTTTTTCAGATGGCATCACACGGCAAGGTTCAGTCCTGATCTTCTGGGGTCTGGAATGTTTTTGACTGGGCAATTCTTTTCTTTCAGTTTTCTAAGCCATTTCTACTTGCAGGAAGAGTCCTAAATTACTTCCTAAACATTTGCCATGGGCATTGACAGGCATTATTATCATCCATCCTCCATAACCTTGAAAACTTGTAAAGCCATGCAACACTTCTACTCTGTGCTGACAAGAAACACACAAAGAAACAACCCTTAATATTTACTGAGAAATCTCTTTCGTCCTCCCTAATCAAAGCCTGTCTCCTTGCTGCATGGCACCTCTCCATGTAACACCTACATTGTCTTTTGCTTGTTATAGTCCCCAGCATGTCATGTTAACATTGCCTACAGAAAGACAGACTTCAGAGCATCTGCACCAATTACACTCCCAAGTCTGAAGGAGGTGACATTTGTGACACTCTTTGGGATGAATTATGGTCCTACCAGGGAGCCTACAAATGAAAATGCCCAGTTTTCATTATAGCTGTCTTTTGCATGTGTTGAGTTGCTAGATTTGGAGATGGGGTGGAGGGATCCTCTCTCAAGTCCTCTGTATATTTTAAACAAAATCTATTTATGACCCTGCACTGCCTCAGTTTTGCTCACCATATCATTATTTTGGACTTCACAATGTCGTGCAGGCTGATGGCAAATAGTGTTTGGATTATCGCTTTGAATTTCATTCAAGTAAGTGGGTTATTTTGGAAGCATTCACAAAACAGAAGCTAGATTCAAGAGTGCCAAAGGTGACATCTCAAAATTCTCCACTATCTATATCATAGAAACGAAAAATAACAGAGTTGTTAGAGAACACATGGACCATCTAGTCCAACCCCCTGCTTTACAGGAAAAGCACAATCAAAGTACCCCTGACAGATGGCCATCCAGCCTCTGTTTAAAAGTTTCCAAAGAAGGAGCTTTCACCACATTCCGAGGCAGAGAGTTCTACTGTTGAATAGCTTGTACAGTCAGGAAGTTCTTCCTAATGTTCAGGTGGAATTTCCTTTCCTATAATTTAAACCCACTGCCCCAAGTCCTAGTCTCAAGGACAGCAGAGAAAACAAACCTGCTCCCTCTTTCTTGTAACATCTTTCCACACACAATCACACACACACACACACACACACACACACACACACACCTCATTCGCTTTCAAGAATCAGAGATACTAGAAGTCACAGCAGTACCATCAAGATAACTAAGAAAAGAATGAAGCAGAATCCCAGAAGGAGATTCCAAGTGTCTGAACTCTCATTTAAAGCCAAGATGACTAAACGGAAACTGACATACTTTGATCATATCATGAGAAGACATGGTTCACTAGAAAACACAATAATGCATGCAGTTTAATGGTTTGGCTGACTTTGGTTAAACCGGATTTTGTTTTCCCAGGCCTGAACAATTTTAGTAAACTAGTGAGCAGACAAACTGGACAAAGTTCCAGTGGTGACTGATGTATCCCATGCTGATTCAAGAAATTTACTCCAGGTGTTGTTGTTGCTGTTGCTATTGCTATTGTGAGCCTTAAAGTTGACTCCAACCTATGACTTTGACAAAGGGTACATTGAAGAATCAATGAAGTTTGACTCCATTTTAACTGCCTTGGCTCAATAATATGGGATAATAGAGGTTTTAATTTTGCAAGGTCCTGCCTTATTGGTCAAGTATGCTAGTGCATCACCAAACTATATGTTCCATGACTCCATAGCATTGAATTATAGCATTAAAGGTAGGTGCATCAAGTTTTTTGGCTAGATATATTCAGAGGAGGTTTTCCATTGTCTTCCTCTAAGGCTGAGAATATGCCTTACACTTCTGAGTGGGCATTTGAAGTGGGTCCATGTTAAACACACAGGCCAACATACCATGCTGAACTGTTTAAAAAAAAGCTATCCAAGGTAGTGAATCTATTTTGGCAGTGGAGTTTGCCACCTTCAATTACTTCTCTAAAGTCCGGAATACAAGCAAGATCAGATTTGTCACTCACTGATGTAGGGACCACCAACCACCAGTGAAAAATTCCTGCTGGACACTGGAAGGCCAGGTATTGAGTAGGCATGGTTAGGTCCAGTCAGAATCTTCGTATTTCGGATTAAATTTGGATCAAATTCCTTTTTGAAGCGATTTCGAAGTGATTTGGGAACCCGGAGGTATCCTTACCCTTTCGAAGCCAGTGTTGACATCTTTGTTCCAACTCAGGAAGTGATTCAGAAAAGATCCAGCATTTGGAGGCAAGCAGTAGCTTGCATGCTGGGATGCTTGCTTCCAGCCAATGAGGGGAAACCATATGGGGAGCGCCGGGGTTTCAGTACGGCAGCCGGGGACGCGAACGGGAAGGGACTAGGCAGCTTGGGTGGGAAAGATGCCACAGCACTGCTTTGCAATAGAACAACATACCCGGGGAACCTAGTAAAATGCCACCCCCCACCCATGTTTTCCTGAACGGGCTGGGTTTTGGAGGAGAAAATGAAAGGGGAAAGGAAGAGAGATAAGGAAAGAGAAGAAGGGAAGGGAGAAAAACAGCAAGAAAAATGTCAGTTTAAACCAGTGTGGATGGATTCTTTTCCTTTCTCTCCTGCATCAGTTTAAACCAGTGTGGATGGGATGGATCTGCGTCAGTTTAAACCAGTGTGGATGGGATGGATCCGTGTCAGTTTAAACCAGTGTGGATGGATTACTTTCCTTTCCTTTCTCTCCCGCATCAGTTTAAACCAGTGTGGATGGGATGGATCCGTGTCAGTTTAAACCAGTGTTGATGGATTATTTTCCTTTCCTTTCTCTCTCGCATCAGTTTAAATCAGTGTGGATGGGATGAATCCGTGTCAGTTTAAACCAGTGTGGGTGGATACCTTTCCAGCAGTTTTAACCAGAGTGGATGGATTTCTTCCCTTTGCTCTCCCCTCCTGGAGTAAACCAACTACTTTCACAGTAAAGACCACCCAACGAAACAGGAAATAACACTTTGAACCCATTAACAAAGGATTTGAAAATGTCTGAAATTTTGAAAATGTTTGAACTTTTTTCTATGAAAATCGGAATTGACTTTAGATCCGAATCACCAGTGCCTCCTGCATCCGAAACGAGTTTTGAACCTTTTTTTTTAATCAAACAAGCCTAGTATTGAGTGGTCCTGCAGTAAAGAATACCTTAATCTCTGGCAAATGCCAGAGTTTTAATAGAACATCTACATGAGAGCAGACCAAATAATTATTGGGAAGTCATTGGGAAGGTATATCTGGTGCCTTCTCTGTCAATAATAGCTTTGCTGCTTTTGTGGTCATTGTTTCCAATATCTGAACATTCATAAAAATGATGAACAGGTAGTAAGCCTGCACAGATCATGAGTCCACTCAGTGAAGCTCTCTCAGCTTTTGTCCATTTCTGCCCCTGTCTTGTGGAACTCCTTGCTTCCCCACTTGAGGGCCATGCGTGACCCTTTGCTCAGGCACTGAAGACCTGGCTTTTTAGCAGAGCTTTTAATGTTTGATGCAGTCTATTCGGTATTGTTGTAATGTTTTTATGCAATTTGTTTTATGTAAATTGCCTGGAACATTTTAATGGAGGGTGATTAACAAGTGAGAAACTGATGGTGGTGATGATGATAACAGGGCACATGAATTTCCCTTGATTCACTGGTCCCTATGGAATCTTAACTTGAGAGATACTCACATCAGCCTCTGTCTTTCTACTCCCATGATCAAGGAGGAAGTAGATGTCTTGAATTTAAAGTATAAACAAAAGTTATAGAGCGATTTTACTGCAAAGTGGATGGACCAATATATTCAAAAGGGAGGAGGCAAGGACACACAGAGGGAGATGATATAATGTTAACAAGAGGCAAAGGGAAAAATATAGTGAACCTCAGCTTCACTTTGGTCCCCCAGATGCTTTGGACTACAACTCCCACTATCATGAAACTGATATGAGTTGAAGATCAAAACTTCTGAGAGGCTGAAGTTTTCACCATATCTTCTGTGGATCAAAAAACTTGCTATAGGGCTCTCTTTTTTAGTCTGGTGCCCTCCTGACAATTGAGATTCCAGCTCTCATCATCCCTGAACATCAGTCATATTAGGTGGGTGCTATGCTATCTGGCTTTGTGGTGACTGTTAGGCATATTCAAGGGCAATGTGGCAGTTAATGATTTCTGGCAATTGATAAATACTAGGCATGCTAAAATTGAAACGGAAATCTAATTGATTCGTTAGAAATCCGTAATTAATGGGACTTTTGTTGTTTTACGGATCGCTGCCCCGAACCAGGAAGTAGACTTCCTTTACGGTCCGTGAGGCCAACAATTTGCGTTAGGATCGTTAGAAATTCTTAATTATTAATTAATTAATTATTGTACTACTCACTTCTCCCTATCTTCTCCCCTCATTTCCTTCCCGCCTTCATTCAGCTTCTTCTTTTTCCCGCATTTCTATGGGGAACTGGAAGTGACGCTGCTGCTAGGTAGAGGCAATGCATTCTGGAAAGTGATTCACACACACACACACACACACACGCTTCTCCTCCTCTCTCTCCAGGCTTCCCCCCTCCTTCTCTTCCCCGTTGCTCTGCTGCCATGCATGCCCCATCGCAGGGGCCTGATTCACACACACACACGCGCGCGCGCTTCTCCTCTCTCTCCAGGCTTCCCCCTTCTCTTCCCCGTTGCTCTGCTGCCATCGCAGGGGCCTGATTCACACACACACACACGCGCGCACGCTTCTCCTCTCTCTCCAGGCTTCCCCCCCTCCTTCTCTTCCCCGTTGCTCTGCTGCCATGCATGCCCCATCGCAGGGGCCTGATTCACACACACACGCGCGCGCTTCTCCTCTCTCCCGGCGCTCTCAGATGCTTCTCTTCCCGTTGCTCTGCCTTGCCCCATCGCAGGGACCAGCTTCAGCCCTCCAGGTACGTGTTTTGGACTTCAACTCCCACCATTCCTCACAGCCTCAGGCCTCTTCCTTTTCCTCTCAGCCTGGGCAAACTTGGGCCCTCGCTCCCTCAGGATCGGGGTGAGAGAGAGGCAGCGAGGAGCGAGGGGGGGGGCTCCTCCTCCTTTTCTTTTGCTGCTTCCAAGAATAGAAAACCCCCTCCCTCCCTCCCTTCCTCCTTCCCTCCCCAGAAATCCCAGCCAATTTACCAGCTGTTAGGATTTCTGGGAGTTGTAGGCCAAAACCATCTGGAAAGCGCATGCTCTGGCATACGAATTTCTAACGAATTTCGTTAGTACTTAAGTTACATTTCCGAAAATTTTGGGAATTTTTTTGTAAGTCTTTGATATACTAATCAAAAAAAAATCCCCCATTTGATTTTAGAATCGCCATTTTTCGATTTGTTATCATGCCTAATAAATACAGTGTGCTTGGAATTTTGGTAATATGCCAAAGGGTAAATCATTCAGACATAGTTCTTATGGCTCCTGCAAATATTCTCACATCAAACAGCACTATAGGAAAGTATTTAAGCATTTGAAAGATGACTTTCTGAACTAGGTATTACATGTTTGTATGAGGAGGGGACAATTTTGTTTTCTGCTGTTCTGGAAACTAAAGACATGGAGCAATAGATTCAAATTGCAGAAAAAAGATTCCACCGAAACATGAGAGAGATATTCGGCAGTGGAATATGCTGCCTGGGAATGTGGTGGACTTTCCTTCGCTGGAAAGCAGAGGCTGGATGGACATCTGTCAGGGGTGCTTTGATTCTATGTTCTTGCATGGCAGGGAGTTGGACTGAATGGCTCTTCTTGGGCCCTTCTACATTGCTATATAATCCAGAATATCAAGGCAGATAATCCACATTATTTGCTTTGAACTGGATTATCTGAATCTACACTGCCATATAATCCACTTCAAACCATATAGTGCAGATTTTATACAGCTGTATAGAAGAGGCGATGGTCTCTTCCAACTTTGTGATTACTCCCAGCCAGCTTACCAGCTGTAAGGATTTCTGGAAGTTGTAGGTCAAAAAATCTGGGGAGCCATAGGTTGATTACCACTAAGGCAAGTACTTCTTTTGTTTGGAGAAAGGTTTCTGTGTAGTGATGAGTGTGAGGTTTAGCGTGCCAAACATGAAAAAACGCAGTCAGAATGGCACACAACTCCCAGAGGCCTTTGCAATATATTTAAACTGACTTCTTCCACCTAACGTTGGAGTTCAGCCTGTGACTGTGTCAAATGATCAGGGCACTCTGGGTGTTGGGAATGACAATGACAATGTTGTTTCTAACGATGAGGGTGTTTTAAATGCAGAGAATGACAATGAGATTCCTGCTCTTTGCTGATGAGAATGTTTCTGAAGAGTTGGGAAATGATGGGATGATCTCTGGAAAAGGGCCTGAATCACCACCAGAGAATTCCCAGGCCTTTGAGCCTGAGAAAACAACTGCAGAAATCAATGAGCCAGAAGATAAAAGGCTTGTTTTCAGACAGAACAGAAGTGTTCAACAATCTCTCCGGAACAGGTTGAGAGAGAAACTGATAGAGTCTAGGCTAAATAGAAACAAGTTTCTGGAAGCGATTTAGAGTAGATTCGGGGATAAAAGTGCCAAGTACAGAATCTGTGGTCAGACGAAGCAACGTTGGAACTGGATCAAGACTTAGTGGCGTATCTTGCAGTTTTGCCTTGGAAAGATTCAAGTGATACCTTGTTTGATTTCATGATTTGGAGTTTTACCTTGGAAGTTTCTGTGTGGATTTTTCATGTACTTTGATGGATTTGTTTCCTGGATTATTTGCTCTTTTTTATCTTTCTACCTACTTGGATTTATCTATTTCTTTGGAGTATATTTACTGCTAATGCTTTTTTAAAAAATAGCCTACAATAAACCGCTTGCATTTTCACTCAGCTGTGTGGTGTTTTTAAGTCAGAGGGCTTCTTCCTGGCCTGGAGTGCAACACCTAACTCTTTTTTCACAGAAAGAGGAAATGGTTGAGTTGAAACAGCTGTATATTTTTGTGACATAATTCTTTCTCAGTGCAGGTGCACCAGTGCTGACTGAGGCCTTATCACACCAACCTGTTATTCCAATACAGTCGTGTTAGCATACTGCAGTATTAGTACACTGTAGATAATGCATACATATCATGTTGAGCATCTTCAATATCTTCATCCCTCCCAAAAGTACTGGAAACTGCCCCTTACCTCTTCTCTTTTAAGAAGTTGTTAAAAACTTGCTTGTGTACTCAAGCATAGGGGAACAGGAGGATTAATACTTTATTTAAATTTTGACTTAGCTCATGGAGACTTACCTCCATCAGGATGGCCTATTCTTAACTGTAAGACTCATTTTAAATGTGCTAATAATTACTTCTGACCATTAATAAAGTCATTAGAGAAATGTGTCCCAATTATTTTACTTTGTATATTTAAATTTCTCACTTGCTGGTGAGTTGTTTTATAATTGTATTCTGCTGTTGTCTATTTGATTGTTTACTATTTGAAGTGCTTTATTATGTCGTGTTTCTCGAGCATTGAATGTTTGCTGATCTTTTGTTGTACACCACCCTGAGAGATAGGGCAGAATAGAAATAAAGTTTGTTATTGTTATTATTATTCAGTAGCACAATTGTGCCAATTTTTCAATCTGTGGTCCCATGATCATACGTCTACAAACATTTATAAACCTGCCTTCCTACACCATTGCAGATCTATCATTATTGTTAGTAGTAGTAGAAAAATTGTGCAATTCTGATAATTAAAACAAAAAAGGCAGCAAAGTTATACATAAAATATAAAATAAAAGGAAAACAGTCATTTTGAGAATACTAAGTGTTGGAGGGAAAGGAGGAGAATCCTACCCCTCATATCATGTTGCTGCCAGCATCAGAAGATAACTATTACACTAAAATAGATGTTGGGAACATAGTGGGATTGGGAGATATTAATATGTTTTACCCATGGATAGATGGCAATGGAGGCGATTTTCCTGCTTCTTGGCAGAGGGTTGGACTGGATGGCCTATGAGGTCTCTTCCAACTCTATGATTCTAGGATTCTACATTATGTTCCATTGTTCTATTGATTTCGGAAAGAGCATTAAGCACATGCTTAAATAGGTACCTTTTCAGTTAAAAAAAATCAGTGGGACTTTGAGCTTAATTTCATGATTTCTTCAGTTTTAGAAAAATAGAATCATAGAGTTGGAAGAGACCTCATGGGCCATCCAGCCAAACCTGCAAACATAAATCTAAACATCTATATAGATTCTATATAGATAATCAATATCCACACCAGTTGCAAAAACATGATGCTTCATTAAATATTCAATATTTCAAAAATAAAATTATACATGTAGAGAGTTTCCTTGTTCTTGTTTTGAAGATTGTATTTATATCCTTGGAAAAAAATTGACCTTGGACAATTCTTACTATCTACAGGAAAGACTCTGTCCAGGACAAAGGTCAAATTATTAAATAAACCAGACTAGGTTCAAGATATATAAACAATGACTTGGAAGACAAAAACCAAGAAAGTCAAGCAGATCTGAAGGTGATGAATGGCATCTATAGGTACTTGTCTTCCAGTTACTCTTGGAATAATAAGCTTATTTCCCAGTTGTCAAAGATGATGATTCCATTTAAAGAGTTCATGCTAAGCAGGCAATGACTGACATTTTCCTTGGATCTCCTCAAGTGCTTTAAATACAGATATTCCACAGATGGTTAAGCAAAAAAGAAAAGAAAAAAGAAATAATTTATTTTCTACATGACAATTCTCATTGCATATAGTTTTTATTGGCTACCAGAAAAGATGAGAAGGAAAGAACAGAGCTTGGGTGTGATTTCCTGCTACTACTATTATGACTACAACTCCAGTCACCATAATGTTTGACACCATAACGTTTGACCGTAAATTAGCACCAAGAAACATCTCAGAAGATTATGGTATAATTTAAAATAGTTTATAGGAGATCTGAAGAGGAATAGTTAAAAACAACTACAGTATGTTGCAGTCCAGCACATTAGGAAAGCAGGTGGTTGGCAAAAGACTAGTAATCTAGTTCAGTCTTTCCTAGCCTGGTTTTCTCTTAATGTGTTGGATCACAATCCAATTGACCATTCTGGCTAGAACTAATGGGAGATGTGTTCCACCACAGTGGGAAGGAATCAGGTTGAGGAACCTGAATGGACTCAATAAAAGTTACATCACTGTAGAATATGTTAAAGTCGTGCTTCATTGTATACATCAATCACTCCCTGATGCCAAAACAAAACTGAAAGGAGTGCTTATTTTGACTACCATGCATTCACTAGACTCCTCCAGAAATTTGGGTCATGGAAATTATCATTATCTGTGCATACTCATTCTTTTCTGCTGCTGTAGAGTAAAATATCATTACATACATATTTCTCCTTCTACAGTTCCTCCAAAGCTGAGAGACCATAAAAACATACAGGAATGGTTCTGCAAATCATGCAGGATATTGAGACCCTCATGGGTGTGTGCTTAATCCTTGTAACATTTTCCAGAATCCCAACAGTTTTAAATCTATTGGCTTCTGTGGCCACACAATAACTGCCATCTACGTGTCAACAACAGCAATGTTGCTATATTGAGCTGTACAGCTTAATCCACTGTGTAAAGAAACAATGGACAGCTGTGAGTCTATAAAACGTTTAATGGATTTTCCTTCTGAAAATAAGACCTGGAGAGTGAATTTTCCCAAGGTTCCTTTCAGGTCCCAGACCTTGTGTGAATATCTGTATTTTGCTTTGCTTTTCTTTTTCTTTTTTGGCATGTGAATGACAAAGGGTCAGGAAGATGAGCTAAAACAATGGCAGGAAAGCCCATGTTGTAGATCACCCTACCTGACAGGCTGAAAATGGGTAATAGCTTCATTTGAAGACTACGTAAAAAAACAATTTATGAGTTTTTATCATAGATTTTTCCTGTTACAACTGTCTCAATGTGTTTATGATTTTTGTAGGAAACCTTGAAATATTGGCTAAAATTCTGCATCAATAAATGCATTTGTAATTTTTTAGCTACACTTTGTTTCCTGACGTCTAGCCCTACAATCCACCTTGTAAGCAATGCAGCACACATATACACACAGACACACACACATCCCAACATAGCAAGTTCCACTTTGTCAGAGAGGGGATGGATGATTGGAAATCCATCTAGATATTTTTCCGTAGTGCAATGCACTGTGACTGTGATCTACAGAGACCCCTGTGGATCTCCAGAGGTTTCAGTAGATGACATCCTTGTAGTGCATCCAGCAACATTAAAATAGCTGGATGCACCCCATTATGATCACTGCAAAAAGGATCACCTTCTTCTCATGCAGTTGATGCCTGATAAAGTGTGGGAAGGTGGGAGGAGGTAGGAAATGTACAAACATGGCAATAGTATCACATCATGATCATTTGCAGGCAAAGTTGCTCAGATACGTCTTGAGCTGGATTCCAATTTCATCGCAGCACCAGATGAGGTAACTGAGGCATCTGTCTGTTCGATCTTATGGGATTCTTTCCATCTTGTTCTTCCTGATGATGTGGAGGGGATCCTTGGGATGGTGAGAGTGACCACTTACGCTCTGGATCCTTGCCCCTCCTGGCTAGTTAAACTGGCCAGAGAGGGGGTTTTGGAATGGTTTGTTGCGATAATAAATGCCTCACTAGGCCAGGGGATAGTCCTGTCCTGCCTTAAGCAGGCTGTGGTGAAACCTCTATTAAAGAAGACCTCCCTTGACCCAACTATTTGCAACAATTACAGATCAATTTCCAACCTCCCTTTTTTGGGCAAGGTTCTGGAGCGGGTGGTTGCCTCACAGCTTCAGGGATTTCTTGATGATACAAATTTTCTGGATCGCTCATAGTCTGGTTTTAGGCCTGGACACAGTACTGAGACAGTTGGTCACCTTGGTGTATGACCTCCGCAAAGAGAGATTAGGAAAGCTCCCACTTTGGAAACCTTTTAAAAAAAACACCTTAAAGCCTGGCTTTTCTGCTGCACCTTTGGAGAGTAGTCACTTAACCTTATACCATTGCTCTCTTTGTTGCTCCTATTTTTTGGAGTATACTCTCCTCTCTTATATGAAGGCCTCGCATAACCCGTGTCTCTATACAAGCTCTCCTTCGCAAAGAATCTACTCCTGTTATCTCACCCTGAGTTTTTAACATTTTATCTTGTGCATGCGGACAGCCTTGTCATTCGTGATTTTAGATATTGTATTTTCATATTGTTCTTTTATTTATATGTTTGTATTTTATTGTATTGTTGTTGATGTTTTTAATTTTGATTTTATTGTATTTTTTTGTTTGGGCTTGGTCTCATGTAAGTCCCCATCGGGGAGATGGTGGCGGGGTATAAATAAAGATTATTATTATTATTAATAATAATAATATATCACCAATAACATTCCATTCTATATTAATGGTGACTATTTAATCATAAATGTGACACTATTATTAAGATTAACACTGCATCTCCCAATGTGCCAGTTATTAGCAGCTTGGGGAAAAGAAGGTTCATTCTACCAGCAGTCAGAGCATATGTGAATGAGGCTTCTATCAGGTTTGAAGAGCAGGGTCAGGTCAGAAAAAATTATGTAGTTAAGTAAACTTACCCAAATAGTTATCACAGACTACTGGCCACAGTTCTTCATTTAGAAGAATGCATGCAAAGTTTTCCTTCCTCATAAAAGTTAAAGAGACCGGTTATTCAAGAATGTGAATGAAAAAACTAATGTTTGTGCACTCGAATGGACTTATTTCTTTCTAATTTGATCCACTGAGTTAAATTCTGCAAATGTGTGCATATTAAAGTATCCACAAGAATGCACAAATTGAGACCCCCTTCATAGTTCAGTTCTGTTCCGTTGATTTTATGTTTCCTTATAGTCATATTTTGGATTCCACAGTGGGACTTTTTAACCGCCTTTTCAACACACAGGCACAAAACTTCGTTGGCGGTGGACTCCATAACTCCAAAAATGAGAACAAAGGCAGTGCCAATCACCAAATAGCTGCTTCGTTAAAATCTTTTTTCCCCTCATGCCTACCAATGGACTACATGGGGTCTGGGAATTGGTCTTTTGGGCTAATAAATATACCCAGGTCATTTCTATTAACACTTGGCAAATCTCTTTCCCCCTCAAACACATTTTCAACAAGCATTATACAACAATTATCCAAACTTTAATCACTTCAGAGAATACGAGCTGCTCAAACTACTCTGCTCTCTGAATTTCCTCTCCCAGTCCTCCATCCTGTGCAGTTATAAAAGTCACAAAATGGACTTGTGGCCACAAATTTGTGGTCATTATTTCATCAACATCTGGCATGGTGCAATGAAACCTATTTCCACCCCTTGCATACACTGCTGTCAAATATTTTCCTTTTGCCAATGGGTCTCCAGTTACCCATGAGATTCCTTCACATTCCAGTACACAACCCAGCCCAGTCACAATTCACAATGAACAGTTAATGCTTTCCTAGGAAAGCTGCATCCTTTCCTGTCATTTTATTATTCCTCCCATGAACTACAAGCTACAGCAGTGCTGTTTTTATTATTCCATTCATTCATTTAACATTTTTATTCTAGATTGCTTTCCAGTAACTGATGAAATCCCAGAGTTTTGTGGGTTGGTTTTTTTTGTTTTTTGTTTGTTTGGGTTTTTTTGCTCATCCAGGCCTTTCATTAGCTGTTGCAAATACCTTTTTATTTCAAGCCAGAAGAGGTGTCCAGGTAAAAACCTATTCTCAGTTCCCTTGCAGTGGACCAACAGCAACTATTGTTTTCTACCTATGGTGCTGATAATAATAAAGGTCCACACAGCCAGGCAGAGCATATAGATAACAGAGCAGCAGGCTATTTAGAAAGTAAGGCCACAAAAACAACTTGCCAAAGTGTGACAGTATTAACACTTGGGGATTTTTTTGAGTGGCAAACCACCAATAGTTATGTATGTGCCTGTATCCATAAGGGCCAAGATCCTACTTAGGCATTGTGCTGGTGTAACCGTTCATTAAGATAGAAATTTATCTTTTCTTTCAAGCTGACATAAAAAAGAGGAGAAAGAAATAGAAATGGGAAGAAAGGCTGCCCAATCCATGCTGTGTGTTTCTTAAATGTCTGACTTAAAGGGGGGAAATGGAATTGATGCTATGGAAGGGACAATTGCATCCAGTGGATCTGCCACCACAGTACTACTTTTTTTATTGCTACTCCTTTTACAGATGCTTTGAATTCAATGGGAGCTCTACTGGGGTCTTCTTATACTTTTTTTTCCTCTTGCCTTTTTGTACTTTGTTTTAGTATTAAGAAGCTTTTCACATCTAGAGTGTTGATGTTTGCGGATTTGATTAAAATGTTCTGTCTATGAATTTCTAGGTTCTCAGAGAACTCTCTGCCTTGGAGTGTGGTGGAGGCTCCTTCTTTGGAGGCTTTTAAACAGAGGCTGCATGACCATCTGTCATGCAGCCTCTTTGAATGCAATTTTCTTGCTTCTTGAATGGGATTTCCTGCTTCTTGGAGGGGATTGGACTAGATAGCCCATGAGGTCTCTTCCAACTCTATGATTTTACTGCCAAATTAATTTACATTTTTGTTGCTCATACTACATAACATCTCCCCTTACATTCTGCACAATCCTACTCTCAATTCCCAATCTAAAATCCTTGCTCTTACCTTTTTTAAAAAAAATATATATTTATAATCCAGATGATTTCAATTTTATTTGATGTTGATGTTATTTGTCATCAAGTTAGTTTTTATTTACAGAAACCCTAGGAATGAGAGACCACAAAGAGCCCCAGCCATCAATTACTCTGCTGAGATTGGTGAAACATGTAATACAAAAGCAATATATAAAACCAACATTTAAATTATCCAAAAAATACGTCGCCGCTAGATCTACACATGAAATCTGCAAAAGTAGGTAAATTTTCACTATACAAATAAAAATAAGAAGCATTAAATCCTGTCTCAGTAATTTTCAGAAACACTTTGAGAAAAATCATTTACTCCTTGTACACTAAGGAAAATAATCCTAAGTGTGGTGGGGGCTTCTACTTTAGAGACTTTTAAACAGAGGCTGGATAGCCATCTGTCAGGGATGCTTTGAATGCCATTTTCCTGCTTCTGGGCAGGGGGTTGGACTGGATGGCCCATGAGATCTCTTCCAACTCTATGATTCTATGATTTTAAGATCCTAGATTACACCAGTGGTACAACCCACACAGCAAGGGTATTTATTTATTTATTTAACAGTATTTCTACCCCGCCCTTCTCAACCCGGGAAAGGGGGGGGGGCACACATAACTCAGAGCGGCTTACAAGGCAATTAGATGCTGAAAAACAACAATAATATAAAAACCATTAATACGAATAGAGTTAAAAACAGTAACAATTAAACAAGCTATCAACAATCGATTTAAATTAAAATAATCTGTCTAAATCCACCAATCAATACTTACAACAACCCAATGATTCCAGCCATGAAAGGTTTTGACCATACATTCTGCCTTCTTCTTTTGGTTCTGATGAAGTGCAAACAGAACAAAACAAAGGTGATACAAATAGCGCAGAAGAGAATTCACTTGTCACTGAAGATTATCTTGAGCATTGTTTCTCAATCTTGAACTTTAGACCAAGTCACAACTATGACTCCTGCAGAATGTCTTCCAACAGTTTTTAAAGATCCACATTTATTTATGTATTTGGTATATTTGTATACCGCCCCTCTCAGCCCAAAGGCGACTCAGGCCAGTTCACAAGGCAACAATTAAATGCCAACAACATCATAAAAACATTTAAAACAATTTAAAACATTAACATATCAATTAAAACCATGACAGTAGTAAAAACATATCATTACGTCTCCTAGATAAAAACATAGTCCAATCTCGTAGTCCAATTATTCCATAATCCTATGTCTGTTACACTGCCTTTTCAAACGCCTGCTCGAATAGCCAGGTTTTGACTTTTTTTTGGAAGGTCAAAAGTGAGGGGGCTGATCTAATGTCCTTGGGAAGGGCGTTCCATAGCCAAGAGGCCACTGTGGAGAAGGCCCTGTCTCTCATCCCCACCAAACGTATTTGTGACATAGATGGAGTCGAGAGCAGGGCCTCCCCAGATGATCTTAATGTCCTAGATGGTTCATAAGGGGAGATGTGTTCGGACAGGTAAGTTGGGCCAGAACCGTTTAGGGCTTCATAGGCTAAAGCCAGCACTTTGAATTATGTCTGGTAGCAGACTGGCAGCCAATGGAGCTGGAGCAGCAGAGTAGTAGTATGCTCCCTGAGCACCACTCCTGTTAGTAATCTGGCTGCCGTCCGTTGGACCAATTGAAGCTTCAAAGGCAACCCCACGTAGAGCGCGTTGCAATAGTCTATACGGGATGTAACCAGAACATGGACTACACATAGCAGATCATGTCCTCTAATTATGCTCTGCTATGTAGACCTCCAGAAATTGTTAGATTGCAAGACACATTCTTTCCAACTTGCTTTGCTAGGTAGAGCTGATGGGAGTTGCCAATATCATCTTGCTGGCATCTGCCATAATCCTATCTATCAGGGGATAGGATTAAATCCTATTGCTAAACACAAAAATGTTGTATTAAATTCATACAGTGTATCTCGTTATCAAAATTTGAATTCTCATATGGACAACTGGCAGACAAGTGATCTTAGAAACAATGATGGGAAATTTATTTTGCTCTCCCATCCTAATTTTTCTTTTTATTTGTTTAACTGAAGAAAACAGGAACCATATGCATGAAAAATTGAAAGGGAGTACACTGATCAAGTGAAATAAACATACCAAGCCTTTCAAGCCAAAGCAATGATGCTAACAATTTATATCCACAAAATTTGTTTAAATATCAGAACATGCGTCTCTAGGTATGCAATGTACCTTTTGGCAAGAATTTTGAAAAATGTAGTGCTGTTTTTGAACATTTCAGTGGTGTTTACAAAGAAGTCTCTAGTGGATTGGTTCTATTGGTTCTTTGAGAGATGCTGAATGGATTATTGAACAGAATATTATTCACCATTTGATGCAGAGTCAGGCAACAGTGGAGTCAAAAGCTGTGGGAATAAAATCACAAGTTTTACACTGATCCCCCATGGGAGAATATTCCAAAGAGTCAGAATCAGTTAAGATAATAAATATATGGTATGGTTTTTGGGTGGTTTTAAATTTCATTTTGCAGAGGGATGTGTGACTTTAAACTACCTATACAAAGGATCAAAATCAAACGAGGGAAACAAGACATTTTAATCTAATATCTTTTCACAACTAACATACTCCCCAAGGCTGCTATTCACCCCACTGGGGGAAAAAATCTACAGCTATCATACATGTCTTACAAGTAAATTAATTAATCTGTCTGTATATATTGCTATAATGATTTTTTATTATTATTTTATTAGTAGTATTATTATTGGTATTAGTATAGCTGTACAAAATTTAGGATGGGGTTTGTGAGTCATAATAATTTCAGCAAAATTTGTATTTACAACTTGACTTGCAAATTGTATGGTCTGGGGCCAGTGTACTTGAGGGACCGCCTTACCCCATATTGTCCCATGAGATCCGAGGACCAAAACCTTCTCCTCATCTCGAGCACCAAACGTCGATGAGAAGAAGGGCATTTTCCATCATTACACTCTGGAATTCCTTGCCGCCGGAGGTCAGGTCACTCCATGACCTTCTGACCTTCTGAAAAGCATGTAAAACCTGGCTATTCTGGCAAGCTTTTAATGTTGAGTCCGTCTAGCCACATATGTTAGTTTTAGTTAGTACTGTTGTTTTTAATGTAATATTTTAATGTTTACCACTTGTATTTTTAGTGCTTAATGTTCATTGTTGTTTACTTCTGGATTGTAACCCTAACCCTGAGCCACCAGAGAGTGGTGGCTAAGAAGTCGAACAAATAAATAAATAAATAAATAGAATGATTTTGAGGCCCCCTGAACCTAGACAGAACAAAACAGGCACCACCTGAAATTTGGGGGGGAAAGTTTGTAAGTATCATTATTATTCTGTTTGTTTTGCAAGCACAATCAATCTCTCCATAGTGGGGGCAATAAGGCTGAATGGTGATTAGCCTCTTTAGTCTAGTCAAAGGGGATCCAGCCAATCAAAAATGTCCGGACTAGAAACTGAGCATACAAAGAGCTGGAGGGGACATAAATGCTCCCCCGCAAAGCTCATATGCTCTTTCTCAGCCAGTAACAGGGCTGCCTTTCCTCTCTATTCTCTTCCCCTTGTGTGGTGTTATTTTGGACTTCAAGTCCCAGAAATCCTTGTTTTAGTTTTGTTTTAAATGTTATTGGTAAGAAAATTAGAAATTTCTAAAAAAAATCAGTGGATGAGTGAAATATTCTGAAACTTGGGGGCTTACAGTGGTAAATATGTCCTGCAAGTGTAGCAAGTTTCATCCTGATAGCCATAAAAATGACATAGAGCCCCTGAAGTGTTTCCGTTAGTAGATATGGCCGGATTAAGAAAACAAAATATTAATGAATTTTTGGTGTTTTGAATTCAAAACAAAACCGATAGTTTAGAAACACTTACAAAATGAAATGGTAAATACTAAATTTTGTATTTTGAAACAAAACAGATTTTTGGTGATTCGCACACCTCTAATAATTAGTAATTTGTGACTACATAAATGTATATTAAACTTTATTTCTAAGTATGAGAGGAAAACCCTGTTTGAATGCCCTAAAGGCCCCACATAGCAACTGCTCTTACAAGCTAAGCAGGGTCAATTCTGACTAGTACTTGGATGAGAAACTACCAAAAAATATCAGGTGCTACACGCTGTATTTCAGAATAAGAAATTGGCAAATCCACCTCTCAGTGTTCTTACCAAAGAAAACTCCATTAAATTCATGGGATCACCATAAATCGATAAGCAACTTAAAGGCACATACACCAGAAATAAATATATCTCTAGATATGTAATTTCCTAGTCGAATGACTTTTAAAGGCCTATTTGTTCTTGTTATTTTGAATTTGATCAATTAGGACACTCCAGATTTATGGGAGTGTCCTAATTTAGAGATTATGAGACAAACCTTTTAATGAAAAAATTGACCGACAGCATGATTTTCAGTATTGCAATTTGCCCATGATGTATTGTGCCAATATTGAAATTGCAACTCATTTTGGTGTCCATATATGGACAAGCAGGTTTGTGCCTCAGCCATCCTTAAGTTGAGTTGGAAACATTAATCATATCCTTAAAGATATCAATCCAACAGGTCTACTTTGTTAATGTCTCTGAATGGTGTTGAATGGAGTAAATATTAGGTTGTCCTGTGCAAATATACTAATGGAAAGCAGCTGTAGCTTCAATATCTAGAATCTCTACAAACCTAAAACTATTCCAGGAGACTGATATTTCGTTGCATTGGATACCATTATGACTTTTTTACTTTTAAAAAATCTACTTCAACTAAATATTTCAACTAAACATGTTTCCTTGCGGCCTGTCCAATTGAGGTGTGTTCTGCAGTTACTCCTTTTAGGTTGGATGGTGTGTTGCAACATACTGTGTCTGTGTTAGAAAAATATTTGGCATTCCTAGATGTTCTTTTAGAATATATTCCTGTGACATGGTTTTTAATTGAGTATTAGTGTTTATGGATTTTGTCCTTTATTCTTGTAAAAAAGTCTCTATTTCCAGGGTCAGAAGATCTTTATCTATCTGATTTATCAACATGTGACTGTGTACTCTGTAGACATCAACTTCAAGAAAAATTATGTTCGAAATTCCTTATGTTTGTATCAAAGTATTTGTCTAATCTATGTTCATGTCTCTCCTTCCTTCCTTCCTTCCTTCCTTCCTTCCTTCCTTCCTTCCTTCCTTCCTTCCTTCCTTCCTTCCAGTTTTTTTTCTTTATAAACAAAAATGTTCAATAACATATTTAAAAGGGCTTCTTTAAAGCTTCAATCATGAATAGAAAATTAAAGTAGTAAGTTTCATTGAACTCTGTGGGACATATTTTGAGTAGATATTTCATAGGTTTGTGTCACGTGAAAGACATTCTCACATACACCAGAGTTGCTACTTTTGCTTAAAAGTATTGTTTATATAATTGTGGGTAAATATGCAAAAATGCACAAGACATATTTATTTCAAGAAGTCAATAATAGCTCTGAACTATCTCAGACATGTAATGCTCTCCTGCCTGTATTTCCCAGAGATTCAAAAGAAACTATTCAATTCCCAGAATAGCATTTGCAATGCATTAAACTTGTTTTCTTCCATTCTAAAAGTTTCAGTTTATATGTACAATGAAAATCTTGCCTGTAGTCTTTCTTTACTTCAATGAAAAGCCCAGTGATATCAGATATATGAGTGAGTTAATCACAACTGAGACAACTGAACAAGTGGGTGACCCCCATGTCAGGGTTTCAATGTGCAAAATATACTATTCCTTTTCAAACAGGAACCTGACTCCCTTTGTCCTGTGGTCCATTAGAGAGCTGATGTCATGAAATGGCTATGAGGAAGACTAATACTAACAGAGCTGTTTATTTAATTAGTAACAAGGGTAAAATCCTTCTAATACAGCTGATCAGAGGTCAACCCGAAAGGTCTTCACCATGGCATTGTCAGACTGCAGTGGCTGAGGCTTAATAATAATCTCTAGACTTCAATTTCCTACTAATAAAGGGTAATATAATGTAGTGTAAGCCCTCTTATTTGTTCAGGTCGTCTTAACCACTGAGGAGCTAATATGCAACAACTGAACAAACAGTGGCCACACAGGCTTCATATTTAGCAGCACACATGACCTCCGTTGAAAGAAATCATCCGTCAGGACTCAAATCAATGGCAGGAATCATCAAGAAGAACATCTTCCTCTCAAACACACATCAAGACAGACAAGAAAAGCAAAACTAGCCCTTGAGAAAAACTTAAGAAATGTCACATAAATTGTTTTAGGCTTGTAAGTTGAAGAAAGCATATTTTCTGTAAATTAGCAGTTTTTACTCTCTAACTATTAACACTTTGTTACAGCAGAGGAACTGAATTTTTCAACATGTCAGATATAGAGTTTCAAGAGGTTTGATCTAGGCTACATCTTATAATAACTAAACCTATTAAAAGACATGAACTTTAAGTTAGTCATATTTTTAGACCATAGACGTAGGCTTATGCATGAAGTCATTATCCTGTGAAACTCGTTCAGTCACCATTGCCTCTCTACATTTATACAATTGCTCCAATTCACTGAGTCATGGTTCTGCAGCCATATTTCCACTTAACTACATCACTCTGCCCTCCCACAGTTCAGCTGGTCCATAAATTTTTAAAATAAAAAAGTTATTCTGGAATCACAGCTAAGGATATTATAAAAAATAAAATGAAATTTCTAATTAAGAATTACAGCCTCACAAATAGGGGGGGGGGAGAGGAGAGAAGGAGAATCTTGCTCTATTATGTCACTTGGGTATAACCATTCCAGCACAGAAGAAATATGGCATTATCACACCAGGTAGATGATGTGAAAATGCTATGATCTGTGGCTAGTGATGGGGTTTCCTGTCAATAGCAGGGAATGGATTGAGGTGAGGTAGTAGATTATCATCATCATAGGTGATCCCTCATGGCTGAGTATAATTGCCTTCCAAGTGAAGAGTCTTGGCCGTGGGTCGGTAGGTGACTGTAGAGACCTATTCTGGATTCGCATGTTCTTCACAATGAGGATATTGATTTTCAGATGGAAGGCAGTTCCAACAAAGATTGGCTTGACACACCTTCCTCTTGACACATTGCTCCCTTCACTCCCCAATTGTGCCTCTTCAAATTACACAGCACTGTTGGTAACAGCTGACCTCCAGTTAGAATGCTGTAGGGCCAGGGCTTCCTAGTTTTCAGTGTCTATGCCACAGTTTTTAAGGTTAGTATTAAGCCCATCTTTAAATCTCTTTTGCTGTCCACCAACATTCCATTTTCCATTCTTGAGTTGAGAGTAGAGTAACTATTTCAGTAGTCAGTGATCAGACATTCAGACAGTGTGGCCAGTCCAGCAAAGTTGATGATCGAGAATCATTGCTTCAGTGCTGGTGGTCTTTAATTTTTCCAGAACACTACCATTTGCCCACCTTTCTTCCCAAGAAATTTGCAGGATTTTCTGGAGGCAACACTGATGGAATCATTCTAGAAGTTTAGAATGACATCCACGTTGTTGTATTTCAGTGTCAATGTTGGCTTTTCTGGAGAGGTGGCTAGCAAGAAAATGGTCAAAATTTTCTAACGTTACACAATTATGTTGAATTTCTGGCATCACAGTGGGATTGGTTGGTGCATGTTGACAGAGCAGTTTGGTTTCCTTGATGTTCAGAAAGAGACTGGGTTTTCTGTATGCTTTTGCGAAGTTGTTTAGAGTGGTTTGTAGCTCTTCTTCAGGATGAGCACATACTACATTACCATCAGCATATTGGAGTTCTATAACAGACATTGTTGTAATCTTGGTTTTAGATTTCAGTCTGCTGAAATTAAAGAGTTTGCTATCTGTGTGATAGATTATTTGCACGCCAGTGGGAAGCTTCCCATCAACAAGGCGCAGAATCATAGCTATGAAAATGGATCAATGACACATCCCTATTTGACACCTGATGCCACTTGACTACACCATTGATGTCCAAGACTATTTCACTCATGTCATCATGGAGGAACCACAGGATGTTCACAAATTTATCAGGGCATCTGATTTTTAAGTGGATGGTCCAGAGAGCATTGCAATTCACTGTGTCAAATGCTTTGGCAAGATCAATGAATGCCATGTACAGAGGTTGATTTTGTTCCCTGCATTTTTCTTGGAGCTGTTGTGTAGTGAAAATCATATTCACCATTCTTCTGGAGGGGCAGAAGCCATTCTGGGATTCAGGAAGCATGTTTCCTGGCATAGGTAGAAGGTGGCTTGCAAAAATTCTTGCAAGGGATCTGGTTATGAGCTAGATTCTGAAAATGTTATCTCCCACCCCAAATAATAGGCATGGTTAGGTCCAGTCAGAATCTTCGTAATTCGGATTAAATTCAGATCAAATTCCTTTTTGAAGTGATTTTGAAGCAATTTGGGAACTTGGAAGTATCCCTGCCATTTCAAAGCCACTGTCGCCATCTTTGTTCCGACTCAGGAAATAAATTGGAAAAGACCCAGCATTTGGAGGCAAGCAGTAGCTTGCATGCTGAGCTGCTTGCTTCCAGCCAAATAGGGGAAACCATGTTGGGAGGGGCATGGCAACCATTGCCCTTTAAAAAGGCCCGCACATGCCTTGTGGGCTCATTGCAAGCCGGGGACGTGAACGGGATGGGACTAGGCAGCTTGTGTGGGAAAGGTGCCATGCTACCACTTTGCAAGGGAACAACAGGGTTGGGAACAAATTGGGGAAACCGGCTGGAAGCAGACCCCTTGCCTGCGAGGCTTCCTTGTGTGTGGGGAGGGAAGAAGGGCAAGGCAGCTGGGAGAAGTGTTCTTCTCTTGCCTGCCACTGACAATTTTCCTTTATTTTATTTTATTTATTTATTTATTATTCATTTTTATATACCGCTCCTTCCAGCAGGCTCGGGGCGGTTTACACAGTGCATATAAAACAATCACAACACAGTTTAATACAACAATACTAAAAGCATTTAGCAGTGATTTGAAGCAGTGATTTTAACTTTTAACAGACCTCAATCCCCTTTGGGTTACACTTTGGATTTTGGGATCCCAGAAAGTCCCTTTGGACTTTAGAAAGCCCATTTTCTGCTAATAATTTCCTTGGAGAACCACACTATATTATTTTGGAGCCCCCTTTGTCTGCTTTGGGTTTCACGTTGTACTTTTGGAAACTATAAATCTCCTAATCTAATCGTTTCCTTGGGGAAACACAAAATACCACTTTGGAGCCCCCTTGTCTGCTTTGGGTTACACGTTGTACTTTTGGAAACTCAAAATCTCCTATAATCTGCTAATAATTTCCTTTGGAAAACACACAATAAAAGTTTGGAGGCCCTTTTGTCTGCTTTGGGTTACACATTGTACTTTTGAAAATTTGAAATCGAAAAATTCCGACCGTTTTTTTTTTTGGAAAATTTCAGAAATCACTTCGGAATTGAATCGTCACCACCCCCAAAAACTGAAACGGGTTGTAAACCATTTTTTTCCCTTGATCAAACAAGCCTACCAAATAACATGTAGTTAGGAAAGCCAGTATAAAATGTTGGAATAGGACTCCAAGAGATTGGAATTTGGATCTCCGCTCAGCCATGGACACCCGGTCAGCCCAAGAACATGTCCATGGTAATCCTCCTTCTGTAGAAATCTCATCAAGATGACCCCATGAAAGGTTCTACTTAGAGTGGTCATAAGCTGGAAATAACTTGCACGAACACAACAACAAGTTTATAGTACCAAGCTCTGATCTTTCTGCTGAGTCTAACATTTTAGAGTGAAGCTTGATTAAATAAAAACAGACCAAAAAGCAGAAATAGCTTGATCAGCAAAGTTGCTAATTCTAATGTACTGTACCTGCCCTAAGCCTTTCTGTAAAGTGTCTCAGGTGCACAATTTCACATACTTAAAGTTCTAAAGACACATTGGTATGGTAGTTGAACACATAAATCCATGGGTCAGAGATTCAGTACCCATTGAACATTTTTTCCTCAGATCATAGCCATCAGTAGTTGACTGGTGATGCTGAGATTTGGTCTGCAAGCTATTCTGAAAGACACATACCATATCACACCACTTATTGTCTTAGCTTTAACTTTAATTTCTACTACATAGTTATTTCCATGGCAGTTCCTCTGGACAGACTGACATTCCAAGTCACTGTGTTAATCCATTTAATTAGGAGGAACTAGTTGTCAATGGACTGATATAAAAAGTCACATTCTGCCCCTTGAGGCATTCATGCTTTAGAAATAATCATTCAGACTGGTGGCGGGGGGGGGGGGGGCAGTAATTTTACACACCAAAGTTGAATTGCCAAAATATTGTTCTTACTCAGTTCTTACTCGGTTTTAGTGACTGAATTGGACTGATACCAATAATCTAACCAGCCTATTGTAGATGTTTTCTGATGTACAGCCCATCGTATTATGCTTAACACACTTCAGAGGGTAGGGATCATAGATCTCAGTAATATGTAAACTCTTTCAGTTTATTAAAGTTCCACTTGCACAAGGAAAACAATACAATAAATAAGGTACGCAGTTGATGTTGTATTTGCTGGTTGTACCCTAAGGCTCAAACGTATTGACTTCACATTAAATATATTATTCAGGAGTAACTGGGGTAATGATGAACTGTGGGGCTTTAACATATCTACTAACCACATATTGCCTTAAGGTAAAATATATTATTTAAACTATAACTGGAATAATAGTGAACCATTGCATATTTACAATTGTGGTTTACTCACTTAGATGATAATAGATATGAAAAACCTCTAGCCTCTTAAGTCTAAAAGCATTAGTCCTCAGAAAAATAAAGTATCTTTGCTATAGAAAATCTCCCAATGCTCTTAGTATTTCAGAATGGTTGGGTTCAAAATATTTGAAACAGAAAAAGAATCACAAATATATTTCAAAGAAAAAAATATCCCTAATCTTAGCTGAAGCCTGCATTTATTTAAGCAAAAATTGCTACCTTACTGGTACAAAAATACTTGTTTAGCTAGACTGTTATTAGCAGCATAAATCCAGCCTCCTCCCCATCAATTTTGGGATTTGCAGTTTAGGAAGAGAATTATTGGCCAGAGAACTCTTGGACCCCCTTAAATTACAAACCTTCCAATTTCACAGAATGTTGCAATGACAGTTGAAGCAGAATAATAGCACCCATAGCTGTAAGATATGGAAGAAGACATCATCAAGATTTGTGAACAAAGCTTTCATGAAACACAGGCTCGTCAAAGTTCAACTCCTTCCATTTTCTTTTTTTTTAAAGGAAGGGCAGGGAAATGTTTTTGGGGTGGAATAGGGAACAACTACTAGCTAAAAAAGAAAGAATTTTCTAAGGAGACCCCTTCCATTTTCAAGACCATGTTTTACATGGTATGGTTCAGCCTGACAATGTTAATAAAAAGAGATGTTTCTGAGCTTAAAAGAATTCCTTTTCAGTTTTCTTCATGAATGAGTCATCACGAAGGACCAGTCCTGTTGTTGCAGCAAGGCTTGGAGGGCTCTCTGCTTCCTTGTGAAAAAAATGCTGGGTGGTTTTTGGACTTGCATATCTTCACAGACTCCAGTACTGGGTTTTATAATATTTATAGTGGGTTACATAGACAAAGGGGGATATTGCATCAACATTTACACATATATTCTAACATTCAAGCATTCATTCATCATTCATTCACCAAGCATTCTTTCCATTCTTCTTGTTGAAGTTGATCAGCTCCTTACAGAAATGTTTACAAGGCTCCTTGATAAGGAGGAGATTCCATCTGAACATTAGGAGGAACTTCCTGATTGTTAGAGCTGTTCAGGAGTGAAACTCTCTGCCCTGGAGTGCGATGGAGGCTGGATGGCCATCTGTCATGGATGCTTTGAATATATTCACAAGCTGGAATGTGTCCAGAAGAGGGCAACTAAAATGATCAAGGGTCTGGAGAACAAGCCCTATGAGGAGCGGCTTAAAGAGCTGGGCATGTTTAGCCTGAAGAAAAGAAGGCTGAGAGGAGACATGATAGCCATGTATAAATATGTGAGAGGAAGTCATAGGGAGGAGGGAGCAAGCTTGTTTTCGGCTGCCTTGGATACTAGGATGCGGAACAACGACTTCAAACTACAAGAAAGGAGTTTCCATCTCAACATTAGGAAGAACTTCCTGACTGTGAGAGCTGTTCAGCAGTGGAACTCTCTGCCCCAGAGTGTGGTGGAGGCTCCTTCTTTGGAAGCTTTTAAACAGAGGCTGGATGGCCATCTGTTGGGGATACTTTGAATGCAATTGTCCTGCTCTTGGCAGGGGGTTGGACTGGATGGCCCATGAGGTCTTTTCCAACTCTATGATTCTATGAATGCAATTTTCTTGTTTCTTGGCAGGGGGTTGGACTGGATGGCCCATGAGATCTCTTCCAACTCTATCATTCTATTCTATGATTCTATGAAAACCAATTAAACAAAGTCAACATCTGTCCAGGAACTGATGGAATCTGTCACTAATTTTCAACTTTCAGAACCACATCAACAGAAAATACTACGTAAAAAGACCCTTTTCTCTCAGAAAGTGTGTCAGACCAACTGAACACCATTTCTGAACACCGTTATGAGGTTCACCATTATGAACCTCTTCTCAAGAAGCTGATCAACGTCAACAAGAAGAATGGTGGGAAGGTCATGACAGAGGGGTCAGACCAAGCACAATCCCTGGGGGAGGTAATGACAACCCACCCCAGTATTCCTTCCATGAAAACTAAATGGATCAGTACAACCAGAGATATGTTGGCATGTCATCAGATGATAAGACTCCCAGGTCAGAAGATGGTAAAAATGTTACTGGGGAGGAGCAGGGGATAAGTTCAACTAGCCCCAGATGTGATGACGCAGCTAGCTCAAAGATGAAAGGAAGGCTATTGGCCGACAGTGCTGGAGGTGAATTACGAAACTGATGTTCTAAAAATCAACACACTATTGGGACCTGGAATGTAAGATCTACAAGCCAGGGCAAACTGGATGTTGTTACTAGTGAGATGTCAAGACTAAAGATAGGCATTCTGGGGGTCAGCAAACTGAAATGGACTGGAATGGGCCACTTCACAACAGATGTCCACCAGATCTACTACTGTGGACAAGAGGAACACCGAAGAAATGGAGTAGACTTCATAATTAATAATAAAGTCACTAAAGCAATGCTTGGATACAATCCAAAAAATGATGTGAACATTTTTTACTAATAATGGATATCTGTTTACATGAGATGAAAGCCTCCATCCTATGTAACTGAGATGGGCCTGGAGTTTCCAGTGATGAGTATGTGTTATCAGCTCTAGTACAAAAGGAAGCAAATGGACCAGCTGTAGATTGCTCTATTATAGCTAAAACATAGTCTGTTAAGCAAACCTACTTTGTATATGAATGGACAGAAGGGAAGGGAAGAAAGAGAAAGGCGGGTTTTCCTCTTCTCCTGAGCTTTGAATGTGCACTACCTAATAACTGGACTACAGTAGCATTCAAGAGCACCACAATCTATTCCCAATATGAACTCAGGTTCTACTGGATGCATGAGATCAAGAGTTGTCGCCTTAGATTTGTAAAGTGGTTTTAACTACAGCCTCAGGGTTGTAGTTATCAGGTGTAAAATGGAGATATTGCATCTCAAAATAAAAATAACATCATATGGAATAACATCTATGCCCACGTTTATTCAGCTTTCTACCCAGAGCCTCATAGTTCCTAGTAATATATGCAATGCTATATCCTGCTGTATCATATGTTCCCAAATGAATCAGAAGGAGTAGGTAATGGTTGGAGGGTTTGATGAGTCTTATCAGCCTCTCTGCTATGTCATGCATTGTTATTCCAGGAAGATAGATAGCATATGTCTTGAGATATCCTTCTGGGCCTACCCAGCACAGTTGCTGTTGTTCTCAGTAGGGAATAACCTGCTGACAGCTCATATCTATTTTTCTTATGGAAAATGACATCCAGTCCATTTACAAACATTTCCAAGGCAACCTCCATGTTATATCGGGACTGATGCCTCTTCTATACTGCCATATGAAATCCAGATTATCTGCTTTGAACTGAATTAAATTGCAGTGTTGACTCATATAACCTAGTTCAAAGCAGATAATATAGATTATCTGATTTAATAATCTGGATTATATGGCAGTGTAGTAAGTGTCGGAGAGTTGTCCCTGTTGCTGTTCCTGAACAAAGGGAAAGATTGAAATCATGTATGTAACTCCATATTCAGAGCATATTATCTGCTCCCTGTGTGCTACATTCTTCCAAGTGCTTGTTTGAAAATTATCTTGATTTCTAGATGCATTCTTTATTGGTTTCCTGTCCTAGATTGGAAATTCATTTTCCTAACCTCTTATTCAGTAATCTCTTACTTTTCTTGTTAATATCTTGATGACCCAACCCAAAGCACTATTATCTTCCCAAAAAATAGAAATAAATGTAATACCTTTCAAGAATTAATACTGTGAAAAGTATCATCATGTTGTGAGAATGATCTTCCTAACAACTGGATACCCTTCTGATATAGATTATTTGTGTGAAAATGACAGCTTGCTAACTAACATATCTTGACCATCAAGAATTTTTATTTTGGGCTGTGATCTGTCCCTCTCTTTTAATTCATATTTGATTACTTCTCTTTTTTCCCTCCTTCTTAGTCTTTCAAAGGTGTGGCAAGATGGAATCACCATCAATTTCATTGCCCCCAGTCTGACCTCATTATTGATAAATTACTTCACTAGTTGGCAGGTGGAATTCCCCTCTAGAAGATAAATACTCAGCTTGTCACCCGAGAGTGATGCTACAGTCAGCAAAGTCTGAATAAAACAGTCACACAGCTCAGTTTTACACAGTTCTGAACTGCAGTTGGTCTCTTACTTTCTATAATCCACTGTGTTAGTTCAGGGCTGCTCAATGAAAATCACTCTGAGGACCATTTAAACATTTTTATTAACTCAAGAGTTCCAACTTTGCTACAAGTGCAGAACAGCAGTTTTTGTTATAATTTTCATCATGGTGGGTTTTTTGTAATCTATTTTCTGTTAACAGACTTTGTCTGTTTTTCTAACCTATATTTTGTCTTCATACTCTATCAAAAGCCTTTCTGGACCCCTTTCTTTGTTAACCAAGTCTCCTCTTTACTATGTTATATTTTTCTTGGGAAGAAATGTTTCAAAATTACTTGTTCTTAGTAAGACATATTGTCTCCACACATTGAGACAGTGGTGAGAGTCTAGAATTTGGTAACCACTAGGCTTGTTTGATCAAAAAAAGTTCAAAATTCATTTCAGATGTAGGAGGAGCTGGTGGTTCGGATCTAACGTCAACTCCAATTTTCACAGAAAAAAGTCAAAACTTCTGAGATTTCTGAATCCTTCATTAATGGTTTCAAAGTGTTATTTCCCATTTCATTGGGTGGCCTTTACTTTGAAAGTAGTTGTTTTACTCCAGAAAGGAGGGGGGAGCAAAGGGAAGGAATCCATCCACTCTGTTTAAAACTGCTTCTCTCGCTTAAGACTGAAGTGGGAGGGAAAAGAAAGAAAAGGAATCCATTCACACTGGTTTAACCTGTCACAGATCCATCCCATCCACACTGATTTAAACTGATGTGGGAGAAAAAGGAAAGGAAGGGAATCCTTCCACACTGGTTTAAACCACTTATCTTGCTTAAGACTGATGTGGGAGGCGGGAGGGAAAGGAAAGGAATCTATCCACACTGGTTTAAACTGATGTGGATTCATCCCATCCACACTGGCTTAAACCGCTTCTCTTGCTTAAGACTGACGCGGGAGGGAAAGAAAAGGAATCCATCCACCCTGGTTTAAATTGAAGCAGGAGGGAAAGGAAAGGAATCTATCCACACTAGTTTAAACTGATGCAGAGCCATCCCATCCACACCGGTTAAAACCGCTTCTCTCGCTGACGCGGGAGGGAAAGAAAAGAAAGGGAATTCATCCACACTGGTTTAGAAGGCTTCTCTGGCTTGAACCGAGGTCAGGGGGACAGAAGCGGGGAAAAGCTGAATCATTTCCAACTCACTTACTGATTCGTAAGAGAAATGGCGGAAAAAGCTTCGGAAGGGCAAAGGGACTTCCGGTTTCCTTAAAAACGTCGAAATCACTTCAAAAAGGAAATCTTTCTGAATTTATTCCGAATTACAAATATTCTGACTGAACCTAACCATGCCTATTATTTGGGGTGGGAGATAACATTTTCAGAATCTAGCTATAAATTGTTGTTGCTTCTAGAGACAAATGCAACAATGAGGCTGAGATTTCCTCAACTTGCACAAAATTTATCAGAGCAAAATGAGTGTTCTTTCCATTTTAAAGCACACTGAAGTGTTCAAATGATGTGTATGTATAGCAAGCACAGGACATTTCCAGGAATGTTGATTTTTTTTGTAAGTTGCTCAGAAGTCTCCTCTGTGTAGCAGAAGGTTGACAAATTCTTCGGACTCAAACAAACTGTTCAATACTACTAATTTACAGTTATGTATTTCTGAATGACAGGGGATCAGACTAGATGGCCAATCTACTAGATTGGTCAACTAGATTATGGTCTCTTCCAATTCTATAATTCTATGATTCTGTAAGACATGGCACCAATCATGATTCTTTAGATCTAGAATTTCTTCAGTTCTGAAAATTCAAGTGACACCAATGTAAAATGGTTCTTTACAGGTGAAGATATTTTTAAAATGTGATTTCCCATTCTTACAAGCAAAGAACAAAACATGCAAGGATTTACATACAACTTCTATACATTATATTTTCTTGTTCTGCATTGGAATATTTTTATTTATTAAAATAAAATATTTCTATCATACTCTATACCTGAACATTTTTGGGTGGCTTGTTATAAAATCATGTAAAAATTATAAACAATAACTCTTGTCAAAATCCATTTTGGTAGTTATGTTGCTATGCAACCCCCATTACTGGGCAGCTTCTTCTGTAATTAATGGGGGTCTTCTCCTCAATTGATCGGTTAGCAACTGACTGACATTCCCACCACTCCTATGAAGAATCGCCAGTGCAACAGGCAGAAGCACAGAAAGAGACCATTGCAGCAGAGATCATTTGTTGGTGGTGAAAACATCACTCAGCCACTTCCTGAGCAACAGGAAAACAGACTTCCATTGATTGCATCAGTTGCTGCCCAGGATGTTAGGGTTGGGGAACTTTCATCGGCACTATATATCTCTTACACTAGGAAATGCGCAGAAGTTGTGAATAATAATGGTGAATTCATAAAAAAAGTTGTGAATTCATACAAGCCCAAATGAATTCTAGCAAAAAACAGATAATCTGGGATAAGATTGGCACATTTGGCCATGGCACATTTTTTACATTTACAAAATCCTGGGGCACACTACCAACCCAAATGGCACAAAATGACACTCTAACACAGTAATACATATAGTTAATATGTTTTTTAATGTATTTATACACTCAGTGTGAAACCTGGGCCTGTTTCGATGAACACAACATAGATATCCTGGCAGGAATGACAGAAAGACACACACGAAGGTCTTGCTCAACAGCTGTCAGTCTCTCTCTGTGTCTAGTTTTTATCGTAGTCACCTGGTTCTCAGGGAAGCCAGCTGGAAAGAGAGCAACCAGACAGAAGCACACTCTGAGGCAGAGAGTTCCACTGCTGAACAGCTCTCACAGTCAGGAAGTTCTTCCTAATGTTCACCATCCTACAAATACATGCTTCTCTGTGATGTTTGTTTTTCTGCCTGTGCTGTTGTGCTCTCTCTCTCTCCCTCTCCCCCCCCTCTCTCTATATATACATATATACAGTATATATATATATAATGTTCATTTGTGGGATTAACATACCTCAAAAACCACAGGACAAATTGCTGCCAAATTTGGCCACAAAACATACTAATACTAACCCAAGGAGGGACCATCAGTCAAAAAATTGATTTTGTCATTTGGGAGTTATAGTTGCTGGGAGTTATAGTTCACCCACAATCAAAGAGCATTCTGAACTCCACTAATGATGGAATGGAATCAAATTTCCTACACAGAACTCCCATAACCAAGAGAAGAAAACTATAAGATTTTGGTGGGCATTGATTTTGAGTTTTGGAGTTGTAGTTCACCTATATCCAGAGAGCACTGTGGGCTCAAACAATGTTGGATCAGGACCAAACTTGGCATGAATACTCAATATGCCCAAATGTGAACACATATGGAGTTTGGGGAAAATAGACCTTGAAATTTGGGAGTTACAGCTTCTGGGATTTATAGTTAACACACAATCAAAGAGCAACCTGAACTCTTGCAACAATGGAATTGAACCAAACTTGGCATATTGAACTCTCATTACCAACAGAAAATACTGAAAGGGTTTGCTTGGGAATTGACCTTGAATTTGGAAGTTGTAGTTCACCTACACCCAGAGAGCACTGTGGACTCAAATAATGATGGATCTGGACCACACTTGGCATGAATACTCAATATGCCCAACTATGAACACACATGGAGTTTGGGGGAAATAGACCTTGACGTTTGGAAGTTGTAGTTCACCTACATCCAGAGAGCATTGTGGACTCAAATAATGATGGGCGGGCCTTTTCCTCATGGGGAGGGGGACACTCTACCCTTTTCCGACCCTCCCTCCGCTCACTTCAGCCTCTCTGCTGGCCTTTCCTCCTCCTCAAATGGTGACTGCTGGGAAGGGGGCGGGGACCGAGTGACATCACCCTTCCCTCCTCCCTCCCTCAATTGGAGGCTGGCTGGCGCACGCGGAGGGGAAATGGTTGAAGGAGGCGGCACCCCGGCCCCTTCTTCTTTGCCGCCACCCAGCCCTTCCTCCTCCTCCTCCCCCCGCAAGCAGCAGCAGCAGGAGTTCAGCAGGAGGGGGAAGAAAGGGTATATTGGACGTTTTCCCATGGCATACCTGATGGTCGCTCATGGCACACTAGTGTACCGCGGCACAGTGGTTGGGAAACACTGTTCTAGTTTACCTCTCTAGTCAGCTTCTGCCTACAGGTGCCATGCAGTTACACTGAGGGACCTAGAGATTTCTAGAGAGAAAATATTAACCAAATCTGCAAATAATAAAGTCCAAAAAAGTTAAACCTGCAATTGTGGAAGGAAAAATATGTTGAATATATTTTTAGTCTTTTAGGTGTTTATCCCAGGTTATCTGGCAATGGGGACTCATATAATTCAGTTTAAAGCAGACATTCTGCAATCAGATCCTGGATAAAGGGCAATGTGGAAGGGGCCCTAAAGAATACCAGAGAGAACACTTCTTTAGACATTTGTCAGTCTTACAGTGTGATTCTATGGTTGACTCCTAGAGATTTCTCAAGAGGCCTTCTTCAGATTAAGAAATGGCCTTTTTATTTGCTATGTTTCCACTTTGGGGAGGGATCTTATACCCCTAGGGCCAGCAAATGTCAAGAGCCCCTTGTTATTCTTTTTTTAAAAAGACAATATAAAACTTAAAACAATTTTAAATAATGCAACCATAGGACATCCTGGCTAAAATCAGTTACATAGGTTTTCACTACTGTTGTAGTTGCCATCTTATTTTATTTTTCTTCATCTTTCCTCTGAACACCTTGTGAGTCATCTCCCACTGTGTCTTTTCTTCAGCAGTCTGTGTGTGGCCTGAAGGAAGACCAAGATCCCACTCCCACCCCACCCTCAACCCACACATTTTTTTACATTCCATTCCTCACACACATCTCTTGACTTATTGCTAGTCCTATTTGCAAGTTTTGGCAGGAAAAGCACACAAAACAGCACTTCTCCATCCCCTCAAATCCAGAGTCCATGTTCTTAAGCACGGTCAATAGATAGTGAATCCCACTGAACACACTGAAAATTCTAGTTAAGTCAGGGATGTACAGTAAGCGAATCATACAGAAGTTGGCTAGATGCAATAGGGCAAAAGAACAAATATGCCAATGCATATTTGGCTCACACAATAGGGTTGTGTGAGCCATAAAAATGGTTCAAAGATAATTACAGAACTGGTGTTTCATTTCTAAAGTATTTTAAAAGTATAGTAAAAATTCATTACTATTATAATGAGTAATTGCGCATAATTAATATAATTGGGGAAAATTCAGAGGCTCCTTTATATAGCTATTGGGATGAAACTCACTACAATGGTAAAACACATTTACCACTTTTAGCCCACCAAATTTCAGAATGTATCAGTTAGCCATGTTTTGGGGGGAATTTAAGTTTTTATAAATAAGATTTTTAATAATAAAATAAAAATGTTTCTAGTTTGAAAATGATAATTCCTGTTTAATTGTGTAGTCCTTACTTTGAAAGTAAAGGTTCTGCTCCAGGAACTTTGACTTTGCACCAAAAACTTTGTTAAATGAGTGGATGACAATATTAAATTGGTGGACACAATTTATTTATTTATTTATTTATTTATTTATTTATTGCTTGGACTTATATGCCGCCAAACTCCCTGAGGCTCGCAGCGGCTTACAAAGCCAAGAGGCAACAAAATACATGATCAATAGACAGACAAGGAACAATACAACACAGTAAAAAAGGGGAAAGAAGGGGAAGGGACAATGGGACAAGATCCAGCGGGAGAGTGCCCAGCAGGTCAAGCGGGCCCTACTCTCCCATCAAAGGAGGGGAGCAGAGGTGGTCTCCAAGCAATCACACAGGAGTGGTCCGAAGTGGCCAATCCCCCATTGTCCCGGAGACCGGCTAGAAGCGCCCAATCCACCCGATTGGTGGCATTCCTCTGCTGAGGGCCTGCAAGAGGGGAACTCCGTTGTCTAAAGCCCGGACCCCAGAAAGTTCTAGCACGCCGCACGTTCCAGGGCCTGGGCTCAAGCGTGCAGGCCTCCCAGCTCTCGGCAAACAGTGGCAAGCGACCCAGGGCCAAGGAGTCTACTGTTCTGCGGTCTCCGGCGCCGCCTTCTCCGACGGCCACCAGGCCCGCTCAGCCTCGGTGAACCTGTCCGCCCCCGGCCGTCAGAGAAAGGCGGGGGGGGGGGGTTGTGGCCAGATCACCGGTAAGGGGGTGGCCGGCAACTGGCAAGCGCGGCGGCGGGGCCGCGCCTCGGAGCCCCCCGCCAGGACTCCAGAGACGTCCAGCACCTCTGGCGGGGGCGCCAGCGATAGCAGCCGCTCCGGCCCGCTGGTCAGAGGAGGTGAGGGCTGAGCCCTCGAGTCATACAGGGCCACAGCCCCTGAGGAATGTAGGGAGGGAGGAGCCAAAGACGCCGAGCGGCTCGGGGATGCCGCCATCTTGACTCCCCCAGCCAACGCTTCTCCTGCCGGACCCAGGGGGACCTCACGACCCAGTGCCCTCCAAGGGCTCCACCAGGGCGCCTCCGCTGTCCCAGCCGTCTCCCTGGGTCTTTCCTTAGAGTGGGGGGGGCCCATCGCCACCGGCCTGGGACCCGCTCCCCATCCCTCCGTTGTAAGCCTTCTCCTCGGTCTCCGTCTCCATCTGGCCCGGGCAGCTGCTCAGGCTGCTCCGGAGGCCAGGCCCCGCACTCTCGTCGCCCGGCCCACGAGGGGCCTGGCGCTGGCACTGCCAGCCTGGTTCTCTCGGGGCCGGAGTGTCCCAGGGCCCGGGGGCGATGTCAGGGCGGCAATGGGGCCCCCTGCAGCAGCAACAACAGCGGGGCTCCAGCAGACGACCCAGTTCGCGCTCCAGCGCCTCGACCAGGCGGCTCACGAGCAGGTCAGCCATCCGGACACAGCAAGGCCCCATGGTAAGGTCCTGCTGTACGTCCCCGTTGGTCTTGCTGGTCTCACTGGCCTCGGGCTGCTCATCAACGTCCCCTTGGGTGCAGTTGGGGGAGGTGGGAGGCCCGGCCTCCTCCAGGCCCGGCCAGGGCACGGGGGACCAGGCTAGACACCTCTGGGGGGCCGCCGTGGGTGCCGTAGCCCCCACCGGGCCAAGGGTCCTTCCGGAGGCAGCAGTGTCCTTCAGGCTCGCAAGGGCCCTGAGGACCGAGGCCGGCGCCCGAGCAGCTTCCAAGGCGAACTCGGCGTCAGCCTGGAGGGCCTCAAAGAGAGGCAGGGGGCGCCTTGGGGCCTCGGGCAGCAACCGAAGGTCCCCCCCTGAGTCCAGCCGGTCCAATACGTCCCGTGAGTCCTTCCTTATGCATAAGGCACCCCCCCTCAGCAGTGGGGGTTCTGTACAGAAAATACCTTCAGAGGCTCGGCGGAGCTCGGCGTTCGGACGCCCGCTCGACGCGGCCATCTTGCAGCATCAATGTCCCTGACACAAAGACAAAGTTTTTGTAGTTTAATAAACTTTCACCACATTCTTATGATAGAATGAATTAGGAAATGACATTTATAAGCCAGGAACAAAAATCATAATGAAGAATATTAAATCTATTTGAACTCTGGCTGGCTATGGAGGGGCAAATCTCTCTGATGCTAACCAGTGCACTGCATTCTGGGAAATATAGTTCAGGGCAGGGCCTTTTGAATTATCTGGCATAAGGCTCCTCACCTTCCCAAACTACATTTGCTTAGTTGCACTTAATATAAAACTGACTTTGGGAGTCTTCTAAGATTTACAAAACTAAAACAAAAAGGTATGGCGTAAGTTTTTATTCTTAAATTTCTGGCATGGGCCATGCCCACTTATCAGGTATCACCTTGTAAGTACTAATTTAACAAATTTGATATGGCTTATGAGGACAAATGAAAAAATGCACATCTCTAATATTTAAGCACAAGAAGGAGAGAGATAGAGCAAGTGGGCATTCTTCCTTTCCTGTTTTCCAATTGATGAGTAGGCCCTGTTCTCGGTCCCGCCATCTTGTCAAGTGCGTCTGGTGGGAACGAGAGACAGAGCCTTCTCCATGGTGGCTCCTTGGCTGTGGAACTCTCTCCCAAGTGAGGTTAGGTCTGCCCCCTCCCTCTTGTCCTTCAGGAGGCTAGTAAAAACCTGGCTTTGGAACAAAGCATTCCCAGAAGAAGATTGAGACTGATTATAGACCATAATGAATGACCACATTTATAGACTGAGTGAACATGTGTTTAGTCGGCGATTTGGCTTTTATGTATTTTATTCATGTGTATTTAAATTTTTTTATTGTTGTTGGATGTTTTCAATTATTATTGTAGCATTGAATCTTTGCTGTGAGCCAGTCTGAGTCCCTCTACAGAGGTGAGAAGATCAGGATACAAAAGTTTTAAATAAATAAATAGGCTTTGAAGCATGGCATGCACAAAGGGGCAATAAAAGACTGAACTGCAGAACTAGCCCTGACATTCGACAGAGTGAAGTAAGCATTTTGGGTGTCAAATGCTATGAAGCTGTGATGCTACATCGCTAGTTCCTTCTGGACCACCTGCAGGGGCCTCAATACAGAAAGTTTGAATGAAATGTCCTTTCAAATGAGAATCCTGCCCTCCATGAAATTTGTCCACATTTCTAATATTTCAGAGAGTTACTCCTTACCTACAACTCGGCATCCCCACCAAAGTGAAGATCAATCACTTTGAAAGATGTGAGCAGCATGATTTCAAGTACAGAGAATGGAAAAAGTGTATGTCATCCTATAACAAAAAAACTCTAAATATTCTGAAAGTATAAGATCTAATTTATTTCAGAAGCTGAGCAAGATAGGTCTTAGTTAGTACTTGTATGGAAAACCACCAACAAGTACCAGGTGCTCTGAGCTATATTTTAGAGAGAGGCAATAGCAATCCCCCATTGATTATTTCTTTCCTAAGAAAACCCGAGGAAATTTATGGGGTCTCTGTAGGTCAACAGGTAACCTGAGGAAGCAAAACAATCCAAATAGTATAATAATATTACTAAAAGCTTTACAAATTAAATCAGTCATTAAAAATTAGGATGTAAAACTTTAAATGATTGTTATAATGTATAGTTTGAATAGTGGGCTGAAATATGGGTAAACTTCTAGCCTGTCTAAAATAGCCACTCTACCAAAGACTCTCAGTGCACACTAGTCAAACATAAAAAGGCATTTAATATTATTTTATGTTCAAAGCTCTGAACGGGAGCTTACTCTCAAAATTTATAATGGGGTATAAAATCACCATAAGGTGGCAATATATTCCAGACCCAGCCAACACCCATCCCCATAGCTATGTGAGAGATGTAGAACAGAAAATTGTATTGTGGAGCCAACAGAGGTGCCCGCCAAACAGCCAATAAAAGACAGATGTGACTACTGGAAAAATAAATTGTGGTGTTGGGCATGTGACAGAAGGAGCAATTAAACCCTTTCCTCTTTTAATCAAAGCATGTTTTGCCAGGGAGAAAGGAAACCAGCACTTCAAGCTCCACAGAACAGACCTTGGAGCAGTCGACAGAAAAGATCAACATTCTCTGAGTGCTCTACACAGCGGTCCTGCCTCCATCCTTTCTTCTGTGTAGAAAAGATTTGCTAGGCTTTAAGCTTGTCACAAATGGACGCTTTTGCCAACATGTTACTCCTAGACTTCAGACATTCCCAAGGTTGCTTTCTCCAGCAATTATCCAGCAGTGGAGTGAGGCTACAAGGCCCATAAGTTACAGCTAATCACTCTTAAGTGCTGGAAGCTACACAGCAGCTTTCTTTTCTTTTCTTTTTTTCTTTTTGCAAAGCAATCATACATAGTAAGCAGATGGCTGCCTCGTGTTTTGCGTTACAGCACTTTGCACAGCATGTTAAGAGGATGATGGATTTATGATTCTGGTCGGCTACATTGAGATGATCTGGTTTTACCAGAGTTATTCTATAGCAGGAAGAAGAAAGAAGGGCAGATGATATGAGTCAGTGGATCTTATTCCAAGTCTGAGCAATAGGGCTTTCTTCTAAGGAAGGCAGACAAACTCTTCCAGTCACAGGATAATATCTTATGTTCAATTTATCTGGCTTTTCCGTGGGGGGGGAATTCTGACTTAATGCAAACAATGATCTAAATTACCAATATATCCTTCTGCTTTGCATAAATGTTTCTTTTCATGGTTTTATTGTGTTCACCAGCTAGGATCTTATAAGCTACAAAGTGATACAGCAGATGTGGACCTCATTCTGTGCCCCAGTTTTCTTTTCTAATGAACACTCAATATACTGAGTATGCTCAGTTTTCATTCAGCTGTGGTCGGTTTTGTTGCTGATTTGTTTCCCCCTCTTTTCCAAATATTTTTCTTCCAATCAGCATGGTGTTCTTTTTAAAAACAAAACAAAACAAATAAACCCCAATAATTTCCAGTCTGTCAGCTTTCTCCTTTTCTTCTCTGGTGTATTGTAAGTTGGAGCTGCAGAGCACATACCTGCAGAAGCAAAAGAGAAAGTAAAAGAGAATGAGTCCCCCTTCAGGGGTTGAGAAGTGATGGGATATAAATGCAGGGAATAAATAAAATGGGTGAAAAGATTGTCCAGTATTCTAGAACAGCTACTTACCTATGTAACTACTACCACAATTACATGACCCAACACATCCTCCGCCCACCCCCACCATAGTAGCTTCTGCAAGTAATAGGGGGTCTGTCCTCTGTTGGTCAGGAAGCAGCAGACTAATGTTTACATCCTTTCTAGCCAGAAGCAGAATCCCTGTTGCAATTCCTTCCTGCACTGGGGGTCACTTAAACAATTTGGAACATTAATCTGAGAACAGACTTCTTATCGCTCAGAGGCTGCTGTCCAGTAAATCAGAATTGGGAGACTTTAATTAATCCCTATGTATTCCCTACACCAGGGGTTCTCGAACTTTTTCAGCAGTAGACCCTTTTTAAAGCAAATGTTTCTCATGGAGCCTCAATAAATGCTATTATATTATATTATATGTATACATTTAAGGCATGGGAAAACTTTTAGACACATTGCATTTTGAAATTTGACAGCTGGGCCAGTGGCAGATGGATGGAGAGCATTTATGTGAACTAATTGAAAAAAATGAACAAATTCTTATGCATGCTGCACATATATAATATCTAGTGCAAAAAAAAAAGAAATTTAAAAACTTTATTTATATTCTGCTCTATCTTCCCAAAGGGACTCAGGGTGGATAAAGCAATTAGCAATAATCACACCTCGGATTAACCTCATTGGCTGCAATACTGCCACTGTGCAAAGGAAAGAAAGAAAGAACAATACAATATTTAAAGTGAAGAACAATTTTAATTAACATGCACTTAACAGTATTTCCAGGGGGCATCCAGTCCAACCCCCTTCTGCCATGCAAGAAAAGCACAAAGTACCCCCAAGGGAGGTGGGGGAGAAAGGCTTTTGATGGCAAGATGGGCAGGGAGAGGGGCAGGGGCAGGATAGAGGAGGAAAGCTCGGAGGGGGAGGAATGAAAGTGCAGAGCTTCTCGGTATGCAGCATGGAGCCCTAAGGGCTCTGTAGAGCGCACTTTAAGAACCACTGCCCTATAGTATTAAATGCATAGAGATCATGAATATGGATCGGTTATGGCTGTGTAACTCTGGGTTGCACATCCATAAGTATGGTGAAAGATAGGCCCATGTAAGAAATGAGATAAAAATGTTTGTATATATGTAAAATATAACAAGGATGAATTCAAAATATCAGGATTTTTACAAGACATTGGACTCACTAGCAATTTCCTTTATTACAAAGATATGTCTTTGACTTTTTAAACATAATGGGCTCCTTCTGGAGTGCATGTTGCTATTTTATGTAGCATAAACATAGAGCCAAAATTGGAGGTAAATGGATTTCAAAAGGTAATCAGAAATTTCTGGACTTCTTTTCATAATTTCATTCGCAACTCTCAATTTCAGCTTGAAATGCAAATGTATTTATGTGTTTACTAGGTGAATGGATGGATGGAGTTTTATACAGTCTAATTGATCAAGGTAATGGATGACTCAATTTCATAATGAATTTCATTGCAAGTGTTTATTCACAGCACTGAACACACTTATAAAATTGTTCTTGATGAAAGACTCAACTGCATTCTTCTTCCCTCCGGATTAGTAGAGCACCGTGCATTCAAACTGCAGTGAACCAAGTAACAAAACACACGCTCATCATTCAGCTCATACAATTTTTAAAAACTATCTTACATCAATCTGCCCCATCTACCTAGATATTTTTGGGCCTATTCTTGGATTCCAGTTGTCCTATATCTGATTATTCATCAGCTCACCAATTTTGTGAGTGTTAATTGCCTGTCTGTAGAGTAGCTTTAATCGACTGCATAATCAAAAGGATTTCTCTCTTTGTTGATTCACCTGTCAGTAAGCAGTGATAACTATGGATCTTTTGATAGAATCCTGAAGCAAAAGGGAAGGCAACCTAAGTTTGCTATATTTCTAAACCAACTTGCTCTATTACAGTTGACCTTCTCCTCCTGATAACCACACAAATCATACCCCCCATTCACTCCCTCTCATCCATTAGACTGTTTCTCCAATAGCCATTCACTTTCCTGACTTCAACTGGTAATTGGATTCACGTTTGGAGCATTGCATTTTAAAGAATAATTCAAATGAAATGCCTGATCAATGGCTGCAACCGTATGTTTAAGTCATATTTGTGTCCAAACAGTAATAAAATCTAGTTTAATATGACTATGCTGTGCATTCTATTAACTAACACAAGGGCTGTTTCCCATGTCTGTTAGTGTTCTGCTAAAAGTAAAGACCTTCTAAATGAGCAGGACCACTGTGAGACTTTTGTTGTGTGAAATAGAAACACTATAGCAATCTTGTGGTCTTGCGAAAATCTATGACTGTGGGATCCACCTTGCTATTGTATGCATTTATGACTTATAGTGATCCTTTCATGGAGTTTTCTTGGCATAATTGGTTCAGGGGATTTGACATTGCCTTCCTCTGAGGCTGAGAGAGTGTGATTTGACCAGTGCCACCTACTATTTATTTATTTATTTATTTATTTCCATCATTTCTACCCCGTTTCTTCTCAACTCTCGAGGGGGGACTCAGAGCAGCCTAACAACGGCAACGATTCGATGCCACATAGTATACATATAATAAAAGCAAACAGTTAAGAATAAAATACATTAAAATACAGCTAGAATTAAAATACATTAAAAATACAATTAACATTTAAATGCATCGTGTAAAACAGTATTCCATCCATAAGCATTAGGTCTTGTCCACCAGATTGCCATCTCAATCCAATCAAAGTGCTGTATCGTGCTAAAGTGCAAATGCTTGGTCCCATAACCAGGATTTCACTTTTTTCCTGAATGCCAGGAAGGATGAAGCTGATCGAATATCAATAGGGAGTGCGTTCCACAGACAGGGAGCCACCACTGAGAAGGCCCTATCCCTCGTCCCCACCAACCGCATTTGAGATGTAGGCGGGACTAGGTTTCCCTGTCTGAATGGGACTTCAAACTATGGTTTCCCAGTGCCTTAGTCCAACACTTAAACCACCACAAGATGGAAGCTCCCACATTTTACCTAGAAACAAAAGACCACACAAAAAAGCTGGTCATATAATTTGGATGTATTGTGTTATGAGAGGAAGATCATAGAATCTATGATTACTTATTTGGATATGGATGTTATAGGTCAATAACCAATGGTTCATCACTTATATATGTATAGGAGAAATAGGGTGAGTGATGAAAAAAGGAAAGCAGACATTCCCTGACACAGCTACGCTGCTTAAGATGACACATAATAATTACATTATTCCAACAAAGACAATCCTCTTTAATTACAAGTTGAGGGTCTCTTATCTGAAGTACTTCAGATGAGAGGTATTTTGGATTTTGGATTTTTCCACATTTGGAAATACCTGTATGTGCATTTACACATATAATGAGATATCTTAGAGATGAGGCCCAAGTCTAAACATGACATTTATTTGTTTCATATACACATTTTACACATAACCTGAAGGTAATTTTATACATTATTATACAATAATTTTGAACATGACATACAATTTGTGTATATTAAGTCTAGTATTCTGGATTAGGGATGCTCAACCTGTAGCAGCACCTTTAGTCATAAACAAACCCATGAAAGAAGTCGTTCTTGACATCTCAGTATGATAGGGGTCAGAGTTCTTACTGATGGACAAATCTCATAAATCAATTCTGAACCATATCCAAAGCTGCAGATTTTAGATCCAGCCACTGTAGCTATAGGGGTTAGAAGGCAATAATGTGTTATTCGAAAACAAGGATAGGCTATAACATTGAAGTCCTATCCAATTAAGGAATTCACACAGGAAGACAGGGATCAATTCCTCTGCAGTCTGTGAAAAGAAAATTGAGTTTGTCTACTTTGTGTCCTTCAGGCTGAAGCATATCCTTTCTTTTTAATTTCAGCAACATTGACCTATGTAAGACAGTATTTTTTTCTTTTTGAAAATCCAAGGATTTGTGATTTGATCTGGTCAAAAGTAAAAGGAAACAGCTTGTCAAGAATTATCTTTCTTATCCAAAACTCTCCAATATTTATGAGGAAAAAGAGCAAATTTTTCACAAATGTAGATCAATGGCTTGAATACCAAAATTGCCTCCTCATGGCAGCACCCCTAATTGAATACAGTGAGCTTATATCTTAGCATTTATCCAAAGGATTCCACTGTTTTGTTCGTGTGTGGCAACACAATGCAAGAAAATAAAAGCCAAGATGGATCAAAGCTAGGTTTCTATCTTATGATAGAAACACAGCAGACTAATTCTACTGAGTCAGCCCAGTGTTGTCAAAAATAACAATCTGACAGCAACTCTTCAGGGATTCAAGCAGGATTATTTCCAAACTTTACCTGGAGATCTCTGGTGTTGCTTGATAGCCTGCCACTGAACCTTTAAGTAGCTAGACATCCAAAATCAGATAAGATTGGGTGTATACAGGATGGTATGGACATAGCAGGCAATTGACCCAGATTTGGTCCTCCGTGTTCCTTCTTTCACCTCAGGGAGCCAAATACCAGCTGAGTTTCTTAGGAAAATGACTTTCAGAAATTCTACACTGTCTAGAGAGCTCATCTATACTGGTCAATTATACCTAGGCTATTTTAAAGTGAAATGCCTCAGAGGCTGCAAAGATGTTCACATGCTCCATCCTTCATCCATGGCAGCAGCAAGACAGAGTCTACATGATCTAGCTCAGTGCTGTCCAACTTCTACCGGACCTAGGGCCGGACTTCCAGTCACTGATAACCTGGGGGGCTGCTCCGTGCCACTCCACCCTGCCCCCGGCCCCACCCCCCGCCCCATCCCCAGCCACGCCCTGGCCCCTCCTCCTAAAGTGTCACGCCAGCCTCAGAAGCGGCGATTTCGCTTCTGAGGCTGGCGTGACCTTGGGGAGGGAGGGCAAAGCCAAGGGGAGTCCTCCATGGCTTCGCCCTCCCTCCTAAAGTGTCACACCAGCCTCCTCCTCTGTTCTGCCTCTCCCACCGGTGCACCGATCAGGGCGCCGGTGGGAGAGGCAGAATGTAGAAGGCAGGCCTATGGAGGAGGAAGGGAAGCGCTTGCCTTCCTCCTCTTTAGGCATGCCTCGTCCTCTGTTCTGCCTCTCCCACCGGCACCCCGATCAGGGCGCTGGTGGGAGAGGCAGAACGGAGGAAGAGGCATGCCTAAAGAGGAGGAAGGGAAGCGCTCGCCTTCTTCCTATTTAGGCACGCCTCTTCCCTCCCCCTCCCCCCCCCCGGCGTTCCCGATTGGTGCACCAGGGGGAGGAAGGGGGGAGGAGGAAGGGAGAGGGCGGGGCTGGGTGACGTCAGGCTCGGCGCCAGCGCCACACCTAACATCACCCAGCCCCGCCCCCCGGAGATCGATTTTTTAAAAAAAATTACTATTTTTTGCAGGGTAGGCGGGGGCCGTAGGGAAGGGGCTGGGGGCCGTATACGGCCCCGGGGCCACCAGTTGGACAGCCCTGATCTAGCTGGACCAAACCAATTCAACTCAGTTGGAATGTCACCTTATCTTTTCTATCTCCATTGGCACTGCAGGTAACCAGAGTGCCCCTGACCACCATGGGTGACCTTGCTGTTATCAGCAAAAGTGCTCACAACAATCAGGAGCTCTCTGGCTGTCTGCAGCCACAATGGAGACAATCTGAACTTGGTTTGTCTCTCTTTCCCCTGTGCTGCTGAAACTAGTTCACCCTGGCTTATTGAACATTGGTCATTGAACATTGTGGGGACACCAAAAGCGACTGCTGGCTCACTTTAGGATTTGAGGCTTATGTAAATAAGCCCTAGGCCTGAGTTTCACTTCCCACACTGTTCTGGAGGTTATCAAGTTCTCAAGACCAGAGTTTCATGGGCACAGAGTACAGAAGGAAGACAATAACTTGTAAAAATTTATCCTTCTTTGCACTAATGATAATACAGATCTTAGATAGATAGTATTTCATGGAACTCTGGATCCTTATTCATTTATTTATTATTTAAGAAATTTATATCCCAACTTTCCCCACTCAAGGGCCCAAGGCAGCATATAGCCAATGAAAACAATGTGATCCTATCCATGTTGGGAATGGCTGCGTCTATGGAATTCATTTAGTGTAAATGGAGGGGGCTGAATTTACTTTCACTGTGTTTTATTTTCAGCCTTTTGAAAGAATTCATCAAAACTTACATATTTTTCCTCCTCATGGAAAGAAACAACTGGGTGGTTTATTTTTATTTTAACAAAGAAAAATCTGAAATTGCAGTGCTGCCCTTCCAAACCTTCCATGCCTGCATTTTCAGTATAGCTCCAAGTTCCACAATCATTTTGTTGTGTGCAACAGATGGGGTACCAGACAGCCATGCATGTTCCTCCCTCATGGAGAAAGTTAACTTCTGAACATCAAACCATAAATTGTTAAGAGACCTCTAGAGGTTCAAAATCACACTTGCATTGACTCTTATCCAGCAAAACACTTAAGCAAGTGCTGGAATATATATGCTGTTGACTACACCCATTGATTTCCCCAATGCTATTCATGTCCTGAAAGTTAAACATGTGTCTTTAAATGCCTTGCTGGCTCATAGACAGCAGACAAAGAGGGCAGTGCATCTATTGCTGCTCCAGAGCAAATGCTATTTTGTTCAACAGGCCCTGTGCAAGTGCTGCCATAAGTGGATTGATCTCAAATTAGATTAGACTGCATGATAGCTCTTATAGTTTGCTAGTTCAGTTCATCTTTGCAATAAGAAGAAGCTTGGGGGCAATCCACTTGACCTTCTGCATGCACCTAGATGTGAGTTGAGTACATCCGAATCCATGACAATCATAAAGTGTTTGGGGTCTTCTGGTGGCAGTGTCATTCACTCAGCTTACCTGTCACAATGAGATTGCTAAATGCTTTTAACCCACCTCATTACACTCTGATGGGTAAACTGAGAAAGACATTGAGCAGTCAAATGATTGTTGCTTCACTACACAGCCAGCACATATACCATTCTGGATATGGGTAAGGGCCATTCCATATGACCCCAAGATTGCATTAAAAGACAGAGGGGGAAGGGAGAAGTGAACTGAATTAGCACCTCTACACTTCCTTCACTTAAAACTAGAGTTTTGTCCTTCTAACAGAAAGGGGGGTTGCATGCTGTTGTACAGAATTTGGAGAGTTGATAAGTGCTCTTGTTAAGGATGCTTTAGGAATTTATCATTATATATTCTAATATAAATCAACCTGATTTGCACCTCACAGGCAAGTATCCAAATAAAATGTAGCCAGGTTTCACACTTTCTGAATGTTCTGACAGAGTTTTCAGCTTCCCAAATATATCACAGTGTGATTTAAAAGATGTACTCTGAAACATTTGCATACTTTGAGAAAGATACAGTTTTAAAGAGATATGTTTGGCTCTGGAATTTTTAAAGAAAAAACACATTTAAACGGAATTGACTTGTGAATACATGTGAAAGTGGCAAGATGGAATAACATACAGTTGGCTCTCTGTATCTAGAATTCTGCATCCATGGAATCAATAATCCATGACTTGATTTTTTTAAAAAATATGTATATAATGAGCATTGACCACCCACAGATGTCGGTATCCATGGGGAATCTTGGAATCAAAAACCAGCAGATACCAAGGCCTATTGTATCTACTCTATGTGAAATGTCATGGCTTAAGGAAGAGTTCTAGAGAGAGGTCATTTTCAGGAGAGGCTCCCTCCCTCTGGAATGCCCTGCCAGATGATATTAGATCTGTATCCTCTCTATTAATATTTAGAAAGTGCCTTAAAACCTGTTCAAGGAAGCCTTTGTGGGTCATAATTTAAGAATACTAAATAGCTTAGAAGCCTATGAGTTTGTTTTATGTGATTGGGTTAGTATAACTTATTTTATTAAACTTTATTAGTGTTTACAGCATGACTAATATTTATGGTTTTAACTTAGTATTAACTTGGATATTGTATGATCTTGTATCTTGCATAGCATATAGACATTAAAATTGTGAATGCAGTGAGAGAAAAGAAAGAATAATATTTTTCAGCAATACAGACATAATGTGCATAAATAGCAATTCAATCTCAGGCTTCTTAAAGTCTTCGTAAATATTCATCATATTTGTTTCTCCCAATTTCTGTATTTTTATTTTATTTTTAAACCCTTTTCATCTCTCATAGGGATTCATCTCTGAATGTTGACAAATTATTTTTTTTAAAAAAATCACCCATCCATATATTATAATCAGCCATGTGCATTGCAGGGTCTGTTATACCTTTTGCAAAGTGATTAGATCCAAGTTACGCTGCCAAGTTACACCAGACTTTTCAAGCAGGATAGTGTCCTTCCCAATATCTAAAACAGCAAGTCAGTCTAGGGTCCTTGGAATAGAAGATATAGCATATACATTTCTCTCTCCAACATAAGAGGTGGGAAGTTCAGAAGCAATGTCTAAAAGGCTACTGAAGCTAACCTTCAACATCTGCTATGTGAGGCAATCTTCTCATTTTGACTAAGAATTGGACCAGCCCACCAGATATGCAATGCAAGTTTACACCAGATAAAGTGCTAATGAATCTGGTATGGATATGTGCCTTCAAATCATTACTGATTCAGATTCAATTGGCCGAAATGTCATTGCTTTCCTTTAAACTATGATGAAAATTTTAAAAGGGTGACCTGATTCCTTTGGATGATCAGGCTAAAAGGGAGCAGTTTATTATGGATGGGGAGAAGTATCAATATTGCTTTCTCTTACATTTAGTTAAAATATATATTAAGTACACAATATATATTTTTTCTCATGTGCCTCACAAGTAACTTGAAAGTTTTGTTAACTGTATGTCTTTCTACTTGACAAGCTTTATTAAAAGTAAAGCTGTTGGTATTCTGAATTATATGAAAGCTAATTTTATTGAGTTTGGTTTTATTTAATTGAGATTAAATTTATACATCTATCAGCTCCAACATAAATTATTGACTCACCCACATGGGAAGGAAGAGAATTACTCAGCAGACACAAATAGTTTTCTGTAGCACCAAAGATCTCTGACAGAAAGTGGAGGAATTTCACAAAACTACTCAGAATTTCATAGCATGTCAGTCAACGTAGTGTTGCACTGCAGTAATTCTACACTGTGGGTACAGAGCTTAGCTCTCTCTAGACCAGTGGTTCCCAACCTTTTTTTAAAAAACTAGGGACCACTTTCCATCATTTGTACCAAAAGGTACAAATGTTGAATGAGTTTTTGGTCAACTTTAGATTTGTTTTGGTTATTTGGGGTGCTGATTCAGAAAATTGCATTGGATAGACCACATCAGCTCTAGTTTCTGATACAGAACATATGCCATCCAGTAGTCAAAATCTGCTCGCCCACAAAAAATCATATTTAATAAGCCTTGGCAATATAAGAGGGGGTTTTTTTTAGACCAGTGGCTCTCGTTGCAATGGTGTAGTAATGGTGAGGCCATAAACCATAGTTTAGTTCTTGCAGACCACTGGTGGTCCATGGACCACAGGTTGGCAACCACTGTTCTAGATAAAGAGGATGATGTGATCAGAATGATGAAAAATGCTTCTGCATTGACATTGATTTAGTTGACCAATGAAATGTCTGGGTTTGGAAAAAAATCTTACCTTGGATTTTTTGAAACTCTCAATGAAACATGAAATGAACATCACATATATTTTATAATGAAGTCTTGCCTTCACCAAACAATGCACTTTAAAAGGCTTCCTTGAGGTATTTTCTCTCTTCAGTATTGCAATCTATTACCTTGCCCATTTAGTGAACATTGTTAACATGAAATCTAGAGATGATGACAACGACAACAATTATTTATATCTACCCTTCCTCCCCACTTTTGTGAAGGGTGGGAGCAGAATAAGAACACAAAAAGAAAAGGAAAACATGGGTCATGGAGCCAGGCTTGTAATTGTGTGCATGGTGCTTGCAGAACATATATCCAACACATAGGCTATGTTGACATTTACTTGATTTAGGCTGGGACCAGTATGTGCTACCTATGAAAAGTAGGCTGTTGCATGTAGATCTTTCTGGTCAGATAAAATTAAAGACAGCAAAAAAAAATAGGTAAAAATCTTCATCATTGACATTTTTAACATTTTTTTATTTGTTAAGTAATTCAAATTTAAATATTTTTTCCAAACATAACCAAGAGAAATGATACAATTGCTCAAGTTGCACATCTTTAGTATATATCAAAATATGTATATATTTATATTTATATATTTGAACCAAAGCAAGCAAAATTATATTCCTGAAAACAAAGTGAATATTCAGATGTTTTGCTTCCTGAATAAAGAGAAACAAATAGTCAATGTGAAGCTTAGCACAAAAATATTGACTTTTAGATTAAAATCTCATTCATGGGAACTGGCAAAAATTATGCATGGAAAAGATTAGATTTTTTTCTCTCTCCAGCACTTCAATATTACCCAATTAAAATTCATATAGAATTTAAAATGTGGACAATAGTCAAAATAACATTTGATAAAAGGAAACACTAGGCTAGCAGAATTATTACAACCAATCTCATTATTCCTGAAAATAGGATGGGAAACATGACCTTCCAGATGTTGTTGAACTACAACTCCCAATAACCCTAGCCAACATAGCCAAGAAAGACGAAAACTGGAAACTGCAGCCCAACGGCATCTTGAGACATGAATCCTTTCCTACCCCTGCAGAAATTGTTGAATAACCATTAGCACAGCAACAGAAAGCATAGGCAACAAAAAAACACCCCATAATGGAAAATGCATGCAAAAAGATTGAAGGCAAGGTTTCTGTAAATGCTTGCCTTGAAAATGACATTGCACTAGCAAGATTACATTACTGGATATAACAAAAACCTTCTTTGCTTCTTCTTCTTCTTTTTCCCATTATCATTATCATGTCAGTTTTACAGTTTATTGGGTGTTACTGACTGGAGTATTGAACTAGCAATGACTCTGTTTCTATCCAAGCATGTAGGAATCAGCGGGATATCAGTGGATCATGTTCCAAATTGTTACATCTTGAAATTGTGCTATTATGGTGATTTCAGGCAGATATTTAGTCGTGTCATTTGGAACTGGTCCTAGAGCTGCTGCTACTGCTACTATTATGTCTAATCCTTTCCTTCCTATTCTTCTTTCTCTTTCCCCTACTCCTCGTTTATTAATATCCTGCCCTTTCCCCCCAAAATGGGATTCCAGGTGGCTTACAAAAAAGTATAATTACAGATAAAATCACCCAGAGAGACATAAGTAACATAAGTAATTAGATCAGATTTATGTTTATGTTTGTTTGTGAGTGAGAGATGTTATAGGCAAGTCTTCCAGAGTTGAGTCTTGGAGGTGGATCTGTAAATGACGGTGAAGACCTATTCTGGATTCATGTGGTTTTTCACACTGAGGGCATAGATTTCCAGATGGAAAGGGATCACAACAAGGATTTGCACATTTCTTTTCACCCTATATTTGTGCTTCTTCAAAATCCATAGCACCATTTCCCAGTTCTTGGTGTTTATACCAAATAAACAAGAGTCAGATCAACAGCTAGTGCATTCATACTAACACGTAGTCATTTGGGGATTGCACAGTGGCTCTGGAGACCAGGGTTGGAATCTCCATTTGGTCATGGAAACCCCCTGGTAACCTTGGGTAGATCACACTCTAGGCCTCAGAAAGGGGAACAGGAAACATCCTCTGGACAAATCTTGACAACAAAACAACATGATAGGGTCACTTTAGGAAATGACTTGAAGGTACACAACAACATTTATACATGCCAGTTTGCTATACATATTGTTAATCTATCCCCACAAGTAACATAATGAGACTGGATGGAATCCTGTTCATATCCCTATTTGATTCTCCCCTTACCCCAAAACTTCAGCCCTCAATATGACTTTAATTTCCAACTCAAAGGCCCCATCTACACTGACCATACACTGCAGTGTCAAACTGCATTATATGACAGTGTAGATGGGGCCATAGAGGACAGTATAAAAGAGCCAGTTTCCTTCTCAAAGTGAAATGCAAGCAAAACTAAAACAGAAGTGGAACATTATTTCTCTCTCCTTATTACAATCATAGTATTCAATGTAGTAAAGGATGGATGAAATTTGTTTTCTTACTCTATGGCATTTTTCAAATCTAAGGTTTTTCTATTCATCATGTTTAACGATATTTCAACATGTGAAGAAGAGGCATCAATATTCTATATTAAAAATATCACATTGAATTAGCAATTCAAAGTTTCTGTAATTGTAAAAATCCAAGGAATACAGAATATTAATAATTTGCTTGCAAAAAGTCAGACAAAACATATTTTTGCCATCTGTTCTAATTAGTTCTGAGTAATGTGGCACAATTATATTGCTGCTAACAAATAAAAATCAGGTTATATTGATCTGAATATTGAAAATGAGTGTTTTCACATACATACACAAAACACCATCAACAATAATCACATGTGGACACAACACCAAACAATTTATAGACAACAACAAACATATCTCTTTGTAGTAAAATAACAATAAATAGAAATATGTAACAACTTCTCAAATAGATTTGAGCAACCTTTACTAATGTACTTCTTGTCTTAATGCCAGCATATTACGTAAAGTGGTGTTGAGTTCAAGGTGAATCATGGCTGGGGTGCAACACGACCCATCAGATGTTACTGATCTCCAGGTCACAGCAGCCATGAGTCTTAATCAGGAATCGTGGAGGTTGTAGTTCAGCAATATGTGAAGCCCCCACTCCTGCTATAAAGCATCATGTCCACAGGTGATTTTACATACATTATGATAGTTAATATCAATAAAAATGATATTACTGTACATCAGAACTCAGATTTTTTAAAGTGACCAATGTAGAAAATCTCTTGGAATTAAAACAGTTTAACCCCTGCCCTTTTTCTGTCTGCAAAATATTCATTTGCAGAACCATTTTATGTCATAGAATCATAGAATGGAAGAGACCACATGGGCTATGTAGTCCAACCCCCAGCCATGCAAAAAAACACAATCAAAGTACCTCTGACACATTTCCATCCAGCCTCATAATAATAATAATAATAATAATGTTATTTATATTCTGCTCTATCCCTCCAAAGTGACTCAGGGCGGATTGCAAACATAAAAGGCAAAGATTCAATGCCCGAATACGACAACAATACATCCATACTAACAAAATTTATACAACTGAACATATAAATAGGAATTATAACTTAACAAACTAAAATTAATTAAAAAGCACAGTCTGTTATAACAGACATAAGACAAAACATCAAATGGAAACAATAAAACACTCTTGCTACTTGGATGTAGTTCTTTATATGTACTACCTGAACTTTCCAAGGGAAGCCTTTATAGAACTTACTATAGTCACCAACTGTGAGCTATATTTTGAGACCAGAAAACTACATTTTACATAGCGGCCCAAGCATAAACTGTAACATAAGATTTATAAAATGTTATAAGAAAGGTATAAAAATAAACAACAATAATAATAAATAATAATAATTTAAAGTTACAAAATATCTACCTGTTGCTCAGGGGTTTTTTTTGTCAGAGATGCTCATCTTTTTATGTTGGCAAGCAGTCAGGTACTGTGAACTCCATAATTGCAAGAAAAAATCAATATGATCAAAATCACCATAAAACAGAAATCCAATAGACTCAAACTAGTACTATCATATTGATGTGCCTTCTTTGGGTTAGTTGAAGAACTATTAAAGCACACTGATGTGTTTTTTAAAATAAATGAAATAAAAAAGTACATTGTTTAGACGTTGATACCAATCCGAAGTAGAATATTCTCACTGATTATGTTCCAAAGGTTAAAATACAAAAAAATAATAATTGGGGGCGGGGGGGGGGGAGAACAAATATACATTGTGAAAACACCATGCACTAGTGTGTGCATGTGTGTCCCTGTGTGTGTGTCTTCAATTTGCAGTTGACTTATGGCAAACTGATGAATTTAATAAGGTTTTCATAGGCAAGAAATCCTCAGTTCTTTCCTCTGAAATATAGCCCATAGCACATGGTACTTGTTTGTATTCATCCTATCCAAGTACTATCTAGGACAGACCTTGTTTAGCTTCCTCAATCAGACAGGATCTGCTACCTTTAGTTTATTTAGAGTACTGTGATGTACTCATGTAAATAAATATACAATAGCACTGCAAGTGAATTTCGTAACTGGAGTCAGGAGGTCCAGGTTGTGATAAGTGTAAGAGGGAGGTTTATAAAGGCACAGAAAATGTCAGTAACATGGGAAGTCACCTAGTGGCAATATCACACTGTTGACGGTGCCACAGTGATCTCTGCAGAGATAGCAAGTTCTTTCCCATGTGTATTTAGGGGGGAGAGAGAGAGGAAGATAAGAAGTGGAGCTTCTTTTAGCTACTGGCGTCAACACTTTTTAATTTGTAGCAATCTTCATCTTGTCTGCTAGGAAAACATAGGCACATTTTGGCTTGATTATTTGATGGAATTTGAACAGATAACTGTTGAAAGAAAGAAACCAAATTGTAGATTTATAAAAAGTGATTTTAAAGTGAATTTGGTCTGCTAAGTTTATTCCGCTTCTTAAAATATACTTCACCAATTAATGCCTTCAGTATACAGTTTGTGGGTATGCAATGTTGACTCAACATTAGGAAGAAATCCTTGCCTGAGATGTTTTATAGCACAAAAAGGACTCAGAACAGAACTTGGAAATTTACTTTTTGAAAGTAATTTCCATTGCTGTTCACAATGTTTGAAAAGTCATTTCTATGTGTATTTATTACAACCTTGGGAAGGAACTCATGCATATTATTTGTTGCATTGTTTGTTCTTGTTCCATATTTTCTTTTGTTTTCTTCACAAATTTTTATTCAGAGTAAAGAAAACATATTAAAAGAATAATACTTACACAAAAGGAAGTTGTTCTGGGGCTGAACATAGCACAGCGGGTTAAACCGCTAAGCTGCAGAAAATCCTACCAATCAAAAGGTTGCCAGTTCAAGCCCAGGTCAGGGTGAGCACCTGCCATCAGCCCCAGCTTCTGCTCCCCTAGCAGATCAAAAATGGAAATGTGAGTAGATAAATAGGCACCACTTTAAGCGGGGAGGTAATAAAAGTCACCTATAAAGATATGCTAGCGATTTGAGCAGGAGGATGTCTATGGGTGACAAAGCTCGTTGGCATAGAAGCATGAGCAACTGTACCACCCCCCTCACACACACACACACACACACACACACACACACACGTGGATGGAATAGAGCACAGCTTCCAGATGCTGAAAATGGAAAAAGATGGGAAAACCCCTTAACTCCATTTATGTATTGTCTGTCTTTGTTAATTGCATGACAGCATTGGATGTTTACCATATACAGTATGCGTTCTGTAATCTGCCTTGAGTCCCCTCAGGAAGATAGAGCGAAATATAAATGATGTATATTATTCTGTATTTTTTTCAATTATAAGGTACATTCTATTCCTTTTTCGGGGGAAATGCTATAGGAACAACACACAATGTGAAAGGTTCCGAAAAATATCTTCTAAAATGTTTCTTAAGGCATCAATTAAACAAAGAAAACTTCTAAAAGGAACTAAAAGGCATTTGTTATTACATTTTAAGGTTCTTTTGGCAGCTCCCTAAAGGTCCCTATTCTGCCTACTGATTCAATGGGAGCCTAATATTTTGCCCCAAAAGGGCTGGTAGTTACCTTCAAACTCTCAAGGCGTGTAATTAGCCATAACGACACACTTTGGGGATGCTGTGACCATCTTTTAAATGCTACATGGACCTTTTCTTTCAAATCAGGATGTAAAGAGATATTGGCTTACCCTGCTTTTCAACAACTTGCTTTTAAACTGTTATACCCTGAACCCATATATTTGACACCAGGTCTGTTTTTTCAACCTGATATTGAATTGATATATTTTGGTTATACAGTAATTTAAAAGAGTTGAAAGAGAGGAGGTGGGGTTTATCCACAGCCAACTTGTTTATAACTCAACAGTGTTAACTAAAATATAAAACTAAAATATATATATATCATCGTCCGAACTAAGATCCAAGTTCTGTGATCTGCTGGCTACCGATTATGTATTTGTGTTTTACTGAATTTTATTGTATGTTTTATTGTGCATTTTACTCCTATTGTGATCCGCCCCGAGCCTGCAGGGAGGAAATATAAAACCGACATTAAATTTAAATAAAATAAAAATCCTAAGAACGCAAAAATCACATTTTTTTCAGACATAAAATGCAAGTGAGCAACTGCACAATCATCATGGTAAGCCACTAGTGCTCTCTAGCTGAGAATTCTGAATATCTCTCCTTAAACTGCAGGATTCCATGGGATGTCACCATGGCAATTAAAGTGGAATTATAGCACTGCAATTGTTTAGTGTGTAAGAGCCCTAGAGGAATTACTAGTTATTGTATATATATTTTATTTAAGATAAATTTTGTTCTCCTTCATTATTGATTGCTGATAGCAATATTCTTTTTTATTTATATACCTTAACATAATGCCTGATGGCTTACCTTTGAGATTGCTGTCCAATTGTAAAATGACAATAGTTGTGTGATAAGCACAAATCCCATCTGATCTTTTACAAGCAGCTCAATAAACATGTACAATAGAGTCAGAATGTTTTTAAAAACATGAACTCTCTACAACCCCAAGAAGATAATGTCCCTTTAACCTTATACTCAATTTCTTTCTCTCTGTTATAGATCATCTTTTGGTTATTTGTGAGCCAAATAACATACATGATGTAACCTAGGATTGGGGAGGGTAGGTATAAAAACCTTCTGAGGCATGTGGAAAGAAAGATTAATGTTGATAATTTCAGCTATGGAAAGGAAGATTTCATCGTCTTAGATGTAAATCATCATAATCTTATATATGGTTTATCTCCACAAATGGACATTCAAGAACAATTTATGAGATCAACAGCAAATGAGACCAGAACACATTTTATTCCAGCATCAATGCACCTGAGAATAACTTTGTGCTTGCATTAGTGCATACTCCAAAGCATATTTATTATCCTTGCATATGAATTTTTTCAGGATGGAATCCTCAAGAACTATATGATGCTGACTCATACACTTTAATTTGATTATATCACTTACAGAAATAGGCATGTGACTCCCTTTATGAATAACGTGTTGTATATCATTTCCACTTTCATCAAGCTACAAACATAGCAAAAGCGTGGGGTTTCAATTAGTCATGATGGCACAATGCTCACATAAGCAAGCTTCTGCTTGACAAGGAACCAAACATATAAAAGTCTCTCACAAAAGAAAAGGTATGTCAAAGAAAAGGAATGTCTTTCGAGTTCTCATTCACTTGAATCCATTTGAATGATCAAAGACACTGTTCTGAAGCACCTGATTCATCTTTTGAGTTCTGTTATTCTATCTAGGAATGGCTTTATCTTTTCATACAAGTCAGATTTTAATACTGTTCCAAAGAAAAAGGGAGGGCAATGATGCACCAATAAAATTATAAATGACCCATCACTGGAACCATTATTTTTAATTGACATCTGCAAGCATATTTTGTTGGGTTGCATCAAGATGGATGAGTGGCTTTTTGTGCCCTCCTGACAGTGATGGTGATCATTAAAGATTTACAGGGGTCATTAAAATGAGAAATAGCAGTAATGCAGAGCTGAAAATAAGCCTTCCATATGTAGCCATCCCAAAGCGTGACAAAACTAGGGTGGAATTAGCTGAGATCACACATACTGTCCTGATCCTCTTAACCCTGCTCTTTAAAAACCCTTGACTCAAATAACACACATTAACACCATAAACTAAAGGTTTATGGGAGATATTACTTTGAAAGGACACAAAGACATTAAAAGTTTCAGGAAGCTTTAGGAGCTACTTTTACAATAAGATAATATAGAATAACCCCAGTAACCAGAAGACAAGGAGTCACAAGCACAGATTTGTTCCTAAACAATTTCCAGAACTTGGCTAAGAGAAAGTATAACATTTGACATATAAAGCTAGACAATGTAGTGGTAGCAAAAGACATAAGGAGGCTACAGAAAGAGAGCAAATCTTTATGATAAAAGCATTTTTATTAAAAGCATTTTATTAATATTATCTCTCTTTTGTAGTTCCACTGAATCAGGTAAAAACATATACCTTTCTCAGTAGATGAAAGGATTTCAGACTAATATGTTATGTTTATAGACAATGAGCTAGTTTGAATGGGAGAAAATATCCTAAAGATGTTCTAGGTTCTGGGCCAGATTCACCAGCATGTCTCTACTCTCTTCACCTCTAATTTAATGGATAGAAGGGACTATAAACATACCAATTCTCCCCATTTTCCTAGACAACATGCTGCATCTGCTGCAGCAGCATGTACACATAGGGGTGGAATGTCAGAGTAACACCTGCATCACATAATTCAGAGCAAGTAGGCTAAATGGTTCATTTTCTTGGGAAATTGATCACATGTTTGACCCCTGCCCACAAGTTGACCTGATGTTGGGTTTTAAGCACTAGGCTTTGCTAGTTTCACATAACAAGTTGTTAAAATGGAACACAAAACAAAATGAATTATAATAAAACTGTCTGAAATTCTTGTATTTTTGCTTGTAATATAACTATTTTTTTAAAATGCATAGATTTCTCACAGGTCCTCTTCTTGATTTCCGCATCCGTCCTATGACGTTAGCATCCATTTTTTCAGTTTTGGTGAATAATGCTCAGCATTTGGGGAAAGCATTGGAATCATTCTCAGTAATCTTTATTGAAGTGCTAATACAAAAGAAGGGCTCATTTTCCAGATTACTTGTAGTTGAAATTGCTCAGTATCCCTAGAAGAACCAAACTGTCCTCTACATTTGCCCACTGGAATCAGAAACTTGTGATTTCTATGTCAGTAGCAAGCTGAATGATTTCAATGCTTTAAAAGAGCTTTCCAAGGTGCTGAATTGTATTCCTAAGTTGATTGAGCACTATGGATAGCTCCTTTAAAGCTGGCCAACACATGGAATGGAATCACTTCTTCACTGATAATGTAGCAACCAGACACTAGTGGCCTGAGCTAGACTAGCAGGTGGAGCTGCAGTCCTAAAGAAAACATGTTCTGGGTTTGCTTGTTGCTAAAGCATTAACAAAGTCTGCCTGTATCACTCTATAACCAAGCTTCAGTATGCTACTGAATTTGCTACATTGGAGACCATCCTGTGTTTACTTCACTATACCTGGACTTTAGAGTGCATGGATTTATCTCACCTTCCTTGCTAGAGTTCAAAATCATGTATATGACTTCTCGCCTACCAAACAAGTACCTCCTCCAGTGGAATCCCCAGCTTGGAACAAAACAAAGTACCTTTTAAAGAACATTTGAGTTGTCATTATAGACTCTAAGATTGTGCAAAATTTTGTTTTTAATTAGTAAGTCATATCTAAATTGTAAGTGTTGTATATATGAACTGATATTAAGAACCATGGGGAGGGGGAGCACCCACACAAAAGCTTAAGAATCAAAATTCACCCAATACGTTTTCATTTGAATTCTGTAATGCTCAGAAGCTTATCAAACTCAGTTTCATTTTCAGCATGAGGCCTCCTCAAATTAATGAGGAGAGGAAAGCAGCAGGGTGGGATAAACCTCCCTATGGCAGAGCATTCAAAAGGCCCTGTCCTAAACTACATTTCACAGAATTCTGCTCAGCTCCAGAAAGCTCCAATCAGGATAGGGGAGAGACTTTTCTCTCCTAGCCGAAGACAGGGTTCCAATAAATTGTTGAACCTGCAAAAAGGAGAACTGACAGATACTCAATACAAGTAAGGAAATCAATGCTGGGCTTGGAAGAAATCCCTAAATTGAAGTTATATTGGTCAATATGAGAGACTTTCAATGAGGCTGCTGTTGTGGCTTAAAAAAACATTTTTGTCAAAATGTAAAAGAAAAATCCAAAAATCAGTAGGTGTATGGATATTTCTGAAACTTGGGGGAAATGGTCCCCTGTTATCTTGTGCCATTCTACAGAAAATTCAAGGAGATCGCTCTTGTAATTTTTTATGTTGTTAGTAAAAAAAATTGAAAATTCCCTAAAAATCTGAGGATGTGTGAAACATTTTGAAACTTGAAAAGATAATGGGGGTAAATGTGTTCTGAGGATGTGTGAAACATTTTGAAACTTTAAATTTAGTTTTAAATTTATTTCGGATTTTATAATGGGGTAAATGTGTTCTATAAATATAAACCCAAAACACTTCAACAATTAAAATACATTAAAAATACATTAAAATACAACTAGCCATTTTCAATGTTCAGTCCAATAAAACATTGCTCTAACAATGAAAATGGCCTTGTGCTGGTGTACGAATGCCTGGTCCCAAGCCAGGCACCCCTGAAGGCCAAGTTTTACCATTTCCACAGGCGGGAGCCAATTAATTAAATGTAGTTAAGTCATTATAGTTATGATACTGACCCTGTCTAATTTTTTTAACATTTTAGAAAGTATTCCCCCCCCACACACACACACCCTAATTTTAGAATGATTATTCAAACAATTTTTTCATTGATTTCACAAGCCTAATAGTCTCATTGACGAAGTAGAATCTTTTTTCAAAACCACAGTAATAGACTTACTTACTTAATAGACTAATCAAATCAGACTTTAAGAAAAATGTGTATTTCCTAGGATTAGCTCTCTTTTTTTCAAATCAGAAGTTCATTTAAAATATATAGCACAGCACTGAAACCTGCAAATCATCCCCAAGCATACTTTCCAAAAACTAAAAAAGAGAATGCAAAATAAGCAGATGAAGAAAATAAAGTGCTAGAACAAGAAGTCACCTTTCATTCCTTGACAGAGAATATCTTCTAAAGACATGCTAAATATATAATTCAATGCATAAATCTATTCTATATACAGTTCCTTTTAAGCTATTAAAAGTGTCCCCTTTCCCACACACAGTGCTTTTCTTTACAGCACTCCAACGACTGAGTGTCATCACATCCCTTTGGATCTTCAATGTCCATAAGCAGATACCTTAGTGCTAAAAAAAACCTACAACCCAGAATTTCATCCAGCAGGAATAGGAAAATACAGCACACTTTCTTTGTGCATGTTTATGGTATTTGACTTGACTCGTTTTCATTCTGTTTTTGCACTTAATAGAAATTCACACACACTTTGATCCCTATAGATTATTCCTTAGGAAAGAAATACAGCACCTTTCCTCTGAAATACATGTTCTTTTTCTGTAACACTTGAAATAATAATAATAATAATAATAGATGATTCATTGGAACTTGTGCTACAAATACCATCTGCTTGTGACAAAGAACTGGTGGGATCACAAGCCTGAAAAAGTTACAGAAAATGAACACGTCGAACTACTCTGGGACTTCCAAATTCAGACTGACAGTGTTTTTTAGCACAATACTCCTGACCTCACAATCATATTAAAAAGCCAAATATGAATCGTTGATGTTGCAATCCCAGGTGACAGCAGGATTGAAGAGAAGCAACTTGATAAGCTGACATGATATGAGGATTTAAAGATCGAACTGCAAAGACTCTGACACAAGCCAGTCAAGGTGGTCCCAGTGGTGATCGGCACACTAGGTGCAATGCCTAAAGACCTTGGCCTGCACGTAAACACAACTGGCACTGACAAAATTACCATCTGTCTGCTGCAAAAGGCCACTCTTCTGGGACCTGCATACATTATTCGCATATTCCTATACACTTGGGAAGTGTCCAATGTGTGATCCAATACAACAGCCAGCATAGTGATCTTGTTTGCTGTGTACTAATCTTGTTGTGTTTCAAATAATAATAGTAATAGTAATAAGGTCTGAATCGTTTATGTTGCAGTCCCAGGCAACAGCAGAATCAATGAGAAGCAACTGGAAAAGCTTACACAATACAAGGTGAAATCCTGGCTCTGGGATCAGGCATTCCCTCACCAGCACTAGGCAGCATGTGAGACGGAATTTTAATGGGAGGGAGGAAGGGGGTCAATGTTTCTAGGGTTGAATACTGTTTTAATTGGAATGATTGTAGATGTGTTGAGGGATTGTATTTTAATGCCTTAATGTTTTAATGGGTTGTGGGGTTTGGGGTTTTACGCTGTTGATGTGGCATCGAATTGTGCCTGCTGTAAGCCGCTCTGAGTCCCCCCTCGGGGGTTGAGAAGAGCGGGGTAAAATCCTGAAATAAATAAATAAATAAATAAATAAAGGATTTAAAGATCGAACTGCAAAGCCTCTTGCACAAGCCACTAAAACGTGGTCCCAGTGGTGATCAGCACATTGAGTACAGTGCCTAAAGACTTTGGCCTGAACTTAAAAACAATCAGCAGACAAAATTACCATCTCTCAGCTGCAAAAGGCCACCCTGCTTGGATCTGCACACATTATTCGCGGATACATCACACAGTCCTAGACAATTGGGAAGTGTCCAACATATGATCAAATAGGAAAGCCAGCATAGTGATCATGTTTGCTGTGGACCAATCGTGTTGTGTATCAAATAATAATAGTAACAACAACAATATGCAGAGGCATTCTTGGAGGACTAGAGCTGTGCATTTTGAACATATGCTTGCCTCTCTTTGATTATCCTGTTTGTTATATCAAATGGAACAAAGGGCTTTCCCAAACCCCGCAGGGGGGAGGGAGAGAAGTTTGCCTCCCCCTCTGAAAGAGGAGACAATGGTTCCTCCTTGGAACCATCCAGATCAGGCGTGGCCGGCTCTTGCCGACCCGCCCCTGAAAAAAACTCATTTTTCGAGCAG